>CM050172.1:9547629-10832629 GCA_027410445.1 Discoglossus pictus
AATATCTTTTTGTCAGCCCTACATACTGCTTAAGGCATTTGCAGGTAATCACATATACCATATACAGGCTTCTGCAGTCCATGGAATGTTTTATCTTAAAGTCTTTCTTTTTATATGAAGAATTGACTAAATGCCTGTTGTTTGTTTTAAGATGTGTGCAGGTATTACATTTATTCACACCACATCTAGTAGTTCCCATTGGAGTTTTTAACCAGATTCTATCCATATTATCTGTCTTTGGTCTCCTTAGTTCACTGGGTGCTAGTTGTTGTTTAAGGTTGTTGCTTTTCCTGAAGCTAACAGTAGGTTTATCAGTCAATATCTCTTTTAAAATAGGCCACATCTCCACCATAGTCTTGCAAATGAGACCTGCTGCTGTTTTGTATCGGGTGTCATATTGCTGTAGTTCCTCCTCACCCTTTGAAATTGGCCAAGAGGGATATTACGGATCCACTTTGGATCTGTCGGTTTAGTGTATAATCACTTTCTCCCATTAGTACAACATTCAGAAATGGCACGTCTTTCTCATCCAAATGCATTGTGACATTTAAATTCATGTCATTGCAGTTAGCACATTCCGGAAATCTATCTTTCTCACCAGTTGCTTTTCCTCCCAGACTATCACAATGTCATCAATAAACCTGTACCATAAAATAATATTTTGTGCAAATAGATTATTTTCCCAAATGTACTGATCTTCCCTCTGGCCCATGAATAAGCTCACAAAACTGGATGCAAGTTTTGTACCCATAGCTGTCCCTGTCTTTTGTAGATAGAAGCCCTCTGCATACATGAAGTAGTTATGATGCAGGTCTATTGAGTCTATTATGAACCTCGCTTGGGACGGTTCAATGTTGTTGTATATTTCTAAAAAATATTGTATCGCCGCTATACCTTAATCCTGTGGAATGGAGGAATATAACACTGTTACATCCATAGAGATCTAGCAGTAAGAGCTCCTCCATATGTGCTTATTTAATATCTCCAGGAGATGAGGGGTATCGCTAATATATGATTTTATAGTAGAAACCATGAGTTTTAAGAAAAAGTGTACATATTGTGATACTTTTTCTGTTAGGGAACCTATCCCCGATATAATTGGTCTCCCAGGGGGTGCTATCGGATTTTTAGGGACTTTGGGTAAGTGGTAGAAAATTGCATTCTTATGAAATGGGATCTGTAGAAATAGAAATTCACATTTGTTCAGGATACCTTCCGCTTTGGCCATTGTTACGAGGGTATTATTGGCTTTTAGGAAATGGGATCTGTAGAAATAGAAATTCAGGTTTGTTCAGGATACCTTCCACTTTGGCCATTGTTACGAGGGTATTATAGGCTTCCAGATACGCTGTCTTACCAAATACACCCCTTAAACTCAGTCTAAGATGGCTTGCTCCCATATCTCTATTAGTGAGCTTCCCCTTCCTATTATCTATCCATCAAGGATTGATGACCATTAGGTACATATACACATCTGTGGGTAGGAGACTGATACTCCTCAGTAACTAATCCAAGTTCCCACTCTGTAGTCTTTTTTACGTACATCAGTGCTGATGTACTTGAATGCATTCTATATATATTTTATATTTTTATTTTTTATTATTACTATGATATATGTATTATCGGTTATTATTTACTACATAAAGCCTCAGGGCTCTGTTTCTGCCATTTCTTATGTATGCCCTGCAGGAAGCAACGCCATTTTGACTGCCTTGTGCTGGTGTTGTTTCGCTTTCAATATATACAGGAAGCGGCGCCACTCTCCAGCACAAGACTGCAAGTCAAGCGAGAATCACATCATGTGGCCCTTCAGGCATGCATCACATGACACGCACTCACACACAAGTCAAGGTACGGATGTGTATACGTCACGTGACCCAGAAATCACTTGAATAAGCATGTAAGCATTATGGGGATGCCAGTGAGCACCTTACATGACATTTTTCTTTGGATTTTACACATTGTGCTACACTGAGGAACCCAGGAAACTAGCAAAACACGTTTGGATTATACACTTTATTCATTTGTTTACCATATATATACTTTATTTTCTTGTCATATATTCTAGATTGACATACACACTACCACACACATAATATTGTTTTCTATTTATGTGTATGTAGTTGGATATATGTATGCATCCTACATATGTACTCATTCAGCACCACTGTATAATGCTTTATACATATACATATACTTTATATACTTTTATCATTTCATATTGATGTTTTAATAAATTGTTAAGGGTATTTTTTACTATAGTACCTGTATGTTATTATTGTATACGTATCACATTACAGTCACTCCACCTACAAAAGCTACCTATACCTAGATACGGATACTGGGGATTCAGTGGCACAGACACACAATATAGAGCAACCACTACCATAATATAGACATCTATACACGCTGCCGGTGGAGAAATATATACTCTGGATACAGAAGACCGGGAGAGATCTTCAACTGGAAACCGAGGACCCTAAGCACTCCTTTAAGGACCAGCAATACAAATCTCCAGAGACTCGCTAATCATACTTCATGACTTCAGGTCGATAAATTTAAGTTTGTTGAATTTTTCTTACCTAACTGTATATGAGATCACATCATTTATTTGCACTAGTAGGTGGTGCGCTTGTCTCCCCATCCCCCCGTTTTGTTTTTCATTTACTTCAAGGAATACTACATGGACAGTATACTGCAGAATAGCAGCACACCTCAGGTGCCTGTGAGACCAGCACGGTTTGAAGCCCCACAAAAGTAATTTGTTCTCCAGCTCATCTGGAATCAGAGACTTTGGTCCAATACTGCCTCTTCGGTCAAAGAGACTGTTATTTTCCAGAGGTTGGACAACATTCATCATTTTTGTCATCACTATCTGAGACAATTTAACAGAGACTAATCTTGCTCTTGCTCTGTAAATTTCTCTTGCTCTCTGTGTGTGATGTCTCTGTGTGCTTTCTCTGTCTGTGTGCACTCTCTCTCTCTGTACCCCTCCCTCTCTGTGGTGATCTCTGTGCACTCTGTCTGTGCACTCTCGCTGTAATTCTCTCTCTCTCTCTCTCTGTGTGTACTCACTGTCTCTGCTCTGTCTGTGCACTCTCTCTCTATGTGCACTTCCTCTGTGCACTTTCTCTCTCTCTCTGCACTCTATCTCACTCTCTGCCTGTGCACTCCCTCTGTTATCTCTGTTGGTGTGCTGTTTGTGCTCTCTATGTCTGTGCGCTCTCTAAACTTTCTGTCTGTGCACTCGCTCTCTCACTATGTGTGCGCCCTCTCTGTCTGCGTGCACTCTTGCTCTGTAACTCTGAACCTGTCTCTCTCTCTCTTTCTCTCTCTCTCTCTCTCTCTATATATATATATATATATATATATATAGCTGTCCCTCTCTTTGTGTGTGTCTCTATCTCTCTACCTGTCTCTCTTGCACTGTATCTCTCGCTCACTCCACTACTAACTTCTGATCAGATTTTAGGCCCCACCCCACAATAACGCCATGGTCACGCCTCCTTGATGACATCAGAGTCACACACATACAACAACTATATTAGTGATGATTTGTATGGGTGGTCTTGATATTCTAGTTTGATAGGTCTGAGACAGAGTTCTCCTTATGAAATCAAAACTCATAACTATAGCGAAGTATCACAGATCCATTTTACACAATGAGTTAATAGTCAGAGATAATAGAAGTATAAAGGACTCTAATGTAGCCTAGTACAAAATATTTGATTACCTACCAGGAGGAGGAAAAGTTGTTTGTTTTAGAATAAAGCCGTGATGATTATCAACCTGTTTTGTTGTGTTCTACGAGATAGTACTCCAGATGTCTTAAGTTTTTTTTAAAGAGATTTTCAGGTGGGCCCACAACTTCTTTCACTATTGACTAGTCTAGTTTGGCTAGTATCATGTTTGTTTACACAAAAAATCTATTTGCAAGAAACAATGAGATTATTTTGTATATACATTTAATAAATCAAGTCAACAGCTGTTAGTTCACACATCATTTTTTTTTTTTACCAGAAAACACTGGAGAAGTCCTCCTTTTAGACTACTACATAAACATTTTAAAAACATGTTTTTAATAAAAAAAACATTTTCAATAATTGTCTGTATCTGTTGTAACAAAGCTGCACAGAGATGTGAGAGAGTCCTAGATGATAGGTGTTTGAGACTGAGGCTGGATAGAAGCATTTGCCCAATCCAGTACTGCAATTGTTAAAAGTTCTCTTACATCACAATTAGACTGCAGCTGTGAAAAGGCTGGGACATTCTGTTGAAGAGTCAGTGGCAACGAGGCCATATAGAGTGTTGCCTTACAGAGAGGGAATGTAGCAGCTGAGACAGAGAGAGTTACCCAGAGGGGCTGATTGTACTGGGGCAGCAGGATCAGAAGTTGGAGAGAAATATTCAGAGAGAGAGAGTAAAGTGGGGAAGCTGACTAGCATTGGACACAGACTGGGAATCCTGGAATCCAGAATATAAAGGCCAGTACATTATATATACAGTACATTGGACTGCATGCTTTTGTTTTGCTACATTCAAAGTAGCTGAATGCAAGTTGGGATGGTGTGGGTGACTATTCAACAATAAGTAGTGTTTAGAAAGAGCTAGGCCTATTTATTTTATGTTTTGTCTATTTTCTTATGCTTTATGTCACTGGCAAATAATCATTACAAGTTTGAAAAGAATTTAAGGGCCTCCTGTGTTCCTCAAACAGAAGTGCCAAAAAACAGGGTATTGGAGGAAAAGGGAGGAAGTTGCCACATTATTTACTACTAGTAACTTGCCCATCAAACTTAATGGGATAATATTTGATGTGTGTTTCCCCCCTTCCCCTGTGTCTCTTTCCCTCCTCTCCATCCACTGTGACTTTTCCCTCCCCCTCTCTTTCCCCTGTGTCTTTTCTTTCCACTACCTCCCCTGTATCTCTTTCCTCCCCTGTGGCTCTTTCCCCATGTCCCTTTTCCCCTCTCCTGTGTCTCTCTCCCTACCTTTGTCTCTCCCCCCACCTCCCTTGTGTCTCTTTCCCCGCTCCCCTGTATCTCTTTACCTTCCTCCCTCCCTTCCCTCTGTCTATCCCCCTCTATCCTCAACATGCAAAGCACATGAGTGGCTAACACCGATCATAGGAGTGTTGTGCGCATACATTACTACTAGTAACTTCCCGGTCATAATTGATGGGATAATATTTGATGTTTGTCTCCAACCCCCCTTCCCCTGTGGTTCTTCACTGCCTCTCCCTCCCCTGTGAATCTTCCCTCCCACTCTCCTGTGGCTCTTCCCCCTCTCCCTCACGTGTCTCTTTACCCCCTCTCCGTCCCTGTGTCTCTTCCCTCCGCCTCTCTTTCTCCTGTGTCTCTTCTCCTTGCTACCTCCCCTGTATCTCTTCCCCATCCTCTGTGTCTCTTTCCCCATGTCTCTTTCCCCTCCTGTGTCTCTCCCCCTACCGTTGTCTCTCCTCCCTCCGCTGTGTCGCTTTCCCCCCTCCTCCCTCGTCTGTGTCTCCCCTTCCCTGTGTCTCTTTCCCCATGTCTCTTTTCCCCATGTCTCTTTCCCCCTTCCACTGTGTTCCCCCTCACTGTGTCCCCCCCATGTCTATTTTCCTCCCCCCCTCAATTCCCCTTTTAAATTAATCCAGCTTGGCCTTACGCATTATGTACTCTGTTGTTCCATGCTCTGTTCTTAGTTCATAAACACAGAGCCCTAATCAATTGAGCTCTCGCTTAATCCGGTAGACCATAAGTGAGGTCGCAAGTTAATTTGCTATTTAATTGGCATCTTTTTGTGGGTTCCAAATGGGTTATGAGTTAAGGCCTTGAAGAAATTGTGATGGTTAAACCCGTACCTTACATCCCATTTGTACAAATTCTGGTACATTTCTGAGCTTTTAGTTAACTCTATTAAATAATAGTGAGACATAGCTTGTTCCCATTCCCTTTTCATATTCTCATTCTCAATAATCATCAGCATTGCACATAAACTAATAACTCCTATGCATGCCATCGGGACCTGTGTCAGAACAATACTCTAGGAGACACTGTGTGATGTCATCAAGTGCCAACACATGCACTAATGATCTCGCCTAAAACGTGTTTCGCTATTTGCTTTAACACAGTCTTTATGCATTTTAAGATCAGCACATCTCTTGTGTTCCCTCGATTGGATGTCCACAAAGGAACTAATACTCTTAGATACAGATTGTCATACACAAATAGATTCAAACTAAGTCCCCCTGGATCAATGAGTCTTTAAGGAAGTTTTAAGAACTGATGGAAAATAAGTATCTGAGGATGCAGTGTATTATCCTTCTTCAGGAAACTTTCTATCAATACTTTATGTAAAATCTCGATCCAAAATAAAAAAACGATTGCAAAATATGTAGATATCTATTGAGATTTAGTTATATGTACACGGTACATTTTAGGACATTATACTACTCCCACTGAGGCTCTCTCATCCATCCTTTCACCTTTGCTACTTGCCTCCTCTAAACCACTCTCAGCTTTCTTTCCTCTTATTAAACACTCTCCTTTACTGGACATTAGCTCTTTGGCTACCAAACCCAAAAGCTACATTAATGGTCATAAGAGCTTTTAAAAGTACTGTGTAATGTGTGGATTTATGTTGTTATATGATGTAGGTTCCCAAGCTCTGATTGTATGCCTTGTGCCCATTAAGTTGCCTTTACTCAGTAATTTGAGCCTAGTAGACTCTGGGTTGTTTTTGTCATTTTTGAAAAGTTTTTTTTTTTTTTCAGAATTTGTTTTCAGGTATAACTAGTCCATTGGGCTAAGAAAAATATTTTTGGGGTAGTACAACTGCATTAGGCAGTAGAATAGACTTCAATAGGAGATTCAGGAACCTGATTAAGCCAACAAGTATAAAGGCTGTCAAAACAGTCACTGAAACAATTGTTTTAAAAGACAAAGGTCAAGTGGTGTCAAGTGATCTGTAAGTGACACACCTTTGATCCTTTGTCTTGTGGTTAACCACAAATTAGGAAGTACTTTACCCTAGTCATTCTTTGTGGCCCCTCATTAATTATAATAGAGTTTCATTCAACTCCTCTAGCCTACTCTTCTCCCTCAATAAAGGTATCGATTTCCTAGGGGCAGTCAGCTAGGACTCAAATAGACCCAACCACCATTCCCCTGAACTCACAGACCTTACCACTACTCCCTCCCAATCAGGAAGTACCACAAGCCACTAACCAACCCCATTAACCCCCACTGGGTTCCCTGAATAACAGTAAGCCAGTTCCCAGAGAATTAAAATATTGCACGACACAGGTCTCTGGTTCTCCATGTTGGTTAAACTCAGGCCATTGACTTAGATCCTCTCAAAGTTAGCTGATAGCTAAGACCATAGACTCCTCAGCAGACACTGTATAAAAATGTGTAGTGGGAAATAAAGATGATGCTCTGTTTGGGACACATATGCAAGGCGTGTGTCATTTACAGGGAATACATTTTTTATTATTAATATTATTACTAGTAACTTGTCCGTCAAAAATGACAAGATTAAAATTGTAAGCCTGGAAAATCTATATGCCACACAATGCAAGGCTATGGCCCCTCTGAGCACCCAGGCCTCGCGATGAGTGCGTAACGGGATAATATATGACGTGTCTCTTCCCCTCTCTCCCTCCCATGTGTCTCTTCCCCCACTCCCTCCCCTGTATCTCTTACCCCTCCCCTCCTCTCCCTCCTCTGTGTCTCTTCCCCCTCCTCTCCCCCATGTCTCTTCGCCCTCCTCTTCATCCTGTGTCTCTTCCCCCTCCTCTCCTAACCCTTAGGCGCTCATTGCAGTGACATAACTGTGTGACAGGATAATATAAAACGTGTCTCTTCCCCTCTCCCTCCCCTGTATCTCTTTCTCCCCCTCCCCTGTATCTCTTCCCCCTCCCCCCTCTCCCTCCACTGTGTATCTTCCCCCCTCCTCTTCTCACATGTCTCTTCCCCCTCCTCTTCATCCTGTGTCTCTTCCCCCTCCGTTTTCCCCTCTCCCTCCACTGTTTCTTCCCCCTTTCCTGTTTTCTTTTCTTTTCCCTCCCCTGTGTTTTCCTCCTCCCTCTCCTGTGTCTTCCTCCTCTCCCTCCCCTTTGTCTCTCGCCCCTATGTCTCTCCCCATGATCCATTGTGTCTCTCCCCCCATGCCTTTCCCACCTCCTATCCCTCCCCTGTTTATCACCCCTCTACCAGCCCTGTGTTTTTTTTCCTTTCTCCGCCTTCCCCTGTGTATCTCCACCCTCTCCCTCCCTTGTGTCTCTCCCCCCATCACCATCCCCTATGTCTCCCCCTCTCCCCTAAACTGGGGGTTGATGTTGCCCCCTGTACTGAACTGACCTGGGTCTATACAATATAAAGCAGCAGGCAACCTCTGAACCAGCACAGTCACCCATAGATACACCCAGAGTGTCCCAGCTCACACTCACCACCCGACTACACTGTTCCTCAGCCTGGGCCCAACAGGCTGGCCTCACCGACTCATCCACTTGCTCTGCCAGCTCTGCTATTTACAGTGGATATAAAAAGTCTACACACCCCTGTTAAAATGTCAGGTTTCTGTGCTGTAAAAAAATGAGACAAAGATAAATCATTTCAGTACTTTTTCCACCTTTAATGTGATCTATAAACTGTACAACTCAATTGAAAAACAAACTGAAATATTTTAGGTAGAGGGAAGAAAAATATAAAAATAAAATAATATGGTTGCATAACTATGCACACCCTTAAACTAATACTTTGTTGAAGCACCTTTTGATTTTATTACAGCACCAGTCTTTTTGGGTATGAGTCTATCAGCATGGCACATTTTGACTTGGCAATATTTGCACACTCTTATTTGCAAAAACACTCCAAATCTGTCAGATTGCGAGGGCATCTCCTGTGCACAGCCCTCTTCAGACCACCCCAAAGATTTTCAATCAGATTCAGGTCTGTGTTCTTGTTGATTTGGATGTATGCTTTGGGTCGTTGGCATGCTGAAAGATGAAGTTCCTCTTCATGTTCAGCTTTCTAGCAGAAGCCTGAAGGTTTTGTGCCAATATTGACTGGTATTTGGAACTGTTCATAATTATCTCTATCTTAACTAAGGCCCCAGTTCCAGCTGAAGAAAAACAGCCCCAAAGCATGATGCTGCCACCACCATGCTTCACTGTGGGTATGGTGTTCTTTTGGTGATGTGCAGTGTTGCTTTTGCGCCAAACATATCTTTTGGAATTAAGGCCAAAAAGTTCAACCTTGGTTTCATCAGACCATAGCACCTTTTCCCACATGCTTTTGGGAAACTTCAGATGTGTTTTTGCAAAATGTAGCCTGGCTTGGATGTTTTCCTTTGTAAGAAAAGGCTTTCGTCTTGCCACTCTACCCCATGCGGCTCTCATTGCGAGGCCTGCAATGAGCACCTTTGGGCACATTGCAGCCCTGCAACATGACCAACGTCCTTAACTGATAACTATATTAGTAATTATTATTACTTTTAAAACAAAGGGTATGAGCAAGAGCAAAACAAAGGATATGAGCAAGAGCAAAACAAAGGATATGAGCAAGAGCAAAACATAGGGTATGAGCAATAGCAAAACGAAGGGTTCGAGCAAGAGCAAAACAGAGGGTATGAGCAAGAGCAAAACATAGGGTTTGAGAAATATTTTATGCGATGTTACGCAATCTATAAATTAGCTATTGTTGCTCTTCTTCATACTTGCAACATTAAGACAAAGACAGGACAAAAAGAACAGCTTATACCCCCGACTAAAGCGGGCGAGGGGGTCAGTTATGTATCTTAGCTACTCCTATACCCATCCAAAGGTTGAACTATTTTCCCATGCCCCCCTCAGACTTCACCCATTAATGTCCCGCTTTGTCATTCTTAGTATATCATATCAGGCTACCAGGAGAGTACCTTGTGAAGTATGTAACTAACAGCAATGACTGCTTGTAACGGATCTCCTGGCACCCCGACCGGGTACCTCCATTGATAGACGCGTCCTAGTTTGCGCCGAGGCCTACAAGCACCGCACCGGACACCTCAACCACCACAGACTCCACAACCGCCGTAGTTTAGCTGGAGCCGCACCGTCTTCCTTCCACCCACTATGAATCTCCAGCATCCAGGACCGTGTGGGGAAGACCTCTCCTCCAAGGAGAGTACATCAGGAACAAGCTTTCATAAGGTACAGCTCAAGGGAGTATGCAAAAGCATAGCAATCCCCAGTATGATAGAGCCATCCCCTCCAATAACGAGATGAGACTACGTTTTGAAGGGTCAAGTAGAACTATTCTTTAATGACAGGGGATCTCCTTTTATGCAATGGTGCCCTCTGAAGGGCTACACCCACATAATTATCACAGCCAATTATATACATGGTTCAACCCCCACATCTCCTCCCCTCAGATAACAGGTAACACAATTAAAACAGACACAATTTTAACCACATTCTGGATGTACCCCAAAAACAGGGGGTACACCTTTAAGTCCAGCACCGTTCAATAGCTCTCACCCAGGGGAACAACATATAAAAAAATGGCATTAATCAGACAAGGGGTTCAAAAGTTAGTAAAAAGTATCTTTTACCCATAACACACAGACATTTCACATATCCCCCATAGTTGGCCACACAATACAGATAGAGGGACAATAGGTAAGTCACACCTCCATGAGGCTCCTTGATATAATCAGACAATGATTAGATAATCCTTCTTTGTTCTTATGTTTGAATAGACGTTCTTATCTGTAACAGGATTATGTCTCCTGCCAAGGTCTGCACTAGCCTGGGGGCAATATTCTGCAGAGCATAAACCAACATACATACAGTATATTACTAGGATCATATTTTAACCAAGAATTAAATAACCATAAACAGGGTAAAAACAGTGATGGGTTCCGTTACAGCTGGGATCTGAGCGCACAAAACTACCGAATAGCGCTCAGATCATCTTCACACAGTTCAATTGCCATGTAGGTAAAGTCTTTCCCATAGTCTTTCATTATATGAATGGGCTCCATGGCATAGCTATCTGTGGTATCATGGTTCACACAGGGCAAGTACCGAATGACCCCCCTGTATGTAAAGGGCCAGAATGAGTGACATACACTCTGGTATGGCCGAATACTGTGTTTGAAGGGCAATATGTACCAGGGCCATAGTCGCAGGGCCGGAGGCTGGCAAACAGTCCTCTCCAAGACAAAGTGGCGAAGGGCACTTCGTCACACTGCTGTTATTATATCAAGCTTGAATGCTATAATTATACATCAAATAATGTATTTATTTAAAACTTTACAAAAACATTTTGTCCAGTTCTTCAAATGAGCATAAATTGTTTTTGGTCTTTTGATTCAATGTAATATAAGGATGGTGGCAAATCAGATTCAGATGGAAATGAATAGTATCTGATGAGATCAAGTCAAACCTTGGAGGGTCAGTTATAGACTGGAAATGATTATGCTGCAATAGTCCAATACCTGGTAATGTCCTAATATGAACTCTGTATAACCGAACCCCACTACAAGATAATGTGAGGTATTATAATGCTAATGTTGTTGTCAATGTGGTGATTTCTTATAAATAACTTTTTGATGTTGTGAAAGGATTTTGTTTCCAGTATTAACTAAAAAAGGCTCCTTAAAGAGGATTGATTAAAAAAATATCTTCTGATTCAATAAATGAAAAAACCCTATCTGCTGGGCTCATTTTTACACAAACCTCATTTAATCATTATATAAATTGCTTTGGTGGTTTGCATCTCCCACCTGCTGAGCAATAATTATCCTAGGTATAGGAAATAATGGTAATTATAATATTATCACTAGCGACCTGCCTGTCAATAATGACGGTAAAAAAATGTTAAGCCTGGCAATGCTGTTTGATGACAACTCGCAGATTGACAACTATTACAGTTGATTATTATAACATTACTAGCGACTTGCCCGTCAAAAAATGACGGCAATGTTATGTATATGTTTGTCAAGTTGTTTAGTTATTAACATATATTTTTGACACTTGTAAGTATTTTAATATGAACGTGTATTTTTGTAAAATGTTGATGTAATGGTTTTTTAAAATGTAATTAGTATCTGAAGAATTGTTAACTTGAATATACATTGAATGAATAGGAAAGCCAAAAGTAAAAAGCCTTTTTTAAACGTTGCAAATTTTAACATGAAGTTTAAAATATATGTAAGCAATAACCATCAAAGTATATATTTTTAAACTTGAACTTTATTTTTTATGTAAGTTTAGAAGTTGACAAAACATTGGTATAATTTTGAACATTATAAACAGGAACATAGTGAATACATTTTGTAAAGTAATTTTTTATTAAAAGTATTAACATTTGAATGTAAAAAACAATTGACATTTAAATTAATCAGTATTAAAATTCAATTTCTATCACAATAATTGTTAACTTGAATATACATTGAATGTAGAGGAAGGCATACAGTCAAACTCTTCTTAAAACGTACGTAATTAAACTAATTTATTACTGAGCACATAAATTGGCGATAAACATTAATGTAGGTAGTAATCTTAAGATAACAGACAATATTTACATTGTGACTTAAAAGGTGCTTGACCTCTTAACATCCACTTTGTAATATGTTGAATGAAATAACTTCAAATATATTTTTTAAACTTGTAACATTAGAAACATTAACATAGTACTTAACATTTTAACATAATTTTTACTAACAATGCAAGGCAAGTATTTTGTGAGGCGAATCATTCATAAACATGACTTCCATTAATTATGACTGAATTAAACAACCAATTGTTATGTATTTTGCAATGCTTTTAAAAAATCTTGGCACCTTTAATTAGTATCCTTCAAAGTTATAGTACTTCATAGTAGACAATGTTTTTAGTAAAAATACGTCCATCTTCTAATAAATCACCTTGACTTTCATTGTTTTCAATGTAAACTTTAATTGCCTGTGGATTTTTTGCACCTTGACAACGCAACGTACAATTGACCATGTGCAAAAACTGGTTCTTCCAAGAAAATACCCACAGATTTGAAAGTTTGACCTTGTGATTTATTAATGGTCATGGCAAATGCCATAATAATGGGAAATTGTCTTCTTTGAAGTATAAAAGGGAGACTACTTTCACTTGGTGCTAAATCTATTCTTGGTATGAAAACTCTCTCTCCTCTATGGGTCCCAGTTAAAATTTCAGCATCTATAAAATGGTCCTTTAATTGTTGAACAATTAATCTTGTGCCATTGCATAGGCCTTTTTTGGGATTCATATTTCGCAGTAACATGATAATTGCACCTTTCTTTAGCTGCAAAATATGTGGTGGCATTCCAGAAGGAGTTAAAGAGTTTATGAATTCAGTGGAAAAGTTAGCCTGACTTTCATTGTCATCAGCAAGTACAGAATCAGCACTGTGATAATTTCTTTGTGGTGCATAAATTTTTTTTAAGATTTATTATTGAGGATTAATGCATCTTTATTTTTACACGTCAGTATGACTTGGTTGGCAAGCTCGGAATATTCTTCGTTATTTATGCTCCCTTCAAATATAGCCGATATAATATCTTGTTGACAAATCATATGAGGTGGGATCTCTACAGTGTCGTCAGGTAAATGTAGTATTTTTTCTGTTCTGCCTTCTCCAATTTTAATAAGCCAATCATTGAAATCAGTTTGGCCTTCTGATCTCATATTTTGTTGCAGTTGAAGATGGGTAAAATGTTTCCATACTGTACTTGACCTTTATACATGTTTCGATAATGTCAGTTCGATTTCCATGTACAACAACAGGTAATGTTTGTCTAAAATCGCCACCCAACAACATTACCTTTCCACCAAATGGAAAAATATTATCCATGACTTCACGAAGCAAACGGTCAATACATTGGAGGGCATAGCATGACATCATTGTGGCCTCATCTATTATAATTAATTTACATTTCTTCAATTTCTTTGCTTGTAAGGATGTCATGCGAATATCTGACACAGAATTTTCTAAAATAGGCACTGGCAGTTTAAATCCACTATGAACAGTTCTTCCACCTTCTAATAAAAGTGCAGCAATTCCAGTAGTGGCAAACGCCATTGCTATTTTTCCTTGTGCTCGTACTGAACTCATTAATAAATTGTACAAATATGTTTTTCCTGATCCGCCAGGTCCATCAAGATAGAAATAACGCTCTGTCACCATGTCATCATCTATAGCATTTTTAATGGCATGAAATGCTTGCAATTGTAGTGTATTTAAAGTTGCAAGTCTTTCTTCTGTTCTTTCTGCTTGTAGTTGAATGTCATAGTCTTCAAAGTTAATGTCATCTATAAGACCTGGATCAGGCAAATTAAAACTTGCACAACTTAATCCATGAGTTAAAAAGACTTCTTGGATTTCCATTAACGCTTTTAAGTGTGCAATGGGTTCATTGTATCGTCGCATAAAGTCTTCAGCCATATTACTTTTAAAAGTCTCCCACAAAGCTAATGCATTTGGAGCATTTGAGAAGATACAAATAAAAGCAATTGTTCTCTCATCTGTCGTGGCATTTGACATTGTGCTGCTTCTTCTAAGCATCTTTCCCACTCTGTATCATCAGCGAGTAAGTTTCTATGTCTTGCAGCTAAATGGAAGGATTCATATACAATGTCATTAACAGTTCTTAAGTGTTCAAAACTTTGTGCTCCAGGAACATTTAAAAGTAATATCCGTAAGCAAAAACGTTCAACATCTCTTGGACTGACTGTGTAAATTCTTGGAATAATTTTATTGCCTCTGGTTTTTCTTGGTCTCCATAATCCATTCACAAAAACATAGTGATATGGAATTTCAATATATAAGTATTGTGTTGCTTCAGCATCAGTGGAATTTAATGCAAACCATGCAGTTAGTGTAGTGTGACGATCTTCACTTTGGGCCAATGCATTCATTTCATTTCCAGCATGGAAATAGACTAAATGTCGTTGTGGCAAATGTACTGCTAACCTATATACTGCATGTGATCTATCATGCATTTCAAATTTTAAAAGCCGCCACATAGCTTCTGGCGCACTGACATAGCGAGCATCTACATGAGATGCAAGTTCATCATGTACTAACTCACTACTTTCAGGGTTGTCTGCACTTTTGACGACTACAGTAGCTGCATCGTAACCTTTGTAAATATATTTATAGACATATTTAATTGATTTGATGGAAGTGCAGGCTTCTACGTTGATGTGGGCGTTGTACTTCATGAGTAAATGTGGATTGTAGGGTACTACATATCTATTGTCCACTTTTTTTCCCACGAATAATGGCACTATCTCCTTCTCTTCTTTTATAAAGTGGATATCCATCACAATTGGCATAGGTTTTGTCTCTATAATCTTTGGGAAATTCTTTGGAACATTTATTATTTTCCATACATGGTGATTGTGGATTAAGGTCACCACAGGGTCCATGAATCATGCGATGAGTAACAATCTCATATAGTCTACCATATAGTTCTGGATCTGGTAGTTCAGCAACAATGACTGCATCCACTTTGTCTGAAGTATCTAATTTATCTTTTTCTTGAAGTATTATTAGAAGATGTGCATGTGGAAGGCCTCTTTTTTGAAATTCAATGGTATATACATAAGCAAGACATTTGCCAAATAACTGATTTATAGTGAAGTCACGTATTAATTCATTTAATTTAATCTTAAAAACTCTGGCTACTAAATCTGGTCGATCTGAAGCAGTTTGTCCAAGAAGTAGATTTAGTGTAATTTCTGGCCATTGTGGATTACATGTAAATGTCACAAATAAATCGGGTTTGCCAAATTTTGTCACAATAGCCATAGCATCATTGTATCTTTCTCTCATATTCCGAGGAGATCCTTGAAAGGAAGATGGTAAAATGATGGCTTTGCCAGCTGTCATGTCTCTGCTTGTAGCCACGTCAGCAACATAGTCCATGAGTCCAGAATATTGTTCTACACGGAGTTTATCTTGTTGATATTTGATAAAGTTTAAATTATTTGCCTCAACTTGCAAATATGAATCAATAATCCATTGTTGTGTTAGTTTTCCCACCACATAAAATTGGATTAAATACATTGCGAATGGCAATTTGAGCTACTTTAAATTCAAGCATAGAAACATTATTTCGGATTCTGGCTTTAGCATTTGGGTAACTGGGAAGAGTTAATTTTGGTTGCCAACCTGCTTCTCCGTGTGGGAAAAAGATGGGATATGTCATTGGATCTAAATTTGGACTTAAGATACTCATATTAATAAACGGTTGGTCCTCATTTCTAGGATATATTCGTATGTCTCTTTGAAATGGTGGTTCTCCTTCATCATTGTGAAACACCATTGCAACCTCATTTGTTGTTGGCAAGTTATAACGACGTTTATCAGTATGTCTGTCTCTTTTAAGCACCATATTAACCTTTCGGCATTGGTAATTGATGTGTTTGTGAATGAAGTAGTTGTTCATTTTCTACTTCTGCCAATTTTTTATAAGCTTTACTGTAGGGATTGTTGTCCATAATGTTATTTAGCTCTATGAAAACAGTGGGTAAGCATTTTTTATTTTCTTCCATCTGCATACGTTGGTCAACAGCTTCCATTGTATCTAGGACATATAGTTGAGCGAATTTTCTTTTATTTCCTTCCTCTGGATGTAAATGGGAAGTGCGATGATAAATTTGTCCTTGGACTTTAAAACAGTAAGGACCATGTCCTGGTACATTAGCAGCTAATGTTGCCCCCATGGATGCAAAGGATATGGCACTATTGTAGGATCTTATGTTTGTCTTAAATTTTTTGTAGTTTGGAAAAGTAGGTTCAGTCATAATATTTTGTAAATAAATTGGAAATTCTTTCCTTTCTGGAAGTTTGAACTTGCCTTTTTGACAACAACTAATAAATTGTCCATCTCTGGGTCTCTCCTGTTTAAAATAATAAGCCTCACAAAACTGACATTGAGTAGTCATGTCCCCACAACTATGAACCTCTACTGCTAAAGACTTGAGTAGAGGACAATTTGCAAAGCATATAGGATTTTGCCTTTCATATTCATCAGGTGAAATGTCATATAATGTTTCAACAACAGGTTCTAAATGTTTTGTTTTTTTCGTTGCTTTTCTTGGTATATGTTGTATTGTTTGAGGTAAAATGTCATCTAATGTTTCATGAAACGGTTCTAAATGCTTTGTTTTCTTTGTTGCTTTTTTTGGTATCTCTTGTCTTTTTTCTGGCAAAATGTCATCTGATGTTTGAGCAACAGGTTGTAAATGCTTTATTTTCTTTGTAGTTTTTTTTGACATATCTTTAATTTCTGCAAGTGACAGTCTTTTGCTTGCAATTCTTTTGCGTTCTTTTTCTCGTCGAATTTCCTTCTTCTCCGGTGTCTGCTGGCTGTCTGCTCTCTGTCGTCGTTCTCTAGCTTGGCGTCTTTTCTTTTCTTGTTTACTCTCATTATCAGCCATGTTAATCTGTAAAAATAAAATAATGTACCATTAGTTTATTTTGAGATGTTAAGTTGTTTTTCATGACATATAGTTATCAATAGTGTGTTAACATTTTATAGTTAATCAATTTCAATGCGTTCAATTGAATAAAAGTCTAAATAAGGGCATGAGATAATTATTTAAAGACATTTTTATTTATTAAACATGTATCCAAAAGCAAGTGTTTCAGTAACTAAAAAGGTATTTTAAAAAAAGATGTTATGTCCTTATTTACAGCACTATTCAATTTGTCAAATGGCAATTAAATTAGGGTTTAGGACTGGAATGTTACAATGACAAATTATATAGATTCTGTGTTTTTAGACTTTTTTGGACTATGCCAATTTATTTTTTAAGTTTACATTGAAGTTTGTATTTATTGTTAAAGATTATTGGCCCTAAAAGACAAATAAGAGATAGATGATAGATATTACTTTTTATACTGTACCTTGGTTGAAGTTTGATTTCAAGCAAAATTCTTTGTGGTCCTGTGTTGAAAGCCTTCGTCCGATGGTCTGGTCCTGTGTTGAAAGTCCTCGTCCGATGGTGTAGTCCTCTGTTGAAAGTCCTCGTCCCTCTGGTCTGGTCCTCAGTTCCAACTCCTGTTCCGATGTTCTTGACGCAGTATCTGTTATAAAATAAAAATGAAAATGTTATGTTATTTGAATGTCTTTGTATGAATGAAAAAATGGCATTATTTCTGTGTTTTTCTACAATCCTTTTTGGTGCGCCACAATTTTGGTATGCTTCTGTAGGCTATTTTCTAAGGCTTATAGGTGGTTAAACATTAAAGAAGAATATTAATTAATTTTTCTCTTTTTTTTACTTGTTATACTGTACCTTGGTTGAAGTTTGATTTGAAGCAGAATCTTTGTTCGTCCTGTGTTGAAAGCCTTCGTCTGATGGTCTGGTCCTGTGTTGAAAGTCCTCGTCCAATCGTCTGGTCCTCTGTTGAAAGTCCTCGTCCGATGGTGTAGTCCTCTGTTGAAAGTCCTCGTCCAATGGTCTGGTCCTCTGTTGAAAGTCCTCGTCCGCTGGTGTGGTCCTCAGTTCAAACTCCTGTTCCGATGTTCTTGACGCAGTATCTGTTATAAAATAAAAATGAAAATGTAATATTATTTTAATGTATTTGTATGAAGTAAAAAATGACATTATTTCTTTGTTTTTCTACAATCCCGTTTGGTGTCCACCACTTTTGGTATGCTTATTTAGGCATTTTTCTAAGGCTTATAGATTGTTAAACATTAAATAAGTATCTAAATGTACTTTGGTATGTGTTTGTGTGAGTTTTCATACAATCCTGTTTGGTGCGCACCACTGTTGGTATGCTTATTTAGGCTTCTTTCTAAGGCTTATAGGTTGTTAAACATAAAATAAGAATGTAAAAGTAGTTTGCTATGTGTTTGTGTGAGTTTTCATACAATCCTGTTTGGTGCGCACCACTGTTGGTATGCTTATTTAGGCTTCTTTGTAAGGCTTATAGGTTGTTAAACATTAAATAAGAATCTAAATGTAGTTTGCTATGTGTTTGTGTGAGTTTTCATACAATCCTGTTTGGTGCGCACCACTGTTGGTATGCTTATTTAGGCTTCTTTCTAAGGCTTATAGGTTGTTAAACATTAAAATAAGAATGTAAATGTAGTTTGCTATGTGTTTGTGTGAGTTTTCATACAATCCTGTTTGATGCGCACCGCTGATGGTATGCTTATTAATGTTGTTTTGTAATGCTAATAGGTTGTTAAACATAAAATAAGAATCAAAATGTAGTTTGCTATGTGTTTGTGTGAGTTTTCATACAATCCCTGTTTGGTGGGCACCAATGTTGGTATGCTTATTTAGGCTTCTTTCTAAGGCTTATAGGTTGTTAAACATTAAATAAGAATGTAAATGTAGTTTGCTATGTGTTTGTCTGAGTTTTCATACAATCCTGTTTGATGCGCACCACTGTTGGTATGCTTATTAATGTAGTTTTGTAATGCTAATAGGTTGTTAAACATAAAATAAGAATCTAAATGTAGTTTGCTATGTGTTTGTGTGAGTTTTCATACAATCCTGTTTGGTGGGCACCAATGTTGGTATGCTTATTTATGCTTCTTTCTAAGGCTTATAGGTTGTTAAACATTAAATAAGAATCTAAATGTAGTTTGCTATGTGTTTGTGTGAGTTTTCATACAATCCTGTTTGGTGGCACCAATGTTGGTATACTTATGTTAGTCTTCTTTCTAAGGCTTATAGGTTGTTAAACATTAAATAAGAATCTAAATGTAGTTTGCTATGTGTTTGTGTGAGTTTTCATACAATCCTGTTTGTTGGGCACCAATGTTGGTATGCTTATTTAGGCTTCTTTCTAAGGCTTATAGGTTGTTAAACATTAAATAAGAATCTAAATGTAGTTTGCTATGTGTTTGTGTGAGTTTTCATACAATCCTGTTTGATGCGCACCACTGTTGGTATGCTTATTAATGTAGTTTTGTAATGCTAATAGGTTGTTAAACATAAAATAAGAATGTAAATGTAGTTTGTTATGTGTTTGTGTGAGTTTTCATACAATCCTGTTTGGTGGGCACCAATGTTGGTATGCTTATTTAGGCTTCTTTCTAAGGCTTATAGATTGTTAAACATTAAAATAAGAATGTAAATGTAAATCCTGTTTGATGGGCACCACTTTTGTTATACTTATGTAGTGTTTTTTCTAATGGTTATACGATTGTTAAACAATCACATTTGAATGAGGCCCTCGGCCATTAAACATATTTAGGTCCTGAATCAATTGCGTTTGACCAATTGAATAGGGCTCTATATAAGCACATAAAATATTTTTTGACAGAAGTTTTTAGTTAGTGAAGACCTATTATGTGCTTATATAAAGCCCTATTCAATTAGCCAACTCACAATTGAATAAGGCTCATGGTTCGGTTCTTTTTTATACTTAAAATACTTTACCTTGATTGAAGTGTGGAATGACAGAGGGTCCCCTCCTGCCAATCTTAATCCGCCGATCTTCTTGTAGTGTCTGTTTGAAAAATAAAGTGAAATAGTGAATTATAGAATTTTTTATTTGTATTTAACAAACCATGGCCTTTTCAGCATTTAAAGTATTTTTGTATCTTACCTCTTGTTCTTTGTTGGTGTTCTTTAAAAGGGATTGTGCTTCACAGTGCACAGTGCAAATTGTTGAAAGACGCTGTTGATGCAGAGTCTGTTTGATATTTAAAAAAGTAGAAAGATTGAGTTTTAGGTGATCTATTGAATTGCAGTAAATTAATTTCATTGAAATATACTTCTGTAATTAATTTGAATTAACATTATTTTTGGTGGGTGCTACACACATATGTCACATACATGAAGCACATTTCCATAGTTGAAAGTAATTTTTTTGTGTGCGTGTGACATATCAGTATACATGAATCATATTTTAATTGTTAAATTAACCTTATTTTTATTTTTGGCCAACATACATAAATGTGTGTGTGACATGTGACTATAGATGATACACATATATGTGCGTGTCACATATCAGTATACATGACTCATATTTTAATAGTATTTTAATAGTCCCAACTTATTTTTTTGTAATGTAATTTAAATGTAGTTGTTTAATTAGTTTGTTGCAGGGGCAATACACATAAATGTGCATGTGACATGTCACTATACATTATACACATAAATGTGCGTGTCACATGTCACTATACATTATACGCATAAATGTGCGTGTCACTTGTCAGTATACATTATACGCATAAATGTGCGTGTCACATGTCAGTATACATTATACGCATAAATGTGCGTTGTCACTTGTCAGTATACATTATACGCATAAATGTGCGTGTCCACTTGTCAGTATACATTATACGCATAAATGTGCGTGTCACATGTCAGTATACATTATACGCATATATATGCGTGTCACTTGTCAGTATACATAAACCTCTTTGTCTTCTTTAATTTTTTTTTTTGATGTCCTGTCTTGAAAATAAGTAATATATTATAGCTAACCTCTCAGTTGTAATTTGCACAATGTAAAGTAGTAATTAGGAAAGAATTATCTTCTCAAGTTTTAGCCAGCAGTTATGTCTGAAGTCACTCTGTTCATCACCTGAGGAGAAATGTATTTTTCTCTGTCAAATAGACAGTATTTATAAACTTGTAGAACATTCTGGAAAGTTAGACCGTTAGAACGTAATACGCATGCGCTATTTGCGTTCCAGCTTACAATTTGCGTTCCATCCGCCATTTTGTGCGTAGTAGTGTTTTAAAATGGTGTTTAATATGAGTGTGATCCGTTCCGCAATAGTATGTGTTTCATTATTGCGAGTAAGTGTAGTGTAGTTACGTCTGGAGCCTCGTTTTCGTTTTGTTCGGCGGCCATTTTTTCTCTCGCTTAGGCCGATTTTCGGTCGTGTTTAAACTCTTTGTTTTGGACTTAAATGGACGTGTAAATGAACTTTTGGAGGTGCCGGATGCCCCCACCGTGCTGTAAGTAAGCTTTTTATGTGTTTGTTGTGTTTATTTCTTGTGTTTGTGATGTTTTGATGCGCGGACGGTTGGAATGGGGTCTTTCGCGGCCGTATTTTTTTCCGATGCGGCCGAATTTTGTTTGCGATGTTGCCGTATGTTTGATACGCAGTTAGCTTTTACGTGTACGACGCAGTGTATTTGTTTCTAAGTCGTGCGTATGTGTGTTAAGAGCGTGTGAGGGGCCTTTTTTACTGTTTTTTTGTTAAGTCTTGCGTCTGTGTGTCTGGGTGTAAGCGGGTGTGAGGCGACTTTGAGTTTTTTTTTTGTTATGAAGTTGTGTGTGTGTGTATGTGTGTGTTAACACAGCCGATGTTGGGATGCTCCCACCACCGCAAATGCGGACCCTCGCTTCGCGAGGACCGCATTTGCGGCGAACTGCGTCCTCGCTTCGCGAGGGACGCAAGTTTCTTGCGGGCTCGCTACGCGAGCCCGCAAGCTGAGGCAACGACTTGGGTTTTTGTTGGCTGGGCGGTTGGGTTTATTCTGTTAAAAAAGTCGTGTGTGTGTATGTGTGTGTTAACACAGCCGACGTTGAGCCTCGACAAACCGCAAATGCGGGCCCTCGCTTCGCGAGGACCCGCATTTGCGGCGAACTGCGTCCCTCGCTTCGCGAGGGACGCAGTTCTTGCGGGCTCGCTCGCGAGCCCGCAAAGCGTGAGCAACGACTCGTACGCTCACAACTATATATGTGATATCTAGACATACATACAAGTGTTGTATAATTACTATTCATACAGAGGTTTGATCTCTTCTCTCCAATATTAGCATCATCAAGGGGTAGAGATGTGTATCCGTGTATTTTACTTACACTTATTACTATGGGAAAAATTATATCACTGACCACCTCACCACAGCGATGCTTAGTAAATTACCACTAGTGTGTTTAAAAGTCTGAGTAATGACTAAGATCTGCTTCTCCACCATCCAAGTCAGGATTGTAATGCAGGAAACAACTGCAAGTAGTATGTAGATAGATATATCTAAACTATGACTTAATTAATTTGGAACAATGTAGTCAAATATACGTACATGTTGTGTACCATACAAAAAAAGTTTCAGAGGAGATTAGGATCGTTAAAGCTGACACTCTTTTTTTCCCCCGGTCATTCAGTCATGTCCCACTCTCTATGACCCTGTGGGGTGTAACACTCCAGACACAGCTCGTGTTCATGGCTTTAGTTACCTCATCAATCCAATAACCTCTGCCATCTGCTTTTTTTTGTGTACCATCAATCTTTCCCAGTATCAGTCTCTTCTCTAGGGAATCCTGTCTTTTCACGATATGGCCCAAAATATTTGATCACTATATAAGTAGTAGGGGGTTTGACCTAAGGAAGGAACAATGATAGTTCAGGTCACGGTTTCCTGTCGTAAGCAGGGGGAAGGAGTCCCGAAATGGGATAAGATAAGCCAGACTTCTTACTCTGCCACTAGTAACTTAGTCTGACAATCATGTCATAGAAGGATGGAATGATTTTTCAGAATTAGGGCTGAGTCCTAGCTAGAGGCCAGACAGTCTTTCTGTGTCATTTTTGGCAGCTTCTTTACTTTACCCTTCCCCCCTCAAATCCACCCCCACCATTCTCCCCGTGGCGTAGCACATACACAAACGACGCTACATTACACTCCAAAACTTGCGCATCATAACATTACGCATCTACAATAGCGCTTTACACAAATAAACCAACGGTTTTCCCTTGAGCACTCAGCCTACTTCTATTGCATAATTGGGACATTGATAAAAATATCTCCACAGGCCGAGCAACAGTCCAATCGGGACATTATATGCTGCGGCAAAATGAAAAAAGACTGTTAGCTCTTCAGCCTATTGATTGATGGATATATTAATTACAATTAGGTAAAGTATATTAATTCATTAAGTAACTAATTAATTGATTATTATTTACAAAAATATAGTGTATACTGTATATGTATCTGTCTTTGTGATGAGGCCAAAGGCTGTTCAGAGGAGCAAATGTACACCAGAGGAGAGGATCGCAATGAGCGCCCGAAGGTCCTCACATGAACAAAAACCTTCAACATTGTTGTGGCAAACACAACATTGCCCATGGCCTTCAAATTTTATGACCATAATTTTTTGATGGGCAAGTCGCTAGTATAAAATAATAGTTAATTCTTGCTCCTTGAATACTAATTTTCACTATTCCGATGAACCCAGAGTGCATTACCTAAAAGGATCTTTCCTTTATGGATTATTATGTATTCTCAATAAGTTTATGATCTCATTGCACCAGTATGTGCCACCCATATACCAGTGGATCATAAGGATCAATGTTCAACTAACCAGCCCTTATATAATTACATTTTGTGTTTAACCAAATATTTTTTTTTTTTTTACATAGGTTATATAGTTACATAGTTACATACTAATTAAGGTTGTAAAAGACTTTCAGTCCATCAAATTCAACCTTTTAAGATCTCCTCTGTATCTGTAATATGAGGTTTAGTTATTTATTAATTAGTTGTTAATTGTTAATTAATTATTAATCAACTATTTATTTTTGAATTTTTTTAATTATGAATTAATTAATCCAGAAGAAGGTGAACAGAAAAAAACCCAAATGAAACTCAGCCAATCATCTCAAAGGAAAAAAAAAAAGAATTCCTTCCTGACCCCAGAAATTGGCGATCGGATTTCTCCCTTGATCAATACACTCTCTCTAATTATCCAGGATAACCCTGAAATCCCTTCTTAATTATAAATAAATCCAGTTCCCTTTCAAAGTTATCTATCAAATCCGCTGTCACCACCTCCTGTGGTAGAAAATTCCACAGATTAACCACCCTTACTGTGAAGAACCCTTTTCTTTCTTTAAGGTGGAATCTTTTTACTTCTAATCTCAAGGAATGTCCTTTTGTCAGTTGACAAAAAGCTCCCTTGACAAATCTTTATACTGACCCTGGATGTATTTATATAAGGTAGTCATATCTCCTCTTATACGCCTTTATTCTAGAGAAAATAAGCCTAATTTGGTTAGTCTCGCTTCATAACTTAGCTCCTCCACTCCCCTAATTAGTTTTGTTGCCCTTCTCTGTACCCTTTCCAGCTCTAAAATGTCCTTTTTATGAAGTGGTGCCCAACACTGTACTCAATATTCCAAATTGGACCATACTAGGGATTTGTATAGTGGCAGAATTATATTTGCTTCCCTGGCTTCTATACCCTTCCTAATACATGCTAATATTTTACTTGCATTTGCAGCTGCTGCTTGGCTTTGAGCACAGTTCCCTAGGTGGTTGTCCACAAGTACTCCCAAATCCCTTTCAATATCTGATACCCGTAGATTTGCTCCATTAAGATTATAAATTGCATGGCTATTTTTTTTCCCAGATGCATAACATTACTTTTATTTATATTAAATCTCATCTGCCATTTAGATGCCCATTCTCAATTTTATGTAAATCATTTTGAAGGGAAAGCCCATCATTGTCTGATTGAATTACCTTGCACAACTTTGTGTCATCAGCAAAAATGGAGACACTACTTTCCAATCCTAGTTATTAATAAATATGGAGAAGACCTAATACTGAACCCTGAGGAACCCCACTTACCACATTAGTCCATTTACAACAACCCTTTGCCTACTGTCTTTTAGGCAGCTCTCAATCAATGAGCAGATATTTACGGCAATTCCTGTATCCCTTAGTTTGCTCAATAGTCTCCCATGTGGCACTGTATCAAAAGCCTTTGCAAAATCAAAATAGACTACATATGAAAATATGAAAAGATATATGGAAATGGATGCAACTCAACAGAGTGACAAGCTGGTTTCTCTCTCTGCAACGATATAAGTTTGACTTGGAACACAAGGCAGGAAAGGGCTATACTAATGGAGATGCCCTCTAGAGAACCCTCTGCCTCTCAACCCCCCATTGAGCTGAGGACAGTCTGTTGAAACTACAGTTGTAGCCCAGAGAGGAAGTGAAGCTGCGACAGAGAGAGTTACCCAGAGGGCTACTGCAAATGTACTGAAGACGATCTGAAGCTGGAGAGAAGATCCAGAGAGAGACTTAAGTGGGGAGGGTTAAAGGCCAGTACATCACATAAAGTTTATTAGAGTGTGTGCTTCTGTTCTGCTACATTCAGAAGAACAGTTTTTCACACTGGTTAGAAGTGGGATTCCTGGTCTTGGTTTTGAGGGCAACCAACACCACAACATTAAGGAGAGAGAGAAATGTCTTAATACAGAGTATTGCCGCTCAACAGGAATTTAATAAGTTACTGGCTAGCCAAGTGGTTCAGAACCAAATTCTCTAGAAAAACTTTTCAGCACAAGAGAACCTGTCAAAGAAATTAAAGCCAGTCATTGTCTACAAAAGTTGACTGATGAAGATGATGTGGAGACTTATTTACTAGTTTTGAAAGAACTACTTCATGAGAAGCCTGGCCTAGAACCCAGTTGGCTGATATTCTGGCACCATTTCTTAGAGGAGCAGCTCAACTTTCATACTAGACCTGACATCACAACACACTTCTGATTTCTCTTCATTAAAAGCTGAAATTCTTGCCAGAGCAGGGTGAACCCAGCAATTTGTACTTAAATGTTCCATCAGTGGAGATACCAAAGTAGCGAGACAGCAGACACAATCTTTGACCTTCTCCATGTAAATCTCCAAACAAATAGTGGAAAGTCTAGTAATGGATCATTATTGGAGAGCACATCCACGTGAGATGAGAGAATGTGTAGGCCTATGCAGACCTAAGGCTATTGATGAACTGGTTAATTGGATTGAACGTTACCAGACTGTAAAAATGTTTCTGATAGTCTCAGGCAGAAGGAACCAGACATGGAATGAAAAAGATCAGAAAGAGTTTGGCCTACTGAAATGGTCACTAGAAATTCCTTGGGTAACACCAGGATAACTATAGTGCTGGCAAAAAAGAGTCTGAAAGAAGAAAATTAGAGAAGGCCCATTGTACAAGAACCTATGCAGTGTGAACTTGGAATATCTGTACCTTAAACTGACTTAGTGAATATTGTTGGACTGGCAGAGGTAAATAATCCATTCACTACTGAGCTTATGTTAAATGGAAGTGCAGTGACCCTGTCATTGGGGCAAATTCTATCCATGGATAACTGGAAGCCTGAAAAATAGATGGTTGTAAGTTTGTGTACATGGTACCATTTTGACTTATCCTACCAAGACTTCCTGTATTGAGGTGAAGGGTGTATGTGCCAAAATCACTGGCCCTGTGATCCCTTAAGTACCATATGCAGTAGTAATAGCAGGTATTTTCCACATTTTTAAATGCTTAAACAAGAAAAAATAACAAAAAGAAAACTCTGATAATGTAGAGGACATCAAATTCTACCCTCATGTGGCATTAGGGGTAATATTTCCTTTCTTTGATGCAGCGCTATACTCCAGTCTGGAGATGGTAAAGAAAAGAAGACAGAAAGAAATATATGGGAACAGACAGCTTGAAGAAACAGGACCAAGAGGAAACTCTAGCAGAATCCCAGGCTAACTGAGAAGATATGACAGTAGCAAAAACAGCTACTTCACAGGAGATTACAAAGGCTCCAGACAGTGAAAACATGGAACAGAAGATAACCCCTGTCTTATAATTAGGAAAAACTGTGGAACAGATTGGGTAAATAATATCCTTCTATGTAATGTACGAAAGGAAGTGGTAGAGGTGAATGAAGTAGACATACAAGGAAGAGAAAAACCTCAAGGACCATATTTTTATTAAAGGGAGATCTCCTTTATCAGATGGTCAAGACTGTCGATGAGGTTATGAACAATTGCTGGTCACTCAGGGACATCGAAAGCAGGTGATGGAATTGACGATGTGATGGAATATTATAGAATAAGTCCAAAATCTAAAGGATAAAATTGCACAAGTCAGCCTACTATTCAAAAACACATGGAAAGAGCTCAGGAGCTATAATAAAAAACTACTACAGAGCCAAATCTCTACATGAAGAGGCAAAAAATGGTTACAATTCATAAAAAACAGGTTAAGCTTCCTAAGAGAACAATAATATCTGGCCAAGGAAGTATCTGTGACAGAGTCAGTCAAATATTTGGATGCATGTCTAAGGCAATATAGTGCCTTGCAAAATTATTCAACCCCTTGACTTTGTACCTATTTTGTTACGTTACAGCCTTAAGTTCAATGTTTTGTTAATCTAAATTTTATGGGATGCATCAGAACACAATAGTCTAAGTTGGTGAAGGTAAATTAGAAAAATATATATAAAACTATTTTTTAGAAATAGAAAACAAAACATTGGCATGTGCGTATGTATTCACCGTCTTGTTATGAAGCCCGTAAAAATCTCTGGTGCAACCTATTACCTTCAGAAATCACATAATTAGTGAAATGATGTCAACCTGTGTGCAATCTAAGTGTCTCATGATCTGTCATTACATATAGACAAATTTTTTAAAAGGCTCCAGAGGCTGCAACCCCTAAGCAAGAGGCACCACTAACCAAACACTGCCATAAAGACCAATTAACTCTCCAAACAAGTTGTTGAGAAGTACAAGTCAGGGTTAGGTTATAAAAAAAATATCCAAATCTTTGTTGATCCCCAGGAGCACCATCAAATCTATCATAAACAAATGGACAGAACATGGCACAAACAGTCAACCTGCCAAGAGACAGCCGCCCACCAAAACTCACAGATTGGGCAAGTAGGGCATTAATCAGAGAGGCAGCACAGAGACCTAAGTAACCCTGGAGGAGCTGCAGAGTTCCACAGCAGAGACTGGAGAATCTGTACATAGGACGACAATAAGCCGTATGCTCCATAGAGTTGGGCTTTATGGCACAGTGGCCAGAAGAAAGCCCTTACTTTCAGCAGAAAACAAAATGGCACATTTTGAATTTAGAAAAAGGCACGTGGGAGACTCCCAAAATGTATGGAGGAATGTGCTCTTGTCTGATGAGACTAAAATTGAACTTTTCAGCCATCAAAGAAAACGCTATGTCTGGAGCAAACCCAACACATAACATCAACCAAAGAACACCATCCCCCCACAGTGAAACATGGTGGTGGCAGCATCATGCTGTGGGGATGTTTTTTCAGGGCCAGAACTGGAAACTGGTAAGAGTTGAGGGAAAGATGGATGGTGCTAAATACAGTGATATTCTTGAGCAAAACCTGTACCATGCCTGTGCATGATTTGAGGCTAGGATGGAGGTTCACCTTCCAGCAGGACAATGACCCCAAACACACAGCTTAAGCAACACTTGAGTGGTTTAAGGAAAACATGTAAATGTGTTGGAGTGGCCTAGTCAAAGCCCAGACCACTAATCCAATAGAAAATCTGTGGTTAGACTTAAAGATTGCTGTTCACAAGCAGAAACCATCCAACTTGAAGGAGTTGGAGCAGTTTTGCAAGGAGGAACGGGCAAAAATCCCAGTCATAAGATGTGGCAAGCTCAGAAAGTCTTATCCAAAGTGACTTGGAGCTGTGATTGCCGCAAAAGGTGGCTTTACAAAGTATTGACTTTAGTGGGTGAATAGTTATATACATTGACTTTTTCTCTTATTTTGTCCTATTTGTTGTCTGCTTCACAATAATAATAATAAAAAAAAACATCTTTAAATTTGTTGCCATGTTCTGTAAATTAAATTATGCAAATCCTCAAACAATCCATGTTAATTCCAGGTTGTGAGACAACAAAACAAAAAAAATGCCAAGGAGGATGAATACTTTTGCAAGGTACTGTATATTATTATATGATATCTTATGATATTATTACTATTATTATTATCATTGTTATCATATGTATTAACCTATTGCCTAGTAACTAGTGCACATTCGTTTACTGATATAGAAATGTGACACAAATGTTATGTATACAAAACAACTAAGTCAGAGTGCATCACAGAGAACGGAACCAACCCCCTTTATAGGTTAGTTCTAATGGCCATGATAAGCCACTCTGAGAGCAACCTCTTTTAGCTCACCTTGTTGCCCTTCACAGGGAGAAATATCCTGTAGATATCAGTCTGGTCCCACTCAGAAGAGTGACAAAGCCCCGAAATACCAGGCAATTCTACCCTGAACAGGAGACAACAGCAAACCCCAGATGGGTTTCAGCCTTTATGGGCCTGTCAGTGACATGCAGCTGAAATCCCTAGGAACAGTGAGCAAGGGGTCCCACATCTGGAGTCTAAACCCTAAAGGTAATTTGCATATACAAAATAAATGTGATGTATGTGGATGTCACAAAACCCCAACCGTTAGAGAATGGTAAACCAAACCTTATTTAAGACACAGAGCACAATCAGAAATGAACAAGACTGTGCACAATTATGGGTGTGGTGTGGACGGATCCCGGGAAGGCAAGAGGCTTTTTCTGGGAAAAAGGGGATACCTAAACGGGGTAAGTAGCATAATTGAGATTGAGCATGATGCATAGCACCAACCAGGTCACATGTGTCACATGTGGTCACTACACAACTGCAACCGGAATCTGATGAATAAAAAATCATCAGAAATTACTCCATATAATTGAAGAAACCATTAATGGCATAGCACTTCCATTTGGTCTCCATCTGCTATATTATACAAATGCAATAAATCATGGAGCATGTGATACAAATCAATTCCACACACAGGTTTTTGTGAGGTTGAAAAATACTTTCAGTCCATCAAGTTCAACTTTTTAAGATCTCCTCTGAACTGCAATACGCGGATTAGTTATTAATTAATTCGTTGTTAATTAATTATAAATAGTATAGTATTTGAGGATGAATAAAGAGTTAGTCCATCAAGTTCAACCTTTTTAGATCTTTCTTGATATTTTTAATATGTGGACTATTTGTTATTAATTGTTAATTATCCAGAGGAAGGCAAACAGAAAAAAAAAAAAAACAATGAAACTTTGCCAATTGTCTCATAAGGGGAAAAAGCAAAATTCCTTCCTGACCCCAGAAACTGGCAATCAAATTTCTCCCTGGATCAATATTCCTTCGCTAGTTATCTAGGATAACCTTGAATGCCCTCTTTATTCAAAAATATATCTAACCCTTTTTTGAATTTATCTATCAAATTCACTGTCACCACCTCCTTTGGAAGAGAATTCCACAGTTTTAACCACTCCTAACTGTGAAGAACCCTTTTCTTTGTTTAAGGTGACATCTTTTTTCCCTCTAACCTCAAAGGATGTCCTCTTGACAGTAGAAAATCTCTTGAGTACAAAAAGTTCACTTGACAAAGCCTTATATTGACCCTGGATGTATTTAAATAATGTAATCATATCCCCTCGTAGACGCCTATTTCTAGCGAAAATAAGTTTAATTTGGTTAGTCTTTCTTCATAACTTAGCCCCTCCATTCCCCTTATTAGTTTTGTAGCCCTTCTCTGTACTTTTTCCAGCTCTAAAATTTCCTTTTTAAAAGTGGTGCCTAAAATTGTACTCCATATTCCAAATGAGGGCATACTAGGGATTTGTATAGTGGTATAATTATATTTGCTTCCCTAGCTTCTATACCCTTCTTAATACATGCTAATATTTTACTTGTCTTTGCAGCTGCTGCTTGGCATTGAGCACTGCTACCTAGGTGGTTGTCCACAAGTACTCCCCAATCCCTTTCAATATCTGATACCCCTAGATTTGTTCCATTCAGATTATAAATTGCATGGCTATTTTTCTTTCCCAAATGCATAACCTTACATTTATTTATATTAAATCTCATCTTCCATTTAGCCGCCCATTTCTCTAATTTATGCAAATTCCTTTGTAGGGAAAGTACATCATTATCTGATTTAATAACCTTGCACAACTTAGTGTCATCAGCAGAAATGGAGAAACTACTTTTGAGTCCTACTTCTACGTCATTAATAAATATGTTAAAAAAGGAGAGGACCTAATACTGAACCTTGAGGAACCCAACTACCACATTCGTATGGACCCTGGATCATCTGTTCCAGCAGTGCATATATGTGGCAGGATGTACACTGAGTGATGTTGCCACTGGACTGACTCATGATTATCAGTTACAAAATACAGTGAGAAAACAAATCAATGTATTTGTATAAAGATTGCTTTTTCTACACCTTAACCCAAACAAAACAGAAAAAAATATATATGTTTGTTTTCTGTTTTTTCTTATAATAATTCCCATCCTTTTATTCTTCAATCTCCTACACACTAACTACACTTACACTAGACATGATTGCAAGCACCCAAGCTCGCATTTCCCTTGTTAAAATAGACCCTGCCCACTCACCTTTACAATGATAAATCAAGCACAGGGCAGATAAACACTTGCCCTGCCCCACAGAACTGATTCAACAGAACACGGACACAAAATGCACACAGATAAACCTTTACACAGGTCAAAAACCACACCCACACCTCACCTGGACACAGATTACGACCCACAGGACAGAAAACAACTGCGACTGATTTACAGAACTTGATTTGAAAATAGATGATTCGGAATCTGGAAAACGGTAAGAGGGAGTGTTAGAACAATTAAAATCTGTAATCACAGTATAGAGTTTTTGCTCTGGACACTACAATAAACCAATTAGAACATTATTATTATTAATTATTATCGTTTATTTGAAACGCGCCAACATAATTCCATAGCTCTATACATAAGTTTAAGGTTACAGGCAATGACAAGTTTAAGATTCACACATTGCAAAGAGTGGATGGCCCTGTCTTTGAGCTTGGAATCTGGTGTCCATAGTTCTTTCCCCTAAAGTACCTTGGCAGGATTGAAACTCGCAGACTTACAATCTAAAGGTTGAAGTGTGTATGTGGGTACAGTAGGGAGAGAGTAGTGCTGAGCATGTTAGGGAGGAAGGTTATAGGCTTCTCCTAAAGAGGTGAACATGAACATCATCTACGAGCAGTGATAACCATACAGATTCTGTCATATACAATCAGCTATTCCCAGATATGTTGAGGATGGTTCACTGTGGAACACAATCTTTTAACAAAGAGTACTATCACTATCTATTTCAATTGTTGTGCCATGTCTCACTGGTATATGGATGGTACCGAAAGGCCAGAAAGATTACACTGTTCACATTAACACTAAACAGTACACATTGATCCTGTTGTCAAACAAAGGGAATTTGCCATTTTGCTTGTGGATGAAATGAAATACATGAATCTGCTTTCATAATGTTAAAGGGGATGGCAAGCAACAAAATGCATGTATAACTACTGGTTTGGAATTAGCTGATCCTAATGGTACTGTGCACTTATACAGCCCGGACTATATTCATTGTAATTGAAACTTAAACCAGTACATGTGTATTAGTGAAGAGATATGTAGTCATATATTGCATTTCATATCTATCTGCAGTGGTGAATGACACTGACCCGAATACCTTGTTGGGAACTGGGGTTGAGTGTTTTTCTGACATGATGGTATTGCACTGCGCGAAAATGTAGAACATGCCTTCTCGTCATGAGATTGGGATATTAACACCTACAGAAACAAGAACAAGATATCAATCTTAACAATATTCATATTAACTACAACAACTCATCTCAATGTCAATCCACATTGAGCATCAATTGGTGAACAAAACCAGACATGTACACAACTCTGGTATCCTGCCAATAGTATGTCAACATCTATACCAATCAGTACTAAGTAAGGAGTGATCATGATGAGGACTTCAGGATGGTCCTAACACCTCCTCTTACACAGAACTAGGGCACCCACCTCTGTGCCCGCACACCTTCTCACTCTTCCACATCTAGATGGTGTTTTGAGAGGGGGGCCACTATGCTGGTGTGGCTGGTGATCAGCTTGAGGTGGTGGTGAGGTCTTAGATAAGGAGCTACTGTCTCTGGTTTTTGTTGTGAGATCAAAGGCTGGGAGAGTTAAGGAGCTTGCATTCTGCAAATTGGATTAGATGCTGCCTGTCCTTTTAGTATCTCTCCATTAGTGATGTCCCCAACAGTTTGCCGGAGAACTGTTCGCTGCGATTTTTACATGTTCGCGTTTCACTGCAAAACAGCGAACACATTGCTTTTTCGGTTCGCCCCCTATACTTTATCATTGAGGAAACTTTGAACATCATTTATTTTATTTTATAATTTTATTGTGTGTAATCTATGCCTGCCTGCCAGCGTGTGACAGGCTAACACCTAACAGCTTATATTGTGCTTATTTTCACTACTCATACCTGTGGTGTAACATACATTGAAAACAACCATTTTTTTCCTGTAACCTAATTTCAGTTTGCCAGCCTGTGTCAGCTCACAGGCTTATATTGTGATCAGTGACATAAAAACAACACTTTTTTGACTGTAATAGATTGAATAGCAATTGCCTGCCTACAGGCGTGTGTGTGAAGCCTTTTGCATCTACTCTGCCAACTTTTGCCAGTGCACAGTGATCACGTCATATCTGAAGCAACCGTAGTGTACAGTGACAAAAAACAACACTTTTTTGACAGTAATCGATTGAATATCAGTTGCCTGCCTACAGGCGTGTGTGTGAAGCCTATTGCATCTATTCTGCCAACTTTTGCCAGTGCACAGTGACACTCATATCTGGTGTCACAGTAGCTTGCACGTATAGTATCACTAATCGAAAAAAAAAATGACAGGCAGAGGCAGGCCACCCCGCAGGGGCCGTCGTGGTGCTGTGATTCCTTTTGGCCCTAGAATAATGCCCAGTTTTCAGAGGCAACGTACCCTGAACTTGAAAAGTTCTGAGGACATGGTTGACTGGCTAACACAGGACACCCAATTTTCTACAGCTTCCGCTCGGAACCTAGACGCACCATCCTCCTCCAGCTTAGCTTCGGGCACCTCTCCAGTTACCACTCACCCGCCTGCCGCCACCGCCAACAGTAGCACCACAGCCGCTTCACTTGATCCATCAGCAGAGTTATTTATAACAAATGAGTGATGCGGCAAACATTAGTGCCAGAGATGTAGATACATGAATATGTCCCAGTCAGGCAGCATTACATCACATGACGTACGGTCTGATGATGATGATGTTGTACCCGGTGCTAGCTTCCTTTGTTGAGTTGTCAGATACAAGTGAAGCGGGTGATGATGACGATGCGTCCGTGGATGTCACGGTGGGTGCCCGCTATAAGAGAAGAAGAACAGGAGGAAAGTTCAGATGGGGGAGACAGAGAGGAGGGAGGAGACGAGTTTGAAGCAGGAGGAGGTTGTCCGAAAGTAGCTAGTGGCACAGTAAGACAGCATCATCGGCACCCCGGGGTCAGCCAGACAGCACGCCAGTCAACGCATGCTGTTGCCACCAGACCAGAATGCCGTCCATTGCAGAGCTCAGCAGTGTGGCAATTTTTTGTGTGTCTGCCTGTAACAACAGCGATGCCATTTGCAACCTGTGGCGAAAGAGAAACTGAGACATGGGAAGTCCAACACCCACCTATGTACAACTTCTTTGCGAAGGCAACATGATGTCACATCACAAATGCCTATAAGATCAACACATGAGTACAAGCAGCACACAAAGTCAAAGCCGCCATCCTCCTCCTGGTCCAGCATCTTCAGCCACGTCAACCACTGCTGCCCTGCTTGCCCCCTCTCAACCATCCGCCACTTCTGTGTCTCATCCCTGAGCAGTCCCTGCTCATCGGCGCACAGTCAGGTGTCTGTCAAGGACATAGTTTTGAGCGTAAGAAGCAATGTCACAAAGTCACCCCCTTTGGCCCGGCAACTGACAGCTGGCTTGTCTGAACTCTTAGCCCTCCAGCTTTACCATACAAGCTGTGAGTCTGAGACGTTCAAACACATTTGTAGCTATTGGGACATCCGCATATGGAATGTACCCTGGGCCGAAATTTCTTTCACAAAAGGGCAATCCCCAACCTGTACTCGATTGTGCAAAAAGAAAGTAATGGCATCTCTGGCATCACAGTGATACCTGGTCTGCAAAGCATGGTCAGGGCAGGTATATCACCTACACTGCGCATTGGGTAAAACCTGGGTGACGGCTGCCAAGCATGGGAATACGTGGCTCAAATTTGAAAGCGGGAGGACCGACCAAGCTAGTTTTTCCATCTCCCGCTTCCAAAAATCAATGCCATATACACGTGCCCTGATAGTGGAATAGTACTACTTAACAGTACACACCTTATAATAACGCAGACGGAGGGCAAAGCGTATAATCTTCCATGCTGTGCAGTGTAATCCCCCAGGACTCTGACCTGTGATAATATGCCATGCTCGGCAGTGGAAGCCCCCCAGACTCTGAACCTGTGTATAATCTCCATGCTGTGCAGTGGGAAGCCCCCAGACTCTGACCTGTGTAATAATATTCCATGCTTGAGCAGTTGGAAGCCCCCCAGACTCTGACCTGTGTATAATCTTCCATGCTGGGGCAGTGGGAATGCCCCCAGACTCTGACCTGTGTATAATCTTCCATGCTGGGCAGTGGAAGCCCCCAACTCTGGGAGTCTGAAGAAGAGGAGTCATAGGAGGAAGGTGGCTTTGAGGAGGTGGAAGACCAAACACAGCAGGCATCCCAGGGGGCTTGTTGTCACCTTTTCGGTGACCCTTGGTGGGTTCGCTGGAGGAAGAGACCTTCAATGACATCAGTGAGGACAAGGAACGGGACATGGCTAGCTTGGTATCCAACCTTGTGCAAATGGGGAGTTTGCGGTTGTGCAAAGGGACTGTTTGCGGGTTGTTTGCGGTGCATTAAACAGGGAGATTGGTCTAGTTACTTGTGAAGCGGGTGTAACCCTTACACTACCTGATCGATACAACATCATACCTGATGTTTTAAAGCACGTTATTCCAAACAATTTAGGAATGTTAGGTGATTTATGCCCTTTATGGCTTAAAACCAGACTCTGCATCAAATATGTTAATTTTCGTGGAAGTTTTGCCATGGATCCCCCTCCTGCATGCCACAGTCCAGGTGTTAGTCCCTTGAAACAACTTTCCCCATCACTATTTGTGGCCAGAAAGAGTCCCTGTGGGTTTTGAAATTCGCCTGCCCATTGAAGTCTATGGGTTTTCGCCGATGTTCGCCCATTCGCGATCATTTGATGGAAAGTTTGCGTCCGCTGTTCGCGAACCCAAAATTTGATGTTCGTAGACATCACTACTCTCAATCCTTCGCTTGTGCCTTCTTCACCTCAGACTGGAGTGATCTGTTGCTCTCAAGTAGGGGAGTTGGTGAGCTGAACGTGCCTTCAGTAGCAATCTGAGCTTCTCCATCCTTTGTTTCTACCATCTCATGTCCTTGCGCAGGATTGCAGGAGGTGAAGGCAGAATCACAGAAGTTTCAACAGGAGGGCAGGAGGTGATGGCAAAATGGCCGGAGGAGTTAGCAGAAGGGCCTGTGTGGTAGGCCATGTTGGGGTTCCCCATTATGTGGGAGGCCATGTTAGGGGACCCCATTGTGTTTGAGGCCATGTTAGTGGACCCCATTGTGTTGTTAGTGTTTTTGCCCTGCCATGTGCTGCAATGGTGTTTGTAGAAGGTGGCTGTAGTGCTGTGATGATCTCTGGGGCCAGGACAATGTGATCAGGTTTGGTGTGATTGTTTGGTTGACTCTATGACATGCCCAGTGAAGGGAGGCTGGAACAGCTGTGCATGGGGAGACGATGTGTTTAAAGAGCCTGGGCAGTGAATCCCTCTGCTGAATGAGGATGATCATCTGCATTGTGAAGGGCCAGTTTCTGTGGATGTTCCCGGGCCCCCTTGAATGTTCTGCCCTTCTTCGTCAACCATTATTGAGGGAGTGGCATTTTTTCCAACCTCCAGGGAGCCTCCACCTGTGTCCTCTGTGGTCAGCCTTGTTCTCCTGGGGAACTGAACTGAAAACACAAATGTATTTGAGTTGGTTTCTCTAAACAATTGACAGCTATGTGTTTCCATATCCTTGACATCATGGTCACCTGTATTGACTGTGGTGATTTTTGTTACACAGATGAACCATGGCCTGCATCATGAGCATTGTGAATCATGGCTCATATGAATATATGTACTGCTGGTGCGGTGTGCCATCTGCATTTAAATAAGACACGTGCTCTGCTGGATCTGCTGTGCAGTGTGTAAGACTGACCAATCTGTGACATCTTCCCAGCAATGGTTGTTAACAAGCAGATGAGACATGGTCCAGGATTGTACAGTATATGACATACACATGCAGTCCTACAGAGTCTGTATCCACATATGATGCAGTGCGCACACCCATACATTTACTCTCTTTTGAATGTCAAATCAATATTTATCAAATTGTGAATTGTACTCGGATTCAGTTCTAACTGCAGGTATTGGACAGACATTTCATTGATAACAATTATGATAATCATATGTTTGCTATCAGGATGTACATGGTTATTGATGCCCCATATATTATTTGGCCATAACCATAAGACTTACAGTGCTCTTGTATGTCAGTTATCTATGTGTGTGGGCATGGGGGTAGAAGCAAGAATAATTATAGGGGGATAAAGCTCATTGTATAAACCAGCCATTAAAATGCTTAATTTTACATACATACAAACATATTAAAATCTGGGGAATTTGTTCACCCCATCCCCCTCGCCAGTTCCTACACCCATCTGTGTGGTGGGTTCATGTGTGTGCATATGGGGTTGTAACGGTATATATGATACTCATATTGCATGGTACTTCAGCACAGCCATGTCCACCTGTCCTGGAAGGCCCACTTAATCCCGCTGGCTCAATCCACTCCTTCAGAGTCTGCTCCCATCCACAGCAGGTGATGTTGGCTGGTGGGGCCGCCACCGGTTGCACGTGCTTCTCTTGTCTCCTCTGCCATCTTCCTCTTCACCTTCAGCTGGCTGTCGTCATACCTCTGTTTGACAGACTTGACCTCACTGTTTGAAACCCAAATGCAGCAGCAGCTGAAGCTTTCCTCACTCCAGACCTGTGTCTTCTGTCTATGGTCTCACATCCCTTCCAGCCATGTATAATGCTATAGCACGCATAGATTTTCCTGAGGAGGACGTTCATCTCTTGTAGGCTATAATTGGGGCCCTGTACTTTGCCACAGCATCCTGCTTTTCCAACTGTGCATTGGGTTCCTGGCCTCCCTGTTCTCTCCCTGGGGCTGGTCCCTCATCCCCACTACCTCCACCCTGGGATCAAGCCCCTGACCCTACTCCTTGTGTACCTACATCTGGGGCATATCCCTCTCTCTCCTACTCTCCTACACCTGTGCCTCCCCTCCCTGACCTGGCTCTACCCCTCTCCATACCTCTACCTCTCATCCTCTTCTCACTCTCCTCACTCTCCTCCAGTGTTCCCCTCTCTCTCCTCCTCTCCTCCCTTTCCTCTACTCCTCACTTTCCTCCTCTCTTATCTCTCACTCTCTCTCTTTCCTCCTCTTCTCACTCTCCTCCTCCAGTGTTCCCCTCTCCTCCCCTCCTCTACCCTCCTAGAATTTATTGAAAAAAAAAAATATATGTGTATGAGGTAAAACAAGAATGTGTGTGATATGTGTATTAATAGTAATTGTATGTTGTATGTGGGGGGGGGGGTATGGTGGGTGTGATGATGTGCTTTGGCCTACCGATATGTGTACCGTATTCATCTATGTGTGTAAATTATGTGATATATGTAATTATGTGTGTTGTAAATTAAAGGGTTCATATATCTTAGTGGTCAAAAAAGCAAAGAAAACACAAAACAGCTCCTCTCTCTCTGTCTCTCTCTGTCTGTCTCTCTCTGTCTCTCTCTGTCTCTCTCTCTTATATAAATATATAAATAATATGTCCCAAAGTTCAGAAACCCACCAACAGCCTAGACCTTTGTGTTTTCTTGTACAGATCAATGATTTACGGTCTGCGCTTTCTTTAAAAACCCTCTCTGTGGTGTTAAGTGCTTTTCCCTGCTTTTTATTGACTCGAGGCACTCTGTGATTATGGGTTTTGCATTGGAAATGTGACCCGCATCGATTTTAGCCCCCTAACCAGATGCAGGGCGTGGGAAGGGTTTACGGGCCTGCCGACTCCGCCCGTTGGTTGCAGCCTTCGTTAAATTTTATTGCTCTGGAACTGTGACAAAATTTAGAGCCAGCAGACGTACGGGCTAGACGACTTGGAATTTAATGGGGCTGTAAGTCTAGCCACTAATACCCAATTTCTTAAATAATTTCATCATAATCTATATATCTATTATCAATGAATTCCTTTCCCACAATGATTTTACCATTTTACTTTGCTGGAAATAGTGAGGGTCTTTTATTGACCTGTACAAAGACCTTCAAGAGAACTAGGTTGCCCGTTCACTTTTCTACCATTTAGGCTTTCACCTTATATCTTACAAACTTTACTATGCTGGGAATGTATTCTGAATAATTCTTATCTTCCAGTATGACTACTTTTTGTAAGATATATTGCAGTTCATGTTTGTGTTTAATAGTTGCCTTGGAGTTCTCATAACTTGATAATGTATTTAATATACTTTTCTTACATATATACAAGTTGCTCATAATAGAACTGCATATTCATATGTATGTTCATAATGCACTGATATTTATTTGGAGCTATTAGATCATGAGCACCCCATTAAGATGACAATACTGTGAATTGTTTTGATGGTACCCTCATTTAATCCATTGTACAGTTTTAAATTTGGTTTCTCAAAGACTGAGCCAGAAACTCAGGGGAGTGTGACATTAACCCAGTAGTACAAGGGAATGTGAAGTTCAAACAGGAAACCAGTAACTGTGTAGAGCCCTCATCACATTGAGGGTGAGGAGAGCCAGCAGTTGATGTTCACTATGTGTTCAGATGTAGCCAACCCCACCAGGACAAAAGAGACAAAGACTAAGCATACGGATATCACTTTCCAAGCAACAAGAAGTGAAAAGTAAAAAGGTGAGCATTATTAATAATCAAGTGACTATAGGGATTTTTAGGAGATTTTGATAAGATATATATAACCTCATCCTATATCAAATAGAAACTCAAGCATTGTCTGATTCTGACCTAATAATTTGCAATCAGGAGGTTACTGTCAATGCATAAATGAGTTATACATGGAGGCTTCTTTTACAGTTGATTTATAGGCAATCTCTGCACAAGGTTCCTGCATAATTTGACTCTAAAAAGACATTGTTAATATTTTCTATTGGTTCACGTGAGATTACCCCTTCCTCATCTGCAGTTCAACATCGGTCACAAAACAGGGACAGTGGCACAGGACAGGAGCAACATTTAATTTACTGCTGATTATATCAATATATATCTATACAAAGATCAGAATAGGGTTAATTTGGTGTATTTTTTTTTTGTGGCAAACTAATCAGTGTACAGGCTGGTTTTCTCTTTAAACTTTATCCCCCCAGGTTTTTTGGGGTTCCTACACCTCTGATCTGAGGTATAAGTCGGCTGTTGATATTACCATCTCCCAGACTGGTTATGGTTTGTGAGATGACTCAAGTATATATTTTGGTTTCTCTTAACCATCCAGGCTTATCATAAATAAATAATGGGCTGTTAATCTAATCTCATATGCTAGATTACTCTTTTTTTCTATTTTTTCTGTTTTCTGTTTTCATCTTACAAATACAAGTTGGAGTTGTGTTTATGATTGTAATGTGAACTGTAATACAGACAAAGAGGAGTTCAATCTTTGACAGTTTGAGTTTGAGTTGATGGACAGGCATCCAGGAGGATATGGTTGAGAAGAAGTTGGCAACTCATGCTAGAAGAGAGGGGAAAAGATCTGTGATGAAAGGCAGATTTGAGTAATCTTTACTTGATTTGAATACAAAAGGGTGTGATCAACTGTGTCAAAGGGCAGCAGGCAGAAGAGAAGTGATGCTTTGACTTGGCACTGAGCAAGTCATTAGTGACTTTTTTTAAAGAGCTGTCTCTGTGGAGTGTTGGTGGTTGGAAGCAGTGGTGGCTTGTGACTTTACAACTTGGTGGTGCAAAAAACAGAGATATGGCCCCTCCTCTTAATTTGACTCTACCCAACAGTATAAACCCCTCACCTTCGTATAGACACTGCTAGTGACACAGTCTCCCACTCACAAAAGTGATCCCATAAAGAAAGACAGTGATAGAGATAGAGGGGGGATAGATAGAGAGGGAGGAAGGGATAGAGAGAGAGGAAGGGATAGAGAGAGAGGAAGGGATAGAGAGCGAGAAAGGGATGAGAGAGAGGGAGATAGAATGTAGTAGAGATAGATTATATGTCTCTTCTTCTTTCCCTCTCTCTCCCTTTCTCTCCATCTCTCCTTCTACTCCACATCTCTTTCCCCATCTCCATACCTCTCTCTCTCTCCCTCTCTATCCACCTTTCTTTTCCCTGAATTTTGGTCTGTGTGTAGAGATTATTGCTTAGACCTAGTGCCCAATTTCCTCAAGAACATATAATAGTGTATCTTTGAAGGAACTCCATTAATGGGGACTATTATAATACATTTTTGAGTGATTTTGACCCAATTTATAAATTGGTGGGGGATGTCCTGGAAACCTGGTCCCTATATCAGCCTGATGCTCACATGAGTAATCCTTTCACCGTCTCTAGCACCTTATATCTTTTCTATTACTTTCTCAGTATTTCTGTTTTTCTTTTCCTTTTCCTTCCTTCCCCTTTTTTCGGGTTACCGATATGTTATTTTAGAATAAAGTATAATCGCTTTTATCCTATTTTGTTACATTGCCACTTTTTGGAAGCCTGCAATGGCCATGTGGTTTTGTCATCCGCATATTCCATGGGCCATTCTATGAGTGGACTCCAAATTTCATCTGAACTATGTCCCTTAAATGCATTAGAGTGAGGTCTTTTGTATCCTATTCATCCTCTCCACTACTACATGTTATAAATATCAATATATTTAATCCGATCCGATTTATAGTTGCCCTCTTTCTTTCTCTCTTCTTAAATTTTGTATTATTATAGCAACTAACGGATCTTCTCTACCTATGACTTAGAGTATATGTGCTCCCCTACCAACCCTTTTTTCTCTAAATATACATACATACACACACACATATATATATATATATATATATATATATATATATATACACACACATATACACACATATAAATAAATATATGGTGAAGGGGCTTGTTACCTCAGTGAAGCTGTGACCTATATCATGAAGGGTCACCCAAGATGGGCAGGTCTAATCTGAATGGATAAGCATTTTTAGGGGTCTGAACAAACGTTAATTCAGACATTAAAAAGAAAACAAAAATTATGTCCACATCAACTCACTCTTGAGTATTTCCCATTGCCCACTAATTAACTAAGTCACTAGGCCCTGGATGCTGTTATCAGCAGGCGAGAATTCCCAGGTGTTGCTGTGGTATCAGCAAGTCTTATCCCTATAATAAATGGTAAAAGCATAAGTATGTAGGGCGCGGCTCCAATGAAGTAGACAGCCATATTACCGGCAACTAGGTTAAACCAATAAAGGGGATTGTAGACGGTGACTAAAGTGAACTCCCGGCTATAGAGATAGGGTTGAAGTTTCTTTAAATGGCTGCATAATTTAACTTCCTGCTACAGATTCTTGTGGCTAAGGTAGGCAACTAGATTATTAGTATTATTATTATTATTATTATTATTATTATTATTATTATTGTTATTACTTTTATTTGTAACGCACCAACATATTCCGTAGCGCTATACAGGGGGAAAAAACAAGGAATAAGTATAATGTTAACAAACTGCAGAAAATGGAAGGCCCTGTTTTAAGCATAGAATCTTTGTAGAAAATGTTTTTTTTTCCCAAAGCACTCTACAAGATTGAAAACTCTCTACTTACAATCTAAAGGGGATGCAAGAGGCAGATAAGAAATAGCAAGGGTCAGGGAAAAAAGTGAAGTTTCATTAGGTAGGAGGGTATGCAAAGTTAGAATGTTTTTTTCATATAGAAGAAAAATTAAAGCATCTGAGAAAGTAATTTGGTAAGTGATTCTAGTATGTAATATGTTATCTGCCCCTAGTGGTCATATAGTATAATCTGTGAGTGGGAGGTGAGGGGCCTGTGTTAGGAGGTATGTCCCAAGAAGCCAGCAGAAGAAAGAGAGAGAGGGAGAGGAGGTGGGATTGGGACTTGCAGAAGTGTTTCTGGGTATGACCTTTAAAAGGGGGAGGAGATAGTGAATGGAGGAAGAAGAGTAGCTCATGGGAGCATAAAAGAGGAGAGGAGAGCATGGAAGGTGAGATGGTTATGTTGGAGCGATGATGTGGAAAAGTTGAGAAGAGGAGCTTGAGGAAAAGATAGGAGGTAACGAGAAAGGAACAGGCATGAGGAAACATTGTGTAATAGATTAATTGGGTATAATTAGCAGGTGTTGCTAATTGATCCGCTGTAGGGAATTTGAGTGGCTCAATAAATCAAGAGAAACAAGGGGCAGGGGGGTGGGAAGTGATTGTAGTTCCAGAGAGAGGAGAGACCAAGGCCTATATTTAGTGGAGAGGCTGTAACAGAATATGAGAAGGATAAACAAATGTTATTTCACAGATAAGAAGCAATAAAACCAGGCTTTGGGGGTGGGGGGAGCAGGCAAGGTAACAGGGGGTTTTAGACAAATGCATAGGTATAGATTTGCTAAGTGAAAGTTTCTATCTCGTCAGATATTATATCACAGAAACATTCATACAAATATTGATAATATTACATATAGTACAAGTTGAAATGGCTCCACAGTGTCTTTAGATACCTTCAGCAAAGCTTCAGACAGTGCATTTGATTGTAGTTCCAGAGAGAGTGAGAGAGGAGAGACTGAGGCCTATAGGTAGTGGAGAGGCTTCAGCAAAACTTCAGACAGTGTATTTGATTGTAGTTCCTGAGAGAGTGAGAGAGGAGGGACTGAGGCCTATAGGTAGTGGAAAGGCTTCAGCAAAGCTTCAGACAGTGTATTTGATTGTAGTTCCAGAGAGAGTGAGAGAGGAGAGACTGAGGCTTATAGGTAGTGGAGAGGCTTCAGCAAAACTTCAGACAGTGTATTTGATTGTAGTTCCAGAGAGAGTGAGAGAGGAGGGACTGAGGCCTATAGGTAGTGGAAAGGCTTCAGCAAAGCTTCAGACAGTGTATTTGATTGTAGTTCCAGACAGAGTGAGAGAGGAGAGACTGAGGCTTATAGGTAGTGGAGAGGCTTCAGCAAAGCTTCAGACAGTGTATTTGATTGTAGTTCCAGACAGAGTGATAGAGGAGAGACTGAGGCTTGTAGGTAGTGGAGAGGCTTCAGCAAAGCTTCAGACAGTGTATTTGATTGTAGTTCAAGAGAGAGGAGTTACTAGATGTTCTTCTCCTTGAGCATTTATCTGGAGGACCACAAAACGGGAGCAGATCTAAGGGGGCCCCTTATGCAGCAACCATGCAGGATGCAGCAACCATACAGGAGTTTAAACACGGAGAATCCGGTCAAATCCTGCAAATCTTTGTGGTAGGCAAAGAGCAGGAGTGGAAGAAGTTTCTTGCCAGTCCTTCTCTTTGTCTAGGAAATCCCTAAACATTGCTTTAAGGGTACCATTGAAACTTTTTTTTTTTTGAGTTGGGGGTGGTAGCAGGTAGAGCAGAGGTGTTTAGTTGAGGAGTACTTTTGGACAGGATCTCACTCAGGAACCCAACACAGGTAAATATCTTGACTAAGGCATTACAGTGGCCTCTGCAGTGATCTTGGACAAGGCTACAGTTTCTGGGTAGTGCATAGTCTACCATGTTAAGTATGTATCTCTTGCCAGAACAACTGGTTACTGCCACACATTGAAAAGGAGGAGAATTGAAACCTGCTGATTTACAGACTCCCATGGTTGCTCTTCCTGATGGGGGTTAGACACACTGTATAGCAGCCTTTCTTCCTACACATGTGAGTCAGTCTCTGTTTGCTCTTCCATGGAAGCTGTTCTCTCTCTGACCCTATCCAATGAAGCACACTGATTTAACTTGCCTCTTAGACAGGATGAGCCTAGGGCTCTCTACTCCCCCCCAGAAGGCAGGCTATTCACTTGGGTAACAGGATGTATGTTAGTAGCAGGGTCCAGTGGCTGCTTTTGGAAGCGCTCGCTGTGGGTGACAATATCATTACCCATAACACATCAGTGGCAATCACTATCATAACATCCATATATTCAGAGCATGCCTTGACTTCCAGACCACTTCTGAGAAGGTGTCTCCTTTCACCTTGGTAAGCACCCAGAATTGTCTGTGATAGGTCTTGAGTGTAGTGTCATATTAGGCTAGCAGCATTTGCATCACCTCTTTATAATCTCTGGAATCCTCTGTTGGGATGTGATGGCTCATTTACTCAATAAACCAACCAAATCTGTACTGCCTCTCAAAGTCTTGTAAAAACCCATACATATTTCCAGTGGCTTCATCAAACTTCTTAAAGCTATGTAGGAGAGTAGGAGAGTTTCAGGCCACTGGATCCACTGTAACTTTTACTACACCTGAGAAGTGGGGGCAACCTTCTTTCTGCAGGAAGCAATCTCTCTCCGGCTATCTCTTCGATGATAGCCATGAAGATGAGTTACCTCAGGAGACATTGATCTGCCAAGCAAGGCTATAGGGGACTCATCTTCTTGACACCTATTTGCTCATGTTCACCCAGAGAAGTAGGTGCTACTCGGGAACTGTGAGTGTCCACTGTAAAAACAACCTCAGGTAGGTCAGGCTCCTATCCAGACTCATCTGACTTTTGGAGTGCCTGGACCATAGCTGGGTAATTCCTTGACCAAGTCATCTTTATTCCTGAAGTCCAGATTAGCTCCCGGAGTTCAGGCATTGTGAGCTCATCATACTCTGCCATGGCTTATACAGAACAATATGGTCAGACTGAAAATCCCACCACTACCACCAGTTTGTCATGATACAGGACCGGCACCCTATGGGACTTCCAACAGTTAGATCCTCATTGTAGATGGCTATAAATATCCTCATTGACTGCTGGCAAAGTTGGAGCTTCTCTTTACTAAATAGAGTAACTATGTTATAATGTAGTTTTTCTGAACTAATGAAGCACAACTCTCACACTTTTAATTGTTTACCAGAAAGATCCGTTATTGGGGATGAGTAACCATTTTTCAGGGTTGGGTCTGATCAGTACTTGGATGGGAGACCATTAAACATCTAACACATGCAGACACCGAACTTAAATCTCCCACTCCCTTGAGTCTCTACCATTGACCACTAATTAACCAAGGCACCAGGTTAGGGGAAGAAAAGGAGGAGAGAGAAAAGGGGCACAGGGGAAGAAAGAAATGAAAGAGACATAAGGGAGAAAGGTAAATGGAGAAATAAATAGGTGTAAAGAAGTGGAGACAGGAACTGTGATGAAGATGGAGTGGTGGAAAAAAGGTGAGAGAAGGGAGAGATAGAGAGAGGGAAGAAAAATAGGAAATGGGAGAAGGAATGGAGAGAGTGTGAGAACAAAAAGGGAAAAGGAGAGGAGAGGTGAGTCAGAGAGAGTAGAGTGAGAGAGAAGAGAACTGAGGAAGAGGGATTAATGAGATGGTGTGAAAGAAAGGAAGGGTAAGAGAATGAGATAAAACAAAATGAGAAAAAGGGGAAGTGAAAAAAGAATGAGTATAAGGGAATGGAGAGAGAAGGAAGAAGTGGAGAGTGGGAGAAAATATAAGTGAAAGGAACAGTGGGAAGGGGGAGAAGAGAATTATTTTAAAATAAATCCTGATCTTGGTAAACAAAACTTAGAACTGATCCAGTCATTGAACCTCAGTTCAGCTAGCAATGACTGTGGAGATCACCAAGCCATTCAATGACAGAACCTTAAGTCATAAATGCATCTAGTTGGTAGCGGTCAGCACCTTTGCCAGGAAAGATGCCAGTGCACAGATGTGATATTGATTGTATATTCCAATACAGATATTACAAGAACACTTGAAGATTAAACCTTCGGGGGATTCTGTACAGATCCATAATACATTTTAGTGATACAGACATAGTATTTATCCATGGAAAATGTAACCTCTCACAAAAAAACAGGTGCTTAGTCAGAGAATGAACTAACCTTAAGGTGCTCAGTCAGAGAACAAACTAACCTTAATTTAGCTCTATGATAACCCTTTCTGAGAGAAACCTCTCTTAGCTTATTTGTGCCTTTCATAGGGAGAAATATTCTGTAGTATATCAACCTGGTCTCACCCAATAGAGTGATCCAGTCCAGAAATGCCAGGCAATTCTACACTGAACAGGAGAAACAGCAAACCTCAGAAGTACATTTCGGCCATGATTGGGCCTCGTCAGTGAGGTGTTGCTAAACTCCCTAAGGCAAAGTGATCAAGGAGTACATACCTGGGGTTCCCTAGGGAGACTATGCTCTAAGGGTCATTTGAATAAACAAAAAAAAACAAAACAAAACAGAGGTGCTCAGTCAGAGAATAAATTAACTTCAATAGGTTAGTTTCTCTGCCCTCCACCACCTCCTGCCTCTTCCTGTCACACAGCTAAAAACTTTGCCACCTACCTTAAAAATAAAATTGAAAACATCCGAATTGAACTCTCCTCCCAGCGTGGCCCCAACACATCCTCCTCCCAACAAAACAACAACTCACAGCTTTTGCTCTACCCAATTCCCACATCCATCATGAACTCCTTTGATGCTGTAAACCAAGGATGAGGTCTCTAGACTACTTTCATCCTCTCACCTTACAGCTTCTCCACATGACCCTATTCCTTCACAACTTATCCCTCCCCTCTGCCACATGACATAATTACGCCCATTCTTATGAAACCCACATCTGACTCAGCTTCTCCAGCTAACTATCGCCCTAGCTCTCTACTTCCCCTGGCTTCAAAATTCCTTGAGAGACTCGTTTACAACTGACTTACCCAATTTATTTTCTCCAGCTCCCTACTTGACCCCTTCCAATCTGGCTTCCAACCCCAACACTCAACAGAAACAGCTCTCACTAAAGTCACTAATGACTTGCTCACCACCAAGTCAAAGGGCTACTTCTCCATCCTAATTCTTCTTGATCTCTCTGCATCCTTTGACAGAGTTGACCACCTTCTTCTTATCCAAATTCTCTGCTCTCTTGGGATTGGTGCCACAGCTCTATCATGTCACCTACCTTGAAGATCAAACTTTTAGTATCTCCTTCTCTGGCACCTCTTCTTCACCTTGCCCTCTGACTGATGGCATACCCCAGGGTTCAGTCCTCAGCCCTCCATTTCTCCATTTATTCGTCCTCCCTTGGTACCCTAATAAAATCATTTGGATTAAAATATCATCTATTTGCTGAAGAAACTCAAATATCTGTACCTGATCTATCTCCCTCTATTCCAGCACAAGGGTCCAGCTGCCTCTCTAGTATATCCTCTTGGATGTCAACCCATCAACCTAAACTTAACATGTCAAACCCTGAGCTCTTAATCTTCCCACCCTCTACCACAACTTCCACCCCACACATATATCTCACTGTTGACAATGCCATTGTCACTCCTATCTCCCAGGCCCATTGCTTTGGGGTTCTGTTGGACTCTGCCATCTCTTTCATCCTCACATACAATCCATAACAAAATCTTGTCTTTTTCACCTAAAACACATTGCCAAAATATGTCACTATCTTACAAAAGACACAACTAAACTTAAATCACAACTAAAATTTGAATCCACTCCCTCATCGTATCTCGCCTCTACTACTGCAACTCTATCCTTGCTGCCTCCCCATCACCTGTCTCTCTCCACTCCAATCCATTATGAACTTATCCGCTAGACTCATCTACTAATCTCCACATTCAGTGTCTGCAGCACCTCACTGTCAGGCACTCCACTGGCTTCCCATAGTCTCCAGAATAAAATGTAAGATCATGACCCTAATGCCCTCAGCAAAAATGCACCATCTTATTTCTCTGCCCTCGTCTCTAAGTACACTCCAACCATCCTTGTTGTTCTGCTAATGACCTTCTTCTTTCCTCCTCTCTTGTCACCTCCTCTTACTCCCGTCTTCAGGACTTTCCTTGTGCTGCCCCATTTCTTTGGAACTCCATGCCTGGCTTCACTCAAATTTCTTCCTGCCTCAAATTCTTCAAAGACTCAATAAAAACTCACCTGTTTAAATAAGCTTATCACCTTCAGCCATAACATACACATTACATCTATTATCCTTCTATACATCTCCTATACCCTTTAGATTGTAAGTATGCAAGTTTTCAATCTTCCTATGCTTTAGTGAAAGTTCTGTGTACATTTGATTTTAAGTGCAAAGACAGGGCCCTCCATTCTGTTTTCTTCATTGTGTTAATACTGTTTTGACTTCAACTTACACCTGTATAGCGCTACAGAATATGGTGGCACTTTACAAATAAAAGAAGTAACAATGATAATAATAATGTTAATAGGTTAGTTCTGTGGACATGATAACCCACTCTGAAAGCAACCTCTTTTAGCTCACACCTCACTGACAAGGCCGAAAGAGAGACCGAAACATACATCTGGGATTTGCTGTTTCTCTTGTTCAGGTAGAATTGCCTGGTATTTTGGGGCTGAATCATATTTGTTAGGTCAGACTGATATGCCACAGGATATTCCCCCTGGGAAGTGCACAAGTGAGCTAAAAGAGGTTGCTCTCATAAGAGGTAACCAGGCTCAAGGATCAAACCTACTTAGGTGTTGTTTATTCTCAGATTGAGCTCCTCTGACTCTTTTTATGGGGACTCGAGACATGGACTCCTTGCTCACTGTGCCTTAAGGAGTGCAGCTGCACATCAATGACAAGGCCCAAGAGAGGCATACATGTACATCTAGGGGTTGCAATTTCTCTTGTTCAGGGTAGAATTGCCTGGTATTTTGGGGTTGGGTCACTTTTTTGAGTGAGACCAGATATACACCAAGATATTTCTCCCTATGAAGGGCACAAATTAGCTAAAAGAGGCTGTTCTCTGAGTAGACAACCAGACCTTCTAAGGTGCTGTTCATTCTCAGATTGAGCTCCTCTGACTGTTTTTGTTTACTCTCAGTAACAGACCCTGATATAGCCAGAATGAAGTTGCATAAGAAGGCTCATTAGATTGCATTTTTTTTCTAAAAGAGTCCCACACCCGGCCCTTAAAGGCAACAATACTAATTTACTCCATGCAGTTAGACTTTACTCTGATAAGTATATTGGCTATTAAATACTTAAGTTATTGAGGTTTTTATTCAAAGCTTTGGGCATAGTTGTATCCAGTAAAGTAATCAATTTACATTCGGAATCATGTTATTTCAAATAATGTTTAGTTTCAGTCGTAATTGTTTTGCCATCTTCAGTGTCATGTTTGCTATTCTTATTAATATTGCCAAGATGTTCACCTAGATGTCTCCTGTTTATGCCCACATTTTAGTCCACATGGGTATTTCAGACAATATACTAACTATCCCATTGGAACTGCAATAGAAGAACTCCTTAATTAGGTGGATACTGCTCATTCTGTCCCAAATCTCTTATTAACCATGTACATACAGAACATTTATGTGTTCTAAAAGGAAGAGGATTTTGGTTCTCAGAGAAGTGACTTTTCATAATTGAGTGAAGAAACTGATTTTTGTCTTTATGTTCACGGGAATCCAAGCTTAAAAATAATTTAACTGCAGTGCATCCGTGAGTGATTAATATAAATACACTAGCGACTTGCCCGTCAAAAAATGACGGTCAATAAAAGAAAGTGTTTAAATGCTGTTTGTCACACAATGTGAGTGTACTGTGTGCCTGAACTAACTAAATTCATTAAAAAGCAGAAATCTACATTACAGAAAATAAAAAATAAAAAAAATCACCAAAAATAAAAAATGTACATTACAGAACAAAAAAAAAACCTAAGCCGCAAAAAAATAAAAGAAGGAACATTAGAGAAAATAAAAAAATACATTACAACGCCCCCCCCCACTACATTTTAAAAAAAAATACACACCTGAAAAGGAAATACATATAATACAATACAATACAATACAATTACATACATACAATACAATACAATACACCACTATGTAATATACATCCCACTATGTAATATACATCCCACTATCTAATATACAATAATATCTAATAATACATCCCCCTATCTATCTAATATACAATACATGCTATCTATATATAGCTACCCTAATTCTAAGCTACAATAAAATAATTAAGACCACTTACCTTTGAGATGTTTCTTCAGATCACCAACCTAAGGTAAAAAAGATTCAAAAATTAATACAAAACGTTTACATGAAATAACTAAACATTGTAAACTTTCTAAATATTCTAAATATTATACTCACCTTTCCAGCATGTCCCGTTCCAGCATGTCCCGTCCCAGCATGTCACGTCCTCCATGTTCCGTCCTTCATCTTTGCGTCTTCTCCGGCGCTGCTCCTGTTAAAAAAAAAAAACATTACATTAGTAAATATACATAAACCTAAAACTTATACTTATCTTTCCGCGATGTCTCCGGCTTCCTGTTGTTCTGCTCCGGAAGCATCCGCGCGTTAAAAAACCCCCCAAAAAATGACTCACATACGCCCTGGAGGATGTCTCCGACGCTAATGAGCTTCCTACGGAGTGTTCCAGAATAAAATTGGCAATGGCGGCTTCTGATTGGCTGAAAAGGCTGTCTATCAAATCCAGCCAAAGAGAAGACCCCAATTGTGAACCAATGAAAAAAGTATACACCCCAAAATACCACGCTGATTGGATAACACACCTGTCAATGTTTATTTGAACCAATCCTAAGACTTTATTGCCATCAATCAATCACAATGGAATATACCCCCACTTACTGATTGGTGCAGAAATCTGCGCCTTCCCATTGGCTGTAATATTGATTGATATTAACAATAGCCAATGAGAATGTGCAAATCCTTCACCAATCAGTATGTGGGGGTGTATTCCATTGTGATTGGCTATTGTCAGTGCAACCAATCAGAATGCGCAGATGCTCCAACCAATCACCCTGTGGGGGTGTATTCCATTGTGATTGGCTAAAGGCATCTGCGCCTTGTGATTGGTTTAAATAAAGATTGACAGGTGCATTATCAAATCTGAGAGATATTTTAGGGTGTATCCCTTTCTGATTGGTTCACACAATGGCGCCTCCTGATTGGGTGAATTTGATAGACAGCGTTTTCAACCAATCAGAAGGCGCCATTGCCTATTTTCTTCTGGAAAAGTCTCCGGGAGCCTCATTAGCGTCAGGGATGTCCGTGAGTGCGGATGTAAGTATAGATTATTTTTTTTTATACAGGGCATGGCAGAAGAGGATCCAGAGGAGGCTGGAGACATCGCGGGGAGGTAAGTACAATGTAGATTATGTTTATTTTGTGTTTATGTATGTGTATTAATGTTGTGTTTTTTTAACAGGTGCCGCTCCGAAGAAGGTTAAAAGAATAAGAACGGGACATGCCAGAAAGGTGAGTAGAATATTTAGAATGTATAGAATGTTTATTTATGTAGTGTAAACGTGTTGCATTTATTTTTTTATTTTTCGTGGGTGGCTGATCTCAGTGGACATCTACAAAGGTAAGTGGTCTTAATTATTTTATTTTAACTCAGAATTAGATTATTTTATATATAGATAGCATTTATTGTATGTTAGCTAGGGGTATGTGTTTTATATAGATAGAAAAGAATGTATTCTATATTAAATTGTGGTATTTATTTAGATAGATTGGGGATGTATTATTATATAGATAAGATAGGATGTATATTAGATTATGGTATTTATTTAGATAGATTGGGGATGTATTATTATATAGATAGGATGTATATTAGATTATGGTATTTATTTAGATAGATCGGGGATGTATTATTATATAGATAGGATGTATATTAGAGAGATTGTGTGATGTATATTAGATAGGGGTGAATTGTATTGTATTGTATTTAATTGTATGTATTTGTATTGTATTGTATTTGTATGTATTGTATTGTATGTATTTGTATTTGTATTGTATGTATTATATGTATTTCCTTTTCAGGTGTGTCATTTTTTTTTTTTTTGTAGTGAGGGGGGGTGTCATTTTTTTATTCTGTAATGTTCCTTTTTTTATTTTTTGTGACTTAGGTTTTTTTATTTTATGTAATGTAGATTTTTTTGTGTGACTTTAGGCATTTTTATTTAATTACAGTGGTGGGTAGGGGGTGATTAGGGCGTAGGTAGGTAGTGTAGGTGTTAATAGGGTAGTGTAGAGGGTGTTTAGTTGATATTTAATGTTTTATTGGGGGGGTATAGTGCAGTGTAGTGTTTATACTTAGTGTCATGATGGTCCTTGAGGATCATCATGGCACTTATGTGGTTAATGTAGTGTTGTAAAAGGCCCATAATGGTCTTAATATACCCTTATGAGACTGATGGGGTTAAATAAAGTCTTATGAGGGTCTGTATGGACCCCCATGAGTGAGGGGGTTAATGAAGTGCTTATGGGGGTCTGTATTGACCCCCATGAGTGACAGGCTTAATGAAGGGCTTATGGGGCTCTATATTGACCCCCATGAGTGACAGGGTTAATGAAGGGCTTATGGGGGTCTGTATTGACCCCCATGAGTGACAGGCTTAATGAAGTGCTTAAGGGGGTCTGTATTGACCCCCATGAGTAACAGCGTTAATGAGGGGTTTATGGGGGTCTGTATTGACCACCATGATTGATAGGGTGATAGTGTATATTTGTTTTCCTTTACAATGGGTCCTTAAAGGACCTGTAACGCGGTAATTTTGAATTTTCATTGCAGCGTGGGTCCCGATCGCGTGCAATCGGGACCCCCACTGCGATGATTAATGCAGGGCAGAGAGCTTATCTCGGATCTCTTCTTGGGTAATTTGAACGTGGCTGGGCTGAGAGCCTCGTTTTCGTTTTTTTCGGCGGCCATTTTTTCTCTCGCTTCGGTGATTTGTGTGTGTCTGAGCTCGGGAATTTGGACTTAAATGGAGGTGTAACTTCACTTTCAGAGGTCCTGGGTGCCCCCCCCCCCCTTGCTATGGGTAAGCTTTTTATGTAGTTTTTGTGAGTATTCGTAGTGTTTTGACTGTTTTTAGGTGCGCGCGGTTCCGCCATTTTTCGTGCGTGTGGGTGTTTGTTACGTTAAAGGTTGGTTCTGAGGTTAATGCAGGTTTCCGAGGTGAGCCTCGTTTTCGTTTTTTGGCTGCCATTTTTTCTCTCGCTTAGGGGATTTTCGTGTGTCTGAACTCTGGAATTTGGACTTAAATGGAGGTGTAACTTCACTTTCAGAGGTCCTGGGTGCACCCTTGCTATGGGTTTTATGTAGTTTTTGTAAATATTTGGTGTGTTTTGACTATTTTTAGGTGCGCGCAGTTCGGCCGTTATGGTCGTATTTTTAGTGCGTGTGGGTCTTTGTTACGTTAAGGTTGGTTCTGAGTTGGGTTTTTTTCTAAGTCATGCGTACATACAACATTGGAGACTTCACCTTCCACAAATGTGGACCCTTGCTTCGTGAGGGACCGCATTTGCGGACAAACACATACGACATGGGAGAGGAGGATGCAGTTCTTGCGAGCTGGCTTTGCGAACTTGCAAAGCTTGATGAAGTCTCATAGTTTGACAACTATTATATGTGATAGTGACTCAACATCACAGGTGATAAGGATGGTTGGGCTGATGGAGATGCCATCCAATTTCCTTAAGACTTCCATTGTTATTTGTCAAACCAGATATTCCTAGGAACCCAAAGTATAATTGCAAAACACTGGAAATCAACCATACCAACAAGAAGTTTTTAAAATAAATCAATTATATTCATTCCACAAGTGTATTATCTGCTGATTTAGATAATAATTACAGAAGATGGACTACATGTTAGGAAATTTGGACCCTGAAGGCCGACAGACGGTGAAATCAGGAGTCTGATAACCTTTCCCCCGTTTATTATATATATTTTACTCCGTTATCTATTTGTTAAAGTTGAGTTAACAAACAATGCAAGAAGGTGAAAATTATTTTAGAGAAACAAAAAAGGAAAAATATCTGAGAAACGACAAAGGAAAATGTTTATGTTTTATACCCCAATTTTTCATTGTTTACACTATAATATATGTTAACATATGGTGTAATCATCCTTTTTCACAATAACAATTATAAAAATAAAAATAAAATACCTCTAGTATATGATGGAGGACTGATAATATACAGTGCCTTGCAAAAGTATTCACCCCCCTTGGCATTTTTCGACTTTTGTTGCCTTACAACCTGGAATTAACATGGATTGTTTGAGGATTTGCATCATTTAATTTACAGAACATGCCCACAACTTTGAAGACGTTTTTTGATGTTTAAGTCTTACCACCGATTTTCTATTGGATTGAGGTCTGGGCTGTGACTAGGCCATTCCAACACATTTACATGTTTTCCCTTAAACCAATTAAAGTGTTGCTTTAGCAGGGTGTTTGGGGTCATTGTGAACCTCCGTCCTAGCCTCAAATCACGCAGAGAGTGGTACAGGTTTTGCTCAAGAATATCCCTGTATTTAACACCATCCATCTTTCACTCAACTCTGACCAGTCCCATCTGCTGCTGGATGGTGTTCTTTGGGTGATGAGATGTGTTGGGTTTGCGCCAGACATAGCGTTTTCTTTGATGGCCGAAAAGTTCAATGTTAGTCTCATCAAACCAGAGCATCTTCCTCCATACATTTTGGGAGTCTCCCACATGCCTTTTCACAAACTCAAAAGGTGTGTATATGTAATGACAGATCATGTGACACTTAGATTGCACAAAGGTGGACATCATTTCACTAATTATGGGACTTCTGAAGGTAATTGGTTGCGCTAGAGCTTTTTATGGGATTCATAACAAAGGGGCAGAATACATACGCACATGACAATTTTCTGTTTTTTATTTCTAAAAAAAATAGTTTTATGGATATATTTTTCTCATTTCACTTCATCAACTTAGACTATTGTGTTCTGATCCACCACATAAAATTCAGATTAACAACATTTTATAGAATTTAAGGCTATAATGAAACAAAATAGGCGAAAAAATCAAGGGGGGTGAATACTTTTGCAAGGCACTGTATTGTCTTAGACAATCATCCGAATATTTGACTGACTCTCTCACAGATGCTTCCTTGGCCAGATATTATTGTTCTCCTTAGCCTGGTTTTTATGAATTGTAACCCTATTTTTCCACTTCATGTAGAGATTTGCATTCTCCGTGTCTATTTTGGAAATCCCCATACTTTGCAATTTGTCTAATACTGCTGTCACTAGCACGACATAAATATGAATTGCAGGACTTGTAGACATTGATGGGCTGAACTTTCTATTGAAATTCCAAGAGGTGAAGCAGTTCAGCAATTTAATAGGGTTGCAAAGTGACAGCAAAATATATGGGATAAATTCTGTGAGCTTGGAGCAAAGGAGATAGGGATCGGTGCTATATGAGATGGGTGCTAATAGTGCTTGAGTGCTGTCAAGGACTGGGTGCTATGTAAGGATGGATGCAAAAGGCGGTGGGTGCTGTATGGGTTGGATGTTGATAGGGACTTTGAGCTTTGTAAAGAAAATATAATTGGAAAGAGTCTTGGATAGTGGTGCTGTTATGGGAGAAGCGGTCCTGGGAAGGGGCACTGAGTGAATTGGTACAGAGGGTGCTCAGAGCAAAGATTTAGTTTCTTTATCCAGGCCCTCCATTTTCTAGCTCTGCCAATGGCTGTATAGTGTTATTTCCACATTAAAAAAAAAACAAAAAAACAGGATAACTCTGTTTAATGATGATTTTGCATAAACATGTCCTTTCCCTTGCGGTAAGCTACCTCACTGGCTTCTGTTACAAGCTCTGATGGAAAAACAAATTAAACATTTGCATTGGCTTCAAGTTGCTTATAAGGTTTTATCAAATACCTCAACACAGAACTAAAAACTGTTTCAGTTGCAGAGGAAGAGAAAGATATGCTTCCACCAAGTACAATAGCTATTGCTATAATCATTACAATAATAACTTTTTCTGGAATTTTCTGTAACTCTTTTATCATAGTTGTGAGTCTTCAAGACCAGGGAGGATGTCTCAAGTTGAGCCCCAGCAATCAGATCCAGTTTGCTATGGGGCTGACAAACTTGTTCTTACAGTGTATAATTACTGTGGATGCTGTTGGTCTTTGGCTTTCACCTCTTAAAGAACTTCAGACAGCAATGCATGTCCTTATAGGTTTCTCTTCCAACCTTAGCTTCTGGCTCACCGCCTGGATCTGCTCTTTCTACTGTGTGACTATTGTCAGCTTCAAAAACCACATTATGACGAGTCTGAAGAAGAGGCTTTCTTCTGTTGTAACAAAGCTACTAATGGTCACAGTCCTGGGGACCGTCATTATCAGTGTCCCGGCTATTTGGAATCCACCTCCATCAACTAAGCAGATGGGGACCACAAATCAGACAACACATTATCATACTTATAACACCTTTATCATTATATCTGGATGTGTTTTACCTTTTATAATAACCATAACCTCAATTGGTTTTACTTTGGCCTCTCTCTTGGGTCATGTCCGTAGAATAAAACTCAATGAATCCACCTCGATAGCTCCCCAACTTGAGGCTCATTACAGAGCGTGTAGAACGATGATACTACTTGTCATCTGTTTCATGGCTTTTAATGTGACTGAAATCATAAACTGGTTTGATCCTCACAATAATAAACTTGAGAAGAAAGTCATTACCTCAGCTATAGAAGGATTGTATTCCACCGCCCAGTCTATCATTGTGATCTCAGGAAGCTCCAAACTAAAGACGGCTTTCTGTAGGATTGGACGGTGTATCAAGCAGTGATCATAGAATATAGCACTATGTATGTGTAGGTTAGACGTGTACCATGTCAGGACATCTGTAATAATGAAATACTTTTTTGCTGTTGTGTATGGTTTAATTATACTGTCTGTATTGTTTATTATTCACTTTATTTCCTGTACCAATTTAACTGCTCCATAACATAGATAGACAGATAAACAGATAGACAGACAGATAGATCTTTAAATTTTTCATTTGTGCCTTAAGTGAATTTTCGAATTGAATCCCACATATAAGTATTTAGCCATTTGTTAGTATCCAGTGTGCTGTGTATAAGAGATTTTTTTTTTAATCCAGTGTCCATAGTGCTTTCCCACAGCACCATGTCAGATTGAAAACTATCAAACTTACAATTTATTCCTTAATTGATTAACCACTACCATTTATTTTCCAATAAGTTTAATTTGATTGGCTTCAATGATTAAAATGTTAAGTACATTTAAAAATCTGTAGGACTACCATTGTGATTTTATTGTGTATATAGATTACTCTCTTCAAAATTCGTTGATTCTTGTGTGCGGAAGAAGTTTTGGTGCAGAAAATATGTGATGGAAAAATGACTTGAGTATAACAAATATGAGTATACTTGCGACTTGCCCGTCAAAAAATGACGGCAATGAGATGTGTATGTTTGGAAAGTTGTTTAATTATTAATATACGTATTTGACATTTCAGGAACAGGTTCTAAATCCTTTGTTTGCTTATAAGATTTTTTTGGCGTATCTTTAATTTTTGCAGCTGATAGTCTTTTGCTTGCAATTCTTTTGCGTTCTTTTTCTCATCGAATTTCCTTCTGCTCCGGTGTCTGCTGGTTGGCCCATCTCTGTTGTCGTTCTCTAGCTTGCCGTCTTATCTTTTCTTGTTTGCTCTCGTTAGTAGCCATGTTAATCTGTAAAAGAAAATAATGTATAATTAGTTTAGTTTGAGATGTTAAGATTGTTTTTTACATTTTTTATTATCAACAGTTTGTTTATATGTGCTTGTAGTTCATTGTAGCAGTACTTTCTTTGTATTGTTAAATAACTGTTTTTCTTATTTTGGATATGATCGCAATGTTTTTAGCATTATCATGTTTTGTGTCTACTACTTTTGCTATGCTAATTTAGGCTTCTTTGTAAGGCTTATAGCTTCTTAAACAGTAAAGAATAATATTAATTTACTTTTCTATGTGTTTCTGTGATTTTTGGTACAATCCTGTTTTGTGTCCACCATATTTTGATTACTTTATTTGTGTGATTTTTGGTACAATCCTGTTTTGTGTCCACCATATGTTGCATACTTTATTTGCTTAATTAGTCTTTTTTATGAGGATTAAATGTTGTTGCACTTTTGGTATGCTTATTTAGGCTTCTTTGTAAGGCTTATAAAAAAAGAAAAATATTATTTAACTTTTCTATCTGTTTCTGTGATTTTTGGTACAATCCGGTTTTGTGTCCACCATATTTTGTCCACTACTTTATTTGTTTAATTAGTGTTCTTTATGAGTATTCAATCATGTTGGACAGTACAAATCAATGTTAATTGCCTTTTCTATATTATGTTGTGTTTTTTTTTTATCCTGTTTTGTGTTCACCACTTTTTGTTGCTGCATTTGGCTTGTGGGTTGATGGTTGGAGGTTATTTTACAGTAAAGAGGAGGAATACTTTTGTTTTATGTATGTTGCTAATGTTTCAGATCCTATCCTGTTTTGTAGCCACCTCTTTTTTTTTTTTTGGTTTCTGTGAAACTGTCTGTCTTACTAAATTGTATAGGTCTTTGTGAAGTTTGTTGAACTGTGTTTTGTTCCTTATTCAATTTATATGTATTTTTTATTTTATTTTACTTGAAATTGTTATATTGGCGGCCATTAAACATATATAGTTCCTTTATTTTTTCTACTTGTTATACTTTACCTTGATTGAAGTGTTGTTCTTATCCGAATGACAGAGGGTTCCAATCTTAATCCGCCGGTCTTCTTGTAGTGTCTGTTTGAAAAAGAAAGTGAAATGGTTAATTGTATATTTCTTCTTTTTGATTTAGCAAAGCATGGTCTTTTTCAGCATGTAATGTATTTTTCTATCTTACCTCTTCTTCTTTCTTTGTGTTCTTTAAAAGGGATTCTCTCTCACAGTGCAGATCCTTGAGTGACGCTGTTGATGCAGAGTCTGTTTGAATAGTAAAAAAAGGGCAAAGATTCAGCTTTAGGTTCCATATGTATTAGACTCATATTATTTTTTGCTATGAGTTGCAGGAAATTAATGTCATTTAAATATACTTGTTTAATTAGTTTCAGTTAACATTAGGTTGTTTTAGGGGCTACACACATAAATGTGCGTTTCACATGTCACTATACATGAATCACATTTTCATAGTTAAAGTTGTTTTTTTTTGTCCTGTCTTGATAATAAAATGTAATATATTATAGCTTACCTCTCAGTTGTAATTTGCACAGTGTAAAGTAGTAAATTAGGAAATAATTCTCTTCTCAAGTAACAGCAGCAGTTAACTATCCAGTCACTCCGTTCATCACCTGAGGAGAAATATAGAATTTTCTTGAAAGTAGGCAGTATTTATAAACTTTCAAGTGCCTCAGACCGTTATAACGCAATACGCATGCGCATAGTATGTTTTTCAGTTTTGCAAGTCACTGTAGTATTTTTACGTCTGTAGCCTCGTTTTCGTTTTGTCCGGCGGCCATTTTTTCTCTCGCTTAGGTGATTTTCGGCAGTTTAAACTCGTTTTTTTGGACTTAAATGGATGTGTAAATTAACTTTTCGAGGTGCCGGATGCCCCCCTTGCTGTAAGTAAGCTTTTTATGTGTTCGTTGTGTTTATTTCTCGTGTTTCTGATGTTTTCATGCGCGCCGTTTTCAGTGGGTTTTTAATGTTGGGAATGGGTCGTTTCGCAGCCTAAATTTTTTTGCGATGCGACCGTATTTTTTTGCGAGTGACGCAGTTGGATTTTATGTGTACGACGCAGTTGATTTTTTTCTAATTCGTGCGTATGTGTCTTAACCGCGTGTAAGACGCCTTTGAGGGTTTTTTTTGTTTGTTTTGCGTGTGTGTGTGTGTTCACAGGCGACGTTGGAGCCTCCACCCCTGCAAATGCGGCCCCTCGCACGAGGATCCTCATTTGCGGGGACGTTAGGATGCTACACCACCCCAAATGTGGCCCCTCGCTTTGCGAGGGTCCGCATTTGCGGGCAAACACAGCCGAAGTTAGAGCCTCCACCTCCACAAATGCGGCCCCTCGCTTCGCGAGGATCTGCATTTGCGGGGACGTTGGGATGCTCCACCACCGCAAATGCGGCCCCTCGCTTCGCGAGGACCCGCATTTGCGGAGAACTGCGTCCCTCGCTTTGCGGCTCGTACGCTCACAACAGCTCGTACGCTCATAACTATATATGTGATACAAATATGGAAATGTGTTCTTCTCTTCACTGATTGGTAAATATCAGGTCAAAGGGATAGTATTATCAGCCAACTATAGCAGCTAATGGGCAATAGTATTATCAGCCAACTATAGCAGCTAATGGGCAGCGAGAAGGAGTGTGGAAATGGCCCTCCCCTTTGTTGGTATCACTCAACATTGTAGGCACTGTTGCCAAATGGGTTAGTGGGGGCTGGAGGTTATATGTAGGAATCAGTTTAGGTTATTGCCTACACTAGCCCATAAGAACTATTGGGAGATAGGTAAAATGCTCTATGCTTTAACCATTGTTAATGAAAACATTTCTAGTACCTACCGTTAGGCACTAGACTTCACACTAAAGCTAAAACTGCTCATAAACCTGTGTATAATATAATTATCATGCCTTTAATATGCCCATAATTAGTGATGTCGCGAACATCAAATTTTCAGTTCACGAACAGCGGACCCGAACTTCCATCAAATGTTCGCGAACGGGCAAACCCGGGGAACCGCCATAGACTTCAATGGGCAGGCGAATTTCAAAACCCACAGGGACTCTTTCTGGCCACAATAGTGATGGGAAAGTTGTTTCAAGGGGACTAACACCTGGACTGTGGCATGCCGGAGGGGGATCCATGGCAAAACTCCCATGGAAAATTACATAGTTGATGCAGAGTCTGGTTTTAAGCCATAAAGGTCATAAATCACCTAACATTCCTAAATTATTTGGAATAACATGCTTTAAAACATCAGGTATGATGTTGTATCGATCAGGTAGTGTAAGGGTTACACCAGCTTCACAGTAACAGACCAATCTCCCTGTTTAATGCACAGCAAACAACCGCAAACAGTCCCTTTGCACAACCACAAACTCCCCATTTGCACAAGGTTGGATACCAAGCTGGCCATGTCCCGTTTCTTGTCCTCACTGATGTCATTGAAGGTCTCTTCCTCCACCCAGCCACCAAGGGTCCACGAAAGGTGACAACAAGCCCCCTGGGATGCCTGCTGTGTTTGGTCTTCCACCTCCTCAAAGCCACCTTCCTCCTCTGACTCCTCTTCTTCAGACTCCTAGAGTCTGGGGGCTTCCACTGCCCAGCATGGAAGATTATTCACAGGTCAGAGTCTGTGGGCTTCCACTGCCCAGCATGGAAGATTATACACAGGTCAGAGTCTGGGGGCTTCCACTGCCCAGCATGGATGATTATACACAGGTCAGAGTCTGGGGGCTTCCACTGCCCAGCATGGAAGATTATACACAGGTCAGAGTCTGGGGGCTTCCACTGCACAGCATGGAAGATTATACACAGGTCAGAGTCTGGGGGCTTCCACTGCACAGCATGGAAGATTATACGCGTTGCCTCTGTCTGCATTATTATAAGGTGTGTACTGTTAAGTAGTACTATTCATATCGGTTTAATCCCTGTTACGTCCACTATCAGGGGACATTTATATGGCATGGATTTTTGGAAGCGGGACATGGAAAAAGATGCTTGGTCGGTACTCCCACTTCAAATTTGGGGCACTACGCGTGTAATCTAAGGTACCACCAGATATGAGTGTCACTGTGCACTGGCAAAAGTTGGCAGAGTAGATGCAATAGGCTTCACACACACGCCTGTAGGCAGGCAATTGCTATTCAATCTATTACAGTCAAATAAAGTGTTGTTTTATGTCACTGAGCACAATATAAGCTGTGAGCCTGACACAGGCAGGCAACTGAAATTAGATTACAGGAAAAAAATGGTTGTTTTCAATGTATGTTACACCACCAGGTATGAGTAGTGAAAGTAAGCACAATATAAGCTGTTAGGTGTTAGCCTGTCACACACACACACTGGCAGGCAGGCATAGATTACACAAAAAAAATTATAAAATAAAATAAATTATGTTCAAAGTTTCCTCAATGATAAAGTATAGGGGACGAACCAAAAAGCGCATGTGTTCGCCGCTCCCGGCGGACGCGAACATGCGAATATCGCCGCAAATAGTTCTCCGGCGAACTGTTCGGGACATCACTACCCATAATACATGAATGTCACAATGGGCTTATTATATAGAAAAGACAGGTCTTAGTAAACATGATGGACCTTGATGCTCTGACTTATTAAAGCTCCTTTATTATCAAAAATATTTATTTCTATTACAAAAGTACTTTATATAAATACTTTACATATAGTTCATTTGTGTATAGTTCAGTGTGTGTGTCAGGCTTCTGTGTGCCAAGTTCAACCAATCCAATCTATTTTGGGTACCAGCAGTCTACATGTAAAAAAAAAATGACAGGCAGAGGCAGGACACCCCGCATGGACCGTCGTGGTCATGGTGCTGTGATTCCCTTTGGCCCTACAATAATGCCCAGGGTTCAGAGGCCTGTTACCCTGAACTTGAAAAGTTCAGAGGACGTAGTTGACTGGCTAACACAGGACACCCAATCTTCTACAGCTTCCGCTTGGAACATTGACGCACCATCATCCTCCAGCTTAGCTTCGGGCACCTCTCAAGTTACCACTCGCCCGCCTGCCGCCACCACCAACACTAGTACTACAGCCGATTCAATTGATCAGTCAGAAGAGTTATTTACACATCAGTTTGAAGAAATGAGTGATGCGCAACCATTATTGCCAGAGGATGTAGATAACAGGGATATGTCTCAGTCAGGCAGCATTACACACATGTACGTACGATGTGATGATGATGATGTACCCGCTGCTGCTTCCTTTGTTCAGTTGTCATATACAAGTGAGGCTGGTGATGATGATGACGATGCGTCAGTGGATGTCACGTGGGTGCCCGCTAGAAGAGAAGAAGAACAGGGGGAAAGTACAGATGGGGAGACATAGAGGAGGAGGAGACGAGTTGGAAGCAGAGTGAGGTCATCGCAACAAGCTAGTGGCACAGTCAGACAGCATGCATCAGCACCCGGGGTCAGCCAGACAGCACGCCAATCAACGCATGCTGTTGCCACCACCAAAATGCCATCACCGCAGAGCTCAGCAGTGTGGCATTTTTTTGTGTGTCTGCCTCTGACAACAGCGATGCCATTTGCAACCTGTGCCAAAAGAAACTGAGTCGTGGGAAGTCCAACACCCATCTAGGTACAACTGCTTTGCGAAGGCACATGATGTCACATCACAAACGCCAATGGGATCAACACATGAGTACAAGCAGCACACAAACTCAAAGCCGCCATCCTCCTCCTGGTCCAGCATCTTCATCCACGTCAACCACTGCTGTCCTCCTTGCCCCCTCTCAACTATCCGCCACTCCGTCTCTCGCCTCTTGCTGTTCCTGCTCATCTCCCCACAGTCAGGTGTCTGTCAAGGGCATGTTTGAGCGTAAGAAGCCAATGCCACAAAGTCACCCCCTTGCCCGGCGTCTGACAGCTGGCTTGTCAGAGATCTTAGCCCGCCAGCTTTTACCATAAAAGCTGGTGGAGTCTGAGGCATTCAAAAAATTTGTAGCGATTGGGACACCGCAGTGGAAGGTACCCGGACGAAATTTTTTGCCCAAAAGGCAATCCCCAACCTGTACTCGATTGTGCAAAAGGAAGTAATGGCATCTCTGGCACACAGTGTTGGGGCAAGGGTCCATCTGACCACTGATACCTGGTCTGCAAAGCATGGTCAGGGCAGGTATATCACCTACACTGCGCATTGGGTAAACCTGATGACGGCTGCCAATCATGGAATGAGTGGCTCTGCAGAGGAGTTGGTGACACCGCCACGACTTGCAGGCAGGCCTGCTGCCACCTCCTCTACTCCTCCTACTCCATCCTCTTCCATAACTTCCTCAGCTGAGTCCTCTTCTGCTGCGTCTTGCTCCACATCAACGGAACCCCCCCAGCTCCCCAGATACTATTCCACATCCCGGATACGGCAGTGTCATGCCGTCTTGGAGTTGACTTGCCTGAACGCAGAGAGTCACACTGGGCCAGCACTCCTGTCCGCCCTGAACGCACAGGTGGATCAATGGCTGCCTCCGCACCAACTGGAGATTGGCAAAGTGGTTTGTGACAACGGAAGAAATTTGTTGGCGGCATTGAATTTGGGCAAGTTGACGCATGTGCCGTGCATGGCACATGTGTGTAATCTGATCGTACAACGCTTTGTCCATAAGTATCCAGGCTTACAGGACATCCTGAAGCAGGCCAGAAAGGTTTGTGGCCATTTCAGGCGTTCCTACACAGCCATGGCACACTTTTCACATATCCAGCGGCGAAACAACATGCCAGTGAGGCGCTTGATTTGTGACAGCCCCACACGTTGGAATTCAACACTCCTAATGTTCGACCGCCTGCTCCAACAAGAAAAAGCCATTAACGAGTATTTGTATGACCGGGGTGCTAGGACAGCTTCTGCGGAGCTGGGGATTTTTTTGCCACGTTACTGGACGCTCATGCGCAATGCCTGTAGGCTTATGCGTCCTTTTGAGGAGGTGACAAAACCTTGTCAGTCGCACCGAAGGCACCATCAGCGACATCATACCATTTGTTTTATTCCTGGAGTGTGCCCTGCGAAGAGTGCTGGATCAGGCCGTAGATGAGCGTGACGAGGAAGAGGAAGAGTTGTGGTCACCATCACCACCAGAAACAGCATTATCAGCATCGCTTGCTGGACCTGCGGCAACGCTGGGAGAGGATTGTGAGGAAGAGGAGTCAGAGGAGGAATGTGGCTTTGAGGGGGAGGAGGAAGACCAATCACAAAAGGCATCCCAGGGTGCTCGTTGTCACCTATCTGGTACCCGTGGTGTTGTACGTGGCTGGGGGGAAGAACATATCTTCAGCGAGATCACTGAGGACGAGGAACGGGACATGGGTAGCTCGGCATCCAACCTTGTGCAAATGGGGTCTTTCATGCTGTCGTGCCTGTCACAGGACCCTCGTATAAAAAGGCTGAAGGGGAACGACCTGTACTGGGTGTGCACGCTACTAGACCCCCGGTATAAGCAGAAGGTGCCTGAAATGTTATCAAGTCAGAAAGGATGCAGCAGGTCCAAAACAAATTAACAAGTATGCTTTTCACAGCATATAAGGGTGATGTCACAGCACAAGGGCAATATAACAGGGGAAGAGGTGAAAGTAATCCATCTCCCACGACCACGCCGGCAAGGACAGGACGTTTAAAAGACGTGTTGTTGATGGAGGACATGCAGAGCTTTTTCAGTCCTACGCATCGCCACAGCCCTTCGGGATCCACCCTCAGAGAACGACTCGACCGACAGGTGGCAGACTACCTCGCTTTAACTGCAGATATCGACACACTGAGGAGCGATGAACCCCTTGACTACTGGGTGTGCAGGCTTGACCTGTGGCCTAAGCTATCCCAATTTGCCATAGAACTTCTGGCCTGCCCCGCTTCCAGTGTCCTGTCAGAAAAGACCTTCAGTGCAGCAGGAGGTATTGTCACTGAAAAGAGAAGTTGCCTAGGTCAAAAAAGTCTAGATTACCTCACCTTTATAAAGATGAATGAGGGATGGATCCCGAAGGGACTGACACTGGGCGATACATTAGACTAAAAAAGGGCTGATGAGATGAGCTGCCTTGAGCTAAAAATGGTCCACAAGCTGCAGTATTTTATCTTTGAATGCCGCATGACTTTCTGCGTGACTTATATCCGCCACCAACTAGGGTTCAAGACGCAATGTTTTAGGGCAGTTTCTGCCTGGGGAAAAAACGTAAATTTTTCTGGTCGTTGCAACAGCAGCGGCTGCAGCAATACCTTTTTTTTTTTTTTTATGATTTCTCAGTCTAGCTTTATTAGATCAATCAATAAACATTCTTCAAAGTGGAATTTTTACCAGTTCCACTATTAGAAAGGGTCTGACCAACAGTGAAAACATACAATATTTCTACATTCTTCACAACAGAAATTATTTTAACTCAACGTAGAATTGGACTGTAATATTTTAAATGTGGTCATGGTGGGAAAAGATGTGCGTTGAGAATTTCACCACGAATGATCCTGTTCTGACTATGCAATGTGCTAAAGGTTACTACCTTCAAATACACAACTGAACTGCAGTTAGTTGTAAATGAAAAATAAAAGTGAAAAAAAATATGAATGCAGGTTTGCGTCTACAGGTTTAAAAGGAGCATCACTGAGATAGCAGCAAAGGACCAGATAACCGAACCCAGATTCGATTAGTAGTTCTGTGTGCAACAATTTAGCCAGTCTAACCACATATTACTATAGGTTATTGATTCAGTAGTCCTAAAACAGATACATAGTGTAATAAACTTTTACAAGGGTTTATCTGTATTACAAACAGGAACCAGAAAAACTAAATAAAAAATACATGGTGCATGCAAATAAGATGTATGCAGACATATATGTTGTGTGTGAATGTATTTGGTCTTGGACAAAAGATTATTTAAAGGAAGCCAGAATGTGCTTTCTTGAAGATTATTACTTGACAAATGTAGATACATATCTACTATTCTTCAGCATGCTAAACCAACATGATACAGTGACTCAATGAAGAATTCAAAATGCATCAATTTCAAAATGATTTAAAATGCTCATAAAATTGTCTGATTTTTTTTTCTTGAAAGAATCAACAGCATTATTGCAATTAACCCACATCATATGCTTTAGTTTATTTTTTTGGTCCTTCGTATGAATGCCTTTTCAAAAGGGCATTAGCAAATAGAAAGACTAACCATAATCAAATAGGAAATGTTTGCAACTTTGGTTGATGTATAAACTTTGGATGGGGTGTATGGGATGTGGCATACTATTATTATTATTATCTTTATTTATATCGCGCCAACATATTCCATAGCGCTGTACAGGGGTTGAGTACATAGCAGAAAACAAATTAAACACCTTGTAAAGAATGGAGGCCCTGTTTTTGAGCATAAAATCAAATGTACATAAAGCTTGTTTCCAAGGCACTGACACAAGATTGAAAACTCGCAGACTTACAATCTAAGGGTTTATGTGTGATACAAGAGGGTGACAAATGCAATTGAAAGCAATTGGTTCAGTAAAGTGGAGGTGTCTGTGTATTGTACTGTAGTTTGTGGGTGGGAGTTTTATTAAGCTGTAGAATGTTCAGTTGTACATGTTAAGGCTGAAGGTGATAAGATTTTTTAAACAGGTGTGTTTTTAATAATTTCTTAAAGGTTTTGAGGCAGAAAGATAATCTAATGGAGCGGGGAAAGGAGTTCCAAATAGATGGGGAAGCACGAGAAAAGTCTTGAAGACGGGAGTGAGAGGAGGTGATGAGAGAGGAGGAAAGAAGAAGGTCGTTAGCAGAACGAAGGGGCCGGTTGGGAGAGTAATTTGAAACAAGAGCAGAGATATAAGGGGGTGCACTGTTGTTGAGGGCTTTATATGTTAGGGTCATGATTTTAAATTTGATACGAGAAGCTATGGGAAGCCAGTGGAGTGATTGACAGAGAGGAGCTGCAGACACTGATCGTTTGGTATTGAAGATGAGTCTAGCAGAGGCGTTCATTATGGATTGGAGGGGAGACAGACAAGAGATGGGGAGGCCAGCAAGGAGGGAATTGCAGTACTCGAGTCGAGAGATGATGAGAGAGTGAATTAGAATTTTAGCTGTGTCTTCTGTAAGATAATGACGAATTGTGGAGATTTTTTAGGTGAAACTGATATGATTTTGTTATTGCTTGGATGTGAGGAATAAAAGAGAGGATGGGACCCAGTAGAACCCAAAGACAATGGGCCTGGGAGGTGGGGGTGATGATGGTGTTGTCAACAGTGAGAGATATTTGAGGTGTGGAAGCTGTAGTAGAGGGTGGAAAGATTAGGAGTTCAGTCTTAGACATGTTGAGTTTGAGTTGACAGGTGGACATCCAGGAGGATATGCTAGAGAGGCAGTTGGAAACTTGAGATAAAAGAGAGGGGGATAGATCGGGTGCAGAGAGGTAGATTTGAGTATCATCTGCATAGAGATGATACTGAAATCCAAAGGATTTTATGAGGGTGCCAAGGGAGGAGGTGTAGATGGAGAAGAGGAGGGGGCCTAGGACAGAACCTTGGGGAACGCCAACAGACAGAGGGAGAGGTGAAGAATAGGTGCCAGAGAAGGAGACACTAAATCTACGATCTTTAAGATAGGATGTGAACCATGAAAGATCTGTGTCCTGGATGCCAAAAGAGCGGAGAGTTTGGATTAGAAAAGGGTGGTCAACTGTATCGAAGGCAGCAGAGAGATCCAGGAGAATTAGAATAGAGTAGTGACCCTTTGATTTGGCGGTTAGCAAGTCATTAGTGACTTTTGTAAGGGCTGTTTCTGTAGAGTGTTGGGACCGGAAACCAGATTCGAAGGGGTCAAGTTGGGAATTGGAGGAAATAAATTGAGTGAGGCGATTGAAGAACTGTAGTACCATTCCTAAAGTGCAATACACGTCCTCCACTAGAAGTGATGTTTCTACTACCAGCACTGGATGATCTGCACAATCAGCTGTCTTTGTGCTCCAATATGAAAACTTTCCAGTTGGGGGGGGACATAATAGGGAAGATACAAACAGAATTGATGCACATGGAAGTAGTAAAGACACCACAGTTATACACAGAGCAATCATTTCTTCCGCTCCTGGGTACCATTTCCCTTTAGGTTTTGTGGTGAGATCCACACAAGCAAAATGAAACCATTCAATTGGGCAATCTGGGTTGTCACAGCCAATCATTTCTCCATAGGACACTTGGTGACACAGGCAGTATGTAGGCTCATTAGGATCCACTGTCATATCCAGGACGTCTGACGGATGGACAGACAATACTGCCTCTGAATAGACCGGCCCTCCTTTTAGTTTCTTTTTCTTCACAGTGTCTTCTTCAGATACCCTGCGGCCCCGAGATCCTCGCTTTTCTTTCTGACCACGATTCTTTTTTATTCCACGTCCTGTTGAGCTGTCAAACTCTGTTCCCTCAAGCTTATCCTTCAGGTCAGCTTCAAAACGAGCAAGATCTGCATCCAGCCTCCGGATGTGCTTATCCACCATCTCATAGGTCTGCATGGCCAGCTGCACCTTATCATCACTGTATTCTTTGCACTTGCTGTAGGCATTCTGTATTCGCTGAAGGTGCTGCACTCTCTGCTCAGGTGAGAGGTCACGTACAGTGTCAATGTACTCAGCAGCTAACGTATCTATTTCTTTCTTTTTATCTTCTGTTCTTTGATCCAAGTCACTCATAAGCTGAAAGTTTCTTTGAAGCTCACATGGCAGGTTTTCTATACTGTCCAGATAATGCTCCAGATACATCGCGGTGGCCATGTTTGCACGGTGCTAACGTTTCCTCACTAGCTGCGCTCTGTTGATTGCCGGAGTCAACAATACCTCATTTTTTTATTTATTTTTTAAATATATTTTTATTAAGAATGTCAAGTTAATACGATAATAGACATGTTTCAACTATAAAACATAAATAATATAGGCAATGTCCTTGAAAAATGTACACATACAAATAAATAACCTTTTAACTTCAATTATCGTCTTTCTTTTTTCTCTTTTTTTCTTTTTTTTATGAGTTCAAATTACTTACATATAAAAATACAGGTTATCGAACTTGCAATCTAAAAACAAAGGAAAAAACACGCCTAGGGTAAAGGGAAGAGGAGGAAGGAAAAGAAGAAAAAGAGAGGGACATGGAAAATCAGGATCCACACCCTGATTGTCCTAAGAGCTAGAAAACTCTGTAACTTTACCATCCAATCTTAAGGATCCAGGTGTCCCAGCATGAAGCCCATTTCTTGTATGATTGATTCAGGTCAGCTGAGATAACGCTCATATCATATATGAACTTAAGCTTATTAAAACTTCACTATATGCAGGTATTCCCGATTTCCAGGCTTTAGCTAACGTAACTCGAGTTGCTAAAAACATTTGGTGTGATAAAAGTTGAACCTGGTTACTAATGCCCTCTATAGGTAGACCTAAAATAGCTTCTTCCGGTTTTTGGGGAATCCTGCATTCCCAGAGCTTCTCCAAGATATCATATGTCCCCAGCCAAATGTGAGCAATCTTGGGGCACCTCCTAAAACAATTACCTTACAAAGAAGGACTGGAAAGCTTCAACCTAGACGGTGTTAGATACCACCTCAAAATAGTCTTCTGTGTGTTTTCCCTCAATATTATGTTCAATGAGGAGCCTGCCGCCTGTTTATGTATCTTATTCCATTGTGCATCGTTTAAGTCAATGGCCAGTTCCGACCCCCAAGATTGTTGATGGTGTAATTTAGGTGGTGTGGTCTGGTCTATTAGATAGTTATAAATAATAGAAATATTCCGTCTGCCAGAACAATACCTAATTTTTGTGTCAGCGCTCGTCGGCATGTATCAGCTCTCTAATTCCGTCAGTTATCAAAGTAAAGATGGAGCCATCAAAGGAACCAGTCTATAACTGATTAAATGAGCAATTCGCAGTTTCACTGTACTGGCTATGTGTATTTAAACGTGCATGGCTTAATCTTTGAGGCAGGATCAACCAGGTAGCCCGACGAGGGGGAGCCCCCCCGGCCCTGTGACAGTAGGAGGACCGACCCAGCATGTTTTTCCATCTCCAGGTTCCAAAAATTCAGGCTTTATACACGCCCCCTGATTGGTGACGTAACAAGTATTAAACTGATAAGAGTAGTAATTACAAACACGCCACTCCTATCTGGTGGCACCTTTGATTGCACGTGCCGTGCCCCAAAATTGAAGTGATACGAACAACAAAGCATCTAATTCCATCTCCCGGTTCTAAAAATCCAGGCCTTATACACGCCCCCTGATAGGTGCTGTAACAGGTATTAAACTGACAAGAGTAGTACTTACAAACACGCCACTCCTATCTGGTGGCACCTTTGACTGCACGTGCCGTGCCCCAAAATTGAAGTGATATGACCAACAGAGCATCTTTTTCCATCTCCTGGTTCTAAAAATCCAGGCCTTATACACGCCCCCTGATAGGTGCTGTAACAGGTATTAAACTGATAAGAGTAGTACTTACAAATACGCCACTCCTATCTGGTGGCACCTTTGATTGCACGTGCCGTGCCCCAAAATTGAAGTGATACGACCAACCAAGCATCTTTTTCCATCTCCCGGTTCTAAAAATCCAGGCCTTATACACGGCCCCTGATAGGTGACGTAACAAGTATTAAACTGATACTCCATCTGGTGGCACCTTTAATTGCACGTGCCGTGCCCCAAAATTGAAGTGATACGACCAACAGAGCATCTTTTTCCATCTCCCGGTTTAAAAATCCAGGCCTTATACATGCCCCCTGATAGGTGCTGTAACAGGTAATAAACACTTAAGAGTAGTACTTACAAACACGCCACTCCTATATGGTGGCACCTTTGATTGCACGTGCCGTGCCCCAAAATTGAAGTGATACGACCAACAATGCATCTTTTTCCATCTCCCGGTTCTAAAAATCCAGGCCTTATACACGCCCCCCGATAGGTGCTGTAACAGGTATTAAACTGGAAAGAGTAGTATTTACAAACACGCCACTCCTATATGGTGGCACCTTTGATTGCACGCGCCGTGCCCCAAAATTTGAAGTGATACGACCAACCAAGCATCTTTTTCCATCTCTCAGTTTAAAAATCCAGGCCTTATACACGCCCCCTGATAGTTGACGTAACAAGTATTAAACTGATAAGAGTAGTACTCACAAACACGCCACTCCTATCTGGTGGCACCTTAGATTGCACGTGCCGTGCCCCAAAATTGAAGTGATATGACCAACAGAGCATCTTTTTCCATCTCCTGGTTCTAAAAATCCAGGCCTTATACACGCCCCCTGATAGGTGCTGTAACAGGTATTAAACTGATAAGAGTAGTACTACTTAACACACCTTATAATAATGCAGAGAGAGGCAACGCAGTGAGAGGAGTCTGAATAAGAGGAGTCAGAGGAGGAAGGTGGCTTTGAGGAGGTGGAAGACCAAACACAGCAGGCGTCCCAGGGGGCTTGTTGTCACCTTTCGGGGACCCTTGGTGGCTGGGTGGAGGAAGAGACCTTCAATGACATCAGTGAGGACAAGGAACGGGACATGGCTAGCTTGGTATCCAACCTTGTGCAAATGGGGAGTTTGCGGTTGTGCAAATGGACTGTTTGCGGTTGTTTGCGGTGCGTTAAACGGGGAGTTTGGTCAGTCACTGTGAAGCGGGCCTAACCCTTACACTACCTGATCGATACAACATCATACCTGATGTTTTAAAGCACGTTTTTCCAAACAATTTAGGAATGTTAGGTAATTTATGCCCTTTACGGCTTAAAACCAGACTCTGCATCAACTATGTAATTTTCCGTGGGAGTTTTGCCATGGATCCCCCTCCGGCATGCCACAGTCCAGGTGTTAGTCCCCTTGAAACAACTTTCCCATTACTATTGTGGCCAGAAAGAGTCCCTGTGGGTTTTAAAATCCGCCTGCCCATTGAAGTCTATGGCGGTTCGCCGGGTTCGCCGGTTCGCGAACATTTGCGGAGGTTCGCTTTCGCGATTCGCGAACCGAAAATTTCATGTTTGCGACATCACTACTGAGGACCTTCCGAACTCATTGCGAGCCACTCGTCTCGTCTAGTTTTGCTCCTCTGAGCACCTTCGTCACTCTTTATAAAGAGAGATATATATTTATATTTACTTAGTCAATAATGAATTAATTAGTTCTTAAATACATTTTACCTATTTGTAATTAATATATCCAGCATTTAATAGCCTGAAGAGCTAACAATCTGTTTATATTTTCCGGCAGCATACAATGTACAGTTTGAGTGTTGGTGCCCTGATGACAAAGTGTAATGAATTTCCCAACTGTGCATTAGAATTTGGTTGTGTGAGTGAGGGAAATCCGTTTGTGTAGTTTTGTAAAGCGCCATTGTAGATTGGTAACGTTATTAATGTGTTACGCAGCTCACAAGCATTTTTCAGTCATTTGTAATAGTGTATTTTGTTGTTTGTTCGTTCCTGTGTGGAAGTGCTACACGTTTGGCAGTGTTTTGCGCAGTCCAGGGTCGTGTAGCCACATTTTTTTTCTTTTTTCGGTGGCCATTTTTTTTTCCGCTTATGTGATTTTTGTGTGGTGAAAGTCGTCAAAATTGCCTTAAATTTGCTTTCCACCTCACTCACAGATGTCCTGGCTGTTGCCCCATGCCGTGGATGATGTTTTTGTTGTATTTATTTTATTTTATTTGTGTTTTTTGTGCTTTTTGGATTTTCGCAGATTGGCCGTTAACCTCGTATTTTTGCTATGTCGTATTTTTTTTTCAAAGTTCCTCATCTCGTAAAGCGCCATTGTAGATTGGTCATGCTATTAATGTGTTACGTGACTCGCAAGCACTTTCCGTCATTTGTATTAGTGTATTTTGTAGTTTGTTCGTTCCTGTGTGAAAGTGCTACGTGTTTGACAGTGTTTTGAGCAGTCGTGTTTTGCGCAGTCCGGGGTCGTGTAGCCTCGTTTTCATTTTTTTCAGCGGTCAATTTTTTTCTTGCTTAGGCGGTTTTCGAGTGGTAAAAGTCATCAAAATCACCTTAAATTAATGTTCCACCTTACTCACAGACATCCTAGCTGTTCCCCCGTGCTGTGGGTGATGTTTTTGTTTTGTTTTTTTTCTTTGTGTTTTTTTGTGTTTTTTGTGTTTTTTGTTGTTCGGCCATTAACCTAGTATTTTTGCTATTTATTTTATTTTTTTTAAAGTCTAAAAATTTTTTTTTAAAGTCCCGCGTCTCACAATCTTTTTTTTTCTAAGTCCCTCATTTGTTAAGTGCTTGGAGGCTAATGCAAATGTGCGTTTATTACGTGTTTGGTGGCTAAGTCCTGCGTGTTTCATTGCCTTCACTTGTCGCCTTGCTTCGCTAGGCGAGCACGCAATGAGCACCTTCGGTGTTCATTGCTTTGTGCTGCTAGTTTAATTGCCTTATCAGCTCACCTCGCAGTGCGAGGCTCGCAGGCGATGAGCACCTTTCGGCACTCATTGCCTAAGTGCTACATGTTAACAGCTCGCCTCGCTTTCCAAGGCTTGTAGCGATGAGCACCTACGGCACTCATGGCCTAGCTCGTACACACCACGCAAAGCGTGAAGACGTCTCGCAGTTTGACAACTTTTATATGTGATTAAATAATTTCATATAACTGACAGTTAAAGGACCACTGCAGTTCAAAACAGCACCTGTTTGTGAAATATGTAACACACAAACAGCATCAGCATCTGTGTAAGGCATGGACAAATCATTTTAGAGAAATACCTTATTTATAAATATAGGAATCCATTTTGTCTATTTGTTAAATCACTTCCCAAGAGCTGAATTAGAAATGTCTTTCTTGTATCTATCAGTGAATGGAGGAATGGAGAACAGGGAGAGATTAGAACGTTTTGTTAGATATCGTAATAAGATTTTAATTGATAAGCACGGATAAGAATCTTGTTTTGTAGGTGGATCAAAAAGGCTTACTGACAGCTGAAAATTATAAACTTAAACATATTTTACAGTAGGCAAATATTTTTAATAGCAGTCACTTGATAAAGTTTTTCTTATTATCTATAGTTCAAAATTATACCATATTTGGAACATGTTTAATCCCCTTTACGTTCATAAAAATATATCCTAAGTATGTTATATCCATATCTAGAATAAATTCTGTTTTTCTATACTAAAAGGTCTAGGAGTTCATTGCTGTCACAACCCAAAGCCGAGAAGTCCACGTACCCCTAATTCTCCTGCATTTAGCCAGGAGCAATCTGCAGGTTCTGACGTTATTCATCCCAGCACCCAGCAAATCAATTCAAATCAGGACATCATTTGAAGCAGAAAAAAACAGATCACATTATTTCTGAGTGCAGAGCAGACTCAGTTTACATAATTATATAACAATCCCAAAATAAACAATCGCCCCAGTTCTATCCCATCATCTTGGGCAAGAGAGGCTTGTTTGATCTCCCCCCATGGTTTCTAGATGTTTATCCACTCTTGACAACCCTATGGTGAGCAATAATCTACAGGGTCTGGTATCTATCCTACATACCAACCTAGGGTGGGAAATGGAATCATAACACTACTACACTGCACATAATACAATTTAGCATCCCAACATTAATTATTGTGGCACAATTGTTTTACATAATGACCTATGGTGCTTAAAATAATGACCTATGATGATATCAGACTCAATGTGTTATAATGTGATCTCAAGACCACATGTAACAGGAATTGTCATTTTTATCCTCTCTGCTCTCATCTGTCTCATTGAAAATTTAATTTTTCTTTTCCTTCTTTTCATTTACAGGAAAAAAAAGTCAATCAAAGGTCTCCATTCTGGACTTTGTGGTGGAAGATATTATATTCCAGTTGGGTTGTAAACTTTCATTGCCTAATAACTGGAATAAAAACAACACCTGAAGAGGACAACATATTTTCTACCACGAATGAAGTTCCAAACCATTTGGGATTCAATTGTATTCTGTCCTTACTGGTCATATTCTGCACTTGTGATGTCGCAAACATCAAATTTTTGGTTCGCGAACATCGGACGCGAACTTCAATCAAATGTTCGCGAACAGGCGAACCGGGCGAACCGCCATAGACTTCAAATGGGAAGGCGAATTTCAAAAACCACAGGGACTCTTTCTGGCCACAATAGTGATGGGAAAGTTGTTTCAAGGGGACTAACACCTGGACTGTGACATGCCGGAGGGGGATCCATGGCAAAACTCCCACGGAAAATTACATAGTTGATGCAGAGTCTGGTTTTAAGCCATAAAGGGCATAAATCACTTAACATTCCTAAATTATTTGGAATAACATGCTTTTAAACATCAGGTATGATTTTGTATCGATCAGGTAGTGTAAGGGTTACACCTGCTTCACAGTAACAGCACAATCTCCCCGTTTAATGCACCACAAACAACTGCAAACAGTCCCTATGCACAACCGCAAACTCCCCATTTGCACAAGGTTGGATACCAAGCTAGCCATTTCCCGTTCCTTGTCCTCACTGATGTCATTGAAGGTCTCTTCCTCCACCCAGCCACCAAGGGTCCCCGAAAGGTGACAACAAGCCCCCTGGGACGTCTGCTGTGTTTGGTCTTCCACCTCCTCAAAGCCACCTTCCTCCTCTGACTCCTCTTCTTTAGACTCCTCTCTCTGCGTTGCCTCTGTCTCCGTTATTATAAGGTGTGTACTGTTAATTAGTACTATTCCTATCGGTTTAATCCCTGTTACGTTCACTATTAGGGGACGTGTATATGGCATTGATTTTTGGAACAGGGAGATGGAAAAAGATGCTTGGTCGGACCTCCTACTTCAAATTTGGGGCACTGCGCGTGCAATCTAAGGCGCCACCAGATATGAGTGTCACTGTGCACTGGCAAAAGTTGGTGTAGGCCTCACACACACGCCTGTAGGCAGGCAACTGATATTCAATCGATTACAGTCAAAAAAGTGTTGTTTTATGTCACTGTACACTACGGTTGCACCAGATATGAGTGTCACTGTGCACTGGCAAAAGTTGGCAGAGTACATGCAATAGGCTTCACACACACGCCTGTAGGCAAGCAACTGATATTCAATCGATTACAGTCAAAAAAGTGTTGTTTTATGTCACTGTACACTACGGTTGCACCAGATATGACGTATCCCTGTGCACTGGCAAAAGTTGGCAGAGTAGATGCAATAGGCTTCACACACACACCTGTAGGCAGGCAATTGCTATTCAATCTATTACAGTCAAAAAAGTGTTGTTTTATTTCACTGAGCACAATATAAGCTGTTAGGTGTTAGCCTGTCACACACACACACACACGCTGGTTGGCAAGCATATGAAATTAGATTACACAGAAAAAATATATAAAATAAAATAAATGATGTTCTAGCCCTAAAAAGGGCTTTTTGGGTTGCTGTCCTTGCAGCAGATATCAGATGAGTCCTTCAGGTCTGTAGTGGCTATCTTTTTCCCTATTAAATCCCCAGCAGCTACACTATATGTCCTCTTACAACGAATGCAGCTTCAGAATGATTCTAAAATGGATGCTGTCCTTCAGATGGAAGGCCCTGGAAGGGAGTGTATGCTGCTGATTGGCTGGAATGTGTCTGCTGACTGTGAGGTGCAGGGTCAAAGTTTCCTCAATGATAAAGAATAAGGGGCCAACCCAAAAGCGCATGTGTTCACCGTCCGACGAGAGCTCGATTATGCCAAAATCGGCGCGAATAGTCCGCGGGCGAATTGTCCGCGACATCTCTACTCTGCACTCATAGTTCCCTGTTAGCTTACCTACCTATCTAGTACACATGTTCAGAACATCTGTCCATCATGATGTGTGCGATAATGTTGGGGCTATCATTCATAATAACTGTTCAGGAAAAATATCTGTTCCCTGAATACTGTGTCACTGTCTACAACAATATTGTTCCTCGTTCTAAATGGAATTATGGTCATCTCCAACTTCATCCATCTTGTTAAGATTCAAATGAGGTTGAACAATTTTAATTTCAAAAGCTCTTCGTTGTCGTCATAGCTGTTACCATGTTCTTCTTTATCTTTTTTCTTCTTTTCCACTTTTTAAACTTTATCTAAATAATCTATTAATCACTACCATCACTTTGTGCCAATTCATAAACTGACATTCTGGTCAGGATTTGTAAAAGACCTACATTGAACTTTATTTAGAAATGATCTTCAAAGTTCTTCTGAAAAAGAAACCATATCTATATGACCATCAAAAATGATTTAATATATTGTGGGCAAAAGATTAATAGAAGCCCTCCACATTACAAGGTTCCCAGAATGCAGTGCAATAACTGTATTTCTTAGAAATTTGTGCATGGAACAAGTTTTTTAACTTATTTTAGACATTCAAATGTGAAGAGAAATGTACTATTTATTTACTACATCAAAAATGAGAAACAAACTCCTAAATGTGGCTGGGATTGTAAAAAGAGGGAGCTTGTTATTATTGTGACGGGCTGCGCAGATCATGGATCTTGTTTGATTAGTTAGACCTGAAAAGTAAAAAAATAATAATAAAGTGTTCCCATATTATTGTTTCACTTCATATGGTACTACTGAAACAGATAAAACAAGCATCTTAAAACATTAATATTTTTCAAAAGAAATATAATTTTGCCTAATTCTTTGGTTTGACTTTCAGTGATTTGTCTATTTCAATATATAACACTTCATATTTCTGGCCATGGTGTTCAATTGTATTATCCCTAGGTCTGAGCATGCCTGTTCTTTTTATGCACTCAAGACAATGTACTCCATGCCATGGGGGTAATCAGTAATTATTATTAATGGTCTCTCATTAACAAGAGTATTTCATATCTGTTTGCAGTTGTATCAGAAAGACTGATTGACAGCTCAAAATGGCAAAGTTAGTTTTGTTTATGGGTATCTTAGATGTAAATCCATCCTTGGCACTTCCCTTTCTACCAATGGCAGAGTTATATTATCTGTATTAGTTCTGATTAGAAGCCTCTCTAATAGTTTGAGTTTCATTAAACTCATACAGAAAAAATGTTGATAGACATATTCTACATTTTTTTTAAATCCTTGGTGTGTCCCACATGTTCATTAACTCAACAAAGTAGGGACCGGAGACCCAAAACTACAGAGAAATCTGCCATTTGCATTTTCTTCCCTTATTTCTGTTTCCTATAGTTGGTTGTAATGGAACTATGATTAGGCGTGTCTGTTTCAAATGTAAAGGGGCACTGTAGTGTTTAGACAAGTCATGTCCCATCTAGTATAATGGTAAGCCAATTATCCAAATGATAAAAAGTTATGACTTTTTGGTATTTGATTTTCTCTAAGGGGCTGTGATGTTGTAGAAATTAGGAGACTCCAAGAATACTGTTGCTATTTACTAAGAAATATTTTGTCATTGTTTCTAGATCATCAAACACATAACTCATCTAAGAAAGGTCTATTTTGCCTCATTAGTTAAAATTTATATTTAACTTCCAAAAACATGAAGGTTGCATAGATTTAAGTAAAACATTTTCTCATGTCTTGGGGAAATATATAAAAGTACTTAAGCACTGGGTTTGACTTATTGAGCCAGATCTTCTAATGGATGAGGAACCTTCATGATATACTATGGACGTATGATTCCACCCTAAAGCTTCTCCATCTTTTTCTTGAGATTATATTTTTGTGTATGACAGGAATTTGTATTTATACACTTGCATTGTATACTTTTTTGTAATTCTTGATCAATTAATGGAGTTGTGGTTTTATTGTCCATTATTTCTATTTTTATTGACACTGAAACACATAAAAGATATAATAACTATTATCATGATTAAGGGTTTTACAATTAGAGATACAAACCTGAAAATAAATTAGTAACTTGGAAGTTATACAAATGAATTAACAAAATGAAAAGTAAGATAGTTGAGCAAATGAATAATATAATAACTGCAAAGCATACATTAAATACAAGGGTTGGATATTGTATATTGTTCTTTGTGTCAATCTGTTGCCAATACATTCATTGGAAAAGTTATTTAGCTCTGAAATTGTTAATTTGTTCTGTTTGTTTTACATTATGAAACTATTGCAGACGCCATTGTGATTATCTGGTGATTCCTATGTGTTACGGTTTAGATCCCAACCGAGCTTGTTATGGGATCCAGTTGTTTTAGTGCACGTCATGTGCTTGGGGATCGATTAACTTACCAGACAAATTAATGCAAATGGGACTTAATGAAAATAACTTTGAAATGAACACACCAAAGCAAGCCACTCATTTAGTTAAGTCATTAGCTCACACAGGAACTCAAGTCTAATTAATGAGACCAAGTTATCACATACACGGGACGCCGGGGGACGCAGAGCGCAGAGAATCATTACAATTATCTCATACAGTTACAGGTCTATTGGAAAGTATATGGGAAATAAAGTCACAGAGTTATTTATTGTTCAGTTGTGTGATATCGATCTTCCAAAATTATAGTGACAACTGTCCATAAGTAATTATATGTTTGTTTACATTGTTTCATATGCAGGTGCTGTGTATTGACATTGTAGAAGAAATAAAGTAAATCAATGAATTATATTTTTAACCTTAATAACAAATAATATATACAAGTAAACACATAAACTGTACTCTGGCATAACCCATTAACCAAAATGCTCATAAAGCATATTTACACACATACACATACACATATATATATATATATATATATATATATATATATATATATATATATATATATATACAGGTGTGTAACCTGCATCTTCAATGGGGCTTGACAGGAATCTAGCTCAAGCCTACACCAGCAGGACCATGTAGTTCTTACAACCTCTGGTAGAGAAGATGGCCTCAGGATATAAGGAACACCATCTCATACCTTAGAATTAGCATGAATTCACAGACTGACACTTACACCTTGTCTCTGTAAGTACAGACACATCTCTCTCCTTTATTAATTGTTACATTTTATACAATTTTCTGGGGGCTGAGTGAGTTATCACCAGATAACAACACTGTAGCATAATAGGCTGCCCCTGCTAACTTGGAAACCCTGCACATCTGATGAGCTCATTCTGGTGTTATATTAACTTTAAACAATTGTTCTAACCACTTATGGGGAGTTTCCACCAGATAACAACACTGTACATAATAATACATACAATATATATGTCATTTTATCCATAAGCAATAAAAAAATACATAACTTTAACCATTAACAGGATAACTTATTTCCATTCCAGGCCCAAGCCATAGTCCAAAAAGTCCAGTCAGGCCCTGTGCATGACAATATATATATATATATATATATATATATATATATATATATTAAATAATACGTCTATATACATACACATACAATCACTGGTAAGCTGAGAAAAAAAAAGAAAAACAATAAAAGTAAGCATCAAACTAACAAGTAACAATCTATTATTAGGTCAAGAGTAACCACCCAAGAGCCTAATTATTCTGGATTGGATTTGAGATTGGCCTGGAATCAGGGCTCACCATGACTATTAGACTCATCAAAGATTTGTATTAATCATCATTTAATGTGAGATGATTTTCGTATATGCGTTATCCATTTCTAATAAACCCATTTTTTTTTTCTTGAATCATCTATAGATGATTTAATAAGTAATAAGTAATACCAATAAAATAAATATACTTTATAATTATATGTGTATTTTTATCAAGGTTACTCATTTGCTGAACATTACTTTATATTTGAAGCCCCTTTTCCAGAATTGTGTAGAAGACTTTGCTTTGTTTGAGAAGGTTTATTATATCAGGTGATTCAAATTGTTGTGAGCACAGAAATCAACCTATGGTAATCAGTCCAGAATAAATATACAGCTTGATGTGAAACACATTATTATTAAAAATAATAAGAATAATATCAGGGACCTAAGGGGCGCCATCTTCTATCTTGCGTTCCAGGCTGGAACAATGCAATATCCGGTTTAAAAGAGCATGTTGCGTAAGCGGCAGCCATTTTACGCTCTGCGTTCCACACTGGAACGCATCAAACGCCATTAGCGTTTGAATAAGTCCACTTTGATGTTGGCTATGCGTTTCACGATCAAACGCAATTTGGTATAAACCAATGGGAGATCAATCTCTCCTGTACACCTTACTACCCATAATGCTCCTGTCTTGGGACACATGATGTTGATAAACCAATTATATGCTGGCAGGAAGTAAAATTAATGGAAAATCCGCAAAATGGGGCCCAACCTCTTCCTATAAATAATGCAAGGCAAATAAGACAAAATTATGCCCTGAGGAAGCCATATTTTGGTGAAACCGGTTGGCAAACTAATATTGCAGACACTGGGATGGAATAATGGCTTATTTGAAAGCTTTAAAGATATTTTTTGGTTGATTTTTGATTTTTGAATCAGCTTTATATACAAATTTTGGATTACTACTTTTTCACTACGTAATTGACAGGTGGATAATGAAGTCAGTGGCCTATTGAGGCACTAACGCCTATATTGCACCTCCGTGCTAGGTGCTGTATGTAAGAGGGGAGTTGCACAACCCTCATTTCTTCTTTCAGCACTATAAACTATTGCATTTTGTATGTGAATATCATTAATATAATTCCAATAAATATATCAAGGAATTGTCTTTAATATTCATACCCAGTGTATACTGTGATTGATTTTAAAAGCATTTAGATGCATTTCAATTTTTAATCTACTTAATCTTTTGTGTTACTCAAAGCATATCCGATGATTTGCAAGTGCATAGATAAGCATTGCTTTCATACATAATTCCCCTTATATTAATTTATCAATCTTTTTACCTCCTCTGAGACACTCGTTCTCTTTTCATGTAATAAGTTATCTGTATTTACTATAGGTTAATATAGTTTATCTGTGTAAACTTTTTTCCTATACTACCAACGATCAAATTAGAGGATATTATTAGAGATGTCGCGGACAGTTCGCCCGCGGACTATTCTCAGCGATTTTGGCTTGTTCGTGCTCGCATTGGAAGCCGAACACATGCGCTTTTCGGTTCGCCCCCTATTCTTTATCATTGTGGAAACTTTGACCCTGCACCTCACAGTCAGCAGACACATTCCAGCCAATCAGCAGCATACACTCCCTTCCAGAGCCTTCCATCTGAAGGACAGCATCCATTTTAGAATCATTCTGAAGCTGCATTCGTTGTGAGAGGACAGATAGTGTAGCTGCTGGAGATTTAATAGGGAAATAGATAGCCAGGCTGTGTATTTAGCTTCCACTACAGACCTGAAGGACTCATCTGATATCTGCTGCAAGGACAGCAACCCAAAAAGCCCTTTTTAGGGATAGAACATCATTTATTTTATTTTATATATTTTTTCTGTGTAATCTAATTGCATATGCCTACCTGCCAGCGTGTGTGTGTGACAGGCTAACACCTAACAGCTTATATTGTTCTTATTTTCACTACTCATACCTGGTGGTGTACCATACATTGAAAACAACCGTTTTTTTCCTGTAATCTAATTTCAGTTGCCTGCCTGTGTCAGGCTCACAGCTAATATTCTGTTCTGTTTCACTAGTCATAGTTGGTGTACCATGCATTGAAAAAAAACAACCCTTTTTTCCTTTAATCTAATTTCAGTTGCCTGCCTGTGTCAGGCTCACAGCTTATATTGTGCTCAGTGAAATAAAACAAATTTTTTTTGACTGTAATAGATTGAATAGCAATTGTCTGCCTACAGGCGTGTGTGTGAAGCCTATTGCATCTACTCTGCCAACTTTTGCCAGTGCACAGTGATACGTCATATCTGGTGCAACCGTAGTGTACAGTGACATAAAACAACACTTTTTTTGACTGTAATCGATTGAATATCAGTTGCCTGCCTAAAGGCGTGTGTGTGAGGCCTACTGCGCCTACTCTGCCAACTTTTGCCAGTGCACAGTGACACTCATATCTGGTGGCATCTTAGATTGCGTGCCCAGTGCCCCAAATTTGAAGTAGGAGGTCCGACCAAGCATCTTTTTCCATCTCCCTGTTCCAAAAATCAATGCCATATACCCGTCCCCTAATAGTGGACGTAACAGGGATTAAACTGATAGGAATAGTACTACTTAACAGTACACACCCTATAATTATGCAGACAGAGGCAACACAGAGAGAGGAGTCTGAAGAAGAGGAGTCAGAGGAGGAAGGTGGCTTTGAGGAGGTGGAAGACCAAACACAGCAGGCATCCCAGGGGGCTTGTTGTCACCTTTTGGGGACCCTTGGTGGCTGGGTGGAGGAAGAGGCCTTCAATGACATCAGTGAGGACAAGGAACGGGACTTGGCTAGCTTTGTATCCAACCTTGTGCAAATGGGGAGTTTGCAGTTGTGCAAAGGGACTGTTTGCGTTTGTTTGTGGTGCATTAAACGGGGAGATTGTACTGTTACTGTGAAGCGGGTGTAACCCTTACACTACCTGATCGATACAACATCATACCTGATGTTTTAAAGCATGTTATTCGAAACAATTTAGGAATGTTAGGTGATTTATGCCCTTTATGGCTTAAAACCAGACTCTGCATCAACTATGTAATTTTCCGTGGGCGTTTTGCCATGGATCCCCCTCTGGCATGCCACAGTCCAGTTGTTAGTCCCCTTGAAACAAATTTCCCATTACTATTGTGGCCAGAAAGAGTCCCTGTGGGTTTTGAAATTCGCCTGCCGATTGAAGTCTATGGCGGTTCGCCCTTTCGCGAACATTTTGATGAAGTTCGCGTCCGCGGTTTGCGAACTGAAAATTTGATGTTCGCAACATCACTAATTATTATCACTATCTCTATATATATGAATATACAGGACATGGTTGGAACAATATTTATTGCTCTGATTGGGGTGTAGTACACAAAAATATTTAATTTTAAGTAATTTTTTCTTATTTTTTGTGTTGTAGTTTATTTAATAAAAGGAATACTGTAATATTATCAGAATATAATTTATAGCATAAATAATTTGGTCTGAATTATTGGCTAATTTACTCTCTCTAAATAAAGATTATGTCATATTATACATAATATAGAGTTGCATTACTTTCTTGCACGGAAACCGTGGTGGTGGTGGTGGGGGGTAACCAAGGTTTTTCTAAAGTACTCGGAACACTGAGCACAGCAAAAACGTAATACAGTAAGGGCTGTCATGATTCTAAGTCATGTATAAAATAGTCTTAGCATCTAGTTGTCCTCACTGCCTTTATATTCAACCTGAATATTTCTATTGTGAGTTCCTACTACCAGGGCATTGTCATTGCACATACATACAGCCAGGTCTTTGCAATTGCAATAAATTACGATCAGGACCTGGACAGAAATAAATCAATGAGAGAAGCAATGAGTCTCTGGGCATTACTATTGTGATCCTTCACACCACTACTTCACTGTACTCCTTCAGGCCTTCTGGAGGAAGAGAGCTTTGCAAAGTCTGTGGCTCACATAAATACCTTGTATAACTGTCAAATTATATATAGATACATGTGTGTGCATTTATGGACACCTATGTGTACATCTTTGAATCCAAGAAATATCAGGAGTTTAACAAAATTCAAATCTTCAATTGTACTTTTAGGGATTTTGGGAGTCAATATGCAAATGGGTATATAATTATATATATATATATATATATATATATATATATATTTGAACAGGTTTCATTTCATATACATACTGCAGTATGCTTAGAACTCTCGTTTATAAGGAGACCAGACCACCCTTTGAAGGGTGGACTGTGACAACCCACTTTTGAGGCCAGTCTGCGACTCCCCTGATCCCTCCAACCAACAGCCCTTCAGAGCCCAAATGTGTATGTAAAGATCAGAGGACTTCAGCCACAAACTATTTAACATGGTTGCTCTAACAATCATCTAAGCTGTCCAAAAATACTAAAATCACTGGCTCTGATTCCACTGGATGAATTGTTGAAAAATGGACATATCATAAAATGAGCCTAAGGTGGACCTCCTAGTCTCCAGAAACCTATAACGGCTAGCCCATTGGGGCTCAATTACCCATTTCCTTACTGATGTTATTCTAGTTATATGTATATCATGTTTTAAGGTTTCATAGAGTACAATGGGGCTCTCTGTGGCACTGATTTAGATATTAAGTCTAGTTAACTAGGTTGTTTCAATAGAAAAAGGTCAATGGATGTCAATTACTTTGTAAGTGATATTCTTTTTATCCATTTTCCACTGGTTAACCACTAAATTGTATGAATCAGCCCCAGGCCTCCATGTTTGTCCTGATTGGCTTCCCCAGTGGATACATAGCCTCAACCCCCTAGAATGCCCAATGCTATATGAAGGTCTGACAATTTGGTGAGGAAATAAGCCAACACTTTGCTGAGTCACTCCCTTGATTCCCAGACAGCCGACTTCCACAGTGCTGAAAACCCTGTACACCTTTCAGCCACTATACTTCCCATCAATCAGCACTCACCAAGCCACTTGCTAATTGGTTAAGGGCTGGCCTATGTAAATGAAGCATTGGTTTATTGTATAGAAAAATGTATAAAAAGGAGACGCAAGGAATAAAGATCACGCTCCCTCAGTGACATATATAAATGGTGTGTTTCCTTTTTATTTTTTTACTGGGCCTCTGTTGCTACCATAAAAGAAGGAATTGATGAACCAGATTGGATCTGCAGATATAATTGGTATCATTGTCTTTTTAAGGCAACTGAAGAGCAGATCATGATGGTTACACTCATCCAGTGATCCTTTGCTCCTAATGCTTCTGCTTATGATCCTGATATGACATTCAGGCACAGAGAAGCCCTTCATTTTCACAATACCTAGGTTTTAACAGGGACATTTATGAAAAATAATAAGACGGTGAGGATGCCAGAATGTCCTATTAGTGGGAAAGGGGCCTGGTATGTACAGGGAACTGTTGGATGAATGTATCTGCTCCCTAGAAAGTCTCCTCCTCTGCAACACTATCTTTATTGAGTTGGAGGAGAGTCTGCTTAGGGAGGTCAAGGGCCGCTGGGTTATATTCACTGTTTGTAGCTTACCAAAACTTCCAAAAGATTATTAGCAATTTGGCATCCCTATTAGATTGAATGGAGGGTCAGGAACCCTCAGGGCCATCCCTGCTTAAGATTAATTGACTATATGGTGCACAAACACACAGGCATTGGGTAGAAATGAGATCTCCTGAGAGAACAAGAACACTATAAAGACAAATTGGATATCAACAGTATGGAATACACTATATAATACACAGATGGAGTATTAACCCAATGTCCAGAACAAAGGGGGAGTATTGCCTCCCTATTGTCACCTGAATATAATATCACAGTAAGGTACCTCAATGTCCATATAATGACAGTCTCAGAAGGTAAGACCCAAATGATCCATCAATGAATACTTATAAATCCAGATGTCTTAGTGTATCCCTTGAAACTTTCTTGCCGTAAGTACCAGCTCCTCTGCGGGCTTCTTGTATTCCTGTCCACTCCAGAAAGAACTCTGGTCACGTCAAAACACTGCTTATAGAAAAACAAGAGAGAGAGAGAGAGCGTACGCCACTTCCTAGTGCAATATATTTATTGTCAAATCTGTTATAAGTAAAAGTAGCAAATGGACACTCACATATTAAACACCTCTACAAACAGAGGTATTTACACATTTATTGTCAATCCTCTTCCACTATTCCTTCAGCATGTGTGGAAATATATAAAGCCTGTACAGTTCATCCTCAAAGGTTATACTTGTAAAAAAATTAGTGATGACTCGGTATATAATGGAGTTCAAAGAGTAACAAAATTCCCATGTGGCCCCACTATAGTAGATTATAAACCCTACAGGCTTACCATGGCCAGTGCCCCAATAAGTGCATGAATTTGGGTTAGCATTTATATCCTCTAGTGCTTCTTGGCCAGAATAAATCTCCCACTCACCACACTAAACATAAAACAATGTAAAAATAATAAAAAACCCAAAGGTAGCTAAAGAGTAAAAAATAAGACAATCAGTGTCTAAAAATCATCCATATGCATTTCACTTGTCTTACCAGGCTTCCTCAGTGATATAATCAGTATTAACCCCAATCAAAATGGCCTATAATAAGTACAGACTAGTATATAAAGAGTGCTCACCTCTCTTAAGCTTTATAAGTGTTGCAAATATCTGACTCGTGCCTACCTTTGTGAGGAGCGTCCTGTTTCCTATGACCTTTGACCGGGTCTAGCCTCGGTCTCTAATTCTTCCTCCTTCAATGTATGCTTAATGTACAAACTACTACCAAATGACCCAACAGAGTTTATGGAGATACAGTATATGAGAGATTGATTGGGAGTGCTAAAGATAATGGTGTTTTAAATCAGAAAGAATATGAATATCTGACTATATCTGAATATCAGTTTCCCTATGGTAGCAGTGTTTTACCATCTGCCAAAAATACATAAAGACCTAGCGAATCAACCTGGCAGACCTATTGTGTCAGAAATTGCGTCCCTCATGGAAAGACTTTCTGAGCATGCTGATTATTTTCTGAAGCCTTTGGTGAGTAACTTGAAGTCTGATATTCAGGATACCCCACACCTTTTGAAGATTATGTCAACACAAAAAGGGAGTGAAGAATTTTGCTGGATCTCACTTGATGTGTCGTCTTTGTATACAGCGATACCCCATGATTTGGGGATTTCTGCTGTTAAAATCTGTTTTGAGTCTTATGAGAATCTGTAGAGAACTCAACAGGAGTTCATTTTAGAAGCTATTAAGTTCATATTAAGTAGGTATTACTTCATCTTTGAAAATAAATATTACCTCCAATGTACGGGAACAGTGATGGGTACGAAATTCGCACTCAGCTTCACTAACCTCTATATGGAGTTATGGGAGGAGGTGCATATATACTCATCAATTTAAGAAGTACCTGTGTGCTGGTATCGTTTCATTGATGACATCTTCATTATCTGGAAATTGAATTATGTGAAAGATAAGGATAATTATTATAACAATAATCTTGCTTGGTTCAGGGTCGTGTAGCCTTGTTTCCATTTTTTTGTCCGACATTTTTTTTCTCGCCTAGCCGATTTTCGAGTGACGAAACTCGGCAAAATCGACTTAAATTCGCATTAGCCCCTTACAGTTTTGTTTTTTCATTCAATCTCAAATGAGACTGTGTTGTGTGTTGTGTCTTTCCCAAAGGTTGCCCTATTACAACATTTGATACTATATCATTATTATTTGTGATACCTAAATCCAAGATACCCTCATTTCTAGTAGGTTATTGTATAACCTGGGCCAGATCATGATCTCTGAGTGTACTCAAGAACCTGCTCTGTTTACCCATACTGCTGGCCTCATTTATTCATTTTATTTCAGGGTAGTTACAATCTTTTATTAATAAAACTTGCCCATGCTTTGCTGCATTTCCAATCTGTAGAAATATCTGCAGCTCCACACTTTCAATTATACTTGGGCATTTATAGCATACTCCAACCAATATTATTTTATAATTTGCTCCTCCTCTATGTAACTCTACCCACAAGTATTCAACATTATTGCTAGTTCAAGCATACATATATTCTCTGACTATAGGCCTAACTTCAGGCTTAACAGGCCTACAGACAAACCCTTACTTCGCTTTTACCATTGACCCATCTTTACTAAATAGGTTATAACAATCCATATTAACAGTCCAGTCATGAGATTCATCCCACCACATTTCATGAATGCCTATTAAATCCCATTTCTCATTAATTGCTAATAATTCTTACTCTCCCATGTTTTCTGGCAAGCTTCTGGCATTAGCAAGCATACACCTTATGTTATGAGTCTGTAGTTCTGAAATGCCTGCCACAGTTACTTAGCAATCTCTCTCTGTTGACTGTACTAACCCATCTCTTCTCCTCTACCATCCCTTCTTCCTTACCCCCTTTATACTTTATAAGCCATTACTTCTAGTCCTTCTCCCCACATACTAATTTAAAAACTGTTCCAGCCTTTTTACCATCGTATCCCATAGCACACCAGCTCCCTCGTCATTAAGTTGTAATCCATCAGTGCTATAGAGACCCAAATCCCTCCTTAATGCACTACTTTTTTTTAGCCACGCATCAACCTTCCTAAGCTCCTTCTGTCTCCCCGGACTAACATATGTCACTGGTATTATCTCAGAAAATACTACCTTGTAGGTACTTACCTTAAGCTTATTGCCTAGTTCTATAAAATTATTATTTAGGACTCTCCATCTTAAACTGTGTCATTGATACCATTATGTATCAAGATCGCTGGCTCATTTTCAGCCCCAATAATGTATCCACCTGATGCACAACATAACAAACCCAAGCACCCGGGTGACAGCAAACCATTTGATTCCTGGGAACTGGATGACAAACCACTCTGTCTACCTTCATAATGATATAGTCTCCTGCCACTAAAACCTGTCTGTTGCTCTGCCTAATCTTCTCCAGTAGAACATTCTCTCAGCTGTTAGAGGGAACAGGTCTATCTGCCATTGCCATTCCTGAATGGACATTCCCAACAGTTTCGCTCAGTCTGGCAACTCTCCTTCCCAGTGCTCCAATCTGAGCTTTAAGAGAGGCAGCATGCTTATACCTCCTACAGAGGTATGGACTGTGGATCAGCTGTTCCAGCAGTCCATACATGTTCCAGGATGTACACTGAGTGAGGTTGTAACTGGAATGACTCATAATAACCAATTACACAGTGCAGTGAAAAAAAACATATATAAGTAAAGCTTAATATAAAAAAAAATCCCTGTTTTCTTTCCCCTTTCTCCTTCCTTCTGTTTCTTTCTTCCATTTTCTGCACTACAATAAGTAAGGCCGTATTTAATGTGCTCCACTTTGGCCTCTTAACATGTTAACAGTCCATACAGGAAGAGACTGTGCCCAGGTGAGAGGGGTGTGGCTTGACTGTTAAACTTGTATAAAAGGTTTGTGAGCTGGTTTGGGGTCTGTTTACAAGTGGATTTACCTTAAAAAGTAAAGGCTGAGAAACTGCAGAGTGCACTAATTGTGCCCAGGTGAGAGGGGTGTGGCTTGACTGTTAAACTTGTATAAAAGGTTTGTGAGCTGGTTTGGGGTCTGTTTACAAGTGGATTTACCTTAAAGAGTAAAGGCTGAGAAACTGCAGAGTGCACTAATTGTGCTCAGGTGAGAGGGGTGTGGCTTGACTGTTAAACTTGTATAAAAGGTTTGTGAGCTGGTTTGGGGTCTGTTTACAAGTGGATTTACCTTAAAGAGTAAAGGCTGAGAAACTGCAGAGTGCACTAATTGTGCCCAGGTGAGAGGGGTCTGGCTTGACTGTTAAACTTGTATAAAAGGTTTGTGAGCTGGTTTGGGGCCTGTTTGCAAGTGGATTTACCTTAAAGAGTAAAGGCTGAGAAACTGCAGAGTGCACTAATTGTGCCCAGGTGAGAGGGGTGTGGCTTGACTGTTAAACTTGTATAAAAGGTTTGTGAGCTGGTTTGGGGTCTGTTTACAAGTGGATTTACCTTAAAAAGTAAAGGCTGAGAAACTGCAGAGTGCACTAATTGTGCCCAGGTGAGAGGGGTGTGGCTTGACTGTTAAACTTGTATAAAAGGTTTGTGAGCTGGTTTGGGGTCTGTTTACAAGTGGATTTACCTTAAAAAGTAAAGGCTAATAAACTGCAGAGTGCACTAATTGTGCCCAGGTGAGAGGGGTGTGGCTTGACTGTTAAACTTGTATAAAAGGTTTGTGAGCTGGTTTGGGGCCTGTTTACAAGTGGATTTACCTTAAAAAGTAAAGGCTAATAAACTGCAGAGTGCACTAATTGTGCCCAGGTGAGAGGGGTGTGGCTTGACTGTTAAACTTGTATAAAAGGTTTGTGAGCTGGTTTGGGGCCTGTTTACAAGTGGATTTACCTTACAAGTAAAGGCTGATAAATTGCAGAGTGCACTAATTGTGCCCAGGCGAGAAGGCAGAAGTTAATAGAAACCGGAGAAGGGGAACTTGTGAGCTTGCGAACATTTTCAGTATCAAGTGCAATTCTAGTAAAAGCCTAGGAGTTTAAATAAAAGGAGGGCCTTCAAAGAAAAGGGAGGGCAGATTTATAGTGCAAAGGAGGAAAACTTTATATAAATATATTATATTATATTCTTTATTTTTCCCACTGAAATTTCGTAGACAATAATAATAATTATGAGTCAGTCCAGTGGCAACCTCACTCAGTGTACATCCTGCCAAATGTATGCACTACTGAAACAGATGATCCAGGGTCCATACCTCTGTGACAGGTGTGAGCATGTTGCCTCTTTGGAAGCTCAAATTGAAGATCTGGAGAGGAGAATTGCAGCACTTAGTGATATTGCTCCACTGGAAAGGGAGTTGGTGCTCACGGAGCACAGTTTAGCTGGGCCTAGTATGGAGGGAGGAGCTGGGGCTAGTGAGGATGGCCAGGGAGGTAGCTGGGTTACAGTTAGAAGGGGAATCAGGGGGTACAGGAGGAGGCAGGCCAGTTCTGAGTTGGCAAACACCAACAGATTTGCGAGATTGAGTGAAACTGTTGGCGATGTCCATTCAGGAATGGCAATGCCAGATAGAGCTGTTCCCTCTAACAGCCGGGAGAACAGTTCTACTGGAGGAGAGGGAGGGCAGAATAGGCAGAGCAACAGACATGTTTTGGTGGTAGGGGACTCTATTATTAGGAAGGTAGACAGGGTAATTTGTCACCCAGATCCCAGCAATCGAACAGTTTGCTGTCTCCCGGGTGCTCGGGTTCGGCATGTTGTGGATCGGGTGGATAAATTATTGGGAGGGGCTGGTAATGAACCGGCGGTCTTGGTACACATTGGTACCAATGACAAAGTTAGTGGAAGATGGAGCGTCCTAAAGAATGATTTTAGAGAATTAGGGAATAAGCTTAAAGCAAGGACCTCCAAGGTAGTATTTTCTGAGATACTACCAGTGCCACGTGCTAGCCCAGGGAGGCAGAAGGAGCTTAGGGAGGTTAATGCGTGGCTAAAAAAGTTGTGCAGTGCAGAGGGTTTTGGGTTTTTAGAGCACTGGGCTGACTTCTCACTTGGGTACAATCTCTATAGCAGGGATGGATTGCACCTTAATGATGAGGGCGCTTTTGTGCTAGGGAATAGGATGGTAGAACGGCTGGGGGAGTTTTTAAACTTGTAGGTGGGGGGGAGGGACTATATAGAAGTATTGGGGTAAATAGGGTAGAGAGGGAAAGGGATGAATTATTTACCCATGGGGGAGGGGAAGGGGGGAGGGTTACAATAGAAAGTAGGGAGATATTAATAGGGGCCTCAAATACAGTGGCAAGCACTTCACAACAGCAGAGCCATAGCAACATAAAGTGTATGATTGCAAACGCAAGAAGTTTGCCTGGGAAAATGGATGAGCTAGAAATATTAGCAGTACAAGAAAAATGGGGCTTAATAGGCATTACGGAAACATGGTGGGATGAATCTCATGACTGGACTGTTAATCTGGATGGTTATAACCTGTTTAGGAAAGATAGGGGAAATGGTAAAAGAGGAGGAGGGATCTGTCTTTATGTTAAGCCTGAATTTAAGCCTATAGTTAGAGAAGATATTTATGCTGGCACTAACGGCATCATTGAATCCTTGTGGGTTGAGCTAAATAGTGGAGGAGCTAATTCTAAACGCATATTGGTGGGAGTATGCTATAAACCCCCAAATATAGCTGAAAGTGAGGAAATACAATTATTGTTACAGATTGGAAATGCAGCTAAGCATGGGCAAGTTCTAATAATGGGAGACTTTAATTACCCTGATATAAACTGGATAAACGAGACCAGCAGCTCAGCTAAGGGGAGCAGGTTCTTGAGTACACTCAGGGATCATTATCTAGCCCAGGTAATACAAGAACCTACTAGAAATGGGACCATCTTGGATTTAGTCATCACAAGTAATATTGATATAATATCAAATGTAAAAATAGGGGAACCCTTGGGGAACAGTGATCACAACACAGTCTCATTTGAGATTGAATACAAAAAACAGAGTTGTAAGGGGCCAACAAAAACTCTAAATTTTAAAAGGGCTAACTTTAATGGGCTACGGGCAGCAATACAACATATAGACTGGGACAAAGAACTTACAGGGAAGAATACTGAAAATAAATGGACAACATTCAAATCCTTACTAAATAAACATACTCATCAGCATGTACCATGTGGAAATAAAATGAATAGGAGTAAATCACATCCCATGTGGCTTAACAATGACTTAAAGATCATGATGAGGAAAAAGAAATATGCATTTAAATTATACAAGAAGGAGGGAACAGAGGCAGCTTTATGTGACTATAAGGAAATCAACAAGGCTTGCAAAAGGGCTATTAGACTGGCTAAAATAGAAAATGAGAAGTCAGTTGCAATGGAAAGTAAGACTAACCCTAAAATATTTTATAAATATATTAATGGGAAGAAGGCCAGGAAGGAATCGATAGGGCCATTACAAGGTGACACAGGCCATCTGATAATTAGTGACCAGGAAAAGGCAGATGAGCTAAATAGGTTCTTTTCGTCGGTTTACACAAGGGAGGTACCAGTGGTTGGGACACCTGCAACATAATGGGGCTACACTACCTTTACTAAATAATTGGTTAACGCAGGAAGAAATACAAAAGAGGTTGGAGAAAATAAATGTTAATAAAGCCCCAGGTCCTGATGGAATACATCCAAGGGTACTGAGGGAGCTGGGTTCTGTAATAGCCAAACCATTATATCTAATCTTTAAAGACTCACTCACTACAGGGTCTCTACCAGATGACTGGAGAAAAGCAGAGGTGATACCTATATTTAAGAAGGGATCTAGAGCAAATCCGGGGAATTATAGACCAGTGAGCCTCACTTCTGTAGTTGGGAAGCTTTTAGAAGGGTTAATAAGGGACAGAATACAAGAATATGTCTATTTGAACAGGATCATAGGTAGCAGTCAACATGGATTTATGAAGGAAAGGTCGTGTCAGACCAATCTAATTAGTTTTTATGAGGAGGTTAGTAGGAACTTGGATCAGGGCAACTCAGTGGATGTAGTCTTTTTAGATTTTTCAAAGGCATTTGATACAGTGCCACATGGAAGACTAGTGAGCAAATTAAGGGATACAGGAATTGCAGTAAATATCTGCTCATGGATCGAGAGCTGGCTAAAAGACAGGAAGCAAAGGGTTGTTGTAAATGGAACATACTCCGATTGGTCTAAGGTGATAAGTGGGGTTCCTCAGGGCTCAGTATTGGGTCCTCTCCTTTTTAACATATTTATTAATGACATTGAAGTAGGACTCGAATGTAGTGTCTCCATTTTTGCTGATGACACTAAGTTGTGCAAGGTAATAAAATCAGATAATGATGTACTTTCCCTACAAAAGGATTTGCATAAATTAGAGAAATGGGCGGCTAAATGGCAGATGAGATTTAATACAAATAAATGTAAGGTTATGCATTTGGGAAGGAACAATAGCCAAGCAATCTATAATCTTAATGGAGCAAATCTAGGGGTATCAGATATTGAAAGGGATTTGGGAGTGCTTGTGGACAACCACCTAGGTAACAGCGCTCAAAGCCAAGCAGCGGCTGCAAAGGCAAATAAAATATTAGCATGTATTAGGAAGGGTATAGAAGCCAGGGAAGAAGATATAATTCTGCCACTATACAAATCTCTAGTACGCCCTCATTTGGAATGTGGAGTACAATTTTGGGCACCGCCTCATAAAAAAGACATTTTAGAGCTGGAAAAAGTACAGAGAAGGGCTACAAAACTAATAAGGGGAATGGAGGGGCTAAGTTATGAAGAAAGACTAACAAAATTAAACTTATTTTCGCTAGAAAAAAGGCGTCTAAGAGGAGATATGATTACGTTATATAAATACATCCAGGGTCAATATAAGGCTTTGTCAAGTGAACTTTTTGTAGCAAGAGATTTTCAACTGACAAGAGGACATCCGTTGAGGTTAGAGGAAAAAAGATTTCACCTTAAACAAAGAAAAGGGTTCTTCACAGTTAGGGTGGTTAAACTGTGGAATTCTCTACCAAAGGAGGTGGTGACAGCGAATTCGATAGACAACTTCAAAAAGGGGTTAGATATATTTCTGAATAAAGAGGGCATTCAAGGCTATCCTAGATAACTAGCAAGGAATATTGATCCAGGGAGAAATTTGATCGCCAGTTTCTGGGGTCAGGAAGGAATTTTGCTTTTTTTCCCCCTTATGAGACAATTGGCAAGGTTTCAATGTTTTTTTTTTTTTATGTTTGCCTTCCTCTGGATCAATTAACAATAATAATAAAATAGTCCAAATTAAAAAGATCAATAGAGATCTAAAAAGGTTGAACTTGATGGACTAACTCTTATTCATCCTCCAATACTATACTATTAATAATTATTTAATCAATAATTTAATTAATAACTAATCCGCATATTGCAGATCAGAGGAGATCTTAACAGGTTGAACTTGATGGACTGAAAGTCTTTTTTCAACCTTAATTACTATGTAACTATGTAACTATGTAACTATGACTGACTTAGCACAGGCTAATATGTGTATGTTATACTGTTATAACCCCAGTGCTAAATACTCTGATATACAGTCTGAAGAACCACAATTTCTGAGCTACACTAAGAAAATGTAATAACTTGTAAGTGTAAGTCAACATCTTTAAGAGAAGAATGGTTGAGTTTCTCTTTATCAATATGAGTGTTAAAAATAAAACATCATATACAATAAAAGGCATTTACAGCAAGGAATGAACCAATGGACATGACCATTTTTATATTTTAGATGATTGTACATGGACATTATGTGTGTCATTACTCATTTCAGTATCACATGTTCTAGCCTATCTGCATTGTACTCTACTATGCTTATATGATCTGCATTAAAAATAATATGATTTTGTTTTACTGACATTGGTCAGTTTGCATATCAGTAGATCTGTAACAAATAAAATAAGATAGTGCTGATGGGAAAGATTCATTGGTCAGTTTGCATATCAGTAGATCTGTAACAAATAAAATAAGATAATGCTGATGGGAAAGATTCATCTTTTAATTTCTTGTTCCAATTATTGTGTTGTAAATATCCTTTTTATGCTGTTTAACATTTGTAATTGTAATGGAACATCAAACACAATTTTAGAATGTGTCAAGTAGGAGCATTAATGTGCAATTCAGATACTGAGGCCTTTAGGTTCTTATCTCCTGACACAGACGAGAGCACAGCAGCAGGTGGTCGGGCTATCTGATATTATGCCCTAAATTACACAAGAGTCTAACCTCTGGCAGATTTATTTTTTTCAAACACTGCAAACATCTGTGTCTATTTTCACCAAATAATACACTACACAATAAAAATATATAAATAATATTACTAACAATTAATGTTTTTTTACATTGGTCTTAAAACTTTCCCCAGCAGTTTCATCAAGTAGGACCTGCTAGCAGACCTTAGACAAGTCCAGTGTTGACACATAGGTTGCCCCTCCTAACCTATCTAGCAGTTTATCTACTTTAGACGTAGGGTAAGTGTCAGTGGGTGTCGTGTCGTTTAGATGCCTATAACCCACACAAAACTGGGTGCTGCCATCCCTCTTAGGTAATAACACCACAGGAACACCAATGACTATAGAAGGACTCAATGACCCCTAGCGCTAATATCTTATCCTGCTCCCTCCTTATATTCACTTTCACAATGTCGTGGTCCTATAAGAGGGATGTTCCAGTAAGTTAATTTCAGGACCTCAGGTGAAGATGTATCTATTGCCTGACTTATTAGGCTTTGCAAGAGAACCAATAATATCTACAGTGGAAGGGACTTTCTGATGGGCTACAAGGAAGCCAGGGAACTCACTAGCAGCCACCAAAGCACTGACAAATATCACATGAGGCACAAAAATTAGTGACATCTGATAATACTCTGGGTCAATAAAAAGCTTTAGTCAGGCCTTAGTGAAGGTGGCGATAACCCTGGTGCCCTGTTAAGCTAACGTCATGGGCAATGGCTAGCAGGACTGCCATTACCGATTTGGAATGGCCAGTTGTCATAGCACCCCACAAGGCTGCTCTTTCCTCTACAACAGGTTCCCCTCACAAATAAACCAATCCCCCTCAGGTCTCATCTCTCCCATCAGTGCCCCAGCACCATATAAATCTAAATCAGGACCTTGCTTTAACTCACACTTAAACTTTGTCTGGTCTGTCCATGGCAATAACCTATTCCCAGTTGGTGTCTGGCTTATCTCCGGTTGGGCTAGCCCCAGCTCCTCTTGTGTCTCTCTGGCAGTTTACGATTTGGATTGACTTAGGGTAATGGTGGCCACCTAATGACACTCCATAGATCCCAAGCAGTTCCCAACAATAAATCTGCATGGAGCCCGGTCATGACTTCAACGTCTTTTATACTCTTGACCATGACCCAGGCAATATAGACCAGGGCTAAGCAGATGGCTTGCTTCGGGCACCTAGCTGCCACAATGTCAACCGTCAACCCACTTCTTCAGAGGAGGGTCTCATTATATTTGGGTGATTCCTGATAATACATGATCCAGTGTCCCTAAAACCCTCCACGGTCTTGTTGTCCAGTGTAAAAGACTGGACAAGGCAAATGTAATAGTCCCATGCTAGTTACTGGACAGAAAACTAGCAAAATGCTGTTCCTCAGACTAGACTGCATCCATTAAACAATCAAATAATTGTTCCTATATTGGTGTGTGGATAAGCCACTCACTTGCCCTGGCACAAAAAGCTCCCTTGACAAATCTTTATACTGACCCTGGATGTTATTATTATTATTATCGTTTATTTATAACGCGCCAACATATTCCGTAGCGCTGTACATAAGATATGTTCAAGACAAAGATACATACAAATTAACACATAGTAAAACAAGGAGAGCCCTGTCTTTGAGGTTGGAATCCAGTGTCCATGGTGCTCTCCCTAAAACACCTTGTGGGATTGAAACTCGCAGACTTACATCCTAAATATAAGGTAATGATATCCCCTCTTAAATGCCTTTTTTACATTAAAAAAATAAGTTTAATTTGGTTAGTCTTTCTTCATAACTTAGCCCCTCCATACCCCTTATTAGATTTGTTACCCTTCTCTGTACTATTTCCAGTTCTAAAATGTCCTTTTTTTGAAGTGGGGCTCAAAACTTTACTCCATATTCCAAATGAGGCTGTACTATTGATTTGTATAGAGATAGAATTATATTTGCTTCCATTGCTTCTATAACCTTCTTAATCCATGCTAATATTTTATTTGCCTTTGCAGATGCTGCTTGGCATTGAGAACTGTTATATAGGTGGTTGTCCATGGTTGGCTTCATTAAGTTTATGAATTTCATGGCTATTTTCCTTCCCAAACATAACCTTACATTTATTTGTATTCAATCTCAGCCATGTAGTTGTCCATTTCTCTAACTTGTGTAAATCCTTTTGGAGGGAAAGTACATCATTTTCTGATTTAATTACCTTGCACAACTTCGTGTCATCAGTAAAAATGGAGACAATACTTTCCAGTCCTACTTCTAAGTCATTAATAAATATGTTAAAAAGGAGGGGACCTAATACTGAACCCTGAGGAATCCCACTTATCACATTAGTCCAATCTGAGTATGTTCCATGTACAACAACCCTTTGCTTCCTGTCTTTTAGCCAGCTCTCAATCCATGAGCAGATATTTACTGACATTCCTGTATCTCTTAGTTTGCACAATAGTCTTCCATGTGGCACTGTATCAAAAGCCTTTGCAAAATCCAAGAATACTACATCCACCGAGTTACCTTGATCCAGGTTCCTACTAACCTCCTCATGTTTGACATGACCTATCCCTCATAAATCATAAATTCTTGTATATTATCCCTTATTAACCATTCAAAAAGGCATATAATTCCCCAGATTTGCTCTTTCTCCCTTTGTAAATATAGACATCACCTCTGCTTTTCTCCAGTCATCTGGTAGTGACCCTGTGTTGTGTGAATCTTGAAAAATTAGATATAATGGTTTGGCTTTTACAGAGCCTATTTCCCTCAGCACCCGTGGATGTATTCCATCAGGACCTGGGGCTTTATTAACATTTATTTTCTCCAATCCCTTTTGGATTTCTTCCTGCATTAACCAGTTATTTGGTGACGGTAGTGTAGCCCCATTATGTTGCAGTGTCGCAACCACTGGTACCTCCCTTGTGTATACCAACGAAAATACCTATTTAATTTATCTGCCTTTTCCTGGTCAGTAATTATCAGACGGCCTGTGTCACATTGTGATGTTCCTATAGCTTCTTTCCTCACCTTCTTCCCATTAATATACTTAAAAAATATTTTAGGGTTAGTCTTACTCTCCTTTGAAACTCATTGTTTAATTTTCTATTTTAACCAGTCTAATAGCCCTTTTGATGCCTTGTTGATTTCCTTGTACTCCCGTAAAGCAGTCTCTGTCCCCTCTTGTTTGTATAATTTAAATGCTTGTTATTTACTCCGTATCTTGATCTTTAAATCATTGTTAAGCCACATGGGTTGGGATTTACTCCTTTTACTTTTATTCCCACATAATATATGGTGATAAGTATGTTTATTTAGTAAGGATTTAAATGTTGTCCATTTATGTTCAGTGTTTTTACCTATCAGTTCTCTGTCCCAGTCTATACTTTGTATTGCTGCCCTTAGACCGTTAACATTTTCCCTTTTAAAATTAACAGTTTTTGTTTGCCCCTTACCATTTTGTTTTTTGTAATTCAATCTCAAATGAGACTGTGTTGTGATCACTGTTTCCCAAAGGTTGCCCTATTTCAGCATTTGATATCATATCAATATTATTTGTGATAACTAAATCCAAGATGGCATCATTTCTATTAGGGTCTTGTATAACCTGGGCCAGATAATGATCCCTGAGTGTACTCAAGAACCTGCTCCCCTTAGCTGAACTGCTGGTCTCATTTATCAAGTTTATTTCAGGGTAATTATAATCTCCCATTAATAGAACTTGCCTTAGCTGCATTTCCAATCTGTAACAATAATTGTATTTCCTCACCATCAGCTATATTTGGGGGTTTATAGCATACGCCTACTAATATTCTTTTATAATGTGTTGCTCTGGTTTTTAACTCTACCCACAAACATTCAGCATTACAGCTAGTTCCAACATAAATATCTTCTCTGACTATAGGCTTAAATTCAGGCTTAACATACAGACAAATCCCTCCTCCCCTTTTACCATTTCCCCTATCTTTCCTAAATAAGTTATAACTATCCAGATTAACAGTCCAGTCATGAGAATTATCCCACCATGTTTCAGTAATACCTATTAAATCCCATTCTTCATTAACTGCTAATAATTCTTATGCTACCATTTTTCCTTTCAAGCTTCTGACATTAGTAAACATACATCTTATGTTATGAGTCTGTAGTTCTGGAGTGCCTCCCACTATACTTGGGTTACTTAGTAATACCTCACTATGGGCTATACTAACCCTTCCCCCATCTCCTCCCACACGACTAGTTAATTTATTTCTTACCCTCTCTTCTCTTACAACCCCATTACTTCTATCTAGCCCCCCCCCCCCACCTATAAGATTAAATACTCCCCAGGCTGTTCTACCATCATATCCACTAGCACAGCAGACACCTTGTCATTAAGGCGCAATCCATCCCTGCAATAGAGATTGTACCCAAGTGAGAAGTCAGCCCAGTGCTCTAAAAACCCAAACCCCTCCTTAGTGAACCTCTTTTTTAGCCATGCATTAACCTCCTTAATCTCCATCTGTCTCCCTGGGCTAGCATATGGCACTGGTAGTATCTCAGAAAATACTACCTTAGCCACTAACTTTGTCATCGGTACCAATATGTACCTAGACCACCGGTTCATTTCCAGCCCCTCCCAATAATGTATCTACTAGATCCACAACATGCTGAACCTGAGCACCTGGGAGACAGCAAACTGTTTGCTGGGATCTGGGAGACAAATCACCCTTCCTACCTTCCTAATAATAGTGTCCCCCACCACAAAAACCTGTCTGTTTCTCTGCCTATTCTGCCCTCCCACTCCTCCAGTAGAACTTTTCTCCCGGCTGTTAAAGGGAACAGATCTATCTGGCATTGCCATTCCTGAATGGACATCCCCAACAGTTTCAATCAATCTGGAAATCTTGTAACTTGAACCCAGCTACCTTCCTTGAACATTCTCACTAGCCACATCTTCACCGTCATGCTAGGCCCAGCTGAACTGTACTACGCACCAATCCCCTTTCCAATGGAATATCAGTAAGTTCTGCATTTCTCCTCTCCATTGCTCTAATCTGAGCTTCCAGAGAGACAACATGCTCACACCTGTCACAGAGCTATGGATCCTGTTCAGTTGTTCCAGCAGTTCATACGTGTGGCAGGTTGTACACTCAGTGAGATTGCCACTGAACTGACTTCTAATTACAAATTACAAAAATACTACAATTTGACACTTTTCATTGAACTCCCCTCTGCAAACAGTCACACACAAGGCCCAAACGTATATGCATGTTTAACTCAGTTAAAAACACTCCCTTCTCACCTGTACCAAATCTAAAGTTTACTTTTTACCCGTCACCACTGGACTTCATTTCAGGATTCTACACCATCAAGGTTTTTGTAACAAAAACTCTGAAACACTTTGAGTTAAAGACTCGGAATTAACCAACTGGGCATACTCTTTGTGTCAATCACTCTCTAATGTGAGTGCTAATTAATGACCTGAGATGAGAGACCTAGACAGTTAAATGGAGCATGACAATTATTTTTGAGTTAAAATAGTAACATTCACCATACTCAGGACTAGTGATGTCCCGAACAGTTCGCCGGAGAACTATTCGCGGCGATTTTGGCATGTTCGCGTGAGCAACGAACAGCGAACATATGCGCTTTTCGGTCCGCCCCCTATTCTTTATCATTGAGGAAATTTTGACCCTGCACCTTACAGTCAACAGACACATTCCAGCCAATCAGCAGCATACACTCCCTTCCAGAGCCTTCCGTCTGTATGACAGCCTCCATTTTAGAATCATTCTGTAGCTGCATTCGTTGAGAGAGGAGATATATTCTACCTGCTGTTGATTTAATAGGGAAATAGATAGCCAGGCTGTGTATTTAGCTTTAACTACACACCTGAAGGACTCCTTTGATAACTGCTGCAAGGACAGCAACCCAAAAAGCCCTTTTTAGGGCTAGAACATCATTTATTTTTTATTTTTATTTTTTTCTGCTGATTTAATAGGGAAATAGAAAGCAAGGCTGTGTATTTAGCTTTAACTACACACATGAAGGACTCCTTTGATATCTGCTGCAAGGACAGCAACCCAAAAAGCCCTTTTTATTTTTTTTTATTTTTTTTTCTGTGTAATATAATTGCATATGCCTGCCTGCTAGCCTGTGTGTGAGGCCTATTGCATCTAGTCTGCCAACTTTTGCCAGTGCACAGTGACACTCATATCTGGTGTCACATTAGTGTGCAGTGAAATAAAACAACCCTTTTTTTACTGTAATCGATTGAATATCAGTTGCCTGCCTAAAGGCGTGTGTGTGAGGCCTATTGCATCTAGTCTGTTACTTTTGCCAGTGCACAGTGACACTCATATCTGGTGTCACTGTAGTGTGCAGTGAAATAAAACAACCCTTTTTTTACTGTAATTGATTGAATATCAGTTGCTTGCCTACAGGCATGTGTGTGAGGCCTATTGCATTGTAGTCTGCCAACTTTTGCCAGTGCCCAGTGACACTCATATCTAGTGCCACCGTAGTGTGCAGTGAAATAAAACAACCCTTTTTTTACTGTAATCGATTGAATATCAGTTGCCTGCCTAAAGGCGTGTGTGTGAGGCCCATTGCATCTAGTTTGCCAACTTTTGCCAGTGCACAGTGACACTCATATCTAGTGCAACCGTAGTGTGCAGTGAAATAAAACAACCCTTTTTTTACTGTAATCGATTGAATATCAGTTGCCTGCCTAAAGGCGTGTGTGTGAGGCCTACTGCATCTAGTCTGTTAACTTTTGCCAGTGCACAGTGACACTCATATCTGGTGTCACAGTAGCTTGCACGCATAGTACCACTAATCGTAAAAAAAATGACAGGCAGAGGCTGGACACCCCGCATGGGCCATCGTGGTCGTGGTGCTGTGATTCCCTTTTGCCCTAGAATAATGCCCAGTTTTCAGAGGCAACGTACCCTGAACTTGAACAGTTCTGAGGACATGGTTGACTGGTTAACACAGGACACCCAATCTTCTACAGCTTCCGCTCGGAACCTAGACGCACCATCCTCCTCCAGCTGAGCTTCGGGCACCTCTCCAGTTACCACTCGCCCGCCTGCCGCCACCACTAACACTAGCACCACAGCCGCTTCACTTGAACCATCAGCAGAGTTATTTACACATCCGTTGTAAGAAATGAGTGATGCATAAACATTAGTGCCAGAGGATGTTGATAATAGGGATATGTCCCAGTCAGGCAGCATTACACACATGGACGTACGGCCTGATGATGATGATGATGTTGTAACCGGTGCTGCTTCCTTTGTTGAGTTGTCAGGTACAAGTGAAGCCGTTGATGATGACTATGCGTCCGTGGATATCACGTGGGTGCCCGCTATATGAGAAGAAGAACAGGAGGAAAGTTCAGATGGGGAGACAGAGAGGAGGAGGAGACGAGTTGGAAGCAGCGGGAGGTCGTCGAAAGTAGCTAGTGGCACAGTCAGACAGCATGCATCGGCACCCGGGGTCAGCCAGACAGCACGCTAGTCAACGCATGATTTTGCCACCACCAGAATGCCGTCATTGCAGAGCTCAGCAGTGTGGCAATTTTTTCGGGTGTCTGCCTGTGACAACAGTGATGCCATTTGCAACCTGTGCCAAAAGAAACTGAGTCATGGGAAGTCCAACACCCACCTAGGTACAACTTCTTTGCGAAGGCACATGATGTCACATCACAAATGCCTATGGGATCAACACATCAGTACAAGCAGCACTCAAAATCAAAGCCGACATCCTCCTCCTGGTCCAGCATCTTCAGCCACGTCAACCACTGCTACCCTGCTTGCCCCCTCTCAACCATCCACCACTCCGTGTGTCGCCCTGAGCAGTCCCTGCTCATCTGCCCACAGTCAGGTGTCTGTCAAGGACATGTTTGAGTGTAAGAAGCCAATGTCACAAATTCACCCCTTGCCCGGCAACTGACAGCTGGCTTGTCTGAACTCTTAGCCCGCCAGCTTTTACCATACAAGCTGGTGGAGTCTGAGGCGTTCAAAAAATTTGTAGCTATTGGGACACCGCAGTGGAAAGTACCCGGCCGAAATTTCTTTGCACAAAAGGCAATCCCCAACCTGTACTCGATTGTGCAAAAGGAAGTAATGGCATCTCTGGCACACAGTGTTGGGGCAAGGGTCCATCTGACCATGGATACCTGGTCTGCAAAGCATGGTCAGGGCAGGTATATCACCTACACTGCGCATTGGGTAAACCCGGTGACGGCTGCCAAGCATGGAATACGTGGCTCTGCAGAGGAGTTGGTGACACCGCCACGACTTGCAGGCAGGCCTGCTGCCACCTCCTCTACTCCTCCTACTCCATCCTCTTCCATAACCTCCTTGGCTGAGTCCTCTTCTGCTGCTGCTATGTCTTGCTCCACATCAACGGCACCCCCCCCCCCAGCTCCACAGGTACTATTCCACATCCCAGATACGGCAGTGTCACGCCGTCTTGGGGTTGACTTCCCTGAAAGTCACACCGGACCAGCACTCCTGTCCGCCCTGAATGCACAGGTGGATCAGTGGCTGACTCGGCACCAACTGGAGATCAGCAAAGTGGTTTGTGACAACGGAAGAAATTTGTTGGCGGCATTGAATTTGGGCAAGTTGACACATGTGCCGTGCATGGCACATGTGTGTAATCTGATTGTACAACGCTTTGTGCATAAGCACCCAGGCTTACAGGATGTCCTGAAGCAGGCCAGGAAGGTGTGTGCCCATTTCAGGCGTTCCTACACTGCCATGGCGCACTTTACAGATATCCAGCAGCGAAACAACATGCCAGCGAGGCACTTGATTTTAGACAGCCCGACACGTTGGAATTCAACACTCCTAATGTTCGACCGCCTGCTCCAACAAGAAAAGGCCATTAACGAGTATTTGTATGACCGGGGTGCTAGGACAGCCTCTGCGGAACTGGGGATTTTTTTGCCACGTTACTGGACGCTCATGCGCAATGCCTGTAGGCTTATGCGTCCTTTTGAGGAGGTGACAAACCTGGTCAGTCGCACCCAGGGCACCATCAGCAACATCATACCATTTGTTTTCTTCCTGGAGAGTGCCCTGCGAAGAGTGCTGGATCAGGCCATAGATGAGAGTGACGAGGAAGAGTTGTGGTCACCATCACCGCCAGAAACAGCCTTATCAGCATCGCTTGCTGGACCTGCGGCAACGCTGGAAGAGGATTGTGAGGAAGAGGAGTCAGAGGAGGAATGTGGCTTTGAGGAGGAGGAGGAAGACCAACCACAACAGGCATCCCAGGGTGCTCATTGTCACCTATCTAGTACCAGTGGTGTTGTACGTGGATGGGGAGAAGAACATACCTTCAGTGAGATCACTGAGGACGAGGAACGGGACATGACTAGCTCAGCATCCAACCTTGTGCAAATGGGGTCTTTCATGCTGTCGTGCCTGTTGAGGGACCCTCGTATAAAAAGGATGAAGTAGAACGACCTGTACTGGGTGTCCACGCTACTAGACCCCCGGTATAAGCAGAAAGTGCCTGAAATGTTACCGAATTACCACAAGTCAGAAAGGATGCAGCACTACCAAAATAAATTAAAAAGTATGTCTTACACAGCGTTTAAGGGTGATGTCACAGCACAAAGGCAATCTAACAGCAGAAGAGGTGAACATAATCCTCCTCCCACGACCACGCCGGCAAGGAGAGGACGCTTTACAGACGTGTTGTTGATGGAGGACATGCGGAGCTTTTTAAGTCCTATGCATCGCCACAGCCCTTCGGGGTCCACCCTCAGAGAACGAATCGACCGTCAGGTAACAGACTACCTCACCATAACTACAGATATCGACACTATGTGGAGCGATGAACCCCTTGACTACTGGGTGTGCACGCTTGCCCTGTGGCCTGAGCTATCCCAATTTGCCATAGAACTTCTGTCCTGCCCTGCTTCAAGTGTCCTGTCAGAAAGGACCTTCAGTGCAGCGGGTCGCTGCAACAATACCTAATTTTTGCATTTAAATTCTTTTATTGTCAGAAGGCGTACAGCATGTAATGAAAAATAAAGCATTTTTGAACAGTCTTGCATAGCAGTTGTGCAAAAATACATATTTACAATAAAGACATTTTGTGAAAGTTAGCTGGTTATTCCTTCTTATATGTGCAGGGAACACCAAAGTCCTATTAGCTATCATCCCTCCAGCAGTATTAGCTTATTATTTACAATATCTAACCTGGGCAATCCCCCTTGGGTTACCCTTGGGCAGGCTTCAGTGAGCGACCTCTCCTTTCCTGGGATGATTTTGCCGCCGGTTGCTTCTGAAGGGTCTCCAGGGCTCCTTCACTCCGATCCTTCCCCCAGTGTTGCTTCAACCAGTAACAAATGTTTTATATTTATAAAGCGACCCAATGATCCCCCTTGATAAAGGTTTATCTTTACAAATTTTGGAGAACCAATTTAAGACCGGTGTCCCCTGTTTCTGGGTCAGGGAGTGTGTGAAATGCCTCAGCCGTAGCTCATGCTTGTCCCTCAGTTCCTCATAGGTGAGCATCTGGCCCTTTACTAACCAGTCTCCCAGTCTATCTAGTTTCCTTGACCTCCACCAGTGTTGTGATGTTGTGCTCATGTGTTTCGGGGCCTGAGGGTGGTCAAGAATAGGGGTCATTTGGGTGGATCCAGGGAACAAACTCGTGTGTTTCTTGGCCCATTTCCAGTAGGACAGTGAGTGTCTGATTAGGGGGTTTGGCGAGTTTTTAAGGCTCTGAGGCAATTCTGATAGCCAAGCCACCTTGTCCCAGGTTAAGGGCCTAAAAGTGTGGTTCTATAAATACACACAGGCCGGTTGATGACATATAGAATGTGCTATTGGGAGGAAAGATAGGTGACGGAACAGGTATTACACTGATAGGAATGAGTAGTACAACTTAATACACCTCTCCTATCTGGTGGAACCTTAGATTGCACGTGCAGTGCCCCAAATTCGAAGTAGGAGATCCGAACAAGCATCTTTTTATATCTCCCTGTCCCAAAAATCCATGCCATATACACGTCCCCTGATAGGTGACGTAACAGGTATTACACTGATAGGAATGAGTAGTACAACTTAATACACCACTCCTATCTGTTGGCACCTTAGATTGCACGTGCAGTGCCCCAAATTAGAAGTAGGAGGTCCGACCAAGCAACTTTTTCCATCTCCCTGTTCCAAAAATCCATGCCATATACACGTCCCCTAATAGTGTACGTAACAGGGATTAAACCGATGGGAATAGTACTACTTAACAGTACACACCTTATAATAACGCAGACAGAGGCAATGCGTATAATCTTCCATGCTGTGCAGTGGAAGCCCCCAGACTCTGACCTGTGTATAATCTTCCATGCTGGGCAGTGGAAGCCCCCGACTCTGACCTGTGTATAATCTTCCATGCTGGGCAGTGGAAGCCCCCAGACTCTGACCTGTGTATAATATTCCATGCTGGGCAGTGAAAGCCCCCAGACTCTGGGAGTCTGAAGAAGAGGAGTCAGAGGAGGAAGGTGGCTTTGAGGAGGTGGAAGACCAAACACAGCAGGTGTCCCAGGGGTCTTGTTGTCACCTTTCGGGGACCCTTGGTGGCTGGTTGGAAGAAGAGACCTTCAATGACATCAGTGAGGACAAGGAACGGGACATGGCTAGCTTGGTATCCAACCTTGTGCAAATGGGGAGTTTGCGGTTGTTCAAAGGGACTGTTTGCGGTTGTTTGCGGTGCATTAAACGGGGAGTTTGGTCTGTTACTGTGAAGCGGGTGTAACCCTTACACTACCTGATCGATACAACATCTTACCTGATGTTTTAAAGCATGTTATTCGAAACAATTTAGGAATGTTAGGTGATTTATGCCCTTTATGGCTTAAAACCAGACTCTGCATCAACTATGTAATTTTCCGTGGGAGTTTTGCCATGGATCCCCCTCCGGCATGCCACAGTCCAGGTGTTAGTCCCCTTGAAACAACTTTCCCATCACTATTGTGGCCAGAAAGAGTTTTGAAATTCGCCTGCCCATTGATGTCTATGGCTGTTTGCCGATTTTCGTCCGTTCGAGAACATTTGATGGAATTTGCGTCCGCGGTTCGCGAACCGAAAATTTGATGTTCGCGACATCACTACTCAGGACCATGGCTATTTCCCTGTAAGCCAGAATAAATTAGATCATAATACCGGCTATGCCATATTACAGGGTACAATTGGCCAGAAGTTGCTCAGTATCCTGATGACATGATCTTCATAAAGTTATAGAAAAGTTTTTTTTCCTGTGAGAGTAAACAGACTTGAGAAAGTTTTAATGAGCTCCGGGGAAATGTAAGATCTGTGAGGTTTATAATGTGGAGCTGAGTCTTGTGAGTGACATACACTATAGGAGAGAGACAGAAAGGAACCAAAGGCTGGAACAGCTGGCACCCGATGGGCATCGGCCATAACACCCACAGCATTGTGTCCGGTAAGTCATGAGATCTGACTGGGAAAGGAATAATTTTAGTTGTAGGGAAATAACACATGAAATTAAGAGCAATAATAATACATTGTTATAATATCTCACACACTGCAATAGGCATGAGCGTGTCTGCAGGGTTATTATTATCCAATAGACACAAGCGTGTCTGCAGGGTTATTATATTCCAATAGGCATGAGCATGTCTGCAGGGTTATTATATTCCAATAGACACAAGCGTGTTTGCAGGGTTATTATATTCCAATAGACACAAGCGTGTCTGCAGGGTTATTATATTCCAATAGGCATGAGCATGTCTGCAGGATTGTTATATTCCAATAGGCATGAGCATGTCTGCAGGGTTATTATAGTCCAATAGACATGAGCGTGTCTGCAGGGTTATTATATTCCAATAGACATGAGCGTGCCTGCCGGGTTATTATATTCCAATAGGCATGAGCATGTCTGCAGGGTTATTATAGTCCAATAGGCATAAGCATGTCTGCAGGGTTATTATATTCCAATAGGCAGGAGCATGTCTTCAGGGTTATTATATTCCAATAGGCATGAGCATGTCTGCCGGGTTATTATATTCCAATAGGCATGAGCATGTCTGCAGGGTTATTATATTACAATAGACATGAGCGTGTCTGCAGGGTTATTATATTACAATAGACATGAGCGTGTCTGCAGGGTTATTATATTTCAGCTCTTCTTTTTATAGTTTTACCACTTCAAATCATTGTTATCAATACATGATCCATATTTATTATGTACTTTATTATATACTTAATAATAAGCATTAGTATTTTCAGTTAAATACATTTCATATGCAAAGAATCAGCTTACAGTGTATGTTATGGAATCAGTTTAGTGTGAAAGAAAATACACATTCAAATAAAGATAATAATACTAGTAATAGAATTTTTTTTTTTTATTAATGGAATTACTAATAATATTTAGGCAAACATTGCATTTATCACAGTAGACAGTGTGAAGAACATGTAAACATGAAATATAGACTTAATTAAATGTCTCACATATTATTTGTCAGATTATTGAAGCCTGTTTGTGAAATTATTATCAACAATAAATTATATCCAAATCAGAAAATGATCAAATTCTTCTTACTCTTGTAATTATGTGTAGACTTGATATGGAATGACTATATTTTGTGCTATTTTATAATGATATGATTGTTAGGTTGAGCAAAATGTTGTGTATAAATATTTCACCAATTAGGTTCAGGTTAGAAAGGTTCAGCACAGAGTAATGTAGTGGTACCAGGTATCCACTGAAGAAATATATATTCACAGATCAACTGCTACTCCAAGAGTTTCCTTAATATGATTTACTAGCGACTTGCCCGTCAAAAAATGACGGCAATGAGATGTGTATGTTTGGAAAGTTGTTTAGTTATTAATATACATATTTGACACTTGAAATGATTTTAGTTATGATGAAATAAGTACTATTGTGATATTAAACATGTTTATTTTCGTAAAATGTTGTTTTGGTCAACAGTAACTGTTAAAGCATTTTGTATTAAAAGTATTAACATTTGAATCTAAGAACAGTTGAACTTTAAATTAATCAGTATTGTAAACTTGAGGTAATGGTTTTTAATCTTATGTTTCAGGAAGAGGTTCTAAATGCTTTGTTTGGTTAGTAGCTTTTTTTATGTATCTTTAATTTTAGAAGGTGACAGTCTTTTGCTTGCAATTATTTTGCATTCTTTTTCTTGTCGAATTTCCTTCTGCTCCGGTGTCTGCTGGCTGTCCAATCTCTGTCGTCGTTCTCTAGCTTGCCGTCTTATCTTTTCTTGTTTGCTCTCGTTATCAGCCATGTTAATCTGTAAAAAAAAATAATGTATCATTAGTTTATTTAGAGATGTTAAGTTTTTTTTTTTTTTTTTTTTAATTATCAACAGTTTGTTTCTATGTGATTCTAGTTGATTGTAGCGGTACTTTCTTTGTATTGTTAAATAAGTGTTTTTTTTTTTTTTGCTTTTACTTTCTGTCGTAGGTTATAATTTTTGCCTTACATGCATAGCACACTCAAGGTAATTACACTATAGCTTCTTGTAGATGTAGTAGGTGTATTTTTTTGGTTTGTAAATTTTTATTTTTTTTGTACTTTTGGCTTATAGGGATAGTAGAGGGCAGAAATTAGTCTTTGTAATTTATCGTACAGGGGATTGTTATAATAGTATTTTCATATTTTATTTAAAGGCTTATATGTTGGGGCTCTGAAAATGTTTCTATTGTTGTTTTTTGGGTGTTAGTACTATTTGTTCTGTAATTTCAAGGAGAATCTTTGTTGGTCCTCTGTTGAAAGTCTTCTTCCAATGCTCTTTAATCAGTGTCTGTTGTAAAATAAAAAATAAAATGTTATTTTATTTTAATGTATTTGTACGGAATAGCAACTTTTATTGTTTTGTTCTATTGTATCTGTTATGGTGAATTTTACTGCTATGCTATTTTTTGTGCAACCTTTTAAAATCCTTTAATTGTATTTGTATATTACAGTTATCCTTTTTTTCCCTGTAATTATTAATGTTTTTACTATTTTGGATCTGATCACAATGTTTTTAGCATTATCCTGTTTTGTGTCCACCACTTTTATTATGCTTATTTAGGCTTCTTTGTAAGGCTTATAGGTTCTTAAACAATAAAGAAGAATATTATTTAACTTTTCTATCTGTTTGTGTGATTTTTGGTACAATCCTGTTTTGTGTCCACCATATTTAACATAGTTACATAGTTACATAGGGCCTCATTCTATTAACGGCCATAGTAGATGCGGGGCCGCAAGGACCGGCCGCAAGCTATTCGGCTATTCTATTCCCCTCCGGCCGGGAATTCCGGCAGGCTTGCGGCCGGCGCCTTGCTATCCCTTGCGGCCGCACGCGCCGGAGTAAAGCCTTTGATCTAAAAAGGCCGCAAGAGTTTCGGCCGCAAGAAAAGCCCGGTTGCTATTCTATTGCTCCGGGAACCCTCTCTGCAAGGCTAAAAGCGAACCGCAGCTTACTTGCAGGAAAAAGGTCCCGCTAGCACCAATTAAGCACATTATAACGCAGAAATAAAGGCATCCTGCACTCTGAGGAGACTATAAAGTGATTGTAGGTGTTAGCAAAAATAGCACAACATTCCCCTATACTCAAATCCGTAAAAAAAATTTTTTTTTATATATGTCAAATATCCATGTAAAAAGTCCAGAGGGCTTGGAGCACCTCAGACCCGCCCACGAGAGTGGGTTACTATTAATCCTCATGTCCCCCAATATGATCCCTAGCATTTACAGAGCTTTACAGTGCTGTCTTGAATTTATTTTTGACTTTAAAGATTTCTGATCTTACGGCCGGTTGCAAGATATTCGGCCGGCCATAAGAGGAGATCCTTGCGGGGCCGTTTAATAGCATTGCGAGGTAACGGAACCCCCCCAAGGAATCGTTTTACGGCCGATAATAGAATGAGGCCCATAGTATTTAAGGTTGAAAAAAGACTTTCAGTCCATCAAGTTCAACCTTTTAAGATCTCCTCTGATCTGCAATATGAGGATTAACTATTAATTCATTAGTTGTTAATTAATTATTAATCAATTAATTAATGTTTTTTTTTTATTTTTTATTATTATTTAGTAAAGAGGAAGGAAAAAAAAAAAAAAAAAAAACACAAGCGAGACTTAGCCAATTGTCTCAAAGGGAAATGTAAAAAATTTGGATTAATACTGTCTCTCTAATTATCCATGACAACCCTGAATTTCCTTTTTAATTAGAAATAAATCTAGTCCCCTTTTAAAGTTATCTATCGAATCCGCTGTCACCACCTCCTCTGGTAGAGAATTCCAAAGATTAACCACCCTTACTGTGAAGAACCCTTTTCTTTCTTTGAGGTGGAATCTTTTTACTTCTAACCTCAAGGGATGTCCTCTTGTCAGTTGAAAACCTCTTGGCACAAAAAGCTCCCCTGACAAATCTTTATACTGACCCTGGATGTATTTATATAAGGTAATTTTGCATACTTTATTTGCTTAATTAGTCTTCTTTATGAGTATTAAATGATGTTGGACAGTAAAAATGAATTTCAATTACCTTTTCTATATCATGGTAGGCTTTTTTGTTTTATCCTGTTTTGTGTTCACCACTTTTTGGTTGCTGCATTTGGCTTGTGGGTGATGGTTGGAGTTTATTTTACAGTAAAGAGGAGAAATACTTTTGTTTCATGTATGTTGCTAATGTTTGGGATGCTATCCTGTTTTGTGACTACCTCTTTTTTTTTTCTTCTTTGTAAATTGTATAGGTGTTTGTGAAGTTTGTTGAACTGTGTTATTTTAGTCTTTATTAAATTTTTATTTTTTTTATTTTTTGTACTTCTAATTTTGATATTGGCGGCCATTAAACATATATATTTCTTTTTTTTTCTACTTGTTATACTGTACCTTGATTGAAGTGTTGTTCTTGTCCGAATGACAGAGGGTCCCCTCCTGCCAATCTTAATCCACCAGTCTTCTTGTAGTGTCTGTTTGAAAAAGAAAGTTAAATGTTTAATTGTATATTTCTTCTTTTTGATTTAGCAAAGCATGTTTTTTTTCAACATGTAATATATTTTTCTATCTTACCTCTTCTTCTTTGTTTGTGTTCTTTAAAAGTAATTCTCTTTCACAGTCCATGGTGCAAATTCTTGAGTGACGCTGTTGATGCAGAGTCTGTTTAAATAGTGAAAAAAAAGGCAAAGATTCAGCTTTAGGTTACATATGTATTAGTGTCATATTATTTTTTTCTATGAGTTGCAGTAAATTAATGTCATTTAAATATACTTGTTTAATTAGTTTCGGTTAACATTATTTTGTTGTAGGGCCTATACACATAAATGTGCGTGTCACATGTCACTATACATGATACACATATAAGTGCGTGTCACATGTCACACACTATACATGAATCACATTTTCATAGTTGTTTTTTTTTTTTATGTGATTTAAATATAATTGTTTAATTAGTTTTGGTTAAGATTAGTTTGTTGTAGGGGCTATACACATAAATGTGCGTGTCACATGTCACTAACTATACATGAATCACATTTTCATAGTTAAAGTTGTTGTTTTTTTTAATGTGATTTAAATATACTTGTTTAATTAGTTTTGGTTAAGATTAGTTTGTTGTAGGGGCTATACACATAAATGTGCGTGTCACATGTCACTCACTATACATGAATAACATTTTCATACTTAAAGTTGTTGTTTATTTTTGTTTTTTTTTACTGTCTTGGTAATAAAATGTAATATATTATAGCTCACCTCTCAGTTGTAATTTGCACAGTGTAAAGTAGGAAATTAGGAAATAATTATCTTCTCAAGTAACAGAAGCAGATAACTATCTAGTCACTCCGTTCATCACCTGAGTAGAAATGTAGAATTTTCTGGAAAGTAGGCAGTATTTATAAACTTTGAGGTGCCTCAGAGCGTTAGAACGCAATAGGCATGCGCTATTTGCTTTCCAGCTTACAATTTGCGTTCCATCCGCCATTGTATACGTAGTAATTTTCAAAATGATGGTTAATATCAGTGTGGTACGTGCCGCATAGTATGTGTTTCAGTTTTGCCAGTCACTGTAGTATTGTTGCGTCTGTATCCTCGTTTTCTTTTTTTTCGGCGGACATTTTTTCTCTCGCTTAGGTGATTTTCGGCAGTGTAAACTCGTTTTTTGGACTTAAATGGACATGTAAATTAACTTTTCGAGGTGCTGGATGGCCCTCCTTGCTGTAAGTAAGCTTTTTATGTGTTCGCTGTGTTTATTTATTGTGTTTCTGTTGTTTTCATGCGCCTACACCTCCGGACAAACACAGCCGACGTTGGCGCCTCCACCTTCGCGAGGGTCCGCATTTGCGGAGTGAACTGCGTCCCTCGGGACACAGTGCTTGCGGGCTCGCGCAGCTTGAGCAATGGCTCGTATATGTGATTGGGTGTAGGGCAAATTTAAAAAGCAAAAAAAATAAATAAATCCCACTACAAAGACCCTATGATTGAATGTGAATTTGTGAATACAACATGTATGTTTATGTACATTTTCATGCACAAATGCTATACAGCATCATTAGAGTACCTCAGAATTGAGGATATATTTACCTCTATTCCTTTCTGCTTTACCCTATTTATCCCCACTTAACCCTGCTTAAATTATTTTTATTCTGTTTGGAAAATATAACCCAATGACTTTGAATTATTTTAGCGGGTATCCACAAAATAGGGGGGTACAACAGAGGTTGAGAAGTAGAGGGATACTTACTAATCTATCACATAGGTTGTGATATGGTGTGAAGGGCTGTGATGGCAATTTTACAGTAATGCACATCACAGCCATTGTGATTCTGGTAAATCCCACTCATCATCACAGTTCTGATACAGCTTAGTCAATATCCCTCACTAATAGTATGTTCTGAAATTGAAAGATCTTAATAAAAAAAATATATATGGCTTGCTTGATAATACATTCATAGCCAACATTGTGACAATTATTTTAAATATTTATGTTTTCATAGCTTATTTTCTGACAAGAAGGGATACACATATATATCAGCCTTTTATATCAGAATTTGTGCTGATATATAAACAATATTAAAAAAGTGTTAGAACAGCGTCTTACAAAGAAGTACGTTTCAGACTCACCATCTACATGATAAAGGTAACAAGGTACAATATATTATTTATATCACTGCTTATATTTATATATATGGTTTTGATTATGACAAACATGTAAAAGTGTTTTTGTTATAACTTTAATTAGTTTTTTTTCTAATTATCTTCAAACTAATATTTGTAAACAAAATTAACAAAACATTTATTAAGTGTGGTGCTGTGTGAAACGTCTTCATGAGTTTATACAAATGTATCCTCAAATTTACATGATTTGTATTTGCCATATTGAAGAAGTGATATGAGGTTTATCATTAGGCTCAGGATCTCCCACTGGCAGGTACAGAACTAAAGGATCCATCTATGTGACAGAAGATACAGCTGGTTACACACTAGGCAGCCTCTATTTAATGGCTTTTGGTTGCTATAGGCACCTGTTTCTATTTAAAAACAATACTTATAATACATTTTTACTTTCAAATTTGTACTTTTCCTATTCATTAATGAATACATTTTATTTATTGCAGTTCAATCCTTAGCATTAATTAATCAGAGCATCATTTCATTTTACATGTAAATAGTAACTCAAATCAATTACTTCTTTATATAGCAATACTTACTAATTAATTATTTGCTAAAATGTGTGTTTTTATTAACCCTATGTACAATTTATTCAAGATATAGGCGAGATATCAGAATTACAATAATTGCTTTACCAATAATTCTTCACTTAATTGTTCTCCACCTAACTTCTTAATAATTATAAGAAAAGCATCCTATAGTAGTGCAGTCATGAACAGACAAACATAGAAAGCTAAGTAAATAAAATATAACTTTTAATAAAGTACATATAAAAACATAGATCACAAAAATATTTAAAACATACTAGTAAACAAAGATACAAGGGATATGACAGTCAAATAAGATCTAATACAAGTAAATGCCATACAAAATAGTAGCTGTAAACAGCTCTATAATCCTGTATAAAAATGGTATGCCGTAAACAGGAAAGTGAAAAGTTCCTTTTCAACAGTAATAATGCTTGAATATGGGTAGACAATAACTGCTAATTGTCACGATCTACTTCTTCTCAGTCGGGCTTGATAAGGCTGTTATTGCCAAACCTACCCAGCAGATCTACCAGATTCTTTTGATCTCTTCACTAAGACAGCTGATGTCTCTTAAATTAGATGTAGTCTTTAAGAATATGAATGCAGGCTCAGCATTATAAGAAATCAGAAACTGTTTTTATTTCTGTGGACAAGGGCTCATCTATAAGGCATCATAACAGCAACTTCATTCATACAGTCATTGCGGTTATCTTCTTACCTCCCTTTTTAGATAGGAGCATATCTGTCTTCAATATATGTCTTCTTCCCTTGGCTTAGGAACATATATATATATATATATATATATATATATATATCACATATATAGTTGTGAGCGTACGAGTCGTTGCTCACGCTGCGGGCTCGCGCAGCGAGCCGAGGCCCTCGCGAAGCGAGGGCACTGCCCGAGGGTCTCAGTTGCTGGCATGGAGCGCCGTAGGCGCTCCATGCCAGCACCTGAGGACCTCGCAAAGCGAGGGCCGCAGTTGCTGGCATGGAGCGCCGAAGGCGCTCCTTGCCAGCAACTGCGACCCTCGCAAACTTCACGTCGCAACCCAAACAGTACGACACACACATTACGACACTCGCAAACAACATACGACACACGTTCACACACATTACGGACTCGCAACACTCGGACGCAACTCGCGAACATTACAAAATGTCAAACACAATACATACACACACCACATACATAAAAAACTTACCTACACCAAGAGGGAGCACCCAGCACCTCAAAAATACAACTTACACCTCGATTTTACTTCAAATAAAACAGTTTAGAGACTAAAAAAAAAACGAAGCGAGAGAAAAAATGGCCGCCGAACAAAACGAAAACGAGGCTACAGCACTCTAAACTCGCAAAACACCACAAGAAACTCGCAAAACACCACAAAACACCTACGGATATTCCGATACAAACGTATAACACACATTACTCGCCATTTCTCGCCAATGCGGAAGTACACGACTACGCTAACGGTTTGGTCTCGCGCACGCACAGTGTTACACTGCACACATTCAGCACGCTTACACAGCAGATCCACACCACTAATGCTGCAGCAACATCAAAACACATTCACAGCTCTTCCACACAATGCTTTAAAATAGGTAAAGTATATTCATTTATTAATGTATTATATATTTCATTATTACACACTAAACAGCATTAGCTACCTTACAATTTCATTGCCGTCATTTTTTGACGGGCAATTCGCTAGTATATATATATATATATACTTTAAGACATTCAACCCAGCATTATCTCAACTGCCCTCAGAGACACCAATACATCTCTCTCTCTGTCAGAAAAAACTCAACTGCCAACTGCTCTCTCCCCTCTCTGACAGTTACCACCGACCACACAACATTCTAAACCATTTAACTCCTTACACACTGGACACAATTAATCATATAGTCATCAACATAACATAACATAGCATAACATTTTACATATTAATTAACATGACATAACACATATAGGATAATCAAATTAACATAAAAGCATATTAAAAAACTAAACTTTTACTGACCCCAAAGGGGGTTCAGGGGAATCATGACACTAATATTCTCTGCAGAGTTAATGTACTGACAGAGAATGAACAATTCCACTTTCCAAAAAAGATGAGTATATACTGGTGTCAAAAATACAGCAGTTATATTGTACTAGCGACTTGCCCTTCAAAAATGATGGGACCATAAAAGAAAGTGTTGAAATGCTTTTTGCCACACAATGTGAGTGTACTGTGTGCCTCAACTATATAGATGGCTATAACACACTAATGGACGCATGTAATAACACTATAGGTGTCATGAGGGTCATCCAGGACCCTCATGACCGAAAGTGTAAGCACTACACCATTTTAACCATGTCTCTTATTATACAGACCCTCATAAGCCTCTATTTAACCCCATTAGTCCCATAAGGGTATTGAAAGACCCTCATGGGACAGTTAGAAGCCTAACATTACCCCGTAAGTGCTATGAGGGTTCTCCAATACCCTCATGACACTAAGTATAAACACTACACTGCACTATAGCCCTCCAATAAACCATGAAATCTAAACTAACCCCCCTCTACACTAACCTATTAAGACCTACACTACCTACCTACCCCTTAATACCCCCCACCACTGTAATTAGAGAAAATAAAACAAACTAAAAGCACCAAAAATAAAAAATCTACATTACATAAAATAAAAAACCTAAATCACAAAAAATAATAAATCTACATTACTGAAAATATAAAACCTAAGTCACAAAAAATAAAAAAAGGAACATTACAGAAAATAAAAAAGTACATTACAACCCCCGCCCCCACCCCAATACAGAAAAAAATAAAAATAAATTACACACCTGAAAAGGAAATACATAGAATACATAGAATACATACAATACAAATAAAATGAAATAGAATACAATACCCCCTATCTATCTAACATACAATCAATACTAACTAGCTAAAATACATCACCCAGTCTAATATACAATAAATCCTATCTATCTAATATACATCCCCCAATCTATGTAATATACTATAAATACTATCTATCTAGAATACATCACCCAATCTATGTAATATACAATACATCCTATCTATGTAATATACATCCCCCAATCTATGCAATATACAATAAATACTTTCTATCTAAAATACATCCCACTATCTAATATATAATACATCCTATCTATATAAAATACATCCCCCTATGTAACATACAATATATACATATTATAAATATTGTACTCACCTTTCCAGCATGTCCCGTCCTTCTTCTTCTCTTCTTCTCCGTCGCGGCCCCTGTTGAAAAAAAAAACATTACATTAGTACAACAGACATAAACCTAAAAACAAAGTAAAATAAACAGAATATACATTGTAATTACCTCCCCACAATGTCCCCGGCCTTCTCCTCTTCTGCCCCGGACGGGGCCTGGAAGAATCAAACAAATCTGAAAATAATAAAATAGAAAAAAAAAAATAACAGATCCGCACTCGTGGATCTCTCCGACGCTAATGAGCCTCCTACAGAGTTTTTTTGAAGAAAATTGGCAATGGCGGCTGATTGGCTGAATTTGATAGACAGCATTTTCAGCCAATCAGGAGACACCAATGTGTGAGCCAATGAGAAAGGGATACACCCCAAAATCCCACTCTGATTGGATAATGCACCTGTCAGTCTTTATTAAAATCAATCAGAAGGCTTTATTGCCATTAGCCAAACATAATGGGATACACCCCCACAGGGTGATTGGCTGAAGACATCTGCGTCTTCTCATTAGCTGTAATACTGATTGACATTGACAACAGCCAATGAGAAGGTGCAAATGCCTTCAACCAATCAGTACGTGGGGTTGTATCCCATTGTGATTGGCTATTGTCAGTGCAACCAATCAGAATGCGCAGATGCCTCCAGCCAATCACCCTGTGGAGTGTATTCCATTGTGATTGGCTGAAGGCATCTGCGCCTTGTGATTGGCTTAAATAAAGATTGACAGGTGCATTATCCAATCAGAGTGGGATTTTAGGGTGTATCCCTTTCTGATTGGCTCACACATTGCCGCCTTCTGATTGGGTAAATTTGATAGACAGCGTTTTCAACCAATCAGAAGGCGCCATTGCCTATTTTCTTCTGAAAAAGGCTCCGGGAGGCACATTAGTGTCGGGGAGGTTCGCGAGTGCGGATCTCCGTTATTTTTTTATTTATTTTTTTAGAGCTCGGTTCCACGGAGGGGCAGTAGAGGAGGAGGTAAATACAATATAGATTATGTTTATTTTATTTTGTTTTATGTTTATGTATTTGTGTCTGTTATGTTTTTTTTTAACAGGGGCCGCGCCGGAGAAGAAGAAAAGAAGAAGGACGGGGACATGCTGGAAAGGTGAGTAGAATATTTAGAATATTTACAATGTTTATTTATTTTCTGTAAATGTGTTGAACTAATTTATTGATATTTTTTTCCCTAGGTTGCTGATCTGAAAGGACATCTGCAAAGGTAAGTGGTCTTAATTATTTTATTTTAGCTTAGAATTAGAGGATTGTATATAGAGATAGCAGTTATTGTATATTACATAGGGGGATGTATTTTATATAGATAGGATGTATTGTATATTAGATTATGGGATGTATTTTAGGTAGAAAGGAGGTATTGTATATTAGATAGATTGGGAAATGTATATTAGATAGATAGGATGTATTGTATATTACATAGATTGGGGGTATTGTATTATATTTAATTTAATTTGTATTGTATTATTTTCTGTAATTAGAGTGATGTGGGGTTATTAGAGGGTAGGCAGGTAGTGTAGGTGTTAATAGGTTAGTGTAGAGGGGGGTTAGTTTAGATTTAATGTTTTATTGGGGGGGTATAGTGCAGTGTAGTGTTTATACTTAGTGGCATGATGGTCCTTGAGGACCGTCATGGCACTTATGCTGTTAATGTTAGGTTGTACCAGCCCCGTAAGGGTCATAATATACCCTTATGGGACTGATGTGGTTAAATAGAGGCTTATGAGGGTCTCTGTTTATCCTCATGAGTGACAGGGTTATTTATTGGCTTATGGGGGTCTGTATTGACCCCCATGAGTGACAGGGTTAATTAAGTTCTTATGGGGGTCAGTATTGATAAATTATGGGTTTATAGGGTTCTGTATTGACCCCCATGAGTGACTGTGTTAATTATGTTGTTATGGGGGTCTTTATTGACCCCCATGAGTGACAGGGTTAATTATATGTATTATTGGGGTCTGTATTGACCCTCATGAGTGACAGCGTTAATTAGGGGTTTATGGATGTCTGTATTGACCACCATGAGTGAGGCGGTTAATTAGGTGCTTATGGGGGGCTCTATTGACCTCCATGAGGCACAGGGTTAATGAAGGGCTTATGGGAGTCTGTATTGACCCCCATGAGTGACAGTGTTAATTAAGGGCTTATGGGGGTTTGTATTGACCCCCATGAGTGACAGTGTTAATTAAGTGCTTATGGGGTTCTGTATTGACCACCATGAGTGACAGGGTTAATTATATGTATTATGGGGGGTCTGTATTTATCCCCATAAGTGACAGAGTTAATTTTGGGTTTATGGGTGTCTGTATTGATCCCCATGAGTGAGAGGTTTAATTAGGTGCTTATGGGGGTCTGTATTGACACCCATGAGTGACAGGGTTAATTATGGGTTTATAGGGTTCTGTATTGTCCCCCATGAGTGACGGTGTTAATTATGTGGTTATGGGGGTCTGTTTTGACCCCCATGAGTGACAGGGTTAATTATATGTATTATTGGGGTCTTTTTTGACCCCCATGAGTGACAGGGTTAATTAGGGGTTTATGGATGTCTGTATTGACCGCCATGAGTGAGGGGGTTAATTAAGTGCTTATGGGGGGCTGTATTGACCCCATGAGTGACAGGGTTAATGAAGGGTTTATGGGGGTCTGTATTGACCCCCATGAGTGACAGGGTTAATTAAGTGCTTATGGGGGGCTGTATTGATGACCCTCATGAGTGACAGGGTTAACTAAGTGCTTATGAGGGTCTGTATTGGCCCCCATGAGAGACAGGGTTTATTAAGGGTTTATGGGGGTCTGTATTGACCCCCATGAACGCCAGGGTTATTTATTGGCTTATGGGGGTCTGTATTGACCCCCATGAGTGACAGGGTTAATTATGGGTTTATGGGGGTCTGCATTGACCCCCATGAGTGATGGGGTTAATTAAGTGGTTATAGGGGTCTGTATTGACCCCCATGAGTGACAGGGTTAATGATATGTATTATGGGGTCTGTATTAACCCCCATGAGTGACAGAGTTAATTAGGGGTTTATGGGTGTCTTTATTGACCCCCATGAATGAGGGGGTTATTTAAGTGCTTATAGGGGTCTGTATTGACCTCCATGAGGGACAGGGTTAATGAAGGGCTTATGGGAGTCTGTATTGACCCCCATGAGTAACAGGGTTAAATAAGGGCTTATGGGGGTCTGTATTGACGACCATGAGTGAGAGTAGTAATTAAGTGCTTATGGGGTTCTTTATTGACCCCCATGAGTGACAGGGTTAATTATATGTATTATGGGGGTCTGTATTGACCCCCATGAGTGACAGGGTTAATTATATGTATTATGGGGTCTGTATTGACCCCCATGAGTGAAAGAGTTAATTAGGGGTTTATGGGTATCTGTATTGATCCCCATGAGTGAGGGGTTTAATTAAGTTCTTATGGGGGTCAGTATTGACCCCCATGAGTGACAGGGTAAATTATGGGTTTATAGGGGTCTGTATTGACCCCCATGAGTGAAAGAGTTAATTGGGGGTTTATGGGTGTCTGTATTGATCCCCATGAGTGAGGTGTTTAATTAAGTTCTTATGGAGGTCAGTATTGATAAATTATGGGTTTATAGGGTTCTGTATTGACCCCCATGAGTGACTGTGTTAATTATGTTGTTATGGGGGTCTTTATTGACCCCCATGAGTGACAGGGTTAATTATATGTATTATTGGGGTCTGTATTGACCCTCATGAGTGACAGCGTTAATTAGGTATTTATGGATGTCTGTATTGACCACCATGAGTGAGGCGGTTAATTAGGTGCTTATGGGGGGCTCTATTGACCTCCATGAGGCACAGGGTTAATGAAGGGCTTATGGGAGTCTGTATTGACCCCCATGAGTGACAGGGTTAATTAAGGGCTTATGGGGGTTTGTATTGACCCCCATGAGTGACAGTGTTAATTAAGTGCTTATGGGGTTCTGTATTGACCACCATGAGTGACAGAGTTAATTATATGTATTATGGCGGGTCTGTATTTACCCCCATAAGTGACAGAGTTAATTTTGGGTTTATGGGTGTCTGTATTGATCCCCATGAGTGAGAGTTTTAATTAGGTGCTTATGGGGGTCTGTATTGACCCCCATGAGTGACAGGGTTAATTATGGGTTTATAGGGTTCTGTATTGTCCCCCATGAGTGACGGTGTTAATTATGTGGTTATGGGGGTCTGTTTTGACCCCCATGAGTGACAGGGTTAATTATATGTATTATTGGGGTCTTTTTTGACCCCCATGAGTGACAGGGTTAATTAGGGGTTTATGGATGTCTGTATTGAACGCCATGAGTGGGGGGGTTAATTAAGTGCTTATGGGGGGCTGTATTGACCCCATGAGTGACAGGGTTAATGAAGGGTTTATGGGGGTCTGTATTGACCCCCATGAGTGGCAGGGTTAATTAAGTGCTTATGGGGGGCTGTATTGATGACCCTCATGAGTGACAGGGTTAACTAAGTGCTTATGAGGGTCTGTATTGACCCCCATGAGAGACAGGGTTTTATAAAAGGTTTATGGGGGTCTGTATTGACCCCCATGAGCGCCAGGGTTATTTATTGTCTTATGGGGGTCTGTATTGACCCCCATGAGTGACAGGGTTAATTATAGGTTTATGGGGGTCTGCATTGACCCCCATGAGTGATGGGGTTAATTAAGTGGTTATAGGGGTCTGTATTGAACCCCATGAGTGACAGGGTTAATGATATGTATTATGGGGTCTGTATTAACCCCCATGAGTGACAGAGTTAATTAGGGGTTTATGGGTGTCTTTATTGACCCCCATGAATGAGGGGGTTATTTAAGTGCTTATGGGAGTCTGTATTGACCCCCATGAGTAACAGGGTTAAATAAGGGCTTATGGGGGTCTGTATTGATGACCATCAGTGAGAGTAGTAATTAAGTGCTTATGGGGTTCTTTATTGACCCCCATGAGTGACAGGGTTAATTATATGTATTATGGGGGTCTGTATTGACCCCCATGAGTGACAGGGTTAATTATATGTATTATGGGGGTCTGTATTGACCCCCATGAGTGAAAGAGTTAATTAGGGGTTTATGGGTATCTGTATTGATCCCCATGAGTGAGGGGTTTAATTAAGTTCTTATGGGGGTCAGTATTGACCCCCATGAGTGACAGGGTAAATTATGGGTTTATAGGGGTCTGTATTGACCCCCATGAGTGACTGTGTTAATTATGTTGTTATGGGGGTCTGTATTGACCCCCATGAGTGACAGGGTTAATTATATGTATTATTGGGGTCTGTATTGACCCTCATGAGTGACAGCGTTAATTAGGGGTTTATGGATGCCTGTATTGACCACCATGAGTGAGGCGGTTAATTAGGTGCTTATGGGGGGCTCTATTGACCTCCATGAGGCACAGGGTTAATGAAGGGCTTATGGGAGTCTGTATTGACCCCCATGAGTGACAGGGTTAATTAAAAGCTTATGGGGGTTTGTATTGACCCCCATGAGTGACAGGGTTAATTATATGTATTATTGGGGTCTGTATTGACCCTCATGAGTGACAGCGTTAATTAGGGGTTTATGGATGCCTGTATTGACCACCATGAGTGAGGCGGTTAATTAGGTGCTTATGGGGGCTCTATTGACCTCCATGAGGCACAGGGTTAATGAAGTGCTTATGGGGTTCTGTATTGACCACCATGAGTGACAGGGTTAATTATATGTATTATGGGGGGTCTGTATTTACCCCCATGAGTGACAGAGTTAATTAGGGGTTTATGGGTGTCTGTATTGATCCCCATGAGTGAGAGGTTTAATTAGGTGCTTATGGGGGTCTGTATTGACCCTCATGAGTGACAGGGTTAATTATGGGTTTATAGGGTTCTGTATTGTCCCCCATGAGTGACGGTGTTAATTATGTGGTTATGGGGGTCTGTTTTGACCCCCATGAGTGACAGGGTTAATTATATGTATTATTGGGGTCTTTATTGACCCCCATGAGTGACAGCGTTAATTAGGGGTTTATGGATGCCTGTATTGACCACCATGAGTGAGGCGGTTAATTAGGTGCTTATGGGGGGCTCTATTGACCTCCATGAAGCACAGGGTTAATGAAGGGCTTATGGGAGTCTGTATTGACCCCCATGAGTGACAGGGTTAATTAAAAGCTTATGGGGGTTTGTATTGACCCCCATGAGTGACAGGGTTAATTATATGTATTATTGGGGTCTGTATTGACCCTCATGAGTGACAGCGTTAATTAGGGGTTTATGGATGCCTGTATTGACCACCATGAGTGAGGCGGTTAATTAGGTGCTTATGGGGGGCTCTATTGACCTCCATGAGGCACAGGGTTAATGAAGTGCTTATGGGGTTCTGTATTGACCACCATGAGTGACAGGGTTAATTATATGTATTATGGGGGGTCTGTATTTACCCCCATGAGTGACAGAGTTAATTAGGGGTTTATGGGTGTCTGTATTGATCCCCATGAGTGAGAGGTTTAATTAGGTGCTTATGGGGGTCTGTATTGACCCTCATGAGTGACAGGGTTAATTATGGGTTTATAGGGTTCTGTATTGTCCCCCATGAGTGACGGTGTTAATTATGTGGTTATGGGGGTCTGTTTTGACCCCCATGAGTGACAGGGTTAATTATATGTATTATTGGGGTCATTATTGACCCCCATGAGTGACAGGGTTAATTAGGGGTTTATGGATGTCTGTATTGACCGCCATGAGTGAGGGGGTTAATTAAGTGCTTATGGGGGGCTGTATTGACCCCATGAGTGACAGGGTTAATGAAGGGTTTATGGGGGTCTTTATTGACCCCCATGAGTGACAGGGTTAATTAAGTGCTTATGTGGGGCTGTATTGATGACCCTCATGAGTGACAGGATTAACTAAGTGCTTATGAGGGTCTGTATTGACCCCATGAGTGACAGGGTTAATTAAGGTCTTATGGGGGTCTGTATTGACCGCCATGAGTGACAGGGTTAATTAAGGGTTTATGGAGGTCTGGATTGACCCCCATGAGTGAAAGGTGTTTTTTTAGGGGTTAATGGGGCTCTGTACAGAGCCCCATGTGTGATAGGGTTAATTATTTTTTATTATTACGGGTCTCTTATGGACCTTTACAGTCCTTTAAGGACCCGTAAGGCGGCAATTAAGAATTTTTATTGCAGTGGAGGTCCCCTGATCTGGGTACTTGTTACCATTCAGCGACAGTGAAGTAGCTGCAGGTCTATACCAAACACAGAGTTCCCAAGGAGGGAGAACTTTGCTCTAGTGAGACTACTTAATACAACTAGGTGAATCTTTGGAGTATATACACTTAAGTGGTCTCCTATTACAGCGTGGATTATTATTATTATTATTATCTTTATATCGCGCCAACATATTCCGTAGCACTGTAAAGGGGTTTAGTACATGGCAAAAGGCAAACTTAACACCTTAAAGAATGGAGGGCCCTTTTTTTGAGCATATAATCAAATGTACATAGTGCTTGTTTCCAAGACACGGACACACAATTGAAAACGCGCAAACTTACAATCTAAGGGTTTAGGTGTGATACAAGAGGGTGACAAATACAAACTGGCAACGTGAATGCAATTTGCTTAGTCAATTGGAGGGGTCTGTGAGCTGTACTGTAGATTGTGGGTGGGAGTGTTATTAAGCTGTGGAGTGTGCAGTTCTCATTATAAAGGCTGAAGGTGATATGATTTTTTAAATAGGTGTGTTTTTAGTAATTTTTTAAAGGTTTTGAGGCAGGAAGTTAATCTAATGGAGCGAGGCAAGGAGTTCCAAATAGTAGGGGCTGCACGAGAAAAGTCCTGAAGACGGTAGTGAGAGGAGGTGATAAGAGAGGAGGAAAGAAGAAGGTCGTTAGCAGAACGAAGGGGCCGGTTGGGAGAGTATTTTGAAATGAGCAGAGATATAAGGGGGTGCACTGTTGTTGAGGGCTTTATGTGTTAGGGTCATGATTTTAAATGTGATTCGAGAAGCTATGGGAAGCCAGTGGAGTGATTGACAGAGAGGAGCTGCAGACACTGAGCGTTTGGTATTGAAGATGAGTCTAGCGAAGGCGTTCATTATGGATTGGAGGGGAGACAGACCAGAGATGGGGAGGCCAGCAAGAAGGGAATTGCAGTAGTCGAGTTGAGATATGATGAGAGAGTGTATTAGAATTTTAGCTGTGTCTTGTGTAAGATAATGATGTATTTTGGAGATGTTTTTTAGGTGAAACTGACAAGATTTCGATTGGATGTGAGGAATAAAAGAGAGGGCTGGATCCAGTAGAACCCCAAGACAATGGGCCTGGGAGGTGGGAGTGATGATGGTGTTGTCAACAGTGAGAGATATTTGAGGAGTGGAAGCTGTAGTAGAGGGTGGAAAGATTAGGAGTTCAGTCTTAGACATGTTGAGTTTGAGTTGACGGGTAGACATCCAGGAGGATATGCTAGAGAGGCAGTTGGAAACTTGAGCTAAAAGAGAGGGGGGTAGATCGGGAGCAGAGAGGTAGATTTCAGTATCATCTGCATAGAGATGATACTGAAATCCAAAGGATTTTATGAGCGTGCCAAGGGAGGAGGTGTAGATGGAGAAGAGAAGGGGGGCTAGGACAGAACCTTGGGGAACGCCAACAGATAGAGGGAGAGGTGAAGAAGAGGTTCCAGAGAAGGAGACGCAAAATGTACGATCTTTTAGATAGGATGTGAACCATGAAAGAGCTGTGCCCTAGATGCCAAATGAACGGAGAGTTTGGATTAGAAGAGGGTGGTCAACTGTGTCGAAGGCAGCAGAGAGGTCCAGGAGAATTAGAATGGAGAAGTTACCCTTTGATTTGGCACTTAGCAAGTCATTGGTGACTTTTGTGAGGGCTGTTTATGTTGAGTGTTGGGCACAGAAACCAGATTGGAAGGGGTCAAGAAGGGAATTGGAGAAAGAAGAAATAAATTGAGTGAGGCAATAGTAAACAAGCCGCTCAAGCAGTTTAGAAGCCTGGGGAAGTAGTGAGATAGGGCGGTAGTTGGAGGCAGAAGCTGGGTCAGATGAGGGCTTCTTGAGAATGGGTGTAATTACGGCATATTTTAAGGAGGATGGAAACCTGCCAGTGTTTAGGGAGAGGTTGAATAGATGTGTGAGAGCTGGGATAAGTGCGGTGGCTAGGGGAGGAATTAGCTGTGAAGGAATAGGATCATGTGGACATGTGGTAAGGTGAGAGGTTGGTAGTAAAGTATGCACTTCATTCTCGGTAACAGGGTCAAAGGAATCCATAGTGGAGGAGGGATTGGGAAAAGGTAAGGGTTGGGTGTTGTCGGCTTGTGGAAAGGATGGTGGGATAGGGCCAAGCTGGGAGGAGAGCTCATTTCGGATAGTTTCAATTTTAGTTTGGCTGGCAAAGTCATCAGCAGTTAGACAGGAAGGGGCAGGAGGTAGGGGTGGGCAGAGGAGGGTGTTAGCAAATAAGAAGGGGTTTTAGTACATCTGACAATTGTTGTGGGTTGAGTGCTTGCAGGTTTCTGCGTGTTCTGATGGCAGGATTTGAAGAAGGGTGGTGAGCGGAAGATGAGGTGAGGTTGCAAGTTAGCAGGTGGTGGTCAGATAGGGGAAGTGAGGAGATGTCAAGGTTGGAGATAGTGCAGAGATTAGTAAAAATAAGGTCAATGGAGTGTTCACCACTGTGAGTTGCGAATCTGTCCATTGTGAGAGGCCAAGGGAAGAGGTAAGTGCAAGTAATTTTGCAGTTGTTGGGGAGGTCGGGGTGTCAGTGGCTATGTTGAAATCGCCAAGAATGAGTGAAGGTATATTGGAGGAGAGAAAGTGAGGGAGCCAGGCGGCAAAGTTGTCCAGAAATTGAGAGGGTGATCCAGGTGGGCGATAGATCACAGCTACTCGCAGAGGGATGGGAGAGAAGATGCGAATATTGTGGACTTCAAAAGATGAGAATTGGAGGGAGGGAACAGGGGTATGCAGTGAAAAGTGCAGTGAGTGTATAGTAGTATGCCCACACCTCCACCTTGTTTGTTCCCAGGTCTAGGAGTGTGGCTGAAGTGCAGACCACCATAAGAGAGTGCGGCAGGGGAGGCAGAGTCAGATGGAGTGAGCCAGGTTTCCATGATTTGAGGTAAATTGAGGCAGTTGGAAATGAAGAGATCATGAATGAAGGTAAGTTTATTGCAAACAGACCTTGCATTCCAGAGGGCACATGAGAAGGGCAAAGTAGATGGTTTGTGACAAGTGATGGGTATTAGATTATTGGTGTTTTGGGCATTTTCTGCCCTGGGGACTCTGCGTGGCTGACAGCAGGTGGGAATGAGTGAGGGGCCTGGGTTAGGGGATATATCCCCACAAGCCATCAGTAGAAGGAGAGAGAGTAAAGGGAGATGGGAATAGGACTTACATTTCTGCTTTCCAGCTTTAGGGGAGGGATGAGATAGTGACTGGAGGAAGGAGAGGAGCTCATGGGAGCAGAGAAGAGGAGAGGAGAGCAGGGAAGGTGAGATTGTTATATTATTGGAGACATGATGTGTAGAGACAGTATAAGAGAGTCTGAGAAAGAGGCAGGAGGTTATAATAAGGAAGGTGGTGTTACAAATACATACCAATGTGTTACAGGTGTATGTTACACTGCATAAAGAGAAGATGGATCTTTTTACTCTCTTCAATGTGTATGTTACGTTAAGGTAGCACAGCAAGCCTTAATTACAGGCGCAACTATCTACTCATATTGATACTTACCAAAAACTGCAGTATACAATACAACTGCAATTTTTTTGACACCAGTATATACTATTCTTTTTGGGAAAGTGGAATTGTTCATTCTCTTCCATTTGCATTTTTTTATTAAGGCAACATATCTACTTCCAACTACTTGTGCAATAATCTGCCTATTATTATTATTATTATTATTAACTTTTATTTGTATCATGCCAACATATTCTGTAGCACTGTACAGGGGAGAAGAACAAGGAAATATACAATAATGACAAGAAGCAGAAAATGGAGGGCCCTGTTTTGAGCTTCAAGTCTTGTAAGAAGTGCTTTTTCCGAAAGCACCCCACAAGATTAGACATTCACCACTTACAATTTAAAGGTAATGGAAGAGACAGAGACCTGGGATCAGTAGATAAAGAATAGCGAGGTTAGGAAGGAAGTAAGAGGTACATAGGAAGGAAGTTGTGAAAATAAAGAGGATAGGTTATCCATTAGTTAGAGAGGGAAAAAATGTGATATAAAGTGACACTATTATGTGATATGGTATCTGCCACTAGTGGCCAGGAAATGTAACCTGCAGATGGGAAGAGGAGAGGAGGGTATGAGATGGTTGTGTTGGTGACAAAAGGGGGAGAAGTTAAGAAGAGTCTGAGTAAAAGACAGGAGGATATGAGGGAGAAGCAGGCAAGCGAAAACATTGTGTAAAGAGTTAATAGGAATAGGTAGCAGAAGCTGCTAATTGGTCGGGTGTAGAAGATTAGTGTGACAATAAATTAAAGCTAACAAGGGGTGGGTTGGGTGAGGGGCAGGGAGGGAAGGGATTGAGCCAGGGAGAGAGTGAGAAGAAGACCAGAATTATCTGAAAGCAAATGGAGATAATTTAACATGGGGTATAGGGTTAATGCCCACCACACATGGCTTAACAATCAATGCAAATGATGGGGGATGGTACAGAGGAAATACAATTATATCTAGATGAAAAGTGGATATGTCAGTAGATATAATAAACAGATAATAATCACAAAATTAATACATAATGAGGAACAATGGTAGATAATCCTCAGAAGTCCAGATACCTGAGTTAGAGATGATGTTCTTATCAACAGGAGCCAGGGAGAGAGAGAGAAGGAGACCAGAATTATCTGAGTTAGAGGTGATGTTCTTAGCAGCCAGGAGCAAGGGAGAGAGTGAGAAGGAGACCAGAATTATCTGAGTTAGACGTGATGTTCTTAGAAGCCAGGAGCCAGGGAGACAGAGAGAGAGAAGGAGACCAGAATTATCTGAGTTAGAGGTGATGTTCTTAGCAGCCAGGAGCCAGGGAGAGAGTGAGAAGGAGACAAGAATTATCTGAGTTAGAGGTGATGTTCTTTGCAGCAGGAGCTAGGGAGAGAGAGAGGAGACCAGAATTATCTGAGTTAGAGGTGATGTTCTTAGCAGCCAGGAGCAAGGGAGAGAGTGAGAAGGAGACCAGAATTATCTGAGTTAGACGTGATGTTCTTAGAAGCCAGCAGCCAGGGAGACAGAGAGAGAGAGAAGGAGACCAGAATTATCTGAGTTAGAGGTGATGTTCTTAGCAGCCAGGAGCCAGGGAGAGAGTGAGAAGGAGACAAGAATTATCTGAGTTAGAGGTGATGTTCTTTGCAGCCAGGAGCCAGGGAGAGAGAGAGGAGACCAGAATTATCTGAGTTACAGGGGATGTTCTTAGCAGCCAGGAGCCAGGGAGAGAGAGAGAAGGAGACCAGAATTATCTGAGTTAGAGGTTATGTTCTTAGCAGCTAGGAGCCAGGGAGAAAGTGAGAAGGAGATCAGAATTATCTGAGTTAGAGGTGATGTTCTTAGCAGCCAGGAGCCAGGGAGAGAGTGAGAAGGAGACCGAAATTATCTGAGTTAGAGGTGATGTTCTTAGCAGCCAGGAGCCAGGGAGAGAGTGAGGAGGAGACCAAAATTATCTGAGTTATAGGTGATGTTCTTAGCAGCCAGAAGCCAGGGAAAGAGAAGGAGACTAGAATTATCTGAGTTAGGGGTGATATTCTTAGAAGCCAGTAGCCAGGGAGAGAGTGAGAAGGAGATCAGAATTATCTGAGTTAGACGTGATGTTTTTAGCAGCCAGGAGCCAGGGAGAGAGAGAGAGAGAGAGAAGGAGACCAGAATTATCTGAGTTAGAGCTGATGTTCTTAGCAGCCAGAAGCCAGGGAAAGAGTGAGAGGAGCCCAGAATTATCTGAGTTAGAGGTGATGTTCTTAGCAGCCAGTAGCCAGGGAAAGAGAGAGAAGGAGACCAGAATTATCTGAGTTAGAGGGGATGTTCTTAGCAGCCAGAAGCCAGGGAGAGAGTGAGAGGAGCCCAGAATTATCTGAGTTAGAGGTGATGTTCTTAGCAGCCAGGAGCCAGGGAAAGAGAGAGAAGGAGACCCGAATTATCTGAGTTAGAGGTGATGTTCTTAGCAGCCAGGAGCCAGGGAGAGAGAGAGAGAGAGAGAGAAGGAGCCTAGAAGTATCTAAGTTAGAGGTGATATTCTTAGCAGCCAGGAGCCAGGGAGAGAGAAGGAAATCAGAAGTATCTGAGTTAGAGGTGATGTTCTTAGCAGCCAGGAGCCAGGGAGAGAGTGAGAAGGAGACCAGAATTATCTGAGTTAGAGGTGATGTTCTTAGCAGCCATGAGCCAGGGAGAGAGTGAGAAGGAGACCAGAATTATCTGAGTTAGAGGTGATGTTCTTAGCAGCTAGGAGCCAGGGAATAAGAAGGAGGCTAGAATTATCTGAGTTAGTGATGATGTTCTTTGCAGCCAGGAGCCAGGGAGAGAGAAGGAGACTAGAATTATCTGAGTTAGAGGTGATGGTTTTAGCAGCCAGGAGCCAGGGAGAGAGTGAGAAGGAGACTAGAATTATCTGAGTTAGAGGTGATGTTCTTAGCAGCCAGGAGCCAGGGAGAGCGTGCCTATATGTGAATTGTATTTACTACTGTAGTATATACAAGAACTGTTGTTTCAGTACAATAACACTGCAGAGAGTATTAGCAGCTATTGTCTACTCATATAAAGTACAAGCATTATTACTGTTGATAAATGCACTTTACACTTTCCTGTTTAAGGCCATTTTATACAGGATTATAGAGCTGTTTACAACTACTATTTTGTATTGTATTTAATTGTATTAGACCTTATGTATCTTTGTTTACTAGAATGTTTTAAATATTTTTGTGATCTATGTTTTTATGTACTTTATTAAACTGTATATTTTATTTACTTAGCTTTCTACTTTGGTCTGTTCATGAGTGCACTACTATAGGATGCTTTTCTTATATTTTTTGTGGATTTATCTTTTATGCATCTTGTGCACCGGTGTATTACTCTCTAACACCAGAATATTATTTTCACATTAGCCGTGCTGATTTAATATATAATATCTCCACCTAACTTATCATCTCCTCAGTATTCTCTTGCCCCTTGCACTGATGCCCTCATATTTTGCACTCAATTATATTTTCTTTTTAAGTTAAAATTTAAATATTTTTGTATAGTGTTTCTTCTCTAAATCTTATAACATTATTTTGTTATAGGTTTATTTTCTGGAATTGTTGAGGCATTTTCTATAAAGCCTATTGGCTTCAATTCTTGGGCATCACAAATGTTATTGAGAAAGGAGCTTTGAGCACATACTGTGGCTCCTATATATAGAATATTAAATATAAAATACTACATGATTTATAAATTGTATAAAATCCAAACATGAAAACCAATCATCTAAAACCAAAGCATCTATTATCCCACTTAAGTCATAATCTTTTATCGTATTCACATATTATATAAAAAATATTCTGCATTAACCTACTGTCAAACATAGTAAGTTTATAAATGTTTATTTTTTCTTCCCAGTTTGGTTCAGGAGGTGATTTTCTCATCTATCTTATCTATATATAGTAGGATCTGATTATCCATCAGCTATTTCCTTGAATGCCCTTTATCCAGAGGAGCTTTTTATATCACAAAGCATACTATTGCAATTGCTTTCTTTGATATATGCATGATTGTATTTATTGTTCAATCTATAGTAATCCATGTTAGTGGAAAACAAATATTTTTACAACACTTATATATCCTTTTCTTTTACATTTTTTACTGTCATATGCAGAGGAGAATGTTTTAGACAGACATGTTTGCAAGCTGGACATCTAAAGCAGCCTTCGTTTTGTTGTAGCCAGGTAATTTGGGGTTCTCCAGATGGTTTTTTGAGAGTATATCTTTTAAAGTAGTTGATCTCCAGCTAGTTGTTTGTGCCCTATTATTTAGGAAAGGCTTTAAATCCTTATCTTCCAGTAAGACATTTCATTGTTTGTCAAACATCTTTTTATATTGTTCCATTTTCCATTATAGGAGGCCAATACATCTTACTATGTCTACATTGTTCTTTAAACCATTAAAAAGAGGCTGCCTAGTGTGGATGGCAGCCCCTGATGAAATAAAGAAATGTGCGTCGGGTTAGACGATGTACTATGTGGACCAAGCTGATGATGTCACTAAACAACGTCTGATTGGTGAGACACATGATTATAGTAGCAGGCGGTATAAAAAACAAAAGGCCTATGCTTCTTCTTGTGCCTACAATCTTTCCCAGCATCAGAGTCTTTAGGGTATCCTGTCCTCTTAGGATTTGGCCAAAATATTTGAGCTTCAGTCTCATGATCATATCTTCTAGTGAACAGTTTGTCTTGATTTCCTGAAATACTGATTTATTGCATTTTCTTGCAATCTTCTAAAACACCACAATTCAAAAGCATCAATTCTATGGCGCTTAGACTTCATTATGGTCCAGCTCTCACATCCATATGTTACTACTGGAAATACCATAGTTTGAACTATGCAGACCATTGTTGATAATTTAATATATTTAATTACTATTAGCTTGTCTAAGCTTGACATAGCTTTACTCCTCAGAAGCAAACATATTTTAATTCCATGACTACAGTCACCATCTGCAGAGATTGTACATCCCAGATATATAAATTTTGTCACTGCCTCCACTTCTTCCCATCTATTTGCCAGGAAGTTAGATTGCTGTTTGCCATGATCTTAGTCTTTTTAACAATGAGCAGCAGGCCAGCTTTTGCACTCTCTTCTTTGACCTTCATCAACAGGTCATTTAGTTCCTCCTCAGCCATCAGAGTAGTATCATCAGCATATCTGAGGATGTTAAAATTTCTTGCAGCAATATTGATTCCGGCTTTGGATTAATCCAGTCCGACCTTATGCATGATGTATTCTGCATCTAAGTTGAATAAATAAGGTGACAATATACAACCTTGTCACACTCCTTTTTCTGATCTTTAACCATTCTGTTGTCCCATGTTTGGTTCTGAGTCAAGCTTGTAGAATCTTAAGCATTTCCTTGCTGGCATGTGAAATGAGTGCAATTATTTGATAATTGGAGCACTCTTTGGTTCTGCCTTTTTTTGGGATTAGGATGTAGACTGACCTTTTTTCAGTCTATTGGCCATTGTTGAGTTTTAAAAATGTGTTGGCATAAGGCAAGTAACACTTTCATAGCATTGTCCTGTAGAATTTTGAATAGTTTAATTGGGATTCCATCACCTCCTGCAGCCGTATTATCAGCAAGACATCCTAGGGCCCATCTCACTTCACTCTCCAAGGTTTCTGGCACCAGCACATTGGACAAATTATTGAGGTCATCACTGTTGTTAATATCCTTCCTGTATAGATCTTCAGTGTATTTTGGCAACTCTTCTTTATCTGATCTTCTTCTGTTAAGTCACTATAATTTTTGTCTTTTTTCAGTCTATTGGCCATTGTTGAGTTTTAAAAATGTGTTGGCATAAGGCAAGTAACACTTTCATAGCATTGTCCTGTAGAATTTTGAATAGTTTAATTGGGATTCCATCACCTCCTGCAGCCGTATTATCAGCAAGACATCCTAGGGCCCATCTCACTTCACTCTCCAAGGTTTCTGGCACCAGCACATTGGACAAATTATTGAGGTCATCACTGTTGTTAATATCCTTCCTGTATAGATCTTCAGTGTATTTTGGCAACTCTTCTTTATCTGATCTTCTTCTGTTAAGTCACTATAATTTTTGTCTTTTATCAAGCCCACTTTAGCTTTTCGTATCTGCTTGGTCTGATGATTTTCCCTCTTGTCTTTTGTTTAATTTTGAACTATGCAATAAGAAGCTCATGGCCTGAGCCTCAGTCAGCTTCAGGTCTTGTTTTGCTGACTGTATAGAGCTCCTCCATCTTTGGCTGCAAGTATATAGTCAATCTGATTTCTATATTGTCCATCTGATGATTTCCATGTGTAGAGTCATCTCGGAGGCTGTTTGAAGAGGATTTTTGCTACGACCAGAGAATTATCTTGATAAAATTCTACTAATCTCTGACCTGCTTCATTTTGTACTCCAAGGCAAAATTTGCTAGTTATTCCGGGTGTCTTTTGGTTCCCTACTTTAGCATTCCAATCTCCTATGATGATATTAAGATTTTTTCTAGGTGTTATATGCTATGACGTGTTGAATGTCTTCATGGAACTGGACAACTTCAGCCTCTTCAACATCCGTGGTTGGAGCATAGCCTTGATCACTGTGATGGTAAATGGCTTGCCTTGAATTTGAATTGAAATTATTCTGTCATTTATTGGATTGTCACCGAGCACTGCTTTGGCCACTCTTTGATTGACTAAGATGGCTACTCCATTTCTTTTACGGGATTCTTGACCACAGTAGAATATCTGGAAGTTGTCTCATGTGAAACTTAACATTCCAGTCCATTTAAGTTCACCAATTCCCAGGATATCAATGTTTAACCTTGTCATCTCATTCTTGACCACATCAAGTTTGCCTTTGTTTATAGTTCTAACATTCTAGGTTCCCATGCTAAATTGTTCTTTGCAGCAGCTGACTTTTGTTCCCCCTCCAGACACATCTGCAGCTGTGTGTCCTTTCAGCTTTGGCTCAACCACTTCATTAGATCTGGTGTTACTTGTACTTGCCCTCTGCTCTTTCTCAGTAATATGGTAGGCACCTTCTGACTCGAGAGGCTTGTCTTCTGGTGTCATATCATTATGTCTCTGGTTGGGCCTGTCCATAACATTTTCTTAGCATCATTACTGGATTGGGTTGCCAGTTCCTTCTCCAGGGGACCACAATTTGTCTGACCTTTCTGCCAACACCAACCCATTTTGGCTGACCCTACATGCCCCAATAAACGTGATATTTTCTGTCTCTTTATAATGAATAAGTGATATTTCCCAGGCAAGCAATCCATTGTATTTACTTCTAGGATAGAAGCATGTTGAGCCACCTTATAACAAACTGTATGGTTCCATAACACAAAGAAAGTCAGAGCTTTCAATACTTTATATCATCTCACTGCTTTAAATTATTTCAGATCATGGCTTTGTTTATCTTTGTGATTGTATATCCTCTCCTAAGCATTAATATTATTAATTGCTGTTTTTTTTTTTTTTAATACAGACAGGAACATGCACAGAGTAACAAGTCTGGAGAACCAAACTATCGGACATGAAATTTTTCTTGTTGGATTTTCTGACTTTCCAAATGTTCAATTTATATTATTTGTGCTATTTTTAATTATTTATATAATTACATTGACTGGGAATCTAGTCATTCTAGTTCTTATTCAGAATGACCACCATCTTCATACCCCAATGTACTTCTTTCTTGGCCACCTAGCATGTATGGATGTATTTTCTTCCTCTGTCACTGTCCCTCGAATGATTGTTGACTTGCTTTCCAAAATGAAGCCAATTTCCCACATGGCTTGTGTAACTCAAATGTTTTTTTTCCTACTGTTTGCGAGTGCTGATGTCTTCTTGTTGGCTGTGATGTCCTATGACAGATATGTTGCCATTTGCCAACCACTGCATTACATGTCTATCATGTCTTGGAAGGTTTGTATCCGGATGGCATCTGGTGCATGGGTGCTTGGATTTACCAATTCTTTTATTCATACCATTGGTACACTTAGACTGACATTTTGTGGACAAAATATTATTTATGGTTTCTTTTGTGACCTCCATCTGGTATTACAGCTCTCATGCACTGACAGCTTTATAAATTTCCTTAATCTATACCTTTTATCTGTACCTATGGCATTTCTTGCCCTTGGATTCACTTTTGTTCCATATTTGCACATATCCAGGTTGATCTTGAGGATCCCGACCAAGGAAGGGAAACATAAAGCTTTCTCTACTTGTTCATCACACCTGACTGTTGTCTTTATCTTTTATGGAACTATTTTATTCACATACCTTCATCCTGCTCCAACTCACCATGATATTGGAGGAAGAATAATATCTGTCATTTACACAACAATTACTCCATCAATAAATCCGTTCATTTACAGTTTAAGAAATATGGAACTGATAACAGCACTTAGAAAACTCATAATGAAGACGCACAAACATTAGGATGAGATTTGAAGCTAAACATAAGTTCACAGTGATGAATTGTCCAACATTATATATTAAAGTAAATATCATTTAGAGCTAATTGTAGAAAAAATATATTCAAACCATATTAAATTCCAGCCCCGTAAGTCCAAAGTAACGCACGAAAATGGCTGCGGGATTGAAATTTACTTTGAGTTACATTGCTATTAAATTAGAAGGGGCTGCAAGCTACAGGTTTGAGATGTAAATCGTAGCTCGATCGTAGAACGTTGGATTTGCAGCCTTGCAGATGATCAATTAGTGTAGACTGTAGTTATGGGTTTAGACCGAGCCAATGGAAAAAGAGATTGTTAGTGTTGCGTCACTGAAAAAGGGGAGGGTAAATTTCAAAGTCCTACAGGCTTCAATTACAGTTTGCGATCGGACCCACGTTCCAGATTAATGCATTATTAATAAATCAAAAAATATGATATTCTATTACATGCGAGTTACAGTATATGTCTTAACATATTGATTGCAGGGATGAATATAACATGGAATATAAACATGAAATAAAGTATTTTTCGGGGGCGATTTGCGGGCTTGAGAATGTTGTGCTATTAATTCTAAGACCTAACATCACTTTCACTTTTAATAAATGTATAGTTTTCATTTACATTACAAGTGCTACATATTGGTCTTTACTCCCTTGCAGGTCCTCTTGGGCACAAGTTGGGCTTTGGGCTCCATTTGCGTGTTACAGGATTGATCACGGGTGACTTTGTTGCGATTTAGTAGCATGATTGGAAACATAGCTTGACAAATCAAAGGATTTACGGCGGCAAAGTTCAACGAAGCACAAATTATAGGCTATATTCGGCTCTCCTGCATCTTATCCCACAAGTCCTCCGCAGGCTGCATTACAGCGCTAATTTAGTAGCCGTAAATCGTACAATTTGAGTTACGGGCTACATTTTGAAACGTAGCCCCAATTTAATGTGGGTATTAGTTATTTAAATTATAAATTGTTACTAGTGACTTGCCTGTCAAAAAATGACAGTCAATAAAATATTAAAGCTGAGAATGCTGTTTGTGACACAATGTGATTATCTGAGACTCTTAACCTTTTTTAATCTACAAAGAAGTACAAACATTTATAATAAACTTTTTTTTTTTAACAATGAACTGTTGAACCATATACAATTTTTGAATTTTTATGTATGCAGTAATAATGGAACAATATATGAAATTTGTATGAATAGGCATTGTGAACCATGACATAAAGGTTTCTAACATGCAGCTTATATTGTAAACAGTGTTGAAATAATTATTTTTAACAATACTAACATCAATAGGTCAACTTTGTATGAATGAGTATTTTAAACCATTACAAAATGCTTCTTAACATGCAACTTGTATTTGAACTCCTGCTAAAGCAAATAGGTATTGAATCCAGAGGAAGGCAAACAGTAAAAAAAAACATTGAAACTTAGCCAATTGTATCAAAGGGGAAAAAATGTATTCCTTCCTGACCCCAGTAACTGGCAATCAGATTACTCCCTGGATGACTCCTGTCTATTTAATTATACATTTACATTTGTAACAAATGATTATGCTGCTACTGACATAGATACTTAATAACATTCAAGAAATTAACTTTTCAAACCTTGTAAAATACAATGTTAACAATGCAAACATTAACGTGAGGTAATAACATTTAAGATTAAATTATTTAAAAATATAGCGATCTTGAATATTGAATCCAGAGAAAGGCAAACCACAAATGATGATCCTGCTACTAACATTAAACCTTAATTACATAGAATGAAACAACTTTTCAGTCCTGTGAAAATAGATTTTTAACATTACAAACATGAACTTAAAGTATTAAAATGGAAACCGTAAAGGAAAGAAAATAAAAAGGTAATTTTTTTGTGGTGTCAATCCTGAGAAAAGAGACTTTCAAGACATTCCATTTATTTATTTTTTTGTCAGTCAGAGTGGTTCCCTTTAAAAGAGCCCAGCAGACTTTTAATTTTGTCTATGGGATATAACCACTGTTTGCTATTGTTGTTTTTTGTTCTTTTTTTTTTAATTGCTGTAGTTGATAAAAATGGCACATAAAGTTTCCTAACTGAAATAGTGGTACTCTAAGAAGAGACCGGTAGACATCAAAGTTTGTCCACAGCGTATATCCACTGTTCTCTATGTTTTTTACATTTTATAGAGTTTCCTTAGCAAAATAGTGGTCCTCTAAAAAGTGCCAGAGTGACATAAAATTGTGTCCTCAAAATAACACCACTGTTCTCTATAAGTTGTGAATTTGACGTAGATATAAGAGCACTGTTGCTTATTGAATTGGGTTATTTGTGGCATAGTTGTAAATTTGTTTTTGTTTGTAATTGAATTTACAGTACTTCATAGTAGACAATGTTTTTTGTAAAAATGTGTCCATCATCTAATAAATTACCCTGACTTTGGTTGTTTTCAATATAAACTTCTATTTCTGTTGAATTCTTGCATCTTGAAAATGCAACATACAGTTGGCAATGGGCAAATACTGGTTCTTCTAAAAAAATTCCAATAAATTTAAAAATGTATCCTTGTAATTTATGAATGGCCATGGCAAATGCCTTGATGATGGAAAATTGTCTTCTCTGAAGAACAAAAGGCAAGCAACTTTCACTTGGTGCCAAATCTATTCTTGGTATGAAGACTCTTTCACCTTTATGGGTACCATTAAGAATTTCTGCATTTATGAAATGATCTTTTAGTTCTTGGACAATTAATCTGGTCCCATTACATAGTACTTTTTTTGGGTTCATATTTCGCATTAACATGACAATTTCACCTTTTTTTAGCTGCAAAATATGTGGTGGCATTCTTTGTCATCACCAAGCACACAATCTGCACTGTGATAATTTTTTTGTGGTGCATCTATTCATTTTAATATTTCATTATTCAGAAGCAATGCATATTTATTAAATATTACTTTTGTTGCAAGCTCTGCATAATCGTCGTTACTTATTGTATTTTGGAATATTGCCGATATAATGTAATGGTTGCAAATCATATGAGATGGAATTTCCACGGTATCATCAGGTAAATTCTGAATTTGTTCTGTTTATCCTTTTCCAATTTTGATGATCCACTCATTGAATTCATTTTGTCCTTGTGATCTCATATTTTGTTCAAATTTGAGGTAAGTAAAGAGTTTCCATGGTGTACTTGACTTAATACATGTTTCTCCAATGTCTGTGCGATTTCCATAGACAATAACAAGTAAAGTTTGTCTAAAATCTCCCCTCAAAAACATGACCTTTCCACCAAAAGGCAAATCATTATCCATGACTTCACGCAACAAACGGTCAATGCATTGTAGACCATGGCATGATATAATTGTAGCTTCATCGATGATAATTAATTTACTTTTATTAATTAAATTAACTGGCAGTTTAAATCCACTATGCACAGTTTTTCCACCTTCTAACAAAACTGCCGCAATTCCAGTTGTTGCAAATGGAAGTGCTATTTCACCTTGTGCGTGAACAAAACTCATAAATAGAGATGTCGCAGACAGTTTGCCCGCTGACTATTCGCAGCGATTTTGGCCATGTTGGCGCTCGCATCAGACGGCGAACACATGCGCTTTTGGGTTCGCCCCCTTTTCTTTATCATTGAGGAAACTTTGACCCTGCACCTCACAGTCAGCAGACACATTCCAGCCAATCAGCAGCATCCACTCCCTTCGAGAGCCTTCCATCTGAAGGACAGCATACATTTTAGAATCATTCTGAAGCGGCATTCGTTTTGAGAGGACAGATAGTGCAGCTGCTGGACATTTAATAGGGAAATAGATAGCCAAGCTGTGTATTTAGCTTCCACTACAGACCTGAAGGATCTCATCAACTAATCTGCTGCAAGGACAGCAACCCAAAAAGCCCTTTTTAGGGCTAGAAAATCATTTATTTTATTTTATAATTTTTTTCTGTGTAATCTAATTGCATATGCCTGCCTGCCAGCGTGTGTGTGTGACAGGCTAACACCTAACAGCTTATATTGTGCTCAGTGAAATAAAACAACCCTTTTTTGACTGTAATAGATTGAATAACAATTGCCTGCTTACAGGCGTGTGTGTGAAGCCTATTGCATCTACTCTGAAAACTTTTGCCAGTGCACAGTGATACGTCATATCTGGTGCAACTGCAGTGTACAGTGACATAAAACAACACTTTTTTGACTGTAATCGATTGAATATCAGTTGCCTGCCTACAAGCGTGTGTGTGAGGCCTACAGCGCCTACTCTGCCAACTTTTGCCAGTGCACACTGACACTCATATCTGGTGGCACCTTAGATTGCACGAGCAGTGCCACAAATTTGAAGTAGGAGGTCCGACCAAGCATCTTTTTCCATCTCCCTGTTCCAAAACTCAATGCCATATACATGTCCCCTAATAGTGGACGTAACAGGGATTAAACCAATAGGAATAGTACTACTTAACAGTACACACCTTATAATAATGCAGACAGAGGCAACGCAGAGAGAGGAGTCAGAGGAGGAAGGTGGCTTTGAGGAGGTGGAAGACCAAACACAGCAGGCGTCCCAGGGGGCTTGTTGTCACCTTTCGGGGACCCTTGGTGGCTGGGTGGAGGAAGAGACCTTCAATGACATCAGTGAGGACAAGGAACGGGACATGGCTAGCTTGGTATCCAACCTTGTGCAAATGGGGAGTTTGCGGTTGTGCAAAGGGACTGTTTGCGGTTGTTTGCAGTGCGTTAAACGGGGAGTTTGGTCAGTCACTGTGAAGCGGGCCTAACCCTTACACTACCTGATCGATACAACATCATACCTGATGTTTTAAAGCACGTTTTTCCAAACAATTTAGGAATGTTAGGTAATTTATGCCCTTTATGGCTTAAAACCAGACTGCATCAACTATGTAAATTTCCGTGGGAGTTTTGCCATGGATCCCCCTCCAGCATGCCACAGTCCAGGTGTTAGTCCCGTTGAAACAACTTTCCCATCACTATTGTGGCCAGAAAGAGTCCCTGTGGGTTTCGAAATTCGCCTTCCCATTGAAGTCTATGCCGGTTCGCCCGGTTCGCCCGTTCGCGCACATTTGATTGAAGTTCGCGTCCGATGTTCGCAAACCAAAAATTTGATGTTCGCGACATCACTACTCATCAATAAATTTTATGTATACATTTTTCCTGATCCGCCAGGTCCATTTAGATAGAAATAATGCTCTTTGAGTAAGTCATCCTCCATTGCACTTCGTTATGGCGTTAAATGCTTGCAATAGTAAGGTATTTATAGTTGCAAGTCTTTCTTGTGTAATTTGGTGTTGAAGCTGAATATCATAGTCTTTAAAGACAATTTAATCCATGAGATAGAAAGACCTCTGGAATTTCAATTAATGATTTTAATTCTGAAATATGCTCATTGTATTGTTGCAAAAAGACTTCAGACAAATTTGTTTTAAATTTGCCCCACAAAGCTAATGCATTTGGAGCATTTGAGAAGATTAAAATTAATGCAAATTGTTCTCTCATCTGCTGTGGAATTTGATACAGTGCTGCTTATTCTTGACATCTTTTCCATTCTGTATCAGCCAGGAATTTTCTATGTTGCGCAGCTAAATGAAATGTGTCATGAATGGTGTCATTAACAGTTCTCAACTGTTCAAAACTTTGTGCACCAAGAACATTTAAAAGGAGTAAATGTAAGCAGAAACGTTCAAGGTATCCTGGACTTACAGTGTATTTTTCTAGTTATAATTTTATTTCCAAGTCTTTTTCTTTTTTGCCATAATCAATTAACAAAAACACAATGGTAGGGAATGTCAATAAACAACAATTCCCTTGCCTTCAAGTCAGTACAATTTAATTGAAACCATGCAGTTAGTGTAGTTTGTCAATGCTCACTTTATGCCAAAGCATTTCTTTCATTTTCAACATTGAAATAAACTAAGTGTCTTTGGGGCAAATGTACAATTAATCGATATACTACATGAGAACGTTCATGCATTTCAAATTTTAGAAGACTCCACATTGCTTCTGGCGCGAGCATCTACATGAAATGCAAGTTCATCATGTAATAACTCAGTTTGTTCAGGATTTTCTGCACTTTTGACCACTACAGTAGCTTTGTAAATATATTTGTAGACATATTTAGTTGATTTTATGGAAGTGCAAGCTTCCACATTAATGTGTGCATTATACTTCATGAGCAAATGTGGATTGTATGGCACCACATATCTGTTATCCACTTTTTTTCCATGAATAATGGCATTGTGGCCTTCTCGTCTTCTATATAATGGATAGCCATCACAATTGGCATAAGTTTTGTCTCTATAATCTTTTGGAAATTCTTTAGTGCATTTTTTATTTTCCATACATGGTGATTGTGGATTAATATCTCCACATGGTTTATGAATCATGCGATTAGTTACAATCTCATATAGTCTACCATGTATTTCTGGATCTGTTAGTTCAGCAATGATGACTGAATCCACTTTATTACCAGTATCCATTATATATTTTTCTTGAAGAATAATAAGCATATGCGCATGTGGAAGGCCTCTTTTTTTAAATTCTATGGTATAAACATAAGCCAGACATTTGCCAAATAACTGAGTTATGGTTCTGTCACGTATTAATTCAGTTAATTTGATTTGAAGACTCTTGCCACCAAATCTGGTCTGTCGGAAGCAGTTTGTCCAATTAACATATGCTGTACAATCTCTGGCCATTGTGGATTACATGTAAATGTAATAAATAAATCTGGTTTTCCAAATTCAGTTACAATAGCCATAGCATCATTGTATCTTTCTCGCATATTGCGAGGAGACTCTGGAAAGAAGAAGGTAAAATGATGGCTTTGCCAGCTGCAAGCTCTCTGTTTGGAGCTGCCTCAGCGACATAATCCATCAGTCCAGAATACTGTTCTACACATAGTTCATCTTGTTTATATTTAATTAAATTAAAATTATTTGCCTCAACTTGCAAATATGAATCAATGATCCATTTTTGTGTCAGTTTTCCACCACATAACATGGGATTAAATCTATCTTGAATGACAGTTTCAGCCACTTTAAGTTCAAGCATGGAAATGTTATTTCTAACATGTACTTTTGAATTCGGGTAACTCTCAAGTGTTAATTTAGATTGCCATCCGGTTTCCCTATTTGGAAAAAAAATTGTATATGTCATTGATTTTAAATTTGTACTTATGTTGATAAAAGGTTGCTCCTCATTTCTGGGATATATTCTAATACTAGCGACTTGCCCGTCAAAAAATGACGGCAATGTGATGTATATGTTTGTCAAGTTGTTTAGTTATTTATATATATATTTGACTCTTGTAGGTATTGTGATATGAACGTGTATTTTTGTAAAATGTTGATGTAATGTTTTTTTTAACATGAAATTTGTATCTGAATAATTGTTCACTTTAATATACATTGAATCCAGAGTAAAGCAAAAATAAAAAAGCCTTGTTGAAACGTCCCTAATTTTAAAATGAATTTTAAAATATATGTAAACAATAACGTTCAAAGTATATATTTTTAAACTTGATCTTTATTTTTTATGTAACTTTGGAAGTTGACAAAATATTTGTATAATTTTGAACATTATAAACAGGAACACAGTGAATACATTTTGTAACTTAATTTTGTATTAAAAGTATTAAGATTTGAATGTAAAAACAGTTGAACTTTAAATTAATAAGTATTAACATGCAATTTGTATCAGAATAATTGTTAATTTGAATATACATTGAATGTATAGGAAGGCATACAGTAAAAACTCTCATTTAAACGTACCAAATGAAATTAATTACTTACTGATCACATAAACTGTCGATAAACATTAATTTAGGTAGTAATCTTAAGATAACAGACAATATTTACATTGTGACTTAAAAGGTGCTTGAGCTCTTAACATGAATTTTATAATCTGTTTGATGAAATAACGTATAAATATTGTTTTTAAACTTGTAACATTAGAAACATTAACACAGTGAGTTAACATTGTAACATAATTTTTCTTAAAAATGCAAGGCAAGTATTTTGTGAGGCGAATTATCCATAAACATGACTTCCATTAATTATGACTGAATTAAACAACAAATTGTTCTGTATTTTTGAATGCTTTTCCAAAATGTTTGCATGGCTTTACTTTGTATCCTGCAAAGTTATAGTACTTCATAGTAGACAATGTTTTTAGTAAAAATACGTCCATCTTCTAATAAATCACCTTGACTTTCATTTTTTTCAATGTAAACTTTAATAGCCTGTGGATTTTTGCACCGTGACAATGCAACGTACAATTGACCATGTGCAAATACTGGTTCTTCCAAAAAAATCCCCACAGATTTGAAAGTTTGACCTTGTGATTTATTAATGGTCATGGGAAATGCCATAATAATGGGAAATTGTCTTCTTTGAAGTATAAAAGGGAGACTACTTTCACTTGGTGCTAAATCTATTCTTGGTATGAAAACTCTCTCTCCTTTATGGGTCCCAGTTAAAATTTCAGCATCTATAAAATGGTCCCTTAATTGTTGAACAATTAATCTTGTGCCATTGCATAGGCCTTTTTTGGGGTTCATATTTCGCAGTAACATGATAATTGCACCTTTCTTTAGCTGCAAAATATGTGGTGGCATTCCAGAAGGAGTTAGAGAGTTTATGAATTCAGTCGAAAAGTTAGCCTGACTTTCATTGTCATCAGCAAGTACAGAATCAGCACTGTGATAATTTCTTTGTGGTGCATTATTTTTTTTAAAGATTTCATTATTGAGGATTAATGCATCTTTATTTTTACACGTCAGTATGACTTGGTTGGCAAGCTCGGAATATTCTTCGTTATTGATGCTCCCTTCAAATATAGCCGATATAATATCATCTGAGGTGGGATCTCTACAGTGTCGTCAGCTAAATGTAGTATTTTTTCTGTTCTGCCTTCTCCAATTTTAATAAGCCAATCATTTAAATCATTTTGTCCTTCTGATCTCATATTTTGTTGCAGTTGAAGATGGGTAAAATGTTTCCATACTGTGCTTGACTTGATACAGGTTTCGATAATGTCAGTTCGATTTCCATGTACAACAACAGGTAATGTTTGTCTAAAATCGCCACCCAACAACATTACCTTTCCACCAAATGGAAAAATATTATCCATGACTTCACGAAGCAAACGGTCAATACATTGGAGGGCATAGCATGACATCATTGTGGCCTCATCTATTATAATTAATTTACATTTCTTCAATTTCTTTGCTTGTAAGGATGTCATGCGAATATCTGACACAGAATTTTCTAAAATAGGCACTGGCAGTTTAAATCCACTATGAACAGTTCTTCCACCTTCTAATAAAAGTGCAGCAATTCCAGTAGTGACAAACGCCATTGCTATTTGTCCTTGTGCTCGTACTGAACTCATTAATAAATTGTACAAATAGGTTTTTCCTGATCCGCCAGGTCCATCAAGATAGAAATAACGCTCTGTCACCATGTCATCATCTATTGCATTTTTAATTGCATGAAATGCTTGCAATTGTAGTGTATTTAAAGTTGCAAGTCTTTCTTGTGTTCTTTCTGCTTGTAGTTGAATGTCATAGTCTTCAAAGTTTATGTCATCTATAAGACCTGGATCAGGCAAATTAAAACTTGCACAACTTAATCCATGAGTTAAAAAGACTTCTTGGATTTCCATTAACGCTTTTAAGTGTGCAATGGGTTCATTGTATCGTCGCATAAAGTCTTCAGCCATATTACTTTTAAAAGTCTCCCACAAAGCTAATGCATTTGGAGCATTTGAGAAGATACAAATAAAAGCAAATTGTTCTCTCATCTGTCGTGGCATTTGACATTGTGCTGCTTCTTCTAAACATCTTTCCCACTCTGTATCATCAGCGAGTCAGTTTCTATGTCTTGCAGCTAAATGGAAGGATTCATATACAATGTCATTAACAGTTCTTAATTGTTCAAAACTCTGTGCTCCTGGAACATTTAAAAGTAATACCCGTAAGCAAAAACGTTCAACATCTCTTGGACTGACTGTGTAAATTCGTGGAATTATTTTATTGCCTCTGGTTTTTCTTGGTCTCCATAATCCATTCACAAAAACATAGTGATATGGAATTTCAATATATAAGTATTGTGTTGCTTGAGCATCATTTGAATTTAATGCAAACCATGCAGTTAGTGTAGTGTGACGATCTTCACTTTGGGCCAATGCATTCATTTCATTTCCAGCATGGAAATAGACTAAATGTCGTTGTGGCAAATGTACTGCTAATCTATATACTGCATGTGATCTATCATGCATTTCAAATTTTAAAAGCCGCCACATAGCTTCTGGTGCACTGACATAGCGAGCATCTACATGAGATGCAAGTTCATCATGTAGTAACTCACTACATTCAGGGTTGTCTGCACTTTTCACGACTACAGTAGCTGCATCATAGCCTTTGAAAATATATTTGTAGACATATTTAATGGATTTGATGGAAGTGCAGGCTTCTACGTTGATGTGGGCGTTGTACTTCATGAGTAAATGTGGATTGTAGGGTACTACATATCTATTGTCCACTTTTTTTCCACGAATAATGGCACTATCTCCTTCTCTTCTTTTATAAAGTGGATATCCATCACAATTTGCATATGTTTTGTCTCTATAATCTTTTTGAAAATCTTTTGAACATTTATTATTTTCCATACATGGTGATTGTGGATTAAGGTCTCCACAGGGTCCATGAATCATGCGATGAGTAACAATCTCATATAGTCTACCATATAGTTCTGGATCTGGTAGTTCAGCAACTATGACTGCATCCACTTTGTCCGAAGTATCTAATTTATCTTTCTCTTGAAGTATTATGAGAAGATGTGCATGTGAAAGGCCTCTTTTTTGAAATTCAATGGTATATACATAAGCAAGACATTTGCCAAATAACTCATTTATAGTGAAGTCACGTATTAATTCATTTAATTTGATCTTAAAAACTCTGGCTACTAAATCTGGTCAATCTGAAGCACTTTGTCCAAGAAGTAGATTTTGATTAATTTCTGGCCATTGTGGATTACATGTAAATGTCACAAATAAATCTGGTTTTCCAAATTTTGTCACAATAGCCATAGCATCATTGTATCTTTCTCTCATATTTCGAGGAGATCATTGAAAGGAAGATGGTAAAATGATGGCTTTGCCAGCTGTCATGTCTCTGCTTGTAGACACATCAGCAACATAGTCCATGAGTCCACAATATTGTTCTACACGTAGTTTATCTTGTTGATATTTTATAAAGTTTAAATTATTTGCCTCAACTTGCAAATATGAATCAATAATCCATTGTTGTGTTAGCTTTCCACCACATAAAATTGGATTAAATTCATCTCGAATGGCAATTTGAGCTACTTTAAATTCAAGCATAGAAACATTATTTCGGATTCTGGCTTTAGCATTTGGGTAACTGGGAAGGGTTAATTTTGGTTACTAACCTGCTTCTCCATGTGGGAAAAACATGGGATATGTCATTGGATCTAAATTTGGACTTAAGATATTAATATTAATAAATGGTTGCTCCTCATTTCTGGGATATACTCTAATGTCTCTTTGAAATGGTGGTTCTCCTTCATCATTCTGAAAGACCATTGCAACTTCATTTGATGTTGGCAAGTTATAACGACATTTATCAGTATGTCTGTCTCTTATAAGCACCATATTAACCTTTGGCATGGGTAATTGATGTCTTTGTGCATGAAGTTGTTGTTCATTTTCTACTTCTGCCAATTTTTTGTATGCTTTACTGTAGGGATTGTTGTCCATAATGTTATTTAGCTCTATGAAAACACTGGGTAAGCATTTTTTATTTTCTTCCATCTGCATACGTTGGTCAACAGCTTCCATTGTATTTAGGACATATAGTTGAACGAATTTTCTTTGCTCCCCTTGCTCTGGATGTAAATGTGAAGTCCGATGATAAATTTGTCCTTGGACTTTAAAACAGTAAGGACAATGTCCTGGTACATTAGCAGCCAATGTTGCCCCCATAGATGCAAATGATATGGCACTATTGTAGGATCTTATGTTTGTCTTAAATTTTTTGTAATTTGGAAAAGTAGGTTCAGTCATAATATTTTGTAAATAGCTTGGAAATTGTTTCCTTTCTGGAAGTTTGAACTTGCCTTTTTGACAACAACTAATAAATTGTCCATCTCTGGGTCTCTCCTGTTTAAAATAATAAGCCTCACAAAATTGACATTGAGTACTCATGTCCCCACAACTATGAACCTCTACTGCTAAAGACTTGAGTAAAGGACAATTTGCAAAGCATATCGGATGTTGACTTTCATATTCATCAGGTGAAAAGTCATGAAATGTTTCAACAACAGGTTCTAAATGTTTAGTTTTTTTCGTGGCTTTTCTTGGTATATGTTGTCCTTGTTTTGTTGAAATGTCCTGTAAGTTTTTAGTAAGAGTTTGTAAATGCTTTGTTTTGTAGTTGCTTTTTTTGGTCTGTCTTGACTGGTATCTTGTAAAATGTCATCTGATGTTTGAGGAACAGTTTGTAAATGCTTTATTATCTTTTTATTTTTTTTTGTTGTATCTTTCATTTTTGCAGCTGATAGTCTTTTATTTGCAAGTCTTTTGCGTTTTTTTTCTCGTCGAATTTCTTTCTCCTCAGGTGTCTGCTGGGCGGCCCATCTCTCTTGTCTTTCTCTAGTTTGACGTCTTTTCTTCTCTTCTTTGGTCTCGTTATCAGCCATATTAATCTGTAAAGGAAAAAAAAGAAATGTAATTGTGTATATTTAAATTTGTAATTCCTGTTAAAGATTCTTGTGCACAATTGTTTAAATAAAAGGCAAATCATTAATGTATCAGTTATATTTAGTTAAAATTATAATTCCTGTCCTCACTGACTAAGAATTTGGCCAATGGAATACTGCTGTAAATAAGCATGTAACATATTTTTTTCAAATAATGTTTTTATTTATTAAAAACGTTGTTTGTGGATAGATATTTACCACTGCAAAACTTCTTTGCTAAAAAAAAAATTGATGTGGTTATTGACCTATGTATTACATAGTGGCAATTTAAATAGAATAAGGGAGATAGTAAATTTATTTTTTTATTTTTCTGTTGACACGGATGCAACTGAAAGCTGTTTCTTTAGTTTTCTCCTTTTGTACTTATTATACTGTACCTTGGTTGAAGTGTGATTTACATCCGAATGTTTGTTGGTCCTCGGTTGAAAATCGTTGTCCAATGGTGTGGTCCTCTGTTGGAAGTCCTCGTCCGATGGTGTGGTCCTCTGTGTAAAATCCTGGTCCTATGGTCTGGTCCTCTGTTGAAAGTCCTGGTCCGATGGTGTGGTCCTGTGGCGATAGCCCTCGTCCGATGTTGTGGTCCTGTGGCGATAGCCCTCGTCCGATGGTCTGGTCCTGTGTTGAAATTCCTCGTCCGCTGGTCTGGTCCTGTGTTGAAAGTCCTCGTCCGATGGTCTGGTCCTGTGGAGAAAGTCCTCGTCCGATTGTCTTCACGCAGTATCTGTTGTAATATAAAATAGAAAATGTTGTTTGAGTGAAATGTCTTTTAAATAAGTAAAAAATGTATGAATTTGGCTGTATTGTATCAGTTATGGTTATTTTTTTCTATTTTTTTTTTTTTTTTTTACTTTCTGTACATTCCCACGACTATTGTTATTCTTATTTAAGGTTCTTAGTAAGGCTTGTGGGTTGTGATATATTAAATAAGAATATGAATTTATTTTGCTATGTGTTTATGTTATTTTTTGTACAATCCTGTTTTGTGCGCACCACTTGTGGTATACTTATTTAGCCTTTATTGGGATGGTTATAGTTTGTGAAACATGAAATAATATAATTAATGTAGTTTGCTATGTGTTTGTGTTAGTTTTTTACAATCCTGTTTTGTGCGCACCACTTGTGCTAAAGTTATTTATTCTTGATTGTACTGGTTATAGGTTGTTAAACATTAAAGAAGAATGTTAATGTAGTTTCCTATGTGTTTGTGTGATTTTTTGTACAATCTTATTAGGTGCGCAACACTTTTGTTATACTTATTTAGGCTTCTTTGTAAGGCTTATAGGTTGTTAAACATTGAATAAGAAAGTTAATTTTTTTGCTATGTGTTTGTGTGAGTTTGTTCCAATTCTGTTTTGTGTGTAACACTTTGGGTCTCATTCATTTGCGATTTGGCTAATTGAATCGTGCCCTAAATAATCACATAGCATATTTTTTTAAAGAAGTTTTTAGTCAGTGAAAAACTTTCTTTTGGATAGATTTTTACTAACTAAAAACTTCTTTAAAAAAAATGTTATGTTCTTATTTAGAGCCCTATTCAATTGGGCAAATTGCAATTGAATGAGGGCCTTTGTGTGTACCATATGTTGCATAGTTTGCCCCTCATTGAATTGCAATTTTTACAATGTAATAGTACTCTAAGGCCGTCATTGAGTTCTAAATAAGCACATCACATATATTTGTTAAAGAAGTTTTTAGTTATTAAGCATCTATCCAAAAGCAAGGTTTTCATTAACGAAAAAGTTCTTTAAAAAATATATGTTATGTGATTATTTGGATCCCTATAGAATTAGCAAAATGGCAATTGAATAAGGGCCTAAAAGTGCTTATTTATAGCCATATTAAATTGTCCAAAATAGCAATTGAATGAGGGCCTTTGGTTGCTGCATTTGTTATATTGTCAGCTCCTCATTCAATTGTGTTTTGGCCAATGGAATAGAGCTCAATATCACCACAGAACATATTTTTTTACCGAATTTTGTATTTAGTGAACTTGTATCCAAAAGCAACGTGTTCACTAAATAAAAAGTTCCTTTAAAAGATATGCTCTGTGCTTATATAGAGCCCTATTGAAATGGGCAAATCACATTTGAGTGAGGCCCTCAGCCATTAAAGATATATAGGTCCTCATTGAATTGCAATTTTGCCAATTGAAGAGGGCTCTATATAAGCACCTAACATATTTATTGAGCAAAGTTTTTAGTTATTGAAGACCTTGATTGTGGTTAGAAGTTCAGTAACTAAAAAGTTCTGTATCAAAAATATGTTATGTGCTTATATAGAGCCCTATTCAATTGAGCAACTCACAATTGAATGAGGCTCATGGTTCTTTCTTTTTTATACTTAATACTTTACCTTGATTGAAGTGTCGAATGACAGAGGGTCCCCTCCTGCCAATCTTAATCCGCCGGTCTTCTTGTAGTGTCTGTTTGAAAAAGAAAGTGAAATAGTTATTTGTATATTTATAATTTTTCATCTAGCAAAGCATGGCCTTTTGAGCATGTAATGTCTTGTTGTATCTTACCTATTGTTCTTTGTTGGTGTTCTTTAAAAGGGATTGTGCTTCACAATGCACGGTGCAAATTGTTGAGTGACACTGTTGATGCAGAGTCTGTTTGAATATTAAAAGAAATAGAAAGATTCAGCTTTATATGATCTATTGAATTGCACTAAATTAATGTCATTTAAATATACTTCTGTAATTATTTTCAATTGACCTTATTTTTTGGTGGGGGCTACACACATATGTCACATACATGAAGCACATTCCATAGTTTAATGTAATTATTTTGTGTGCGTGTGACATATCACTATACATGAATCATATTTAAATTGTTAAATTAACCTTATATTTTTTTTTCCAACACACATAAATGTTTGTGTGTGAGATGTAACTATAGATGATACACATATATGTGCGTGTCACATATCAGTATACATGACATATAATGTCATTTAAATGTAGTTGTTTAATGATTTTGTTTTAAGCTAATTTTGTTGCAGTGGCAGCAATACACATAAATGTGTGTGTCACATGTCAATATACATGATACACATATATGTGCGTGTCACATGTCACTATACATTATAGACATATATGTGCGTGTCACATGTCACTATACATAAACCTCTGTTTAATATTGAATTATGTTTTTTTGTTGTTTTGTTAAATGAACCGTATTTTTTTTGTGGGCCTATACACATAAATGTGCCATACATGTCACTACATAAATCCTAGTTTATTTTTATTTTTTTTGACCTGTCCTGATAATAAAATGTAATATATTATAGCTTACCTCTCAGTTGTAATTTGCACAATGTAAAGTAGTAAATTAGTAAAGAATTGTCTTCTCAAGTAAAAGCAGCAGTTATCTCTGAAGTCACTCCGTTCATCACCTGAGGAGAAATGTATTTTTTTGTGTAAAATAGGCAGTATTTATAAACTTGTAGAAATTTCTGGAAAGTGAGACCGTTAGAACGCAATACGCATGCGCTATTTGCGTTCCAGCTTACAATTTGCGTTCCATCCGCCATATTGTGCGTAGTACTGTTCAAAATGGTGTTTAATATAATTGTGATACGTTCCGCATAGTATGTGTTTCATTATTGCGAGTAAGTGTAGTATAGTTACGTCTGAAGCCTCGTTTTCGTTTTGTTCGTCGGCCATTTTTTCTCTCGCTTAGCGATGGTATTAGTGTCTAAAGTGTTTTATTTTTATTTAAATGTAGGTGTAACTTGTTTTTTTGAGGTGCTGGCTGGTTCCTCTTGCTGTAGGTAATCTTTTTATGTGTTTGTTGTGTGTATTTCTTAAGTTTTAAATGTTTGTATGTCGGCGTGTTGCGTCCGATGTTTGCGAGGTCGTAATGTGTGGTAACATGTCTCGTATGGTGTTTGCATGTGTAGCCTCATTTTCGTTTTATTCGTCGGCCATTTTTTGTGTCGCTTAGCAAATTATTTAGTGTCAACTCTTTTATTTTGAGTGAAATGTATGTGTAAGTTGCATTTTTGAAGTCGTGGGTGCTCCCTCTTGGTGTAGGTAAGCTTTTTATGTATGTGCTGTGTGTATGTATTGTGTTTTTAATTTTGTAGTGTTCGCGAGTTGCGTCCGAGTGTTGCGAGGCTGTAATGTGTGTGAACGTGTGTCGTATGTTGTTTGCGAGTGTCGTAATGTGTGTGTCGTGCTCTTTAAGTTGCGATGTGAACTTTGGGAGGTTCGCAGTTCTTTGGGTTGGGAATTTGGGTTGTGAATTTTGCAAGGGTCGCAGTTGCTGCAAGGCGCTCCATGCCAGCAACTGAGAACTTTGCGAGGGCGGCGGGCTCGCTATGCGAGCCCGCAGCGTTAGCAACAACTCGTACGCTCACAACTATATATGTGATATATATATATATATATATATATATATATATACACACACATATATATATATATATATATATATACACACACATATATATATATATACACACACACATATATATATGTATATATATATATATATATATATATATACACACACACACATATATATATATATATATATATATACACACACATATATATATATACACATACATATATATATATATACACACACACACACACACATATATATATATATATATATATATATATAAAGATACTGAGGTATATATCTAGTAATACAGTGTTCTACTAAGATGTGGAATGTGATGCACAATTAATAAACTAACAGAAGTACACATGGTGTCAGATGCCTTCCAGCAGCCCCCCTCACCCACAGTGGAGATGTAGGAGGGGGTACACACACACACAAACACACAATGACTGCAGAGCACACACACAAACACAATGACTGCAGAGCACACACACAAACAGTGCAGAATACACACATAAACAGAGAATTAATGCAGAACACACACACACTGCAGAGCACATAAACACACTGAATGCAGAGCAGACACAGAAACACACACTGCAAAGCACACACACTGACTGCACAGCACACACACAGACTGCAGAGAACACACTCTCACTGCAAAGCAAGCACTGACTGCAGGTGACCCTGTGGGTGCAGTTCCCCTGTCCGCCCCCGGGAGCGCTGTTTCCTGGCTGTGCCTCTGTCCCGGCTCAGATCTTGGGCTCAGTACTCAGGGCTGTGAGAGGCCACCTCTGCCGGGAGGCAGACCAGAGACACAGGAGAGAGCTGCACAGGGGGGAGAGAAGAAGGAGCATCACGGGGGGCTGAGGAGTGGAAGAGCAGCACAGGGGGGAGAGAAGAAGGAGCATCGCGGGGGGCTGAGGAGAGGAAGAGCAGCACAGGGGGGAGATGAAGGAGCATCGCGAGGGGCTGAGGAGAGGAAGAGCAGCACAGGGGGGAGAGAAGAAGGAGCATCGCGAGGGGCTGAGGAGAGGAAGAGCAGCACAGGGGGCAGAGAAGAAGGAGCATCGTGGGGGGGCTGAGGAGAGGAAGAGCAGCACAGGGGGGAGAAGAAGGAGCATCGCGGGGGCTGAGGAGAGGAAGAGCAGCACAGGGGGGAGAGAAGAAGGAGCATCGTGGGGGGCTGAGGAGAGGAAGAGCAGCACAGGGGGGGAGAAGAAGGAGCATCGCGGGGGGCTGAGGAGAGGAAGAGCAGCACAGGGTGGAGAAGAAGGAGCATCGCGGGGGGCTGGGTGAGAGGAAGAGCAGCACAGGGGGGAGAAGAATGAGCATCGCGGGGGGCTGAGGAGAGGAAGAGCAGCACAGGGGGGAGAAGAAGGAGCATCGCGGGGGGCTGAGGAGAGGAAGAGCAGCACAGGGTGGAGAAGAAGGAGCATCGCGGGGGGCTGGGGAGAGGAAGAGCAGCACAGGGGGGAGAGAAGAAGGAGCATCGCGGGGGGCTGAGGAGAGAAGGAGCAGCACAGGGGGGAGAGAAGAAGGAGCATCGCGGGGGGCTGAGGAGAGGAAGAGCAGCACAGGGGGGAGAGAAGAAGGAGCATCGCGGGGGGCTGAGGAGAGGAAGAGCAGCACAGGAGGAGCACTGACCGGGAGGACAACAACTCACTGTGCAGGGGGTGAGGAGAGGGATCTAGAGCCAAGACTGGGGGATCTAAAGCGGAACCAGGACTGTGCGGCCCTGCGCGGGGCATTGTGGGGAGGAGGTGGCTGCTCCATCCCAACAACTGAGGCCCTTGCACGCAGCCCTTGCTACGCGAGGGCCGCGGGCTCTCTATGCGAGCCCGCAAGCGTGAGCAGCGGCCCGTACGCTCACAACTATATATGTGATAGCAGAAAATATCCATGTATATAACATTCTCCTACAAAAGAGAATGGCATACTATGGGATATTCATCATCATGGTGCTCGTCTATTCTCCTGCACAACTAAAGCGCGACTATTAGAAGCCATTTTATTATATGTCTTGTAAGGCTGACATTAAAATGATGAAGACAGGAAGCTAGTCTAGAAATGTGTGCTGGTGAAGTAAATATGTTATCATATTGATTTGTAGGCTGGTATATTGTAATGTCCCCAAAGGTAACTCTACATGTAAACTAAATTAAACATAGATATGATGGCAGATAAGATCCAGAAAGCCCATCTAGATTGCCCATTATATTCACCTAAAATATTGGCTTAACTTAGTCTTAGTATACCTGATTGGATTCATTCTACCACTTTAGCTGGAAGGCTCATCTTATCCATCCCTAAATATTCCAACTTCAAATCATGATACATTTTTATAGTACATAGTAGCTGACTTTCAAAAAGCCTCAAATCCATCAAGTATAAGTATTTTCACGTCTCCTCTAATGCATGTTTTATGTGATTAGATCCAGAGAGATGTAAACAACCCATCATAGCACCGACATTTTACTCATTTGAGAAGAATAAATTCCTTTCTGACACTAATAAAATTATTTTCTCTGCTTAAATAAAATACACATGCTATATTAAGTGGCATAATATACAAATAATATTCCAATGAATTTATATAATTAGATATCCCATTCTCTCTCACTTCTAGGGAAGATCTGCTGCCATGAACAGTTTCCATATTTGGAGCTCTCTTGGAGCTTCCCGCTTCCAATCTCTTTCATTCTGAGGACACAGACCCCACCCCCAAACAAGATGTTGTCAAATCATAGCAGGTAGTCGTCCAATCACATTGCTCAGAGCAATAGCTGCTGTGATCTCATCTGTATTGTGTCTCTGTTGTATCCTACAACATGGTGGCAAAATGGATCACTCCTAAAGGTGGAAAAGTTATTAGAAAAAAAAAATACAAATCTATAAATAATTTGAAAGAACAGTTTTTTTTCCATATCTATGCATGTTTATTGCAATATGGTGTAAAGTAGCCTGTGTTACAGTGTCCCTTTAAGCATTCAGTTCATAACCTGTAACATGGAGGTCTACAGATTGTAATTGTTAATGTAAACGATATATCGTTAGTTGCTTTGAATTTCATGTAATGTTGAACATGATTTTATTCTAAGTGTAGAGACGGATGTCTGTCACCATGTCATGTAATAGAGAATATTATGTCTAACACTTTACTGGTGTGTTACAAAGTAGGTCAGTTCTTCAGTGTTTCTGGACTTACAGTATCTGGTCCAGTTTTAATAATAAAGGTAGGGGGGTTATGATCACATTTACCAATCTGCATCTACTGAGCATGGACTTTTTGGGGATGCTTGTGCTGATTTTTGCCTTGTCTCCTGTGCAATATGTTGTTCTCATTTTGGGAAAGAGAAAAGGAAAGGCAGAACTATCAGAACTTCATGTAAGTGAGGCACCAAAGTGAAGGTGATGTGACACTGTATTGTAGTAACTAATGTGTCTTGTGTGTAGTCTTGGCAATAAGACTTTTGTTAAACTCTAATACAGTGGTATCCAAACTCGGTCCTGGAGGGCCACACACATGCCTGGATTTGATGATAACCCTACTGTGCACATGTAAGTCAATCACTTCTTCAGTCATCCTGATTGACTCACCTGTGCACAGAAAGGATATGTTCAAACCCAGGCCTGAGTGCACCCGTCCAGGACAGAGTTTGGACACCCCTGCTCTAATACATTATTTGCAACACAATATCCCTAAACTAAATATATAACAAATAGCTGACTGTGAAATAATCTGAATAACTCATTTTTTTATACTTTATTTCTTTAAAATATTGATTGATTGTTTGATTTATTATTACTTGATTGTTCAATGACCTGAACAGATTTAGCTCCTGCCTATGCAATCACTGAGTGCCCTGGGAGAGGCAGGATGTCCCTACCTTGCCTACATTTTAATATATATTTTGCTTTTTTATTTTTCAACATATTTTTTATCAGTTATGAGCCAAACTTACCGTTTATCAATCCCATTAACAGAATTATCATTATAAAGGTAACCAGAGTGTGAGATGAGTACAAAAAACCTAGAAATAATTGTTTTCTCCTCCGTACATTGGTCATTATAGAGTCACTTTAAGGTAAAGCCTTACTAATGAATAATGCAGAAAATAAAAATGGATAAGTATTGAAGTGATTAGCAGGGTCATAATTCGTATTCCAAAACAAATAGAAACTATTTCCTTCTGGCACTTTAAGGGCAAACATTTCATTCATAAAAATAAAAGATACTCAAGCACAGAGCTTGTAATCTTTGGCTCATCACTATTATAAAGTTTAATTACATATATGCACGTAGCTCACATTGGAAACACAATGGGATGACCTGAGGACATATGCATACACCCAATAACCCAACAACCAGTGTATTGTGGGTAAATGTGTACACCATGTTTAGTGGAAGATTACATTTCCTGACCTGAGAACACTTCCTCCTACGCCTCCATTTTACATTCCTTTGATTCTTCTTCACTTCCTCACCTAATTTACTCTCATTCTCTTCCACGACTATTATTTTCCATATTCCATTTCCAACCTGTTTTCTTACACCAACTACTTATTCTTATTTTATGCTCTTCACATGTTCAAATCAACCTCCTCCTCATTGCACCAAAAACACCATATTTGTTCTATATGTTCTGTGGAATAGCTAAACTTGACAATATGGACAATATTTGTAGAAATTACATCTTTCCATTTTTATCTTTTATATGGATATATTTTCTTTTGTCAGCTGACGGTGCCTGAGATTTCCCCAAGGGTTTTGTTCCTTGTAAACTGATGAGCTTCCCGGTACTACTACTGAAAACTCTCAAGTTTTTGTGCAAAATAATTATCACCACTCATCCTATAGCCGGCATTTCTTTTGACATTTTTTGGGCTAGCTTTAAGGGCATATAAAATCATTGAAACCAAACTATGTACAGTATACAGTCTTTTTCACACTTTCAAAGTGAATTTAGTTTGACCTTTGATCTGACCTTAGCCTACTGAGGCTTGGGTCCATGGCAAAACTCAGCACAGATGTTTCTACTTCAATCTTAAGCTTGAACAAACAGTAACATTATTTACACCAGTTGCACATTTCCTTGAAAAATAGTTTGATTTGCATAGGTATATGCCTAAATGTTTGTGGTAGTGCTTGGAGACAATAAATGGAATCATCATACATATCTTAAAAAAGAGGAATCAGGTTACTTAAGCAAATATGCTGATATATTGTCTTAAAGATACCCTCCACTGCACCCAGATCAAAATAATACACCCGCCACAAAATATTTATACAGAGAAAATCCTATGTTTCAATTTTTAATTCTGGGTGTGACCTGTGACTGAGATGTAATTGAATTGTCATGATAAATGAAAACTAAAGCATTCAACTGGACACATTTATTTTCTCTTTTTGATTGAAACAACAGCCCTGATGGAAGAGAAGCCTGTAATAAAGTAGTGGTAACTGATTCTCTCTCTTCCCAATCTTCCCCAAGGGAATCCCTTCCCTGGGCCAGCACAACATGGACCTGGCATCCCTTGGCTTTGTTGTTTTCAAATACCCCTGTGATAACCATGGTTTCCCTGTTTTGATTCTCTACAGCTTGAATACCCCTTGTGTCTTTGTGTTTTGGACATTGTATGGCTAACCACTTGTTACATTGATTGTATCTATGTTAAACATGCCTGATGTTGGCATGTGTGTTTTATATGTAGTTTTGTAATTCATATATTGTGATACAATTATTGTTTGTAAGGAAATGTCTAAGAGCCCCATTGTGAAACAAACACAATGGGGGCATTAAGCATTTAAGACCTTCTGCTGAGTGATCAGGTTAACTAGTCTTCCTATCTTAAATTTGTTAACTTTTGTGTTCCAAAAGGTTTTTGTGTTCCAATAAGCGGCATTACCCCTTTTGAAAGTATACATGCATGTCAGCTGTATTTCTGAGGATTGGAGAAGATAAATAACTTTGCTGCATCAATGCTCCAGAACTGCATCCCTGCTCTCCACAGGTAATGAAGCAGTCACCTTAGCACTTTAAATGCAAATATTAACACACTACTGTACTTATATTAAAAGTTAAAGTAATAGTTGGTCTAGAATTAATAGCACAACATTCTCATGCCCTCAAATCGGCCCGTAAAATACTTTACTTCATGTTTAATTTCAGTGTTATATCGATCCTGGCCATCAATGTGTTACTACATAGACATCAACTTGCACATAAAAGAATATCATATTTACGGCTTTATGAATATTGCATTATAACTGGAATGTGGGTCCGATCTTAACTCGTAATTGAACCCAGTAACACTTTGAAAATCCCACCTCTATTTTTTTAGTGATGTAATTCTGACAATCTCTTTTGCCATTGGCTCCATCCAAACTCCTAACTACGAGTTTGACTAATTGATCACTTTCACAGCCGCACATCTGACGGGCGAAAAATAGTTTAGGGGTTGGGCTCTCAAGCCCGTAACTCTCAGCCTGTTCTAATTTAATAGCACCGTAAATCCACAACACATCAAGCTCACAGCCGTTGTGGGTCTTACTTTGCAGATACGAGCATAGAAAATCCTACCTATCTATGTTAATCAGCCATCCCCAAAAAATTGTGAGAGAACTGCTACAAGTGACAGCAGTAAGCAGTAACTGTGAAAACACTCTTTTCCATAGATTTTTGGCCTGATAATAAATTACAAGATACTCTGAGAGACTTTTCCCCCAATAGCCTATGCTAATAATACCTTATGGATCACTTGAAAATAAGGGCGCTGCGGTAACTGCATAAATCAGAAGAAAGATTTACGAGTATCAAGGACAACTCACAACTTGTTTTCAAACACTTGCTGAGTCCTCCAGAAGCATTTAAAGTAACAGTATAGCAAAAAAAGCACAACAAAATTATGAATTGTAAACATTATTTGCCACTTAACAATCCAATATCAACATATGTGTAATACAAATATATGATATGTTAGTTTTATGATACAAAATCACAGGGAACACACAACCCAGTACTCATGGGGTTAATACACATCACAAAAACACATTGCCTAGGAACAAACACTCTAATGCATTGTCTATAAATATATCATATTCTAACACAAATTAAACACGTTTATTTATAGAAGCTATTAATACAATTGTTGCATCTTTTTAATATCAAATATATCACATATTATAATTGTCAAACTGAGATTCATCCTCAAGTTTGCGAGGGCTGCGTAGTGAGCCGTTGAGCACAGAAGTCTTCCGAGCTTGGAGCACTTAGCCGATGAGCACTGAAGGCGCTCATCTGCGGCGAGCCTCACATAGTGAGGAGAGCAGTTGAGGCATTGAAACTCAGAGCACTTAAGCGCTGAGCGCCCAAGGGGGTTAACGCCAGTGAGCCTCGCAAAGCGAGCAGTTGAGGCATTGAAACAAGCGCGACTTAGGCAGAATTAAGCGCCAAATCGCAATTTAATAAGGCTGTTAGCCACCAAGCAGTTAGGAAATGCGGGATCGCCTTAGGCTGCAAGCAGTTGAGGAACGCGGGACTATGAAAAAAACAATTGCAAGGCTTGGAACTTAGAAAAAAAAATTGCAATGTACGCAACTTATAAAAAGTTAAAGGGCCGAACCGCACAAATAAAAAAATACAAAAAAACTAATAAAAAACTCACACAAAGCACGGGGGGACAGCCACGATGTCTGGGAGTGAGGTTGCACACTAATTTAAGTTGAATTTGCTAAGTTTTGGCACACGAAAAAAAAATGAAAACAAAGCTACACAACCCCGAACCACGCAAAACACAGCCAGCCGCGTACCACTTTAACTCAGGAACGTACAAGGTACAAAATACACTGTTAGAAAGGACGGAAAATGCTTGTGAGCTGCATAACACATTGATAATCGCCGCCATTTTAAAAACACTAATTTGCAACTGATAACATTACAAATCTAAAATGGCTCTTTACTCGACTAAACAAACTTAGATCACCAACAGTCAACATATACATTGTTTGCTGCAGGAAAATAAAAACAGATTGTTAACTCTTCAGGATATTGGTTGCTGGATATATTAATTAGAAATAGGTAAAGTATATTCATTTATTAAGTAATTCAATTAATCCATTATTACTAAAAAAAAATTCTATATAAAAAATTTAAAAAAGGCTAAATAGCATATTTTACACTTCCGTTTGAAGGACACGAAGGGAGAGGCTCGCAATGAGTGCCAAAGGTGCTCAGAGGAGCAAATGTAAACAAGGGGATGGGGTCGCAATGAGCGCCAAAGATCCTCAGAGGACCAAATGTACACAAATGGAGAGGCTCGCAATGAGTGCCGAAGGTCCTCAGAGGAGCAAAATCTTTACATTGTGTGGCAAACAGCATTGCCATGGCTTTAAATTTTATTGCCCCGTCATTTTTGATGGGCAAGTCACTAGTTAATAAGTAAAAAACAGTTATAGCAGTTGTTCCTGCACTTCCAACTCATTATAATATTTGTGACGTTCGCATTTCCTGTCGGCTCCTAGGGCCTTCTCACCTGCAATAAAAATCTGCTGCACCGAAGGCAGGCTGTGTACTGAATGCCCTAATGTGGGGGAGTGAAAGATTTACATTAGTGTAGAAGTTCGGGGAAAAAAGGTCCCGTAGCCGATTTACCACAGTGACATAACTTAGAGCACTTGATTGACATGGTGAAGAAATTAAAAGAGAAACAAGTTCTTATCAGGTAATGTAATAGAGAGTAGAGGTTTAAACATTGATTATAGAGTCACTTTAATTTAAAGTGCTAATTGTTGTTGTTTAGTTGTTCAGTCATGTCAGGCTCTTCATGACCCTATGTACTGCAGTACACCAGTCATATCTGTCACCTATTGCCCCTCTAGGCTTCATCAAGCTTATGTTTGTTGCTTCAATTATCTCATCTATCCCTCTCCACCTCAGCTGTCCCTTTCTTTGTGTGCCTTCAATCTGTCCCAGCCATTAGAGTCTTTAGAAGAAAACCTGTCTTCTCATGATAATGCCAAATATGTGAGCTTTAGCCTCATGATCATACCTTCCAGGGAACAGTTTAACTTGATTTCCTGCAGTATTGATTGATTGGATCTTCTTGACATCCAAGGGACTCTAATCAGTTTTCTCCAGCACCACAATTCAAAGGCTTCAGTTCTACACTGTTCAGACTTCTATATAGTCCAGCTCTCACATCCGTATGTTACTACTGGGAGTATCATAGTTCAAACTATGTGGACCTATGTTGATAATGTAATATCTTTACTTTAGTTTGTCTAGACTTGCCATAGGTTTCCTCTCCAGAAGCAAATGTCTTTTATTTGCTACACTCACCATCTGCAGAGATGAAAAATCTGTCACTGCCTCCACTTCTTCCCCATCTGTTTTCCAGGAATTGAGGTTGTCATTTTCCATGATCTTTTTAACATTGAGCAGCAGGCCAGTTTTTGCACTCATTTATTTTACCCTCATTAATAAATCCTATAGTTCTTTCTCACTTTCAGCCATCAGAGTAGTATCATCTGCATGTGAGGTTGTTAATATTCCTCCTAGCAATTTTAATTTTGTTTATTATTAGTGCAGCCTGGCCTTATGCATGAAGTATTCTGCATGTAAGTTGAATAAATAAGGTGACAATATACAACCTTGTCACACACCTTTTCTAATCTTGAACCATTCTAGTGTCTCATGTTCGGATCTGACCGTGGCTTCTTGGTTAACATACAGATTTCTCAGGAGGATGGATGAGAGGGTCTGGTGCTCCCATCTCTTCAATAATTACCTTGCTAGCATGAGAAATAAGTGCTGTTGTTTGATAAGTGAAGCAGTCTTTGGCACATACTTTATTTGGGGATTGGAATGTAGACTGACCATTTCCAGTTTATTGGCTGCTGTTGAGTTTTACAAACATCTCTTGTCAGTTGAAAACTTCTTGGAACAAAAAAGTTCACTTGATAAAGACTTATATTGTCCTTGGATATATTTATATATTAAGGTAATCATATACCCTCTTAAATGCTCTTTTTGTAGAGAAAATATGATTAATTTGGTAAGTCATTCTTCATAACTTAGCCCCTCCATTCCCCTTATTTTTCTAAAATGTTACTAGACTTTGCAGCTGCTGCTTGGCATTGAGCACTTTTACCTAGATGGCTGTCGTCCTCCAAAATCCCTTTCAATAGCTGATACCCCTAGATTTGCTCCATTAAAATTATAAATTGCTTGGTTATTTTTCCTTCCCAAATGCAGAACTTTACATTTATTCCTAGTAAATCTCATCTGCTATTTAGTTGCCCATTTCTCACATTTATGCAAATCCCTTTGGAAAGTACATTGTTTTCTGATTTAATTACCTTGCACAACTTAGTGTCATCATCAAAAATGGAGATAATACTTTCCAGTCCTTCTTCTAAGTTAAAAAGGAGAGGACCTAATACTGAACACTGAGGAACCCCACTTACCACATCAGTCCAATCTGTGTGTTTTCCATTGACCACAACACTTTGCATCCTGTCTCTAAATCCATGAGCACAAATTTACTGCCATTCCTGCATCCCTTAGTTTGCACAATAGTCTTCCATGTGGCACTGTTTCAAAAGTCTTTGCAAAATCCAAAAATACTACATCCACTGATGTGCCTTGATCCAAGTTTCTACCAACCTCATCATAGAAAATAATTTGATTTGTTTGACATGACTTATCCCTCATAAATCCTGTTGACTCCTACTTATAATCTTGTTTACACAGACATATTCTTGTGTATTATCCCTTATTTATCCTTCTAAAAGCTTACTCACTACAGAAGTGATGCTTACGGATCTAAAATTCCCTGCATTTCCCTTCTTAAATATAGGTATCACCTCTGGTTTTCTACAGTCTTCTGGTATCAACCCTGTGTTGAGTGAATCTTGAAAAATTAGATGTCTTTATGGCTTTATTAGCATTTATTTTTTCTAACCTCTTTTGGATTTCTTCCTGCAATAACCAATTATTTGGTGAAGGTAGTGTAGCCCCATTATGTTGCAGTGTCCCAACCACTGGTACCTCCCTTGTATATACAGAAGAAAATAACCTATTTTGCTCACCTGCTTTTTCCTGGTCACTAATTATCAGATGGCCTGTTTAACATTGTAATGTTCCTATAGCTTCCTTCCTGGCCTTCCTCCCATTAATAAAAAAAAAAGTTATGGTTAGTCTTACTTTCTTTTGCAACTAACTTGTTGTTTCCTATTACTCAGTTTCAATTACATTTGGGGGTTTATAGCAAACTCCAAACAATATTCTTTTGGAATTTGATGCTCCGCTACTTAACTCAACACTATCGCAAGTTTCAGCATAAATATCTTCTCTAACTAAAGAGGCACATCTCTCCTCCTCTTTTACCATTGTCCCTATCTTTCCTAAACAGGTTATAACAATCCAGATTAACAGTCCAGTCATGAAAGTCATCCCACTATGTTTCAGTAATGCCTATTGAATCACTTTTCTCATTAACTGCTAATAATTATCACTCACCCATTTTTCTGGGCAAGCTTCTGGCATTAGCAAGTATACACTTTATGTTGTGTGCCTGCCTCTGTACTTGAGTTACTTAGTAATACCTCCCGATTGACTATACTAACCCCCCCATCTCCTCCCCCATGACTAGTTGATTCATTATTTACCCACTGTACACTTTCTAACCCATTACTTTTATCTAGTTCCTTCCTCTACCTCCTCCAGCCTTTATACCATTTTACCCCTAAGAAAACACACTCTATTTCAAGTCTTTCACTCAAAGTAATAAGAGAGCCCTTAATGCACATTGTTCTGATCTCTGGGGGTTGAATCATTCATAGATAGACTAAGATCGGCTGCACATCGACATTACTGTGCCATATGTTCTTAGTATTTGATGTGTCCCCTTTGAACCCAACATGTTGTAATAACTGAAAAAAAACAATGCTGACCATATTTTACCGCATCTGTGTCAATAAGATAATATTTTTCCCAGTATTATTCAAAAATGAAGTGCGTAAATGGTGATTTTTTTAACTTTATAATTTTATATATAATTTTTTAAATGTTTATATTTTTTAAAATACTTTAATAAAAGTTAGGATTTAAACTAGTACTGCCTGGAATATTTTGTACTCAGTTACTTGGTGACTTTCTTATTGGACTAGCTAGTTTCTTGAAATATGTACTTGTTTCTTCATGTTGGTCTGTCCATCTCTGGCCTGTTGATGGGTTTTTAAAATTTTTTCTAGACATTAACACTTTACCTAGGAGAGATATATTTGCAATAAGCTGTTATAAAAATAGTGTTAGATAACTGACCTTGAATGTTGCTATTTTCAGACAAAACTTATTTCCAGATCTTTGTACCTATCTAGGTCTCTCATCTCAGTTCATTTATTAACACTCACATCAGACAGTGATTGACACAAAGAACGTGCCCAGTTGGCTAAATCAGAGTCTTGAACTCATAGTGTTATAGGGTTTTTGTGACGAAAGCCTTGATAGGTAAAATCCTGTGGTGAGGTCCTGTGGTGACAGTTTCAAAGTGAACTTTGGTTTTCTGCATGTATTAAAGTGCTATTTGGCTCATGAGTGCAGAGCAATAAGAGCTAAACACTGTCCTAACTAGTGGATATCTGATACTTCTTCTCTATTTATTGCTGTCTGCTTGAGACATATTGAAGAAACATGATGTCTTAAAAGCATTTCCTTTCCAGTGCTTGGGACAGATTCACTTATTAACTGCTATCTTTCTCAGGTCGTGATGCAGGTTCCCTTCCATGGAATTCTTAGTATCAATATATGCAAACCCATAAAGGAGAGAACTAAAGTGGTTGGTCCAGCTGGTACCTCCTCTTGACAAACTGGTGTCATCAGTGGGATCGGTGCTATCAAGGGGAAAAGCAAAGCAGTGATAAAAATGGCCCAGTATGATGAGCTCATAATTAGCACACCAAGAGAGCTGATCCAAACCAGGGGATCCAGAATGCCATTATGGCAGAGCTGCACCTCTTGGATAAGGAACAATTAGTCAATGCAGGGCTCCGGGCATAGCCCTAGGGAAGAAACTGGTTATGAGGCTTCTCTGCCCCGGTCCAAAGGATGTAGAGGTGATGAGGAGGTTATTTGCAGCAACTGTCCAGTTACTAGCAGGGGCCTACTAAAGTTGCCTGGGCAAGTCTATTATAGTGGATGGCAAGTCTGTTGAGGGCTTTACGGACAATGCCCAAATCTGACAAGTCCCTCCACTGAAGTCGAAGGTTGACATTGTATTAGTTGGGGCCCGTAACAATGCATCCTATTAACCTGACTGGAGTCTCTGCAGATGTATTGTTTGGAAATGACTTGAGGCCTACGGAGTATCATTATGTGGCCACCATGACCCAAAGCTAAAGCAAATAGGTAATCACCAGAGAGACACAATGGGAGCTGGCACCAACCCAACAGACCCAACTGATTTTAAGTGGGATGTAAACCAAGATCTTTATTTAGATCGGTTTAGTCCAGGGCACTCACTAGGGAGACAAGATCTGAGGGATGTAGGTGTATTTGGGAGGGCCACCTACTTTATACAGGAAAAAGCAGCCTTGTAGGCTGCTATGACATCTGGGCTACCCTCGAGCATTAATGGCATCTCTAGACGTTGACCATGACATTCCCTTAGCAGGTGATTCAGGGTACTCACCACACTCACCAAAGCCTGACTAAACTTTTTTTTTGGCCAGAAGTATCAACAGATTTCACCACTTATTGTCCCTCATGTGATACTTGTCAGTGTTATGGTGGCTCCTGGCAACTTCCCAGGGCTTCCTTGTAGCCCATGCCAGAAATTCAATTCCACTGAATGGCTGTAGATATCCTTGCTCCCTTGAAAAGCCTAATAAGTCAGGCAACAGATACAGCCTCACTGTGATGGATTAAGCCACCTCATATTCAGAGGTTGTTGCTCCTGGCCTGATTAGGACAGCAGTGGTGGTTGATTCCTTAGAAGAATTTTAACCAAGTTGAGCTCCAGAGGGAAATTTTATCAGATCAGGGTACCCAGGTTATTACTGAGCTCACCCAATAACTGTGACACAAGTGTAGTGTGACCCAGCTAAGATCGAACCCCTTTTATCCCAATTATACCAATGGCTTGTGTAAGAGATTCAATGGCATCCTGAAACATATGATTAGAATCTTTGTGGACCACGAGACAGATGTCCTTCAAGAGTCCATGGGTTCTCTTCTTTTGAACTCATATGGGGAGTGAGTAAGGGGCCATTGGACATATCACAGGAAATTTCGGAATGGGAAACTCCCCATTAAGCCATTTGTGCTAAAGCTCAGAGATAAGCTGGAAACACTGATTGGGCTAGCCAAGGAGCAACTAATTGCTATTGAAGGAAAGCAAAAGTTCTGAAATTATCAGATAGTGAGAGCTTGGGAATTCCAAGTGAGCCAGCAGGTATTAATGTTGGTACCCAATGCCCAAAACAATCTCCATATGGTTTGGTATCAGACATTCTTGCTGTCGCTGACCTATCACCTGTTTCCCTTATCCCAACCAACTTGTCACCTTACTAGCAACAGCAGCTTGAGGTCCATATGAAATGTTCCTACTGAAACAGCCCTCAGGACCCCCAAGACTTTGAAGATGAATTTAAGGAGAGTGCTGCATGTGACGTTAGAGAGAAGGGTCATCAAGCCATTCTCTGGTCCTTGGGTGTGCTTTGTGGTTGGTGTTGGTCCCTAAAAAGGATGGCACCACCTGGTTTTAACTATAGGTGTCTAAATGAAAAGACAACTACTATTGCTTACTCTGTGCCCAAAGTAGATGAACTGCTAGATAGGTGAAGAAATTGTGTATGGTGCTTGAATCACAGAAAGTTAAGATTGTGCACCAAGGAGTAAACCATCTCAAATGCCCATGCACCACTAATTTTGAAAAAGCTTCCAGATGCATTATTTGCTTATAATGTAGAGGATGACAAATGGCAACATATCATTCACAAGACATAATGGCCAGCAAGAGGACTTCTGTGGAAAAAAGATAAGAAAAAGTATACCTGGACAACCAACATATTTTTACCCAAATTGCCATATGAAATACTTAATCATGTATCACTGATAGTAGTGAATAGCTGCCTGACAATTTTATGCCTGTTTCACCATCTTGGCTTTATCAAAGGCTAAATGTGCAAACAACTCCTAGTTCTAACTGTTAACTTTCCCATATACAACCCTCACGATTACGACCTATATATGTTTGGTGTTGTGATTGACATGAAGGATCCTACTCATATAAGATAAAGTTCTTCTTAGAGCTGCTTTGATCTCCTGGTTTCTAAGACTGTAGATGAGAGGGTTTAACAGAGGAGACATCAATGTATAACATACAGTCACTGGTGTGTCCTCTTGTATATGTGTGCTTGGACCAAAGTAATTGAACACAGAGGTGCCATATAATATAAACACCACAGTAAGGTGAGAAGCGCAGGTGGAGAAAGCTTTAAGTCTTTTGTTCTTGACTCGAATCCTTAGAACTGTGCTAAATATATTCACATATGGGAAAAACGTTATCACAAAACATGTGAATGCGTAGAGTCCTCCTAAGAGAAAAAGGAGCATGTTATTAATGGAGATATCACTACAAGAGATCTTCATCAACTGAGGGAGGTCACAAAAGAAACTGTGTATGACATTTGATCCACAAAAGTTTAATCTCAGGGTACAAAGTGCATATACCATGGAGTAGGCTATCCCAATAATCCAAACTCCAAATGCCATATTGGTACAGACTTTCCATTGCATAATTTGCATGTAATGTAGTGGACGACATATGGCAACATATCGGTCACAGGACATTATGGCCAGCAAGAGGACTTCAGAGGCCATAAAGAAAAGGAAAAAAAATATCTGACATATACAAGCTGTCTTAGAAATCCTTAAACTTTGTGAGTGTAAGTCATAAATAATACGTGGGGCAGTGACTGATGATAAACAGATGTCCAGACAAGCAAGGTTCCCAAGGAAGAAGTACATTGGAGTGTGGAGATGGAGATCTGTGAGGATCAGAACAAGAATGAGAAGATTCCAAGCCAGTGTCATCAAGTAGATGAGGAGGAAAAGCAGGAAGAGCTCATGCTGGAAATTGAGATGATTAGGAAATCCAGTTAGAATGAACTCAGACAATGTTTGGTTTTCCATCTAATATCACATTCAGATTTTCCATTGGAATTGAGATAATAGCATACATTTAAAAGCAAAAAAAAAAAAAAAAACGACACAATTAAGTTAAGTTTCATCATTTAAAAAAATTTTAATTTAAAAACTTTTTGTTGTAAACTGTATTGTAGAAGAGTTTCAATATTGTCCCTGAAAAGCCAAAGTCTGCTGTCTTAAACACATCAACATAGAACATAAGCGGGGGGGGGGATAGGGTCAGAGCCCCCAGATTATATGTACAGGGGACACAAAAAATAGCAGAAATTAAACTTAATCATGCATTACCAGATTTGGCCTCTAGAGGATTGTGGATGTCTTTCCCATGGAAGCTTTTACCCATAATCTATATTATATGTATATATATATATATATATATATATAAATTAATACAAAGAGCTTATATTTTTACTTCATATATATTTTTGTTCATTTATTAATTTATACTTTATATCTATATATAGAGTTTTTAATTATTTTGGGGATGGGTGGGTGTTTGGGGCCCAGGAGCATTGAGCCAACAATGTTTTTTTTTTGTCTTTTTAAACGTCATCCTCCCCCAGATTTTTTGGCCTCCTGCACCCATGGAACACATATAGCAATTTAGCAATCTAGAAATGAGCGCTCCCTTTTGTTGGTAAAGATGAGCACTATACGCGCTCATCCCTATGACCCCGCACAACTTAGGCAGGGAGCACCGAAGGAGCTCACTGCGCTGGTGGAGATGATCGTCATAGACGCTCATCCCTACAACCCCATAGCACTTCGAGCAGGGAGCGCCAAAGGAGCTCACTGCGCTAGTGGAGATGAGCGCTGTAGGTGCTTATCCCCACGACCCTGCACCACTTGCTCATCATACCTACGACCCGAGGGACTACACATCAACAGAAAATTCGTACGAGGTATAAAATACACTATTTAGAAGGACGCAAAATGATCCACACCCGCGTAATACATACACAATCACCACCATTTTACAACACTCACTTGATACTAATAACATTACAATTACAAAATGCGGAAGTACACAGCTAAGCAAATGGTTTCCCTCCCGCATGCAGCCTATTTACACTACACACTGCACACATTGCTGACACTTACACCTCAGCTCCACAACACTGCAAATGTACATTGTATGCTGCAGGAACATCAAAACAGATTGTTAGCTCTTCAGGATATTGCTTCCTGCATATATTAATTACAAATAGGTAAAGTATATTAATTTATGATTTAATTAATTAATTATCATAAAAAAATACATATACAGAAAAAAAAAAACGGGGACAGGCTTGCAATAAACGCCCAAGGTGTTCAGCGTGCCTCACAGGGAGCATCAAGGGTGCTCAGAGGAGCAAATGTACACCAGGGGAGAGCCTCGCAATGAGCGGCAAAAGGCGATCAGCATGGACCTTGCAATGACTGCCAAATGGGCACTGACAAACAAAAATACACCAACCGAGAGGCTCGCAATGAGCGTCAAAAATACTCACACAACCAAAACACTTACTTTTTGTGGCAAACAACATTACTTGCCTTACAATTCAATTGCCGTCATTTTTTGACAGGCAAGTCGCTAGTTAAATTAGAAGAGGCTGCGAGTTATGAGCGAGAGACGCTATATTGTACGCCTTAAAGCGCACGCAACACGCAAGACTTACGTACGAGCTACGTTCGTCTTTCAGTTAACATTTGCATAATAACGTAGTGCAAAAGACGCCAAACAGCCAATAGAAAGCCGTAAAACGCAATTAAAGACGCCAGAACTCCTTTAAAAGGCAGCCAAGCCTGTAAATCATTGACTGCGCTGTAGCTTTGCAAGTGAACACACAGGTCTAGAGGAGAGTGGGCGAGAGAGAAGGATAATTGTTTTTGATCTTTTGACCTATTAGATAATTTAACCCTTTATTTACCCCCCAATACAATTACTATACCCAACATATTACTCACATTTTTGTTTTACCTCCTACATAGCCACATACATATTATATTTCTTTATCGTTATTTTATTTTCATAGGAGGAGAGAGTAGGGGAGGAGTAAATTGAGGAGAGGAGGAGAGCGAGGGGAACACACGGGGTGGAGAGTGAGGAAAGGAGGAGAGTGAGGAGAGGAGGAGAGGAGAGTAAGAAGAGCTAGAGGAGTGGAGAGGAGGAGGAAGAGGAGGAGGGAGAGGAGGAAGAGGAGGAGGAGATCAGCGATGTGAGGTAGGTGACCACAGATGTAGGCACACAAGGTGGAGGGGCAGAGGGTCAAGGGCCTGATCCCAAGGCAGGAGGTGGTGAGGATGAGGGACTGGCCCCAGGCAAAGGAGAGGGAGGCCAGGAGCCCCAGACACAGTTGGTAGGGCAAGAGGTTGTGACAAAGCCCATGGCCCCCAATTTTACCCCAGAGAAGATGCAGGTTCTCCTCAGGGAAGAGAGGTGAATGCTAGCTGGAGGGATCAGGCCTGGGCCCAAGTTACTACAGCTGTTGCAGCATTAGTGGTCGCTAATAGGGATGCAAAGTTTTTGAAACACAGGTATGAGGACTGCAAGGCAAGGGTGAAGAGGAAGATAGCAGAGGAGGCAAGAGCAGCACACCGTACAGGTGGTGGGCTTGCTGTAGAGATAACTTACAATGAATGTGAGCAGACCCAAAGGGACTGGATCAGCAGTAGTGGTAGGCATACCAGGCCAGGTGGAAACAGATCTGCTTAGCACAATGCAACGTAAGTATCGTATCACACCACACACATTGGTGTATGAAATTGTGTGTGTGTGAGGGGGGGGGGAGTGGACAAATCCCTGCAGATATCATGCTGTTTGTATGTATGTATAACTAGCTTGTACTTTGGCTGTTGTATATAATGAGCTGTATCCCTCTAGAACAGGGGTGGGTAAGGAGGGCCACATACATGCTGGGGTTTCAAGATATCCTTTCTGTGCACATTGAAGTCAATCAGGATGACTGAAGAGGTGATTGACTCACCTGTGCACAGCTAGGATATCATCAAATCCAGGCATATATGTGGCCCTCCAGGACTGAACTTGCCCACCCTTGCTCTAGAATTATATTGCCTCCTACACCCCTGCCCACATGCAGAGATAATTGACATACAACAGCACTGTAAGCCCTATGATTATGACTTAGGATATATGGGGCATCAATAAACATTTCAATACTGGTAGCAAACATATCATTTTCATAATTTGCATCAATGAAATGTCTGGACAATAGCTGCATTTAAAACAAATTCTGAGTACAATTTGCTATTTTATCAAGATTGATTTGACATACAATAGAGCAGGGGTGTCCAAAGTCAGGCCTTCTGGACCACACACAGGCCTGGATTTGGGGATAGCCCTGCTGCACCCCGGTGAGTATATAATTTCTTCAGTCATTTAGTCTAATTGACTCATCTGTGCATATAAAGGAAATCCACAAATCCAGGCCTGTCTACGGCCCAGCAGGCCCATCTCTGGACACCCCTGCAATAGAGAGTACAAATCTGGGTGTGCGCACTGCTGCTTATGTATATACAGACTCTGTGGGGCTGCATGTGCATGTCATATACTGTCCTAGCCTGGACCATGTCTCAGCTGCATATTAAAAACCATTGCAGGCAACATGTCACAGATTGGTCAATCTCACACACTGCACAGTAGATCCAGCAGAGCACGTGTCTGATGCACATGCCGTACACATTCATATGAGCCATGATCCACAATGCTTATTATGCAGGCCGTTGTTCATCTGTGTAACACAAACACCACAGTCAATCACAGGTGCCCATGTCATCAAGAATATGGAAACACATAGCTGTCAATTGTGTAAGGCAACCAACTGAACTATATGTTTATTCCACTGCAGTACCCAAGAGGACAAAGCCACCCACATAGCAAGAGGAGGAGGTGGGAGTGTTCCAAGAGGAGGGACAGGATATTAAAGAGGGCCTGGGACCATTCACACAAGCTTGCCATTTTGCAGCATATGAGGAATGGGAATAGATGCCCGTACCAGCCACCTCCACCGGCCATGTCCTGGCCCCAGACATCATCAATGCCACCACCTGGCCCAGCAACATTGCAGCCATGGGCGCAGCCCCCAACTAGTTCTATAGCATGGGGTACTGCACGATCTGGTCCCTCAAAATGGGGTCCTGCACCATCTGGTCCCTCAGGATGGGGTCCTGCTCCATCTCGTCACTCAGGATGGGGTCCTGCTCCATCTGGTCCCTCAGGATGGGGTCCAGCACCATCTGGACCCTCAGGATAGGATCCTGCACCATCTAATCCCTCAGGATGGGCTCAATCACTATCTGGTCCATCAGGATGGGGTCCTGCACCATCTGGTTACCAAACATGGTCCGACACCCAAGCCTTCTGGACGGCACCTCTGCCACGAATGCAGTCACATGTGCCAGCCATGAAGTCACCTTTGCCAGCCACGCAGTCACTTGTGCCATCCTTGCTGACAAGTCCAGCCCTGCAGTCCTCACCTGCCGGCAACACCACCACCCCTTACATTGATGGAGATCATGGCCCAGTTTGTCAAACAGAACACTGCACCACTAAACCGTGAGGCTATGGTTGCTCTGGAGGCAGCGTTGGCTCACAAACTCTGTCCTGGCTAGCACAAGATCGCTGGAGGAAAGCACAATATTGCTCCATGCTGAGATGAGGAGGCACAACCCAAGGATGGAGAGGTATGAGGAACAGGTGAGTCATGAAAGACGGCAACTAATTGAGCTAGCCCAACGCCAGCCAATACCTCTCCATCCTTCAGTTGAGCAATAAGAGATGTCTGCCTCCTCATCTCAGACCTCCCCACCACCATCTGAAAAAGATCCACAGCCACCAGATGTAGTGGCGCCCCCTGCTCCTCCACAACAAAGACGTGGAGGATGGATATGGAGTGGGAGAGGGAGACGGTCTGCGGGCATGGAAGGTGGGGGACCAGTGCTGATGAGTAGGTGGTCTTAGCACCATCCAAGAAAGCCGTCTCCTGATCACTCCTCACTGAATACTGATTGTTATAGATGTTGACATACTATTGGCTGGCTACAGAGTGTGTACATGTCTGGTTATGTTTAACATTTCAACAATTGATGTTCAATGTGGAATGACCTTGAGATTAGGTGTTGTAGTTAAACAAAATACTGTTACAATAGATATCTTGTTCTTGTCTCTGTAGGTGTTAATAGCCAAATATCATGACCATGAAGGCATGTTCTTCATCTTCGAGCAGTACAATACCATCATGTAAATAAACATTCAACCCAGTTCCCAACCGGTGCTCCATCAGTGTCATTCAACCCTGCACATTGATCTGAAATGCAATATATGACTATCTATTCACTAATGAACATGACTGTTGTGAGTTCCTATTATCATGAATAGATGAATAGTGTCCCAGCTTTAGAGTTGCACAGTCCCATTAGGATCTGCTAATCCAAAGCAGTAGTTATACGTGCATTTTTGTTGCATTTCATCCCATTAACATTATGAAAGTGGATTCATGTATTTCATGTCATCCAAACCAAATGGATAATATCCTTGGTTTGAGATCAGGATGCATTTAGGGGTAATGTGATCAGTGTAATCTGTCTGGCCTTGGTACCACCCATATACCAGTGAGATGTGATATCACATGGCACAACTATTCCATGTAGATATTAATAGTACTCTTTGCTGAAAGATTCTGGTCACAGTGAAGCATGCCTTGTTGTGTTACACATCCTCAACATATTCCGGGAAGGCTGATTGAACAGGACAGAATCAATATGATTAGTAAAGGTCGTAGATGACGTTCAGTTTAATTGGTTAATTATAGTGTCCAGAGAAAAAACAATGTACTATAATAACAGCTTACGATTTTTCTAACACCTCCTCGCTATGTTTTCTAGATTTCTAATCAGGCCTCACTCCTGCACTGCTCTGATCTATCTGACCTGCACAACAATCCCATTTCTAAGACCTCACTCCTGCCCTGCTCTGATCAATTTGACCTGCACAACAATCCCATTTCTAAGACCTCACTCCTGCCCTGCTCTGATCTATCTGACCTGCACAACTATCCCATTTCTAAGACCTCACTCCTGCCCTGCTCTATTCTACCTGCATTGTGCAACAATCCCATTTCTAAGACCTCACTCCTGCCCTGCTCTGATCTATCTGACCTGCACAACAATCCCATTTCTAAGACATCACTCCTGCCCTGCTCTGATCTATCTGAACTTCACAACTATCCCATTTCTAATTAGACCTCACTCCTGCCCTGCTCTAATCTACCTGAATTGCGCAACAATCCCATTTCTAAGACCTCACTCCTGCCCCACTCTGATCTATCTGAACTGCACAATCACCCCATTTCTAAGCAGACCTCACTCCTGCCCTGCTCTGATCTATCTGAACTGCACAATCACCCCATTTCTCAGCAGACCTCACTCCTGCCTTGCTCTGATCTATCTGAACTGAACAACAACCCCATTTCTAAGCAGACCTCACTCCTGTCCTGCTCTGATCTATCTCACCTGCACAGTCACGCCATTTCTAAGCAGACCTCACTCCTGCCCTGGTCTGATCTATCTGACCTGCACAAAAATCCCATTTCTAAGCAGACCTCACTCCTGCTCTGCTCTGATCTGTCTGAACTGCACAGTCACCCCATTTCTAAGACCTCACTCCTGCCCTGCTCTAATCTACCTGCATTGTGCAACAATCCCATTTCTAAGACCTCACTCCTGCCCTGCTCTGATCTATCTGACCTGCACAACAATCCCATTTCTAAGACATCACTCCTGCCCTGCTCTGATCTATCTGAACTTCACAACTATCCCATTTCTAATTAGACCTCACTCCTGCCCTGCTCTAATCTACCTGAATTGCGCAACAATCCCATTTCTAAGACCTCACTCCTGCCCCACTCTGATCTATCTGAACTGCACAATCACCCCATTTCTAAGCAGACCTCACTCCTGCCCTGCTCTGATCTATCTGAACTGCACAATCACCCCATTTCTCAGCAGACCTCACTCCTGCCTTGCTCTGATCTATCTGAACTGAACAACAACCCCATTTCTAAGCAGACCTCACTCCTGCCCTGGTCTGATCTATCTGACCTGCACAAAAATCCCATTTCTAAGCAGACCTCACTCCTGCTCCGCTCTGATCTGTCTGAACTGCACAATCACCCAATTTCTAAGACCTCACTCCTGTCCTGCTCTTATCTATCTGACCTGCATAGTCACCCCATTTCTAATCAGATCTCACTCCTTCCCTGCTCTGATCTATCTGACATGCACAATCACCCCATTTCTAATCAGACTTCACTCCTGCCCTGCTCTTATCTATCTGAACTGCACAATCACCCCATTTCTAATCAGACTTCACTCCTGCCATGGTCTTATCTATCTGAACTGCACAATCCCCCCATTTCTAAGCAGACCTCACTCCTGCCCTGGTCTTATCTATCTGAACTGCACAATCACCCCATTTCTAATAATTTCTCACTCCTGCCCTGCTCTTATCTATCTGAACTGCACAATCACCCCATTTCTAATCATTTCTCACTCCTGCCCTGCTCTGATCTATCTGAACTGCATTATCACCCCATTTGTAAGCAGACTTCACTCCTGCCCTGCTCTTATCTATCTGAACTCAACAATCACCCCATTTCTAATCAGACCTCACTCTTGCCCTGCTCTTATCTATCTGAACTGCATAATCACCCCATTTCTAATCATTTCTCACTCCTGCCCTGCTCTGATCTATCTGAACTGCACAATCACCCCATTTCTAATCAGACTTCACTCCTGCCATGGTCTGATCTATCTGAACTGCACAATCCCCCCATTTCTAAGCAGACCCCGCTCCTGCCCTGCTCTGATCTATCTGAACTGCACAATCCCCCCATTTCTAAGCAGACCTCACTCCTGCCCTGCTCTGATCTATCTGAACTGCACAATCACCCCATTTCTAATCAGACTTCACTCCTGCCATGGTCTGATCTATCTGAACTGCACAGTCACCCCATTTCTAAGCAGACCTCAATCCTGCCCTGCTCTGATCTATCTGAACTACACAGTCACCCCATTTCTAATCAGACTTCACTCCTGCCATGGTCTGATCTATCTGAACTGCACAATCCCCCCATTTCTAAGCAGACCTCGCTCCTGCCCTGCTCTGATCTATCTGAACTGCACAATCCCCCCATTTCTAAGCAGACCTCACTCCTGCCCTGGTCTGATCTATCTGAACTGCACAATCCCCCCATTTCTAATCAGACCTCACTCCTGCCCTGCTCTGATCTATCTGAACTGCACAGTCACCCCATTTCTAAGCAGACCTCAATCCTGCCCTGCTCTGATCTATCTGAACTGCACAATCCCCTCATTTCTAAGCAGACCTCACTCCTGCCCTGGTCTGATCTATCTGAAATGCACAATCCCCCCATTTCTAAGCAGACCTTTACTCCTGCCCTGCTCTGATCTATCTGAACTGCATAATCCCCCCATTTCTAATCAGACCTCACTTCTGCCCTGCTTCTAAGGTATATTGAAGACACTTGAAGGGGCTACATTTACTTCAGCCATCTGTACCATTTGCACTTTTATTAATATTTTTTTGCATTTATCTGGTATTATTTTTGGGGACATTGTTACTTTTTAGATTAATTTAATTCTATAGTTTTCTCTGTAACCCCTCAACCTCCTTTCTTTGTTCAAACCTACCCTCAACCCCTCCAAATCGAACACTAATAACATCCTGTTTCTCTTTAAATAACTCATTTTACTAACAGTCAAAGGTAAGTGGTCTTAATTATTTTATTGTAGCTTAGAATTAGGGTTGCTATATAGATATAGCATGTACTGTATATTAGATAGATAGGGGTATGTATAGTATATAGATAGTATTTATTGTATATTAGATAGATAGATAGGGGATTGTATATTAGATAGATAGTATTGTATATTAGATAGTGGGATATATATTACATAGGGGATGTATATTAGATAGGGGGATGTATATTAGATAGGAGGATGTATAATAGATAGGTGTGTATTGTATCATATTTAATTGTATTGTATTGTATTTAATTGTATTGTATTGTATGTATTATATGTATTTCCTTTTCAGGTGTGTATTTTTTTTTCTGTAGTGGGGGAGGGGTTGTAATGTTTTTTTTTTTTTCTGTAATGTTCCTTTTTTTATTTTCTTGTGACAGGTTTTTTTTATTTTCTGTAATGTAGATTTTTTATTTTTTGTGATTTAGGTGTTTTATTTTATGTAATATAGATTTTTTTTATTTTTTGTGACTTTTGGCTTTTCTATTTTCTGCAATTAGAGTGGTGGGGGTTATTAGGGGGTAGGTAGGTAGTGTAGGTGTTAATAGGTTAGTGTAGAGGGTGTTTAGTTGATATTTAATGTTTTATTGGGGGGTATAGTGCAGTGTAGTGTTTATACTTAGTGTCATGATGGTCCTTGAGGTGGTTAATGTTGGGTTGTAACAGGCCCATAATGGTCTTATATGAGTCTGTATGGTCCCCAATGAGTGACAGGGTTAAGTAGCGGTTTATGGGGGTCTGTATTGACCTCCATGAGTGACAGGGTTAATTCGCGGTTTATGGGGGTCTGTATTGACCCTCATGAGTGAGGGGGTTAATTAAGGGCTTATGGGGGGCTGTATTGACCCTCCTGAGTGACAGGGTTAATTAAGAGTTTATGGGCGTCTGTATTGACCCCAATGAGTAAGAAGGTTAATTAAGTGCTTATGGGGGTCTCTATTGACCCCACATGAATGACAGGGTTAATGAAGGGCTTATGGGGGTCTGTATTGACCCCCATGAATGACAGGGGTAATTAGGGGTTTATGGGGGTCTGTATTGACCCCCATGAATGAGGGGGTTAATTAAGTGCTTATAGGTGTCTGTCTTGACCCCCATGAGTGACGCAGCTCATGAAGGGCTTATGGTGTCTGTATTGACCCAAATGAGTGAGAGGGTTAATGAAGGGCTTATGGGGGTCTATTTTGACCCCCATTAATGACAGGGTTAATTAGGGGTTGATGGGGGTCTGTATTGATCCCCATGAGTGAGGGGGTTAATTAAGTGCTTATGGGGGTCTGTATTGACCCCCATGAGTGACAGGGTTAATGAAGGGCTTATGGGGATCTATATTGACCCCCATGAGTGAGGGGGTTAATGAAGTGCTTATGGGGGTCTGTATTGACCCCCATGAGTGACAGGGTTAACGAAGGGTTTATGGGTGTCTGTATTAAACCCCATGAGTGACAGTGTTAATGAATGGCCTATAGGGGTCTATATTTACCCCCATGAGTGACAGGGTTAATGAAGGGCTTATGGGGGTCTGTATTGACCCCCATGAGTGACAGGGTTAATGAAGGGCTTATGGGGGTCTATATTGACCCCCATGAGTGACAGGGTTAATTAGGGGTTTATGGGGGTCTGTATTGCCCCCCATGAGTGGGGGGTTAATTAAGTGCTTTTGGGGGTCTGTATTGATCCCCATGAGTGACAAGGTGATAGTGCATATTTGTTTTATTTAATAACGAGTCCTTTAAGGACCTTTACGGTCCTTTAAGGCCCTTTAACGTGGTAATTTAGAATTTTCATTGTAGCGGGGGTCCTCGTTTTAATTTTTTGGGCTGTTATTTTTTCTCTCGTTTAGGGCATTTTCGTGTGTTTGAACTCAGGAATTTGGAATTAAATGGAGGTGTAACTTCACTTTCAGAGGTCCTGGTTGCCCCCCTTGCTATGGGTAAGCTTTTTATGTAGTTTTTGTGAGTATTTGGTGTGTTTTGACTGTTTTTAGGTGTGCGCGGTTCGGCCGTTATGGTTGTATTTTTCGTGCGTGTGGGTGTTTGTTACGTTAAGGTTGGTTCCGATGTCTTTTTTTTTGTTTCTAAGTCGTGCATGTGTATGTTTTTAACCGCGTGTGAGGCGCCTTTGAGCCTCCACCTCCGCAAATGCGGACCCTCGCTTCGCGAGGGTCTGCATTTGCGGACAAACACATCCGACGTTGGAGCCTCCACCTTCCTCAAATGTGGCCCCTCGCTTCGGAGCAAACTGCATCCCTCGCAAAGCATGACGACGAATCGTAGTTTGATAACTATTATATGTGATACACACTGTAGCCTTGTTGTGAGTTTCTCCTCACTAGGGGGTGCCCTCCCCACTTCTTGATGATACTGCAGTGTCCTGATGACATCATCACTACTTGCACTACCCAACTTACATTTCTAAATTTCTTCAGGGGTGGCTGCCAAAGCTCTTTGAACCTATGTAAAGTGTTTGGTTGTTATAATAACCATTTGTACAGTTAGAATATATTAAAAGAAAAACAATTATCTCTAAGCACATAAAATGTAGTATATTGTATATATTTTATAAATGAATTAAATATATAGCAGCAAACCTAAGACTTATTATTTGAATTATCAAAATATATTGTATCTTTCAAAATGTCCAACAGAAAAAAATATTAAACACACTTAATATTCATATTCATCATGACTCATCATTTATTATTTTTGATATATTAATGTATTGCAATCAAAGTTAGCTATTAAAATCTATGGAAAATGTATTTGAATCTTATTAACTTGAGTAATTATTGGTTTGACCAAAGAAAATTATTTTTACATTTATGAGCTTGCTTTCCATTAGTCCATTTTCATTTTTGTTAGTCCATTTTCTTTTTTATTTATATATTTTGTCAAACAAAAAGGTACATTTTTGACACATCTCTAGGATTTTTTTTTTGTCATATATAATTATTTATTTAACCAAAAATTATATTTTTTGCATTAATGATCTTGCTTTGCATTAGACTTTTTATCTTATTTTTGTTTGTCCTTTTCCCAAAACAACAGCTTTTTTCTTTACAAATCTCTGAAAAGTTGGCCTTACATTTGTCTTATAATTATTTTCTCCAGAAGTCCAGAGAATGAATGATCTTCTTTTATGGAGACAAAAAGCTACATCTTTGTTAGTGCACCATTTATTTAAAAAATGAATCTTTATTATTTATTCTATTTAAATATATAAATAAATATACATTTATATATATATTGTATTTATTTTTGTAATTATTCTAAAAAACGTTGTTTAAAGCTAATTCCAAGTGTTATTTTGATTCTAGGACTTAGAAATTGACACTTATAATGCTACATTTATTTATGAAAGATAGACTTATTATCCTATCAATTCAGTTTAGTGCCACTATATAATTATATGAATTTGATTTTAAGGAGTCATGAGAAAGATAAGATTTTTTCATGCTATATTTTAAATCACTCAATGTTCATATATTCCATAATTTAATTCCCAGCAAATAAATGTTCTCCTTTTACCACTTAGTGGCGGTGCCCTTAGACACTCTTTATAGCACCCACATATAAACAGCAATGACATCAATTTACCGTAGTTTTCTGTATGTAACAAAATAGGGGGAAAAGTTGCTTTTTCTTATCTCTTTAGGTTTTTTTTATCAGACATCTTGCATTATTGAACTGAAAATGACTTGTTAATGTGCGTTTTACTTGTAACAACGTGACTGCTTTGATTTATTTGTGCCGTGAGACGGGCGGCAGTCTCTTTTTACACCGTATATTCCTGTGATGTGCTGCTGTTATAGGTTTTCTCATCTGGATTACAGAGCTGTCTCTTATTCTTGTATCTACATCAGATAAGAAGGTCGCTGTTCATTGGCTTTGTGTTGGGTTTTCTTAATGAACAGTCTCTCTGTATAATAATAATAATAATAGCAGTGACTTAATAGTTGCAATATGTTCTATTTACAACAAAAGTGCTATTTAATTATTTGCTTCTTTGAAACAACTACAAGAGCTTTTTCTATATACAATATCTATTGCTGCTTGTCTGCTTCTATTCTGAGATGAACAGAGTAAGTATCATACATTGGCCCCTATTCAATGCCAAGCCCGTAATTACCTTCATTCAGGTCGCATGTCTGCGGGTTAGAAAATTTTTACAATTCCTCCTGTATTCAATTGACTCAAGCCCGTAATTTCGGGGCTAAACCCTAAACCGTAAACTTTCCTGATATTATAATTTCCCTGTGAGATCCCTGGTCTGTAGAAGTTCCCTCCGCTGCTCACATGAAGTCTCTGGATATGGATCGTGTTTAAACAAATCTTATGATAAAGGTGACAGATATTGTACAGATTTCTCAAAATATATGTCGCAAATGAAATAAAAAAAAATATATATATATATATATAAAAGTGAAGATGATTACTGCCACAATTCAACATTTCTAGAGAAAAGAAACAATAAAAGGTTGAGTCTGATATATATTTTCACAATCTGACCGGTGCTCCATGTTCTTCTTAATTAGATATTTTGGATGTAAACTTTCCCCACACCCAATAAAATGAAAAGGACCCTTAGAGCGCCGAGTGATCTGTGAATATATATTCCTTCAGTGGATACCTGTGCACCTTGACATTAGGTGTGATGAGATTATCTAATCTGACTGTGAGCTCATTGGTAACACAAACATAATGCTTCAATATCATATAAAAATAATAATAATAATAATAATAATAAGAAGAAGAAGAAGTATAAGAAGAAGAGGAGCTTGATAATTTGGTGATTTAGATATTATGTATAAGATATATAATTATGGTAATTTATATTTAAGTCTTTATTTAACCTTGACCTTGTTTCTTTCTGCTATATTTATTTTTGTATTATTATTTGTTTTTGTACTATAAAAAACATAGAAAATATACTCTATTCGCACTTGTAAATCATGGATTAATTTCATTAAAATCAGGCACATGATATATTATTCAGCTGTATTATATCTATCTATCTATCTATCTATCTATCTATTTATCTATCTATCTATCTATCTATCTATCTATCTATCTATCATCTATCTATCTATAACTATCTATCTATCTATCTATCTATCTATCTATCTATCTATCATCTGTCTATCTATCTATTTATCTATCTATCTATCTATCTATCTATATATCTATCTATCTATCTATCTATCATCTGTCTATCTATCTATCTATCTATCTATCTATCTATCTATCTATCTATGTTTATTCAAACTACCATTAAACTGAACACACTCAGTTCTCTTCACGTAGTTTAATTATGACACATTCTGCTGTAATACATGTAATATTTGCATCAATATTATTAGTAATTTTATAACAAAATGTTTTCTGCTATTATTATTATTATTATTATTATTATTATTATTTTTTATTATTATCTTTTTGACCGTGTATTTTCTTCCACACTAAACTGATCCCATAACACACTCTGTGAGCTGATGATACTTTGTGTGAAATGTATTTAAGTGAAAACACTGTATGTAAAATAATATAAGTACATAATAAATATGGATCATGTATTGCTAACAATGATTGTAAAAGTGGTAAAACTATCAGAAGAAGCGCTGGAATATAATAACCTGCAGACACGCTCATGTCTATTGTAATATAATAACCCTGCAGACACGCTCATATCTATTGGAATATAATAACCCTGCAGACATGCTCATGTCTATTGGAATATAATAACCCTGCAGACACTCTCTTGTCTATTGGAATATAATAACCCTGCAGACACTCTCTTGTCTATTGGAATATAATAACCCTGCAGACACGTTCATGTCTATTGGAATATAATAACCCTGCAGACACGTTCATGCCTATTGGAATATAATAACCTGCAGACACGCTCATGCCTATTGGAATATAATAACCTGCAGACATGCTCATGTCTATTAGAATATAATAACCCTGCAGACACGCTCATGCCTATTGGAATATAATAACCCTGCAGACACGTTCATGCCTATTGGAAATAAATAATCTGCAGACACGCTCATGCCTATTGGAATATAATAACCTGCAGACATGCTCATGTCTATTAGAATATAATAACCCTGCAGACATGCTCATGCCTATTGGAATATAATAACTCTGCAGACACGCTCATGCCTATTGGAATATAATAACCCTGCAGACACGCTCATGCCTATTGGAATATAATAACCCTGCAGACACGTTCATGCCTATTGGAATATAATAACCTGCAGACACGCTCATGCCTATTGGAATATAATAACCTGCAGACATGCTCATGTCTATTAGAATATAATAACCCTGCAGACATGCTCATGCCTATTGGAATATAATAACTCTGCAGACACGCTCGTGCCTATTGCAGTGTGTGAGATATTATAACAATGTATTATTATTGCTCCACATTCCATTTGTAATTCTCCTACCAGTAAAATTATCCTTTTCCCAGTCAGATATCATGACTTACCGGACACAATGCTGCGGGTGTTATGGCCGATGCCCATCCGTTGCCAGCTGTTCCAGTCTTTGGTTCCTTTCTGTCTTTATCTTACAGTGTATGTCACTCACAAGACTCAGCTCCACCTTATAATCCTCACAGCTCTTACATTTCCAGGGAGTTCATTAAATCTTTGTCAAGTCTGTTTATTCTCACAAGAAATAAGTAAACATTTCTCTAACCTTAGACTGTAGGGACCCTGCACCTGTTACCCACCTCTTACCTATGAAGATCATGTCATCAGGATACTGAGCAACTTCTGGCCAATTGTACCCTGTAATATGGCATAGCTGGGATTATGATCTCATCCATCCTGGGTTACAGGGAGATAGCCATGGTCCTGAGGATGGTGGGCAGTAACACTTGTCTATGAAATGAGATATTTGCAATAAAAATTATGTTAGATAACTGACCTTGAATGTTGTTATTTTCAGTCACAAATAGTTTTCACGCGGTTTGTGCCTGTCTAGCAGCCCTATTAAATTCCACTAACATTAAACCCCTATGGGATGTTGAAATTGGAACTCCAATGCCGCAAATCCTTTGATCTGTCTAGCCCGTAAATGTTACAGTCGGAAATCGCTATTAAATTGCTACAACTTACCAAAGACGGTCAGGCGTTCAAGCACATAACTCAAAAATGGAGGCAAAAATAATGCATCCTTCAAATAGGACCAGCAAAGGGTCTACAGACAAGTTCTCAACACTGTAAAAAAATAATATAAACACACCATTGGACTTTAAAATGTGGGAAAGCATTGAAAAACATTACAATTACTCGCACAATATTTCCCCAATAAAAAATAGGCATTTAAAAAATATTTTATTTTATCATATGTTGGAATGGTCACGCATATGCCAATATGAAAAGCCATGCTGTAACATTCAGAAAACAATTAAATACACACTACCTGCTTAAATAGCAAAACAAATACCTGAAACTGGTGCCATATTAACCCTTTCTCATTCATAGAGGCGCTAATGTGGAATATATATATATATATATATATATATATATATATATATATATATATATATATATATATATATATAATATATATATATATATGATTGTAAATACATCTCGCTCATCACATCTACATTGGGAAAAAAATAGTGGCCAAATTACACCACCACATCATATAGATCAAGTACCAGGGGAACATATTTTTATTCTTTGTTGGTGAGTCCTTCAGTCATGTCCAACTCTCTGTGACCCTATGGACTGCAGCACATTTATCTAGGTCTCTGCCTGTGCTGTTCCACAAGGTTTGTATGTCAAAAATACTGCAGTGGGTTAGTGTACTGTGATCTGTCTGACCTCTCTGCTATCACCTGCCCACCTACACTTGCCCTACATGGTATAGCTCTCAGCTTCATTCAGGTACACAAGCCCCTTCGCCACCACCACTTAGCACTCCACAAGGGAACCCGGGGAACATACACTACACTATTCTACTCTAACCCATCAGGAGGGGCCGCAAAAACATATGGAGGCCCTGCAGAGGCACAAGATCAACAGCCAACTCACCTCCATTAGGGACAATCTGCACTACGCTCGTCCTGGAAAGTCCCACTCCTGGTGGCCATGCGCCAAGATGTATACCCATTATCATATGCTAATCTACCATTAAGTGTTTTGCTATGAATCAATTTACATTATCACCTGTCATATTCCTATCAGGACTTCAGGGGAATGTTGATACTCAACATTATGGCAAACAGGACATCTCATGTGTATTACCCCTTTATTTGTATATATTATATACATAATTATTTCATATCTTAGGATACTATTGTTATTATTATATGTATTAAGCCATTGCATAGTAACTAGGGCTCATTCATTTACAGATATAGGAATGTGATACAAATGGGATGTATGTGGATGTAAAAACGGTATAACAAAGCTTTTTTTTTCATACACAGAGCAATGGACAACACTGTGCATTAATATCATGGGTGTGGTGTGGGCAGATACCGGAAGGGCAAGAGGCTGTGGGCCATCAAATGACACCTAAAAGGATAACTGTTACATTTGGATAATAATACGTATAAAGCATAGCATCTACAATGTCCCATGTGGTCAGGACACCACATTAACCATAATCAGATGTGAGATTTGAACATCATATAACACTTAATTTCATGGAAATAACCATTAATACACATACAGCAACTATATGGTCTCCATCTGCTATATTAAATAGATGCTAGAAATCATGGATGATGTGATACTAATCAATTCCACACACAATGTGTTTTCATGCATTACTGCTGATTCCCAAAATAGATGATAGGAATCTGGCAAAAAATAAAGTGGAGGTGTTAGAACAACTATAAGCTGTTATTATAGTGCATTCTTTTTGCTCTGGACACTACAATGAACCAATTAACATGAACGTCAATTACGACCTGTGACAATCATATTGATTCTGTCCTGTTAAATCACCCTTCCTGGAATATGTTGAGGAAGTGTAATACATCAAGGCATGCTTCACTGTGAACACAGGGCCACATTCAATTTCAAGCCCGTAATTCAATCGCAGACAGCTGCATGTCTGAGAGTGTGTTGTGGGCTCCTGTTGGTCTCCATTTGCAAGGCTATTCAATTGCTCAAGCTTGCAAGTTGTGGCCTTGAAGTGACAATCGTAAACCATGCACTTGTTCGGAGCAGATGAGGGTGTAAACATGATCAATTAAGCAAGTCTGTAACCTCACATTTTGAGAAAAAAAAAGCCAATAGGAAATGAGACTGTCCGAATTACGGCAGTAAAACATGGAGGTCACCTATCCTTCAATTAGTTTGACACATACAATTAAAATGTATTTCCTGCCGACTTGCAGGCTTTAGACTGTTGTGCTAATAATTCTAATGTCTGTCAGCTCTTTCTTCGTTATTTACAGTGCAGGATTGAACTTTTATTTGTATTAACAGTGCTACCAATATGTGTTTAACCTATTTGCGGGTCCTCTCTAGCACATGTAGGATTTCCTCCTCCATTTGCGTTTTATGAGTGTGGATACATTTGTGAGCTGGGGAAATTAAGCAATTGAATAGCGATTTGCGATTTTAGCCTTGCCAAAGTGAAAGATCAAAGGCTTCTGAAGGCTGTAAGTTACGAGTTTGATGGACGCAATATTTTCAAGCCCATAAATTGTAACCCGATCGGAGACTGCAAAAAGATGCCAATTGAATACCAAATTTGCCTGCGACAACATTTACGGCCTCCCAGATCTCGAATTTGGCCAATTGAATGTGGCCCACAATCTTTTAGCAAAAAATATTATCACTATCTACATGGAATAGTTGGGCCATGCTGATATCACATCTCACTGGTATATGGGTGGTACCAAGGCCAGAAAGATTACACTGTTCACATATACCCTAAACACATGCACATTGATCCTAATGTCAAACCAAGGAAATAATTAATTTTGTTTGTGAATGACATGAAATACATTAATCCATGTTCATCCTGTTAACTGGATGAAATTCAACATGTTTAACTACTGGTTTGGATTTTGAGATACTAATAGGATTGTGCAGCTTTTAAGCCGGGACACTATTCATTCTAACTGAAACTCACACCAGTCATGTTCATTAGTGAAGAGATATATAGTCATACAGTATATTGCATTTCAGATCCATCTGCAGGGGTGAATGACATTGATCGAATGCCTGTTGGGAGTTTCCTTGAGTGATGGTATTGTACTGCTCAAAGATGAAGAACATGCCTTCATGTTTATGAGATTTGGCTATTAACCCCTACAGAGACAAGAACAGGATATCAATCCTAACAATATTATATTTAACTACAGTGCCTCAAGGTCTATCCACATTGAACATCAATTGTTGAAATGTTAAACATAACCAGACATGTACACACTCTGTAGCCACCCATTAGTATGTCAACATTTATAACAACCAGTAGTCAGTGTGGAGTAATCAAGAGGAGGACCATATCCTGGATGATCCAAAGACCTCCTCTTCCCCAACACTGGCAGCCCACCTTCAGTGCCCATGGCCCGTCTCACTTTTCCACATCTTGGTGCTGTAGGAGCATGGGATGCCACTACGTTGAGTGGCTGGGGATCGGGTTGAGATGATGGTGAGGTCTGAGATTAGGAGGCTAACGTCTCGGGTTGCAGCTGTGCAACCAAAAGCTGGAGAGGTATGAGCTGGCATTCAGCTAATTTCATGAGTTGCTGCCTGTCCCAAATCACCCGTTCCTCATATCTCTCTATCCTTCAGTTGTGCCTCCTCACCTAAGAATGGAGCGATCTTTTGCTCGCCTGGAGAATCAGTGTGAGCCTACACTGCATTGTCAGCAACTGGAGCCTTTCAGCCTGTTGTTTCTTGTTTGCCATGTGCTCCCTGGTGAAATGGGCCATGATTTCCCTTAATGTCAGGGGTGGTGGTGTTGACGGCATTGCAGCCACAGCTGATGGCGTTGGGGCCACAGGTAACGGCATTGGAACTGGAGTTCACCGCAGCAGTGCTGGAGGTGTTGGCAGCAGGGTCTGAGGTGACGGCAGTGGGACTGGAGGTGTTGGCAGCAGGGACATGGGGTGTCAGCAGCAGGGCCCAAGGTGACAGCAAGAGGGTCAGAGGTGTCAGCAGGATCGCTGGGATGCTGGGTCATTTTGAGGGAGCCCATTGTGTTGGAGGCCATGTTGGGGGACCCCGTTGTGTGGGAGTGGTTGTATCCTGCCATGGCTGCAATGTTGTTTTAGCAGGTGGTAGCTGTGATAATGTCTTTGGCCAGGACATGTTCGGTGGTAGGGGCTGGAACAGCTGGGCATGGCTGGATGATGCTGTTGAGGGTCCAGGCAGTGATTACCACTTCTCATATGTCGTTGAATGTGAATGGCCAGCATGTGTGGATGGTCCTGGGCCCCCTGGAATGTCCTGGCCCTCTTCATCAACCACTCCCACCTCAAGTGGGACCTCCACTGGAACTCCATCTGGGGTCAGCTTTGTCCTTCTGGATACTGAAATGGAAGAATAAAAATACATTTGAGTTGTTTTGCCTACACAATTGACAGCTATGTATATCCATTTTTTGACATCATGGTCACCTGAACATTGTGGATCATGGCTCATAGAAATATGTGTACTGCAGGAGTGGTGTGCAATCTGCATGTGCATCAGACACATGCTCTGCAGGATCTGCTCCGCAATGTGTGAGACTGACCAATCTGTGACAAGTTCCTAGCAATGGTTGTTAATATGCAGCTGAGACATGGTCCAGGTTAGGACAGTATATGACACGCACATGCAGTCCTACAGAATCTGTATCTACATATGCCGCAGTGTGCACACCCAGACATGAACTCTGAAAGTCAAATCAATTTTGATCTAATAGCAAAATGTACTCAGAATCAGTTTTAACTTCAGGTATTGGCCAGACATTTAATTCATAATAATTATGCAAATGATATGTTTGCTACCAGAATTTACATGGTTACTGATGCCCCATATATCTTCAGTCATAACCATAGAGTTTACAATACTGTTGTATGTCCGTTATCTATGTTTGTGGGAGGGGTGTAGGAGCCAGAAGGATTTTAGTGGGTTACAGCTCATTGTATACACCAGCCACATTTAAAGCTTATTCATACATACAAACAACAGTTCATACACCAATGCGTGTGATGATATGACACTCACTCTGAATGGTTCTTGGCACACCCAAGTCCACCTGTCCTGGGAGGCCCACTACTGCCGCTGGCTCAATCCACTCCTTGAGGTTTTGCTCCCACCTACAATAAGAGATGTTGGCTGGTTGCCTACCAGCGGTTGCACGTGCAGCTCTTGCTTCCTCTGCCATCTTCCTCTTCACTTTCAGCTGGCTCTCATGATATCTGTGTTTTACCAAACTTATGCCCCTATTTGCAAACCTTAATGCCGCAACAGCTGAAGCAATCTGACTTCAGGCCTCTGCCTTCTGGCTAGCCCATAGTAATCTGATAGCTGGCACTGATTTCTCTGAGGAGGACGTCCACCTCCTCTGGGCTATAATTGGGGGTCCTGTACTTTGCCACAGCCTCTTGCCCTACTAACTGTGCCTGGGGTTCCTGGCCTCCCTGTCCTCTCACTGGGGCTGGTCCCTCATCTCCACTACCTCCCTCTCTGGGATCAGGCCCTTGACCCTCTGCTCCTACACCTTGTGTGTCTATATCTGGGGGCACATCCCCCCTCCCCCTCTGCTCTCCTCCACCTGACCTCCCTGACCTGGTCCTCCCTCTCTCCATACCTCTTGCTCTCCTCACTATTCTCCTCTCCTCACTCTCCTTCTCTCCTCACTTTCCTCCTCTGCTCAGTCTTCCCCTCCATTGTTCCCCTCTATTTCCTCCTCTCCTCTCTCTCTCCTCACTTTCCTCCTCCCCTCCTCTCCCCTCCTATGATGTATTCAATGAAAATAACGATAATAAACATAATATATCCATGGATGTGGTAAAACAAGAATATGAGTATTATGGGTAGTATAGTAATTGTATGTGGGGGGTAGGTGGGGGAATGGGGGTGGTGCAGATGTGCTGTGGCCTACCGCTATGTATAGCTTTGTGTACGTATTAATCTATGTGTGTAAATTATGTGATATCAGTAAATATGTGTGGTGTAAATTAAAGGTTCATATAAATTAGAGGTCAAAATATCAAAACACTTACAAAACTCCTTCTCCTTTTCTCTCACTCTCTCTCTCCAAGTTCACAAACCCACTAACGTCTAGACCTGTGTGTTCACTTGCTCAGCTACAGCAAAGTAAATGAATTATGGTTTTCCTGTAAAAACCCCTTCCTGTGGCGTTAATTGTGGTTCATCACTTTCTATTGGCTTTTAGGCTTGCATCAAACTTTGTGATTACGGGTTTGGATCGTAGAGGACGATCACGAATCGGCCAGCCCTTTCACAGCTTGCGTGCAAGGAAAGGGTTTACGAGATTGCGTCTAAGGCCTGTAAAGTTGCAGCATGGTCGAATTTAATAGCTCTGTAATGCAGCAGATGTTTAAGCATACAGGCTTTAAATGTGTTTCATAGCGATTACAGCTTGGACTTTTTCACTATGATTTTTCACCCTCTATATAATGGCATGAAGCAGCTATAGATGATTTTGGTGGTCCTTTAACTTACAGTATTATATCCACCATGCTCTGTAAATGAGAAATATACAGTAAAAGTACAGAAGGTACACACACAAAGAGAGAGCAGATCACTCCAGCAGACACACACACACACAGAGCAACACCCACTATCAGACACACAGAGTAAAGGTCACCCAAAAAGGCTCACACACAGCAGATCCAAAATGCACTCTTGGGGCCCTATTAAATTCACCAAATTGTAGTTCCTGAAGCCCGTAAAGGAGCCAGCAAAAGTTATGGCTATTGAACTACCCTTTTTTAGCTACCCACAAATAATCTGTTGGTTACAGGCTGAACAACAATAGCAATTGCCAAAATTGTAACTCTGACCCAACTAAGTATTTGATCTTTCAAGACTGTTAATGTTACAAATCGCTATAAAATTTCTGCAATTCCCAAAAGACGCACTTGCGTTCAAACACATAAACAGCAAATGTAGCCAAAAATATTACGGGCTTCAAACAGGACCCACAAAGGGTTTTTACAAAGACGTAAGTGTGCCTTAGCAGCCATTAAAAAGACAGTAAACCACTTTTAAACAATACAAAAGCAGGGAAGTTCATCAGATTGGCATGCTCAACATTCCCATTGCTACATATATCGCATGATGTTCCTTGCATACCCACAGCATGTGTATGCTCACATACTCTACATAGATTTATATGTACCTATTGCTTTGCACATTCTATTCTCTCCTCTACTTGGACTATTGTGCATCATACTCCCTTCCATATATCTTCTTCAGTGCTGATGCGATCCACCCTGTACATATGGGGAAGAGTAACTCTATGCTTGGAACATAACTGTTAATGAGGTTAAGTTAATCTTCAGTTATGCATTATTCAATCCTATTATTAGACTTTGATGTTTGTGTTTGTTTCTCTAGTGTTGTTACCATTCAATTTCTATATCAACAATTAAAGTCAACAGATGTGCTCAGCACAATCAGTTAGAGGTGTAAATATTATGTTTAATATGTGTTTACATTCGATCAAAATAATCATGAATGTAGAAGAATACCATAATTTTAGCTAAGCCCTTAAAGTCATTACATATAACCCTGCATGTATATTGGCATGAGTCATGATTTCAAGCCCCCCCTGTCTGCCAATTAAATCTATTTTGGCAATGTACATACTTATGTATTATATGTATATTTCTAAATATATATATAAATATATATATATATATATATATATATACAGTATAAATATCACATATAATAGTTGTCAAACTGCGAATCGTCGTCAAGCTTTGTGAGCTCGCAAACCTCCTGGTGGCTTCCCTCCTCCTGCTGCTGGTGTCCTTCCCCCTCTATCTGCTTCTAGTTATCTCCTGGCGGCCTCAATCCTTTTGGCAGCCTACTCGCAGCCTTGTTTTTCCTGGCAGCCTCCTGGCAGCCTCATTCCTCATGGAAGCCTCCCTGGTGGCCTTGCTCCTCCTTGCAGCCTACTTGTGGCCTCCCTCTTGATGCTCCTTGAGGCCTCACTCCTCCTTCTGGTCCTGGCATCCTCCTGAAAGCCTTCCTCCTCCTTGTCCCCTCCCTCCTCCTTTTGCTCATGGCGGCCTCCCTCCTTATGGCAGCCACCCTTTTCCGGATACTACTGGCAGCCTCACTCCTGCTGCTCCTTGTGGCCTCACACCCCCTGCTGCTCCTGGAAGCTTTGCTACACCTGGTGCATCTTGCAGCCCCGTTTCCCATGCTGCTTCTGGTAGCCTCAGGGGAGCCTTTCTTCTCCTGTAAGCCTTGCTCCTCCTGCTTATCCTTAAGTCCTCCCTCTTCCTGCTGCTCCTTGCAGCGTCCTGGCAGCCTCTTGACAGCCTCCCTCCTCCTGGCAGCCTCCCTCCTCCTTTTGCTCCTGGCAACCTCCTTCCTCCTGACAGCCTTCCTCTTCCTGCTTCACCTTGCAACATCCCTCCTCCTGCTGCTCCTGGCATTCTCCCTTCTCCTGCTTGTCATGGACGCCTCTTGCCTCTATCCATGGCAGCCTCCTGGTGGCCTCATTCCTCCTAGAAGCCTCCTGGTGGCCTAGTGTTTCCTGGAAGCCTCCTGTCTGCCTAGAGTCTCCTGCTGCTCCATGAGGCCATCCTCCTCCTCCTGCTCCTGACAGCCTCCTGACAGCCTGTCTCCTCCTGGCAGCCACCCCCTCCTGCTTCTCCTAGCAATCTCAGTCCTCCTGCTGCTCCTGGCAGCCTCATGGCATCCTCTTTCCTTCTGGAAGCCTCGCTCCACCTGCTGCTCCTGGAAACCTCCTGACAGCCTCTTTCCTCCTGCTGCTTCTGGCAGCCTGCTTGCAGCCTCTTGGTAGCCTCCCTCTTCCTACTGCTCCTTGCATCATCCCTCCTACTGCTGCTCCTTGCAGTCTCCCTCCTCCTGCTTATCATCGCAGCCTCTTGCCTCTCTCTTGCTGCTCATGGCGGCCACACTCCCCTTCATGCTCATGGTGGCCTTGCTCCACTTGGAAGCCTCCTGCTGGTCCCAGTCTTTCTCGCAGCCTTCTGGTGATCTTGCTCATCTATGGAGCCTCTGGGCAGCCTCACTCCTTTTGAAAGTCTCCTGGTGGCCTGCCTCCTCATGGCAGCCTCCCTCCTCCTTTTTCTCTTGGCAGCCTCCCTCCTCCTGGCAGCCTCCCTCCTCCTGCTTCTCCTGGAAATCTCAGTCCACCTACTGCCTCACTCTTCCTGCTGCTCCTGGCAGCCTCATGGCAGCCTCTTTCCTTCTCAAAGACTCCCTCCAGCTGCTGCTCCTGGCAGCCTCCTTGCAGCCTCTTGGTAGCCTCCCTCTTCCTACTGCTCCTTGCAGCCTCCCTCCTCCTGCTTATCATCGCAGCCTCTTGCCTGCTGCTCATGGCAGCCACTCACCGCCTGATGCACATGGTGACCTTGCTCCACCTGGAAGCCTCCTGGTGGTCCCGCTCCTCCTCGCAGCCTTTTGGTGACCTCACTCATCCTTGGAGCCTCTGGGCAGCATCACTCCTTTTGAAAGTCTCCTGGTGGCCTAACTCCTCCTGCTGGCCTCCCGGCAACCTCTTTCCCCAGCGAACATTGCTCCGTCTGCTTTTGCTAGAATCCTCCTGAAAGCCTCTCTCCTCCTGCTGCTCATGGCAGCCTCTCTCCTACTGCTGCTCATGGAAGCCTATCTTCTCCTGTTGCACATGGAAGCCTCGCTTCTCCTGCTGTTCATGGTGGCCTTGCTCCTCCTGGCAGCCTCCTAGCGGCCTTGTTCCCCCTGGCAGCTTCCTGGTGGACTTGTTAAAGCTGGAAGCGTCCTTTGGGCCGCATGCCTCCTGGTAGCCTCACTCCTCCTGGCAACCTCCTGGCAGCCTCTTTCCTCCTAGTAGCCTTGCTCCTCCTGCTGGTCCTGGCAGCCTCTTTGCAGCCTTTTGGCGGCCTCCCTCTTCCTACTGCTCCTTGCAGCCTCCCTCCTCCTGCTTATTATCGCAGCCACTTGCTTCTCTCCTGCTGCTCATGGCAGCCACGCTCCGCCTGATGCACATGGTGACCTTGCTCCGCCTAGAAGCCTCCTGGTGGTCTCGCTCCTCCTCGCAGCATCCTAGCGGCCTTGTTCCCACTGGCAGCTTCCTGGTGGACTTGTTAAAGCTGGAAGCCTCCTTTGGGCCTCATGCCTCCTGGTAGCCTCACTCCTCCTGGAAACCTCCTGGTGGCCTCACTGGCAACCTTGCTCCGACTGGCAGTCTTCTGGCACCTTCAATTTATTTGGAAGCTTTATAGTGGCCTCCGTCCCCCTTTTGCTCCTGGCAGCCTCTCTCCTCCTAGCAGCCTACCTCCTCCTGCTTCTCCTGGCAATCTCACTCTTCCTGCTGCTCCTTGCTGCCTCACTTCACCTGTTGCTCCTGGCAGCCTCCTTGCAGCCTCTTTGTGGCCTCCCTCTTCCTACTGCTCCTTGCAGCCTCCCTCCTCCTGCTTATCATCGCAGCCTCTTGCCTCTCTCCTGCTGCTCATGGCATCCACGCTCCGCCTGATGCGCATGGTGACCTTGCTCCACCTGGAAGCCTCCTGGTGGTCCCTCTCCTCCTCCCAGCCTTTTGGTAACCTCGCTCATCATTGGAGCCTCTAGGCAGCATCACTCCTTTTGAAAGTCTCCTGGTGGCCTCACTCCTCCTGCTGGCCTCCCGGCAACCTCTTTCCCCAGCGAACATTGCTCCTCCTGCTTTTCCTAGAAACCTCCTGAAAGCCTCTCTCCTCCTGCTGCTCATGGAATCCTCTCTCCTCCTGCTGCTCATGGAAGCCTATCTTCTCCTGTTGCACATGGAAGCCTTGCTTCTCCTGCTGTTCATGGTGGCCTTGCTCCTCCTGGCAGCCTCCTAGCGGCCTTGTTCCCACTGGCAGCTTCCTGGTGGACTTGTTAAAGCTGGAAGCCTCCTTTGGTCCTCATGCCTCCTGGTTGCCTCACTCCTCCTGGCAACCTCCTGGTGGCCTCACTGGCAACCTTGCTCCGACTGGCAGTCTTCTGGCAGCTTAAATTTATTTGGAAGCTTTATGGTGGCCTCCCTCCCCCTGTTGCTCCTGGCAGCCTCTCTCCTCCTAGCATCCTACCTCCTCCTGCTTCTCCTGGCAATCTCACTCTTCCTGCTGCTCCTTGCTGCCTCACTCCACCTGCTGCTCCTGGCAGCCTCATAGCAGCCTCTTTCCTCCTAGTAGCCTTGCTCCTCCTGCTGCTCCTGGCAGCCTCCTTGCAGCCTCTTGGTAGCCTCCCTCTTCCTGATGCACCTTTCAATATCCCTCTTCCTGCTGCTCCTTGCAGTCTCCCTCCTCCTGCTTGTCAATGCAGCCTCTTGCCTCTATCCTCCTGCTGCCCATGGTGGCCTTGCTCATTGTGACAGCCTCCCTTTTGGCTATGTACCCCCTAGCAGCCTCCTGGTGGTCTTGTTCCTGCTTTAAGCCTCCTGGCAGTCTCATGCCTCCTGTAAGCCTCCTGCCAACCTTACCCCTCCTGGAAAACTCCTGGCAACCTCCTGGCCTTCTTATTTTACCTGGAAGCCTCCTGGCAACCTTGGTCCTCCTGGCAGCCTACTAACTGTCTCTATATTTTTTGGAAGCCTCCTGGTGACCTCACTCCTACTGGCAGCCTCCCTGTTTCCTCGCAACTCCTGGCAGCCTCCTGGCAACCTCCCTCCTCCTGCTGCTCCTTGAGTACTCCCTCCTCCTGCAGACTACAGGTGGCCAACTGGCAGCTATCTATCCTCCTTGCAGCCTCCCTCCTCCTTTTGCTCCTGGCAGCCTCCATTCTCCTGGCAGCCTCCCTGCTTCTGCTGCTCCTGGCTGCATTACTCCTCCTTCTGGTCCTGGCAAATTCGCTTCCCCTTGTGCATCTGGTGGCCTCACTCCCCCTGCCACTCCTGGCAGTCTCCTTGCAGCAATGCTCCTCCTGGTATCCTCGCCCCTCCTGCTGTTCCTTGAAAGCTCCTGACAGCCTCCCTCCACCTGCTTCTAAAGGCAGCCTCTCACTTCCTGTTTCTCATGGTGGCCACGCTTCTCTTGGTAGCCTCTTGGTGGCCTTCCTCCTCCTGCCAGCCTCCTGCCAGCCTCACTCCTCCTGCTGGCCTTGCTCATCATGCTGTTTCTAGCAACCTTCTCACAGCTTCCCTCCTCTTGATGCTAGTGGCACCCTCCCTCCTCCTGCTACTCATGGTGGCCTCTCTCCTCCTATTGCTCATGGCTGCCTCACTCCTCATGTTGCTCATTGTGGCCTTGCTGCTCAAGGCAACCTGCTGGTGGCATCATTCCTCCTGGCAGCCTACTGGCAGTCTCATTTTTCCTGGTAGCCTCCTGGCAGCTTCCTTCCTTCTGCTGCTCTTGAGGCCTCCCTCCTCCTGCTGCTTCTGGAAGCCTCCTGGCAGCCTTCATCCTCCTGCTGCTCCTGGCTGCCTCATTCCCTTCTGTTCCTGTCAGCTTTGCTCCCCCTGGTGCATCTGGTGGCCTCACTCCCCATGCTGCTCCTGGCAACCTCATGGCAGCCTCTGTCCTGGTAGCCTCACTCCGCCTGCTGCTCCTGGAACCCTCCTGACAGACTCCCTCCTCCTGCTGCTCCTTGAAACATCCCTCCTCCTGCTGCTCCTGGCAGTCTCCCTCCTCCTTTTTATCATGACAGCCTCTTGCCTCTCACCTCCTGCTGCTCATGGAGGCCTCACTCCTGCTGCTCATGTCGGCCTTGATCCTCCTGCCACCCTCATGGCAGCCTCCCTCCTTCTGAAAGCCTCCTGGTGGCCTTGCTCCTCCTTTTGGCCTCCTGGCAGCCTTGCTTCTCCTTGGAGCCTTTCTCCTCCTGCTGTTCCTAGAAACCTCCTGAAAACCTTCCTCCTGCAGACTCTCTCCTCCTGTTGCTTTTGGAAGCCTGGCTCCTACTGTTGCTCATGGTGGCCTTGCTACTTGTGAAAGCCTCCACATGGTCTCATTCCTCCTGGCAGCCTCCTGGTGGCCTCACTCCTCATTAAAGCCTTCTGGTCTCCTGGAAACATCTTTACAGCCTCCTCTCTCTTTCTGCTCCTTGCAGCCTCCTAGCAGGCTCCCTCCTCCTGGTGTTCCTGGCAGCCTCCCTCCTTCTGCTGCTCATTGGCCTCATTCCTACTGGTCGCCTCCTGGTGGCCTAGTTTTTCATGGAAGACTCCTGGCTGCCTAGAGCCTCCTGTTGCTCCATGAGGCTACCCTCCTCCTCCTGCTCATGACAACCTCCTGGCAGCGTGCCTCCTCCTGGCAGCCTCACTCCTTCTTTTGCTCATGGCAGCCTCCCTCCTCCTGGCAGCCTCCCTCCTCCTGCTTCTCCTGGCAATCTCAATCCCCCTGCTGCTACTGGCAGCCTCAGGGCATCCTCTTTCCTTCTGGTAGCTTTGCTTCTCCTGCTGCTATTGGAAACCTCTTGGCAGCTTCTATCCTCCTTCTGCTTCTGGCAACCTCTTAACAGCCTCTTGGTAACCTCCCTCTTCCTACTGCTCCTTGCAACATCCATTCTGCCTCTCCTTGCAGACTCCCTCTTCCTGCTTATCATGGCAGCCTCTTGCCTCTCCTCCTGCTGCCTATGGCAGCCTCATTCCTTCTGCTGCTCATGGTGGCCTTGTTCCTCCTGGAAGCCTGCTGGTGGCCTCACTCCTCCTGGAAGCCTTCTGATGATCTTGCTCCTTATAGAAGCCTCCTGGTGGCCTGGCTCCTCCTGAAAGCCTTCTGTCAACCGTGCTCCTACTAAAGGGTTCCTGGCAACCTTGCTCCTCCTTGCAGCCTAGCTCCTCCTGCTGTTCCTAGAAAGCCACCCTCGTCCTTACTTCTCATGGCAGCCTTTCTCCTCCTGCTTCTCATGGAAACCTCTCTTCTCCTGTTGCTCATGGAATCTTCACTTCTCCTGTTGCAACTGCAGTCTCCTGGCATCCTTCCTCCTCCTGGCAGCCTCCCTCCTTCTGCATCTCCTGACAATCTCAATCTTCCTGCTGCTCGTTGCTGCCTCACTCTCCCTGCTGCTCCTGGCAGCCTCATGGCAGCCTCTTTCCTTCTGGAAGCCTCGCTCCACCTGTTGCTCCTGAAAACCTCCTGACAGCCTTTCTCCTCCTGGTGCTTTTGGCAGCCCGCTTGCAGCCTCTTGGTAGCCTCCCTCTTCCTACTGCTCCTTGTATCATCCCTCCTCCTGCTGCTCCTTGCAGTCTCCCTCCTCCTGCTTGTCATCGCAGCCTCTTGCCTCTCTCCTGCTGCTTGTGGCGGCCACGCTCCTCTTGATGCTCATGGTGGCCTTGCACCACCTGGAAGCCTCCTGGTGGTCCCGCTCCTCCTCACAACCTTCTGTTGATCTCTCTCATCCTTGGAGCCTCTGGGCAGCATCACTCCTTCTGAAAGTCTCCTGGTGGCCTTACTCCTCCTGTTCGCCTCCCGGCAACCTCTTTCCCTGGGGACATTGCTCCTCCTGCTTTTCCTAGAAACCTCCTGAAAGCCTCCCTCCTCCTGCTGCTCATGGCAGCCTCTCTCCTCCTGCTGCTCATGGAAGCCTATCTTCTCCTGTTGCACATTGAAGCCTTGCTCCTCCTGCTTTTCATGGTGGCCTTGCTTCTTGTGGCAGCCTCCTTGCAGGCCTTGTTACCCCTAGAAGCCTCCTGCAGGACTTGTTAAATCTGGAAGCCTCCTTTCTGCCTCATGCCTCCTGGTAGCTTGCTGGTGACCTCACTCCTCCTGGCAACCTACTGACGGCCTTATTTTCCTTGGAAGCCTCCTAGCAACCTTGCTTCTCCTGGCAGCGTACTGGCAGCCTATATTTTTTTGGAAGCCTCCTGGCTGCCTCACTCCTCCTGGCAGCCTCCTTGTTGCCTCGCACCCCCTTGTTCATCTGGTGGCCTCACTCCCCCTGCCACTCCTGGCAGCCTCCTTGCGTCCATGCTCCTCCTGGTAGCCTCGCTAGTCCTGCTGTTCCTTGAAAGTTCCTGACTGCCTTCCTCCGCCTGCTTCTTCTGGCAGCCTACCTCCTCCTGCTCTTCCTTGAAAGCTTCTGACAGCCTTCGTCCTCCTGCTACTCCTCGCATCATCCGTCCTACTACTTCTCGTGTTGGCCTTACTTTTCCTGCTGCTCATGGTGGCTTTGCTACTCCTGGAAGCCTCCTGGCCGTCTCGCCCCTCCTGGCAGCCTTCTGGCAATCTCGCTCCTCCTTCTTCTTCTGGCTCCTTACTTCCTACTCCTTCTTCTCCTTGCAGCCTCCTGGCAGGCTCCTTCCTCTTGCTGTTCCTGGCAAAATCCCACCTCCTGCTGCTCAATACAGCCTCTCCCATCCTGCTGCTCATGTCGGCCATGCTTCTCCTTTTCCTCATAGTGGTCTTGGTCCTCCTGGAAGCCTCCTTGTTGTCTTGCTCCTCCTGGTAGCCTCTTGGTGGCTTTCCTCCTCATGACAGCCTCCTGGTGACCTTGATCCTCCTGACAGCCTCTTGGTGGCCTCGCTCCTCCTGGCAGCCTCACTTCTCCTTGCAGCCTCCCTCCTTCTTTTTTTTCAGGCAGCCTCCATTCCCCTGCTGCTCCTGTTAGACTCATGGCAGCCCAGCTCCTCCTGGTAGCCTCACTCCTGCTTTTCCCTGAAACCTCCTTACAGCCTCCCCCTTTTTTACTGGCAGCCTCATAGCAGGCTCCCTGCTGCTGCTGTTCCTGACAACATCCCCCCTCCTGCTGCTCATGGCAGCCTCCCACCCCCTGCTGCTAAAGGCAGCCTCTCACTTCCTGCTTCTCATGGTGGCCATGCTTCTCCTGGTATCCTCTTGGTGGCATTCCTCCTCCTGTCAGCCTCCTGCCAGCCTCGCTCCTCCTTCCGCCCTTGCTCATCATGCTGTTTCTAGCAACCTTCTGACAGCTTACCTCCTCTTGATGCTCCTGGCAGCCTCCATCCTCCTGCTACTCATAGTGGCCTCTCTCCTCCTATTGCTCATGGCAGCCTCACTACTCATGCTGCTCATTGCGGCATTGCACCTCCAGGCAACCTGCTGGTGGACTCATTCCTCCTGGCAGCTCCCTGGCAGCCTAATTTTTCCTGGTAGCCTTCTGGCAGCTTCCCTCCTCTTGCGGCTCTTGAGGCCTCCCTCCTCCTGCTGCTCCTGGAAGGCTCCTGGCAGCCTCCATCCTCCTGCTGCTTCTGGCAGCCTTATAGCTCCTTGCATCCTCCCTCCTCCTGCTGCTTGTGGCAACCTCACCCTTACTACTGTTCCTGGCTGCCTCATTTACCCTGCTTTTCCTGGCAGTTTTGCTCCCCCTGGTGCATCTGGTGGCCTCACTCCCCATGCCACTCCTGGCAGTCTCATGGCAGCCTTTCTCCTGGTAGCCTCATTCCGCCTGCTGCTCCTGGAAGCCTCCTGACAGACTGCCTCCTTCTGCTGCTCCTGTCAGCCTCCTTGCAGTCTCCCTCCTCCTGCTGCTCCTTGCAAAATCCCTCCACCTGCTGTTTTTTGCAGCCTCCTCTTTGTCATGACAGCCTCTTGCCTCTCGCCTCCTGCCGCTCATGGTGGCCTCATCCTCCTGACACCTTCATGTTAGCCAAACTCCTTCTGAAAGCCTCCTGGTGGCCTGGCTCCTCCTTTTGGCCTCCTGGCAGCTTTGCTTTTCCTTGGAGCCTTTCTCCTCCTGCTGTTCCTAGAATCCTCCTGAAAACCTTCCTCCTGCTGTTCATTGCAGCTGATCTCCTCCTGCTTCTCATGGCAGCCTTTCTCCTCCTGTGACTCATGGAAGCCTGGCTCCTCCTGCTGCTCATGGTGGCCTTGCTCCTCCTGTTGCTCCTTGCATGCTTCCTGTCAGCCTCTTGGCAGCCTCCCTCATCCTGGCAGCCTCCCTACTACTTTTGCTCCTGGCACCATTCTTCCTACTTTCAGCCTCCCTCTTCCTGCTTCTCCTGGCAGCCTTACTGCTCCTGTAGCTCCTGGCTGTCTAACTCCCCCTGCTGCTCCTAGCAGCTTCGCACAGCCTGGTGCATCTTGTGGCTTCACTCTCCCTGCCATTCCTGGCAGCCTCACTTCTCCTACTGCTCCTGGAAATCCCCTGACAGCATCCCTCCTCCTGCTTGTCATGGCAGCCTCTTGCCTTTCGCCTCCTGCTGCTCATGGTGGCCTCACTGCTCCTGTAGCTCCTGGCGGCCTTGATGCTCCTGCCACCCTCATGGCAGCCTCACTCCTTCTGAAAGCCTCCTGGTGACCTCATTCCTTCTGGAAGCCTCCTGGCAGGCTTGCTCCTCCTGCTGGTCTCCTGAAAAACTTGGTCCTCCTTGCATGCTTGCTCCTCATGCTTTTCCTAGAAACATCCTAAAAGCCTCCATCCTGCTGCTGCTCATTGCATCCTCTCTCCTCCTTTTGTCTCAATGCAGCCTCTCTCCTCCTGTTGCTCGTGGAAGCCTCACATCTCCTGCTGCTCATGTTAGCCTTGATCCTCGAGGCAGCCTCCTTGCGGCCTTGTTACTCATGGCTTCATATTGGCCTCATTCCTCCTGGACTGCTCCTGATATCCTCATTCCTCCTGGTAGACTCCTGGCGACCTTGCGCCTCCTACTGCTCCTTGCGGCCTCCCTCATCCTACTGCTGCCTCTACTACTGGCAGCCTCCTCACAGCCTTCCTCCTCCTGGCACCCTCCCTCCTTTTTCTGCTCCTAGCAGCCTCACTCAACCTGCTTCTCCTGGTGGATTCATACCCCCTGCTGCTGGCATCTTCCTGGCAGCCTCCCTCTTCCTTGCAGCCTCCCTCCTCCTCTTGGCTGCCTCCTGATGGCCTCCCTCATGCTGGCAGCCTCTCTCCTCCTGCTGCTCCTGTCAGCCTTCCTCCTCCTACTGCTCCTTGGGGCCTCACTCCCCCTGCAACCCCTGGCAGCCACTCTTCCCCTGGTGCTTCTGGTGGCATCACTCCCCCTCCTGCTCATGAAAGCCTTGCTTCTCCTGGCATCCTTCCGGTGACCTCACTCCTCCTGGCAGCCTCCTGGTGGCCTTACTTTTCCTGGCAGCATTGCTCCTCCTGCTGCTCCTTGCAGCCTCCATCCTCCTACTGCTCATGGCAGCCTCTATTCTCCTTTATCTCATGGCAGCCTTGCTCCAATTGCTGCTCATGGTGGCCTTGATCCTTCTAGCAGCCCCCTAGCATGCACCCTCTTCCTGCTGTTCCTGGCGAAATCCTACCTCTTGCTGCTCACAACAGCCTTCCACCTCATTATGCTCAAGCTAGCCTCTTTCCTCCTGCTTCTCATGGTGGCCACGCTCCTCCTGACAGCCTCCTGGTGGCCTACCTCCTCCTGATATCCTCCTGGCAGCCTCGCTCCACCATGCTGGCCTTGCTCATCCTGATGTTTCTAGCAACCTTGTGAAAGCTTTCATCCTCTTGATGCCCCTGGCAGCCTCCCTCCTTCTGCTACTCATTGCAGCCTCTCTACTCCTTTTGATAATGGCAGCCTCACTCCTCCTGCTGCTTATGGCAGCCTTGCTCCTCCTGGCTCCCACTGGCAGTCTCCTGGCACCCTGCCTCCTCCTGGCAGCTTCCCTTCTCCTTTTGCTCATTGCAGCCTCCCTCCTCCTGGCAGCCTTTATCCTCCTGCTTCTCCTGGCAATAAGCCTCTTCCAGCTGCTCGTTGCTTTCTCACTCCACCTGCTGCTTCTGGCAGCCTCATGGCAGCCTCTTTCCTTCTGAAATTCTTGTTCCTCCGGCTGCTCATTGAAACCTCCTGACAGCCTCTTTACTCCTGCTGCTCCTAGCAGCCTCCTTGCAGCCTCTTGGTAGCCTCCATCTTCCTATTGCTCCTTGCAACATCCCTCCTCCTGCTCCTCCTTGCAATCTTCCTCTTCATGCTTGTCATTGCACCCTCTTGCCTCTCTCCTCCTGCTGCTCATGTTGGCTTTGCTAATCCTGGAAGCCTGTGGGTGGTCTCTGTCCTCCTGGTAGCCTTCTGGTGCTCCTACTAACGGGTCCTGGCAACCTTGCTCCTTCTGGCATCCTTGCTCCTCATGCTGTTCCTAGAAACATTGTGAAAGCCTCCCTCCTCCTTTTGCTCATTGCAGCCACTCTCCTCCTTCTTCTCATGGCTGTCTTTCTCTGCCTGTTGTTAATGGAAGCCTCGCTCTTCCTGCTGCTCATGGTGGCCTTGCTCCTTGTGGCAGCCTCCTTGTGGCCTTGTTCCTACTAGCAGCCTCCAGGCAGTCTCATTGCTCCTGGCAGCCTCCTGGTGGCCTCATACCTCCTGTTAGCCTCCTGGCAAACTCGCTACTCCTGGCAGCCTCCTGGTGGCCTCATTTTTTCTTGCAGCTTTTTGTTGGCCTTGCTCCTCCTTGCAGCCTCCTGGCGACCTATATTCTCCTGCTGCTACTGAAGTCCTCCCTCCTCCTGCAGCTCCTTGCATCCTCCTGGCAGCCTCCCTCCTCCTGCTGCTCCTCGCCGCCTCACTCCCCCTGCTGCTCCTGACAGCTTTGCTCTGCCTCGTGCATCTTGTGGCCTCACTCCCTCTGCCATACCTGGAAGCCTCATGGTAGCCTCACTTCTCCTACTGCTCCTGGAAATTTCCTGATAACCTCCCTCCTCCTTTTTGTCATGGCAGCCTTTCGGCTCTCTCCTCCTGCTGCTCATGGTGGTATCCCTCTTCCTGCTGCTCATGGTGGCCTTGCTCCTCCTGGAAGCCTCCTGGTGGTCTCACTCCTCCTTGCAGCCTCCTGGTAGCCTCTGTCCTCATTAAAGTCTCCTGGCAGGTTCTCTCCTCCTGAAGGCTTCATGGAAACCTCGCTCCTCATAGCAGTCTTGCTCCTCATGCTATTTCTAGAAACATCCTGAAAGCCTCTCTCCTCCTGCTGCTCATTGCAGCCTCTCTCCTCCTTTTGCTCATTGCAGCGTCTCTTCTCCTGTTGCTCATGAACGCCTTGATCCTTGTGGCAGCCTCCTTGCAGCATTGTTACTCCTGGCAGCTTCCGGCTGGCCTTGTTCCTCCTGGACTTCTTCTGACGTCCTCATTCCTCCTGGTAGATTCCTGGCGACCTTGCTCCTACTGCTCCTTGTAGCCTCCCTCATCCTGCTGCTGGCAGCCTCCTGGCAGCCTCCCTCCTCCTGGCACCCTCTCTCCTCTTTCTGCTCCTGGCAGCCTCCTTGCAGTTTCTTCGTCACCTCCCTCTTTCTGCTGCTCCTTGCAACATCCCTCCTCCTGCTGCTCCTTGCAGTCTCCCTCTTCCTGCTTGTCATGGCAGCCTCTTGCTTCTCTCTTCCTTCTGCTCATGGTGGCCTTGCTCCTCCTAGTGGCCTCACTCCTCCTGAAAGCCTTCTGGCAACTGCGCTCCTCCTGCCGGGCCTCCTGGCAACCTTGCTCATCCTGGCAGCCTTGCTCCTCCTGCTGTTTTTAGAAATCTCCTGAAAGCTACCCTCCTCCTGCTGCTCATGACAGCATCTCTCCCTATGCTTCTCATGGAAACCTCTCTCCTCCTGTTGCTCATGGAAACTTTGCTCCACCTGTTGCTTCTGGCAGTATCCCTCTTTCTGCTTGTCATGGCAGCCTCTTGCCTCTCTCCTCCTGCTACTCATTGCGGCCTCACTACTCCTGCTGCTCATGGTGGCCTTTCTCTTCCTGGAAGCCTGGTGTTGGTCTCGCTCCTCCTGGCAGCCATTTGGTGATATCGCTCCTACTGGCAGCCTCCTGGTGGCCTTGCTCTTCCTGAAACCTACCTGGTGGCCAAACTCCTTGTGCTGAGCCTCCTGGCAACCTCACTTTTCCTGGCAGCCTTGCTTCTCCTACTGTTCCTAAAAACCTCCTGAAAGCCTCCCTCCTCCTGCTGTTCATGGCAGCCTCTCTCCTCCTGCTTCTCATGGACACCTCTTTACTCCTGTTGCTCATGGAAACCTTGCTCCTCCTGGTACTACTGGCAGACTCCGGGTAGCCTGCCTCCTTCAGGCAGCCTCCCTCCTCCTTCTTCTCCTGGCAATCTCACTATTCCTGGCTGCCGCAATCCACTTGCTGCTCCTGGCAGTCTCATGGGCAGCCTCTTTCATTCTGGAAGCCTTGCTCCTCCTGCATCTCCTATAAACCTTCTGACACCATCTCTCCTGCTGCTCCTGGAAGCCTCCTTACAGCCTCTTGGAAGCCTCCCTCTTCCAAGTGCTCATTGCAACATCCCGCCTCCTGCTGCTCCTTGCAGTCTCCCTCTTCCTGCTTCTCCTCCTGCTACTAATGGTGGCTTTGCTCCTCCTTGAAGCCTGCTGGTGGTCTCACTCTTCCTTGAAGCCTTCTGGTGATCCCACTCCTCCTAGCAGGCTTCTGGTGGCCTCACTCCTCCTGCTGCTCCTTGCAACATGCCTCCTTCTAATGCTCCTTGCAGTCTTCCTTTTCCTGCTTGTCATGGCAGCCACTTGCCTCTCTCCTCCTGCTGCTCATGGTGGCCTAGCTCCTCCTGGAAGCCTGCTGGTGGTCTCGCTCCTCCTGGAAGCCTTCTGGTGTTCTTGCTCCTCCTTGCAGCCTCCTGATGGCCTCACTCCTCCTGAAAGCCTGCTGGCAACCGCGCTCCTCCTGCCAGTTCTCTTGGCAACTTTGCTCCTCCTTGTAGCCTTACTCCTCATGCTGTTCTTAGAAATCTCCTGAAAGCCACCCTGCTGCTCATGAAAGCCTCTCTCCTCCTGCTTCTCATTGAAACTTCTCTCCTCCTATTGCTCATTTAAACTTCACTCCACCTGTTGCTCCTTGCAGTATCCCTCTTTCTGCTTGTCATGGCAGTCTATTGCCTCTCTCCTCCTGCTGCTCGTGGTTGCTTCTCTCCTCATGCTGCTCATGTTTGCCTTTCTCTTCCTGGAAGCCTGGTGTTGGTCTCACTCCTCCTGGCAGCCATCTGGTAATATCACTCCTACTGGCAGCCTCCTGGTGGCCTTGCTCTTCCTGAAAGACCCCTGGTGGCCAAACTCCTCCTGTTGAGCCTCCTGGCAACCTCGCTTTTCCTGGCAACCTTGCTCCTCCTGCTTTTCCTAGAAACCTCCTTAAAGCCCCCCTCCTCCTGCTGCTCATTGCAGCCTCTCTCCTTCTAGCAGACTCCCTCCTCCTGCTTACTCTGGCAATCTCACTCTTCCTGCTGCTCCTGGCTGCCTCACTCCACCTGTTGCTCCTGGCATCCTCATGGCAGCCTCTTTCCTTCTAGTAGCCTTGCACCTCCTGCTCCTGGAATCCTCCTGACAGCCTCCTATCTCCTGCTGCTCCTTTCAGCCTCCTTGCAACCTCTTGGTAGCCTCCCTCTTCCTACTGATCCTTGAAACATCCCTCCTCCTGCTTTTTAAAGCATTCTCTCTCCTCCTGCTTGTCATGGCAGCTTCTTGCCTCTCTTCTCCTTCTGCTCATGGTGGTGTTGCTTCTTGTGATAGCCTCCTTGCTGCATTTTACCCCCTGGCAGCCTCCTGGTGGACTTGTTCCTGTTGGAAGCCTCCTGGCAGCATCATGCCTGCTGGTAGCCTCCTGGCAACTTTACTCCTCCTGGCAACCTCCTGACAACCTCCTGGCCACCTAATTTTACCTGGAAGCCTCTCGGCAACCTAGAATTTTTAGGAAGCCTCCAGATAACCTCACTCCTCCTTGTTGCCTCGCACCTCCTGGCAGCCTCCTGGCAGCCACCCCCCTCTTGCTGCTCCTTGAGTACTTCCTCATCCTGCTGCTCATTGCAGCCTTCTGTCGGCCTTTTGGAAGCCTACTAGTGACCTCGTGCCTCCTGGTAGCCTCCAGGCGACGTCACTCCTCCTTGAAACCTACTGCAGCCTCATTTTACCTGGAAGCCTCCTAGCAACATTGCTCCTCCTGGCAGCCTCCTGGCAGCCTCAATTTATTTGGTAGCCTCCTGGCAGCATCCCTCCTCCCTCTGATCCTGGCAGTTTCCCTTCTCTTTGCATTCTCCCTCCTCCTGCTGCTCCTGTCTGCCTCACTCCTCCTGCTGCTCCTGGCTGCCTCATTTCCCCTGTTGCTCCTGGCAGCTTCGCTTTGCCTTGTGCATCTTGTGGCCTCACTCCACCTGCAATTCCTTAAAGCCTCATGGCAGCCTCATTCCTCCTACTGCTCAAGGAAATCTCCTGACAGCTTCCCTCCTCCTGCTGCTTCTGGCAACAACCCTCCTCCTGCTGCTCCTGGCAGTGTCCTTCCTCCTGCTTGTCATGGCAGCCTTTTGGCTCTCCTCCTGCTGCTGGGGGTAGCCTAACTCATTCTGCTGCTCATGGTGGCCTTGCTCCTCCTGGAAGCCTCCTGGTGGTCTCACTCCTCATTGCAGTCTTATGTTTATCTTGTGCCTCCTAGCAGCCTCCTGGCGGCCTCAGTCCTCCTGAAAGCCTCCAGGCAGCGTTGCTCCTCTTGGCAGACTTGCTTCTCCTGCTTTTCCTAGAAACATCATGAAAGCCTCACTCCTCTTGCATCTCATGGCAGCCTTGCTCCTCCTGCTGCCCATAGTGCCCTTGATTCTCCTGGAAGCCTCCTAGCATACTCACTCTTCCTTCTGATCCTGGCAACATCCCACATCATGCTGCTCACGGCAGCCTTCCACCTCCTGATGCTCAAGGTAGCCTCTCTCATTCAGCTTCTCATGGTAGCCAGGCTCCTCCTGGTAGCCACCTGGTGGCCTAACTCCCCCTGACAGCCTCCTGGCAGCCTCGCTCCTCAATGCTGGCCTTGCTCATCCTGCTGTTTCTAGCAACCTTCAGACAGCTTCCCTCCTCTTGATGCTTCTGACCTCCTCCCTCCTCCTGCTTTATATTGCAGCATCTCCCCTCCTGTTGCTAATGGCAGCCTCAATCCTCCTGCTGTTCATGGCAGCCTTGCTCCTCCTGGGATGCTCCTGGTGACCTCATTCCTCCTGGTAGCCTCGTTTTTCCTGGAAACCTCAAGTCTCCTGCTGCTCCATGAGGCCACCTCCTCCTCCTTCTAATGGCAACCTCCTGGCAGCCTCCCTCCTCATTTTGCTCATGGCAGCCTCCCTCCTCCTGGCAGCCTCCCTCCTCCTGCTTGTCCTGGCAATCTCACTCTTCCTGCTGCTCCTGGCTGCTTCACTCCCCCTGCTGCTCATGGCATCCTCTTTCCTTCTGGTAACCTTGCTTCTCCTGCTGCTCCTGAAAACCTCCTGAGAGCCTCCCTCCTCCTGCTGCTTCTAGAAACCTCCTTGCAGTCTCCCTCTTCCTGCTTGTCATGGCAGCTTCTTGCCTCTCTCCTTTTGCTGCTCATGGCGGCCTCGTTCCTCCTGCTGCTCATGGTGGCCTTGCTCCTCCTGGAATCCTCCTGTTGGTCTTGCTCCTCCTGGAAGCCTTCTGGTGATTTTGCTCCTCCTAGCTACCTCCTGGTGTCCTCACTCCTCCTGAAAGCCTTCTGACAACTGCTCTCCTCCTGCTGGGCCTCCTGGCAACCTTGCTCCTCCTGGCAGCATTTCTCCTGGTAGCCTCATTTTTCCTGGAAACCTCAAGTCTCCTGCTCCTCCATGAGGCCACCCTCCTACTCCTGCTAATGGCAACCTCCTGGCAGCCTCCCTCATGCTTTTGCTCCTGGCAGCCTCCGGCCGCCTGGAAGCCTCCTGCTTGTCCTGGCAATCTCACTCTTCCTGCTGCTCCTGGCTGCCTAACTCCCCCTGCTGCTCCTTGCAGCCTAAATGCATCCTCTTTCCTTCTCGTAACCTTGCTTCTCCTGCTGATCCTGGAAACCTCTGTATAGCCTCCCTCCTCTTGCTTCTCCTGGAAACCTCTTTGAAGCCTCATGGTGGCCTTGCTCCTCCTGGAATCCTGCTGGTGGTCCCACTCAACCTGGAAGCCTTTTGGTGATCTCGCTCCCTTTCGCAGCCTCCTAGTGTCATTGCTCATCCTAAAAGCCTTCTGGCATCCACGCTCCTTCTGCCAGGCCTCCTGGCAACCTTGATCCTCCTTGCAGCCCTGCTCCTCCTCATGTTCCTAGAAACCTCCTGAAAGCCTCCCTCCTCCTGCTACTCATGGCAGCTTCTCTCATTCTGCTGCTCATGGCAGCCTCTTTCCTCCTGCATCTCAACCTCTCTCCTCCTTTTGCTCTTAGAAGTCTTGCTCCTCCTGCTGCTACTGGAAGCCTCCAGGCAGCCTGCCTCCTCCGGGCAGCCTCCCTAGTCCTGCTTCTCCTGGCAATCTCACTCTTGCTACTGCTCCTGGCTGTCTCACTCCCCTTGCTGCTCCTGGCAGCTTCATGGTAGCCTATTTCCTTCTAGAAGCCTTGCACCTCCTGCTGCTCCTGGAAACTACCTGGCAGCCTCTCCCCTCCTGCTTCATGTGGCTTCCTCGTTCATCCAGCTGCTCATGGTGGCCTTGCTCCTCCTGGTAGCCTGCCATTGGTTTTACTCCTCCTGGAAGCCGTCTGGTGATCTCGCTCCTCCTAGCAGCCTCCTGGTAGACTTGCTCCTCCTGAAAGCCTTCTGCTGGGTCTCCTTGCAACCCTCTCCTCCTGGCATCCTTGCTCCTCTTGCTAATCCTAGAAACTTCATGAACGCCTCCCTCCTCCTTTTGCTCATGGCAGCCTCCCTTCTTCTTGCAGCCTCCCTCCTCCTGCTTGTCCTGGCAATCTCACTCTTCCTGCTGCTTCTGGCTGCCTCACTTCCCCTGCTGCTCCTTGCAGCCTCATGGCAGCCTATTTCCTTTTGGAAGTCTTGCTTCTATTGCTGCACCTTGAAACCTCATGACAGCCTCTCTCCTCCTGCTGCTCCTGGCAGCCTACTTGCAGCCTCTTGGTAGCCTCCCTCTTCCTACTGATCCTTGCAACATCCCTCCTCCTGCTGCTCCTTGCAGTCTCCCTGATCCTGCTTGTCATGGCAGCTTCATGCCCCTGTTCTCCTGTTCCTCCTGGCAGCCTTCTGGTGATCATTGCTCCTCCTAGCAGCCTCCTGGTGGCTCCTCCTACTGCTACTTGGGGCTTCCCTCCTCCTGGCACCCTCCATCCTCTTTCTGCTCCTGGCAGTCTCACTCAACCTGCTTCTCCTGGTAGCTTCACTGCCCTACTGCTCCTTGCTGTCTCGCTCCCCCTGGTATTTCTGGTGACCTCCCTTCTCCTGCTGCTCCTTGCAACCTCCATGCAGCCTCCTGTTGGCCTTCCTCCTCCTGGCAGCCTTTCTCACCCTGCTGCTCTTGGCTGCCTCACTCCCCTTGCTGCTCCTGGCAGATTTGCTCCGCATGGTGCCTCCGGCGGCCTCGCTTCCCATGCCGCTGGTGGCAGCCTCATGTCAGCATCCTCCTCCTTCTGCTCCTTTCAATAACCCTCCTCCTTCTGCTCTTGCAGTTTCCCTCTTCGTGCTTGTCATGGCAGCCTCTTGCTTTTCTCCTCCTGCTTCTCTTGGAGGCCTCACTCCTCCTGCTGCTCATAGCATCATGGCTCCTTCTTGAAGCCTCCTGGTGGTCCTGCTCCTCCTGGCAACCTTCTGGTGATCTCATGCCTCCTGGCAGTCTCGCTCCTCGTGGCAGCCTCCTGGTCGTCTCGCTCCTCTTGGCAGCCTCCTGGTGGCCTCCCTCCTCCTTCTGCTCCATGAAGCCTCCCTCCTCCTTCTGATCCTGGCAGTCTCTTGGCAGCCTCCTGATGGCCTCCCTCCTCCTTGTAGCCTCTTTCCTCCTGTTGCTTCTGATAGCCTTCCCCCTCCCGGCAGCCTCTCCCCTCCTGTTTCTCCTGTCAGCCTCCCTCCTCCTTCTTCTCTTGGTGGCCTCACTCCCCCTGCTACTCTGGTAGCCACACTCTCCCTGGTGCTTCTGGTGACCTCACTCCTCCTGGCTGCCTCCTGGTGGCCTTGCGCCTCTTTACAGCCTTGCTCATTCTTCTTTTTCTACCAACCACCTGACAGCCTTTGTATTCCTGCTGCTCCTGGTAGCCTCCCTCCTCTGCATCTCATGGCAGCCTTGCTTCTCCTGCTGCTCATGGTGGCCCTGCTCCTCTTTGCAGCCTGCTGGCAGCCACCCTCCTTCTGCTGCTTTTTACAGCCTCCCTCCTCCTCTCAGCTTCTCTCCTCCTGCTGCTCCTTGCAGCCTCCCTCCTTCTGCTGATTCTGGTGGCCTCAATCCTCCTGCTGCTCATGGTAGCCTTGCTCCCCTTGGTGCTTCGGGTAGCCTCAATTCCACTTGTGGTTCCTGGGGCATCAATTCAGCCTAGCTCATTCTGGCAGCATCCCTCTTTCTGCTGTTCCTGGCATGCTCCCTCCTCCTGGCAGCCTCCCTCCTCCATCTGCTCCTGATGGCCTCACTCCCCATGCTTCTCCTGGAAGCCACCCCCCCCTGGTGCTTCTGGCAGTCTCACTCCCCCTGCTGCTCATGAAAGCCTTGCTCCTCCTGGCAGCCTTCTGTCGACCTTGATAATACTAGCAGCCTCCTGGTGGCATTTCTCCTCCTGACAGCGTTGCTCATCCTGCTGTTCCTGGCAACTGCCTGACAGCCTCTTTGCTCCTGCTGCTCCTGGCAGCCTCCCTCCTCCTTTATCTCAAGATGGCCTCTCTCCTCCTGCATCTCATGGCAGCCTTGCTCCTCCTGCCACTCATGGTGGACTTGATCCTCCTGGCAGCCTCCTAGCATGCTCCCTCCTCTTGCTGTTCCTGGCAACATCCCACCTCCTGCTGCTCAATGAATCCTCCCACCTTCTGCTGCTCTTTGCAGCCTTTCTCCTCCTTCTGCTCATGGCAGCCTCTCTCCTCCTCTTGCTCATGGAAGCCTCGCTCCTTCTACTGCTCATGGTGGCCTTGCTCCTCGTGGCAGCCTCCTGGAAGCCTTGTTCCTCCTGGAAGCCTCCTGATGGTCTCATTCCTTCTGGTAGACTCCTGGCAACCTTGCACCTCTTGCTGCTCCAGATTGCCTCCCTCCTCTTGCTTCTCCTAGCAGCCTCACCTTCTCCTGGCCGCTTCACTTCCCCTGCTGCTCCTTGCAGTCTTGCTCCCCCTGGTACTTCTGATGGTCTCCTTCCTCCTGCTGCTCCTTGCATCCCCCTTGCAGCTTCCTGGTTGCCTCCCTCATCCTAACAGCCTCCCTCCTCCTACTGATCCTCGCAGCCTCATTCCTCCTACTGCTCTTGGGGCCACACTCCCCTTGCTGCTCCTGGCAGCCTCATGGCAGCTTAGCTCCTCCAGTTTCTTCTGGAAACCTCCAGACAGCCTCCCTCCTCCTGCTGCTCCTTGCAACATCCCTCTTCCTTCTGCTTCTGGCAGTCTTCCTCCTCCTGCTTCTCATGGCAGCCTCTTGCCTCTCTCCTCCTGCTGCTCATGGCATCTTTGCCTCTCCTTGTAGCCTCCTGGTTATCTCGCTCCTCCTAGCAGCCTTCTGGTTAACTCATGCCTCCTGGCGGTCTTGCTCCTCCTGGCAGCCTTCTGGCAATCTCGTGCCTCCTGACAGCCTCCTGGTGGCCTTGCTCCTCCTGGCAGCCTCCTAGTGGTCTCCTGTCAGCCTCCTAGTAGCCTCCCTCCTCCTGTGGCTCCTGGCAGCCTCCCTCCTCCTGCTTCTCCCATTGGCCTCATTTCCCCTGCTGCTTCTGACAGCCAAGCTCCCCCTGGTGATTCTGGCGGCCTCACTCCACCTTTCTGTTCCTCTCTGCCTACTGCTTTGATCTCGATCCTCCTAACAGCCTTGCTCCTCCTGCTGTTACTAGCAACCGTCTGACAGCCTCCTTCCTCATGCTGCACCTGGAAGCCTCCCTCCTACTTCTGCTCATGGTAGCCTCTCTCCTCCTGCATCTCATGTCAGCCTCGCTCCTCCTGGTACTCATGGTGGTCTTGCTCCTTCTGGCAGCCTCCTGGCAGCCTCCTTGCAGCCTCCTTCCTCCTGCTTCTCCTGACAACCTCCTGCCAGCCTCCTGATGTCTTCCCTCCTCCTTGCAGCCTCCCTACTCCAGCTGCTTCTTGCTGCTTCCCTCCTCCTGCTGCTCCTTGAAGCCTCCTTCCTTTTGCTGCTATTGGTGGCCTACCTCTTACTTCTTTTCCTGGGGGCTACACTCCTCCTGGCAGCCTCATGGCAGCCTCTCCCCTACTGCTGCTCATGATGGCCTCTCTCCTCCTGTTGCACATGGTGGCCTCTCTCCTCCTACTGCTCATGGTAGCCTCACTCCTCCTGCTGCTCCTGGTAGCCTCATTTCTGCCTCCTGGCAGACTCGTTGCAGCTTTGTGATGGCCCGTTACTCTTGGCAGACTCACACCACCTCCTGCTCCTGGCAGCATCACTTCTCATGGCTGCCCCACTCCTCCTGCACAACTCCCCCTGCTGCTCCTGACAGCCTTGTGACTGCCCTACTCGTCCTGCTGCTCCTGGCAGCCTCATAGCTGCCCCACTCTTGCTGCTCCTGGCAGCCTTTTGGCTGCCCCACTCCTGCTGCTTCTGACAGCTTCATGGCAGCCCCACTCCTCCTTTAAGCCTTCTGTCTGCCCACTCCTTCTGCTGCTCCTTGCAGTCTCTTGGCTACCCCACTACTCCTACTGCTCCTGGCAGACTCACTCCTTCTTCTGCTCCTGGCAGCTACACTCCTCCTGCTGCTCCTGGTAGCCTCATGCCTTCCTCCCTCCTCCTGCTGCACCTGAAAGTTTAGCTCTTCCTGCCACTCTGGGCAGCCTTGTGGCAGCTTCACTCCTCCTGCCACTCATGTCAGCTTCACTCCTCCTGGTGGCCTTGCTCCTCCTGCTGCTCCTGGAAGCTTCGCTCTTGCTGCCACTCCAGCAGCATTGTAACAGCTTTTTTTTCCTCCTGCCAGGAGTGGCAGCCTCGCTCCTCCTAATGGCCTTGCTTCTCCTGATTTCCTCACTCCTTCTGCTCCTGGCAGACCTATGGCACCCTTGCTCCTCCTGATGGCCTTTCTTCTCCTGATTTTCTCACTCCTCCTGCTGCTCCTGGCAGACCTATGGCAGCCCCACTCCTCCTGGTGGCCTTGCTCCTCCTACTGCTCCTGGTGGCCTTCCTCACTACTCATGGCAGCCTCACTCCTCCTGCTCATGGCATCCTCACTCTTCTTGTCTGCCTAGCTCCTCCTGCTGCTGCTCCGGGCAGCCTCACTTCTCATGGCAGCCACTGTCCTTTCTCTTTCAGCAGAGTTACTAATCTCCTAGGTAGTTTATTATTTGGCCCCTAAACCTATCTGCTCTGCCTGCATGAAAAGTCATGTCATACCCTACCTTATCCCTTCCATGCTGAGTTATGTCATACCTTACTGTATCCCTTTCATGCCGAGCCATGTCATACCCTATCTTATCCCTTCCACACTGAGCCATGTCACACCCTACCGTACCCCTTGCATGCCGAGCGATGTTGTACCATATCATACATAGTGATGTCGCGAACATAAAATTTTCGGTTCGCGAACCGCTAAAGCGAACCGCCGCAAATGTTCGCGAACCGGCGAACCCGGCGAACCGCCATAGACTTCAATGGGCAGGTGGATTTTAAAACCCACAGGGACTCTTTCTGTCCACAATAGTGATGGAAAAGTTGTTTTAAGGGGACTAACACCTGGACTGTGGCATGCCGGAGGGGGATCCATGTCAAAATTTAAATGGAAAATTACATAGTTGATGCAGAGTCTGGTTTTAATCCATAAAGGGCATAAATAACTTAACATCCCCCTCCATCATCATCCTTCCTGTATCTCTTTACTCCCTCCCTCATCATCCTCTCCTGTGTCTCTTTCCCCCCTTCCTCATCACCCTCCCCTGTGTCTCATACCCCCTCCATCATCATCCTCCCACCTCCCTCATCATCCTCCCCTGTATCTCTTTACACCCTCCCTCATCATCCTCTCCTGTGTCTCTTCCCCCCTCCATCATCATCCTCCCCTGTGTCTCTCCGCCCCCTCCCTCATCATCCTCCCCCCTCCCTTGATGTTAAGGGGGGGAAGAGACACAGGGATAAGTGTGAGGGGTGTTAGGGTAAGGGGTGTTAGGGATAAGGGTGAGGGGGTTAGGTGTTAGGGTGAGGGGTGTTATGGATAAGTGTGATGGGTGTTAGGGTAAGGGATGTTAGGGTTAGGTGTTCGGGTAAGGGCTGTTAGGGATAAGTGTAAGGGGGTATTATGGTTAGGTGTTAGGGTGTGGGGTGTTAGGGATAAGTGTGGGTGATGTTAGGTCTTAGGGATAAGTGTGAGAATGTTAGGGTTAGGTGTTAGGTTGATGGGTGTTATGGATAAGTGTGAGGGGTGTTAGGGTTAGGGTAAGGGGTGTTAGGGATAAGTGTGATGGGTGTTAGGGTAAGGAATGTTAGGGTTAGGTGTTAGGGTAAGGGCTGTTAGGGATAAGTGTAAGGGGTGTTAGGGTTAGGTGTTAGGGTGAGGGATGTTAGGGTTAGGTGTTATGGATAAGTGTGAGGGGTGTTAGGGTTAGGGTGAGGGGTGTTAGGGATAAGTGTGAGTGGTGTTAGGGTTATGTGTTAGGGTGAGGGATGTTAGGGTTAGGTGTTAGGGATAAGTGTGAGGGGTGTTAGGGTTAGGGTAAGGGGTGTTAGGGATAAGTGTGAGGGGTGTTAGGGTTAGGGTGAGGGGTGTTAGGGATAATTGTGAGGGGTGTTAGGGTTAGGTGTTAGGGTGAGGGGTGTTAGGGTTAGGTGTTAGGGATAAGTGTGAGGGGTGTTAGGGTTAGGGTGAGGGGTGTTAGGGATAAGTGTGAGGGGTGTTAGGGTTAGGTGTTAGGGTGAGGGGTGTTAGGGATAAGTTTAAGGGGTGTTAGGGTTAGGTGTTTGGGTGAGGGATGTTAGGGTTAGGTGTTAGGGATACGTGTGAGGGGTGTTAGGGTTAGGGTGAGGGGTGTTAGGGATAAGTGGGAGGGGTGTTAGGGTTAGGTGTTAGGGTGAGGGGTGTTAGGGATAAGTGTGAGGGGTGTTAGGGTTAGGTGTTAGGGTGAGGGGTGTTAGGGTTAGGTGTTTTAGGATAAGTATGAGGGGTGTTAGGGTTAGGGTGAGGGGTGTTAGGGATAAGTGTGAGGGGTGTTATGGTTAGGTGTTAGGGTGAGGGGTGTTAGGGATAAGTGTGAGGGGTGTTAGGGTTAGGTGTTAGGGTGAGGGGTGTTAGGGTTAGGTGTTAGGGATAAGTGTGAGGGGTGTTAGGGTTAGGGTGAGGGGTGTTAGAGATAATTGTGAGGGGTGTTAGGGTTAGGTGTTAGGGTGAGGGGTGTTAGGGATAAGTGTAAGGGGTGTTAGGGTTAGGTGTTAGGGATAAGTGTGAGGGGTGTTAGGGTTAGGGTGAGGGGTGTTAGGGATAAGTGTGAGGGGTGTTAGGGTTAGGTGTTAGGGTGAGGGATGTTAGGGTTAGGTGTTATGGATAAGTGTGAGGGGTGTTAGGGTTAGGGTAAGGGGTGTTAGGGATAAGTGTGAGGGGTGTTAGGGTTAGGATGAGGGGTGTTAGGGATAAGTGTGAGGGGTGTTAGGGTTAGGTTTTAGGGTGAGGGGTGTTAGGGTTAGGTGTTAGGGATAAGTGTGAGGGGTGTTAGGGATGTGTGCTAAGGTGAGGGGAGGATGATGATAAGGGGGGGAAGAGACACAGGGGTGTCCTTGCAGCAGAGATCAAAAGAGTCCTTCAGGACTGTATTGCACACTGTGTACAGTAGCCGAACCTCATTAACAGTTATGTTCCAAGGCTATAGTTACTCTTCCCCATATGTACAGGGAGGATCACATCAGCACTGAGGAAGAGATCTGGAAGGAAGTATGATACAGGCTTCACAATAGTCCAAGTAGAGGAGTGAATGGCATATCTAAAGCAATAGGTACATATAAATCTATGTAGAGGATGTGATATAACACCCGATTCAACGCATGATGACTGACATATGAACATACATGATGCAATGTGACAATAGCATAGTCCTGGAACATGGGAATGCTCATCATTCCTTGTTCTGACCGTGGAAAGGGACTCATCTTTGCAATCTGAAGCATACAAGGAACATGTCAATATTTACATTGCACATGCTCCCAGAGCGCCTACTTCATCACATACCAATATATGTTGCTCATTTCATACATACGTCTTCACTGTTCTTTCCCTACATATGAAACAAGCTACTCATCTGGCTAATGATGTAGGAATATCACATAGATTACACATTAATGCATCTTTGGAGAGCCAAATGTGGTGTTTTACCTTGGACGCAGTCCCAAGCTCATCCACGAGGTTATTTGTTCCACCAGGATACGTGTGCTGTGGATCGTCATTATTTATCACCGCTTACCTATCTGATGTATTCTGGAAAGAGATAGGCCGATATTAATAAAGTGATTGATGTGTTATTTGTGTCCTTCAGCATACGTGGCCATATTATTACACAAATACTCACTATGTAGTTCACATTGATGTAGCAGTTCTGTTGCTGTTCATGTTTTTCCATGTCTAGATTGTTGAAAGAAGACTTGACACACGACAGCAGCTCTGTAAGGTTAATATGATGTGAGGATTACAGTCACAAATTAGACAAAGTATGTGCTCTATTCGTATTGGATATCTCTTATTAATAAGAAGTCATTGCTTGTTAGTGAGTTATGCCATGTTGCTATAGGGTGAAAAAATATGGATTTCTGCATTGTCTCATGTAAACAAGTCTAAAAGGCTGTGTCTGGATATATTTCAGTAGTAGTCGTTTCTCCAGCCAGTCAGCAGCAGCCACCATGTTGGGTTTGGCTGGTGATCCATATTTGATCCTACTGAATAAACTCTAATCATGAGGAAATAACCAGAGGACTCTGTTTTGTGTTATCGTGACTGGTTCTTGATCTACAAAGTATGTGTGTATGGTATTTCTCTAGGGCATATTGATCCCATTTCATGTGGTTTGGCAGGATCATACAATGTGAACAATACTGGTCCGTAGTGTTTGTAGGTAACTTTAAAAAAAGGATTGGGAATATTTTTACATAAAAAAAAAAAACAGGCATTAGGGGCTATCCTGGATAAATAGAGAGGGAGTATTGATCCAGGGATGAAAACAATCAACAGTATCTGGGGTCAGGAAGGAATTTAATATTTTTTTTCCCTGTTGAGACAATTGGCAAAGTTTCACTTTTTTTTTTCTGTTTGCCTTCCTCTGGATCAATTAACAATAAATCTGCGTATTGCAGATCAGAGATCTATAGAGGTTGAACTTGATGGACTAAAGTCTTTTTTCAATCTAAATTACTATGTAACAATGTAACGAGGGGCATATATACATTGACATAGAAGGATATATAATCCATTCAAATTATCTATGCCATTGATGTTTAGAACCGTCAGTACTTAAGATGTGTATGGGAATGTGTGCTTACTTACCTGTAACTGATCATGTGGCTTGTTCCAGTGTACAAACATCGACAACGTCAGGGAACTCTCCTCTACTGGAATTCTGTATGACAAGGGTGATGGATAAAGGTGGATTTGGGAGTTAGGCATAATCCAAATACATTAGAAATGTCATCATCATGACCTATCAACACATCGCTCTAGCTAATACACAGTTAAAGATATACCTAAGGGAGCTGGATCATGGATGCATCTCACAGAGGCTAATTAGTAGTGTATTAACAAATGTATTCTATATGAAGCTTCAGTTCAATTACAATGTGATTTCCACAAATGTCAAATCCAGATGGTCACACCCACAGGATGCTGACATGAGGCGGAGATACAAGGGAAATACAACAGGGTACATATTGCGACCCTTCTGGTAGAAAGCACAGGAAGTCACTGTTGCAGTTCTTGTACCGAGCACATGCCAGAGGTCTGAGGTGAAGCGTGATCGTGTATTATTGTGAATGTAAATCTGATGCTAATTCAGGTGGAATTTCCCAGGGGCGTACACGATCAAACGCAAATGCCAGAAGACCTTGGAGATTTCGATAACTTCAAGGTAAGCTAATTAATGTTTATTCAGGGATATATATTCATGCAAGAAAAAGTTTTCCAAACACTATTAATTCTCTATCAGATGAATTCTGAATCCATCTCACGTACATAGCCCTTACAATAACACACAACAAGTTATGAAGGCTAGAGATGTCCATGTCACAGGATACAAGGGAATGCATCAGAACATATACCTAATGATTAATCAATTGTGGTTTTTGTCATATGTTGTTGTGAACTGCATACTGTTTGGCCAAGCTAACACAGGGTTCTGGCCAGCAATGAGCTATTCTGTTCTGGCTTTGGTAGTATTACTCCGTAATGCACATGTGAACATCAGATCAATAGAGGGAAACATGATGTACCGTATGTGTTATTGTATCCAGTCATAGTATGATATGGTTGACTGCCATTACTACTGTGTACTCACCCAATAGCCATCCGGATGGAAATCTGCCAGCCTCAAATATGTCATATATGCCAGATAGACGCAGGATATAGGAGTCGTGAGCACTTCCCGGGAAGCCTGCATACACACCTTGTATGAGCATGTTCGCATCGCAAACAACCTGTGCATTGATTGAATGATAGTGCTTGCGATTTCTGTACAGCGCTTCTTACTCTCTAGGAGGTATCAGTGCCACATGGGTACAATCAATAGCACCAAGCACATTGGGGACACCTCCTTATTGGTAGAGATCTCTTCAGCAGTGTTAGGGTAACTGATGTATCTGGCAGCTTTCCGACCAATAGCACGGAGGCATGCACTCCAATTGGAGAGGCTTGGCTGAGACATTCCTCCGGCTATGCTGAGGGTGTTCTGAAAGCTACCAGAGGCAAGGAGGTGTATTGCAACTAACATCCGTGTCATTACTGGGATGGCTCTATTGGCCCGTGAGCGATGCTCAAGGTCCTCTCTCAGAACCTCATAGAGCTCCACAAGACTGGCACGGGTCAGCCGAAAACGCTCATACACCTCCCCATCAGTTAACCCCTCTAATGGGATTCTCTCCCTGTACACATTGGGTGACCTTCGCCTCCTCACGGGCTCCTGGGCAGGCTCCACCCCTTCTGCCTGAGCCACCACATCCTTTACTTCTCCCCCCAACAGCTGATCAACGACATCATTGTCAGCCTCCCTGTCTGCAGGTGGCCCTATATCCCTCTGTCCCTGTGCTACAGTAGCTCTCTCTCCTCCCTGATCCACCCACACGATACTAGGCATGGCCTGTGGTAATTCCCTTGCCTTGCTTGGTTCTACCCCTGCATGGATCACATCACAACTCACACCCTCATTCACTCCCAGACACTCCTCTCTGCCACTCCCCATCACCCCAACAATCACACACCTTGCTTCCGGATCTGCATGCTGTGCTATGTGGTACGCACAAAAGCATCTTAACCTCATCCGCCCACTCAGACTGTCCAGCATCCCTCTCACATGATCATCCATGCTGTTTCAGACGTGCTGATGACTTGTTGGGGATGGGGTTAAATAGCTTGTTGATTACATTACCTGGGATTAGGCACATTAATTTCAGCTTTGCCATTGGTCACCTGTGGATCTTTACGTGGCATTCCAGCTGAGGATTTTACGTTAAGAAGCCTCTCAGCCAATTACATACGCACTTGGCCGCATGTAATTGGCTGTCCCAACAAGGGCCGCCAAGTGCGTATGTAATTGGCTGAGAGTCCCAACACGTGTCGCCCAGTATGTGTGTAATTGGCTGAGAGTCCCAACACGGGCCGCCCAGTGCGTATGTAATTGGCTGAGAGTCCAAACATGGGCCGCCAAGTGCGAATGTAATTGGCTGAGAGTCCCAACACGGGCCGCCCTGTGGATCGTTACATGGCATTTGAGCTGATGATTTTACGTTAAGAAGCCTCTCAGCCAATTACATACGCACTTGGCCGCATGTAATTGGCTGTCCCAACACGGGCCGCCAAGTGCGTATGTAATTGGCTGAGAGTCCCAACACGGGCCACCAAGTGCAATTGTAATTGGCTGAGAGTCCCAACACGGGCCGCCCAGTGCGTATGTAATTGGCTGAGAGGCTTTTGCCGGGTTTTTTGGCCATTGCCGCGTTGGCCCGCCAAAAGCCTCTCAGCCAATTACATACGCACTTGGCGGCCTGACACTATAAGTGCGTATGTAATTGTCTGAGTCTGTTGGCGCGCTCGCAAGCTGATAAGAGGACGTCCTAGCGAGACACGCCTCTCAGCCAATCACGGATGAGCTAAGAATTTGATTGACAGTAGGAGCTTATAAATGTGATTGACATAAACCCATGTGTTGACTGTGTTGTGAGAGCCATTGGAGTTAGCATGCAGTTCCAGGAGCAGGTGGGAGAGAGTGTTCATTGAGAGTAGTGTTTTGGAGAGAGGGAGATTAGTTTTTTTTTTTTTTTTTTTGTCTATTTCATAAGTCCTTACATTTAAGAAATACACATATTTACAGATTTCACATATTTGGAAGACACATACAAACCCATCCCCCCCACCACACCCCGTACCCTCCACACCCCCTCCCCCAACACACCCCATCCCCCAACACTTATTAAATACACATAGCACACACATATTTTCTTTCCAACAGACATTCCAGTAATACTTTTATTTCTTTACCGTTCTTTTGATTTGTAGGGGCACTATTTTTGGTTGTTTTGTATTTTATTACTAGCATATTTGCACGTAAGAGTTACACATATTTACACATTACACATATTTGCCTGACACATAGATTAAAGACACATAGAGACATACATAGCATTAGGACACACACCCCCGCCAACCTTTGCACCGCATCCCCCAACAGTTATTGAAAACACATAGAACATACACTTTTTTTTTCATCACTTATATAACAGTTATACTTATTTTGAGTTATCCTTATTTATTTATAATTTTAACATGGAGGGAGGAGATAGGTGGAGAGAGGAGAAGAGGAGAGGAGCAGAGAGTGAGGAGAGTGGAGTGGAGGGTGGAGGAGAGATGGAGAATTGGTCCCTGGAGGGGGAGGAGGAGTGGTCCCAGGAGGGGGAGGAGGAGCGGTCACCAGAGGGGGTGGAGGAGTGGTCCCCAGAGGGGCAGGAGGAGCAGCCCCCAGAGGGGGAGGAGGAGCGGTCCCCAGAGGGGGGGAAGAGGATTAGGAGGAGAGAGACATCTGCACTATTAGAGGAGGGACAGAGGGGAAGGGGCCTGTTCCCAGGGGGTGGGGAAGTTTGGGGAAGGGACAGGCCTCAGGAAAAGTTCAGGGAGGCCAGGGTCCCCAAGCACAGTTGAGAGAACAAGGGGCTATTGGCAAGGGCAGGCGCAGGGCCCGTAATTATACGCCCCGGGAGAATATGGTCCTCCTGGGTGCGATCCGTGACGGGCTCATCATCCTTGTTGCAAGGGAAGCGAAGCCTGGGCCTAAGGCTCAGGCTTGGAAGGAGGTAGTGGAATTGATGAAGGAGGTGTCCACGGTGCCTAGGGGCTTGAGGTCCTTAAAGCACCGTTATGTGGATATCAGGGCCATGGTGTTGAGGAAGATGGCCAGAGAAGCAGAGGGACACAGTGTGACATATAAGGAGTGGGAGAGGATCACAAGGGACCTTCTGAGACCATCGCCCACAGCTGGAGTTTCATCCCCGGTGGTACGCACAAAAGCATCTCAACTTCATCCTCCCACTCAGACTGTCCAGCATCCCTCTCACAACATCATCCATGCTGTTTCAGACGTGCTGATGACTTGTTGGGGATGGGGTTTTATAGCTTGTTGATTACATTACCTGCTATTAGGCACATTAATTTCAGCTTTGCCATTGGTCACCTGTGGATCTTTACGTGGCATTCCAGCTGATGATTTTACATTAAGAAGCCTCTCAGCCAATTAAATACGCACTTGGCCGCATGTAATTGGCTGTCCCAACACTGGCCGCCAAGTGCGTATGTAATTGGCTGAGAGTCCCAACACGGGCCGCCCAGTGCGTATGTAATTGGCTGAGAGTCCCAACACGGGCCGCCAAATGCGTATGTAATTGGCTGATAGTCCCAACACGGGCCGCCCTGTGGATCTTTACGTGGCATTCCAGCTAATGATTTTACGTTAAGAAGCCTCTCAGCCAAATAAATACGCACTTGGCCGCATGTAATTGGCTGTCCAAACACGGGACGCCAAGTGCGTATGTAATTGGCTGAGAGTCCCAACACGGGCCGCCAAGTGCGTATGTAATTAGCTGAAAGTCCCAACACGGGCCGCCCAGTGCGTATGTAATTGGCTGAGAGTCCCAAAACGGGCCGCCCAGTGCGTATGTAATTGGCTGAGAGTCCCAAAACGGGCCGCCAAGTGCGTATGTAAATGGCTGAGAGTCCCAACACGGGCCGCCAAGTGCGTATGTAATTGGCTGAGAGTCCCAAAACGGGCCGCCCAGTGCGTATGTAATTGGCTGAGAGTCCCAAAACGGGCCGCCAAGTGCGTATGTAATTAGCTGAGAGTCCCAACACGGGCCGCCCAGTGCGTATGTAATTGGCTGAGAGTCCCAAAACGAGCCGCCCAGTGCGTATGTAATTGCCTGAGAGTCCCAAAACAGGCCGCCAAGTGCGTATGTAATTGGCTGAGAGTCCCAACATGGGCCGCCCAGTGCGTATGTAAATGGCTGAGAGTCCCAACACGGGCCGCCAAGTGCGTATGTAATTGGCTGAGAGTCCCAACACGGGCCGCCCTGTGGATCTTTCCGTGGCATTTGAGCTGATGATTTTACGTTAAGAAGCCTCTCAGCCAATTACATACGAACTTGGCCGCATGTAATTGGCTGTCCCAACACGGGACGCCAAGTGCATATGTAATTGACTGAGAGTCCCAACACGGGCCGCCAAGTGCGTATGTAATTGGCTGAGAGGCTTTTGGCGGGTTTTTGGGCCATTGCCGCGTTGGCCCGCCAAAAGCCTCTCAGCCAATTACATACGCACTTGGCTGCCTGACACTATAAGTGCATATGTAATTGTCTGAGTCTGTTGGCGCGCTCGCAAGCTGATAAGAGGACGTCCTAGCGAGACACGCCTCTCAGCCAATCACGGATGAGCTAAGAATTTGATTGACAGTAGGAGCTTATAAATGTGATTGACACAAACCCATGTGTTGACTGTGTGATGTGAGAGCCATTGGAGTTAGCATGTAGTTCCAGGAGCAGGTGGGAGAGAGAGTTTTCATTGAGAGTATTGTTTTGGAGAGAGGGAGATTAGTTTTTTTTTTGTCTATTTCATAAGTCCTTACATTTAAGAAATACACATATTTACAGATTTCCCATATTTGCAAGACACATAGATTAAATAACACACATAGAGACATATATATAATTAGGACACACACCCCACACACCCATCCCCCCCACCACACCCCGTCCCCCACCACACCCCCTCCCCCAACACACCCCATCCCCCAACACTTATTAAATACACATAGCACACACATATTTTCTTTCCAACAGACATTCCAGTAATACTTTTATTTCTTTACCGTTCTTTTGATTTGTAGGCGCACTATTTTTGATTGTTTTGTATTTTATTACTAGCATATTTACACGTAAGAGTTACACATATTTACACATTACACATATTTGCCTGACACATAGATTAAAGACACATGGAGACATACATAGCGTTAGGACACACACCCCCGCCAACCTTTGCACCGCATCCCCCAACAGTTATTGAAAACACATAGAACATACACTTTTTTTTTCATCACTTATATAACAGTTATACTTATTTTGAGTTATCCTTATTTATTTATAATTTGAGCATGGAGGGAGGAGATAGGTGGAGAGAGGAGAAGAGGAAAGGAGCAGAGAGTGAGGAGAGTGGAGTGGAGGGTGGAGGAGAGATGGAGAATTGGTCCCTGGAGGGGGAGGAGGAGTGGTCCCAGGAGGGGGAGGAGGAGCGGTCACCAGAGGGGGTGGAGGAGTGGTCCCCAGAGGGGCAGGAGCAGCGGCCCCCAGAGGGGGAGGAGGAGCGGTCCCCAGAGGGGGGGAAGAGGATTAGGAGGAGAGAGACATCGGCATTATTAGAGGAGGGACAGAGGGGAAGGGGCCTGTTCCCAGGGGGCGGGGTAGTTTGGGGCACAGTTGAGAGAGCACAGTTGAGAGAACAAGAGACTATTGGCAAGGGCAGGCGCAGGGCCCGTAATTATACGCCCCGGGAGAATATGGTCCTCCTGGGTGCGATCCGTGACGGGCTGATCATCCTTGTTGCAAGGGAAGCGAAGCCTGGGCCTAAGGCTCAGGCTTGGAAGGAGGTAGTGGAATTGATGAAGGAGGTGTCCACGGTGCCTAGGGGCTTGAGGTCCTTAAAGCACCGTTATGTGGATATCAGGGCCACAGTGTTGAGGAAGATGGCCAGAGAAGCAGAGGGACACAGTGTGACATATAAGGAGTGGGAGAGGATCACAAGGGACCTTCTGAGACCATCGCCCACAGCTGGAGTTTCATCCCCGGTGGTACGCACAAAAGCATCTCAACTTCATCCTCCCACTCAGACTGTCCAGCATCCCTCTCACAACATCATCCATTCTGTTTCAGACGTGCTGATGACTTGTTGGGGATGGGGTTTTATAGCTTGTTGATTACATTACCTGGTATTAGGCACATTAATTTCAGCTTTGCCATTGGTCACCTGTGGATCTTTACGTGGCATTCCAGCTGATGATTTTACGTTAAGAAGCCTCTCAGCCAATTAAATACGCACTTGGCCGCATGTAATTGGCTGTCCCAACACGGGCCGCCAAGTGCTTATGTAATTGGCTGAGAGTCCCAACACGGGCCGCCAAGTGCGTATGTAATTAGCGGAGAGTCCCAACACGGGCCGCCCAGTGCGTATGTAATTGGCTGAGAGTCCCAAAACGGGCCACCAAGTGCGTATGTAATTGGCTGAGAGTCCCAACACGGGCCGCCCAGTGCGTATGTAATTGGCTGAGAGTCCCAACACGGGCCGCCCAGTGCGTATGTAAATGGCTGAGAGTCCCAACACGAGCCGCCAAGTGCGTATGTAATTGGCTGAGAGTCCCAACACGGGCCGCCCTGTGGATCTTTCTGTGGCATTTGAGCTGATGATTTTACGTTAAGAAGCCTCTCAGCCAATTACATACGAACTTGGCCGCATGTAATTGGCTGTCCCAACACGGGACGCCAAGTGCATATGTAATTGACTGAGAGTCCCAACACGGGCCGCCAAGTGCGTATGTAATTGGCTGAGAGGCTTTTGGCGGGTTTTTGGGCCATTGCCGCGTTTGCCCGCCAAAAGCCTCTCAGCCAATTACATACGCACTTGGCTGCCTGACACTATAAGTGCATATGTAATTGTCTGAGTCTGTTGGCGCGCTCGCAAGCTGATAAGAGGACGTCCTAGCGAGACACGCCTCTCAGCCAATCACGGATGAGCTAAGAATTTGATTGACAGTAGGAGCTTATAAATGTGATTGACACAAACCCATGTGTTGACTGTGTTGTGAGAGCCATTGGAGTTAGCATGTAGTTCCAGGAGCAGGTGGGAGAGAGAGTTTTCATTGAGAGTAGTGTTTTGGAGAGAGGGAGATTAGGTTTTTTTTTTTTTTTTTTTTGTCTATTTCATAAGTCCTTACATTTAAGAAATACACATATTTACAGATTTCCCATATTTGCAAGACACATAGATTAAATAACACACATAGAGACATATATATAATTAGGACACACACCCCACACACCCATCCCCCCCACCACACCCCGTCCCCCACCACACCCCCTCCCCCAACACACCCCATCCCCCAACACTTATTAAATACACATAGCACACACATATTTTCTTTCCAACAGACATTCCAGTAATACTTTTATTTCTTTACCGTTCTTTTGATTTGTAGGCGCACTATTTTTGATTGTTTTGTATTTTATTACTAGCATATTTACACGTAAGAGTTACACATATTTACACATTACACATATTTGCCTGACACATAGATTAAAGACACATGGAGACATACATAGCGTTAGGACACACACCCCCGCCAACCTTTGCACCGCATCCCCCAACAGTTATTGAAAACACATAGAACATACACTTTTTTTTTCATCACTTATATAACAGTTATACTTATTTTGAGTTATCCTTATTTATTAATATATAAACATGTTTTAGGATCAATTTGTATAATAAAAAATGGTTACTTTATTAAATTTGGGGTAACAACGGCGTATTAAAAACACATATAAAAAATCCAGGATTAGGACATGACGTTTAAAAGAAGGCTGAATTGTGTGAGACAAAATTACCACTAGAATGATATATAATTTGACTCTTAATAGAGGGGTAATTTGTCTCTACAGGTGCTTGTGTGACAGGATAGATGATTAAACCTGATGTGTGGTCCTTCTAGTAAAGTCCTTTAGAGGGGAAAAACACTATTCTTACTGCCTGTTTATACAGTGTGTTAAAGAGACGACTCAAAGAAAAAATTGCAGGGAGACTGCTTTAAGTAATACCCCCAGCACTGTCTGTGTGTCTATGAACTTCTCTTACTGAGTGGAACTATATAGTAAGGTGCTATATATCTGGAAGTTATAATAATAACTCTAAAATTCATCTGGATTTTTTCTTCCAGTGTATGGTTGAAAAGCTCCTTTTAAGTTGTGGAGTACAGATAACTCACCTCCTTAATAGGTATAGTGCTCTGGTTCTTGTCTTTAATATATAAAAGTTCCTACTGGGAAATTGCCACTGTGATATATGCTCTAAATGAGCTCTGGTTTTGTGCCTCTTATATATATGTGAGTCCCTGCTGGGAAATTACTGCTATTAAGCGTGTTCTCATTGAACTTTCAAAAGACCATACTGCTTAGTAAAGAGCAAAGTGCCTGCTATTAAAGAGCAAAATACCTGCTATTAAAGAGTTTGTACTCTGTCAGTTACTTGTCTTTCCATTACAGCACTTATGCGATCTATCACTCATGTGGATAAGGACAGGGAGGGTAACCATGCACACTACACACAAACACTCAGTGAGAAAAACGCCAGTGTGTCCTTGACATCGGGACACACTACGTCATCAGAAGCCGACGCGTTTCGACGTCATCAAGACGTCTTCTTCAAGGGTGAGCTTGCTAAGGCCGTTAGAGCCCTTTTTAAAGTGTTGCCATCTCCATGGCAACTAATGGGGAACTGTGGAACATGAGCAGTAACATGAAAACGTCCCCTCTGGTGGTGAGCGGAAATGACATGATACTTACAGCCTGTTGGATATACGCTGTAGATTTTAGTAAATGCAATAAATAAAGTGTCATTCTCTTTGTAACGTGACTACTTAAAAGGAGAAAAAAGGCTGTATGAAGGGTGTTGGGTCTTGTTGTATGTTGAACCTTATAAAGTTGTGGCATGTCAGCATGTATGTGTACCAATACTTATAAGGTTCTGATAGTCCCTAAACTTCCCTGATTGTGAAAAAAGTACTTATTTGTACTGGCTTATAATATCTACTATATATATTGAGAGTCAATATCAAGTGCTAATTTATGTCATAATTTGTTCAGGGAGATCTCTATGCTCCTATGTTTTTGGCTCCCAAAATACTAATTGGTACACTTTCTGGAGGAAAAATGACAATATCTTGGATATATATCTTAAAGATGGATGCATATATGAATTCCCAATTTAAGAGGGAGGATGCTGATATTTTCTACCTCCTTTAAATGATTAAATGCAAAAGAAGCGAAAAGTTATACATTGTTGATAGGGACACATAAAGTGATTGAGTGTTTGCAGTGCATAATAGACGGATTCTTCTTTATTGCACAAAAATTACATTAGAGTAAAAGGGCTGGTAACTAGGTGTGCATGAGGTGAATATTAGCTGGTGGTGCCAGAGGAGGAGAGATCTTAAAATTAACAATGAGGTTGGAATAACCATGGTTATAGATGTAAAAAGATGCTTTCCAATGGATAGTGAAATTGTAAAGAAATAAATGTGCTAGAGCATAAATCATGACATCATTTGATGTTATGATAGATGGAAGATGCAAATGTGGATTATATTTACACATTACACATATTTGCCTGACACATAGATTAAAGACACATGGAGACATACATAGCGTTAGGACACACACCCCCGCCAACCTTTGCACCGCATTCCCCAACAGTTATTGAAAACACATAGAACATACACTTTTTTTTTCATCACTTATATAACAGTTATACTTATTTTGAGTTATCCTTATTTATTTATAATTTGAGCATGGAGGGAGGAGATAGGTGGAGAGAGGAGAAGAGGAGAGGAGCAGAGAGTGAGGAGAGTGGAGTGGAGGGTGGAGGAGAGATGGAGAATTGGTCCCTGGAGGGGGAGGAGGAGTGGTCCCAGGAGGGGGAGGAGGAGCGGTCACCAGAGGGGGTGGAGGAGTGGTCCCCAGAGGGGGGGAAGAGGATTAGGAGGAGAGAGACATCGGCATTATTAGAGGAGGGACAGAGGGGAAGGGGCCTGTTCCCAGGGGGCGGGGTAGTTTGGGGCACAGTTGAGAGAGCACAGTTGAGAGAACAAGGGGCTATTGGCAAGGGCAGGCGCAGGGCCCGTAAATATACGCCCCGGGAGAATATGGTCCTCCTGGGTGCGATCCGTGACGGGCTCATCATCCTTGTTGCAAGGGAAGCGAAGCCTGGGCCTAAGGCTCAGGCTTGGAAGGAGGTAGTGGAATTGATGAAGGAGGTGTCCACGGTGCCTAGGGGCTTGAGGTCCTTAAAGCACCGTTATGTGGATATCAGGGCCACGGTGTTGAGGAAGATGGCCAGAGACGCAGAGGGACACAGTGTGACATATAAGGAGTGGGAGAGGATCACAAGGGACCTTCTGAGACCATCGCCCACAGCTGGAGTTTCATCCCCGGTGGTATGCACAAAAGCATCTCAACTTCATCCTCCCACTCAGACTGTCCAGCATCCCTCTCACAACATCATCCATGCTGTTTCAGACGTGCCGATGACTTGTTGGGGATTGGGTTTTATAGCTTGTTGATTACATTACCTGGTATTAGGCACATTAATTTCAGCTTTGCCATTGGTCACCTGTGGATCTTTACGTGGCATTCCAGCTGATGATTTTACGTTAAGAAGCCTCTCAGCCAATTAAATACGCACTTGGCTGCATGTAATTGGCTGTCCCAACACGGGCCGCCAAGTGCGTATGTAATTGGCTGAGAGTCCCAACACGGGCCGCCAAGTGCGTATGTAATTAGCTGAGAGTCCCAACACGGGCCGCCCAGTGCGTATGTAATTGGCTGAGAGTCCCAAAACGGGCCGCCAAGTGCGTATGTAATTGGCTGAGAGTCCCAACACGGGCTGCCCAGTGCGTATGTAATTGGCTGAGAGTCCCAACACGGGCCGCCCAGTGCGTATGTAAATGGCTGAGAGTCCCAACACGGGCCGCCATGTGCGTATGTAATTGGCTGAGAGTCCCAACACGGGCCGCCCTGTGGATCTTTCCGTGGCATTTGAGCTGATGATTTTACGTTAAGAAGCCTCTCAGCCAATTACATACGAACTTGGCCGCATGTAATTGGCTGTCCCAACACGGGACGCCAAGTGCATATGTAATTGACTGAGAGTCCCAACACGGGCCGCCAAGTGCGTATGTAATTGGCTGAGAGGCTTTTGGCGGGTTTTTGGGCCATTGCCGCGTTGGCCCGCCAAAAGCCTCTCAGCCAATTACATACGCACTTGGCTGCCTGACACTATAAGTGCATATGTAATTGTCTGAGTCTGTTGGCGCGCTCGCAAGCTGATAAGAGGACGTCCTAGCGAGACACGCCTCTCAGCCAATCACGGATGAGCTAAGAATTTGATTGACAGTAGGAGCTTATAAATGTGATTGACACAAACCCATGTGTTGACTGTGTTGTGAGAGCCATTGGAGTTAGCATGTAGTTCCAGGAGCAGGTGGGAGAGAGAGTTTTCATTGAGAGTAGTGTTTTGGAGAGAGGGAGATTAGTTTTATTTTATTTTTTTTTGTCTATTTCATAAGTCCTTACATTTAAGAAATACACATATTTACAGATTTCCCATATTTGCAAGACACATAGATTAAATAACACACATAGAGACATATATATAATTAGGACACACACCCCACACACCCATCCCCCCCACCACACCCCGTCCCCCACCACACCCCCTCCCCCAACACACCCCATCCCCCAACACTTATTAAATACACATAGCACACACATATTTTCTTTCCAACAGAAATTCCAGTAATACTTTTATTTCTTTTCCGTTCTTTTGATTTGTAGGCGCACTATTTTTGATTGTTTTGTATTTTATTACTAGCATATTTACACGTAAGAGTTACACATATTTACACATTACACATATTTGCCTGACACATAGATTAAAGACACATGGAGACATACATAGCGTTAGGACACACACCCCCGCCAACCTTTGCACCGCATCCCCCAACAGTTATTGAAAACACATAGAACATACACTTTTTTTTTCATCACTCATATAACAGTTATACTTATTTTGAGTTATCCTTATTTATTTATAATTTGAGCATGGAGGGAGGAGATAGTTGGAGAGAGGAGAAGAGGAGAGGAGCAGAGAGTGAGGACAGTGGAGTGGAGGGTGGAGGAGAGATGGAGAATTGGTCCCTGGAGGGGGAGGAGGAGTGGTCCCAGGAGGGGGAGGAGGAGCGGTCACCAGAGGGGGTGGAGGAGTGGTCCCCAGAGGGGCAGGAGCAGTGGCCCCCAGAGGGGGAGGAGGAGCGGTCCCCAGAGGGGGGGAAGAGGATTAGGAGGAGAGAGACATCGGCATTATTGGAGGAGGGACAGAGGGGGAGGGGCCTGTTCCCAGGGGGCGGGGTAGTTTGGGGCACAGTTGAGAAAGCACAGTTGAGAGAACAAGGGGCTATTGGCAAGGGCAGGCGCAGGGCCCGTAATTATACGCCCTTGGAGAATATGGTCCTCCTGGGTGCGATCCGTGACGGGCTCATCATCCTTGTTGCAAGGGAAGCGAAGCCTGGGCCTAAGGCTCAGGCTTGGAAGGAGGTAGTGGAATTGATGAAGGAGGTGTCCACGGTGCCTAGGGGCTTGAGGTCCTTAAAGCACCGTTATGTGGATATCAGGGCCACGGTGTTGAGGAAGATGGCCAGAGAAGCAGAGGGACACAGTGTGACATATAAGGAGTGGGAGAGGATCACAAGGGACCTTCTGAGACCATCGCCCACAGCTGGAGTTTCATCCCCGGTGGTACGCACAAAAGCATCTCAACTTCATCCTCCCACTCAGACTGTCCAGCATCCCTCTCACAACATCATCCATGCTGTTTCAGACATGCTGATGACTTGTTGGGGATGGGGTTTTATAGCTTGTTGATTACATTACCTGCTATTAGGCACATTAATTTCAGCTTTGCCATTGGTCACCTGTGGATCTTTACGTGGCATTCCAGCTGATGATTTTACGTTAAGAAGCCTCTCAGCCAATTAAATACGCACTTGGACGCATGTAATTGGCTGTCCCAACACGGGCCGCCAAGTGCGTATGTAATTGGCTGAGAGTCCCAACACGGGCCGCCAAGTGCGTATGTAATTAGCTGAGAGTCCCAACACGGGCCGCCCAGTGCGTATGTAATTGGCTGAGAGTCCCAAAACGGGCCGCCCAGTGCGTATGTAATTGGCTGAGAGTCCCAACACGGGCTGCCAAGTGCGTATGTAATTGGCTGAGAGTCCCAACACGGGCCGCCCTGTGGATCTTTCCGTGGCATTTGAGCTGATGATTTTACGTTAAGAAGCCTCTCAGCCAATTAAATACGCACTTGGCCGCATGTAATTGGCTGTCCCAACACGGGCCACCAAGTGCGTATGTAATTGGCTGAGAGTCCCAACACGGGCCGCCAAGTGCGTATGTAATTGGCTGAGAGTCCCAACACGGGCTGCCCTGTGGATCTTTCCGTGGCATTTGAGCTGATGATTTTACGTTAAGAAGCCTCTCAGCCAATTACATACGAACTTGGCCGCATGTAATTGGCTGTCCCAACACGGGACGCCAAGTGCATATGTAATTGACTGAGAGTCCCAACACGGGCCGCCAAGTGCGTATGTAATTGGCTGAGAGGCTTTTGGCGGGTTTTTGGGCCATTGCCGCGTTGGCCCGCCAAAAGCCTCTCAGCCAATTACATACGCACTTGGCTGCCTGACACTATAAGTGCATATGTAATTGTCTGAGTCTGTTGGCGCGCTCGCAAGCTGATAATAGGATGTCCTAGCGAGACACGCCTCTCAGCCAATCACGGATGAGCTAAGAATTTGATTGACAGTAGGAGCTTATAAATGTGATTAACACAAACCCATGTGTTGACTGTGTTGTGAGAGCCATTGGAGTTAGCATGTAGTTCCAGGAGCAGGTGGGAGAGAGAGTTTTCATTGAGAGTAGTGTTTTGGAGAGAGGGAGATTAGTTTTTTTTTTTTTTTTTTGTCTATTTCATAAGTCCTTACATTTAAGAAATACACATATTTACAGATTTCCCATATTTGCAAGACACATAGATTAAATAACACACATAGAGACATATATATAATTAGGACACACACCCCACACACCCATCCCCCCCACCACACCCCGTCCCCCACCACACACCCTCCCCCAACACACCCCATCCCCCACCACTTATTAAATACACATAGCACACACATCTTTTCTTTCCAACAGACATTCCAGTAATACTTTTATTTCTTTACCGTTCTTTTGATTTGTAGGCGCACTATTTTTGATTGTTTTGTATTTTATTACTAGCATATTTACACGTAAGAGTTACACATATTTACACATTACACATATTTGCCTGACACATAGATTAAAGACACATAGAGACATACATAGCGTTAGGACACACACCCCCGCCAACCTTTGCACCGCATCCCCCAACAGTTATTGAAAACACATAGAACATACACTTTTTTTTTCATCACTTATATAACAGTTATACTTATTTTGAGTTAGCAGAGGGACACAGTGTGACATATAAGGAGTGGGAGAGGATCACAAGGGACCTTCTGAGACCATCGCCCACAGCTGGAGCTTCATCCCCGGTGGTACGCACAAAAGCATCTCAACCTCATCCGCCCACTCAGACTGTCCAGCATCCCTATCACATGATCATCCATTCTGTTTCAGACGTGCTGATTACTTGTTGGGGATGGGGTTATATAGCTTGTTGATTACATTACCTGGTATTAGGCACATTAATTTCAGCTTTGCCATTGGTCACCTGTGGATCTTTACGTGGCATTCCAGCTGAGGATTTTACGTTAAGAAGCCTCTCAGCCAATTAAATACGCACTTGGCCGCATGTAATTGGCTGTCCCAACAAGGGCCGCCAAGTGCGTATGTAATTGGCTGAGAGGCTTTTGTCGGGTTTTTGGGCCATTGCCGTGTTGGCCCGCCAAAAGCCTCCCAGCCAATTACATATGCACTTGGCGGCCTGACACTATAAGTGCGTATGTAATTGTTTGAGTCTGTTGGCGCGCTCGCAAGCTGATAAGAGGACGTCCTAGCGAGACACGCCTCTCAGCCAATCACGGATGAGCTAAGATTTTGATTGACATTAGGAGCTTATAAATGTGATTGAGACAAACCCATGCGTTGACTGTGTTGTGAGAGCCATTGGAGTTAGCACGCAGTTCCAGAAGCAGGTGGGAGAGAGTGTTCATTGAGAGTAGTGTTTTGGAGAGAGGGAGATTAGTTTTTTGTCTTTTTTTTTTGTCTATTTCATAAGTCCTTACATTTAAGAAATACACATATTTACAGATTTCCCATATTTGCAAGACACATAGATTAAATAACACACATAGAGACATATATATAATTAGGACACACACCCCACACACCCATCCCCCCCACCACACCCCGTCCCCCACCACACCCCCTCCCCCAACACACCCCATCCCCAACCACTTATTAAATACACATAGCACACACATCTTTTCTTTCCAACAGACATTCCAGTAATACTTTTATTTCTTTACCGTTCTTTTGATTTGTAGGCGCACTATTTTTGATTGTTTTGTATTTTATTACTAGCATATTTACACGTAAGAGTTACACATATTTACACATTACACATATTTGCCTGACACATAGATTAAAGACACATAGAGACATACATAGCGTTAGGACACACACCCCCGCCAACCTTTGCACCGCATTCCCCAACAGTTATTGAAAACACATAGAACATACACTTTTTTTTTCATCACTTATATAACAGTTATACTTATTTTGAGTTATCCTTATTTATTTATAATTTGAGCATGGAGGGAGGAGATAGGTGGAGAGAGGAGAAGAGGAGAGGAGCAGAGAGTGAGGAGAGTGGAGTGGAGGGTGGAGGAGAGACGGAGAATTGGTCCCTAGAGGGGGAGGAGGAGTGGTCCCAGGAGTGGGAGGAGGAGCGGTCACCAGAGGGGGTGGAGGAGTGGTCCCCAGAGGGTCAGGAGGAGCGGCCCCCAGAGGGGGAGGAGGAGCGGTCCCCAGAGGGGGGAAGAGGATTAGGAGGAGAGAGACATAGGCACTATTAGAGGAGGGACAGAGGGGAAGTGACCTGTTCCCAGGGGGCAGGGTAGTTTGGGGAAGGGACAGGCCTCAGGAAAAGTACAGGTAGGCCAGGGTCCCCGAGCACAGTTGAGAGAGCAAGGGGCTATTGGCAATGGCAGGCGCAGGGCCCGTAATTATACGCCCCGGGAGAATATGCTCCTCCTGGGTGCGATCCGTGACCGGCCCATTATCTTTGTTGCAAGGGAAGCGAAGCCTGGGCCTAAGGCTCAGGCTTGGAAGGAGGTAGTGGAATTGATGAAGGAGGTGTCCACAGTGCCTTGGGGCTTGAGGTCCTTAAAGCACCGTTATGTGGATATCAGGGCCACGGTGTTGAGGAAGATGGCCAGAGAAGCAGAGGGACACAGTGTGACATATAAGGAGTGGGAGAGGATCACAAGGGACCTTCTGAGACCATCGCCCACAGCTGGAGCTTCATCCCCGGTGGTACGCACAAAAGCATCTCAACCTCATCCGCCCACTCAGACTGTCCAGCATCCCTATCACATGATCATCCATTCTGTTTCAGACGTGCTGATTACTTGTTGGGGATGGGGTTATATAGCTTGTTGATTACATTACCTGGTATTAGGCACATTAATTTCAGCTTTGCCATTGGTCACCTGTGGATCTTTACGTGGCATTCCAGCTGAGGATTTTACGTTAAGAAGCCTCTCAGCCAATTACATACGCACTTGGCCGCATGTAATTGGCTGTCCCAACAAGGGCCGCCAAGTGCGTATGTAATTGGCTGAGAGGCTTTTGTCGGGTTTTTGGGCCATTGCCGTGTTGGCCCGCCAAAAGCCTCCCAGCCAATTACATATGCACTTGGTGGCCTGACACTATAAGTGCGTATGTAATTGTTTGAGTCTGTTGGCGCGCTCGCAAGCTGATAAGAGGACGTCCTAGCGAGACACGCCTCTCAGCCAATCACGGATGAGCTAAGATTTTGATTTACATTAGGAGCTTATAAATGTGATTGAGACAAACCCATGCGTTGACTGTGTTGTGAGAGCCATTGGAGTTAGCACGCAGTTCCAGAAGCAGGTGGGAGAGAGTGTTCATTGAGAGTAGTGTTTTGGAGAGAGGGAGATTAGTTTTTTGTCTTTTTTTTTTGTCTATTTCATAAGTCCTTACATTTAAGAAATACACATATTTACAGATTGCACATATTTGCAAGACACATAAATTAAAAAACACACATAGAGACATATATATAGTTAGGACACACACCCCACACACCCATCCCCCCCACCACACCCCGTCCCCCACCACACCCCCTCCCCCAACACACCCCATCCCCAACACTTATTAAATACAAATAGCACACACATATTTTCTTTCCAACAGACATTCCAGTAATACTTTTATTTCTTTACCGTTCTTTTGATTTGTAGGCGCACTATTTTTGATTGTTTTGTATTTTATTACTAGCATATTTACACGTAAGAGTTACACATAATTACACATTACACATATTTGCCTGACACATACATTAAAGACACATAGAGACATACATAGCGTTAGGACACACACCGCACACCTCCCCCCCCCAACCTTTGCACCGCATCCCCCAACAGTTATTGAAAACACATAGAACATACAGTTTTTTTTCATCACCTATATAACAGTTATACTTATTTTGAGTTATCCTTATTTATTTATAATTTGAGCATGGAGGGAGTTGATAGGTGGAGAGAGGAGGAGAGGAGAGGAGCGGAGAGTGAGAAGAGTGGAGTGGAGGGTGGAGGAGAGATGGAGAATTGGTCCCTGGAGGGGGAGGAGGAGTGGTCTTCGGAGGGGGAGGAGGAGCGGTCACCAGAGGGGGTGGAGGAGTGGTCCCCAGAGGGGCAGGAGGAGCGGTCCCCAGAGGGGGAGGATTAGTGGTCCCCAGAGGGGGGAAGAGGATTAGGAGGAGGGAGACATAGGCACTATTAGAGGAGGGACAGAGGGGAAGGGGCCTGTTCCCAGGGGGCGGGGTAGTTTGGGGAAGGGACAGGCCTCAGGAAAAGTTAAGGGAGGCCAGGGTCCCTGAGCACAGTTGAGAGAGCAAGGGGCTATTGGCAAGGGCAGGCGCAGGGCCCGTAATTATACGCCCCAGGAGAATATGGTCCTCTTGGGTGCGATCCGTGACCGGCCCATCATCCTTGTTGCAAGGGAAGTGAAGCCTGGGCCTAAGGCTCAGGCTTGGAAGGAGGTAGTGGAATTGATGAAGGAGGTGTCCACGGTGCCTAGGGGCTTGAGGTCCTTAAAGCACCGTTATGTGGATATCAGGGCCACGGTGTTGAGGAAGATGACCAGAGAAGCAGAGGAACACAGTTTGACCTATAAGGAGTGGGAGAGGATCACATGGGACCTTCTGAGACCATCGCCCACAGCTGGAGCTTCATCCCCGGTGGCCCAGCAGGACCCAGCCTCCAGTTCAGGTGAATATCACATACCCCAACATGCCACCACATGTACATCACACACACTACACATGTACATGGTGACCAACAATGACACTGACATGTCCGCTCCATGGAATTAACAAGGGATAGATGGAAGTGTCATTAAATCCATGAAGCTGACAAATCACTGTCATTCCTGGCCAAGAGTAATCAAGCAAAAGAGTCCATTTACTGGTGTGCCCAATGCAGCCTATGCAGTTACAGACCGCAGAAGAAATACAGACAGCGTTAGGAGCCAGGAGAGGTCAAGACAAGAAACCAAAGAATAAATCAAATCTAGCAAATGATAGCTAATCTGAGTTGCAATTAGGAGAATCATCCATGTTCAGGCCTAGATGTCAGATAGTTAGGAGTGAAAACATATCAATGTATTAATCTGCATACTAATGACATGTACCTCTCTTTTCTCTATTTCAGCATCCAGTAGGAGGTCTGGGTCCAGTGATGAGCCAGGAGCGGGGCCGTCAACCCCTGCCCCGCAGGAGACCGTTCAGGGGGAGGAGGCTACAGGCTCATCGGAGGGCCCTGTCTCTGAGGAGGGGGAGCTCGTGGTAGTTGACAGCCCCCCTGTACAGAGCCTGACTTTCCCCCTCCTCCAAAGACTTGCCATCTCACCGGGGCCCTCACAAGTGGTGGACTATTCCACAGCTCCTCCTTCCCCACACACTGAGCCACCGGGGAAATCAACATCACAGCCCCTGTCTCCAGCTGGGTCTCAGATTCTCCCCACTCTCTCCCCGCCATCCTCTCACCCGGCCCTGCCAGCAGGACCCCTGTCCCCACCACCAACGACCAAGGCTGCGCTGCAGGAGTTGTTGGCCCACGTGAGGAGTATGGCTGCCGACATCTCCGGCATGAGGCGCAGCCTGGACAGGAGCTTTAGGGAGGAGAGGAGGCATCATCTGATGATGGAGCAGCACATGGTCAGCTGCTGGGAACGGGGCAGGTCACCAGCCAACAGCTGCCTGGCCCCTCCTCTCCTTCCACCATGCCTCTGCCGCCACCATCACCCGAACCTCACCCCCACCACCAACGGGGAGATGGCGTCCGGCCGCGGACTATGCAGGTCCTGTGCCCAGGCGGAGGAGGACCTATGGGCTGTGGACATAATTGTGCCTTCTCAAAAGCACTCCTCAGTGACAATCTATTGGTCACAATGCTGACCGAATCTAGCCTGGCTACAGAGTCTTGGATATTTGCCTATGTGATGGTGTTATTTTGTATGCAGATGGCTACCTCCCATCACATGGTCCATGATCCTCTCCTCTGTGGACACGTAGGGTTCGGTTGAACATGCCACCAATTGATGGTCACTGGGGAATGCTGTTGGGAAGGGATGCTGCAGTTTCCTTTTTTTTAGGCCCTTAGGTTTTAGTTTTTCTCTTTGTTTTCCTTTCGATTTTGTTTGTTTTAGGTAAAATTCAGGTCCATGAAGGCATCTCTTGCATCTGCAAGCATTGTGGAGGGATTATATGAGGTGTAAGGTTTTTCCAGTGCCTTTCAGGTAGACATTGCTTCAATGACAGCCCCCTCCTTAACATGTAGCTCCCACAATCTTAAAGCTATTATATTGCCAGATATCTCAGACATGATTATTGTTAGCTGAAATGTGGACTAATACCGCTATGGCGGTGGACTTGCAAAGTCTCACAATGGCATGTTAATGACAGCCAGCATTAATATATGCACTAATAAAGCACGTGATCCTGACCTCAATATCGGTTTGAGAACAGATCTTTGGGTCTGATGTAAGAAACAGTGAATGTGGCTGCTGACCTTTGTGTCCTGTCCATATTAATGGGTATTTGCAAATATTACTCATTATCCAGAGACCTAGCTAATAGTTAGTAATGCTTGCAGATGGGAATCAGGTGAGTTGGTATATTGGTACAGTATTTAGCACTTTACTGTACATGCATTGTCATTAGTTTTTTCTATCCTCCTCCGCTCTTATTTTTTTTTTACCTTTTATTTTTGTGGGCAATTTTGCACACCACACTGTATGTGTGAAACTGGATAGTCCAGAGGTTGAATCATTTGTTCCATTGAGCAGATCCAGACAAGTTGTAAATGCTATCCACTCTAAAGGTTTCTTCAGTTAAATGGAGTGATTTGTAATGATCCTTTTTCTCATCAGATTCTGGTTGCAGCAGTGTACTGACCGCATGTGACCCTGGTAGGTGCTATGCATCATGCTTATTCTAGGCTATTAGATTGACCCCTGTAGGTATTCCCTTTGTTTTATTCTAGCCCCTTGCTCTCTCGGGACCCGCCCACACCACAACCATGATATTAATGCACAGTCTTGACCACTGCTGATTGTGGTCTATGTCCAAAAATAAAGTTTTGTTATACGGTTATGTGAATGCACAGTCTTGACCACTGCTGATTGTGGTCTGTGTCCAAAAATAAAGCTGTGTTATACTGTTCTCACCATGTCTGTGTGTTTTCAATGGTTAGAGTTATGGGACATCCACATGCATCACATTAGTGTCACATTACTATAGCTGTAAACTAATGAGCAGTAGTTAACCTGCAATAGATCCATAGATACTAAGAGGAATAATAGTCCTTATAGCATTAGATATCATATAATACATCAAATAGATCTACAATCTAAGCATAATAAAGGGTTAATGCACAGGCCAAGTCCAATTAGCGATACTGTGGAGTAGGAACATTCCTCTGAGGGCCTAACAGGATAATGATAGGTGATACTGCAGTCGCTTGTCAGTTCCTTCTCCAGTGATTTGGGATTTGTCCGTCCACTCTGCTTTCACCCGCACATCCCCAACATCACTTAGCAATAGAAACTAATGTAAATTGATGAATAGCAGAACATAATGGGAGGTCAACAAATGGGAATGAATGGACATCTTGGCACATGGCCACCAGCAATGGCGTGGGACTTCCTTGGATAAGAGTAGTGGGGATTACCCCTGATGGAGGCGAGTTGGCTGGATCTCAATGTGCCTCTGCAAACCCTCCGTGTGTGTTTGCTGCCCTTCCTGATGGGTTACTGCGGGGTATGTTCCCATGGTCACCTTGTGGTTTGATAAGTGATGGGGCTTGGAAGCTATGAGCTATACCATTAAGGGCCATTGTGGGTGGGAGATTAAAAGCAGAGTGGACGGCCAAATCCCAAACCACTGGAGAAGGAACTGACAATCCACTTCAGTATCACCAGCATACGAACCTTGTAAGAAAGCAGTGACAGAGGGTCACAGATAGTCAGACACGACCGAAAGACTGAACAGGACATATTTACATGCTCCCTGTGTACTTGATATACTTTATGTGGCAGTGTAATGTGCCCCATATTTGTGTTTCCAAATGTAGATGTGATGAGCAACATGTATACAAAATAACAGGGTTAATATGGCAATATTTTGATTTTTTGTGTTTTTATGTAATCCCCTAGTGTGTCTTTAATTGCTTTATGTAAGCTGCAGCGCGGCTTTTCATTCCAAATGTAACAACTAATTGGTTGTATAATGCATTTGCTTTGGTGGGTGGAGGGGGTTGGGAATCAATTGTAATGGCCTTCCATGCTTTCCCTCTGTTAAACTGTCACTTTTACAGTTTAAGTTGTCTGTACGTAATGCGTAAACCATTTTGCTGGTGCATTTTGTGCACGTAGCGATTTTGCGAGATACTAGCGTCTACGCAAAGACTTCTTGTCCGCAACTTACTACATAATGCTTTTTCGGAGGCAAATATCGGAAAATGAGTCTGAAATTATGCAAGTCAATCGCAAGTCGATTCGTAGTATGTAAATCGCGCTACGATGCGCATTTGCGAGATACGAATCCAAACGCAGCTCGAATTTAATAGGGGCCTAAGTGTCTAGTAAATAGCGGCGCTCTTTAGACTAGGAGTGCACTTGGTATCTGCTCTGTGTTAGTGTCTGCTGGAGAGACCATTCACTCTGTGTATGCAGGGTGTGAGTGTCTGCTGGGGACATCTGCTCCGTATGTAATCCCTCTTGGGTGACCTGCACTCTGTGTATCTGATAGTGGGTGCTGCTCTGTGTGTGTGTTTGAGCCTGTTGGGGGGACCTTATCCTGGTGCTTGCTGACGGGGTGCGCTCCTTGAGTGTGTGCACCTTCTATACTCTTATATTTCTTATTTACAGAGTATGGAGCTGCCTAAATAAAGTACTATAACCCCGGGAGTTAAAGACTCTGATTTCCCAACTGGGCATGCACTGTGTGACAATGACTTTCTGATGTGAGTGTTAATTAATGACTGGAAAGGTACAAGGAGCTTGAAATAGAGCTTAGGTCAGTTATCTAATACAGGAAAAGTGTTAATGTCCACCGTCCTCAGGACCATGGCTGTCTCCCTGTGACCCAGGATGGATGAGATCATAATCCCAGCTATGCCATATTACAGGGTACAATTGTCCAGAAGTTGCTCAATATCCTGATGACATGATCTTCATAGGTAAGAGGTGGGTAACAGGTGCAGGGTCCCTACAGGGTAAAGCTACAGAAACGTTTACTTATTTCTTGTGAGTATAAACAAACTTGACAAAGATTTAATGAGCTCCGGGGAAATGTAAGAGCTGTGAGGTTTATAAGGTGGAGCTGAGTCTTGTGAGTGACATACTCTGTAAGATAAAGACAGAAAGGAACTAAAGGCTGGAACAGCTGGCACCTGATGGGCATCGGCCATAACACCTGCAGCATTGTGTCCGGTAAGTCATGATATCTGACTTACAAAACAGGATTGTTATATTCCAATATGCATGAACATGGCTAAAGGGTTATTATATTCCAATAGATATGAGTATGTCTGCAGGTTATTATATTCCAATAGGCATGAGCATGTCTGCAGGTTATTATATTCCAACAGGCATGAGCATGTCTGCAGGTTATTATATTCCAACAGGCATGAGCGTGTCTGCAGGGTTATTATATTCCAATAGGCATGAGCGTGTCTGCAGGGTTATTATAGTCCAATAGACATGAGCATGTCTGCAGGGTTATTATATTCCAATAGGCATGAGCATGTCTGCAGGGTTATTATATTCCAACAGACATGAGCGTGTCTGCAGGTTATTATATTCCAGCTCACCTTCTGATTATTTTACCACTTTTATAATAATTCTTATCAATACATGATTTATATTTATTTTGTACTTAATGTTATTTTATATCTAGTATTTTCACTTAAATCCATTTCAAATAAAGAGAATCCTCAGCTCACAGAGTGTGTTATGGGATCAGTTTAGTGGTAAGAAAATACACAGTCAGAAAAGATAACATTAACAGTAACTTTAAGGATTTAAAAGATTATAACATTGTTTTAATAAAATCAGTAACAATATTGAGGCTAACACTGAATTTATCACAGCAGAGAAAAGAGAAGTGAGTGTGTTCAGTTTACCCAATTATAATTTAGATTATTATAAATTATATAGATAGATAGATAGATAGATAGATAGATAGATAGATAGATAGATAGAAAGATAGAGGGATAGATAGATAGATAGATAGATAGATAGATAGAAAGAAAGAAAGAAAGATAGAAAGATAGATAGATAGATAGAGAGAGAGAGATAGATAGATAGATAGATAGATAGATAGATAGATAGATAGATAGATAGAGGGATAGATAGATAGATAGATAGATAGATAGATAGATAGATAGATAGATAGATAGATAGATAGATAGATAGATAGAGAGAGTAATTTTATTCCATAGGAAATGTAGAATATTAAATACAATAATGCACATCAAAGCCAGGGTGCTTGTTGGTAAATCCCACTCCTCATCACAGCCCAGTGACAGATTAGTAAATGTCCCTCACTAATAGTATGTTTTCACATTGCAAGAATAAAAACAACACATGATGTGCTTGAGTTTCTTGTAGAAAAATAAACAATATTTGTTATAAAATATGTTTGCTGCAAAAATTAGGAAAAACTACTGAATATTTTGGCTATTTTGTGTTTCCATAGTTTTTCTTTCTGCAAATTTTTTTTATATTTTATCTCTGCCTTTTTGTTGATTGGGAAATGTGAACTGATATTACAGCATGTAAGAATACGTGTGAGATTGTGCTGAGATTGTGCTGACATAACACCAAAGGGCACATAGGAGACTCACCAAGTGCTATATTTTGTTTGTATATCATAGTGATTACAATCAAATATATGTTTTTAATAATGGCATAAACATGTAAACGTGTTGCTAGTTATAACTATTGTTTCTTATTTTCCAGTGCTCTTCAAACTAATAATTGTAAATGAAATTCACCCAACATTAATTATGAGGAACGCTGAGAGAAAAAAGCTTTTACATAGCCTTTACTGATAAAAAAGTGAGTTTATTATATTATCAAAAAGTAACATGAGAAGTGGTTTAACATAATCTTAAATGTCTATAAAAGTGTCCTTACTTAAAAAAAATAAAACTGTATTTTATTTTGATATCCATGGGAAGAAACAAAAGTAACCCGTGAAACTGTTTAAAAACATAATCTTATGTGGTTTGTTTTTGCCACAATGAAGAAGTGATTTGGGGCTTTATCATTAGGATGAGGATCGCTCACTAGTAAAGAGAGAAATTTAGCATTTGTCCATTATTATTTAGTGTAAGGCTTAAAATAAATTCCCAAACTAGTGATATGGTGCCACCATGTTACAGAGAAGGGGTCATGACTTCACAAGGTAAAGGGAATAAGGGATCCACTGGTGCATTGATTATGGTGGGTCGCATTTTACTAATGCATGTATGTTTTCATGGGTTTAAAAAGTAGCGACAAAAATAAGCTTGGTGAGAATCTAATCTACAAATGTTCATTGTTCTTATGGGTTCCTCATCTCAAAGAGAGTCAGAGGTTTCAATGCTTTATATCACCTCACTAATTAAAAATGTTTTAAATCATGTTTTTTTCTTTGTGACTGATATCCTCTCCTACGCATTAATATTATCACTTGCTGCTTTTTGAAATACAGAAATACAGACATGGACATGCACGGAGTAACACGTCTCGAGAACCGTACTATAGTACATGAATTCTTTCTTCTCGGCTTCTCTGACTTCCCAAAGGTTCAGTTTATATTATTTGTGGTATTTTTACTTATTTATGTGATGACTTTGACTGGGAATCTCATCATTCTAGTTCTTATTCAGCATGACCACCATCTTCATACCCCAATGTACTTCTTTCTTGGCCACCTAGCATGTATAGATGCATTTTCTTCCACTGTCACTGTCCCTCGAATGATTGTTGACTTGCTTTACAAAAGTAAGTCCATTTCCCACATGGCTTGTATAACACAAATGTTTTTTTTCCTACTGTTTGTAAGTTCTGAGGCCTTCTTACTGTCTGTGATGTCCTACGACAGATATGTCGCCATTTGCCAACCACTGCATTACTCCTCTATCATGTCTTGGAAGGTTTGTATCCTGATGGCATTGGGTGTATGGTCGCTTGGATTTACCAATGCTTTTATACATACCATTGGTACACTCAGACTGACCTTTTGTGGACAAAATATTATTAATGGTTTCTTTTGTGACCTCCCTCTGTTACTACATATCTCGTGTATGGACATTTTTTTTAATTTCCTCATTATTTGTCTTGCATCTTTACCTCTGGCATTTCTTGCCATTGGAGTAACTTTTATTCCATACATGCACATAGTCAGGTTGATCTTGGGGATCCCGACCAAGGAAGGGAAACATAAAGCTTTCTCTACTTGTACCTCACACCTGACTGTTGTCTCTATCTTTTATGTATCTATTTTTTTCACATATTTTCGTCCTGCTCCAGTTCACCATGATATTGGAGAAATAATAATATCTCTTCTGTATACAATAATTACACCATTATTCAATCCATTCATTTACAGTTTAAGAAATGTGGAACTTATAATAGCATTTAGAAAAATTACAGTGAAAATTCACAAACATTAGGATGATATTTGCAGCTAACTAACATTATATCTAAAAGTAAATCCAATTTAGAGATATTTCTAGAAATGTATATTCAAACTAAACAGATTTAATTAAGAATATATATTTTTTGTTTATTTAAGTTTACACAGTGCCAGCAGCAATCTTGTACAATCAAACATGGGAGTAAAGCAGAACAGCAAACTTAGAACATAAAGGGTTATATGCTCTATGTCAAAGGCTCATATGTCTCTCAATCCTGGAAACCTGGAGATTGTCTGGAATATTATCCCAGTTGGGGATACATGATGTTTTTATACATCTACAGGTACATGAAAAGTGTTTATGAGAAACTAAATGGGACAATCCAAGTTGGTAGGGGCTATAGAAGCCCAGAGCCACCTGCTATAGACTATACATTAACTACCAACCGTGGGGTTTTTGAAAAATCTTGGCACCAGCACCCTGATATATGGCTTCTGTATCAAGATCCTTGCATCAGAAATCAGCACTTTCAGGCTACCAAGAGACACCATATCTACTTCTTCTTAGGGAGCTTGATAAGACTTGTTACAGTCAAACCTACCCCAGCAAGATTCTACAGTGTTTCTCAGTACCTCCATGCAGCCAATCAGGAGAACAGGAGGAAAATAAGAGACACACAATTTCTATATATCTCCTGGATTGAACTGTCTTTATTTGCCTCCAAACACCAACTAACTAAAAAACAGACAATAGAACTAAAATACAACCAACATTCCTTCCTCCCTCCTAACCTCATTGAGCTGGTATATATCGGTTGTCATTAGAGGGGGAGTTAGTTTTCTGTGCTCTATTTACACCCCCAAATGGCAATACAACTATCTTAAAATGGTATGGCTGAGATGCTTAATGGTTGGGGTAGGGCGTTATATCTGGCAATTGTATCAGACTATCACATGAACCATTTCTGCCACCATATATCAATAACAACATATACATTGTAATCAAGAAACCATAGCAGTAACTTTATACACACAGTACATACATGACAGTAACTATACTCACACATTAATTATTTTAAACACAACAAAGAACACATTAATATTACATGGGGAATTTTATACAGTGTACAGGATGAGCCAGGGGCATATTCCATAAGAAACATGAAGCATGGTGGCAATATAATTCCCTTACCCATTTTCCAATGGAGAAGTCTGTTCTCTATGATAGCTCACTGAGCCAAATTTCATGCCATGGAGAGGGGTCCATGACACTATAATAAGTATTTATGTTTATTCTGCTTGGTTATACCAATAAATATGTTTTCTGTCACTAATATATAATAAAGTACTTATCTTTAAAAAACGTTTATGATTATAAAATTAAATTTAAATAAAAATGTATTAATTGACCTCCGAGTCACTACACCATCATACATAGGGTAAAATCATGGAAAAAAAGGCATTTTCCATTTTAAATCTCTTGTAATTGTTTCAGTTGCCAATATTTTTTATTGGCTCATTCCCATGGCCTGGAGAGAGGATTCATTGTGTTCAATCAAGATGGATGTGTCTTTTAAGAAGAACTAAAGGGAGGACCAAGGACTCAGTTAGACAAATAATCACGGTCATGTTTAATTGTTAAAGTCTGTGGGCCTCATTCAATTAAATAGGGCTCTAAATAAGCACATAGCATACTTTTTTTAAGACATTTTTAGTTAGTAAAGACCTTGCTTTTGGATAGAAGTTCACTAACTAAAAACTTCTGTTAAAAGAATATGCTCTGTGCTTTTTTTAGAGCTCTATTCAATTGGCCAAATCACAATTGAATGAGGCCCTGTGTCATTATACACATTTATACAAGTTGGACATGCTCCTCTTATTGTGATCACTGTCTGCTTCAGGGTTCCCAGTACTGCTTATCATTTTGTCAGATGTGTTTCCCAATCAGTGTGGATGGCAATGTCATTTAAGTAATTCAGCCCCAAAATAGCCGACAATTATATACTGAACTAAAGAGTTGTTCAGGGTAGAGTTTCCTGGTATTTTGGGACTGGACCACTCATTTGAGTAATAGCAAACTGATATACTACAGGGTATTTCTCCAAGTGGCAAAAAGAGAATATTCTCTGAGTGTCTTGCAAGGCCTATAGAACAGACCTACTTAGATGATGTTCATGATCAGATTGAACACCTCTGATTCTGTTTTTGTTTATGCCATCTAAGTAAACAGATGCATATTCACAATGAGGTCCATGTTGTCCAAATGACACTAATAACTTGCCCGTCATAGATGATGGTATCATATAGTTTCTTCAATTGTCTATTTTGTCTCTCACATTGATGTCTCTCTCTGTGTGCCCTCTCTCACTGAGTGCATTCTCTGTGTGCCCGCTCTCTTTCTCTGTGTCTTCTCTCTTTCTCTGCCTCTCCTTCTATCCCTTCTCTTCCCCCTCCCTCTTTCCCTGCCTATTTCTCCCCTCCCTCTCTCTCCACTCCCATTCTCTTTCTCTCTCCCTGTCCTCCTCCATCTCACCCTCCCTCTCTTTCTCTCACCTCCCGCTTTCTCTATCAATCTTTACCCCTCCCTCTCTCTCCCCCTTCATCTCTCTCAATCCCTCTTTATCCCTTCTCCTCTCTCTATCCCTCCCCCTCTCCCCTCTTTCTCCCCTTACTCTCCATCCCTCTCCCCACTGTCCCCCTTCCCTCTCACTCCCTTTTCTTTCTCTCCGTCTCTCCCCCACCCTCTCTACCTCCTCTCTTTCTCTCTGCCCCCTCCATCTTTCCCACTTGCTCCCTCTCTCTCTCCCTCCCTCTGTCACCCTGTACATTACAATTAATTACACAACAGTCTCAAGCTTGCAATTCGGCAATAAATATCATTTATTTTTATGTTTTATTTTGGGCTTTTATCGATATCAGGAATTAATAAGTTAATATATATCAGGCCGTCCATATGGACTAGAACAGTAATGGCATTCATTTTTATTATTTAGTATTTTGCGGGTTTGCAAGTCCGATCACATATCGGACCTCTAAATGCTAATAGATTGACATGTAACCTCCATCCTATACTGCCATAATGATGACGGTCTCATTTTCTTTTGACTGTTTCTAAATGGGTAGGTACGCTTTGATTAATTGATCATGTTTATGCTCTGAAATGCTACATATGATTGCATGGTTTATGGTTTCGTCTTTCAGCCTGAAACTTGCTGTCTTGTTCAGTTGAATCGCTCCGTAATTGTAGCAGAGTCTAAGCCCGCAGCACGCCCGCAGACATACGTCCTGTATACCATGAGTTGCGGCCTTGCAATTGAATGAGACCCTAGATATGCAGATCTACACATGCTTTTGTTTCTATAACAGACCCCAGGAGTCCATAAAGATTTTCAAAAGTGAATGTTTTATAAGGTAATATTATAGCAAGACATAACATAACCTCTGTACAAGCATATATTTATTTATAATGCATAAAGCCACATAGTTCTGTTTCTTCCAAGGCAACATTACTATAATATGTCTCCTATAAGCATGTCTCAGTCCCCTATCTCCATATGTTCAGTCAAAATATGGGGGCACAGGATTTTTCAGTTTGGTTAGGGGGTTACCGATGGAAGGTAGCGGCTTGCTGCTGGATTATAAGGTGATATCACAGAAAGGTTTTGTGATGTCCCCAGGAGGGGCAATTTGAAGTAAAATGTTTTGAATTCAGTAGATATGCTTCCCTCCACCCTTTATCATTTGCCTATGGAGTGAGAGAGGATCTGCCCCTCGGGATAAGACCAATAGGAGATTTTACCGGCTGCGCGGATAGCAGTGTTTATCTTCGCCAAACATACACCGGACAACCTCCCAAGCAGATGATTTTTTACGCCAGACACCAAACAGAGGGTGGAATGAAGCAGATCTGCTAGAAACTACAATGGTAAATTGTTTACTTATTGTCTTCAAATACTGACAGTAATAACAAGACAGTTTTTTGTTAATTGTGCGTAATAACTGTCTTCCACCACTCTCCCTCTGTGCCTCTTCCCCCGCCTCTCTCTGTTTCTCTCCCCCCTGTGTCTCTCCACCCCTTCCTCTGTGTCTCCCCACTCTGTGCCTCTTTTCCCTCTCTTTCTGTACCTCTTCACCCCTTTCCCTCTGTATATCACCCCCCTCTGTGTCTCTTCCCCCTCTCCCTCTGTGCCTGTTCCCCCCTGGCCTGTGTCTCTTTCCCCCTTCCCCCTGTGTCTGTTCCTCATTCCTCGTGTCTCCCCCCCCCATTTCCCTCCCATGTGTATCTTCCCCCTCTCCCTCTGTGTCTCTCCTCCCTCTGTGTCTCTTCCACCCTCTCCATCTGTGCCTCTTCCCCCTCTCCCTCTGTGTCTCTTCCCCACTCTCCCTCTTTGCCTCTTCCCCACTCTCCCTCTGTGCCTCTTCCCCACTCCCTCTGTGTCTCTTCTCACCCTCCCTCTGTGTCTCTTCCCTTTCCCGCTCTTCTCTCCTTATGTTTTGCTCATGCGAAATGTGCGTCTCCCGGCGCTCATTGAGCATACGCGGCTGATGCCGCACTGTGCGCATGCGCGGCTGCTGCTGCGCAATGCGCAGTTCACGATGCGCATTGTACATGCGTTTAAGCACGATCCGATCGCCTTTGCGATCGGATCATTGTCAAACTGCGATTTGTCGCAAGCGTGACAACGAATCGCAGTTTGACAATTATAATATGTGATGTTACTATTTCACATGTTAACATTGTATTTTCAAAGTTGTGGAAAGTTGGTTCATTGTATATTGTATATAGTTTAATTTATAAATTTCTTTTACTACAAGTTTCACCATTTGTTAATACATTGAACTGTATAATTAAATACAGAGTATTGATCCAGGGAGTAATCTGACCGCCAGTTAATGGGGTCAGAAAGGAATTCATTTTTTCCCTCTTTGATACAATTGGCCAAGTTTCAATGGTGTTTTTTTATTGTTTTCCTTCCTCTGGATTCAATACCAATTTAGTTTAACAAGAGTAAAAAAAAACAAATAATAATATTACAAAGCATGTAATTGTTCTAAATACTTATTTACAGAAAGTTTACATAGTCTTCTGTTATTCATGGATAGCTATCAATTCAAAATGTTAGTATTGTTAAAAAAAATAAAGATTGTTTAAAATACAAGTTTCATGTTCCAAATTTTTACGTTACAATATGTATTCATGAAAACTTCAGACATTGTTATATTGTTATTCCATCTGGGATTCTTACATGTCTCATTGCTAACATCAAGGCTATAAAAATAGACATCCAATGGTATATTAAAAGTGTCTGATGTGAATATCTTGTTGCTTGTTTAATTTGTGCATTTATTTTCTATCATTGTTCGAATATGTTGGATGTTTTCCTCCACAATGGCTAATATTAACAAACTAGCGACTTGCCCGTCAAAAAATGACGGCAATGAGATGTGTATGTTTGGAAAGTTGTTTAGTTATAAATATATCTATGTGACAGTTGTAAGTATTGTGATATTAAAACATGTTTAGTTTAGTAAAATGTTCTCTTAGTGAACAATAAGTGTTGAAACATTTTCTATTAAAAGTATTAACCTTTTAATGTAAGAACAGTTGAAAATGAAATTAATCATTATTGTAAACTTTAGGCAATGGTTTGTTAAGATTCAATTTGTATGTGAAGAATTGTTAATTTCAATATACATGAAATCCCAATAAAAGCAAATATAACTTTGTAATATATGTAAATAATAAACTTGAAATTGTATTTTTGTGAAAGTTTAACTTTATTATTTGTGTAACTTTGGAACTTGACAAAACATTTATATAACTTTGAACATTATAAACAATAAGATAGTGAACACATTTTGTAACATAATTTGGTATAAAAAATAATAACATTTGAATTTAAAAACAGTTTAACTTTAAACTAATCAGTATTTAAACTAATCAATTTGTATCAGAAGAATTATTAACTTCAATATTTTACATTTAATCCCGATGAAAACAAACAGTAGAAACCCAGCTTGAAAGGTACCCAATTGTAACATGAATTTTGTAATATATTTAAGTAAGAAACTTGACATAATATATTTTTAAACTTCAAGTTTCTTATATATGTACATTTCCAACAGTAAAAAAGATTTGTACAAATTGAAACAGTATAAACAGTAACATAGTGAATAAAGATTGTAACATAATTTTGTATTGAAAGTATTAACATTTGAATGTAAAAACAGTTTAACTTCAAAGTACTCAATATTTAAAACTTAAGGCAATGGTTTTTTAACATGCAATTTGTATCCGAATAATTCTTAACTTCAACATACATTGAATGCAAAGGAAGGCAAACAGTAAAAACTCTCTGTAGAATGTACTCAATGAAATAAATTCCTTCATGACCACATGAACTGTCGATAAACCTTAATACAGGGAGTAATATTAACATAATATACAATATTTACATTGTGTCTTAAAACGTGGTGGAGCTGTTAACATGAACTTTGTAATATGTTGAAGTAAAGAAAGTTAAAATCTTGTTTTCAAACTTGTAACATTACAAACAGTAACATAGTTAATTAACATTTTAACATAAGTATCACATATATATAGTTTTAAGGCAAGTGTTTTGTGAGTCGAATCATCCATAAAGAGTTGTTCCATCAATTATGACTGAAATTGTCTCTTGTTTATTATTTTTGAATGTTTTTTAAATGTGTTTTGCTTGTGTTTTGTTTCTTTACTGCAAAGTTATAGTACTTCATAGTAGACAATGTTTTTAGTAAAAATACGTCCATCTTCTAATAAATCACCTTGACTTTCATTCTTTTCAATGTAAAGTTTAATAGCCTGTGGATTTTTGCACCGTGACAACGCAACGTACAATTGACCATGTGCAAATACTGTTTCTTCCAGGAAAATACCCACAGATTTGAATGTTTGACCTTGTGATTTATTGATGGTCATGGCAAATGCCATAATAATGGGAAATTGTCTTCTTTGAAGTATAAAAGGGAGACTACTTTCACTTGGTGCTAAATCTATTCTTGGTATGAAAACTCTCTCTCCTTTATGGGTCCCAGTTAAAATTTCCGCATCTATAAAATGGTCCTTTAATTGTTGAACAATTAATCTTGTCCCATTGCATAGTCCTTTTTTGGGGTTCATATTTCGCAGTCACATAATAATTGCACCTTTCTTTAGCTGCAAAATATGTGGTGGCATTCCAGAAGGAGTTAGTGAGTTTATGAATTCAGTCGAAAAGTTGGCCTGACTTTCATTGTCATCAGCAAGTACAGAATCAGCACTGTGATAATTTCTTTGTGGTGCATTAATTTTTTTAAAGATTTCATTATTGAGTATTAATGCATCCTTATTTTTACACGTTAGTATGACTTGGTTGGCAAGTTCGGAATAGTCCTCGTTATTTATACTCCCTTCAAATATAGCGGATATAATATCTTGTTGACAAATCATATGAGGTGGGATCTCTACAGTGTCGTCAGGTAAATGTGGTATTTTTTCTGCCTTCTCTAATTTTAATAAGCCAATCATTGAAATCAGTTTGGCCTTCTGATCTCATATTTTGTTTCAGTTGAAGATGGGTAAAATGTTTCCATAGTGTGCTTGACTTTATACATGTTTCATTAATGTCAGTTCGATTTCCATGTACAACGACAGGTAATGTTTGTCTGAAATCGCCACCTAATAACATTACCTTTCCACCAAATGGAAAAGTATTATCCATGACTTCACGAAGCAAACGGTCAATACATTGGAGGGCATAGCATGACATCATTGTGGCCTCATCTATTATAATTAATTTACATTTGTTGAATTTCTTTGCTTGTAATGATTTCATGAGAATATCTGACACAGAAGTTTCTAAAATAGGCACTGGCAGTTTAAATCCACTATGAACAGTTCTTCCACCTTCTAACAAAAGTGCAGCAATTCCAGTAGTGGCAAACGCCATTGCTATTTGACCTTGTGCTCGTACTGAACTCATTAATAAATTATACAGATAGGTTTTTCCTGATCCGCCAGGTCCATCAAGATAGAAATAACGCTCTGTCACCATGTCATCATCTATTGCATTTTTAATGGCATTAAATGCTTGCAATTGTAATGTATTTAAAGTTGCAAGTCTTTCTTGTGTTCTTTCTGCTTGTAGTTGAATATCATAGTCTTCAAAGTTTATGTCATCTATAAGACCTGGATCAGGCAAATTAAAACTTGCACAACTTAATCCATGAGTTAATAAGACTTCTTGGATTTCCATTAACGCTTTTACGTGTGCAATGGGTTCATTGTATCGTCGCATAAAGTCTTCAGCCATATTACTTTTAAAAGTCTCCCACAAAGCTAATGCATTTGGAGCATTTGAGAAGATACAAATAAAAGCAAATTGTTCTCTCATCTGTCGTGGCATTTGACATTGTACTGCTTCTTCTAAACATCTTTCCCATTCTGTATCATCCGATAGTAAGTTTCTATGTCTTGCAGCTAAATGGAAGGATTCATATACAATGTCATTAACAGTTCTTAAGTGTTCAAAACTTTGTGCTCCAGGAACATTTAAAAGTAATGTCCGTAAGCAAAAACGTTCAACATCTCTTGGACTGACTGTGTAAATTCTTGGAATTATTTTATTGCCTCTGGTTTTTCTTGGTCTCCATAATCCATTCACAAAAACATAGTGATATGGAATTTCAATATATAAGTATTCAGTTGCTTCAGAATCAGTGGCATTTAATTCAAACCATGCAGTTAGTGTAGTGTGACGATCTTCACTTTGGGCCAATGCATTCATTTCATTTCCAGAATGGAAATAGACTAAATGTCGTTGTGGCAAATGTACAGCTAACCTATATACTGCATGTGATCTATCATGCATTTAAAATTTTAGAAGCCGCCACAGAGCTTCTGGCGCACTGACATAGCGAGCATTTACATGAGATGCAAGTTCATCATGTACTAACTCACTACTTTCAAGGTTGTCTGCACTTTTGACGACTACAGTAGCTGCATCGTAACCTTTGTAAATATATTTGTAGACATATTTAATGGATTTGATGGAAGTGCAGGCTTCTACGTTGGTGTGGGCGTTGTACTTCATGAGTAAATGTGGATTGTAGGGTACTACATATCTATTATCCACTTTTTTTCCACGAATAATGGCACTATCTCCTTCTCTTCTTTTATAAAGTGGATATCCATCACAATTGGCATAGGTTTTGTCTCTATAATCTTTTGGAAATTCTTTGGAACATTTCTTATTTTCCATACATGGTGATTGTGGAATAAGGTCACCACAGGGTCCATGAATCATGCGATGAGTAACAATCTCATGTAGTCTACCATATAGTTCTGGATCTGGTAGTTCAGCAACAATGACTGCATCCACTTTGTCCAAAGTATCTAATTTATCTTTTTCTTGAAGTATTATTAGAAGATGTGCATGTGGAAGGCCTCTTTTTTGAAATTCAATGGTATATACATAAGCAAGACATTTGCCAAATAACTGATTTATAGTGAAGTCACGTATTATTCATTTAATTTAATCTTAAAAACTCTGGCTACTAAATCTGGTCGATCTGAAGCAGTTTGTCCAAGAAGTAGATTTAGTGTAATTTCTGGCCATTGTGGATTACATGTAAATGTCAGAAATAAATTGGTTTTGCCAAATTTAGTCACAATAGCCATAGCATCATTGTATCTTTCTCTCATATTTCGAGGAGATCCTTGAAAGGAAGATGGTAAAATGATGGCTTTGCCAGCTGTCATGTCTCTGCTTGTAGCCACGTCAGCAACATAGTCCATGAGTCCACAATATTGTTCTACACGTAGTTTATCTTGTTGATATTTGATAAAGTTTAAATTATTTGCCTCAACTTGCAAATATGAATCAATAATCCATTGTTGCTTTAGTTTTCCACCACATAAAATTGGATTAAATACATTGCAAATGGCAATTTGAGCTACTTTAAATTCAAGCATAGAAACATTATTTCGGATTCTGGCTTTAGCATTTGGGTAACTGGGAAGAGTTAATTTTGGTTGCCAACCTGCTTCTCCCTGTGGGAAAAAGATGGGATATGTCATTGGATCTAAATTTGGACTTAAGATACTCATATTAATGAACGGTTGCTTCTCATTTCTGGGATATATTCTAATATCTCTTTTAAATGGTGGTTCTCCTTCATCATTCTTAAACACCATTGCAACCTCATTTGATGTTGGCAAGTTTTAACGACGTTTATCAGTATGTCTGTCTCTTTTAAGCACCATATTAACCTTGGGCATTGGTAATTGATGTCTTTGTGCATGAAGTAGTTGTTCATTATCTACTTCAGCCAATTTTTTATAAGCTTTACTGTAGGGATTGTTGTCCATAAAGTTATTTAGCTCTATAAAAACACTGTGTAAGCATTTTTTATTTTCTTCCATCTGCATACGTTGGTCAACAGCTTCCATTGTATCTAGGACATATAGTTGAGCGAATTTTCTTTGATCTCCTTCCTCTGGATGTAAATGGGAAGTGCAATGATAAATTTGTCCTTGTACTTTAAAACAGTAAGGACCATGTCCTGGTACATTAGCAGCTAATGTTGCCCTCATGGATGCAAAGGATATGGCACTATTGTAGGATCTTATGTTTGTTTTAAAAATTTTGTAGTTTGGAAAAGTAGGTTGAGTCATAATATTTTGTAAATAGATAGGAAATTCTTTCCTTTCTGGAAGTTTGAACTTGCCTTTTTGACAGCAACTAATAAATTGGCCATCTCTGGGTCTCTCCTGTTTAAAATAATAAGCCTCACAAAACTGACATTGAGTAGTCATGTCCCCACAACTATGAACCTCTACTGCTAAAGGCTTGAGTAAAGGACAATTTGCAAAGCATATTGGATTTTGACTTTCATATTCATCAGGTGAAATGTCATATAATGTTTCTACAACAGGTTCTAAATGCTTTGTTTTTTTCTTGGCTTTTCTTGGTATATATTGTATTGTTTGAGGTAAAATGTCATGTAATGTTTCATGAACCGGTTAAAAATGCTTTGTTTTTTTTGTTGCTTTTTTTGGTATCTGTTGTATTTTTTCTGGTAAAATGTCATCTGATGTTTGAGCAACAGGTTGTAAATGTTTTATTTGCTTTGTTGCTTTTTTTGACATATCTTTAATTTCTGCAGGTGACAGTGTTTTGCTTGCAATTCTTTTGCTTTCTTTTTCTCGTCGAATTTCCTTTTTCTCCGGTGTCTGCTGGCTGTCTGCTCTCTGTCGTCGTTCTCTAGCTTGGCGTCTTTTCTTTTCTTGTTTACTCTCATTATCAGCCATGTTAATCTGTAAAAATAAAAGAATGTATCATTAGTTTATTTTGAGATGTTAAGTTTGTTTTGATGAAAAGTTGTTATCAACAGTGTGTTTACATTTTATACTTAATCAATTTCAATGCGGTCAATTGAATAGAGGTCTAAATAAGGCCATCAGAGAATTATTTAAAGACGTTTTTATTTAGTAAACATGTATCCAAAAGCAAGTGTTTCACTAAGTAAAAAGGTATTTTAAAAAATATGTTATGTCCTTATGTACAGCACTATTCAATTTGTCAAATGGCTGTGTTTTGAGCCTTTTTTGGACTATGCAATTTTTTTTTTCAGGCTACATTGAAGTTTTTATTTACTGTTAAAAATTATTGGCCCTAAAAGAGAAATAAGAGATAGATGAAAAATGTGTTAGTTATATTTTTTTAACAGTTATAGTTACTGGTGGTTTATTTTAAATTTTATTTTCCGTTGACATCGATGCAAAGCTAAGATATTTATTTATTTTTCTCTTTTTTTACTTGTTATACTGTACCTTGGTTGAAGTTTGATTTCAAGCAGAATCTTTGTCGGTCCTGTGTTGAAAGCCTTCGTCTGATGGTCTGGTCCTGTGTTGAAAGTCCTCGTCCGATGGTGTAGTCCTCTGTTGAAAGTCCTCGTCCGCTGGTCTGGTCCTCAGTTGAAACTCCTGGTCCGATGTTCTTGACGCAGTATCTGTTATAAAATAAAAATGAAAATGTTATTATATTTGAATGTCTTTGTATTTAAGGAAAAAATGACATTATTTCTGTGTTTTTCTACAATCCTATTGGTGCGCCCCATTTTTGGTATGCTTATTTAGGGTTTTTTCTAAGGCTTATATGTTGTTAAACATTAAATAAGAATATAAATGTAGTTTGATATGTGTTTGTGTGAGTTTTCGTACAATCCTGTTTGGTTCGCCCCACTTTTGTTATGCTTATTTAGGCTTTTTTCTAAGGCTTATAGGATGTTAAACATTAAAGAAGAATATTTATTTATTTTTCTCTTTTTTTTACTTGTTATACTGTACCTTGGTTGAAGTTTGATTTCAAGCAGAATCTTTGTTGGTCCTGTGTTGAAAGCCTTCGTCTGGTCTTGTGTTGAAAGTCCTCGTCCAATGGTCTGGTCCTCTGTGGAAAGTCCTCGTCCAATGGTGTAGTCCTCTGTTGAAAGTCCTCGTCCAATGGTCTGGTCCTCTGTGGAAAGTCCTCGTCCGATGGTGTAGTCCTCTGTTGAAAGTCCTCATCCGCTGGTCTGGTCCTCAGTTGAAACTCCTGGTCCGATGTTCTTGACGCAGTATCTGTTATAAAATAAAAATGAAAATGTTATTATATTTGAATGTCTTTTTATTTAAGGAAAACATGACATTATTTCTGTGTTTTTCTACAATCCTATTGGTGCGCCCCATTTTTGGTATGCTTATTTAGGGTTTTTTCTAAGGCTTATATGTTGTTAAACATTAAATAAGAATATAAATTTAGTTTGCTATGTGTTTGTGTGAGTTTTCGTACAATCCTGTTTGGTTCGCCCCACTTTTGTTATGCTTATTTAGGCTTTTTTCTAAGGCTTATAGGATGTTAAACATTAAAGAAGAATATTTATTTATTTTTCTCTTTTTTTACTTGTTATACTGTACCTTGGTTGAAGTTTGATTTCAAGCAGAATCTTTGTTGGTCCTGTGTTGAAAGCCTTCGTCCGATGGTCTGGTCCTGTGTTGAAAGTCCTCGGCCAATGGTCTGGTCCTCTGTGGAAAGTCCTCGTCCAATGGTGTAGTCCTCTGTTGAAAGTCCTCGTCCAATGGTCTGGTCCTCTGTGGAAAGTCCTCGTCCAATGGTGTAGTCCTCTGTTGAAAGTCCTCGTCCGCTGGTCTGGTCCTCAGTTGAAACTCCTGGTCCGATGTTGTTGACGCAGTATCTGTTATAAAATAAAAATGAAAATGTTATTTTATTTGTATGTATTTGTATTAAGGAAAAAATGACATTATTTCTGTGTTTTTCTACAATCCTATTTGGTGCGCCCAACTTTTGGTATGCTTATTTAGGCTTTTTTCTAAGGCTTATATGTTGTTAAACATTAAATAAGAATATAAATGTAGTTTGGTATGTGTTTGTGTGAGTTTTCGTACAATCCTGTTTGGTGCACACCACTTTTGGTATACTTATTTATGCTTTTTTCTAAGGCTTATAGGTTGTTAAACATTAAAGAAGAATATGAATTTAGTTAGCTATGTGTTTCTGTGAGTTTTCCTACAATCCTGTTTGGTGCGCACCAATTTAGTTTATGCTTATTTATGCTTTTTTCTAATGGTTATAGGTTGGTAAACATTAACTAAGAATGTAAATGTAGTTTGCTATGTGTTTGTGGGAGTTTTTGTACAATCCAGTTTTTGCGCACCACTCTTGGTATGCTTATTTTGGCTTTTTTCTCAGGCTTATAGGTTGTTAAACATTAAAGAAGAATATTAATTTAGTTTCCTATGTGTTTGTGTGAGTTTACGTACAATCCAGTTTGGTGCGCACCAATTTAGTTATGCTTATTTAGGCTTTTTTCTAAGGCTTCTAGGTTGTTAAACATTAAATAAGAATCTAAATGTAGTTTGCTAAGTGTTTCTGTGAGTTTTTGTACAATCCTGATTGATGGGCACCACTTTTGGTATACTTATTTATGCTTTTTTCTAAGGCTTATAGGTTGTTAAACATTAATGAAGAATATTAATTTACTTTTCTATGTGTTTGTGTGAGTTTTTGTACAATCCTGTTTTTTGCGCACCACTTTGTGTGTACCATATGCTGCATACTTTGGCCCTCATTCAATTGCAGTTTGGCCAATTCAATAGGGCTCTAAAAGTGCTTATTTATAGCTCTATTGATTTGTCCAAAATATCAATTAAATGAGGGCCTTTGGTTGCTGCATTTGTTATATTGTGGGGGCCTCATTTAATTGCATTTTGGGCAATGGAATAGGGCTCAATATGAGTACAGAGCATATTTTTTACAGAAGTTTTTAGTTAGTGAACTTGTATCCAAAAGCAAGGTCTTCACTAACTAAAAACTTCTTTTAAAAAATATGCTCTGTGCTTATATAGAGCCCTATTGAAATGGGCCAATCACATTTAAATGAGGCCCTCGGCCATTAAAGATATATAGGTCCTCATTCCATTTGAATTTTGCCAATTGAATAGGGCTCTATATAAGCACATAACATATTTTTTGACGGGAGTATTTAGTTAGTGAAGACCTTGATTGTGGATAGAAGTTCAGTAACTAAAAAGTTCTGTATAAAAAATATGTTATGTGCTTATATAGAGCCCTATTCAATTGGCCAAATCGCAATTTAATGAGGCTCATGGTTCGTTTCTTTTTTATACTTAATACTTTACCTTGATTGAAGTGTCGAATGACAGAGGGTCCCCTCCTGCCAATCTTAATCCGCCGGTCTTCTTGTAGTGTCTGTTTGAAAAATAAAGTGAAATAGTTAATTGTATATTTTTTATTTTTTATTTAGCAAAGCATGGCCTTTTCAGCATATAATGTCTTGTTCTATCTTACCTGTTCTTCTTTGTTGGTGTTCTTTAAAAGGGATTGTGCTTCACAATGCACGGTGCAAATTGTTGAGTGACGCTGTTGATGCAGAGTCTGTTTGAATATTAAAAGAAGTAGAAAGATTGAGTTTTAGGTGATCTATTGAATTGCACTAAATTAATGTCATTTAAATATACTTCTGTAATTATTTTCAATTAACATTTTTTTTTTTGGTGTGGCTACACACATATGTCACATACATGAAGCACATTTGCAGAGTTGAATGTAATTTTTTTGTGTGCGTGTGACATATCACTATACATGAATCATATTTTAATTTTTAAATGAACCTTATTTTTTGTTTTGGGCAACACATATAAATGTGCGTGTGACATGTGACTATAGATAAATGGCTTTTTTGATATAAAAATACTTGTTTTGTTTTTTTTGTTGTTAAATGAACCTTATTTTTTTTGTGGGCCTACACACATAAATGTGCCTGTGACATGTGACTATACAGAAATCACATTTTTTTTTTGTGCTGTCTTGATAATAAAATGTAATATATTAGAGCTTACCTCTCAGTTGTAATTTGCACAATGTAAAGTAGTAAATATGAAAGAATTCTCTTCTCAAGTAAAAGCAGCAGTTATCTATGAAGTCACTCTGTTCATCACCTGAGGAGAAATGTAGAAGTTTCTGGAAATTAGGCAGTATTTATAACCTTGTAGAAATTTCTGGAAAGTGGGCAGTATTTTTTTAAACTTTCAAGTGCCTCAGAACGTTAGCACGCAATACGCATGCGCTATTTGCGTTCCAGCTTACAATTTGCGTTCCATCCGCCATTTTGTGCGTAGTAGTGTTCAAAATGGTGTTTAAGTGCGACTGTGGTATGTTCCGCATTATTATGTGTTTCATTCTTGCCGGTTACTGCAGTGTAGTTACGCCTGAAGCCTCGTTTTCGTTTTGTTCGGCGGCCATTTTTTCTCTCGCTTAGGCGATTTTCGGCCGCTTAAACTCATTTTTTTTACTTAAATGGACGTGTAAATGAAATTTTGGAGGTGCCTGATGCCCCCCCTTGCTGTAAGTAAGCTTTTTATGTGTTCGTTGTGTTTATTTCTTGTGTTTGTGATGTTTTGATGCACTGCGGTTGGAATGGGTCTTTCGCGGCCGTATTTTTTTCCGATGCGGCCGTATTTTGCTGCGATGCTGTCGTATTTTTTTGCGATAGACGCGGTTAGCTTTTACGTGTACGACGCAGTGTCTTTGTTTCTAAGTCATGCGTATGTGTGTTAAGAGCGTGTGAGGGGCCTTTTTTACTGTTTTTTTGTTAAGTCTTGCTTGTGTGTGTCTGGGTGTAAGCGGGTGTGAGGCGACTTTGAGGTTTTTTTTGTTAAAAAGTTGTGTTTGTATGTGTGTGAACACAGCCGATGTTGGGATGCTCCCACCACCGCAAATGCGGACCCTCGCTTCGCAAAGATCCGCATTTGCGGGGACGTTGTTGGGTTTTTGTTGGCTGGGAGGTTGGGTTTATTTTGTTAAAAAGTTGTGTGTGTGTATGTGTGTGTTAACACAGCAGACGTTGTATATTACATAGATTGTGTGATGTATATTATATAGATAGGATGTATATTAGATTATGGTATTTATTTAGATAGATTGGGGGATGTATATTAGATAGATAGAATGTATTGTATTTCATTTTATTTGTATTGTATGCATTTGTATTGTATGCCTTTGTATTGTATGTATTTGTATTGTGTGTATTTGTATTGTATGTATTTCCTTTTCAGGTGTGTAATTTTTTTTTCTGTAGTGGGGGGGGGGTTGTAATGTATTTTTTTATTTTTTGTGACTTAGGTTTTTTTATTTTCTGTAATGTAGATTTTAAATTTTTTGTGATCTAGGTTTTTTATTTTTGAGCGGTAGGGGTTAATAGGGGGTAGGATGTGTAGGTGTTAAATGGTTAGTGTAGAGGGTGTTTAGTTGATATTTAATGTTTTATCGGGGGGGTATAGTGCAGTGTAGTGTTTATACTTAGTGTCATAATGGTCCTTTAGGAACGTCATGGCACTTATGTGGTTAATGTTGGGTTTTAACTTAATATACCCTTATGGTACTGATGGGGTTAAATAGAGGCTTATGAGGGTCTGTATTGACCCCCCTGAGTGAGGGGGTTAATGAAGTGCTTATAGGGGTCAGTATTGATCCCCACCAGTGACACAGTTAATGAAAGGCTTATGGGGGTCTGTATTGACCCCCATGAGTGACAGGGTTAATGAAGGACTTATGGGGGTCTATATTGACCACCATGAATGACAGGGTTAATTAGGGGTTACATAGTTACATAGTTACATAGTAATTAAGGTTGAAAAAAGACTTTCAGTCCATCAAGTTCAACCTGTTAAGATCTCCTCTGATCTGCAATATGCAGATTAGTTATTAATTAAATTATTGATTAAATAATTATTAATAGTATAGTATTGGAGGATGAATAAAGAGTTAGTCCATCAAGTTCAACCTTTTTAGATCTTTTTAATGTGGACTATTTATTATTATTGTTAATTGTTAATTGATCCAGATGAAGGCAAACAGAAAAAAAAAAAAAAACATTGAAACTTTGCCAATTGTCTCATAAGGGGAAAAAAAAGCAAAATTCCTTCCTGACCCCAGAAACTGGCGATAAATTTCTCCCTGGATCAATATTCCTTGCTAGTTATCTAGGATAGCCTTGAATGCCCTCTTTATTCAAAAATATATCTAACCCCTTTTTGAAGTTGTCTATCGAATTCGCTGTCACCACCTCCTTTGGTAGAGAATTCCACAGTTTAACCACCCTAACTGTGAAGAACCCTTTTCTTTGTTTAAGGTGAAATCTTTTTTCCTCTAACCTCAAAGAATGTCCTCTTGTCAGTTGAAAATCTCTTGCTACAAAAAGTTCACTTGACAAAGTCTTATATTGACCCTGGATGTATTTATATAACGTAATCATATCTCCTCTTAGACGCCTTTGTTCTAGCGAAAATAAGTTCAATTTTGTTAGTCTTTCTTCATAACTTAGCCCCTTCATTCCCCTTATTAGTTTTGTAGCCCTTCTCTGTACTTATTCCAGCTCTAAAATGTCTTTTTTATGAGGTGATGCCCAAAATTGTACTCCTTATTCCAAATGAGGGCGTACTAGAGATTTGTATAGTGGCAGAATTATATCTTCTTCCCTGGCTTCTATACCCTTCCTAATACATGCTAATATTTTATTTGCCTTTGCAGCCGCTTCTTGGCTTTGAGCGCTGTTACCTAGGTGGTTGTCCACTAGTATTCCCAAATCCCTTTCAATATCTGATACCCCTAGATTTGCTCCATTAAGATTATAGATTGCTTGGCTATTGTTCCTTCCCAAATGCATAACCTTACATTTATTTGTATTAAATCTCATCTGCCATTTAGCCGCCCATTTCTCTAATTTATGCAAATCCTTTTGTAGGGAAAGTACATCATTATCTGATTTTATTACCTTGCACAACTTAGTGTCATCAGCAAAAATGGAGACACTACATTCGAGTCCTACTTCAATGTCATTAATAAATATGTTAAAAAGGAGAGGACCTAATACTGAACCTTAAGGAACCCCACTTATCACATTAGACCAATCAGAGTATGTTCCATTTACAACAACCCTTTGCTTCCTGTCTTTTAGCCAGCTCTCGATCCATGAGCAGATATTTACTGCAATTCCTGTATCCCTTAGTTTGCTCACTAGTCTTCCATGTGGCACTGTATCAAATGCCTTTGAAAAATCTAAAAAGACTACATCCACTGAGTTGCCCTGATCCAAGTTCCTACTAACCTCCTCATAAAAACTAATTAGATTGGTCTGACACGACCTTTCCTTCATAAATCAATGTTGACTGCTACCTATGATCCTTTTCAAATAGACATATTTTTGTATTCTGTCCCTTATTAACCTTTCTAAAAGCTTCCCAACTACAGAAGTGAGGCTCACTGGTCTATAATTCCCCGGATTTGCTCTAGATCCCTTCTTAAATATAGGTATCACCTCTGCTTTTCTCCAGTCATCTGGTAGAGAGCCTGTAGTGAGTGAGTCTTGAAAGATTAGATATAATGGTTTGGCTATTACAGAACCCAGCTCCCTCAGTACCCTTGGATGTATTCCATCAGGACCCGGGGCTTTATTAACATTTATTTTCTCCAACCTCTTTTGTATTTCTTCCTGCGTTAACCAATTATTTAGTAAAGGTAGTGTAGCCCCATTATGTTGCAGTGTCCCAACCACTGGTACCTCCCTTGTGTAAACCGACGAAAAGAACCTATTTAGCTCATCTGCCTTTTCCTGGTCACTAATTATCAGATGGCCTGTGTCACATTGTAATGGTCCTATCGATTCCTTCCTGGCCTTCTTTCCATTAATATATTTAAAAAATATTTTAGGGTTAGTGTTACTTTCCATTGCAACTGACTTCTCATTTTCTATTTTAGCCAGTCTAATAGCCCTTTTGCAAGACTTGTTGATTTCCTTATAGTCACATAAAGCTGCCTCTGTTCCCTCCTTCTTGTATAATTTAAATGCATATTTCTTTTTCCTCATCATGATCTTTAAGTCATTGTTAAGCCACATGGGATGTGATTTACTCCTATTCATTTTATTTCCACATGGTACATGCTGATGAGTATGTTTATTTAGTAAGGATTTGAATGTTGTCCATTTATTTTCAGTATTCTTCCCTGTAAGTTCTTTGTCCCAGTCTATATGTTGTATTGCTGCCCGTAGCCCATTAAAGTTAGCCCTTTTAAAATTTAGAGTTTTTGTTGGCCCCTTACAACTCTGTTTTTTGTATTCAATCTCAAATGAGACTGTGTTGTGATCACTGTTCCCCAAGGGTTCCCCTATTTTTACATTTGATATTATATCAATATTACTTGTGATGACTAAATCCAAGATGGCCCCATTTCTAGTAGGTTCTTGTATTACCTGGGCCAGATAATGATCCCTGAGTGTACTCAAGAACCTGCTCCCCTTAGCTGAGCTGCTGGTCTCGTTTATCCAGTTTATATCAGGGTAATTAAAGTCTCCCATTATTAGAACTTGCCCATGCTTAGCTGCATTTCCAATCTGTAACATTAATTGTATTTCCTCACTTTCAGCTATATTTGGGGGTTTATAGCATACTCCCACCAATATGCGTTTAGGTCCTTTAAGGACTCGTAATGTGGGAATTTTTAATTTTCATTGCAGCGGGGGTCCCCAAACGCGTGCGAACGGGACCCCCACTACGATGGTTATCGTGGGGTTAATGCAGGTCTCCGAGCTTATCTCGGATCCCGTGGGGTTAATTCGGGTTTCCGAGCTTATCTCGGATCCCTTTTTGGCTAAGTTGTTCTGGGCTTTGAGCCTCATTTTCGTTTTTTTCAGCGGCCTTTTTGTCTCTCGCTTAGGGGATTTTCGTGTGTCTGAACTCGGGAATTTGGACTTAAATGGAGGTGTAACTTCACTTTCAGAGGTCCTGGATGCCCCGCCTTGCTATGGGTCAGCTTTTTATGTATTTTTTGTGAGTATTTGGTGTGTTTTGACTTTTTTTAGGTGCGTGCGGTTCGGCCGTTATGGTCGTATTTTTCGTGTGTGTTTGTGCCGTTAAGGTAGGTTCTGAGGTCGTTTTTTTTTCTAAGTCGTGCGTGTGTGTGTTTTTAACCGCGTGTGAGGTGCCTTTGAGCCTCCAACTCCGCAATTGCGGACAAACACAGCCGACGTTGGAGCCTCCACCTTCCGCAAATGCGGCCACTCGCTTCGCGAGGGACGCAGTTTTTGCGAGATTGCTTCGCGAGCTTGCAAAGCGTGACGACCATTCGTAGTTTGACAACTATTATATGTGATCACATATTATAATTCGCTAACTATGAATAGTAGTCACGCAGTTTGCGTGGTCCGTATGTCTGTGAGTGAGCTGGAACGCGAGTTTAACTTGATATAGACGATTTCAACCACACATAAATTGCCTAAGCGAGGAAAAAAATGGCCGCTGAAAAAAATGAAAACGAGGCTGCAAGACCCTGGACCTTGCAAAACAATGCAAAATGCGTAACACTTTACACATCACACTATGACCCACAGAATATACTATTCGAAAAGCCTGAAAATGCTCACGAGACACGTAAAGGCCTTCATTGCCACGGAGCCTCAAGTAGCGAGGTGAGCCGTTAAACTCGGAGCACTTCTGAGACGCGGGACTTAGAGAAAAAAAAGATACGAGATGCAAAAATGTACGAGATTACCCTCAGAACCAAAAACGTGAAAAACACACTAACTACACCTAAAAAAAATACAAAAACATCACAAACAGCATGGGGCAACAGCCAGGACGTCTGTGATTGAGCTGGAATGCACATTTAAATTGATTTAGATGATTTTCGACAGATAAAAATGGCCTAAGCGAGGAAAAAAATGGCCACCATAAAAATGAAACCGAGGCTACACAACCCTGGACCGTGCAAAAAACAGCAAAACGCATAACACTTGACACATCACACTACGACCTAAAAGGGGGGTCAATAGGAACCTGGATCAAGGCAACTCAGGGTTCAGTATTAGGTCCTCTCCTTTTTAACATATGTATTAATGACTTAGAGGTAGGATTGGAGTGTGGTGTCTACATTTTGCTGATGACACAAAGTTGTGCAAGGTAATTAAATCAGATAATGATGTGCTTTCCCTCCAAAGGGATTTACATAAAATTGAGGAATGGGCATCTAAATGGCAGATGAGATTTAATACGAATAAATGTAAAGTTATGCATCTGGGAAGGAAAAATAGTCATGCAATTGATAATCTTAATGGAGCAAATCTAGGTGTATCAGATATTGAAAGGGATTTGGGAGTGCTTGTGGACAACCACCTAGGTAACAGTGCTCAAAGCCAAGCAGCAGCTGCAAAGGCAAATAAAATATTAGCATGTATTAAGAAGAGTATAGAAGCCAGGGAAGCAAATATAATTCTGCCACTATACAAATCTCTAGTACGCCCTCATTTGGAATATAGAGGACAATTTTGGGCACCATTTCATAAAAAAGACATATAGAGCTGGAAAAGGTACAGAGAAGGGCTACAAAACTAATAAGGGGAATGGAGGGGCTAAGTTATGAAGAAAGACTAACCAAACTTAACGTATTTTCTCTAGAAGAAATGCATCTAAGAGGGGATATGATTACCTTATATAAATACATCCAGGGTCAGTATAACAATTTGTCAAGGGAGCTTTTTGTGCCAAGAGGTTTTTTAACTGACAAGAGGACATCCCTTGAGGTTAGAAGTATAAAGTTTCCACCTTAAAGAAAGAAAAGGGTTCTTCACAGTAAGGGTGGTTAATCTGTGGAATTCTCTACCATAGGAGGTGGTGACAGCGGATTCAATAGATAACTTTAAAAGGGGACTAGATTTGTTTCTAATTAAAATGGGAATTCAGGGTTATCATGGATAATTAGAGAGACAGTATTCATCCAGGGAGAAATCCGATCGCCAGTATCTGGGGCCAGGAAGATTTTTTTTTTCTCCCTTTAAGACAACTGGCTAAGACTTACTTGGGTTTTTTTTCTGTTTGCCTTCCTCTGAATTAATAATTTAAAAAAAAAATTTGATTAATAATTAATTAACAACTAAGTAATATTAATATTTAATCTGCAAATTTCAGATCAGAGGAGATCTTAAAAGGTTGAACTTGATGAACCGAAAGTCTTTTTTAAACCTTAATTACTATGTAACTATGTAACTTGCCAGAATAATTTCAATTAAAAACCCAATTATTATCAATTCCTGTCAATTTAAATCTTATTTAGTTATCTAACAAAGCCTTTTGATCTCTCCCTGTTCTCTCCTCCCTCACTCCTCCCTTCACTGATAGATATAAGAAAACACACACTCTTGTGAAGTGATTTAACAAATGTACAAAATGAATTCCTCTATTTATAAATCGAGTATCTAAACATGTTTTGTCCATGGCGTACGCAGCTGCTGACGCTAGTTTGTTACATACTTCACAAACAGGCGCTGCTTTTCTTGAGCTGCAGTGGTCCTTTAAATTGAGTTAAGTGTCAGTTACATGAATGATTTAATATGTTAGGATTTCCTCCCTGTAAAACATGTACTACATGTATGACCGTGCGCAGGTTAGTAATAGAGAGCTTCACTTGTTATTAAATATTAAATATGTTAAAATGGTGGATGTACAATGATTACAGAGATTATACGTCTTACCTTAGTGAATACTGCTCAGGGTTGTTAGGGTCTGTCTTGCTTCACAGAATATTCGTCCTTGTCCCCTTTTATGTGAAAGAAATGAAGATATTTAGTCTTGTAGTAAATAACTATAGACATTATTGTAGATAGATACATCCAACGCCATATTCTATGGGATATCCTCCAAGGCCCTGAACATGGTGGCCTGTTGCTAGATTGCCAGCTGACCACAAGGTTATGATATTATGGGTCTCACCTGTGACATCATAATACAGCTAGCAGTGACATCATAGTACAGTTAGAGACTGGACTGGCCTGCAGGAGGTGCCATTTACTGATGGTCAGTACAGCTTGGACAGTAGGAGATTAAAGAGCATGAGAACTTCAGCCATGTCTTGTCTTTAAAGATGTCATGTGAACAGTGAGTAGAACTGATTATAACGACTAATTATAAGATGGGAATGGGATTGTAAGTCACAATTTACTAGCATCATTTGAACTGAATAATCTATGTAGATTTAATTACACCGGAAATCAACAAAACCAAGTATTTTGACTTCTAAAGGGGAATATATGTACTGTATGTTCAAGTATTTGTATATCAACGTTGACATTAGTTTATGGGCATAAATGTACATATAGGAAACATAGCAAATACACGGAGAACATGCAGCATCCAATCAGATACAGGACTTTCAGCACTGTCAGTTTCAGAATATAAACGTTAACTGGTTCCATTTAATGTGATTTAAGAGTTACCAAATACCAATTCCATTTCCTACCAGCCCCAGAGGTCGTCTGGTCTGCGATTTCAGTGCTTCTTTATGGTTGTAATCCAATAATGGTTTTGTGGCGTTGAGGACTCATTGAAGGACATTGTGTGAAGCAAGGATGTTCTGTAGCAATGTGAATGTTGTCCGTAATAGAGAAAGTCAAAGTCATTTTGGTTCTCTGGGGATGAAAAGGGGATATGAAGTTATGTTTATATTCAAACGGATGTTAAAAAGGAATGGTAATAAAATACAAGCATGTAGATACTTATGCACTTCCTGCCACTATGCATCACACAAGTCAGGACAAGATGAGAAAATAGTCCACAGTGTCCCTATAAGTTTGTTTAAAAAACACTAACATTTTATGTAAATAAGGCTACATTATACCACTATAATCGATCAGGGAAATTAAGGATATTAAAGGGATGTTGAAGTGTTATGGATTTTAGTAGTTATATAAAATAACCCCACCGACATTTGACCCAAATATGCCCCTCCTCAAAAGTCTTTGGATTTCGCCGGGGCCCTCCAACTTGCCGTCCAGCAAGCCACCACCTCCTTTCCCCATAGCAGAGCACTGGCCTGGCCGCCACCACGGGCACATCGACACTACTGCCTGCATCACCCCTGGCTTAAGCCGGGCCCCAGACCCTCACCACTAGATCTTTACAACCTCCTCACCAGCCCTGCACCGAGGACCTGCATCCCAACCACCACCATCATCACTAACACAGGCTGCGCAGGTGGAGATGCTGACCCTCATGCACCAGCAACTGGACTTTCTCCAGGGGATCCAGGCAAGCATTTCTGTCAATCATTCGGAGGTGATGTGCAGCCAGGCATGGCGCACTACGGAGGAGAGGAGGCATCATCTCATGACTGAGTCCTATCTGGCCAGGCTGCTATGACATGGACTCATCCCCAGCCCCCTCTCCTCTACCACTGAGGCATCCCCAGACACCAGCAGCCAGGCCCATCCTCTCTTTTCCCCATGGCTCTTCCACGGCCAATTGTGGTGCTGTTGCCTCCCCCCACCACCACCACCAGTAGGGAGACGACGGACAGCCACTGACGATGTGGGCCCTGTGGCTAGGCGGAGGAGGACATAGGGACTGCGGACACGTTTGTGCTTTCTCAACAGTACTTGTCAGTGACAATCTATTGGTCACAATGTTAACCTAATCTAGCCTGGCTACAGAGTCTTGGATCTTGGCCTACGAGATGGTGATATTCTGCATGCAGATGGCTACCTCTTTTCTGTGGACATGTAGGGTTCTGTTTAACATGTCACCAATTGATGGTCACTGAGGAATGCTGTTGAGAAGAGATGCTGCAGTCTCTATGATTTTTTCAGTCTTTAGTTTTTATATTTTCTTTTTTTTTTTTTATATAGATTAATACCTCTAAAGTGGTGGACTTGCAAAGTCGCACAATGGAATGTTAATGACAGCCAGCATTAATATATACACAAGTGAAGCATGTGTTCCTGACCTCAATATCTGTTATGATATTGGTGGTACAAAGTTTGGAGTCCAGTAGCCAGATCAGCAAAAACTCCCTGCCAGAGATAGCCACTCGTTACCCAGGTGGATGAGCCCCTGAGCCTTTAGTGGCTGTCTGCTCTGAAGCAGAAATGGGAGTCAGGTACAGAAGGATAATAATCTTAGTGAGGCAAGCTGAGGTCAGTGGGAAGGAGAAGCAGCAAAGTCAAAAATGATCCAAGTTCAGCAACAGGTAGGAGATACAGGAACAAGCTTGATTAGAGAGTTCAGGAACACAATAATCTGGCAAGGATACAGAGACAGGAAGTGCCTTATATAGGCCAAGAACCGGACAGCTGACCAGACATAGCTAAAGAGAGTTGGCACTGATTTCATTGCTTTTAGTGTCAAGGTATCAGGTCTCAGGCAAATCTGCCAGAGGCAGGCTGGTGTACAGGTAGGGAAAAGGTTTAGCAAGCATGCAGACCAGGGTTCGAATCTCAGCAGAGTCAATTCCTCACAATGTATGTTGGTTTATGCTCTGCAGAATATTAGCCCAGACTATTGCAGACCTTGGCATAATAGATAATCCTATTATTGTGACTCCTCATAAGATAAGGAAGTCTATTGTATAAAGTGTTTTCATTATCAGACATAAGAACAAAGAAGTATAATCTGATCAATGTCTGATTGTATCAAAGTAGCCAGGTAACCTCCGGAGGGTGTGACCACACCTATTGTCTCTCTATGTGTATTGTGTGGCCAAATATGGGGGATGTGTATTGCCTGTGTGAAGAGATGTGTATATATATTTCTGCACAACCAAATAAAGACAGTATTATTTGACTCCAAATTGAGTGTCGTCCAATATGGGAGGTTGGGGATGGTGAGACTGTAGTGCTTCTTGGATATTTTACTGTATACCAGCAGAGATATTGGATTCGTGTTCCAACTCTGTTACAGACAATAATAATAATTATGAGCCAGTCCAGTGGCAACATCACTCAGTGTACATCCTGTCATATGTATACAATACTAGAACAGATGATCCAGGGTCCATACCTCTGTGAGAGGTGTGAGCATGTGGCCTCTCTGGAAGCTCAAATTGGAGATCTGGAGAGAAGAATTGCAACATTTAGTGATATTGCTCCACTGGAAATGGGGTTGGTGCTCACTGAGCACAGATTAGCTGTGCCTAGCATGGTGGGGGTAGCTTGGGCTAGTGAGGATGTCTAGGGAGGAGGCTGGGTTACAGTTAGAAGGGGAATCAGGGGGAACAGGAGGAGGCAGGCCAGTTCTGAGTTGGCAAACACCAACAGATTTGCCAGATTGAGTGAAACTGTTGGGGATGTCCATTAAGGAATGGCAATGCCAGATAGAGCTGTTACCTCTTACAGCCGGGAGAACAGCTCTACTGGAGGAGAGGGAGGGCAGAATAGGCAGAGCAACAGACAGGTTTTAGTTGTAGGGGGCTCTATTATTAGGAAGGTAGACAGGGTGATTTGTCACCCATATCCCAGCAATTGAAGAGTTTGATGTCTCCCGGGTGCTCGGGTTCGTCATGTTGTGGATCGGGGGGATAAATTATTGGTAGGGGCTGGAAATGAACCGGCGGTCTTGGTACATATTGGTACCAATGACAAAGTTAGTGGAAGATGGAGTGTCCTAAAGAATGATTATAGAAAACTAGGTAATAAGCTAAAGGCAAGGACCTCCAAGGTAGTATTTTCTGATATACTACCAGTGCCACATGCTAGCCCAGGGAGGCAGAAGGCGCTTAAGGAGGTTAATGCATGGCTAAACATGTGGTGCACTAAGGAGGGGTTTGGGTTTTAAGAGCAGTAGGCTGACTTCTCACTTTGGTACAATCTCTACAGCAGGGATGGATTGTACATTAATGATGAGGGAGCTTTTGTGCTAGGGTATGGTAGAAAGGCTGTAGGAGTTTTTAAACTAGTAGGTGGGGGGAGGGACTAGATATAGGTAATGGGTAGAAAGTGTAGAGGGTATAAGGTATGAATTAACAACTCACAGGGGAGGAGATGGGGGGAGGGGTAGTATAGTCAATAGGGAGGTAGTAATAAGTAATTCAAGTACAGTGGCAGGCACTTCACAACTACAGACTCATAGCATAAGGTGTATGCTTGCTAATGCCAGAAGCTTGCCAGGAAAAATGGGAGAGTTAGAATTTGGGATGGGGATTTAATTGGCATTACCGAAATGTGGTGGGATGAATCTCATGAATGGACTGTTAATCTGGATTGTTATAACCTATTTAGGAAAGATAGAGGCAATGGTAAAAGTAGAGGAGGGATTTGTCTGTATGTTAAGCCTATAGTCAGAGAAGATATTTATGGTGGACCTAGTGATAAAGTTGAATGTTTGTGGGTAGAGTTAAATGGTGGAGCAGCAAATTCCAAAAGAATATTAGTAGGAGTAAACCCCCAAATATAGCTGAAAGTGAGGAAATACAATTATTGTTACAGATTGGAAATGCAGCTAAGCATGGGCAAGTTCTAATAATGGGAGATTTTAATTACCCTGAAATAAACTGGATAAATGAGAACAGCAGTTCAGCTAAGGGGAGCAGATTCTTGAGTACACTAAGTGATCATTATCTGGCCCAAGTTATACAAGCACCTACTAGAAATGAAGCTTTCTTAGATTTAGTCATCTCAAATAATATTGATATAGTATCAAATGTTGTAAATGGGCAACCTTTGGGAAACAGTGATCACAACACAGTCTCATTTGAGATTTAATTAAAGAAACAAAATTTTAAGGGGCCAACAAAAACTCTTAATTTTGAAAGGGCAGATTTTAATGAACTAAGGGCAGCAATACAAAGTATAGACTGGGACAGAGAACTGATAGGTAAAAATACTGACCATAAATGGACAACATTTAAATCCTTACTAAATATACATACACATCGGCATATACCATGTGGGAATAAAAGTAAAAGGAGTAAATCCCATCCAATGTGGCTTAACAATGATTTAAAGATCAAGATAAGGAGTAAAAAGAAGGCATTTAAATTACACAAACAAGAGGGGAAAGAGACTGCTTTACAGGAGTACAAGGAAAAGGTATATTAGACTGGCTAAAATAGAAAATGAAACATTAATTGCAAAAGAGAGTAAGACTAACCCTAAAATATTTTTTAAGTTTATTAATGGGAGGAAGGCGAGGAAGGAAGCTATAGGAACAGGCCGTCTCATAATCAGTGACCGGGGAAAAGCAAATGAGCTAAATAGGTTCTTTTCTTCAGTATACACAAGGGAAGTACCAGTGTTTGGGACATTGCAACATAATGGGGCTACACTACCTTTACCAAATAATTGGATAACACAGTAAGTAATCCAAAAGAGATTGGAAAAAATAAATGTTAATAAAGCCCCGGGTCCTGATGGAATACATCCACGCCGCAGGAAAGCCTTTGATCTTAAATGGCTGCAAGAGTTTCGGCCGCAAGAAAGCCCCGGTTGTTATTCTATTGCTCCGGGAACCCTCTCGTCAAGGCTAAAACCGAGCCGCAGCTTACTTGCACCAAAAAGGTCCGGCAAGCACACAATTAAGCACATAATATAGCCATCCTGCACTCTGATGAGACGATAAAGTGATTGGAGGTGTTAGTATTCATAGCACAACATTCCCCTACACTCAAATCCGAAAATAAGTTTTATTTTAATTTATGTCAAATATCCGTGGACAAAGTCCCGAGGGCTTGGAGCACCTCAGACCCGCCCAGGCAGCGGGACGGAAAATAAACCGTTAATGAAATATCGGATTTAGGCTGATGTGCAAGCTTGTTAGGGTGTTGCTATTAATCCTCATGTCCCCCATTATGATCCCTAGCATTTACAGAGCTTTACAGTGCCATCTTGTTTTTATATTTGCATTTAAAGTTTTCTGACCTTGCGGCCAGTTGCATGATATGTGGCCGGCCGTAAGGGGGATATCCTTGCGGCACTGTCTATTTGAATTGCAAGGTAAAGGTAACTCTACACGGGGCAGTAAGACGGCTTCAAGGAATCACAGCTTTGTGGCCGTTTTACGGACGATAATAGAATGAGGCCGTATGTAAATATGTAACTATGATATGTGTGTGTTTTTCCATTGAGAGATTGTCTCTGAAACATTTAGGCACACTGTTTTAAGGTTTTGAGATATTGTTTGCTTTAAATCTGAATAGAGATAAATACCCACATGCTTGATATACATCAGTCATTTATATGAGAAATTTGATCTCAATGTTTCGCTAACCTTCTCTTGTATATTTACTTGCATTGTTTTAGACTTGGCAATGATTAGTTTATTGTTTGATACCCTTGGCTATTGACAGAGGGGGATGGGGCCACATATATAATGCCTTAATGGCTTTAGAACCAAATTCACCAAAAGCAAATTTGGATAGTACCTGGTCCATGTAGCCCCATCCGACCCTGTCAAAAGCCTTTTTGACATCTAGAGAAAGAATGATTGAGGGAACTTTGTTGTTCTTAGTTGTTCTCTAGCTCCTTAAGGCTTAAGGGTTATGTATTGTTTTATTCAATTGTCAGGAGATTTCAGTATTCCAGTTGGTAGTTAAAAAAATGGAGTGTTCAGCTAGAGCTTTGCAGTATTTGGGGATTTTGATAGATTCAGCAACATTTCAATCTTCATTACAAATATTATCGTGGATGCTTTATCCAGAAGGCAGTGGTAAATGGCCTACTAATTTTCCTAAGCAATTGAGGTAGTTAAGAGATGGTTAAATAATTGAATATTCTTAAAGGCAGAATTTAATCCAAATTAGTCATATGACCAAGAAGAAGGTTTATTATAATTCATATCGAGGCAGTTGAAAATAAATGTTTAATGCCTATGCTTAGCAGTGTGGCAAGTCATAGATTGTAGTGGAAGTTAAGTTAACTTAAGTGGAGTATAGCATCACAGTTAGATGAGATGTGTTAAAAAAAAAAGAAAGAAATAGCAGTTATACAAGTTAATTGACTAGGCTGTTAGCAATGAGTCATTATATTTTATGTTAGAGTACATTAGAGAAATAGAATAAAACATTGGTTGTCAACTACGAGTGGGCGCCTAAGTTTAGTGGAATGGCAAGTCATTAAGTATGATTATATCAGAACTACCTAAGCAAAAACTGTGGGGCATATATGTTCAATTAATTAGTTTCATTGCCTAAAGCATGTTGCTGTGTGGCACATCAGACATTACGGGTTGAATGTGAGTTGTCATAAGTTACAAGAAAATGTATTGTGCATTGGCTGAGATCAAGAGGATTAGATTATCAAAAACGTATAGTGGTGTGGCATCTTACAGGTGGATTTATATTGCCTAAGCTTCAAGCAGTGTGGCAAGTTATTAGTCTCCCTGGTTGCCTAAGCCTAGACTGTGTGGCAGATTATACTAGCATTATATGGAAAAACCAAGGTCCCTCTCCCCCCCCACCCCTTCACCCACCCCCACCCCTTCTGTTCATAAGGGAGAATAATTAATGGTGATTATATTTTAGTTGAGAGTTAATAGTTATTCTAAAGTGAATTTATTTATGTTCACATGTTCAGCTCCATGAAAGGCATGGATAGTAGGTTATTCCTACATGGCTGCAGCAGTAAAAGAAATGGGCTCCAGTTAGAATTTGACAAAAATGATCTTGAAATTAGATGGTTGGGTAAAAGAGGCTTAAAGTAGGAAGGAGTCTTACGAGAGGTGGTTTAATATACTAGAATGCCCCCCCCCCCCCCCCACACACACACACAGATTTTTTAATTATACCTGCAGGTGAAAATGAGTTAAGAATGATGCTGTGAAAAGATTTAATTCAAAGTATGAAAACGGATTTGGATAGATTATTGCAATTATACTCCAATATGATTTTAGTCTGGTCAGAAATCGTCCAGCGCTTAAAATGGCGCAGTATAATTAGGTATGGTATAATGATGAAGTGTAGAAAGAAGGTAAACAAGACAATGGCTTCATCATAAAAAAAAGATGGGTGGATTCCCTGTGAGACACAGAGACTTGGAACATCCTTATGCAGTTCATTTGTAATTGAAGGATGGTGGTCATCTAAACCATTATGTGCCAAGTCTCTTTAATGTTGCTCTGGCTGAGGGCCTCTCAATGGCAATGACATTTATTGATAAAAAAGGAAAAATGCACCACAGTAGGGGTGTGCTTCTAATTGTTTTTACTGTATGTGGAGCACCAGGTTGGGGCGTGCTGCCATTAATAAGGGACATAGCAACATGTTGAAGAGGGGATGCCATGTAGTAAGTGACAGAGCACCATGTTAGGGATGTGCTGGCATTAATAAGGGACATAGCACCATGTTGAAGAGGGGCTGCCATGTGGTTAAGTGATAGAGCACCATGTTAGGGATGTGCTGCCATTAATAAGGGACATAGCACCATGTTGAAGAGGTGCTGCCGTGTAGTAAGTGACAGACCACCATGTTAGGGGTGTGCTGCTGTTTATAAGTAAAAGAGCACCATTTTGGAGCGTGCTGTTTGTTAATAAGTAAAATGCACCATTTTAATGGGATCGTTGATGTGACATAGCACCATTATAGGGGCATGCTGCAGTTTAACATTTAGCAGAGCACCAGGTTGGGGAGTGTTTCTGTTTTAGTTTTATATGTACAAAATGTGTTTGTTCTTTTGTGTTAATCCTTTTAGTGGCTTTTGGCCGAGCGCACGATGGTAGCGCAGTGATGGCGGGTTGCTAGCCCACAGGGTTTTGACCAGCAGGACTCTTGGGCTGCTGGGTTCCAGTTTCAGTGGTGGGTGGGCAAGCACCTATATATATTAATTTGCATTATTTGAATGCTTAATAAATGGAGCTGTGGTCTTTTTTAAAAAGCGAACTATGTCTGTTTTCATTATAGTATTTATTTATGAATAAGTTATTAAGAAGGAGCCCATATTGCAATGCAAAGGTCAAGGAACCCAGTAATATGGATTTATTTATAATGTGTCTAAAAGATCATATTGTAAACATTATAAAAGTATTATTGAAAAGTTAGTTACAAAAGAAAGTAAGACTAACCTTAAACAATGTTTTAAATATATTAATGGGAAGAAGGAGGGGAAGGAAGCTATAGGAATAGTACAATGTGACACAGTCTGATAATTAGTGACCAGGAAAAGGCAGATGAGCTAAATAGGTTATTTTCTTCGGTATACACAAGGGAGGTACCAGTGGTTGGGACACTGCAACATAATGGAGCTACACTACCTTCCACAAATAACTGGTTAACGTAGGAAGAAATCAAAAAGAGGTTAGAAAAAAATATTAATAAAGCCCAGGGTCCTAATGGAATAGTTAGATATAGTTATGGTTGAAAAAAGATTTTCAGTCCATCAAGTTCAACCTTTAGGATCTCCTCTGATCTGCAATATGCAGATTAGTTATTTAATTAATTAGTTGTCAATTAATACTAATCAACTATTTAATTATTTATTTATTTATTTTTTAATTATTAATTAATCCAGAGGAAGGCAAACAGAAAAAAAAACAAGTGAAATTTAGCCAATCGTCTCAAAGGAAAAAAATAATGAATTCCTTCCTGACCCCAGATACAAGCGATTGGATTTCTCCCTGGATCAATACTCTCTCTCTAATTATCCAGGATAACCCTGAATTCCCTATTTAATTAGAAATACATCCAGTTCGCTTTTAAAGTTATCTATCGAATAAGCTGTCACCACCTCCTCTGGTAAAGAATTATTCAGATTAATCACCCTTACTGTGAAGAACCCTTTTCTTTCTTTAAGATTAAATCTTTTTACTTCTAACCTCAAGGGATGTCCTCTTGTCTTGGAATTATAGACCAGTGAGCCTCACTTCTGTAGTGGTAAAGCTTTTAGAAGGGTTACTAAGGGATACTATACAGGAATATGTCTATTCAAACAGGATTATAAATAGGAGACAACATGGATTTATGAAGGATAGTGCATGTCAATCAAAACTAACTAGTTTTTATGAGGAGGTTAGTAGGAATTTGGATCAATACAACTCAGTGGATGTAGTCTATTTGGATTTTGCAAAGGCTTTTGATACAGTCCCACATGGGAGACTATTAAGCAAACTAAGGGATACAGGAATTGTCATAAATATTGGCTTATGGATTGAGAGCTGGCTAAAAGAGAGGAAGCAAAGGGTTGTGGTAAATGGAACATACTCGGAATGGACTAATGTGGTAAGTGGGGTTCAGTATTATGTCCCTCCTTTTCAACATATTTTTTAATGTCTTGGAAGTGGGATTGGAGTGTGGTGTCTACAATTTTTGCAGATGACACAAAGTTGTGCAAGGTAATTAAATCAGAAAATAATGTATTTTCCTTTCAAAGGAATTTACATAAAATTGAGGAATGGGCATCTAAATGGCAGATGAGATTTAATACAAATAATTGTAAAGTTATGCATCTGGGAAGGAAAATAGCCATGCAATTTATAATCTTAATAGAGCAAATCTAGGGGTATCAGATATTGAAAGGGATTTGGGAGTATTTGTGGACAACCACCTAGGTAACAGTGCTTAATACCAAGCAGCAGCTGCAAAGGTAAGTAAAATATTAGCATGTATTAAGAAGGGTATAGAAGCAAGGGAAGCAAATATAATTCTGCCACTATACAAATCCCTAGTACGCCCTCATTTGGAATATTGAGTACAATTTTGGGCACCCCTACATAAAAAGGACATTTTAGAGATTGAAAAAGAACAGATAAGTGCCACAAAGCTAATAAAGGGAATAGAGGGTTATATAAAAATACTAACCAAATTAAACGTATTGACTCTAGAAGTCTAAGAGGGGATATGATTACTTTATATACGGGATATGATTACCTTATATAAATATATCCAGGGTCAATACAATGCTTTTTCAAGGGAACTTTTTGTGCCAAGAGGTTTTCAACTGACAAGGGGACATCCTTTGAGATTGGAAGTAAAAAGATTTCACCCTAAGGAAAGAAAAGGGCTCTTCACAGTAAGGGTGGTTAATCTGTGGAATTTTCTACCAAAGGAGGTGGTGACAGTGGATTTAATAAATAACTTTAAAAAGGGCTATCCTGGATAAATAGAGGGAGTTTTGATCCAGGGATGAAGGGTTCAGGAAGGAATCTGGGGTCAGGAAGAATTTTTTTTTTTCCCTGTTGAAAAAATTGGCAAAGTTTCATTGTTTTTTTTTCTGTTTGCCTTCTTCTGGATCAATGAACATTAAATCTGCATATTGCAGATCAGATGAGATCTACAAAGGTTGAACTTGATGGACTAAATTATTTTTTCAACCTAAATTACTATGTAACTATGTAACTATATATATATATATATATACTTAGGTCCTCTCTAGCATGGGTGTAGGAAGTGGGAGGATGGGGAACAAATCCCCCATAGCTTTATACATGTTTGTATGTATTTATGTATGAGCTATTTTACAGAATGTGTATACAATTAGCTGTATCCTCCGCAGAATTGTTCTGGCTCCTACACCCCTGCCATCTAGTACTATATGTAGGAGTTCCCTTGTGGTCCAGTGGTTAGGAATTCAGTGCTTTCATCATTGCAACCTGGCTTTGATTCCAGTAAGGGAACCACTCTGTAGCCATGCAGAATTGGGCCTGGTCAGTACTTAAATGGGAGACTACCTAGTAATACTATGCTGTGGACCACTGGAGAAGGAACTAACAACCCACTCCAGTATCTCTACCCTGAAACAAAGTGGATCAGCATTACCTTGGGCATAAGGATGCATGAGGTCACTGAGAGTAAAAAACGACTGAACAATGCAGAAAAAGTACTATATATGTACATATATTCAGCCAGGGTCTCCTATAATCATATTCATGTATACATATTCAGAGAGGGTCACCTTTAATCATTATAGTAATACAGTATGTAAATATTTAGTCTGTGTCTCATACAAATAAACACATATTCAGCCAAAGTCTACAATAGACATATATGGGACATAAGCCAGTGTCATGCAATTGGCATATGACAAAAGTATTACAATGTTAGAATATTTTTGTATTGAGTTCAATGATCAATTAATAGACAAGTATATGTTTTATGCAGAACAGCATTTATTGAAACAATAGCAAAATCACAAATAACAACTAGATGCTTCTGAACTTGTGAAAACCATGCATTTTTAGATAGATCACAATAAAATTAGTGATAGCTTTATTTATAACCTTTTATAATGATTAGATAACAATTAGTTTTACACTCTACATTCTGTTACATCAATATAGAAATCAACAAGAAGTGTATAAAATCTGAATAAACTTTGATAAACAATCAAATGCTGACTCCGTAGACGATATTGTTATTAATATTCACTGATATAATGTGTTACTCTATGAATACATTAAAAAGCACAATCAGGTATAAAAATCTATGTGGAAGCTAGAATGTAGAAATATACACTAAAGCAATATAAAGCTACTTAGCTTATAATATAGTTTATGGCAAACAAAATACCTTTTGTATATAGGTATTAGAGTATGTAATTTGATTTAACTTAATTTATCAAAGCAATCAGTCTGTTTTTGATAGAATAAGTCCAAGTAGAAAACAATAATTGATTGGGGTTCATATCCAGACACATGATCCCCAAATACCTTTTGTCAGGTTTTACCCACCTTATCAATTGTAGCAAAGAGATTGTATAAGGAATATTTCAATTCTATTATAAAATGTAATAATAGAAACTTGCAGTTATACTTTACCCAGAATTGTTAGCAAGGAGCCCCTTGTCTCAATACTACTGGTTCTTAAGTTGGTTATAAGTTCTCCATTTTTGTCTTCTTTTAGGTAAGAATTTGTAGTATAGATGGGTATAGTGAAACATCACAGAGAAAGGGTAAAAGGGCAGAAGTTTATGTCAAAGAGTGAGACAGAAAAAGCCACAAATCTTACCCTTTACCTAATAGATAAACACTTTCCTTTTTACTCATTCCCAGTCACAGGGTTCATTTGCACCAATTGCAATAGCCTCCTGCCCTGTTTGTTTGTACATACATAATTATAATGTATATATATGGTGGAGTGGTGCTTGACGTTTTGCCCACAAGAGAGCAGTCTTGTTCCATGTTTTAAAATGAAATAATAATGACCTTTGGTCTAGATAGTTCGGCCATATATTTTGGGTTATTGAATCACCCATTGTGTGTTATCTTGCACCTGTTTGATAACACTTGGTGAATAATGAGCATATATTACTTGAGACATTTCTATGTTTTTTTCTCAAGGCCTTTAAAGTTATCCGGCCCTGGTTCATGGCCCGCTTGAACATATAATAGGCTTAGACCTTATTTGTATGTAACGCTTCATGTGGAAAATGAGCACACAATAAGGTATGTATGTGTTTACATTGATAACAACAAAATCAACACACAATCATATAAAGTAGACAATATGTATGGTCTTTTTTAACTACTAATGTCACAAAACCAGGGACCATTTTAATATAAATATTCAACTTCAATTATTAATTCGTATATTAATACATACATAATATAATCATATGAATGTATACATATTCAGCCATAATCATCTATAATTATAAGCACATACATATTTAATCAGAGTCATCTATAATCATAATTCCTCCAGGGTCTCCTGTAATTAAGTTCTAAATATATATTCAGCCAGGGCTCTCTAAGATCAAATACATTTACATATATTCACTCATAGTCAACCATAATTATAATATAAACACATATCAATTTAATCAGCTTCACCTACAAGCATACAAATTATGTGAATGCATATTCAGTTAGGGTCACCAATAATTCTAATACTAATATTTAAATATTTAACCAGGATCAACTACAATTAAACAAATGTAAATATATTCAGCAAGGGTTACTTAGGTATAGTCCTACACATTCTCATTATAGCCTTGCACAATATAATTAATATTGCTCTACATAATAAAATGTAATATACAAACTATGTATTTGTGGCTATTTATGGCCTACATCGTCCTAAGCAGAACTAATGTGACCATACAGTATATACATTATCCCTAGCTCTTGCCGCTGAGCTTGTGTGACTAAACCTCCTTTATAAGGATCACTTAATATTTTCTATATGGTCTTTTGAACAAAATAACTTGATAATTTGGCAAAATGTTGCAGAAAGTAAAATTAATACTCGGTATCCACATTTGTCACTTGTATATGCTATTATTATTTTCGTGCAGACATTCCCATTGTTCAAGTACAAACTTTTTGTGTTTTCAAAATCTCCTCCAACCTCAGGAAGTAGGTCACCCAAACTAAAATGCCAGATTTTCCTGCAGCATAATTACATATACAAGTAATAAATCAGAATTTGTGTTATTTGCTTTTTAAATTTTAAGAACATGTTGCTTATTTTCAAGTGTAGTTCTTCAAAAGGAGCTATTTTAAATTATTGACCACAGTTGTTAATATTCCAATATACATTAAAAAGGGTATTGATATTTTATTTGAATATTTTTAATAATTTCTTAAATTCATAATAAGGCAAGTGCTGGAAAGGACTATAATTAATTTAAAAGACATGTTAAATATTTTTTGTCAAATCAACAATCTTTTTTGGGCTATAAATGCCCACAATTCTGCTACTAGTCATTGTAGGAGCATAATAAGATGTTCTCATCCAATACATGCTAATTATTAATTTGCTTGTGAAGTTTCTCTTCTGCAAAGACATCTGAAGACCCCACAGGATTGTTTAAGATTCTTGTTCCCAAAAATCAGTGTAAGAGCCTGGAGGGGGTAAAACAAATTCAAATAAACTTTGCAAACAAAGAAAACAGTGGTATTATCATTATTATTGGTATTATTATGGGCTAATGTTAAACCCAGACGGGCAATGTAAAAGGCTATTTGCAGTGTTAGCAGTAGAGTCATGGTTATAGCTGCATGAACATGAGCTTTCAGGTGAGAGAAGCTAATGGTGGATGATCCTTGGTGCAGTCTCAGGACGTGTAAGATGAGGGAGGTGATGGTCGATCCCAGTGATATTATAATCAGAAGCAATGGGATGGAAGCTCCAAAGTTTAATCCATACAAAAATATATATCTAATATTCTTAAAATAATTATTTTCTTTTCTGCTGGAAGCTGTGTTATTTGCTGAATTGATGGCAGGATCAGTAAGTACCAACAGAAGAGTAAAGAGACAAATGGATAACACAATGGATCTTGAGAGCAGCCAAGGCAGCAAATTGGTGAATCTGAGCCTTAGGTACGTGAGGAGACGGTGCTGGAAGGTGACAATCTTGATGCAGTAGAAGGTACATAACCAGGCAGTGATCCAGGTGATCGATAGGATTGATACACACACAATGGTATAGAGAATGTATAGGTTGTATGAAAGTAAAAATATATTCCAGATTGTTATTATATTATAAATGAATAGAAAGGTTCCTGCAATGATGTTAAGTAGTCCTTGGTGGTTAAGATGAGATCAGGTGGACTTTGATATCCTCCCATAATCCAGGATCTGATACTGACCATCAGAATAAAAGCATTGAGAGGAATACCACTAAAGAATGAGATAATGGTAAAAAATAATATTGTTAATGCGACAGTCTCCATTTTCTTTGTTTCCTTTACTTAAAAACTATATTTTTTTAAGAATGACCTCTAATGCTGTGCTTTATTTACTCTGTACTGTTTTTTTTTTAAATACAATACTAAGCAGCACCCTTATAAAGCTTCCTCTCATTACTTCTCTCATCTGTCATGTGTCTGCATGTAACCTACTTTGCATATCAGGAAAGATTGGTTGTGATCGGGGTATATTGTGAATTTGAATGAACCAAATTAGATGAATATTTTTGTTTATTTCTTATCCTTATCCTTATATTTCCAGGTAAGTGATGCCATAGCACGCAGTCTCTTGCATGGCTGTCAGTTGTCTGACTACAATATAAACAAAAAGATAAAACCATTTTGTAGCTGGTGCTGGCGCCGCCATCATTATGACAATACTTGTTTCAGCATAAGACAAGAATAATGTGTAAGTGCGCACTCTTTATAGTCACTTAGATGTTCTGCAAAACTTAATTTTAACTTTAACACCTTTTCCCACATGCTTTTGGGAGACTTCATATGTGTTTTTGCAAAATGTAGCCTGGCTTGGATGTTTTTCTTCGTAAGAAAAGGCTTTCGTTTTGCCACTCTACCCCGTAGCCCAGACATATGAAGAATACGGGAGATTGTTGTCACATGTACCACACAGCCAGTACTTGCCAGATATTCCTGCAGCTCCTTTAATGTGGCTGTAGGCCTCTTGGTAGCCTCCCAGACCAGTTTTCTTTTCGTCTTTTCATCAATTTTGGAGGGAGCTCCAGTTGTTGGTAATGTCACTGTTGTGCCATATTTTCTCCACTTGATGATGTGTTCCATGGTATATCTAATGCCTTAGAAATTCTTTTGTACCCTTCTCCTGACTGATACCTTTTAACAATGAGATCCCTCTGATGCTTTGGAAGCTCTCTGTGGACCATGGCTTTTGCTGTGGGATGCGACTAAGAAAATTTCAGGAAAGACTATCTAGAGCAGCTGAACTTTATTTGGGGTTAATCAGAGGCACTTTAAATGATGGCAGGTGACTCCTATTTAACACAATTTGGAATGTGATTGCTTAATTCTGAACACAGCTACATCCCCAGTCTTAAGAGGGTGTGCAACCACATTATTTTTCTTTTCTTTTTTTTCTTCCCTCCACCTAAGCGATTTCAGTTTGTTTTTCAATTGAGTTGTACAGTTTATAGGTCACATTAAAGGTGGAAAAAGTTCTGAAATGATTTATCTTTGTCTCATTTTTTTACAGCACAGAATCCTGACATTTTAACAGGGGTGTGTAGACTTTTGATATCCACTGTATATGTGTATCATGTATAGTGACATCTGACACGCACATTTATGTGTGTAGGCCCGAAAACAAACTAATGTTAATTGAAACTAATTAAAGAAGTATATTTAAATTACATTAATTTAATGTAATTGAATATATAACCTAAAGCTCAATCTTTCTCCTTGTTTTTACTATTCAAACAGACTCTGCATCAACAGCGTCACTCAAGAATTTACACCGTGCATTGTGAACCAGAATCCCATTTAAACAACACAAACAAAGAAGAAGAGGTAAGATAGAAAAATACATTATATTTTCGTGACCCTGCAATAAAAAAACACAATAATTTTTTTAGTAATAAACAAAAAACAATTAAATATAATGTGTACATCAGCATTCAAGTGTTATTACAGTAATAAATGAAGCAAACTATTCCCTGGGACACTGTCACTTTAAGATAACCCCTTGCCCTTGTGTGTATATACATTAACTGCTGTGTATCCATTGTAGCTTTCCCTGCATCGCTGTGTGATCATATTACACTACACCAGTAACCTTTAGACTCTATGAATGAGTCCTGACCGTTAATGCATTCCACCCACCAAGTACAATGACGCTATGCATGGGCAGTGATAATGTACCCATTTCAGTGACTGACAGTCTTCCATCATTGACCAATCAATGATGGAAGGCTGTACAGTTGTCAGGAGAACCACCTAAACCCACCCAGACCGTTATCTCAGAGTGCCCGCCAGCTACTAGAGCCTCGAGTTTACTTTTTGATTGACAGCCCCTGTTAATAAAACCACCATAAGCCAGGTCCCATCCCTCTTTTCGTGTCCTGCTCCCGCTGAGACTGACTGAGACCTCCCTGGCTGAAACTACTCACTGAGACTGACCCAACCTAAAAGTAAGTCCTAACTGCCCTGGCCAAACCCCTAGTCTCCCTAATAAAAGGAAGGGTCCCCCAGTTACCCCACTATGTCTGCCTGCCACCCACCCACCAACTTACCTACCTAGGCCTGCAATGCCTGGGCAACCCCCAATCACCCCCGCAGTGCCAGTAGGCCCAAAAGACCTGTGCCACCCCCGATCACCCCCATGGGGCCTGTGCCACCCCATGATCACCCCGATCACCCCCATGTGGCCTATGCCACCGCCTGATTACCCCGATCACGGTGATCGGGGTAATCGGGCGGTGGCATAGGCCACATGGAGGTGATCAGGGTGATCATGGGGTGGCACAGGCTCCATGGGTGTGATCGGATCACCCCCATGGGGCCTGTGCCACCCCCGATCACCCCGATCACCTCCATGTGGCCTACGAAAACCGCCCGATTACTCTGATCATCCCCATGGGGCCTGTGCCACCCCCATGGGGCCTATGCCAACCCCCGATCATCCCCCCTGTAGGCACATTGGGGCCTGGCCAACCCCCACCCCAACCTACCTAACTACCAACCCACCTACCTACCCCCCCTGACCCAGTGACCACACCTGACCCCACCCTGACCCAACTACCAACCCACCTACCTACCTACCCCCCTGACCCAGTGACCACACCTGACCCTTCTACCAACTCACCTACCCCCCTGACCCAGTGACCACACCTGACCCCACCCTGACCCAACTACCAACCCACCTACCTACCTATCCCCCTGACCCAGTGACCACACCTGACCCCACCCTGACCTAACTACCACCTACCTGCCTATGTTAACACTACAGTTAAACACAAAACACAAAACACAACCCCCCCCCCATATTTTTATTCCATTCTTAGAAGTAACAGGCAATGTATCTTTAACATAGCAGTTAAAATAAAAATAATTAATTGCCTGTCACTTTTAAAGATAAAATAAAAATAAGGGAAGGGGAAAAAATACAATAATAAAGTAAACAACAGCACATACTTACCTGTCAAATTGACCCCTCCAGCGGTGGCCTTCTGCCCTGGATAGTCGGGCACTCCAATCAATTTTGATTGAAGCCCATGTCCTTCTATCTTGATAGAAGCCCTTGTCTCCTCATCTTGATTGAAGCCATTGTCCATCCATTCTGGCCCATTGCAAGAGGCCTCCACCTAAAAAAAAACATCGCTCTAAAAAAAAAAAACAACAATCTAACGGAGCTCCTCCTACAAGGAGCTCCCCCCGTGACTAATTGATTTGTTTCCCATGCACCGCCTTTTATACTATTTTTGAAGGACTCTGATTGGCTGAAATTTTTTGATTGACATTGATTTCAACCAATCAGAGGGATAATATCCTGTAACATGTATAGCAAATAAATAGCACTGTAATATGTATAATAAATTATGTCTAATACAAATACGTGAGCAATAATCAAATAATTAATAAAGTACATCAATTATTCAATTAATAAATATCAATTAATATATTTTTTTGTTTTATGTATATTGCTTTATGTGTGTTTGTGTATATATATATATATATATATATATATATTGATTGATTTATATATTGATTGATAGATATATTGATTGACATATATATATATATATATATATATATTTATATATATGTATATATATATATATATATTAATATATATATATATATATATATATATATATATATATATATAATTATGTCTATTTAATTAATTATATATCTCAATATATATATATATATATATATATATATATATAATCAATATATATATATATATATATATATATATTGCATTTTTATTTCATTTTTTTTAATGTACAGTTTGGGCCTATATGGTTTTGATTGGTTATTTAATGTTTTTAAGGTGCGGTTGGGGCCTATATGGTCACACTTGGTCTTTTAATGTTTTTAAGGTGCGGTTGGGGCCTATATGGTCACATTTGGTTATTTAATGTTTTTAAGGTGCGGTTGGGGCCTATATGGTCACACTTGGTTATTTAATGTTTTTAAGGTGCGGTTGGGGCCTATATGCTCACACTTGGTCTTTTAATGTTTTTAAGGTGCGGTTTGGGCCTATATGGTCACACTTGGTCTTTTAAGGTTTTTAAGGTGCTGTTGGGGCCTATATGGTCACACTTGGTCTTTTAATGTTTTTAAGGTGCGGTTGGGGCCTATATGGTCACACTTGGTCTTTTAATGTTTTTAAGGTGCGGTTGGGGCCTATATGCTCACACTTGGTCTTTTAATGTTTTTAAGGTGCTGTTGGGGCCTATATGGTCACACTTGGTCTTTTAATGTTTTTAAGGTGCGGTTGGGGTCTATATGGTCACACTTGGTCTTTTAATGTTTTTAAGGTGCGGTTGGGGCCTATATGGTCACACTTGGTCTTTTAATGTTTTTAAGGTGCGGTTGGGGCCTATATGGTCACACTTGGTCTTTTAATGTTTTTAAGGTGAGGTTGGGGCCTATATGGTCACACTTGGTTATTTGATGTTTTTAAGGTGCGGTTGGGGCCTATATGGTCACACTTGGTCTTTTAAGGTTTTTAAGGTGTGGTTGGGGTCTATATGGTCACACTTGGTCTTTTAATGTTTTTAAGATGCGGTTGGGGCCTATATGGTCACACTTGGTCTTTTAAGGTTTTAAAAGTTACGGTTTGGGTCTTGAACATTCTAACTTTTTTTTTGTTGTTGTTTTCTATCACCCCCAGGTGCAAACTATCTGTGGAAGCAGATTTGTTTGGACTCGTTGGTTGACTTACTGAACGTGAATACCCCGAGAAGGAGAGTCAACTGTTGGTGAGTATATGGTCACAATTGGTTATTTAAGGTTTTTAAGGTGCGGTTGGGGCCTATATAATCACACTTGGTCTTTTAAGGTTTTAAAAGTTACGGTTTGGGTCTTGAACGTTCAAATTTTTCTTTTGTTTGTTTTCTATCATCCCCCAGGTGCAAACTATCTGTGGAAACATATTTGTTTGGACTCGTTGGTTGACTTACTGAACGTGAATACCCCGAGAAGGAGAGTCAACTGTTGGTGAGTATATGGTCACACTTGGTTATTTAAGGTTTTTAAGGTGCGGTTGGGGCCTATATGGTCACACTTGGTCTTTTAAGGTTTTAAAAGTTACGGTTTGGGTCTTGAACGTTCTAATTTTTTTGTTGTTTTCTATTACCCCCAGATGCAAACTATCTGGGGAAGCAGATTTGTTTGGACTCGTTGGTTGACTTACTGAACGTGAATACCCCGAGAAGGAGAGTCAACTGTTGGTGAGTATCATTGCTTTTAATTTTCTGTCCATGCGTATAGGTGCAAATTTGATGTTGATGTGTTGATGTAGTCTTGTCACATGAGGGTTTGCAATCTGTAATGTATACCAATGAATTCAACACACTGTTATTTTAAAGTAATTTTGTGACATAATATAAATTAATATACCGTGATCTCTTTCTTCTATTGGTATCAAAAATGAATACTATTGACTCTCTACTTGTGAAGCCTTTCGGCACCCTAACCTATGAGGAGAAGGTGGAAGTAAAATGGTTAGGACAAGACCAACCAGAGATAAATCTGCAGCAAATCGCAAGAGATAGAGGGAAGCAATATATCCGTACTTTCAATACTGAATGGTACAAGAAGAACAACTGGCTTTGTGGAAGCGTTTCTAGAAAGTCCTTATATTGTTTTCCATGCTTCCTATTTGGTGGTGATGCTGCTTGGACCAAAACTGGAGTGACTGAGGTCAAACATCTAGCAGATAAATTGGCGAAACACAAAAGTTCTAAATCTCACTTGGATAACAGGATCAAGTTTGAGATGCTTGGACAGGCGAACATTGCAGTTCAACTGGACCAAGGATACCAAGTCAGTATTCAAAAACACAATGAAGAAGTGGTTAAGAACCGGTACATTATTTCGAAGATAATTGATTGTGTTCGCTTTTGTGGCGATTTTGAACTGGCATTAAGAGGACACAACGAAAGTGAAACATCTCTAAATCCAGTGTTTCAAGGCCTGGTGGATTTGGTTGGCAGTATCGATAGTGCAATGGAACAGCATTTGAAAACTGCAACTGTGTTTAAGGGCACGTCCAAAACTGTGCAGAATGAGCTACTGGACTGCATGCTGGAAGTTATTAAGGAAGTGATTCACCAGCAGCTTAAGAAAGCCCAGTTTGTGGCAATCCAAGCGGATGAAACAACCGATATTTCTGTTAGGACACAGTGCGTTGTAGTCTATCGCTACATTGACAAGAAGCATCAAGTGGTGGAAAGATTTGATGGCTTCACGGAACTGAAAGCAACGGATGCAGACTCGATTGCTGCTGTTGTGCTGGAAAGTCTGAATATTGTTCTCCCAGAGCCAGAAGACAAGATGAAACTCATAGCTCAAAGCTATGATGGTGCCAGTGTGATGCGTGGAGATCAAGGAGGAGTTCAAAGAAAAATAAAAGACGTGTACCCGAACGCACACTACGTCCATTGCTATGCTCACCAACTGAACCTAATAATGGAGAAAGCAGTTTCAAGGATTGGAAGAGTTCGAGTTTTTTTTTCCAACATAGGCGGCATACCATCTTTTTTTTCACGCTCTCCAAAAAGGACTGGAGTTCTAGATGAGGTAGTTAGTAGAAGACTTCCAAGAGGTGCAACGACACGATGGACCTTCAACGTTAGGACCGTGAACGTCATCTACGAGAACAGAGATGCGCTACTTGAGTGTTTCCAATTGAAGCATCTATAAACTTTGATCAAACATCTATACGTGAAGCCGCAGGTTTTGTTGGATTGCTGGAAGACAGGGAGTTCCTTTACTTGCTGAAATTATTTAATTTAATAATGCCACATGTTGACATCCTCTATAGTCAGCTTCAGAAGCGAGACACGGATACTGTTTATATCCACAAAGTCACAGAAGACTTTGTCAGCAGCATCCAGAAAATCCGTAATTCTGTTGACGAGATAGAAGCAAGTTTGCCGAGCGATGTAACATTCCGAAGACTGTGTACGGAGATCTCAACCTTGAGACAACTTTCAAGAGAGGTATGTGACATAGTGGTGGTTCGTGCAAAAGAACGTTTTTCATTTTCAAATCAGCTAGTCAGTGCCAAACTTGTTCAAGGTGACTTGTATAAAACCCATGACACTTGCTTTCCAACCCAAGCTCTGGAAGACACCGTGCAAGCATATCCAATACTGAAGAAGGCACAATTACGCACTGAGCTGTCACTTCTCTATGGGAAGACAGATTTTCATGCTTGTACAAGTGCTGTTGCTCTGCACAAACTTTTACATCAATTGAATCTGCAGAATGATTTCACAGAGAAAGTGAAATTATTAAAAATCCTGATTACAACACCGATGACCACTGCAGAATCAGAAAGATGCTTCTCCACATTGAAGAGGATAAAAACCTTTTTAAGAAGCACCATGTCCCTGGAGCGGTTGAATGCATTGGCGATGCTCTCAATGGAAAAGCAACTGATTTCCGAGATCCCAGACTTCAATGAAAAAACCATTGAGAAGTTTTGTTCTTTGAAAGATCGCCGTGCAAAATTTAAATACAAGTGATTGAAGCAAAGAAGAATGCATACCCCCAGGGTGTGCAAAGATAAACTGCGTTAAGCAGCACCACCTCACTACCAAACATAACTAAAGTAAAGTATGAACGGTGTGTGGGTGTGCATATGGAAGGAGCTATGAAAGGTGTTTGCATGGTCAGTAACAATTGTTGAAGCCTTGGCGTGTTTTGAAGGAATTGGAGGCACTTCCAAGGGTAGCTGTCACTTCTGTAGGGAAGCTGGAATTTCATGTTTGTACGAGTGCTGTTGCTCTGCACCAACTTTACCATCAATTTAATCTGCATAATGATTTCACAGAGAAAGTGAAGCTATAAGGAATCCTGCTTACAATACCAAAGACTACTGCAGAATCAGAAAGATGCTTCTCCACATTGAAGAGGATAAAAAGGTATTTAAGAAGCACCATGGCCCTGGAGCGGTTGAATGCATTGGTTTGAAGGAATTGGAGGCACTTCCAAGGGTAGCTGTCACTTCTGTATGGGAAGCCAGAATTTCATGTCTGTACGAGTGCTGTTGCTCTGCACCAACTTTACCATCAATTTAATCTGCAGAATGATTTCACAGAGACAGTGAAGCTATAAGGAATCCTACTTAAAACATGGAAGACTACTGCAGAATCAGAAAGATGCTTCTCCACATTGAAGAGGATAAAAAGATATTTAAGAAGCACCATGGCCCTGGAGCGGTTGAATGCATTGGTTTGAAGGAATTGGAGGCACCTTCAAGAGTAAGTAAAGTTCTCAGAAATGGCACCACCGAACTACCAAAAATAACTAGTGGTAAGTAAAGTATGAATGGTGTGTGGGTGTGCATATGGAAGGAGCTATGAAAGGTGTGTGAATGGTCAGTAACAATTGTTGAAGCCTTGGCGTGGCGTTACTGCTCAGATGGTTATCCATATGCTAATTCAACGTGTTTGTTTGACATTGATTATTGTGTTGTCTAAACAGAAGTGAAATGTTGTTGTTTTCTTGAATCCCAAGATCCACTGGTTTGGGTTTATACAGTCCTGATTGGTCTTTTAAGGTATGTTTGGGGCCTATATGGTCACACTTGGTCTTCTAAGGTATGTTTGGGGCCTATATGGTTCCACTTGGTCTTCTAAGGTATGTTTGGGGCCTATATGGTCACACTTGGTCTTCTAAGGTATGTTTGGGGCCTATATGGTCACACTTGGTCTTCCAAGGTATGTTTGGGGCCTATATGGTCACACTTGGTCTTCTAAGGTATGTTTGGGGCCTATATGGTTCCACTTGGTCTTCTAAGGTATGTTTGGGGCCTATATGGTTCCACTTGGTCTTCTAAGGTGTGTTTGGGGCCTCTATGGTTCCACTTGGTCTTCTAAGGTATGTTTGGGGCCTATATGGTCACACTTGGTCTTCTAAGGTATGTTTGGGGCCTATATGGTCACACTTGGTCTTCCAAGGTATGTTTGGGGCCTATATGGTCACACTTGGTCTTCTAAGGTATGTTTGGGGCCTATATGGTTCCACTTGGTCTTCTAAGGTATGTTTGGGGCCTATATGGTTCCACTTGGTCTTCTAAGGTATGTTTGGGGCCTATATGGTCACACTTGGTCTTCTAAGGTATGTTTGGGGCCTATATGGTCACACTTGGTCTTCTAAGTTATGTTTGGGGCCTATATGGTTCCACTTGGTCTTTTAAGGTTTTTAAGGTATGGTTTTGTTCTTGAATGGTATGATTGATTTGCTTGTTTTCTTTCAACCCCAGGTGCAAACCCTATGTGGCAGCAGATTTGTTTGTACTCGTTGGTCAACTTACTGAACGTGAATACCCTGAGAAGAAGAGCCGAGTAATGGTAAGTGTCACTGCTTTAATTTTTCTGTTAATGCGTATAGGTGCAATTATGATATTGCTGTAGTCTTGTCACATGAGTTTTTTCAATCTATATTGTATACCAATGAATTTAACAAATTGTAACTTTACTTCTTGACATTGCTGCATTGCTGATCATGTATTTCAATGGGCTTTACAAGTATAAGGTCATTGGGCGGGGCTTATAAAGGTCATTATGATATCAGGGGGAGGAGTTAAAAATGGGTGTGGTTTGGAAAAAATGGGAGGGGCTATGTTTCGCCCTGGCGCCCCTCCAACTTGAAAGTTCACCAGCCGCCACTGATATATATATATATATAATCTCAATATATATATATATATATATATATATATATATATATATATATATCTCAATCAATATATAAATCAATCAATATATAAATATATATATATATATCTCAATATATATATATATATATATATATATATCAATCAATATATCTATCAATCAATATATATATATATCAATCAATATATATATATATATATATATATATATATATCAATATATATATATATATATATATATATATATCAATATCAATCACACACACATAAAGCAATATACATAAAAAAAATATATTAATTGATATTTATTAATTGATTAATTGATGTACTTTATAAATTATTTGATTATATTGCTCATGTATTTGTATTAGACATTATTTATTATACATATTACAGTGCTATTTATTTTCTATACATGTTACAGGATATTATCCTGTAACATGTATAACACATAAATAGCCCTGTAATATGTATAATACATAAAGGGGGTCACACAAGTTCAAACTAACCTTTTTTGCCCTTACAGGCTTCCATACCTGCTTTGCTAATTTCCTAATTTTTTAAAGACTCTGATTGGTTGAAATCAATGTCAATCAAAAAATTTCAGCCAATCAGAGTCCTTCAAAAAATAGTATAAAAGGCGAAGCGTGGGAAAAAAACAATTTGTCGCGGGGGGAGCTCCTTGTAGGAGGAGCTCCGTTAGTTTGTTGTGTTTTTTTTTTTTAGAGCGTCGTTTTTTTTTAGGAGGAGGCTTCTTGCAATGGGCCAGAATGGATGGACAATGGCTTCAATCAAGATGAGGAGACAACGGCTTCTATCAAGATGGATTATGGAATGACATGGGCTTCAATCAAAATTGATTGGAATGCCCGACTATCCAGGGCAGAAGGCCACCGCTGGAGGGGTCAATTTGACAGGTAAGTATGTGCTGTTGTTTACTTTATTATTGTTTTTTTTTTTTTCCTTCCCTTATTTTTATTTTATCTTTAAAAGTGACAGGCAATTTATTATTTTTTTTAACTGCAAGCAACGTTAATGATACATTGCCTGTTACTTCTAAAAATTCAATAAAAATGGGGGGGTGTTTTGTGTTTAATTGTAGTGTTAACATAGGCAGGTAGGTTGGTAGTTAGGTCAGGGTGGGGTCAGGTGTGGTCACTGGGTCAGGGGGGTAGGTAGGTGGGTTGGTACTAGGTAGTTGGGTCAGGATGTGGTCACTGGGTCAGGGGGGTAGGTAGGTGGGTTGGTAGTTAGGTAGGTTGGGGTGGGTGTTGGCCAGGCCCCGATGTGCCTACAGGGGGGGCTGATCGGGGGTTGGCATAGGCCCCATATGGGTAGCACAGGCCCCATGGGAGTGATCTGATCACCCCCATGTGGCCTGTGCCACCTCGATCACCGCCCGATTACCTGATCACCGTGATCGGGGTAATCGGGCGGTGGCATAGCATAGGCCACATTGGGGTGGTCGGGGGTGGCACAGGCCACATGGGGGTGATGGGGGTGGCACAGGTCAGGTCTTTTGGGGCTACTGGCACTGCTGGGCGGGGGTGATTGGGGGTTGCCCAGGCATTGCAGGCCTAGGTGGTAGGTAAGTTTGTGGGTGGGTGGGTGGCAGGCCAGGCAGGCATAGTGGGGTAACTGGGGGGACCCTTCCTTTTATTAGGGGCGCTAGGGGTTTGGCCAGGGCAGGTAGACTTACTTACTGTTAGGTTGGGCAGATGTGAGTATTTTCAGGCAGGGAGGTCTCTCTCAGTCTGACTCAGCGGGAGCAGGTCAGGAAACAGAAAGAGGGATGGGACTAGCTTATGGTGGTTTTATTAACTGTAGATGTCAATAAAAAAGTAAACTCGAGGCCCTATTAGCTTGCGGGCGCTCGGAGCTAACGGTCTGGGTGGGTTTAGGTGGTTCTCCTGACAACTGTACAGCCTTCCATCATTGATTGGTCAATGATGGAAGACTGTCAGTCATTGAAATGGATACATTATCACTGCCCATGCATAGCTTCATTGTGCTGGTGGGCGGAATGCATTAACGGTCAGGCCTCATTCATAGAGTCTAAAGGTTAGTGTAGTCAGTGTAGTGTAATATGATCACACAGCGATGCAGGGAAAGCTACGATGGATACACACAGCAGTTAATATATACACATAAGGGCAAGGGGTTATCTTAAAGTGACAGTGTCCCAGGGAATAGTTTACTTCATTTATTAATGTAATAACACTTGAATGCTGATGTACACATTATATTTAATTGTTTTTGGGTTATTACTAATAAATTATTGTGTTTTTATATTGCAGGGTCCCGAAAATATTTGGAGGGGCGCTTGCCCCGACGCCCCAATGGACGGGCCGCCACTGGTATAAGGGGTCCAATAACACCAATACATGAGGAGGTCCCAGTTATATCAGTGTATAAGGAGGTCTAATAACACCAATACATGAGGAGATCCCAGTTATATCAGTGTATAAGGAGATCCAATAACATCAATACATGAGGAGGTCCAAGTTATATCAGTGTATAAGGTTGTCCAACAACACCAATACATGAGGAGGTCCAAGTTATATCAGTGTATTAGGGGTCCAATAATACCAATACATAAAGGAGTCCCAGTTATATCAGTGTATAAGGAGGTCTAATAACACCAATACATGAGGAGGTCCCAGTTATATCAGTATATAAGGAGGTCTCAATAACACCATAAAATGAGGAGGTCCCAGTAATATCAGTGTATAAGGAGGTCCTATAACACCAATACATGGAGAGGTCCCAGTTATATCAGTGTATAAGGAGGTCCAATAACACCAATACATGAGGAGGTCCCAGTTATATCAGTGTATAAGGAGGTCCAATACCACCAATACATGGAGAGGTCCCAGTTATATCAGTGTATAAGGAGGTCTAGTAACACCAATACATGAGGAGGTCCCAGTTTTATCGGTGTATAAGGAGGTCTAATAACACCAAATACATGAGGAGGTCCCAGTTATATCAGTGTATAAGGAGGTCTAATAACACCAAATACATGTAGAGGTCCCAGTTATATCAGTGTATAAGGATGTCTAATAACACCAATACATGAGGAGATCTCAGTTATATCAGTGTATAAGGAGGTCCCAATAACACCAATACATGAGGAGGTCCCAGTTATATCTGTGTATAAGCAGGTCCAATAACACCAGTACATGAGGAGGTCCCAGTTATGTCAGTGTATAAAGAGGTCCAATAACACCAATACATGAGGAGGTCCCAGTTATATCAGTGTATAAGAAGGACCAATAACGCCAATACATGACGAGGTCCCAGTTATATCAGTGTATAAGGAGGTCCAATAACACCAATACATGAGGAGGTCACAGTTATATCAGTGTATAAGGAGGTCTAATAACACCAATACATGAGGAGATCCCAGTTATATCAGTGTATAAGGGGTCCAATAATACCAATAAATGAGGAGGTCCCAGTTATATCAGTGTATAAGGAGGTCCAATAACACCAATACATGAAGAGGTCCCAGTTGTATCAGTGTATAAGGAGGTCCAATAACACCAATACATGAGGAGGTCCAAGTTATATCAGTGTATAAGGGGTCCAATAATACCAATACATGAAGAGGTCCCAGTTATATAAGTGTATAAGGAGGTCCAATAACACCAATACATGAGGAGGTCCCAGTTATATAAGTGTATAAGGAGGACTAATAACACCAATACATGAGGAGGTCCCAGTAATATCAGTGTATAAGGAGGTCCAATAACACCAATACATGGAGAGGTCCCAGTTATATCAGGGTATAAGGGGTCCAATAACACCAATACATGAGGAGGTCCCAGTTATATCATTGTATAAGGAGGTCCAATAACACCAATACATGAGGAGGTCCCAGTTCTATCAGTGTATAAGAAGGTCTAATAACACCAATACATGAGGAGGTCTCAGTAATATCAGTGTATAAGAAGGTCCCAATAACACCATAACATGAGGAGGTCCCAGTAATATCAGTGTAAAAGGAGGTCCAATACCACCAATACATGGAGAGGTCCCAGTTATATCAGTGTCTAAGGAGGTCTAATAACACCAAATACATGAGGAGGTCCGAGATATATAAGTGTATAAGGAGGTCAAATAACACCAATACATGAGGAGGTCCCAGTTACATCAGTGTATAAGGAGGTCCTATAACACCAATACATGAGGAGGTCCCAGTTATATCAGTGTATAAGGAGGTCTAATAACACCAATACATGTGGAGATCTCAGTTATATCAGTGTATAAGGGGTCCAATAACACCAATACATGAGGAGGTCCCAGTTATATCAGTGTATAAGGGGTCCAATAATACTAATACATGAGGATGTCACAGGTATATCAGTGTATAAGGAGGTCTAATAACACCAATACATGAGGAGATCTCAGTTATATCAGTGTATAAGGGGTCCAATAACACCAAATACATGAGGAGGTCTCAGTTATATCAGTGTATAAGGATGTCTAATAACACCAATAAATAAGGTGGTTCCAGTTATAACAGTGTATAAGGAGGTCAGATACCATCAATACATGAGGAGGTCCCAGTTATATCAGTGAATAAGTAGGGTCCAATAATACCAATACATGAAGAGGTCCCAGTTATATAAGTGTATAAGGGGTCCAATAACACCAATACATAAGGAGGTCCAAGTTCTATCAGTGTATAAGGAGGACCAATAACACCAATACATGAGGAGGTCCCAGTTATATCAGTGTATAAGGAGGTCCAATAACACCAATACATGAGGAGGTCCAAGTTCTATCAATGTATAAGGAGGACCAATAACACCAATACATGAGGAGGTCCCAGTTATATCAGTGTATTAGGAGGTCTAATAACACCAAATACATGAGGAGGTCCAAGTCATATCAGTGTATAAGGAGGTCCAATAACGCCAATACATGAGGAGGTCCCAGTTATATCAGTGTATAAAGAGGTCCCAATAACACCAATACATGAGGAGGTCCCAGTAATATCAGTGTATAAGGAGGTCCAATACCATCCAATACATGGAGAGGTCCCAGTTATATCAGTGTATAAAGAGGTCCAATAACACCAATACATGAGGAGGTCCCAGTTGTATCATTGTATAAAGAGGTCCAATAACACTAAGACATGAGGAGGTCCCAGTTGTATCAGTGTATAAGGAGGTCTAATAACACCAAATACATGAGGAGGTCCAAGTTATATCAGTGTATAAGGAGGTCTAATAACACCAAATACATGAGGAGGTCCCATTTATATCAGTGTATAAAGAGGTCCATAATACCAAATACATGAGGAGGTCCCAGTTATATCAGTGAATAAGGAGGTCCCAATAACACCATAACATGAGGAGGTCCCAGTAATATCAGTGTATAAGGAGGTTCAATAACACCAATACATGAAGACGTCCCAGTAATATCATTGTATAAAGAGGTCCAATAACACCAATACATGAGGAGGTCCCAGTTATATCAGTGTATAAGAAGGACCAATAACGCCAATACATGACGAGGTCCCAGTTATATCAGAGTATAAGGAGGTCCAATAACACCAATACATGGGGAGGTCCCAGTTATATCAGTGTAGAAGGAGGTCTAATAACACCAAATACACGAGGAGGTCCAAGTTATTTCAGTGCATAAGGAGGTCCAATAACACCAATACATGGAGAGGTCCCAGTTATATCAGTGTATAAGGAGGTCTAATAACACCAATACATGAGGAGATCCCAGTTATATCAGTGTATAAGGGGTCCAATAATACCAATAAATGAGGAGGTCCCAGTTATATCAGTGTATAAGGAGGTCCAATAACACCAATACATGAAGAGGTCCCAGTTATATCAGTGTATAAGGAGGTCCAATAACACCAATACATGGAGAGGTCCCAGTTATATCAGTGTATAAGGAGGTCTAATAACACCAATACATGAGGAGGTCCCAGTTATATAAGTGTATAAGGGGTCCAATAACACCAATACATGAGGAGATTCCAGTTATATCAGTGTATAAGGGTTCTAATAATACCAATACATGAAGAGGTCCCAGTTATATCAGTGTATAAGGAGGTCTAGTAACACCAATACATGAGGAGGTCCCAGTAATATCAGTGTATAAGGAGGTCCAATAACACCAATACATGAGGAGGTCCCAGTTATATCAGTGTATAAGGAGGTCCAATACCACCTATACATGGAGAGGTCCCAGTTTTATCAGTGTATAAAGAGGTCCAATAACACCAATACATGAGGAGGTCCCAGTTATATCAGTGTATAAAGAGGTCCAATAACACCAATACATGAGGAGGTCCCAGTTGTATCAGTGTATAAGGAGGTCTAAAAACACCAAATACATGAGGAGGTCCAAGTTATTTCAGTGTATAAGGAGGTCCAATAACACCAATACATGAGGAGGTCCCAGTTATATCAGTGTATAAGGAGGTCTAATAACACCACATACATGAGGAGGTCCAAGTTATTTTAGTGTATAAGGAGGTCCAATAACACCAATACATGAGGAGGTCCCAGTTATATCAGTGTATAAGGAGGTCCAATAACACCAATACATGAGGAGGTCCTGGTTATATCAGTGTATAAGGAGGTCCAATAACACCAATACATGAGGAGGTCCCAGTGATATCAGTGTATAAGGAGGGTCCAATAACACCAATACATGAGGAGGTCCCAGTTATATCAGTGTATAAGGAGGACTAATAACACCAATACATGAGGAGGTCCCAGTAATATCAGTGTATAAGGAGGTCCAATAACACCAATACATGGAGAGGTCCCAGTTATATCTGTGTATAAGGAGGTCCAATAACACCAATACATGAGGAGGTCCCAGTTATATCATTGTATAAGGAGGTCCAATAACACCAATACATGAGGAGGTCCCAGTTCTATCAGTGTATAAAGAGGTCTAATAACACCAAATACATGAGGAGGTCCCAGTTATATCAGTGTATAAGGAGGTCCCAATAACACCATAACATGAGGAGGTCCCAGTAATATCAGTGTATAAGGAGGTCCAATACCACCAATACATGGAGAGGTCCCAGTTATATCAGTGTATACGGAGGTCTAATAACACCAAATACATGAGGAGGTCTCAGTTATATCAGTGTATAAGGATGTCTAATAACACCAATAAATAAGGTGGTTCCAGTTATATCAGTGTATAAGGAGGTCAGATACCATCAATACATGAGGAGGTCCCAGTTATATCAGTGTATAAGGAGGTCTAATAACACCAAATACATGAGGAGGTCCAAGTTATATCAGTGTATAAGTAGGGTCCAATAATACCAATACACGAAGAGGTCCCAGTTATATAAGTGTATAAGGGGTCCAATAACACCAATACATAAGGAGGTCCAAGTTCTATCAGTGTATAAGGAGGACCAATAACACCAATACATGAGGAGGTCCCAGTTATATCAGTTTATAAGGAGGTCCAATAACACCAATACATGAGGAGGTCCAAGTTCTATCAGTGTATAAGGAGGACCAATAACACCAATACATGAGGAGGTCCCAGTTATATCAGTGTATAAGGAGGTCTAATAACACCAAATACATGAGAAGGTCCAATTCATATCAGTGTATAAGGAGGTCCAATAACGCCAATACATGAGGAGGTCCCAGTTATATCAGTGTATAAAGAGGTCCCAATAACACCATAACATGAGGAGGTCCCAGTAATATCAGTGTATAAGGAGGTCCAATACCACCAATACATGGAGAGGTCCCAGTTATATCAGTGTATAAAGAGGTCCAATAACACTAATACATGAGGAGGTCCCAGTTGTATCATTGTATAAAGAGGTCCAATAACACCAAGACATGAGGAGGTCCCAGTTGTATCAGTGTATAAGGAGGTCTAAAAACACCAAATACATGAGGAGGTCCAAGTTATATCAGTGTATAAAGAGGTCCATAACACCAAATACATGAGGAGGTCCCAGTTATATCAGTGTATAAGGAGGTCCCAATAACACCATAACATGAGGAGGTCCCAGTAATATCATTGTATAAAGAGGTCCAATAACACCAATACATGAGGAGGTCCCAGTTATATCAGTGTATAAGAAGGACCAATAATGCCAATACATGACGAGGTCCCAGTTATATCAGTGTATAAGGAGGTCCAATAACACCAATACATGAGGAGGTCCCAGTTATATCAGTGTAGAAGGAGGTCTAATAAAACCAAATACACGAGGAGGTCCAAGTTATTTCAGTGTATAAGGAGGTCCAATAACACCAATACATGAGGAGGTCCCAGTTATATCAGTGTATAAGGAGGTCTAATAACACCACATACATGAGGAGGTCCAAGTTATTTCAGTGTATAAGGAGGTCCAATAACACCAATACATGAGGATGTCCCAGTTATATCAGTGTATAAGGAGGTCCAATAACACCAATACATGAGGAGGTCCTGGTTATATCAGTGTATAAGGAGGTCCAATAACACCAATACATGAGGAGGTCCCAGTGATATCAGTGTATAAGGAGGGTCCCATAACACCAATACATGAGGAGGTCCCAGTTATATCAGTGTATAAGGAGGTCCAATAACACCAATACATGGAGAGGTCCCAGTTATATCAGTGTATAAGGAGGTCTAATAACACCAATACATGAGGAGGTCCCAGTTATATCAGTGTATAAAGAGGTCTAATAACACCAATACATGAGGAGATCCCAGTTATATCAGTGTATAAGGGGTCCAATAATACCAATAAATGAGGAGGTCCCAGTTATATCAGTGTATAAGGAGGTCTAATAACACCAATACATGAGGAGATCCCAGTTATATCAGTGTATAAGGGGTCCAATAATACCAATAAATGAGGAGGTCCCAGTTATATCAGTTTATAAGGAGGTCCAATAACACCAATACATGAAGAGGTCCCAGTTATATCAGTGTATAAGGAGATCCAATAACACCAATACATGAGGAGGTCCAAGTTATATCAGTGTATAAGGGTTCCAATAATACCAATACATGAAGAGGTCCCAGTTATATCAGTGTATAAGGAGGTCCAATAACACCAATACATGAGGAGGTCCCAGTTATATTAGTGTATAAGGAGGTCCAACAACACCAATACATGAGGAGGTCCAAGTTATATCAGAGTATAAGGGGTCCAATAATACCAATACATGAAGAGGTCCCAGTTATATCAGTGTATAAGGAGGACTAATGACACCAATACATGAGGAGGTCCCAGTAATATCAGTGTATAAGGAGGTCCAATAACACCAATACATGGAGAGGTCCCAGTTATATCTGTGTATAAGGAGGTCCAATAACACCAATACATGAGGAGGTCCCAGTTATATCATTGTATAAGGAGGTCCAATAACACCAATACATGAGGAGGTCCCAGTTCTATCAGTGTAGAAAGAGGTCTAATAACACCAAATACATGAGGAGGTCCCAGTTATATCAGTGTATAAGGAGGTCCCAATAACACCATAACATGAGGAGGTCCCAGTAATATCAGTGTATAAGGAGGTCCAATACCACCAATACATGGAGAGGTCCCAGTTATATCAGTGTATAAGGAGGTCTAATAACACCAAATACATGAGGAGGTCCGAGATATATAAGTGTATAAGGAGGTCAAATAACACCAATACATGAGGAGGTCCCATTTATATCAGTGTATAAGGAGGTCTAATAACACCAATACATGAGGAGGTCCCAGTTATATCAGTGTATAAGGAGGTCCAATAACACCAATACATGAGGAGGTCCAAGTTATATCAGTGTATAAGGAGGTCTAATAACACCAATACATGTGGAGATCTCAGTTATATCAGTGTATAAGGGGTCCAATAACACCAATACATGAGGAGGTCCCAGTTATATCAGTGTATAAGGGGTCCAATAACACCAATACATGAGGATGTCACAGGTATATCAGTGTATAACGAGGTCTAATAACACCAATACATGAGGAGATCTCAGTTATATCAGTGTATAAGGGGTCCAATAACACCAAATACATGAGGAGGTCTCAGTTATATCAGTGTATAAGGATGTCTAATAACACCAATAAATAAGGTGGTTCCAGTTATATCAGTGTATAAGGAGGTCAGATACCATCAATACATGTGGAGGTCCCAGTTATATCAGTGTATAAGTAGGGTCCAATAATACCAATACATGAAGAGGTCCCAGTTATATAAGTGTATAAGGGGTCCAATAACACCAATACATGAGGAGGTCCAAGTTCTATCAGTGTATAAGGAGGACCAATAACACCAATACATGAGGAGGTCCCAGTTATATCAGTGTATAAGGAGGTCCAATAACACCAATACATGAGGAGGTCCAAGTTCTATCAGTGTATAAGGAGGACCAATAACACCAATACATGAGGAGGTCCCAGTTATATCAGTGTATAAGGAGGTCTAATAACACCAAATACATGAGGAGGTCCAAGTTATATCAGTGTATAAGGAGGTCCAATAACGCCAATACATGAGGAGGTCCCAGTTATATCAGTGTATAAAGAGGTCCCAATAAAACCATAACATGAGGAGGTCCCAGTAATATCAGTGTATAAGGAGGTCCAATACCACCAATACATGGAGAGGTCCCAGTTATATCAGTGTATAAAGAGGTCCAATAACACCAATACATGAGGAGGTCACAGTTGTATCAGTGTATAAGGAGGTCTAATAACACCAAATACATGAGGAGGTCCAAGTTATATCAGTGTATAAAGAGGTCCATAACACCAAATACATGAGGAGGTCCCAGTTATATCAGTGTATAAGGAGGTCCAATAACACCAAATACATGAGGAGGTCCCAGTTATATCAGTTTATAAAGAGGTCCATAACACCAAATACATGAGGAGGTCCCATTTATATCAGTGTATAAGGAGGTCTAATAACACCAATACATGAGGAGGTCCCAGTTATATCAGTGTATAAGGAGGTCCAATAACACCAATACATGAGGAGGTCCAAGTTATATCAGTGTATAAGGAGGTCTAATAACACCAATACATGTGGAGATCTCAGTTATATCAGTGTATAAGGGGTCCAATAACACCAATACATGAGGAGGTCCCAGTTATATCAGTGTATAAGGGGTCCAATAACACCAATACATGAGGATGTCACAGGTATATCAGTGTATAACGAGGTCTAATAACACCAATACATGAGGAGATCTCAGTTATATCAGTGTATAAGGGGTCCAATAACACCAAATACATGAGGAGGTCTCAGTTATATCAGTGTATAAGGATGTCTAATAACACCAATAAATAAGGTGGTTCCAGTTATATCAGTGTATAAGGAGGTCAGATACCATCAATACATGTGGAGGTCCCAGTTATATCAGTGTATAAGTAGGGTCCAATAATACCAATACATGAAGAGGTCCCAGTTATATAAGTGTATAAGGGGTCCAATAACACCAATACATAAGGAGGTCCAAGTTCTATCAGTGTATAAGGAGGACCAATAACACCAATACATGAGGAGGTCCCAGTTATATCAGTGTATAAGGAGGTCCAATAACACCAATACATGAGGAGGTCCAAGTTCTATCAGTGTATAAGGAGGACCAATAACACCAATACATGAGGAGGTCCCAGTTATATCAGTGTATAAGGAGGTCTAATAACACCAAATACATGAGGAGGTCCAAGTTATATCAGTGTATAAGGAGGTCCAATAACACCAATACATGAGGAGGTCCCAGTTATATCAGTGTATAAAGAGGTCCCAATAAAACCATAACATGAGGAGGTCCCAGTAATATCAGTGTATAAGGAGGTCCAATACCACCAATACATGGAGAGGTCCCAGTTATATCAGTGTATAAAGAGGTCCAATAACACCAATACATGAGGAGGTCACAGTTGTATCAGTGTATAAGGAGGTCTAATAACACCAAATACATGAGGAGGTCCAAGTTATATCAGTGTATAAAGAGGTCCATAACACCAAATACATGAGGAGGTCCCAGTTATATCAGTGTATAAGGAGGTCCAATAACACCAAATACATGAGGAGGTCCCAGTTATATCAGTTTATAAAGAGGTCCATAACACCAAATACATGAGGAGGTCCCAGTTATATCAGTGTATAAGGAGGTCCAATAACACCAAATACATGAGGATGTCCCAGTTATATCAGTGTATAAAGAGGTCCATAACACCAAATACATGAGGAGGTCCCAGTTATATCAGTGTATAAGGAGGTCTAATAACACCAAATACATGAGGAGGTCCCAGTTATATCAATTTATAAAGAGGTCCATAACACCAAATACATGAGGAGGTCCCAGTTATATCAGTGTATAAGGAGGTCCAATAACACCAAATACATGAGGAGGTCCCAGTTATATCAGTGTATAAGGAGGTCCAATAACACCAATACATGAGGAGGTCCCAGTTATATCAGTGTATAAGGAGGTCCAATAACACCAATACATGAGGAGGTCCCAGTTATATCAGTGTATAAGTGGTCCAATAATACCAATACATGAGGAGGTCCAGGTTACATCAGTGTATAAGGGGTCCAATAACACCAATACATGAGGAGGTCCCAGTTATATAAGTGTATAAGGGGTCCAATAACACCAATACATGAGGAGGTCCCAGTTATATCATTGTATAAGGAGGTCCAAAACACCAATACATGAGGAGGTCCCAGTTATATAAGTGTATAAGGGGTCCAATAACACCAATACATGAGGAGGTCCCAGTTATATCAGTGTATAAAGAGGTCCAATAACACCAATACACGAGGAGGTCCCAGTTGTATTAGTGTAAAAGGAGGTCCAATAACACCAATAAATGAGGTGGTTCCAGTTATATCAGTGTATACGGAGGTCCAATAACACCAATACATGAGGAGGTCCCAGTTATATCAGTGTATAAGGAGGTCCAATAACATCAATACATGAGGAGGTCCCAGTTATATCAGTGTATAAAGAGGTCCCAATAACACCATAACATGAGGAGGTCCCAGTTATATAAGTGTATAAGGGGTCCAATAACACCAATACATGGAGAGGTCCCAGTTATATCAGTTTTTAAAGAGGTCCAATAACACCAATACATGAGGAGGTCCCAGTTATATCATTGTATAAGGGGTCCAATAACACCAATACATGAGGAGGTCCCAGTTGTATCATTGTATAAAGAGATCCAATAACACCAATACATGGAGAGGTCCCAGTTATATCAGTGTTTAAAGAGGTCCAATAACACCAATACATGAGGAGGTCCCAGTTGTATCATTGTATAAAGAGGTCCAATGACATGAGGAGTTCCCAGTTGTATCAGTGTATAAGGAGGTCTAATAACACCAAATACATGAGGAGGTCCAAGTTATATCAGTGTATAAGGGGTCCAATAACACCAATACATGAGGAGGTCCCAGTTATATCATTGTATAAGGAGGTCCAATAACACCAATACATGAGGAGGTCCCAGTAATATCATTGTATAAGGAGGTCCAATAACACCAATACATGAGGAGGTCCCAGTTATATCAGTGTATAAGGAGGTCCCAATAACACCAATACATGAGGAGGTCCCAGTTATATCTGTGTATAAGGGGTCCAATAACACCAGTACATGAGGAGGTCCCAGTAATATCATTGTATAAGGAGGTCCAATAACACCAATACATGAGGAGGTCCCAGTTATATCAGTGTATAAGTGGTCCAATAACACCAATACATGAGGAGGGCCCAGTTATATCAGTGTATAAGGGGTCCAATAACACCAGTACATGAGGAGGTCCCAGTAATATCATTGTATAAGGAGGTCCAATAACACCAATACATGAGGAGGTCCCAGTTATATCAGTGTATAAGTGGTCCAATAACACCAATACATGAGGAGGGCCCAGTTATATCAGTGTATAACACCAATAAATAAGGTGGTTCCAGTTATATCAGTGTATAAGGAGGTCCAATAACACCAATACATGAGGAGGTCCCAGTTATATCAGTTTATAAGGAGGTCCCAATAACTCCAATACATGAGGAGGTCCCAGTAATATCATTGTAAAAGGAGGTCCAATAACACCAATACATGAGGAGGTCCCAGTAACACCAGTACACAAGGATGTCCCAGTTATATCAGTGTATAAGGGGTCCAATAATACCAATAAATGAGGAGGTCCCAGTTATATCAGTGTATAAGGAGGTCTAATAACACCAATACATGAGGAGATCCCAGTTATATCAGTGTATAAGGATGTCTAATAACACCAATAAATAAGGTGGTTCCAGTTATATCAGTGTATAAGGAGGTCCAATAACACCAATACATGAGGAGGTCCCAGTTATATCAGTGTATAAGGAGGTCCAATAACACCAATACATGAGGAGGTCCCAGTAATATCATTGTATAAGGAGGTCCAATAACACCAATACATGAGGAGGTCCCAGTTATATCAGTGTATAAGTGGTCCAATAACACCAATACATGAGGAGGGCCCAGTTATATCAGTGTATAACACCAATAAATAAGGTGGTTCCAGTTATATCAGTGTATAAGGAGGTCCAATAACACCAATACATGAGGAGGTCCCAGTTATATCAGTTTATAAGGAGGTCCCAATAACTCCAATACATGAGGAGGTCCCAGTAATATCATTGTAAAAGGAGGTCCAATAACACCAATACATGAGGAGGTCCCAGTAACACCAGTACACAAGGATGTCCCAGTTATATCAGTGTATAAGGTGGTATCAATAACACCAATACATGAGGAGGTCCAGGTAACACCAGTACATATGGATCTTGCAGCAATATTAGAGCAGATCAGCAGATTAAGTGAATGGGACGGTGCCAGTAACACCATTGCCTTTGGCTTTTTCAGTATTTTTAGCTCAAACCAACTCACCTGCTCATGAGCTTCAGTTCTATTATTACAAAAGATTCCTGAAGCAGACACTACCTGGAGGACCTCATCATGGAGCAGCCTCAGAGAACAGGTAATGGATTCTGACTCTCACCATCCTACTCAGGAGAACTGTATAGAAGAAGGTGCTTGTAGTGTGTGGTCCTTTCAGTACTTTCAGAGACAATACAAGTCAAATGAGTGATGTCATGATGTCATCTTGTAATTGATGGTACCGGCCAATCCAAATCCAGTATCAACATCTTATTAGAGCAGACATTGCAAAAAATCTCTGACCTGCCTAATTTATATTTGATAACAATGTGGGTAATTTGTACTCTCACAACATCCTATTCATGTCCTTCACCATGAAACTCATAGCCAAAGTTAATAACATAGTATACATTTCATGATGGAACATTTTTTTTAATATCACATCACATATAATAGTTGTCAAATTGCGAGACGTCGTCACGATTTGCGAGGTGCGTACGTCGCGTAGGACTTTGAGCCATTAATACGTAGCACGAGCCTTACGAAGCGAGGCGAGCCGTTAACACGTAGCACTTGGTGCGATGAGCCCCAAAGGCGCTCATGGCTTGGGAGCCTCGCATAGCGAGGCGAGCTGTTAAGCCACTACAAAGCACGGGACTTAGCCGAAAAACACTTCCTAAACGCAGGATCGCCTCGGCGTGCAAGCGGTTCACAATCGCTGGAATAAAAAAAAAAAAAAGATACAAGATGCAAAAAATTACGAGATTAGCGACCGAACGGCCAAAATCCAAAAACAATAAATACACCCCAAAAAATTACAAAACCATCGCAGACAGCATGAAGCAACAGCCAGGACGTCTGGGAGTGAGGTGGAATAAAAATTTAACTTGATTTAGATGATTTTCGCCACTCAAAAATCGCCTAAGAAAGGAAAAAAATGGCCCGCCTAAAAAATTAAAATAAGGCTACACCACCACGGACCGCGCAAAACACTGCCAACTGCGTATCACTTTACACATCATACTACGACCTACAAGATACACTATTACAAATGCCGGAAAATACTCACAAGACGCGTAACACATTAATAACATTACGACTATACAATGCCGCTTTACACAATAAACCAACGGCTTTACCTCGCGCACGCAGCCTATTTAGATGCACACTTCAAACACTTTATAAGCAGGGCACCAACACTCACAATGTATATTCTATGCAGACGCAAAATACAAACAGAGTGTTAGCTCTTCAGCCTATTGCTCGCTGCATATATCAATTGTAAATAATTAAAGTATATTAATTTCTTTAAGAAATCATTCATTATTACTTAACCACATATACATAGAAATAGATATCTCAGAGGACCAAAAGTACCCGACAGGAGAGGCTCGCAATGAGCGCCGAAGGTCCTCACAGTCCAAAACGGTTTACATTCTGTGTCAAACAGCATTCCCATGGCTTGAAATTTTATTGCCCCGTCATTTTTGGCGGGCAAGTCGCTAGTATTTATATTAGTTAAAATGTTAAGATTATATCACAATGATAGAGACGCACAAAGACACTAATCCTCATTGTTTGATGTTGTTTTGTGTTTTTCAGGGAATATATTCTGTCGGTGTTTTCAAAAATTGGTAAGAAATCAACAAAAATATTTTGCTCAGATGTGAGAGATTGGAGCCCAGAACCTAGCAATCATTATACTGGCTTTGTTTATGTCTCTGTCTCACTTTATCCAGAATGTTCCTGCATTACTTGGTGTTTAATTATTCTCTCTTCACCCTCTCTCTCTTCTCTCTCTTCTCCCTCTCTTCCCTCTTCTTCCTCACTTCCCTATCCCTCCTCCCTCTCCCCTGTGTCTCTCTCCCTCCTCTCTATCTGCTTTTTGCTCTCCCTCTCCTCCCTCTTTCTCCTCCCTCTCCTTCTTCCCTGTCTCTCTCCCCCTCTCCTTTCTATCCTCTTTCTTTCCTGCCTCTGCTTCCTCTCGCCTCCCTCTGCTCCCTCTTCTTCCTCACTGCCCTCTCCCCTATCTCTTTCTCTCCCTCTCTCCCCTCTCTCTCCTCCTTTTCCTCCCTCTTCTTCCTCTATCTCCTCCCTCTTCACTCACACTCTATTGACTCTCCCTCTTCTCTCCCTCTCCCCTGTCTTTCTTCCCCTCTATCTCTCCCCTCTCCTCTCTATCCTCTCTCTTTGCTCTCTTTCTCCTCCTTCTTCTTCCTCACTCCCCTCTCCCCTATCTCTTTCTCTCCCTCTCCCTCTCTCCCCTCTCACCTCCTTTTCCTCCCTCTCTCTCCTCCTTTTCCTCCCTCTTCACTCTCACCCTATTGACTCTCCCTCTCCTCTTCCTCTCCTCTCCCTCTCCCCTGTCTCTCTTCCCCTCTATCTCTCCCCTCTCCTCTCTATCCTCTCTCATTGCTCTCTTTCTCCTCCTTCTTCTTCCTCACTCCCTTCTCCCTCTCTCCCCTCTCTCTCCTCCTTTTCCTCCCTCTTCTTCCTCTCTCTCCTCCCTTTTACTCTCACTCTATTGACTCTCCCTCTCCTCTCCCTCTCCTCTCCCTCTCCCCTGTCTCTTTTCCCCTCTATCTTTCCCCTCTCCTCTATCTTTGCTCTCTCTCCTCCCTCTTCTTCCTCCCTCTCCTCTCCCTCTTCCATGACTCTCTCCCCCTCTCCTTTCTATCCTCTTTCTCTCCTCTCTCTGCTCCCTCTTCTTCCTCACTCCCCTCTCCCCTATCTCTTTCTCTCCCACTCCCTCTCTCCCCACTCTCTCCTCCTTTTCCTCCCTCTTCTTCCTCTCTCTCCTCCCTCTTCACTCTCACTTGATTGACTCTCCCTCTCCTCTCCCTCTCCCCTGTCTCTCTTCCCCTCTATCACTCCCCTCTCCTTCTCCCCCCTCTCCCATTCTCCCCACTCCTCCTTTTCCTTTCTTTTCTTCTTCTCTCTCCTCCCTCTTTACTCTCACTCTATTGACTATCCCTCTCCTCTCCCTCTCCCCTATCTCTCTTCCACTCTATATCTCCCCTCTCCTCTCTATCCTCTCTCTTTGCTCTCTTTCTCCTCCTTCTTCTTCCTTACTCCCCTCTCCTTCTCCCCCTCTCCCTCTCTCCCAACTCACAATGCCTTTTCACCTCCATATGATTCTGTAATCCAAACATTTTTTTTGCACCTTATCACAACAGTGGGGGGAAACTTTGTGTGGAAACAGCTGCAAAATTGTTACGGCAAAAAAGGATTCCAACACAACAGTTGCCATTGGCTGGAGATTTACTGTGATAAAGTGTTTCTTTTTTGCTGTCAGGGGCTGATTATAAACAATTGTTTGGCCTCTTATCTAACCAGATTGCTCTCAAAACCTCAGGCCTGTCTCTCAGTCAAAACCACCTTTCTCCCTTGATGACCTAATCAGGGTGGAGACAATAGACTCACTCGGAAGCTTAAATGCTCATCTTTGAATGTACATTTAACACTGAATACTGATATTATGAATCACTACATTATATGCTGTTGTGTCACTTGCTGTAGTGTGTGGTGGGTTCTATCTCACACTTTTACGTCTGTCTGTGTGCGGTCTGTCTTTGTGATGTCTCTCTCTATGCTGTCTTTCTGCGTATGGTACGTCTATGTACAGTCTCTCTCTGTGCTGTCTCTCTTTCTGAGGTGTTCAAATGCAGCTATTATGCTTCTTGCTGTGTGTGGAACGTTCTCCCTCACTCTTTGTGGTCACTCTCTTTTCTGTGCTGTCTGTCTGTCTCTCTCTGTACCGTCTGTATGTGTGATGTCTCTCTTTCTCTCTGAGGTATGTACTGGTGACTGTTATGCCGCTTGCTGTAGTGTGTGGTGACATTTACTGTGTTCTGTCACTCTTTGCTGTCTCTCTTTCTCTCTTTGCTGCCTGTCTGTCTCTCTCTCTCTCTGTGTTATGTGGCACTTTCACTCTCACTCTTTGATGCTTGTCTCTTTCTGTGCTGTCTCTCTGTGCTGTCTGTCCGTGTATTCTTTCTCTCTTCCCCTCCCTCTCTCTCTCTCTATCAGGTGTGTAATGGCGATGGTTATGCCACTTGGTGTGTTGTGTGGCACATTATCTCTCTGTGTGCTGACTGTTCGTGTTCTGTCTCTCTCTGTGCTGTCCCCCTCTCTGCTCTCTCTCTCTGCTGTCTCTCTGTGTGCTGTCTGTCTAGAGTATGTGTCATCTCTCTCTCTATCTGAGGTGTGCAATGGAGACTGTTATGCCCGCGAGTTAAGGGTGCCGATTTGCGTGCTTGAGACTGCGGTATTGTAGCAATTGAATAGCGATTTGCGGTTTTAGTGATTCTAACATCCTGTAAGGCATGCAACCTGCAAAAGAAGTTACAGTACTAATTAGAAAGCTTGTTTCTTGCAACGGCTGATCACTTGGAGAGAGTCTTTTTCTCCAATTTTAAGGGTGCGGCTTATATTTGAGTACTATCTTTTTTTCTATTTTTCCCCCTTGAATTTTACAAGTGCGGCTTATATGCGGGTGCGGCTTATATTCGGACCAATACGGTATATATTAATTTATATATATATATATATATATATATATATATATATATATATATATATATATATATATATATAGTGACAGAGTGTCCCTAGCAGTTGAATTAAGTTAAGATTTTTCTCCAGGAGGTTAAGGAAGTTCACAGCCTTGAAGCCGCTAATTAGCCATAACTGTTCACAGCTGTTAAAAAATAGGAGCTGAGAGATGGGTGGACATGATTAACAAACTGCAGGATAGCAGCCTACAAAGGCTTGTTTGGGGCCTTAACTCCTGTTTATGGACTGTTGCTAACAGATAAAGAGAAGAACCATACAAGTGGGACTACTGTACTAAGCAGATAGTTCAAGGTGTGACAAAAACTTGTAGGCTCTGTATAAACTCCAGCCTTGGAAAGACTGTGAAGGCATTTGAAAGAGAGACACAGTGTTTAATACCTTCTAGAAACAGTTTTGTTGGAAGATTGCTCCACTGGCATTTGGAGAGAGGTTTTATTTTTCCCTATACATGTGCTGGAAATCTTATTATCTCAGGAACTCTGTGGCCAGATGTTTTGATGCCAAAATTGCTGTGCCTACATCTGAAGAAAGGCTGGGGCAAATAGACTGGAGACTGGTTGTGAAAAAGGTATAATTGCAAAAGACTTTTTAGTTTCCCCCAGGGAGAAGTCTGTGGTGTATAGAGATTCTAGCACTCACCAAAATAGGGTGTTAAGCCTCTCTGGGTGAGGCATTTGGAAAAAAGGGCAGGCCAGTGCCCCGCCCATCTATTTGAAAAGGAAAGACTGGTATCTGAGAAATCAGTACTGTTGAAAGCTGACTATACAAAGAAGAGTACTTCAAAGCCGAGAAGTGACTACAGGGCTAGCCAGGGGGTTCCTGCAGTTAGTTTGTTTGTTTGTGCAGATTATTATTTGTATTGCTGAAGTAAGTTATTTTCTTTATATGTAAGGACATTTTATTAAAAATATAAAAAGAAACTTGAGCTCCCTGCTGTTTATATATGTTTATCACTGGAGAAACAGATGATCAAAGGCCACACTACCACAATATATACATGGAACATAGATCTCAAATACATAAAATATCGCTTACATTTTGGACGTATACTGGCCTGATCCCTTTAACTTAACATCCCTCAATCCCTGTCCTGATGCAAATTGAGTTCAGTGATGCACGTGGGTCAAGAAGGGGATGAGAACCATAGAAACATAAAAACAGAAATGGTGGTCATTCCCTTTGCTAATCATTTACTTACTTTGCCCATGTTTCTCCTTTTCTGTAGCTCTGCTCTATAACTGGTGGAGGTTCTCAGGTTGTTGTTGGGATTTTTTCTCGTTCATCGCAAAGTGATTATTTGTGGCTAACAAACCAACTGAGATCCCAAACATTTGGACACCTTGTGAAGGAGGTCAGACCTTTCTACATAGCCAATGATGCCGCCCAGAAATTCAGCCATGAAGTTGCTCAGTGTAATTTTGGAATCTTGTACCACAGGAAAAATCGAGGGAGGATCAATATCACAAATGTCACAGATTCGCTCTACGACTCGGAGCTGAAGCATCTGTCAGACATTTTAGGTGAGGATTGGGGATCCATGACTCTTAATGCCAAAATACAATTATATATGGTGATGACATCTTAGAAAAGTTGTATTTTACTGGTTTACGTCATGAAAAGGTTACCACCTAAAGCTGTTTGGACTTTTATCTAAATGTTGAGCTTCCATGTGACGTTTTTCATATAAAATATCAGATTTGTGACGAAAACACCAAACAGATTCCAGAAATCTGACCTGCACATTGGTTTAAGCTTTTCTGAATTGTTCTACATCAATATTATATGACAGGCAAATCCACTGAACGAAGAAGATAAGAAATTATCAACTTAAATGACCACTGTAGTATTGAATTTAATATATATGGTTAAAATAAATAAGTCTTTCAAAATAGTATAATTATGCAGGAAAAATATTATAAAAGTATTTTTAATTATATAATAATAGATCCACAATACTTTGGTGAAGGTGCACGTGTCAGAGGTGTGTTTACTGAGCATTTATCTATAAAGGATCACATCATGGTCATTTTATGGAAAGCTAGAGATGTTGTGTATAATAGTGATGTAAATAGCATGAATATCATTATATACACACAACTCATTATATACTAAATATAATAGCCCCTTTCAGTATCACCTTTTTATTTCTATATATTATTTTTTTTTATAATAGAGCCATAGCTAGTTAGGTAATATAAATAATAAAAGCTTTCATAACCATGATGACCATCATATTGTGATGGGTATATACGGTAGATAGTTTATATAGAGATGTAATCCCCTATTTCCTGTGCACTATATATTTTTATGATTTTAGATATTTATTAATAAGTTAGTATAGGAGTACAATATGGAAGGCCATGTGTTATCAGAATGTTTTAGATATCCTTTACATTGGCTATTGTCCACTTAGCCACTTGATATTAATTCAGACACAATGCCTCAGACAATATTTTTTCTCTTTGATAAATATCCCAGAATATTTGTGTAATTTACACTACGCCCATTACAATTATTTCACAAACAGCAATGTAAATGCTTTTTATTGCAAAATGGAAAATTTTGGTATTTTTCATCAATGTTTGACCCTCAAGAACCGTGGTAATAAATGGATTTATTTCCTTCAAAATTAGACAATTTAGTTACAAACAAAGCACATGTGTGTCATTGCCTTTTATTCCCTTTAAGAGTAACCAATGGAATTCTTATTGGACACATACATGGTGTGATTTGCAGGTAGACAGAACGTCATTGTACTGATCGATGACCTGGAGACAAATGGCCATGAGGACAGAACTCGGATATTTACTGAACAACCTGACATTAGGACACACGCCCAAGAACTCTTCCTTTTTAGCAAAAATGAGAAACGGCAAAATACACGAAGTGGGAGATTGGATCAGATTGAAGATATCATGGTCTCAGCAGGTACGTGTTCTGTCCATGTGTTTGGTCACTTTTGTGTTCAGCCCTAAATATTGTAAAATGTATTTATACATAATATTTCTACATGTGTCTTACCCTAATGGGACCACTGTACCGCTCCAGTTCTGTGTTGGCTGTATGTCTGACTACATGTGACTTTGTACCATTGAGTTATCTAACTATATCATCATTTACCACACATTACACACTGTCACATGGCATTAAAAAGGATGCAAAACAGAGTATTAAAAGTGGGTATTATTTTAAATTTCAATACTGATCTGTTGCATTTTAAGAAATTATATTCAACCAATTAAATCCTTACAAGTCCCAATCTTACTATAGTATGTTCAAATAGACATTGAATGCAGCTGAACCTCTTTTACTTGCTTGATGATGCCCTTAGTCAGACTTGTCAAGATGTGTTTTGTTTTAACACGTGTAGTTGTCGTATTGCATGTTGTCGTCACGCTTTGCAGGGCTCCCATAGCGAAGCGAGGGACGTAGTTGCGAGGGTTGAGCCCTGCGGGACTTAGCTGCAATGAGGCCCGTAGAAGTTGCAAAAAATTGTGGACCTCTGAAAAATTACGAATTTAACTGCGGAACTCGAATAAAAACAAAAAAAAACAAATATGCCTCCAATTAACTTACACCCATCACAGGGGGAGAGTCAGGGAGCCTGTGAGTGAGGTTGCAAGTTAATTTGAGGCATATTTGGCATTTTTTTAAGATTGAAAATCATCAAAGCGAGGAAATAAATAACTGCTGAAAAAACGTAACACAACAAAAACAAGGCCAAAGGACAAAAAAAACGAGCCATAAGACCTAACGCAAGCCAGTAACATTTAACCCAAGGCAGTAACACTTAACTCAAGGCAGTAACACTCATCGTAAGGCTCATAATCTACACCTGGGGACAGGCACATGTGATGAGTACATAGAGGGAGAGGCTTGCAATGAGCACCAAAGGCGCTCATCGTGGGGCTCTCTATGTGCACTGAAAGTGAGGATTGCAAAACAGGAAAGTTGCAGCTCGCAATGAGCGTCAAAGGTGCTCAGAGGAGCCAGAGACTTGCACGGTGTGGCAAACAGCATTGCCAGGCTTCAAATTGTATTGCCATCATTTTTTTGACAGGCAAGTTGCTAGTAATGTATTAGACAATCAATCATTGCACTCTCATTCATATTAAAAACAAAACTCATCTGCTTTCAAAGTTTAAAATCAAGCTCCTGTGTTCTTTCTCATGGTGTTCCTGTTCCTCTAGGGATGATGTCATCAGTAGCTGCCATCTTCCCCTCTATGTGTTTTGCTCTCCTAGAGCTTCTACCATGGGAGACCATATAGGAGCCATATTGTGGACTTTGAAAGCAGTTGCGTTTGGTTTTTAATATGAAAGGAAGCATGACCTAGGCAAGGCCCACTTGGGTATGTGAGCATCAGGATTTTGACACTAATTACATATTAACTATAATAATTAGACACAGACCACTTCTTGGGAGAAAAATGGTTTATTGGGAAATACAAATTATAAATTATGTAATACCAATAACAGTAAGTAAATAAACATCACCACGTGAGGGGAGGAGCCTGGCCCGAGACAGTATGTCCAGGGCCTACAATGATTGAAGATCAGTACCAGGATCTCACCCCTTTTACCACTGGCCACGCGACTCCCCTCACCATCCGCTGCTGTGACAACAACATAAACATATTATGATAACATCAATACACATTACTACATTCACATAACAACAAGGCTGAAGCAATAAACAAAAAATGCCTTCAACTTGTAATTATTCCTCCTGCGATGAGTGCCTTTGGCGCTCATTGTGAGTCTCTCCCTACTCTCTGACCCCTGTGTCTGTTTCCCCCTCTCTCCCTCCCGCTGCCTCTTTGCCCCCTCTCCCTGCCGTTTGGTTTTATCACTTTATTTCCCTCCCCTGTGTCTCTTTCCATCCTTTCCCTCCTCCCGCCCCCCATGTCTTTTTTCTCCCTCTCTCCCCTCTGTCCTCTATGTGTCTGAAACCATTTTCGGGGTTGGGAAATAGATCAGTTTCTCCAAGCCCGAAATGTTTTTCTGATTTACTGGCTTGAAAAAAAATAATTGAATAGCAAATTAGCTTTCAACCTCACATATAGGCTCCCTGTCTCTCCCACTGTGCTGTGTGTGAGGTTGTTAGGTAATTTGGTAATCAGTTGCGGTCTTTTGGTGACCCACGAACGGCTATGGAGTTACGGGATTTCCAAAAATGGCGGTTGTAAAAGCAGTAATTTTTCAAAATCTAGCAGACTTCGGCGCTCATTAACAGCCTTTTTCAAAGTCTTGTGGGCCTCAACCTGAGCGTCTTTGGCACTCATCATGAGGCCTGCGATGAGCAGCTTTGGTGATTATTGCAGCCCCTGTCATTTTCAAATTTCAAAGTCTTGCGGGCCTCGCGATGAGCCCCTTTCGGCACTCTTCGTGGGACTGGCAATGAGTTTCTTCGGTGCTCATTGCCAGACTTTTTCAAAGTCTTGTGGGCCTCAAGATGAGCACCTTTAATGCTCATTGCAGCCCCGTCATTTCAAAATTTCAAAGTCTTGCAGGCCTCGCAATGAGCACCTTCAGCGCTTATCGTGGGCCTGACAATGAGCATCTTCGGCTCTCATTGCCAGCCTTTTTCAAAGTCTTGCCAGCCTCGTGATGAGCGCCTTTGGTGCTCCTTGCATCCCCTGTCATTTCAAATTTCAAAGTCTTGCGGGCCTCTCGATGAGCGCCTTTGGCGCTCATTGCCAGCCTTTTTTAAAGTTTTGCAGGCCTCGCAATGAGCACCATCAATGCTCATCGTGGGCTTGACAATGAGCATCTTCAGGTCTCATTGCCAGCCTTTTTCAAAGTCTTGCTTGCCTCGTGATGAGCACCTTCGGCGCTCATTGTAACCCCTGCCATTTAAAATTTCCAAAGTCATGGGTCCCACAATGAGCACCTTTGGTCATTGCACATGCACAAGCCCGTAACTTTTAACATAGCATTACCGACAACTATTATATGTGATGACCACTTACATATTTGCGTTTTGTTTATTGTACATGATTACACCTGATTCTCTCCTCCCGGTCGTGGTGCGCTATATGCATACGCTATGCGAGGGGAGCATTTCACATGCGCTGTGTTCAAAGTGTGTAGTCTCCAGTCGCCAATGCGCATGCACGGCGGGAGTGTTACACACATTGACAACTATTATAGGTGCTTGTGTAAATAAGCCTCGAACCCACAATATATATATACAGTATTATGCAGTTATTGCTTAATTATTGCTCCCTATTTTGTAGCCTATTTGTTAGATCCATGAGTTACTTTCAGCTCAAAATGGATTTCATACTCCTTATTTTTTGTATCATGTGAACTTTCACTGTGATCTGGTCCTTTTTCTTTAACAGGGTGGGGAGCGTCAGCCAATCCACTGCAAGCATTACATTTCTTTCCATTGTTGGTAAGCCTATTTTATCTAATCATGTGACAAAAATGTTAAATGAAATTAAAACTTATTAAAAAACTAAGGCCCCTATTAAATTGTCCAAATTGTAGTTACTTAACGCTGTAATGTAGCCTGCAAAAGTTACTGCTATTAAATTGATCTGCGAATTACAGGCTGAAAAGCAACTGCGGTTGCCAAAATCTTAAGTCCGACCCAGCTAAGCTTTTGATCTGTCAAGCCCATAATCGCTAAAATAAAAAATCACTATTAAATTGTTCCTCAGGCCTACAATAGCTTCCACACTTGTAAATGACAAATGTAGCCAAAAATCCCTTGAGTACTAAATAGGACTCGCAAGGGGGTTAAACCCCTGTTTGTAGAACTGTAAAAGCAAATATAAACACACTACTGTACTTTAAAAGATGGGGAAAGCCATGAAAGACATTAGAATGCTTTGCACAACAGTCTCAAGCTCGTAAAGTTTTATTCATGTGTTATATTGATCCCAGCAAACAATGGGTTAATACATATCATGGTACCCGCATGGACTAGACTAGTAGATTTATTGATTTTTAAATACATTTCAACATTTCTGCATTGTGAATCCAATCACCTGAATGAATTTCCCTCCTTCACCCTTAATCTATTACATCACATTGATGATGTCACTGCTTTCTGACATGAACTACAATATCATTTCTCACAATATTTTTTTGCTCAGTTTTATGTCTGATTTTTATTTTTCTCCGTAGGTGTCCATGGTTCTCTGGTTCAGAAACACCATCATCTACATCTGTACTGATCATCACTTCACAGTGAGTGTATACTGACCGGATATGTCTTGGTGACTGGTCAATGTAGATCATTTGCAGTGGATGAAATAAAAGAAAGCAGATATAAGATGGCGGCTAAAATAGGGACCTACAAGTAGCATGAAAAAAAGCATCTCAGCAAAGCTCAAAATGTGAAAAAAAAATATATAATATTAGAGTTCAGACAAAGTGTGGTCCACTGGAGATGGAACTGGCAAACCACTCCAGTATCCAGTATCAGCCAAGGTACAATGAGAGTAAGACATAACAAGATTGGAAACTCAATACTTACCATCTAAAGGGAATGGAAGAGGCAGAAACCTGGGGAAGAATAAACAGATAAGGAATAGCAAGTTCAGGAAGAAACAAAAGCTTCCTTAGGTAGGAAGGTGTGCAATTTGAGGTGGATGACTCTAATGTGTAATATGTTATCTGCCCCTAGTGGTAAGATAATATAACCAGCAAATGAGAAAGTCAGTGGATCTGACTGCTATAAAGCAATTAGGGTAGGTTGGGAGGGAATAGGGTTCAGGTAGAAGCTTTGTGCCCAAATAAAACAGGAGTTTGGAGTGTGAGATGTGCCTGGGTCCTAGGTCAGTAAAAGAAAGGGATTTTTTTGAAGAAGATGACACATTTGCAGAGGGAAAGAGCGGAGGGATGGTGGGAGGTTGAGTGGGTAGGTAGAGGGTGGGGGAGGTGGATAGGAAAAAAAACAGAGGAAGTGTGGGTTTTGCTTAGATCAGCAGATGGTAAATCGAATACATTTGCAGAAAACATAGATTAAACTAATGTTACATTGTAGGTTTAGCAGTGAAAGCACTGTAGGAGAAGAGGGTCACCTCAGCTTGAATAGACCTGGATCCAGGTTATGTAGTCCCCTGCACAAGGAAGCAAGGTAGATCTCTGCATTGTGCTGCTGTTCTCTTGAGGGCTATTAAAGGGTTTAAATCTATACCCAAATGCAGTATATCTATCGGGAGGTTTACTGTGCCTATGTAAGCAGCTCTGGAGGAGGAAAAGAAGTTTTATTTTTAAATAAAACAGATCTGGATATGTATAGTGTAATAAAGTGCAGCAGGAATCCCTGATAACCTGCAACACAGTACATCTGGGAAGATATATAAGCCGCAGATGGAGCAGAGCCATATACCCTGGACTGACATAAAAAGGGTTAATCCAAAATCTTCAGCCTAATTAAGCCAACACCTGACCCTGCTCATGAGCAGTTAAAAAGGCTGCTCAGTGAAGTTTGCAGTCTCTGCCTAGCAGTCTGAGGAGGAGGGTGTCACTGAGAGACTTTCCTAAAGGAGAGAGCGGCCCGCTTCTGTTAAGGAGAAATCAAGCTGAGTAAGGAGCCATCCAAAAGCCCCCCATTCCTGATAAACCGGATACAACTTGGGGGATAAAAGGTTGGTGCCAAATACATATTATTTTCATCATACCCAGAAAAAGGATTACAAATGCCCCAGGGAGAAGAGAGTATTAAGAGAGAGTAATCATCCCTCATCACAAGAGGGTGACAAGGGTCCCTGGGGTGACACATAAGGGAGAGAAGGGTGGGCCCTATGCTTCACCCGCTATTGAGAGAGAGGGAGAGGAGGAAAAAGGTTCTCAAGAGATCCAAGAAAGAAGCAGAGAGCATACACTATGGACTGTATAATTTTACCTGCAGGCCGTAAAGCAGTCTCGGCAGAGTCAGGGTGTTCCAGGTTATAGTAAGCCCGTTTATGTAGGATTTATTTAGTTGCTGAGGATAAGCACTACTTTTCTTTCTGTTTGTACTGACAAAATAATACAGCAGTAAAACAAAGCTTCTGACAAACCTGCTGTGTTTTTCCTCCATAAATAAGATAAAGAGAAAGGAGAACCGGACGCAACCCCCCGTCAGAAGGGGGCGCTCTGGTACAATAGTTCGATTCCATGTAATGTGCGTGTCTGATATAAGCAGCAGGTGTTAGATTGGAGACAGGAAAGAACAAACTTTTAAATTTATATATATATATATATATATATATATATATATATATATATATATATATATATATATATATATATATATATATATATATTGGCAACTTGCCCGTCGACAATGACTGCAATAAAATGTGAATCCTGGCAATGCTGTTTGCCACACAATGGGAGCCTCCCCCCCTCTACTTTACTGGCCTCACATTGAGAGCCTTTGGCGCTCCATTGAGAGTCTTTCCCTCTGTCTACTTCCTCCCTTGTGTTTAATTTCCCCCCTCTTGTGTCTCCTTCCCCCCTCTGTGTTGATACACCCCCTCCCCTTGTGCCCTCCTCCCCTGTCCCCCATGTCTCTTTCCCCACCTTTCCTTACCCTGTGTCTCTTCTTGCCCCCTCCTCTCCCGCCCCTGTGTCTGTTCCCCCTCTCCCTCCCCTCCCGCCCCTGTGTCTGTTCCCCCTCTCCCTCCCCTCCCGCCCCTGTGTCTGTTCCCCCTCTCCTCCCCCTCTCCCTCCTCCTCCTGTGTCATTGGTGCGCCTGCTCAAACTGCCGCTGCCCAGTGGGCTGTTGCGCAATGTGCATGCGGGGCTTACACCTTTCTATGCGCATGGGCTTACGCCGCGATATGTGAATGCGCAGGTCATTGCGAAATGCGCATGCGCGTCTTACAGTGCGCTGTGCGCATTAGCGGCCCGTTGCGCAATGCGCAGATGTCAAACTGTGAATTGTCTCAAGCGTGACAAGGAATGGCAGTTTGACAACTATTATATGTGAAATATACACATTAAAATCCCGATTATCCGTCTCTGAACCATTCGGGGCTCTCAAGCAACCGGCACCTGCCTCCATTCCCTGGTTGACAAAAATTCTCACTTAATCGTCATTATCCGGCACAACCGGCATACAATTTTTTTTTTTTAATGTCATCGTTTTTCTGTAGTTTTTTTTTGTTTTAAATTACTTAGATTAGATAGCAGTAGCTGTTTAATAGATAGTTTAAGGGTTTTTAGGAGGTTTAGGGTTAAGTAGGCTTCATAAAACAGTGACTCTCAAGCACCTAGCAACTACACTTATCCGGCAATAGGCAGTACCGTGGGTGCCGGATAACGGGGAGTTTACTGTGTGTGTGTGTGTGTGTGTGTGTGTGTAAAATTAACAATCTGCATATTGCAGATCTGAGGAGATCTAAAACGGTTAAATGTGATGGACTATAGGTATTTTTTCAACCTCAATTACTATACCTATATATTTTATTTAAAAAATTAAAAACATGACAGACTGATTCAAATTAGTATGTACAGTTCTAAACAGAGGCCTGTACCCACTGCACCACATCCGTGTGAAGGTTACAGCCTACACCTTTCTAATCTGCATACTCTTGTGGGAGACTTCAGGGGCTATACACACATTAACTAAAATAATAATAATTTTAATTTAATAATTTAAGATCCATTTCAAAAACAACTCTTCCATGAGAATTTCACACTCTATCTGTTAGAGCAGACTGCATATGATTACTTTAATATCTATCACATATTATAATTGTCAAACTGCGATTTGCCGTTACACATGCGAGCCTTGCGAAGTGAGATGTTGAAGGGCATAGAAGCCTTCCGAGCTCGGAGGAATTAGGCAATGAGCGACAGAGGCGAACAGTTGAGGCATGGAAACATGCGGGACTTAGGCTTAAATGAGCACCAAAGGTGCTCTTGGGAGCCTTTTGGAAGTGTTGAGGCATAGAAGCATGCGGGAATCTCGGGGGCAAAAAAAACTGAGCTCTGAAAAATACGGATGTAACGGCCAAACTATGGAAATCGAAAACCAAAAAATAAAACATAAATTAAAACAAATACAACATAGGGGAGAGAGGATGCCTGGGAGTGAGGTTGCAAGCTAATTTAAGCACAATTTGCTGTGTTTCGTCACCCGAAAAACGGCTAAGCAAGAACAAAAATGGCGGGGGGAAAAAAAACTGAAAACATAATGAAAACGAGGCTAAGCACATTCCGACCTCAGAAAAATACAGAACTCTGAAAAATATGCGGGACTAAGAAAATACACGACTGCAAAGACACTAACACAATGCCAGGGATGCAGGTTAATTAACCCTGCAAGGAGCGTTCCATACAGTAGGTGGGAGGAAAGGTTTGCCATGTGCTCATCATGGGGCTCGCGATGAGCATCGAAGATGCTCAGAGGGCCAAGACTCACATTGTGTGGCAAACAGCGTTGACAGGCTTCATATTTTATTGCCGTAACTTTTTGATGGGTAAGTCGCCATTCACATATAGTTATCAATCTGCGAGTTGTTGTCACGCTTGGGGCTGGTAGGGCCACAACTGCGAGCTGTACAAAAGCAAGCCGTTGAGGTATGCTGCGGGACTTGGGCTGTAATGACCGCCAAAGACGCTCATTGCAGCCATCGACATGCGGGACTTATTTTGTGCTCATCCTGAGACACGCAGGACTTGGCAAAAATTACGGGCCGTATGATGGACTGCAGGGCTCGGGAAAAATATGAATTTAGCTGCCAAACTACTGAACTGGAAAAACATGCAAAAACACACAAATTTGCCTCAAATTCACTTACACACTCACACACAGCACAGGGAGAGAGCCAGGGAGCCTGTGAGTGAGATTTAAAGTTAATTTGAGGCATATTTTGCCTTTTTTCACGATTGTAAATCGCTGAAGCCAGAAATAAAATGGCTGCCGAAAAAAGCGTAAACAAGATTAAAACAAGGACTTAAATACAAGCCCTAAGCACTAAGACCAAACGCAAACCAGTAAGACTTAATGCAAGTCAGTAACATCTAACTCAAGCCACTAACACTGAACCCAAGGCAATAGGTCCCTAAACTACACAGGCGTATAAAGTACACAGAGGTAGAGGCTCACAATGAGCGCCGAAGGTTATCATTGCAAAGCATTCAAGGTGTTGCTTGGCAAAAACGTCAATGAGCGGCATATCTGCTCATCATGGGGCCTGTAAAGTAGACGGGGGAAGAGGCTCTCAATGAGCACCAAAAGTGCTCAGAGGGGCCAAATCCTCGCATTTTGTGGCAAACAGCATTGCCAGGCTTTAAAGTTTATTGCCGTCATTTTTGATGAGCAAGTCGCTAGTTTAATAATTTTAAAAAAAAAGTAATGAAGAAGCACGCACAGCCTCTCTAGATATAACATGTAAATATCATACAGTTTATACCATGATCCCTACTTTAACAACGTTATAAGATATACAATATTAAAAAAGGAAAAATAAGTCTCAGTAATAAAATGTAATATGAGAATGAAGTGAGCATTTTCTATGTGTAATGTATATTTTATTCTCATCATTCCAGAATCCCTTCAGAAGCCTGAGGTACAGGAGGGACAACGTCTACCAGGTAGTTATATGTCATAGACTCTCCAGCCCATCCTAATGTTGGGGTGCTGGAAGCACTTACTGGTGATATTCTAATGGTGTTGACGTACTGCTCATGTTCTGTTTTTGAACCAATGACTATATGTATCTATTAGCGATGTCCTATTCATGTTCTGTTGATCATTTATTATTAATCGACATATAAACATTTTCATACTAGCGACTTGCCCGTCAAAAAATGACGGCAATGTGATGTATATGTTTGTCAAGTTGTTCAGTTATTTATATATATTTTTGACCCTTGTAAGTATTGTGATATGAACGTGTATTTTTGTAAAATGTTGATGTAATGGTTTTTTAACATGAAATTTGTATCTGAAGAATTGTTCACTTTAATATACATTGAATCCAGAGGAAAGCAAAAAGTAAAAAGCCTTGTTGAACTGTCCCGAATTTTAACATGAAGTTTAAAATATATGTAAGCAATAACCTTCAAAGTATATATTTTGAAACTTGAACTTTATTTTTTATGTAACTTTGGAAGATGACAAAACATTTGTAGAATTTAGAACATTATAAACAGGAACATAGCGAAAACATTTTGTAACCTAATTTTTTATTAAAAGTATTAACATTTGAATGTAAAAACAATTGACCTTTAAATTAATCAGTATTAAAATGCAATTTCTATCACAATAATTGTTAACTTGAATATACATTGAATGTAGAGGAAGGCATACAGTAAAACTCTGCTTAAAACGTACGTAATTAAAGTAATTCATTACTGAGCACATAAACTGGCGATAAACATTAATGTAGGTAGTAATCTTAAGATAACAGACAATATTTACATTGTGACTTAAAAGGTGCTTGAGCTCTTAACATGAACTTTGTAATCTGTTGAATGAAATAACTTAAAAATATTGTTTTTAAACTTGTAACATTAGAAACATTAACATAGTGACGTAACATTGTAACATAATTTTTCCTAAAAATGCAAGGCAAGTATTTTGTGAGGCGAATTATCCATGAACATTACTTCCATTAATTATGACTGAATTAAACAACTAATTGTTATGTATTTTTGAATGCTTTTAAAAAATGTTTGCATGTCTTTAATTTGTATCCTGCTAAGTTATAGTACTTCATAGTAGACAATGTTTTTAGTAAAAATACGTCCATCTTCTAATAAATCACCTTGACTTTCATTGTTTTCAATGTAAACTTTAATAGCCTGTGGATTTTTGCACCGTGACAACGCAACATACAATTGACCATGTGCAAAAACTGGTTCTTCCAAAAAAATACCCACAGATTTGAAAGTTTGACCTTGTAATTTATTAATGGTCATGGCAAATGCCATAATAATGGGAAATTGTCTTCTTTGAAGTATAAAAGGGAGACTACTTTCACTTGGTGCTAAATCTATTCTTGGTATGAAAACTCTCTCTCCTTTATGGGTACCAGTTAAAATTTCAGCATCTATGAAATGGTCCTTTAATTGTTGAACAAATAATCTTGTGCCATTGCATAGGCCTTTTTTGGGGTTCATATTTCGCAGTAACATGATGATTGCACCTTTCTTTAGCTGCAAAATATGTGGTGGCATTCCAGAAGGAGTTAGAGAGTTTATGAATTCAGTCGAAAAGTTAGCCTGACTTTCATTGTCATCAGCAAGTACAGAATCAGCACTGTGATAATTTCTTTGTGGTGCATTATTTTTTTTAAAGATTTCATTATTGAGGATTAATGCATCTTTATTTTTACACATCAGTATGACTTGATTGGCAAGCTCTGAATATTCTTCGTTATTTATGCTCCCTTCAAATATAGCCAATATAATATCTTGTTGACAAATCATGAGGTGGTATCTCTACAGTGTCGTCAGTTAAATGTAGTATTTTTTCTGTTCTGCCTTCTCCAATTTTAATAAGCCAATCATTGAAATCAGTTTGGCCTTCTGATTTCCTATTTTGTTGCAGTTGAAGATGGGTAAAATGTTTCCATACTGTGCTTGACTTGATACAGGTTTCGATAATGTCAGTTCGATTTACATGTACAACGACAGGTAATGTTTGTCTAAAATCGCCACCCAACAACATTACCTTTCCACCAAATGGAAAAATATTATCCATGACCTCACGAAGCAAACGGTCAACACATTGGAGGGTGTAAAGGATCCTTGCATTTTCCTCCGAACTTCAGCTGAAATGAAGTGATTATAGCTCCCAATCCCCCAAACATGAGTCAAAACTTCATGAAGGGGTAAACATGAACTCTTTACTCTGGGCTACACACCCGGTATATCAGGACTTCCTCCTGGTGGACAAAGGTAAAACAGTAGCCAATCACAGTGGCTATAGCATAAGCACTCCCCTTACACATAAATCACTCCCTCTTTTCTATCCTGGAGACAATTAACTTAAGGTAGCACAGAGAGCCTTAATTATATCCAGGAAGAAAAACATGGCTTCTTTGTTTTAATAAAACAGAATAAAAATGTATAACTTTGTTTTGACACAATGTAAACTTGAAGTTCCACATATCCCCAGATAGCTGAGATCTGAGTGCATATTCTAGGCGAATAGCGCTCAGATCCCACGAACGCAGTTCTCAGAATCGTCGACTGAAGTTTGTCTTATTAGTTATTTCCACGAAAGCCCATTGTAAATCCTCAAATAACCAAACAGGTTGCTTCATGAAGTCTGTAAAATAGGGGATTTCGTTACAGAGGGCATATCATGACATCATTGTGGCCTCCTCTATTATAATTAATTTACATTTCTTCAATTTCTTTGCTTGTAAGGATGTCATGCGAATATCTGACACAGAATTTTCTAAAATAGGCACTGGCAGTTTAAATCCACTATGAACAGTTCTTCCACCTTCTAATAAAAGTGCAGCAATTCCAGTAGTGGCAAACGCCATTGCTATTTGTCCTTGTGCTCGTACTGAACTCATTAATAAATTGTACAAATAGGTTTTTCCTGATCCGCCAGGTCCATCAAGATAGAAATAACGCTCTGTCACCATGTCATCATCTATAGCATTTTTAATGGCATGAAATACTTGCAATTGTAGTGTATTTAAAGTTGCAAGTCTTTCTTGTGTTCTTTCTGCTTGTAGTTGAATGTCATAGTCTTCAAAGTTAATGTCATCTATAAGACCTGGATAAGGCAAATTAAAACTTGCACAACTTAATTGTTAGGTATTTTAATTTCTTCATTTAGAAATTAATTAGCTAAGAATATCATGATTATAAAAAAGTATGTCAGCATGTTTCTTATCTTGTATCTCACTAGAACATTAAGTGCGTCATCTGTAGAATGTTTACGTTAATGTTCTTTAAAAACATCTGTTTCCTATATCCTGTCTTTGTTTCAGATACTACTGCCAGGAATTAGATAAGGATCGTTTTGCTGAGTTTAACATAAAAAGACACTTACAAATATGTATTAAACCCGATTTCCAACTATGACTATTAGCTGTGACGTGTGCTATATAAGGGACAGGCCGTCCAAATAAAACTCAGTGATTATTCTGATGACCCTCTGACTTCTGTGCATTATTTTCTCTCATTATATCTTGTTACTCAGATATAATAATATACACACATCAGAATACATGATTACTCACTAATCTGATCCTATCATTTTGGTCCTTCGAGCCGGAAGTTGTTTCCCTTATCATTCCTCGGACGGAGCAAAACTCCTTTTACCATGCACGGGGGGTAAGTCGCTGAGGACTCCCTTACCTTGAGAAAGACCTAAGGCCTGATATATACGATCAGTTGGACCACAGAGGCAAGGTGTTTTCCGAGGGATGACAAGGCACAGCTTACAACGAACTGACAGTGAGTGTATGAATTTCTGTTGCATTTGCATGTGTGTGTATGTCCCAGGTCCTTGCCTAACAGTGATATTAGGTAAAAGAGTTGTACAACTAGGTTTCTAGCCTAGTAATAGGTAGAAGGGTTGACACTTACCCACAGAGAGGTAAAAGAGTAATTATCCTGAGGAAAATACTATAAAATAAGTTCTCCATACGTAACGTTATTGAGAAAGCTTAACATGAAAAAGGGGTAAATGAGTCCGACTTTCAAATGAGCTCTTGCAAGAAAATATGTATGTGTGCACCATTTTGTATGTCTCTAAATACCGGTACCGGGTGTATGTATGTTTGTGAGGGGTGTAACACGCATAACAGATTTATTGGTTATGTATATACCTGTCAACATTCTGTCTGTATATATGTCAAAATTCTTACCTGAAACTATCCACTTTTGGTAGTGAGTGGTCACGCATTACCCACCTAGTCTCCAAAGGGCTAATCCTGTGACTTGCCTGTGTTTATGGAAGACGCACAAACCAAAGTTTGTGGCAGTCGAGCCCAACAGGCATCTAACTGCTTGAATTTCCATCTTTCTCATTCTTTACTTGGTTATACAATGTTGAAATATTTTGTCTGCAGTTTCTGTGTATTCATAACTTCTTACTAAAATACTCTAAGATTGTGTGTATGAAGCCCTGGGTGGGAGCTATACTTGTAAGGGATACGTCCACAAAGGCACCACACGGTATATGGTGAAGTTGGACTTTGAGTGGTTTACCTGTCGGCCCTGAAGGTTGGGTGGCAAGGTTTACACTAAAGGGAACTGCACAACAAGACTTCCCATCAGAAGCTACGGGCTTTATGGGTCCTTGATGTGCCGAGTATATGTGGTGGTGTTTGAGGTGTAGCGTGCGAGAGGTAGCGTGAACGACTCTCTCTCTACGTGAACCAGGTTTCCACACTCGGGTGTGGAGGAGGTGGATGGTCCAAGGTGTGGGAGATATACAGATTATTTCTGGAAACTGTATTTCCATGTACCTGTGATATTATTTTTTGTGTATCTATTAACTTTAATTGATACTATAATATGTGTATATGCTCTCAAGGGCATAAATCGCACTGCCAGGAGTGTGGTTTCTAGACCCTGTCGTTTTCAAGGTTATCTCTACAGAAATGTTTAATATGCAAAGGGTTTCTGGTGTGCATCTGTAACTTATGTCTGGTAAAAACACACTTATGTGTGGAAATTGTGAACATTGTATTCTAGAATTGTTTTCTTATGTGTATTTGTGTATACATACGTACGTATGTACGTACGTACGTACGTACGTACGTCACGTGGGTGCGGTGAGCATTATCACTTAAAAGGGGTTATAATAACATGCCTTTGTCTCTGTACAGCAACCACACGATCTCCCTTCTGCTATGTTCCCTCAAGGTTACAGACAGACATATTTCACATAAAAAAACTAACACACAGAGGAAAAAAAATGGAAGCAGGAAAGGGGAGTGGTCTGCTATGTGGGGGGTTGGCCAGACCCTGCACATCTTCGCATATTGCATATATATTGTGTCTTTGTAACTTTACTCGATGCTTGACCTTTGGGCAGGGAGGTGACTGATCTGCAATATGTGAAGATGTGCAGGGTCTGGCCAACCCCCCACATAGCAGACCACTCCCCTTTCCTGCTTCCATTTTTTTTCCTCTATGTGTTAGTTTTTTTATGTGAAATATGTCTGTCTGTAACCTTGAGGGAACATAGCAGAAGGGAGAAAGTGTGGTTGCTGTAAAGAGACAAAGGCATGTTATTATAAACCCTTTTAAGTGATGATAATGCTCACCGCACCCACTGGATACACAGCATCTACTATACTACCTCTGCTGGAATCAGTGCCCTGTATCCACTACTTCTTGGCAATATTAATTCTTATTACAAGGAAGGTATAGGAGATGTTCAAACTTTTTTGAGCTTTACTATACACAAAGAAGTATACGAAAGTAAAAGTAAATGCAACGTTACTTAAGGAAATAAAAATAAAATAATAAAAAGTAAATACATTTTCTATACTAAAAATTTTTTTTTTGTTGAAGATGAAAACAAAAAGGCAAATGTGTATCACAATGAAGGTGCCTACGGGGGGAGGGACATGTAATGTTAACCACCTCTCTCCTTCGAAAGAGGATATGTTTATGTGTACACAGAAAAGACTTCCACGACTGACCGCCCCTCCAACTCCTGGGAATATGGTCACTTACCAAATTCGTCCTCTACATCATCACTATGATGCCCGCAAATACCTGCTTGCCGCCACCGCTCCAAATCCACCTCCTCCAACACCACCACCTTATGAAGGACAGCCCGCCAGAATCAGGCGGGCACCAGATCATCATTATGGAGGTAAGGGAATGACATCTGTGCCATTATATACCTTAATTGAGGTTCCCAATCCTAGGGGGGGAGACCTTTTAGAGGGGGGAAATGTGTTTCCACCCACAATGCTAGTATACCGAGCATGGACAGATGCTGATGTGAGGAGAGCTGTAGAAGGAGTCCCCCACCCAAATGACAATATGGGAATTTTCAGACTTAAGTTCCAGCGATTGCAGCAAAGTTTTAAATTAAATGGTGTTGAGGTTGTACGGTGTCTGAGGCAGATATTAGGGTCCGATTGGATCCTTAGTGAAGGTGACTGGAATCCACTGGACCCAAGGGGGGAGCCATTGCAATATGGATCACAAGAACTGACCCAACGAGTAGACGCTCTAATAGGCAGAATAACTGATAGACACAGAGCACGCAGACTGGACTAAGATAAACGAGTGTGTACAAAAATATGATGAAAGTGTAGAACAATATATGGGGAGGTTGCTGGACCATATGCTCAGCAACTAAATGACTTTGTGATACAACACCAAATTACTTACAAAACATGTCCCCTTAGGGAAACCATAGAATATGCTAGACATGCAGAAGAGCAGTGTAAGAGAGCAAATGAAAAGAAACAGATAAAGCAAGATAGTAAACCAAAGGAGGTGTATTTGATGACTTCTGTTGATGGGAAAGCGCAACCTATAACTTTTGCTTTCTTTTCTGGTGATGGTGGAAATAACCAAAAATGTGGAGGGAGAGGAGGTGGACGTGGTCGAGGTGGAAGCAGAAGAAAAATGTTATGGAAATTGTTACGTGTGGCAAGGCCGGCCACTTAGCACGTTCCTGCAGAAACAGAAAGTACCAGGAGGAAGAGGGAGCGGATGACGATGACCAGACTGACAAATGACTAGAACCAGGTTGTACCCTTCCTTTACAAATATTTGCTGAACAAGAATTGCTTGAATCTGAATTGTATGAGTATGGTAATAATGATGCAAACTTGCCAGAAATAAATGATGCGTTGAATTTAGAATCATGTATAGACTTAATGGCTCTAGCGGAACAACCAGTCATTCACCTAGATGTAGAGGGGGTAATGATAACATTTTTATGCGATACAGGAGCATGTAGATCAGTGTTGAGCGATGATGGCACATGGACTAGTTACACGTCATCAAAAAACATATTGGTTAGGTCAGCAGCAGGACAGACAAATAGCGAACCTATATCATGCCCACTCACAGGGAGATTGTTCAACGGCCAAACATTTGAGCATCCTTTTATACTCTCCCCTAGATGCCTGATAAATCTCTTGGGTAGAGATCTGATGCTGAAATGCAACATTAGAGTGGTTCCTACAGAGTAAGGCATGAAAGCATACATGGGGGCATACCTGTCGATGTAAATGTAGTGCAGGGGATGGGTGAACCACATTACTTTTACACATTGGACATGGTGTCGAAAGGGCCAGGACCAGTATCCAGCACTTTGGTAGCCATGGCTAATGACCTAGCTCCATCTTCCAGTGTAAAACAAAGCACAGGGTCATTACACTGCACTATGAAATTTGAAAGTACACCGGGGAGGGATGTGGACTAGGATTTTTTTTTTTTTCAAACACACCAATACCAGAATAACCTTGGTTTACATATACTGGACAGAAAATGGGTATACAGGGGTGGGAGTAAAATTGAATGATTAAGACCAGTTACTCTATGCAGGACACACAGTGCCACACATCACTGACTATGCCAGATGGTGGAAGATGGGTACAGGTAGGAGGGATGGTAGAAGAGGCTCAGACAGATAAAACACAATGGGAGTAATTGCCCTATGACCTTGGAGTGCAGTACTCACAGAGCACAAAAATATATAGGAAAAGCCTGGACTGAGACAAAGTAAACATACACCAACAGCCAATATGTATTCTCAACTGTGCACATATTTGCACAATTAGGGAAGAATAAAGGCATGGCCACATCTACCGGCAGTCAAGTCACTCATAAACAATTCCTTTTGCAGTTACTTGAAGCCATTCAACTGCCCTTGAAGTTTGCGGTATGTAAATGTGTGGCTCATACCACAACAAAAGACGCAATTTCAATAGGAAATGGCAGGGCAGATGCAGCTGCAAAGCAGACAGCTGTAACGGGAAAAATACACATTTTTCTCTTACACAGCTACACATCTGTATTTCGTAAACCACACTGACAAGAGTATTCTACAGCAACTACAGGCAGATGCACCCTCACAGGAAAAAACATACTGGTTGAAGAAAGGGAGTAAACTGAATGCTGATAATATTTATGAGAGTATAGAAGGGAAACCAATTTTACCAAAATCAATGTTCAGATATGCAGCTATGTTGAACCATGGCATTAGTCATGTCTCAAGAGGGAGTATGGTAGACATGGTCAGCAGAATATTTTCGGCCTATGGATTAAACACCCATTTTAAAAATGTTGTGCAGGGTGCCTTGTTTGTGCACAACACAACCCTCAGGGTCACTATCACCCCATAAGAGGCACATTCCTAGAACCAACATACCCCTTCCAGACAATATGTGTGGATTTCATTGAACTAAAAAAGTGTGAAGGGAAGAAATATTGCCTAGTGATAATTGATGTATACTCTAGGTGGGTGGAAACAAAACCATGTGCACACCCTGACGCAATCACAGTGGCTAAAACCTTAGTGACACAAATAATTCCTAGGTTTGGTTTACCAGAGAAAATATATAGCGATAATGGCACACATTTTGGGAACAAAATTATCGACCACTTGAGTAAAGCATTACACATAGAGTTGAAAAATCACTGTGCGTACCCCCCATAGTCAGCTGGATTAGTGGAGAGAACTAATGGTACCATTAAAAATAAATTGAGGAAAACTATGGCAGCGACAGGGAAAAAATTGGCTTTACTGTTTACCATTAGTCATGCTAAACAAGCACATGCTTTCAGGCAGGAAGAAGTTAACCCCGTTTGAAATATTGTATGGGAGACCATTACTACTACCAGAATTTAAACCATTTATCTTAGAAGATGAGAACATGAGTGAAAACTTAGCAGACTATATGAGAAACATGTTAAGAAAGATGTTACCTCCATCTCTCTCTCTCATCCACAGCAACAGCAGGGACCCTGCATGGTACAACCAGACCAGTGGGTCCTAATTAAAGTAATCAAGCGCAAAAATTGGGCATCGGCCAGGTGGGAAGGACCGTACCAAGTTCTACTGTCAACACCCACTGCCTTGAAAGTTGCCGAACAAGCCACCTGGATACACCTGACTCACTGCAAGAGTAAAAGTGCCAGAGCTTGAGCCGGTTGATTCCTAAAACCTGCTAGCTGACTCATTGCGAGTCTGGCTGGGCTACAAAGGGGGGGAAACTCGTCTCAAACCCAGTGAAGAACTGAATGGTGTGGGTTTTGGGGTTCTCAACTGGCACAAGAAAATGTCCTGGCACCTGGTCAAAAGACCTAACTGGTGTGGCCTAAGAATCTAACTGACATGCCTCAACTTGATAATTCTCTTCATAGTAGCACCCATAATCATATGGGAAGAAGTAACAAGACCCAGAGGCAACCAGATGCACTCTATTGGGGAGATGTGGATGCACAGAATGAAAAGAGAAATGATGGAAGTCAATTTAACTGGCCAAGTGACCCTAGTGTTCAAGGAAGGGCAGATGGGAACCAACCAAATAGACCTATGTCAAGTACTAAGATGTGGACTTTCTGGAGGAGGATGTAGTGGAGGGGTGAGAAAAGCGCCAGTATACTTGTGTATAGCCTCTCTGTATGGAAATGAGATGTCCTAGCTGGAAACTGGCCTTATGGAATACAGAAGCTGACTGGGGTTACTCCCCACCTTATCACAGAAAGTGCAAAAGTACAAAGACACTTAAAGCTGACACGGGGTGTGGAGCCATCCTCCTGCAGCCAAAATCAGCTATACAAAAGTGTGATGAAGGGAGACATACTTTTGGAATCTACACCTCAGGCAGAGGTAACAACATGGAATATTTGCATATTCAGGTACTGCAAAAAGAGTCCAGAGAGACTATTGATCTCACCAAGGTGAGCCCTGTGAATAGGACTGTGCCCTCACAGATCATCTACTTGGAACCTGTTCCACTGCCAGACCGTCCATATCAATGTTACCATTTAAACTGAACCTTGGTTTAAGACCTTTGTTTAATACATTTATAAGAGGAGGGACTGTTAGTTATTTTAATTTCTTCATTTAGAAATTAATTAGCTAAGAATATCATGATTATAAAAAAGTATGTCAGCATGTTTCTTATCTTGTATCTCACTAGAACATTAAGTGCGTCATCTGTAGAATGTTTACGTTAATGTTCTTTAAAAACATCGGTTTCCTATATCCTGTCTTTGTTTCAGATACTACTGCCAGGAATTAGATAAGGATCGTTTTGCTGAGTTTAACATAAAAAGACACTTGCTTGCAAATATGTATTTAACCCTATTTCCAACTATGACTATTAGCTGTGACGTGTGCTATATAAGGGACAGGCCGTCCAAATAAAACTCACAGATTATGCTGATGACACTCTGACGTCTGTGCATTATTTTCTCTCATATCTTGGTACTCAGATATAATAATATACACACATCAGAGTACATGATTACTCACTAATCTGATCCTATCATTAATCCATGAGTTAAAAATACTTCTTGGATTTACATTAACGCTTTTAAGTGTGCAATGGGTTCATTATATCGTCGCATAAAGTCTTTAGCCAAATTACTTTTAAAAGTCTCCCACAAAGCAAATGCATTTGGAGCATTTGAGAAGATACAAATAAATGCAAATTGTTCTCTCATCTGTCGTGGCATTTGACATTGTGCTGCTTCTTGTAAACATCTTTTCCATTCTGTATCATCAGCGAGTAAGTTTCTATGTCTTGCAGCTAAATGGAAGGATACATATACTATGGCCCTCATTCAATTGCAATTTTGCCAATTGAATAATGCTCTAAATAAGCACATAACATATTTTTTTTTAAAGAAGTTTTTAAATTAGTAAGCATCTATCCAAAAGCAAGGTTTTCACGAACGAAAAACTTCTTTAAAAAATGTTATGTGATTATTTTGATCCCTATTGAATTTGAGACATCACTATGGCATCACGGCCAGAATGAGTGACATACATTCTGGTATGGCCGAATACTGTGTTTGAAGGGCAATATGTCCCAGGGCCATAGTCGCAGGGCAGGAGGCTGGCAAACAGTCCTCTCCAAGACAAAGTGGCGAAGGGCACTTCGTCACAATATATCTTTACAGTTGTGGGCATGTTCTGTAAATTAAATCATGCAAATCCTCAAACAATATAATTCTAGGTTGTGAGGCAACAAAACATGAAAAATGCCAAAGGGGGTGAATACTTTTCCAAGGCACTTTACTTGCGACTATACAACAAACCGAAACCAGCAAGTAAGGAAGGAAAGAAAAAGAAAAGCAATAAGGTACTGGTCAGATAAATGAGAGATGGCTCAAAATACCCCACTAGTTATGAATGGTGCCTCATGCCTCAAAATCATTATGAAAAGCAAAGGACATGATATCAGTGTCAAGAGGAGGAACCAGATGGACTGGCCAATTAATGGATCCCACCGGTTGGGCTCTCTCCTCTGCAGGTTTCTATGTATTGATCTTAGGCATTCCTTGGAAGGAGGCCTTCATCGTGACCTGGTAAACATGATAATTAGTAGGTGACTTTGTTCCAAGCACTAAATAGGAAATGGTTTAATGCATCATGATTCCTCACTATGGCCCCTATTCAATTGAGTAATTGTACGTTACTGGAGCCTGTAATATAGCCTCAAGCTTGCAAATCTTCAATCAGAAATGCAAAAAAATATTCAGGCCACCCACATGGACTAGAACAGTATTGGCATTCATTTTTATTATTTTGTACATTGCCAGGGTCACGAGTCTGATCGCATATCGGACCCATAAACGCTAATTCATTGACGTTTGACCTCCATGTTTTACTGACGAAATGATGACAGTTTCATTTAATATTGGCTGTTGCTAAATTACTTGCAGCCTTGTTTAATTGATAATGATCACGCTTTGAAATGCTACTTATGGGTGCATGGTTTATGGTTTAGGGTTTCAGCCAGGTAGCTGCAGGCTTGATCGATTGACTCGCTCTGTAACTGACTCCCTTGAGGAATCTGAATTATTTTTGGGAAAGGCGTGTCAGAACAGCTGCCTGGGGACCCCCAGACTAACAGACAGTATCTCAAATTACCCTGGACTTACCCTGAATTGGAGCAGTGGCAGCAGAGTGAATGGCATATGGTTTCCTGGTAGCGCTACAGAGCTACATTTATATGGCTAAACTTACCATTATTGTAACTTACAACTAATGAGCAACTTGACCTATAAAGCGTGGTTTTGCATTGTAACTAGCTTTTTATTAGGTTTGAGATTATCTCTGGTTCATTAATGAAGTGAATAGTGAATACTGTATAAATACTTCCCGGGGTAACTCAGATAAATTAATTTCCTTATCTTGTGCTTATACCAAGGCACTATCTTGCGATAAACCTGTACACATAAATTGTGGGGAAGTCCCGTTTGGCAGCTTTTTATATTTCACAATTTACCATTTTTAATTGTTTTTTCAATAAATATAAGTTTTAAGTTGCTACATATAAATTATTGCTACGAATCAAAGTATTTTCCTACTCTTCTAAGCTTTTGGAGGAGGTTTAGTTTTCTAAATCGTTATTCACTAAATATATATATATATATATATATATATATATATATATATATACATACCTGTAATACATTTTAATACGTTTTTATTATTTGATTATTACCTATTACTTTCCAAGGCACTCATACATTTAATTCAGAAATTCAAGGGCACTTCATGCAATGTTTATAATAGTTTAGAAATATACTTTGACACTAATTGTTTGTTTATTGTTTTACTACCTTAGTTTCCATCTACTTATCTATGCTTAACGTTTAGTTGAAGTTAACCCTGATATACTAAGTTACATATGTAAAGATATTTTGTGGCACTTTCATTGCTGTTTCATTGATATGTTAATATATTTTTCTGTAGGGAAAAACAAATTTAAGACAGAAAAATTGTATTCCACTCAAACATCAATTTTCAATAAATATAACCCTCCTAAAAGTCTAGCAATTGTTGCAATTTCTGCAATCTTTTAAATCTTTATAATGTATTACATTTACATATTCTCAAATTGTACCATCAACAACGTATTTGGCCATACTACAGTGGATTAGAGAATGTAGGTTATGTTTATGAAGGTATCAAGCGCTTGACCATTGATATATACATAAAAGCGTTTGGCTGTTAATAGTTCAATAAAGTTGTCATTGCTTTGAATGACGCATTAGCGTTTATAACGAAATTGCGTGGCTGCGCCAATCCTCATATACTTAATGACGTTTGCAACGTCAGAACGCAGTGACGTTTTGAATACCAGAAGTACAGGACTTTAAAAGCCTGAGTAATACTATATGTAAAAAGCTCAGTCCAGAGCGAAATGGACCGTTGGCAAGAGGGAACCCCATGGTGGAGTATAATATCCACTTATGCTTAGGTCACAAACGGTGGACATCACACCAGCTTATGTGATCCTATTAGCAGAGGACCTGCAAGTACAAATATATATATAATTTTGGATTTATGACATGGTATACGCACTGGATTTACTCAGTATTGATACACTGATATATTATTTTTAGGGGCGAGTACCCTTCTCTTTTGTTTAAGTTTTTTTATAGTGCTATATCTTTTTAGCAATCCTAGGATTAGCAATCTTTTTTGCATATGAGGATTGCCTACATGGTTTGTAGTGTCTTTAGTGTCCATATGGTTAGTGATTAAAACATGGGGGGTTACTCCATTGTCTAATGTTAGGACCTAGGCCCTACAGACATGTAGATTCTCATTCCAGTGCATTGTATTTTGCACAGTCTAGGTTTGCTTATTGTTAGTACTTTTCAATACCACTTAGCAGCATTTTTCTCTGGTTTTAGAGTATCCTATTAAAGTATTTAATTAATCATAGGTGTAAAGCACCAGAATATTTACATTTTAGGTCAATCTATAATGGTGTGCTTTTATACAGCACTTAATTTAAGTTTAAACCTCTCATTAATACTTAAATGTATACAATCTGTATATACAGTATCATAGATTATGTGAAGGCCTGTGACATATACATTATATACATTTTATAAGCGTTAATAAAAAGTATAAGATGAATTTACAGATCCCATGTTGTCAGTTGGTTATTTGAGCTGGATGTGAAGGGATCAGAAACCTATTTCCCACAACTTCCTGCACACAACAAACACCAGAAGACACAATGGGTCCCATTCAATTGCGATTTGGCTAATTGAATAGGGCTCTATATAAGCACATAGCATTTTTTTTTCTACAGAAGTTTTTACTTAGTGAACTTCTATCCAAAAGCAAGGTATTCACTAACTAAAAACTTCTATACAAAATATGCTGTGTGCTTATATAGAGCGCTATTCAATTGGCCAAATCGCAATTGAATGAGGCCCAATGTATGGATCAGAGTGACGACCCGACCTCGACTCATCCTGTACATATATCAGTTTTCCTAACTAGTACTGGTGTCCTTTCCTGCTAGTCCAGATTAGGTTTTATATAAATCCGACCATAACATTAATGTCAGTTCACAATAATAAACAAATAAAACATTAACAAGGTTATGAAGTGAACAAAAAAAAAAAATTAAAAAACAGACAGCTTAAACCAAACGCTTTTCTGCCATAGACGTGGTCTTTCTCAATAGCAACAAGTATAAAACACTGCTATTTTTTAATTATGTTTTTTCTTCACACCATTACATTGTTTTATAGCTAGTTCTATACCTTTTATATCTGAAGCTACTTTGAAGCCCTTGCAAAAATATGCATGGATAATAAGAATGGATCTGTAACTGTGACACGTTCTATAGATATTAGTTAATATTTTTTATACTCCCTTAACAAATCTCATGTATTTCATGCTTTATGCATAACTAATCTAATACATATGCATGTAATTTATATATCTACATAGGTATAGAGAAAATTGTTTGTTTTATTTATATAATATATATATATATATATATATATATATATATATATATATATATATATATATATATATATATATATATAATTATACAATGGCACCTACGTCCTCTAACCCCAATCCACCTACCTTATCCCTAATCTTTTTCTCTCCCTCACCAGCAGTTCCCCAGTAGCTCCCCTTCACCTCCTCTCCTTTTTCTGGCAAATAATTCTGATAAAGTGTAACAGAAAGGACCCAAAGGGACAGGAGGAGGAACTGCCTAACCATGGGGGTTTGTCCCCCCCCCCCCCCCCCCATTTCCCAGTCCATACCCCCTGTATGTGGAGCATTGTATCAGGTGTACAGATAACCCAGAGCCCTGTTTTGTTTGAGCACTGCAATAAGTGTTGCTCCATAAAATCTGTTGCAAACATGGCCGGATTACCCATTAGGCCAAATAGGCAGCCACCAAGGAGCACTTCTCTGTGAGGGGTGGCACTTTAAAAAAAAAAAAAAAAAATTCCCTGGCTTAAAAGTCACAACAGAAAAGGCAAAAATGGGTCTGTGCAAACCTTGCATACTCACTTGCAGGGGCTCCTCCACTTTACTGCCTCGGGGCTCCAAAAATGTAGATCCGGCCCTGGTCACAGGAGCTTATTTTACTTTACACACCTATTCTAAGCTCTACAACAGTAATATGGCATGGCCATATCTCATAAACCCAAGTCTTGCCGTAAATTACTAAACTCAGGTTTGCTGGAAAGGCAGTGCTCAGTAAATGATTTAGCCTAAAGAAGATTAAACTAATGATAATTCCTGGGTATTCTCTGCATTCATACACACTGGAGGGAATCCCCAGCATATCATTCCCTGCTTACTCCCTGTTTGCTCCCTTCCCCGCTCAAACCTCATACCCCATCTAGATAACCACGTGTGTACATTGAGAGCACAATGGCAACTAAAATGTTTACCTTGCTAGATAGGGGTCCTTAAAGGATCGCATTGCATCTATGAGTTACACTTTACAAAATGGGTCCCTATTGGACCCTCAAGGCACCTTTAAATAAACTTCATAAATATTTTATTGGGGGCCCTTTCCTGAGAGGGTAAATGAAGACAATGGCTTCAAGGAAGACTGAAGAGGACCGGAACCTCTTCAATTAACTTTGATAGCCCTCCTAGTCCAGGGTAGAAGACTGAAGACAGGAGGTGGATGGTCATTACTTGATGATTATGAGGCCTAAATAATAATTATTAATTTATTTTATTTTACAGGTTGTAGTTTTTTTTATTTTATAGTAATTTTGTTATTTTAATTGTATTCTTTTACCTTAAATTGTAATTATTTTTTATTTTAATTGTAATATTTTATTATTTTGGTAAATTTATAAAGGTTTCTTTTTTTGTAATTTATGTTTTTTTTGTTATTTAAATGTATTTACTTTACTAGTTTATTTGACCCTCCTTACACTTCATGCATTAAATTTGGTTACTATGGGGGTCTGGATAGACCCCCATGGTAGATACAAGGTTAATTGGGATACCCCTATGATATGAGGTTAATTGATTAGGTACAGGAGTTAGTCCTTTAGATGCAGATGGTCCTTTATGGACCAACAAGGCGAGAGGGGATTCATATGTAAATGCTGTAGGTCCTATAAGGACTTTGCTGTTTCAGGCTAGAGTTATCTATTTTATTTATATATATATATATCCATGCCCAACCTGACTATTATTTAAAAGTTTCCTTAAAGGGGCAGTTAATTCAGTACAATCTGGAATAATACAATAATACAGGAGATGGGAAAAGATGGAGAGTAATAAGGTAATATAGAGGGAAGATTAGAAAGAGAATGGAATATGGCAGTGAGAGAGACTGGGTGGGGGTAGGGAGGTGGAATATGTTCAAAAGATATTTGGGGCCTGGAAGGAACAGAGTACAGGGCCAGTGACAATCCTTCCTTTCCACCTTCAAGACTTCAATTCTTCAGCACAGTTAATGCTAAGGAACATGTGAGTGCTGCCTTTTGATTTTCTTATAAGAGAAATGTTAATATACAATAATATTTATTTTCATGTCTATATGTTGGCAAAATAACTGGAAATCGAGCAACTCTATAGGATCTACTGTTGATTTTTATTGAGTGATATTGAATAAATGTATATGCAGCCTTTACTTGGTAAGCAAAGCATTGATTACATTATAGGTCATCTTTTTCTTGGGGCAGAACTTTTTTGGTTTTCATAAATTTTTTATTTTTTTTTGCATTTTAATTGTGATTTGAAAGACCTTATTACTATTTTCTGATACTGGATAGGAATTAAAGTAAAAAGGGTTAGCAATTTTAGACACGGGTTTAATAATACACAGGTTTTGGTGCTCATTGCGTTTCGTAACTTTCCTGCTTTGCACTGAACTTCTTGGGCTCTCCTTGTGAGCCCCCCGATGAGTGCCTTCGGTCACTAATTGCTAACCTCTCACCCTGTATACTTTATAGGTGTGGCGTCTGAGTGTTACTGCCTTGTGGTAAATGTTACTGGCTTGCATAAAGTGTTACTGGTTAGGGCTAGTTTTTACATTCTACGGGCTAGTTTTACATCCTTTGGGCTACTTTTTGGTCCTTCGGCCTCGTTTTCGTTTTTTGGCAGCCGTTTTTTTTCTCGCTTAGGTGATTTTGATTGTGAAAAAACAGGAAAGATGGCTCAAATTAACTTGCAACCTCAGCCACAGGCTTCCTGGCTCTCCCCCTGTGCTGGGTGTGAGTGTGTAAGTTAATTTGAGGCATATTTGTTGTTATTTTCAAGTCTTTGGAGTTCCGTGGTTCGGCGGTTAAAGTGGATTTTTGTAAGGCGCACATTGTATGTATGGGTTCGGTTCCTAAGTCGTACGGGTCGTAAGTCTTGTGTGTGCCGCTGGCGATGAGCGCCTGTGGTGCTCATCGTGGGGCCTGCAATCAGCACCTTCATCACTCATTGCAGCCCAAGTCCCACGGGCCTAGATAGATAGATAGATAGATAGACGGAGAGAGATAGATAGATAGATAGATAGATAGATAGATAAAATGATAGATAGATATCTTTTAGCATCATAACAGTGGAGGGCGGCACAAGCCCATATTTCTTTTTACTCTGAGACTAAACATAAACAGAAATATCTCATCAGTATCACAACATCTAACCAGGACTAGTGTTCCTTTCATGTCTGGCACCCATCACATAATTTAGACCTTATATATCCACTTATGTAATATTGTGAAACCTTCATAATAAAAATAGTAACAGCACTAGTGATGTCGCAAACATCAAATTTTCGAATTTCATCAAATGTTCGCGAACGGGCGAACATAGGCGAACCGTCATAGACTACAATGGCCAGGCGAATTTCAAAACCCACAGGGACTCTTTCTGGCCACAATAGTAATGGGAAAGTTGTTTCAATGGGACTAACACCTGGACTGTGGCATGCCGGAGGGGGGGTCCATGGCAAAACTTCCACGGAAATTTACATAGTTGATGCAGAGTCTATTTTTAAGCCATAAAGGGCATTAATCCCCTAACATTCCTAAATTGTTTGGAATAACATGCTTTAAAACATCAGGTATGATGTTGTATCGATCAGGTAGTGTAAGGGTTACACCCGCTTCACAGTAACAGACCAATCTCCCCATTTAATGCACCGCAAACAACCGAAAACAGTCCCTTTGCACAACCGCAAACTCCCCATTTGCACAAGGTTGGATACCAAGCTAGCCATGTCCCGTTCCTTGTCCTCACTGATGTCATTGAATGTCTCTTCCTCTACCAAGCCACCAAGGTTCCCCGAAAGGTGACAACAAGCAACCCTGGGACGCCTGCTGTGTTTGGTCTTCCACCTCCTCAAAGCCACCTTTCTCTTCTGACTCCTCTTCGTCAGACTCCTCTCTCTGTGTCCGTGTACCTTCCATTGCGGTGCCCCAATAGCTACAAATTTTTTGAACGCCTCAGACTCCACCAGCTTTTATGGTAAAAGCTGGCGGGCTAAGAGTTCAGACAAGCCAGCGGTCAGTTGCCGGACTTTGTGACATTGGCTTCTTACGCTCAAACATGTCCTTGACAGACACCTGTCTGTGGGCAGATGAGCAGGGACTGCTCAGGGCGAGACACAGAGTGGCGGATGGTTGAGAGGGGGCAAGCAGGGCAGCAGTGGTTGACGTGGCTGAAGATGCTGGACCAGGAGGAGAAAGGCGGCTTTCACTTTGTGTGCTGCTTGTACTCATGTGTTGATCCCATAGGCGTTTGTGATGTGACTCATGGGCCTTCACAAAGAAGTTGTACCTAGGTGGCTGTTGGACTTCCCACGACAGTTTCTTTTCGCACAGGTTGCAAATGGCATCACTGTTGTCACAGGCAGACACACAAAAAAATTGCCACACTGCTGAGCTCTGCAATGACGGCATTCTGGTGGTGGCAACAGCATGCATTGACTGGCGTGCTGTCTGACTGACCCCGGGTGCCGATGCATGCTGTCTGACTGTGCCACTAGCTACTTTCGACGACCTCCCGCTGCTTCCAACTCGTCTCCTCCTCCTCTCTGTCTCCCCATCTAAATTTTCCTCCTGTTCTTCTTCTCATATAGCAGGCACCCACGTGACATCCACGGACGCATCGTCATCATCAACCGCTTCACTTGTATCCGACAACTCAACAAAGGAAGCAGCACCGGGTACAACATCATCATCATCATCATCATCATCATCATCATCATCATCATCATCATCAGACCGTACGGCCATGTGTGTAATGCTGCCTGACTGGGACCTATCCCTGTTATCCACATCCTCTGGCACTAATGTTTGCGCATCACTCATTTCTTCCAACGGATGTGTAAATAACTCTGCTGATGGAGCAAGTGAAGCGGCTGTGGTGCTAGTGTTGGTGGTGGCGGCAGGCGGGCGAGTGGTAACTGGAGAGGTGCCCGAAGCTAAGCTGGAGGAGGATGGTGCGTCTAGGTTCTGAGCGGAAGCTGTAGAAGATTGGGTGTCCTGTGTTAGCCAGTCAACCATGTCCTCAGAACTGTTCAAGTTCAGGGTACGTTGCCTCTGAAAACTGGGCATTATTCTAGGGCCAAAGGGAATTACAGCACCACGACCACGACATCCCCTGCGGGGTGGCCTGCCTCTGCCTGTCATTTTTTTTCCGATTAGTGGTACTATGCGTGCAAGCTACTGTGACACCAGATATGAGTGTCACTGTGCACTGGCAAAAGTTGGCAGAGTAGATGCAATAGGCATCACACACACGCCTGTAGGCAGGCAACTGATATTCAATCTATTACAGTCAAAAAAGTGTTTTTTTATGTTACTGTACACTACGGTTGCACCAGATATGATGTATCACTGTGCACTGGCAAAAGTTGGCAGAGTAGATGCAATAGGCTTCACACACATGCCTGTAGGCAGGCGCTATTCAATCTATTAGTCAAAAAAGTTTTGTTTTATTTCACTGAGCACAATAGAAGCTTTTAGGTGTTAGCCTGTCACACACACACGCTGGCAGGCAGGCATATGCAATTGGATTACACAGAAAAAAATAATAAAATAAAATAAATGATGTCCTAGCCCTAAAAAGTGCTTTTTGGGTTGCTGTCCTTGCAGCAGATATCAGATGAGTCCTTCAGATCTGTAAAGCAAGCTAAATACACAGCCTGGCTATCTATTTCCCTATTAAATCAACATCATCTCCAATATATGTCCTCTCTCAACGAATGTAGCTTTAGAATGACTCTAAAATGGATGCTGTCCTTCAGATGGAAGGCTCTGGAAGGTTGTGTATGCTGCTGATTGGCTGTAATGTTTCTGCTGACTGTGAGGTGCAGGGTCAAAGTTTCCTCAATGATAAAGAATAGGGGGCAAACTGAAAAGCGCATGTGTTCGCCGTTCGTTGCGAACGCGAACATGCCAAAATCGCAGCGAATAGTCCGCGGGCGAACTGTTCGGGACATCACTAAACAGCACGATTATTCATTCAGTCATTATCCAACAAACTAAGCCGTAACGCTCCCCATGTCTTTCTCTCCCACGTGTACCTTATAGACCTATATTTAGTCTGTCATCGCAGTGGTCTAGACTTCACAGAATTAAATGGTTGTGATTTTATTAGTTTAGTTATGACCCTTTTATACATTAAGACATTTTACAAAAGTTCTCCATATTTCCATCCATCCAATAGAAAGTAAAAAACAGCAATGTAATTTAGGGCTTCATGACCCATTTGAGACAGATGTAGATGCCACATTCCGATTGTGCAGACAACAACTTCCTATCTCAGGAAGCTGACCTGCTGGGACCAAAATGGTAGGTACCACATCAGCATAATTGTATATACCAGATAATACATTAGAGCCTGTATTATATTTGAGGAACTTAAAAAAATAAAACCAAATTCTAAGTTTGTGAGTTTTCAGTCTTGTATCGGTGCTCTGGGAAGAAATTCTGTGTTTGTTTGATTCTAAGCTCAAAGACAGGACCTTTCATTCTTTGTGTTGTGTGGTTTTCTGCCTTGTACCTGACCCTTTATAGCATTTTTTTTTGCATTATATTATGTGAGTGCACCTAGAGTGACCTAGAGCTGTGGTTCTCAGCAGCATGTCCTAGGACAAATCCTGGTCCCTGAGATGTTTGATTTTCTGTTAAAAAGAGGGACGAGAAGAACCTAATACTTTAAACGTATCAATACTTACCAATACTTAAACTTATCACTGTCACAGCTAAAGTATATATAGAATACACGTTATTGAGGAATTATGTGTTGTTAAAATGCACTTTATTCAAACCAGTGCAAACTTTAGTGTGCTGCATGAAGAGTCCCCTTATAAGGAATGTCCTGGACTCATTGGAATGTAACCATCTAGTCCCCAAGAACACTAGAAGATAACAAGCCTTCCCTGGAAGGTAAATCAGCTGGTCCCCAGGATCACTAAAAGGTAACCAGATGGATTTATGAGGGATAGGTTATGTCAAACAAATCTAATTAGTTTCTATGAGGAGGTTAGTTGGAATTTGGATCAAGGCAACTCAGTGGATGTAGTCTTTTTGGATTTTGCAAAGGCTTTTGATAAAGTGCCAAATGGGAGACTATTGGGCAAACTAAGGGATACAGGAATTGCAGTAAATATCTGCTCATGGATTAAGAGCTATCTAAAAGACAGGAAGCAAAGGGTTGTGGTAAATGGAACATACTAAGATTGGACTAATGTGGTAACAGGGGTTTCTCAAGGTTCAGTATTAGGTCCTCTACTTTTTAACATATTTAATAATGACTTAGAGGTGGGACTGGAAAGTAGTGTCTCCATTTTCGCTTATTACCCAAAGTTGTGCAAGGTAATTAAATCGGATAATGATGTGCTTTTCCTCCAAAGGGATTTACATAAAATTGAAGAATGGGTGGCTAAATGGAAAGGAAAAATAGCCATGCAATTTATAATCTCAATGGAGCAAATTTAGGTGTATCAGATATGGAAAGGGATTTGGGAGTGCTTGTGGACAACCACCTAGGTAACAGTGCTCAAAGTCAAGCATCAGCAGCAAAAGCAAGTAAAATATTAGCATGTATTAAGAAGGGTATAGAAGCCAGGATTTTTTTCTAATTAAAAAGGGAATTCAGGGTTATTCTGGATAATTTGAGAGAGAGTATTGATTCAGGGAGGAATCCGATTGCCAGTATCTGGGGTCAAGAAGTTATTTTTTTATTTTCCCTTTGAGACAATTGTCTAAGTTTCAATTGAGTTTTTTTTTTTATGTTTGCCTTCCCCTGGATCAATTTAATTATGAATTAAAAAAAAAAAAAAATGTTGATAATTAAGACTTAATTAACAACAAATTAACTAATCCGCATATTGCAGATCAGATGAGATCTTAAAAGTTTGAACTTGATCTACTGAAAGTATTTTTTCAACCTTAATTACTATGCAACTATGTAACTGCGTAAAAGGTAACCAGCCAGTCCCTGGGAGCCCTGGGAGGTAGACAATACTTTGGTTTACTCTACATTAAATCCAGAGGTCAGAAATTGAAGCAATATCCACATTGGTACTTAACCAACAACATATTGCCTGTGCTCAGGAATGTAAGCACTGGGGGGATAGGGAGACAAATCCCCCCAGATTATATAGTTAGAGGGAAGATCTCCTCCTCTTCCTCCAGAAGCTCCTCCTTCCTGTCCCTTTGGTGGCCTGGATAATGCCGATACCCATGTGATCTCTTGAAACCCAACTTTCACAGTGATCCCCAGTAGCCAAAAAGGCAGGAAGTAGGTTTCTGAAAGGGCAACTTTTATTTAACTCCTCAGTGGTTATAGACTGCAGTTAATTGCAATGGAAATAGTATTGTAGATGGGTATGTTTCAAGCTGTGGTTGTTAGATGGATTGGTATATTTTTTTGGTTATAAATGTTTTTATATTCATACCATGATTACCCAGTAAATTTACATAGGATTGAGAGGATTTTTTTTTTTTTACTTGTCATATTTCTAGGATTTTTTGTGCAATCTATAAATGTTCTATTTTTGAAAATGATCCACTGATAAACTATGAATAATACTTATTTTTTTATTGAATATAAAAATACAAAACAATACAATGCAATATGTTGTACCAGAAACATATACAAACATTTAGAGGAAAACCAGTTTGAATAATATATGAACATGAATAATACTTAACTGTTACTTATTTTACATACATTTTTTTGCATAGTGTTTTTAATAGTCTCTGTCCAACAAACAAACATTTGTTTGGTTTCAGTGCTCTGTTAAAGTATCAGCAATTGTTGGTAACACTTTAATAAAACACTTTCTCCATTACATTCTGAAATATATTTATCATTAAGTGTGTACAAGGTGTGAGCATAAAGGTGGAATAGTGGTTGATGGGAGATACATCAGACCTGATTTGCTAGACAGCAACCAGAGGATTTCTCAGTTAAATGCCCCAGGGAGAGATGTTACAGTTTGCAATATGCATAGCTGATGCTCTGCAAAACATGGTATGGGTCCCTGGGGCGGAGTATTTGGAGAGCAGGGGGGGCCAATGCTCCAACAGCACTAGTTGCTGTATAACAGACCACAGCTTGGATCTGGTTTTTAAGAGTTAGCTAATTGGCACTCACCTGTAGCTACTCAATTAGCAGACAGGCCTTTAAAAGAAGAGAGCAGCCTGCTCCAAGGGGGAGAGGAAAAGACAGCTAGGAGAGGCTGCGCTTATTGCAAAGACATTGCTTTTGTTTGGGAAATTGGTAAGTGGGAAAGCCACCCAATTGCAGATAGCAAGTACTGTCTAGTAAGAGCTCAAGTAAGAGCAAGGGATTTTGTTTGTTTTGTTATTATTTAAAGTACCTGCTTTCAAACTGAATAAAAAAGGAAAACTGAGCTGAAGGTGTCCTGGACTTTGTATACCCTAGAAGGCTGTGGTTACTGCAAGATCGGTGACAATCCTACCTGTAAAAGAAGTGGTTTGTCACATATGGTGGAGAATGCGGGCATCCACGTAAGCCTGAGGGTAGAAGTCATTTAAAGCTCAACATGGAGGATGTTATCAAGGCTCTGATCCAATCCTCCTCTGTGCAACAGGAGACTAACAGGAGAGCTGCAGAAAACAGTGCAGCCCTGCAGCAACTGGTGCTGGCCCAGGCAGAGTGTGCTAAAGTCCTGGCCAAAACACAAATGGAGGGCACTGAGTCCTTGGTGAAACAGCTTGTTGTGACACAAGCGGAGATGTTTAAAGTAGCCCGTGAGGAGCAGCAAAAAGTCACCCAGGGACTACAACAGGTAATCCAAGCGATCTCTGGAAAACTGAATGGAGACCCTGATGGAAGATACCAGGGGCCAAAGGTGATTCGGGCGAGCCACTATCTTCAGAAAATGACCGCATCAGATGATGTTGAGGCGTACCTTCTGGCATTTGAGCGCACTGCTGAGAGGGACGGATGGTCGGCTGGTGAGTGGGCAAGCATACTGGCACCGTTCCTAAGTGGAGAGCCGCAGAAGGCATATTATGACCTAGAACCAGCCGATGCAAGTATCTACAGCAAATTGAAAGCTGAAATCTTGGCACGACTGGGTGTAACCTCTGCAGTACGTGCCCAAAGGTTCCACTCATGGTCATATTCTTCAGACAAAGCCGCACGTTCCCAAATGTTTGACCTCATACACCTTGCACGGAAATGGTTACAACCTGAAATCCATTCAGCTAGCCACATTGTGGAAACCTTAGTAATGGACCGGTTTTTGCGTGGTTTACCAGCTTCCCTGCGTCGCTGGGTCAGCCAAAGTGACCCCCATACAGCTGACCAACTGATTGCCTTGGTGGAAAGATATGCGGCTGCAGGAGAACTGCTATGTCCTACTTCACAGGCAAACCCTCGCAATCCTAAGCCCCAAGATTCTGCAAGACCGGGTAAGACTGTTCAAGGTTTAAGGGGGGCATCCAGGTCTAATAGGCCTGGGAACGGAACTAATTGGTGGTCAGACTGTACTGTCAAATGTTTCAAGTGCAAAGAGGATGGTCATATGGCCAAAGACTGTCCATTTAAGGATGAACCTATGGAATGCAATATGGGCAAAAATGAGGGAACACGTTCATTTTTGCTCAGTTGTTATGGTATTGTTAACAATGACTATGATAATAACGCTCATAAATGCTGTGTAACTGTGAATGGAAAAATGTCTAAAGCATTACTTGATTCAGGTAGTATGGTTACGTTGGTAGCAGAGTCTATAATACCTTGTGTAAAACCTGATCATGGACAGAAAATAGGCATTATCTGTGTTCATGGTGATAAAAAGGAATACCCCACTGCGGAAGTAAATATTGGAACCCAGTATGGGAATTTAAAGTACCGAGTGGGTGTAGTACCTAGATTAGCCCATGAGGTAGTGATCGGTAGAGACTTTCCTCATTTTCTAAAATTATGGGCAGCTTTACAAAAGACAGATCAAAATTTATCAGAAATGAGTCAGTCTGTCGAGGATAATGTGTTCCCTTTTTCCGATATTGACTTGGGTTTTGACCACTGTGACGGAAAAATAAGGAAAAAGAAAAAATACTGCCCTAAACCAGTATTAATAGGAGATAACCCAGCTCAAACTAGTGAGGAGCCTACTAATAATGCAGACAAGGATAAGGACTTAATTGATATTGGAATTAGTCCAGGTAACTTTAAAAGCGCTCAGTGGGAAGATCCCACTTTAGTGACAGCTAGAAATGATATTAAAGTTGTAAACGGGGTTGTTAATCAGCCAGGAGGAGCACTGCCGTTCCCCTATTTTGAAGTACAAAATGACCTAATTTACCGTGTAGAAAAAAAGGATTCAGACATCATTAGGCAGCTGTTGGTTCCTCAGACTTACCAGAATATAGTGCTAAAGTTGGCTCACAGCCACATATTAGGGGGACACTTGGGAGTCGGAAAAACTAGAGAGAGAGTCCTTAGACGGTTTTACTGGCCTGGAGTGTTTGCTGCTATTACAAACTATTGCTCCTCATGTCCTGAGTGCCAGTACAGGGCTCCTTTCAAGACTTTTCGTAGTCCACTTGTACCCTTACCCATAATTGACGTGCCTTTTGAAAGGATCGCTATGGACTTAGTGGGGCCACTGGTAAAGTCCGCTAGGGGACACCAATATATATTAGTCATCTTGGACTATGCAACTCGCTATCCTGAGGCCATTCCCTTGCGTAATACCTCTGCAAAGCTAATAGCTAAGGAACTTATGTTGATGTTCAGTAGGGTGGGTATCCCTAAAGAAATACTGACAGACCAGGGGACCCCGTTCATGTCCAGAGTCACAAAAGAGTTGTGCAGGCTCTTGCAGGTTAAACATCTTAAGACCTCAGTATATCACCCACAGACTGATGGTTTAGTAGAGAGGTTCAACAAAACCCTTAAGAGTATGCTACGCAAGGTAATTGATGCAGATGGAAGAAATTGGGATTTTTTATTGCCATATCTACTGTTTTCCATTAGGGAAGTTCCACAGGCCTCCACGGGCTTCTCTCCTTTTGAATTATTATATGGAAGACATCCCAGGGGAATATTGGATATTGCTAAGGAGACCTGGGAACAGGAGACTACTCCTCACAGGAGTGTAATTGAGCATATAGCTCAAATGCAGGATAGAATGGCCACCATCATGCCTATTGTCAGGGAACACATGCTGGAAGTCCAGCAGGCTCAGAAAAACAGCTATAACCGTAACATATGGGGTATTGGTTCTGGTCCCTACTGTGGAGAATAAGTTCCTTGCGACTTGGCATGGACCCTATGAAATAATAGAGAAAGTGAGTGATGTCAATTATAAAGTCAGACAACCAGGAAGAAGAAAGCCTGAACAGTTGTATCATATAAATCTGTTAAAGCCATGGAAGGACAGGGAGGTCCTGGTTGCTTTAAAACCTTCAGAACCTCCTATAGTAGAGCTAGATGTGAACGTATCTAAGACTCTGTCTGTCCATCAAAAGCAAGAGGTCAGAGATTTCATCAGAAGAAATAGGGATGTTTTCTCGATAGTTCCAGGAAAGACTAAAGTGATTAAACATGACATAATAACCGAACCAGGGAAAAGAGTTAACCTCAAACCCTATAGAATTCCTGAGGCCCGGAGGGAGGTTATAAACTTAGAGGTTGAGAGCATGTTAAAACTTGGAGTCATTGAAGAATCCCAGAGTAACTGGAGTAGTCCTATTGTATTGGTGCCAAAACCTGATGGCACATGGAGGTTCTGCAATGACTACCGCAAGTTAAACGCCCTCTCAAAATTTGATGCTTACCCAATGCCAAGAGTTGATGAGTTAATAGAAAGACTGGGCAAAGCTCGTTATCTAACAACCTTGGATTTAACAAAGGGTTACTGGCAGGTCCCACTCACTGAAAGAGCCAAAGAAAAGACAGCCTTTTCAACACCCAGTGGCCTGTTTCAGTACACTGTATTGCCATTTGGGTTACATGGGGCACCTGCCACATTCCAACGAATGATGGACAGAATTCTTAAACCTCATGTTCGTTATGCTGCAGCATACTTGGATGATGTCGTCATCCACAGTGCAGACTGGGAATCCCACCTCCCTAAAGTTCAAGCGGTACTTGATGCTATCCGCTCAGCAGGCTTAACTGCCAATCCTTCCAAGTGTACGATTGGTTTAGAGGAAGCTAAGTACTTAGGTTATTCTATTGGGAGGGGTTTGGTTAAACCACAGGAAGCCAAAGTAGAAGCCATACAAAAATGGCCACAGCCCCTTACAAAGAAACAAGTAAAGGCATTTTTGGGTTTAATTGGATATTATAGGCGGTTCATTCCAGATTTTGCTACCATTGCTGCACCCCTGACAGACCTTATTAAAGCAAAATCCCCAGTCATAGTTAAATGGTGCCCTGAGGCAGAAAAGGCTTTTAAGAGTCTGAAGGAAGCTATCTGTAGCCATCCTGTCTTAGTGACCCCAGATTTTTCCAGGGATTTTATAGTTCAGACAGATGCTTCTGATGTGGGCTTGGGGGCTGTTCTTTCACAGGAATACCAGGGTGAAGAACACCCTGTTTTCTTTTTGAGCAGAAAGTTAAACCCACATGAGAAGAACTACTCTATTGTTGAAAAAGAGTGTCTTGCTATTAAGTGGGCATTAGACTCTCTTAAATACTACCTACTAGGCAGAAGGTTTCGATTGATAACGGACCATGCTCCTCTGACGTGGATGTATCAGAACAGGGAAAGTAACTCCAGAGTAACCAGATGGTTTTTGAGTTTGCAATCTTTTAATTTCACTGTGGAACACAGGGCTGGTCTGCAACAAGGTAATGCTGATGGGCTTTCGAGGGTACACTCCCTGATTTCCATGGTCGCTCAAACCCTTGGGTATGAGCTGGGGGGGAGGATATGTGAGCATAAAGGTGGAATAGTGGTTGATGGGAGATACATCAGACCTGATTTGCTAGACAGCAACCAGAGGATTTCTCAGTTAAATGCCCCAGGGAGAGATGTTACAGTTTGCAATATGCATAGCTGATGCTCTGCAAAACATGGTATGGGTCCCTGGGGCGGAGTATTTGGAGAGCAGGGGGGGCCAATGCTCCAACAGCACTAGTTGCTGTATAACAGACCACAGCTTGGATCTGGTTTTTAAGAGTTAGCTAATTGGCACTCACCTGTAGCTACTCAATTAGCAGACAGGCCTTTAAAAGAAGAGAGCAGCCTGCTCCAAGGGGGAGAGGAAAAGACAGCTAGGAGAGGCTGCGCTTATTGCAAAGACATTGCTTTTGTTTGGGAAATTGGTAAGTGGGAAAGCCACCCAATTGCAGATAGCAAGTACTGTCTAGTAAGAGCTCAAGTAAGAGCAAGGGATTTTGTTTGTTTTGTTATTATTTAAAGTACCTGCTTTCAAACTGAATAAAAAAGGAAAACTGAGCTGAAGGTGTCCTGGACTTTGTATACCCTAGAAGGCTGTGGTTACTGCAAGATCGGTGACAATCCTACCTGTAAAAGAAGTGGTTTGTCACAAAGGTTATTGCCTAAAATGCCCTAATTACTTTATCATACTGTCTATGGTAATATATATGGTATATTGTATAGTAAAATATTAATGCCAATAGTAAGCTATGCAAATATAAATATACAATACTTTTCTTACTATGGGACATTAGTAAAATGCTAGGAGTATATGTATCCCAACCCATACAAAGCATGTTTTGAATATGTGGTAAGTGTTTATTTTTACTTTGGAAGGTGTTTTTTTTTCTTTCTTGTGTATTGACTGTAAAATAAACTCCCAGACTTTGCATGAATTCAAATCTGGAATCCAGAGAGTCCCACAAGTGAATCTGGTGTAATTTAGACTTTGTCTGCGGACTGATGAGGTTTTCTGAGCTACTCCTCACATCTATACTCTGATGAGCAAGACATACATTCAGAAATTTGTGAACAACCAAAGAAATTTGCCATGACTGGAGAAGACCCAGGAATACTCCAAATGTATAGAGTTGTCTTTTTTACCATTTTTGCAGGAGAGATCATTGCCGGAATTATAATCAGTGCCTTCATTGTTTGTGTGAATTTCATTGACTGGTTTAAAGGGCAAACACTGAGCTCTTGTGATCGGATTCTACTTGCACTGGGTATTTTCAATGTGTTGTACCCCTGTCTGAATGGTCTCATGCTCTATGTTAATGTTGCCTGGTCATTGGATGACTTATTGGCCTACTTGCAAGCTATCTATTTACTTACTGTCTTCACTTCCTTGACCAGCTCATGGATCACTGCCTTGCTCTGCTTGTTTTATTGTGTGAAGATTGTACATTTCAAAATTGATCTTCTTGTCCGACTAAAGATGAAGATTGATCGCATGGTGCCCTGGCTGATATTGGTGGCAGGACTTATATCCTTTATCAGCAGCAATCCTGTGATATGGGGCTTTACCAAACTGGATTCAATTGATAATACCTCTTCTGTTTCTGCAAACATCACCTCACTACCAGCTGAGATCAACGACAATGTTATGTTAACTATTATTCCATTAATTCCAAACATTCGAATTCCATTTCTGATAGTGATGGTCTCTAATATATGGTCCCTCTATATCCACACACATAACATGGAGCAAAACCTCAAAGAATCTAGCGACTTGAAGATCCATAGAAGAGCAGCCAAGACAATGCTCTCGCTTCTACTTCTCTATTGTATCTTTTATGTGGCACAAATGCTGTATGTATCCAATGTTCTGCCATCACACAGTGCGGAGTACTATGGGATATTCATAGTGGCACTTGCATTTTCTCCTCTTCAATCTGTGGTTCTCATTTTAGGAAACAGCAAATTGACTCGTAACTATCAAAATATATTTCATTATTTGTCATCTAAGACAGATAAAATGCTATTTAGACAGGATGCTAGCCTTTAAACTTGTGTTTGCTTAGTAGATCGTTTATGTCACACTTGAGTACATTTTCTAAGTTTATGCCTCTATCTCTTGACTTGAGACATTTGATTATAGAATTTCTTCTAGCATAGCAGTTCATACCTTCTTGTTGTTGTATGCCTTAAGGCAAGTGACACTAGAAATCAAGCAAAGCCGGTCAGTGATTGTTATACACTTGGTCACTTTCAACACTAGATACAGGTCTATACTGGGTCATACAGACTCAAATAGTATCTTCCATTTACATTACATTTCTGCCAATGTCTCTCATTGACATTTGTGTTTGAGAACAATATTATTCTCACTGTAACTCCTTAATCTCCAAGCATTCTCCTTCCATGCTGATTGTGATGGTCACCAAGCTGGCAGTTTGAACGTTGATAGAACATCAGACTGGACAATGCTCTCTTCTCGTGCTCTATTTTGTCTTCTATGTTGCAGAAGGCATCTATGCGTCCAATCTTCATAAAAAAACAAACCGTATGGGCTACTATTCACAGTTGAGTTCTTCGTTTCTCCTGGATACTTGTTGGTTTCCATTTAGTAAGAGATGGTAACAATGTAACAGAGGTTGGTGAAAGGGCTGAATGCTTTACTATTGTGACCATAATCTACTGGCATTGGGAATTTTGGGCGACCCTATGATCTCTGTCAGTGTATTGCTGTCTCTGAATATTTTATGAGCTACTTCCCAGTTATATATTTACTAGCGACTTGCCCGTCAAAAAATGACGGCAATGTGATGTATATGTTTGTCAAGTTGTTTAGTTATTAATATAGATTTTTGACACTTGTAAGTATTGTGATATGAACATGTATCTTTGTAAAATGTTGATGTAATGGTTTTTTAACATGAAATTTGTATCTGAAGAATTGTTCACTTTAATATACATTGAATCCAGAGGAAAGCAAAAAGTAAAAAGCCTTGTTGAACTGTCCCGAATTTTAACATGAAGTTTAAAATATATGTAAGCAATAACCTTCAAAGTATATATTTTGAAACTTGAACTTTTTTTTTATGTAACTTTGGAAGTTGACAAAACATTTTGTAGAATTTGGAACATTATAAACAGGAACACAGTGAATACATTTTGTAACCTAATTTTTTATTAAAAGTATTAACATTTGAATGTAAAAACAGTTGACCTTTAAATTAATCAGTATTAACATGCAATTTCTATTAGAATAATTGTTAACTTCAATATACATTGAATGTAGAGGAAGGCATACAGTAAAAACTCTCCTTAAAACGTACCTAATGAAAGTAATTCCTTACTGACCACATAAACTGGCGATAAACATTAATGTAGGTAGTAATCTTAAGATAACAGACAATATTTACATTGTGACTAAAAAAGTTGCTTGAGCTCTTTTTTTTTTTTAAATTTTTTTAATTTTATCATTTATTTTGTACATATAAAGTAGTGAAGCAGCTAATAACATATATGTAAATACCCCATACAAGAGAGGGTAACAACCAATACAAGAACATGATCTTATCATCCCAACATCTTTGATATCTCTCAAGTTTTGAGTATATTTTTAGGATCAACAGAAAAAAAAAAAAGTCTTCCTTTTTTCCTCCTCTTTACCCCCTTCTCCCTCCTCTCCTTTAGAATTTGTCGTGGAAGCACTATCAAGGAGAATTTCATCACCATAATTTTTCTAGCTTATTGTCAGATATTGGTCCCAGAGCTGCCATTTTATTAGACGAGTGGCCTTGGGGAAATTATCTCTGGCATTATCCGACAAATCTAATCTCATCATTTCTCTGTTCTTTGAGATAGTATTCTCTAATTCTTTCCAAGAAGGTACTTGAGGCTGTTTCCAATATTTCACTAATAACCATTTAGCAACTAAACATATGTGTGATATTAAAAGTCTTTCCCCTAATGGGAAGATTTCCATTAGCGAGTGTAGAATAAATATTAACGGATTACAAGAAATTTGTTTACCAGTGAGAGCCGATAGTTCTTTACTTACTCTCGTCCAGAATGTTTTGATTTTTTTTTACAGTCCCACCACATATGGATGGTTGTACCTGGTAGTCCACATTGTTTCTAGCATAAACCATCTAAATTACTATATATTATTTTTAATTTATTGGGGACATAGTACCATCTATGGATTAATTTGATCATCATTTCATTATATGAAGAGTTAATTGATGAGTTCTTAATAATACTAAAAATTTTAGTCCAGTCTTCCTCTTTTATTATAGTTTTCAAGTCAACTTCCCAGGCTAATATACCCAAACTCTTTTCCAAGGGAGTATTTTCGTCAATTATATTGCTAAATTTAGAAATTATATGTGACGATTCACCTTTGATTAAATATTCTTCCATTTTCCAGATTTTATTCATGTTAATAATTGTATATCCTAGAAGAGTAAGGTATCGTTGTAGTCCTTCATACTCTAACCACGTTAATTTATCTAGATTAAATTTCTCTTTAAGTCTTTTCAATTCCATTAAATTACCTTTTTCAAATAGATCTCCCACGTTTCTAATATTATGTAATTTTAATAAAGACAAGAGTAATCCATTCGATTTATTATTAAGGAAGTCTATTGGTGCTGCCAAGGAAGGAGACTGTATCAATGAGAGTTTTATTTTATTTTTGTGCCATATGTTAATAATATATTTAATATTAGGAGGTAATTCTGAACTCCCCTTCTGTTTATACTTAGTAATCCATAGTATATTTTTTATTGGAGAACTTCCCGATAAGGAATCCTCTATTGTTAGCCATCTTGGAGTATTTTGTTTATAGTTATATCCAGCTGCTTGTGTAAGTATAATTTTTTTATTTAGCTCTTTGATAGAGGGAGAGCTTAATCCCCCTTTCTCCAGTTTCTTGCAAATTATATATCGGGGGAAAAAAACAAGAATTAAAAAATCTATAAAGTCATCTAATGTTTCTTGCATAATCTTTGTGTAATAAGCCGGCATTTTACCCGGAAGGCATCTCATTATATGTGTGATTTTCGGGATTAGACTCATATTAACTGCATTTATTCTAGATAACCATGATAAATGTAAGGATCTCCAATCATTCAGCTGATTTCTTATTTTTTTCAGTATATCATTATAGTTATCTCTAAAGATATTTCTTATATGGTCTGGGAATCTTACCCCCAGGTGTACTATATGAGAGGACTTCCAGCAGTAGGAGTATGAATTTACTAACCTGTTTTTTTCCTCTAATGGAATATTGCAGGTCAGTACTTCCGTTTTCTGTTGGTTAATTTTAAAGTAGGAGAATTTACCAAATTCTTCCAAACTGGTCTGTAGGGCTCTACAGGAGTGTTCAGGGTTTGTTATTGTTATTATTATATCATCCGCATATGCCATTATTTTGTATTCCTCTTGTCCTATTTCAATCCCTCTGATTTCTGTAGAGTCTCTAATCTTAATCAATAAAGGTTCGAGAAATAGGACAAAAAGCAATGGAGACAGTGGACAGCCCTGGCGCGTACCATTCGATATTAGAAATTTGCCCGAACTAAATTGTAAGGATGAGATATGTGCTATAGTATTTAAATAAAGGGGTTTAATTGTTGATGAAGCAAAACTTTTCAAGCCAAAACTCTCCAAAACACTCTCTAGGAAGTCCCACCTGACCCTGTCAAAGGCTTTCTCTGCATCTAATGACAGGGTCAGGGAGGAGATCCTTTTTCTTTTTATATAGTACAAGGTGTCCAACAGATGCCTGGTATTATCCGACGCTTGTCTATTCGGAATGAATCCTGTTTGATCTGAGTGTATTAAGGAAGGTATCATCTTGCTTAGTCTATTAGTCAAAATTTTAGAGTAGATTTTAATATCGACATTAATTAGGGAGATTGGGCGATAGTTTTTGTAGTCTTCAGGATTTTTTCCTTGTTTCAATATATTAACTATTTTTATTTCAGTTAGCTCTGATGGTATCACTCCTTCTTGTTTTATCTCATTAAAGAGATTGCATAGAGTACAGTTTAATTCTTTACTAAGATAACGATAAAATAAGTTATTAAATCCGTCTACCCCAGGTGTTTTATTTTTTTTATTTTTGGACACAATTTCAGTTAGCTCTATACTTTCTATTTGTTTGTTCAGGAAGCTAAGTTGAGCTTCCAATACTTTGGGGAACTTTATATTATCTAGGTATTGTTTAATCTCTTCTATTCCTGGCTTAACTAATTGACGATCTTTCTCTAGATTATATAGATTGCTATAATAATCCTGAAATACTAGTCCTATCTTATCTGGATGGGATTGTGGAATGTTATTTAAATCTATAATTTTTTCGATATTGTTTTTAATATACTGTTTCTTCAGTTTGTGAGCTAGGAATTTACCTGATTTGCCCCCTTCAAAAAATTGTGTTTGCTGAAATTTCCATAATATTTTATCTGATTGAAGCTGGAGAATTTTTTGTATTTGAGTGTTAATGTCTTTTATTACTTTACTATTTTCACTATTTGGTGTCTCCCTAAAGATGTCTTTCATCTTATTTAGATCCAAATACAGGTTCCTTAAAGACTTGCCTCTTAACCTTTTTACTTCGGCTGCTTTAGCAATAAATATACCCCTCATATATGCTTTATACGTACACCACAGGGTTATATCTGAGTTAACTGATGGCTTATTAATTTTTAGAAATTCCATTGTTTCTTTTTTCAAGTATGCAACAAATTCCTCATCCTCCAGAAACCAAGAGTCCATCTTCCAACTATTCTTTTTCCTTTGAATATTTGTATTTAGGTCTTGTATAATTAGTTTGTTTAAAGAGTGGTCTGACCATGGGGTAGGACGGATGTTTATCTTTTTAATTACTTTTAAAGTTGGAAGGTCAGTTAATATATAATCTATTCTGGAAAATGAGTTATGTCTGTATGAGAAGTGAGTATATTCTCGTACACCTGGATGTAAGATCCTCCATGAATCTATCAGATTATTATCTTTTATTTTACGGAATGCTTTTGAAATGCAATTTGTTTGTAATACTAATTTCTTAGGTCCAACTATTTGTTTATCTAAATTATCGTCAAATATCATATTAAAGTCACCACAAATTATTAGCAAGCCTCCTTTGATTTTATTAATTTCTTTAAGAAGTTTCCTAAGGAAACCTATTTGACCTTTATTTGGTAGGTAAGTATTAACCAATGTTATTAAGCGTCCATCAATCTGTCCAGTCCATATTATATATCTACCCTCTGGGTCGATCTTACTGCCTTCTTCTGATATTTTCAAGCTATTTTTAAATAAGATAGAGACCCCTTTTGATTTTTTCTTAAAGGTAGAGTCTAATCTATTTGTATATTTTGTATTATTCATATATTTTAGATTTTCCTGTTTTAAGTGGGTTTCTTGCAGACATAAGATTTCCGCATTTAATTTGTAATACTCTAAAAAGGCCATTTTTCTCTTTGTTGGAGAGTTCAGACCATTAACGTTATGTGAAATTATTTTTATTTGCATTTTAATTTATTAAAAAGGTATGTGCAATATTCCTTAATTGTTTCCACGACTCCAGAGAGGAAAGGAGAAAAAAAGAAAGAGAAATACATATAATAAAGAGCCGCCCCACATGACTGTCAAAGTAATCTTAAAAATCAGCTGCAAATTGAGAAAAGATGTCAGCTGATATTTTGCAAGACGCATTCGATATTAAGAAGTGAAGATATGTCGCTCAGTTACTGAGCGAGGGGGTGGGATCTAGGGTACAGATAATATAAATAAGGGTACAGGGGAATATAAAAAATATGATAAATTTGCTACAAGCCTTCTTTATGATGATTGTTTTCTTTTCTCTCTTTTTTCCTTCTAGTCCTCGAACGGTCTAAAAGGGAAATCTCCCTAATCACATATTTTAAAATTTATCAGTTTTTTACTTTAAATTATCTCCTTTTATTTATAGGGGAGAAGAAGTTTGCTTGTTTTGTTGGGTCTTTTATTTTCTCTTTTAGTCTTGTTTTATTGACTGTATTACTTTTTTTGTTTGACATTGTTAGACTCTTTATAGTCTTCTTGTTTTTACTTTATTGCTTTCTTTAAAGGCCCTTTTCTTACTTTCTTTCCTCTTATCCTTCCTTTTCCCCTACCTTTCCCCTTTGATCCTTCTTTTTACTCTCTTTCTTCCCCCCTTTCCTCCTTTTTCCTCTTCACACCTTACTCTTTATCCTCCACTGCTTTCTTCTCTTTCCTCTCTCCTTCCTTCCCTTAGGCAAATAGTCCTTTTTCTTTTTACTGATTTATCTGTAGGGGAAGTATCTTTTAAAGGAGAGTAGAGTCTTATTTTCAGAGGGTTTAATGCTTCAGTATTAATTAGTGTTTTTAACTGTTACTTTTAGGAAAGTAATTATCAGCTCTCCAAGATAGTTGTTTAACTTTTTCTTAAGGAAGTTACTACATTCTTAATCTTCTGAATCTTCAGGTTATAATTTTGTTTAATAATCCTCTTTAGTAAGGACTCTTAAACCACCCTTCTTCTTAGTCTTTAGGCAGGAGATATTTAATGTGCTAGTTCCCGCATTATTTTACATTTTTTCTTTTTCATTATAGTTACATTGTCTATATACCATCAGATAGAAAAGTAAAGGGCCGTATCAGCCACGACCGAGCCACTTACCCTTCCTCCCAGACAGGACAGACCCAACACGGAGCACTACGGGCGCTTCTTCAGCTTCAACTCACCACACTTACTGTACAGGCCCCAAATGGAGCTCTTAAAATGCGAGGTAGAGGGTGAGTGACGATAAATATTAATTATATGCCAGCTATGCTGGCTCTTCCTGTTTGATATAGTCTTACCGGGTAGTTCTTTCTAGGCCCCTACTGTGTAGGGCTGTGAATATGGGTCTTCGCAAACGTTTTCACAAAAGTTTTACTCCAGCAGCTGTTATCTGTTTTCGCTGGGTTTTCCCTCCGCACTGTTATACAACGCCAGTCTTTATTTTTTTAAGCCGCCCGGAGTCAAATTGCCTCTTAGCTCTTCTTCTTCTTCTTCCTTTATTCTTTAAAAGACTTTGGGGGGTCTGTCCTGGGAGGGGGTATCCCAGGCCTCTTGCTTAAGTGGCTGTTCGCTCCCACATCGGGCTATGTCGAGCTGTATCTGGTTCACAGGTTTGCAGGCATTAATCAGTTACAGGGGTAATATCTCTGTGCAGGAGAGAGACATGTCTCTCTGGCGTCCGTTTCCCCTGCAAACTGACATGGCAGTCTCACACTGACGTGCACATCACTTCCGGCGCCGGTGCTTGAGCTCTTAACATGAACTTTGTAATATGTTGAATGAAATAACTTGAAAATATTGTTTTTAAACTTGTAACATTATAAACATTAACATAGTGACTTAACATTTTAACATAATTTTTCATAAAAATGCAAGGCAAGTATTTTGTGAGGCGAATCATCCATAAACAGTACTTCCATTAATTATGACTGAATTAAACAACCAATTGTTATGTATTTTTGAATGCTTTTAAAAAATGTTTGCATGGCTTTAATTTGTATCCTGCAAAGTTATAGTACTTCATAGTAGACGATGTTTTTAGTAAAAATACGTCCATCTTCTAATAAATCACCTTGACTTTCATTCTTTTCAATGTAAACTTTAATAGCCTGTGGATTTTTGCACCGTGACAACGCAACGTACAATTGACCATGTGCAAATACTGGTTCTTCCAAGAAAATACCCACAGATTTGAAAGTTTGACCTTGTGATTTATTAATGGTCATGGCAAATGCCATAATAATGGGAAATTGTCTTCTTTGAAGTATAAAAGGGAGACTACTTTCACTTGGTGCTAAATCTATTCTTGGTATGAAAACTCTCTCTCCTTTATGGGTACCAGTTAAAATTTCAGCATCTATAAAATAGTCCTTTAATTGTTGAACAATTAATCTTGTCCCATTGCATAGGCCTTTTTTGGGGTTCATATTTCGCAGTAACATGATAATTGCACCTTTCTTTAGCAGCAAAATATGTGGTGGCATTCCAGAAGGAGTTAGAGTCTATGAATTCAGTGGAAAAGTTAGCCTGACTTTCATTGTCATCAGCAAGTACAGAATCAGCACTGTGATAATTTCTTTGTGGTGCATTAATTTTTTTAAAGATTTCATTATTGAGGATTAATGCATCTTTATTTTTACACATCAGTATGACTTGATTGGCAAGCTCGGAATATTCTTCGTTATTTATGCTCCCTTCAAATATAGCCGATATAATATCTTGTTGACAAATCATATGAGGTGGGATCTCTACAGTGTCGTCAGCTAAATGTGGTATTTTTTCTGTTCTGCCTTCTCCAATTTTAATAAGCCAATCATTGAAATCAGTTTGGCCTTCTGATCTCATATTTTGTTGCAGTTGAAGATGGGTAAAATGTTTCCATACTGTGCTTGACTTTATACATGTTTCGATAATGTCAGTTCGATTTCCATGTACAACGACAGGTAATGTTTGTCTAAAATCGCCACCCAACAACATTACCTTTCCACCAAATGGAAAAATATTATCCATGACTTCACGAAGCAAACGGTCAATACATTGGAGGGCATAGCATGACATCATTGTGGCCTCATCTATTATAATTAATTTACATTTCTTCAATTTCTTTGCTTATAACGATGTCATGCGAATATCTGACACAGAATTTTCTAAAATAGGCACTGGCAGTTTAAATCCACTATGAACAGTTCTTCCACCTTCTAATAAAAGTGCAGCAATTCCAGTAGTGGCAAACGCCATTGCTATTTTTCCTTGTGCTCGTACTGAGCTCATTAATAAATTGTACAAATAGATTTTTCCTGATCCGCCAGGTCCATCAAGATAGAAATAATGCTCTGTCACCATGTCATCATCTATTGTAGTTTTAATGGCATGAAATGCTTGCAATTGTAGTGTATTTAAAGTTGCAAGTCTTTCTTCTCTTCTTTATGCTTGTAGTTGAATGTCATAGTCTTCAAAGTTTATGTCATCTATAAGACCTGGATCAGGCAAATTAAAACTTGCACAACTTAATCCATGAGTTAAAAATACTTCTTGGATTTCCATTAACGCTTTTAAGTGTGCAATGGGTTCATTGTATCGTCGCATAAAGTCTTCAGCCATATTACTTTTAAAAGTCTCCCACAAAGCTAATGCATTTGGAGCATTTGAGAAGATACAAATAAAAGCAAATTGTTCTCTCATCTGTCGTGGCATTTGACATTGTGCTGCTTCTTTTAAACATCTTTCCCACTCTGTATCATCAGCGAGTATGTTTCTATGTCTTGCAGCTAAATGGAAGGATTCATATACAATGTCATTAACAGTTCTTAATTGTTCAAAACTGTGTGCTCCTGGAACATTTAAAAGTAATATCCGTAAGCAAAAACGTTCAACATCTCTTGGACTGACTGTGTAAATTCTTGGAATTATTTTATTGCCACTGGTTTTTCTTGGTCTCCATAATCCATTCACAAAAACATAGTGATATGGAATTTCAATATATAAGTATTGTGTTGCTTGAGCATCAGTGGAATTTAATGCAAACCATGCAGTTAGTGTAGTGTGACGATCTTCACTTTGGGCCAATGCATTCATTTCATTTCCAGCATGGAAATAGACTAAATGTCATTGTGGCAAATGTACTGCTAATCTATATACTGCATGTGATCTATCATGCATTTCAAATTTTAAAAGCCGCTCCATAGCTTCTGGCACACTGACATAGCGAGCATCTACATGAGATGCAAGTTCATCATGTACTAACTCACTACATTCAGGGTTGCCTGCACTTTTGACGACTACAGTAGCTGCATCATAGCCTTTGTAAATATATTTGTAGACATATTTAATGGATTTGATACAAGTGCAGGCTTCTACGTTGATGTGGGCGTTGTACTTCATGAGTAAATGGATTGTAGGGTACTACATATCTATTGTCCACTTTTTTTCCACAAATAATGGCACTATCTCCTTCTCTTTTATAAAGTGGATATCCATCACAATTTGCAATGTTTTGTCTCTATAATCTTTTGGAACATATTTATTATTTTCTATACATGGTGATTGTGGATTAAGGTCTCCACAGGGTCCATGAATCATGCGATGAATAACAATCTCATATAGTCTACCATATAGTTCTGGATCTGGTAGTTCAGCAACTATGACTGCATCCACTTTGTCCAAATTATCTAATTTATCTTTCTCTTGAAGTATTATCAGAAGATGTGCATGTGGAAGGCCTCTTTTTTGAAATTCAATGGTATATACATAAGCAAGACATTTGCCAAATAACTGATTTATAGTGAAGTCACGTGGGAATGAAGCCATGTGGGAAAAAGATGGGATATGTCATTGGATCTAAATTTGGACTTAAGATATTCATATTAATAAATGGTTGCTCCTCATTTCTGGGATATATTCTAATGTCTCTTTGAAATGGTGGTTCTCCATAATTTTGAAACACCATTGCAAACTCATTTGAGGTTGGCAAGTTATAACGACATTTATCAGTATGTCTGTCTCTTTTAAGCACCATATTAACTTTTACTGTATGGATTGTTGTCCATAATGTTATTTAGCTCTATGAAAACACTGGGTAAGCATTTTTTATTTTCTTCCATCTGCATAAGTTGGTCAACAGCTTCCATTGTATCTAGGACATATAGTTGAGCGAATTTTCTTTGCTCTTCCTCCTCTGGATGTAAATGTGAAGTACGATGATAAATTTGGCCTTGGACTTTAAAACAGTAAGGACCATGTCCTGGTATATTTGCAGCTAATGTTGCCCCCATAGATGCAAAGGATATGACACTATTGTAGGATCTTATGTTTGTCTTAAAAATTTTGTAGTTTGGAAAAGTAGGGTCAGTCATAATATTTTGTAAATAGATTGGAAATTCTTTCCTTTCTGGAAGTTTGAACTTGCCTTTTTGACAACAACTAATAAATTGGCCATCTCTGGGTCTCTCGTGTTTAAAATAATAAGCCTCACAAAACTGACATTGAGTAGTCATGTCCCCACAACTATGAACCTCTACTGCTAAAGACTTGAGTAAAGGACAATTTGCAAAGCATATAGGAGTTTGACTTTCATATTCATCAGGTGAAAAGTCATGGAATGTTTGAACAACAGGTTCTAAATGCTTAGTTTTTTGTGTGGCTTTTCTTGGTATATGTTGTCCTTGTTTTGTTGAAATTTCCTGTAAGGTTTCAGTAACAGGTTGTAAATGCTTTTTTTTTGTAGTTGCTTTTTTTGGTGTGTCTTTAATTGTATCTTGTAAAATGTCATCTGATGTTTGAGGAACAGGTTGTAAATGCTTTATTTGCTTTGTAGTTTTTTTTGGCGTATCTTTCATTTTTGCAGCTGATAGTCTTTTGCTTGCAAGTCTTTTGCGTTCTTTTTCTCGTCAAATTTCTTTCTCCTCTGGTGTCTGCTGGGCGGCCCATCTCTTGTCTTTCTCTAGTTTGACATCTTTTCTTCTCTTGTTTGCTTTCGTTATCAGCCATATTAATCCTAAAAAATATTATATTATATTATAATATTTAAAAAAAAGAAATGTAATTGGGTGTATTGAAATTTGTAATTACTGTTAAAGATTAGTGTGCACAATTTAGAAATAAAAGGTAAATCATTAATGTATCAGTTATATTTTGTTAAAAGTTATAATTCCTGGCCTCATTGAATAACAATTTGGCCAATTGAATACTGCTGTAAATAAGCAGTTAACATCTTTTTTTGAAATAATTGTTTAGTTATTGAAAACCTTGTTTGTGGATAGATGTTTACCACTGAAAAACTTCTTAGCAAAAAAAAACATTGATGTGGTTATTGAGCTATGTATTGCATAGTGCCAATTTAAATAGAATAAGGGACATAGTCATAAATTTTTTATTTTTTTTTCTGTTGACACGGATGCAGATGAAACATGTTTCTTTAGTTTTCTCCTTTTGTACTTATTATACTGTACCTTGGTTGAAGTGTGATTTAAATCCGAATGTTTGTTGTTCCTCAGTTTAAAATCTTTGTCCGATGGTGTAATCCTTTGTTGAAAGTCCTCGTCCGCTGGTCTGATCCTGTGTTGAAAGTCCTCGTCCGATTGTCTTCACGCAGTATCTGTTGTAACATAAAATAGAAAATGTTGTTTGAGTGAAATGTCTTTTAAATTAAAAAAAAATGTCTTAATTTTGGTGTATTGTAACTGTTATGGTTATATTTTTCTATGTGTTTGTCTAACTTTATCTACAATCGTGATTTGTTTGCAAGACTTTTGCTATCCTTACTTAAGCTTCTTAGTAAGGCTTGTAGGTTGTGATATATTAAAGAAGAATATTAATTTAGTTTGCTATGTGTTTTTTTGTACAATCCTGTTTTGTGCGTACCACTTCTGTTCTACTTATTTAGGCTTGTTTGTAAGGCTTATAGGTTGTTAAACATTAAGTAAGAATATGAATTTAGTTTGCTATGTGTTTGTGTGAGTTTTTGTACAATCCTGTTTTGTGCGCACCACTTGTGGTATACTTATTTAGCCTTTATTGTGATGGTTATATTTTTTTAAACATGAAATAAGAATATTAATGTACTTTGCTATGTGTTTGTGTGAGTTTTTGTACAATCCTATTTTGTGCGCACCACTTGTGCTAAAGTTATTTAGTCTTCATTGTACTGGTTATAGGTTGTTAAATATTAGAGAAAAATGTTAATGTAGTTTCCTATGTGTTTTTGTACAATCCTTTTAGGTGCGCACCACTTTTGTTGTTCTTATTTAGGCTTCTTTGTAAGGCTTATAGGTTGTTAAACATTGAATAAGAAAGTTAATTTAGTTTACTATGTGTTTGTGTGAGTTTGTTATAATCCTGTTTTGTGTGTACCACTTTGTGTGTACCATATGTTGCATACTTTGGCCCTCATTCAATTGCAGTTTGGCCAATTCAATAGGACTCTAAGGCCCTCATTCAATTGCAATGTTGCAAATTGAATAGGGGTCTAAATAAGCACATCACATATATTTTTTAAAGAAGTTTTTAGTTATTAAGCATCTATCCACTAACTAAAAACTTCTTTAAAAAATATATATTATGTGCTTATTTAGAGCCATATTCAATTGGCCAAAATAGCAATTGAATGAGGGCCTTTGGTTGCTGCATTTGTTATATTGTCGGGGCCTCAATCAATTGCATTTTGGGCAATGGAATAGAGCTCAATATGACCACAGAGCATCTTTTTTTACAGAAGTTTTTAGTTAGTGAACTTGTATCTAAAAGCAAGGTCTTCACTAACTAAAAAGTTCATTAAAAAATATCCTCTGTGCTTATATAGAGCCCTATTGAAATGGGCAAATCACATTTAAATGAGGCCCTCGGCCATTAAAGATATATAGGTCCTCATTCAATTGCAATTTTGCCAATTGAAGAGGTCTCTATATAAGCACATAACATATTTTTTGACCGAAGTTTTTAGTTAGTGAAGACCTTGATTTTGGATCGAAGTTCATTAACTAAAAAGTTCTGTATAAAAAATATGTTATGTGCTTATATAGAGCCCTATTCAATTGGCCAACTCACAATTGAATGAGGCTCATGGTTCGTTTCTTTTTTATACTTAATACTTTACCTTGATTGAAGTGTCGAATGACAGAGGGTCCCCTCCTGCCAATCTTAATCCGCCGGTCTTCTTGTAGTGTCTGTTTGAAAAAGAAAGTGAAATATTTAATTGTATATTTTGTATTTTTTATTTAGCAAAGCATGGGCTTTTCAGCATGTAATTTATTTTTATATCTTACCTGTTCTTCTTTGTTGCTGTTCTTTAAAAGGGATTGTGCTTCACAATGCACAGTGCAAATTGTTTAGTGACGCTGTTGATGCAGAGTCTGTTTGAATATTAAAAGAAGTAGAAAGATTGAGTTTTAGGTGATCTATTGAATTGCAGTAAATTAATGTCATGTAAATATACTTGTGTAATTATTTTCAATTAACATTATTTTTTTGGGGGGGCTACACACATATGTCACATACATGAAGCACATTTCCAGAGTTCAATGTTATTTTTTTGTGTGCGTGTGACATATCACTATACATGAATCATATTTTAATTGTTAAATGAACCTTATTTTTTGTTTTTTCCAACACACATGTGTGTCTGAGATGTAACTATAGATGATACATATATGTGACTCATATTTTAATATTACAATGTTTATTTTCTAATGTCATTTAAATGTAGTTCTTTAATTATTTTGTTTTAAGATCATTTTGTTGGAGGGGCAATACACATAAATGTGCGTGTCACATGTCACTCTACATGATACATATATATGTGTGTGTCACATGTCTGTATACATAAACCTCTTTTTCATATTGAAATTATTTTGTTATTTTTTTTTGTTAAATTAACCTTTTTTTTTTGTGTGTGCCTACACACATAAATATGTGTGTGACATGTGACTATACATGATACACATAAATGTGCATGTGACATGTCACTACATAAATCACATTTTTCTAGTTCATATTTTTTTGTTTTGTCCTGTCTTGATAATAAAATGTAATATATTATAGCTTACCTCTCACTTGTAATTTGCACAATGTAAAGTAGGAAATTATGAATGAATTGTCTTCTCAATTAAAAGCAGCAGTTATCTATGAAGTAACTCCGTTCATCACCTGAGTAGATTTTTTTTTTTTTTGTGTAAAATAGGCAGTATTTATAAACTTGTAGAAAATTCTGGAAAGTGAGACCGTTCGAACGCAATACGCATGCGCTATTTGCGTTCCAGCTTACAATTTGCGTTCCATCCACCATTTTGTGCGTAGTAGTGGTCAAAATGGTGTTTAATATGATTGTGATACGTTCCGCATAGTATGTGTTTCATTATTGCGAGTAAGTGTAGTATAGTTACGTCTTAAGCCTCGTTTTCGTTTTGTTCGTCGGCCATTTTTTCTCTCGCTTAGCGATTGTATTAGTGTGTGTTTTTATTTAAATGAAGGTGTAACTTGTTTTTTTGAGGTGCTGGATGGTTCCTCTTGCTGTAGGTAATCTTTTTATGTGTGTGTTGTGTGTATTTATTGTGTTTTAAATGTTTGTATGTCGGCGTGTTGCGTCCGATGTTTGCGAGGTCGTAATGTGTGGTAACGTGTCTCGTATGGTGTTTGCGTGTGTAGCCTCGTTTTAGTTTTGTTCGTCGGCCATTTTTTGTGTCGCTTAGGAAATTGTTTACTGTCTAAACTGTTTTATTTCGAGTAAAATGAAGGTGTAAGTTACATTTTTAAGGTCCTGGGTGCTCCCTCTTGGTGTAGGTAAGGTTTTTATGTATGTGCTGTGTGTATGTATTGTGTGTTAAATTTTGTAATGTTCGCGAGTTGCGTCCGAGTGTTGCGAGGCCGTAATGTGTGTGTCGTGCTCTTTGGGTTGCGACGTGAACTTTGCGAGGGTCACAGTTGCTGGCATGGAGCTCCTTCGGCGCTCCATGCCAGCAACTGAGACCCTCTCCCAGTGCCCTGGCCCATGCCAGCCCAGTGCCCATGCCAGCAACTGAGACCCTCGCCCAGTGCTTTGCGAGGGCCGCGGGCTCGCTACGCAAGCCCGCAGCGTTAGCAACAACTCGTACGCTCACAACTATATATGTGATATTACCCTCTACAGCCAGGGCGGGCTACATTCAGGACCGGATTACTCATTAGGCAAAGAAGGCAGTCATTTAGGAGACTGGCAAAATGAGAGGGAGGGGGGGGCTGAAAGGGGTCACAAAAACAAGGGGAAATAAATCCATCACAGGCAGAGTGGGGGGGGGGCGGTATTCACTGGGGAGAGTGAAGGAGAACATTGTCAGAGATAAAGATAGAAGAGAGAAGTAGAACATCTTAGAAAATGGCATCAGGAGGAGAGGATATTCAGCAGGAAGAGGGCAGGTGGAAGTAAGTTGGCAGGAGGAGGAAGTGTGTGTGGGGGGGGGCAAGGGGAGAATTTCATCAGGAGAGAGAGAATTAGCAAGGGAAAGAAATTCAAGGGAAACATAAGGAGCACAGGGGAGAGAAGTCACAGAGAACAATATGAGGAGAGTGGGAGAAAAAGTGAGAGAGAAATGCAAAATATATTGTGAGTGAGTAAAATAAATGACCTTTCCATTGGTCTACTTCAAATTAAATAATAATCATGATCAGTCTTACATTTGTGTAGCCCAGGACACTTACTTCATTAAAAGGAAATCTAATCAGGATGCTGATAATTATAGTACATAAACAGAGTCCCTTTTACGGTAATTGACATGGATGAAACATTCCCTGACAAAATACTGTAAATAAATATTTGTATTTTAGGCAAACATATCTATATTTATAATCACGTAATGATCCTATTAAGCACAGTAGATTACTGTAATGGCATAGACCTGGCCTTCCTCATTTGTTTTCTATATATTGTCTTCTTCACAGCCAACCTAGGCTGAAGAGACAAGAGAATGGCATGGAGGCCGGGTACGCAGCCATCAAATATGTGAGTGCGGTGTGTGACTATTGGACGAAGTCAGAATATACTGTATGCTGTGTAACTGTGGCTGCCATCCATAATACATTAATAAATCATTGTTCTGTGCATCTCTAAGACAGAACACACGTGATTTATTTGCATGCACATGTTACACATGGAACAAAGTAGGATAGCCAGGAACCTTTTCTTCAGAAACACATATCATGCTCATTTGCAATAATTAAATACACACTAAATGATTATTATGGAATTTTATTATGTTTGTTAGCCAACTGTGCTCAGAAGTATTTCTTGATGTACAGTTCTTCCATACACCCCAGTATGTATGAAGCCATTGGCATAGGAACCTGGAGGTGGGGAGGGTGGGGTATGAAGTTCCCCATCCGATTCCTCTATCTGCTGCTTTCTGATACCGGGTCTCACAAGATCACTAAAGATAATCTACAGTATATGGGCACATTTTAGATAAATATAGATCTATATATTCTATATAGAGATGTCGCGAATAGTTCGCCGGTGGACTGTTCCCGGCGAACATAGCATGTTCGCGTTCGCCGCGAACATATGCGATATTCGACCCGCCCCCTACACTTTATCATTGAGCAAACTTTGACCCTGCAACTCAGTCAGCAGACACATTCCAGCCAATCAGCATCATACCCTGCCTTCCACACCCTTCTACCTCATGGACAGCAGCCATTTTGCAATCATAACTAACTTGCAGTCTTACTGAGAGGAGGCTGAGTGTAGGTGATACTGCATAAAAAGGGAAAACCATAGCTAGGCTACTGTACACAGTGTGCAATACAGTCCTGAAGGACTCTTTTGATCTCTGCTGCAAGGACACCCCTGTGTCTCTCCCCCCCTTATCATTATCCTCCCCTCACCTTAGCACCCAACCCTAACACCCCTTACACTTATCCATAACACCCATCAACCTAACACCAAACCCTAACACCCCTCACACTTATCCCTAAGACCTAACACCCCTCTCACTTATTCCTAACATGCCTCACACTAACACCCCTTACACTTATCCTTAACACACCTAACCCTAACATCCCTCACCCTAACACCTAACCCTAACACCCCTCACCCTAACACCTAACCCAAACACCCCTCACACTTATCCCTAACACCCTTCACCCTAACACCCCTCACACTTATCCCTAACAACCCTTACCCTAACCCTAACACCCCTCACACTTATCCATAACACCCATCAACCTAACCCTAACATTCTCACACTTATCCCTAAGACCTAACACCCCCCACACTTATCCCTAACACCCCTCACCCTAACACCTAAACCTAATACCCCCTTACACTTATACCTAACAGCCCTTACCCTAACACCCATCACACTTATCCCTAACACCCCTCACCCTAACCCTAAAACCCCTCCCACTTATCCCTAACATTCCTTACACTAACCCTAACACCCCTCACACTTATCCCTAACACCCCTCACACTTATCCCTAACACCCCTCACACTTATCCCTAACACCCCTCACACTTATTCCTAACACCCCTCACACTTATCCCTAACACCCCTCACACTTATCCCCTAACCCCCCTCACACTTATCCCCTAAACCCCCTCACACTTATCCCCTAACCCCCCTCACACTTATCCCCTAACCCCCCTCACACTTATCCCCTAACCCCCCTCACACTTATCCCCTAACCCCCCTCACACTTATCCCCTAACCCCCCTCACACTTATCCCCTAACCCCCCTCACACTTATCCCCTAACCCCCCTCACACTTATCCCCTAACCCCCCTCACACTTATCCCCTAACCCCCCCTCACACTTATCCCCTAACCCCCCTCACACTTATCCCCTAACCCCCCTCACACTTATCCCCTAACCCCCTCACATTCTCACACTTATCCCCTAACACCCCTCACACTTATCCCCTAACACCCCTCACATTCTCACACTTATCCCCTAACCCTAACATTCTCACACTTATCCATAACACCCATCAACCTAACACCTAACCCTAACATTCTCACACTTATCCATAACACCCATCAACCTAACACCTAACCCTAACACCCCTCACCCTTATCCATAACACCCATCAACCTAACACCTAACCCTAACACCCTTCACCCTTATCCATAACACACATCAACCTAACACCTAACCCTAACACCCCTCACCCTAACACCTAACCCTAATACCCCCTTACACCTCCGGCATGCCAAAGTCCAAGTGTTAGTCCCCTTAAAACAACTTTTCCATCACTATTGTGGCCAGAAAGAGTCCCTGTGGGTTTTAAAATCCGCCTGCCCATTGAAGTCTATTGGGGTTCGCCGGTTCGCGATTATTTGCGGCGGTTCGCGAACCGAAAATTTTATGTTTGCAACATCACTAATTATATATACTAACGACTTGCCTGGCAAAAATGACGGCAATAAAATTGTAAGCCATGGCAATGCTGTTTGCCACCCAAAGTTAGGCTTTTGCTTCTCTGTGGACCTTCGGGCTCATTGCGAGCGCCTTTGGTGCTCATCGCGTGGCTCCCAATGAGAGCATTCAGCGCTCATTGTGAGCCTCTCCCCTTGTGTACTTCAAGTGCAACAATCACCTTTGGCACTTATTGTGAAGACAGATATAGAAGTACAATGTAGAACCAAAAACAATGTGAGTACAATCGGTTAATAAAGTAATATGATTTAATAAATGAATATACTTTACCTATTTATATGTAATATGCAGCAATCAATATCCTGAAGAGCTAACAATCTATTTGTATTTTCCTGCATCTGAAAATTTACAGTTGTCCTGTTGATCATCTGAGGAGAAAGTGTCAGCAATGTGGCAAGTGTGCAGTGTAAATAGGCTGCATGCGCGAGGGCAAACCATTTGTTTAGGTGGGTAAAGCCCCATTTTAGAATCCTAATGTTATTAGTTGCAAGTTAGTGTTAGAAAAAGCCACCATTTTACATGTGTTACTTGGCTTGTGAGCATTTTCCGTCTGTTGTAATGGGATATTTTGCATCTCCTACGTTCCTTTGTAACTTTGGCGGCGATTTTCTCGGCTCTGCCACCTTTAGCCTCATTTTAATTTTTTTTGTCCAACATTTTTTTTGTCACATAGCTGATTTTCATGTCCCGAAACTTCTTAAATGTGACTTAAATTGCTGTGCAACCTCACTCCCAGACGTTCTAGCTGTCCACCCCCCGCCCCCCCCGTGCTGTGTGTGATGTTTGTTTTCTGTTGTATTTTTGTTGTTGTTGTGCTTTTCGATTTGCACGGGTCGGACATTAACCTCGTATTTTTTTTGATCTCCGCGGGTGGTAATTCTTGTTTTTAAAAAGTTGTACAACCTTGTGCGTTTCGGGGTCATGTAGCCTTGTTTTAATTTTTTTCGGCCACCATTTTTTTTCTCATTTAGCCACTTTTCAAGTAGCGAAACTCTGTAAATTTGACATTAATTTGCATGCAACCTCACTCCCTGGCATCCTGGCTGTCCCCCCATGCTGTGTGTGATTTTTTTTTTATGTGTTTTTGTGCTTTTGTATGTACGCATTTCGGCTGTTAACTTCGTATTTTTGCAACCTCATAATAATTTTTTCTTCTAAGTGTTGCGGCTCTTTTTTTGTTTTTTTTAAAGTCCCGCTTTTCTGGGTTGTCTTTTACCGAGTTTGAGGTGCCGTAGAACCTTCATCACCACAAATGCTGCCCTCGCTTTGCGCGGGACGCTGTTCTGCGAGCTTGCAAAGCGTGATCACAACTCACAGTTTGACTAATATAATATGATACAGTTGCTACGCCCTTGTATGAAGCATGCATTTAATTTTCATTTATTCCTTTTACACACAGACATCAGCCTTCCTGAGCCATATAACAAGCTCTCACCTATAAGAATGAGATAACAGAGTACTTCAGTATTTGCTATTTACTGATTTGTGGTGTCTGACTGTATTGTTTTTTATTATAAAGTTATATATCATTGAGAAGAATGAACGTGTCCAGACACAAGACACAAGAGTAATTAGATCAGATTTGGTACTCCCTGGCTTTAATACATGCAAATCTTTCACAGAAAAGTATGAATTTAGTTTGCAAACAATACAGACTCACACTGGGTAATTAGCAGATACTAGTAATAATCAGCTATGAATGAGAATGAGATAACAGACTATGACTGGTGGGTGGATCAGAAAGACTGATTGAAAGGTAAAAATGCAAACTTTAACTTACTGTAAGAAAATCCCCTTTTTTAAATGGCTTTTAGGTTATGATATACTTATTTTACTTGTACTTTTAGATCAAACAATATTGGAACATGTTTTTTTGCCTGTCTATGATGTTTTTTATTATTAAATATTGTGTTTGTCCATTTTTACATTTTTGGCAATAAAAGAGTTGCTGCTTGCCTAAACAAGGGCACTTTAGGTTTTACTCGTTAGGGCCACTACACTTGTTAATCCAGACCTGGTTACAAGAACAAAATTATATGTTGTTTTCTTTTCCCCAAACTCTCTCATTTTCTATTAAACAGTTGATGTGTACCTGATCACAAGGACCAAGATGTCTACCTGGATGCTATCTGCCTTAATCATTACCCAGAAATGAGGACAAGATCATCCCAATCACAAAAAAACTGCTCCTACAGGAAGTCATCTACGTGAAAGACTTGAGATACCGACCCTGTGAATGTTTTGATAACTTCTAAGCTCTGCTTTGTTGAAGACATGCTAAAAATAATCTTTGATTTCTGGGATTATGATGAATTTCCAGGTTCTTCTGGTCCAGCTCTCTCCTCCTCTTGTCATATATGGTGTGATTTTGGACAATGTAGTGACAGCAGTGTACATCCTGAAATGAAACAAGTAGTTTACTATGGATGATATAAAAAAAGATCGAGAAGCTCCACATTGTGAATAATTACCTGTTGGCCAATAAAAGGAATCACAAACTGTTAGTTGCTCAGCATAAGAGCGAGTTATCAGTTTCATCTATTACATCTTGGATCTAGAAGGATCTACATATTCAGTAGAGCTACTAACTTCATAATGACCTATATTATTTGACACCTGAGAACTTTTTTTTTTCCCAAGTAAACTGATTATTCCTGCTGTTATACCATCTATTCTGAACACATAACAATAACAATAACAATACATTTTATTATTTTTTATGTTTTTTAAGATTCCATGTTTAATGATGTGCTGTGTCACAAAAACTGACATTATGAACACTAAATAAATATCAGAGTCTTAATTATTTGAATTAGAAAGTTTTTAAGTTTAATTACAAGGTTAATCAATTGGAGGGGAGGGGAGGGAGAATGGGGAGAGACACTGGAGGAGAGGAAGGGAAGAGACACTGGGGGAGAGGAAGAGAGGAGAGAAACTAGGGGGAAGGACACTGGTGAGGGAGAGACACTAGGGGAGAGGATGGGGGAGATAAACTGGGCAGGGGAGAGACATTGGGCAGGGGAGAGGAAGGGGGGATACTGGGGAGGAAGGGGGAGACACTGAAGAGGGAGAAACACTGAGTAGGGGAGAGGAAGGGGGAGAGACACTGAGGAGGGGAGAGGAAGGGGAGAGATACTGAGGAGGGGAAAAGAAGGGGGGGAGAGACACTGGGCAGGGGAGAGGAAGGGGGGATACTGGGGAGGGGAGGAACGGGGAGACACAGAAGAGGGGAGAGGAAGGAAAAGAGACACTGAGGATTGGAGAGGAAGGGAGAGAGACACTGAGGAGTGGAGAGGAAGGGAGAGAGACACTGAGGAGTGGAGAGGAAGGGAGAGAGACACTGAGGAGGGGAGAGGAAGGGAGAGAGACACTGAGGAGGGGAGAGGAAGGGAGAGAGACACTGAGGAGGGGAGAGGAAGAGAGAGAGACACTGAGGAGGGGAGAGGAAAGGGAATGACACTGTGGGTGGGGAAGGGGGTGAGAAACTGGGGAGGGGAGAGGAAGGGGGGAAAGAAACCAGGAAGGTGGGAAAGACACCGGGAAGGGAAGAGACACAGGGGATGGGAGAGGAAGGTGGGGAGGAGAGACACTGGGTGTGGAGAGAGGAATGGGGGAAAGAGACACTGGGGAAAAAATGGGCAGGGGCAAAGAAGGGGGAGACATTGGGGAGGGAGAGAAAGTGAGGGAGAGACACTGGGGGAGAGGAGAGGAAGGTGGGACACTGATGAGAGGAGAGGAAGGGAGAGGGATAAACTGAGGAGGGGAGAGGAAGGGAGGGGGTACACTGAGGAGGGGAGAGGAAGGAGGGGGATGCAGTGAGGAGGGCAGAAGAAGGGGAGGGACATTACGGAGAGGAAGGGGGAGAGACACTGCAGAGGGGAGAGGAATGGGGAGAGACAGTGAAGAGGGTAGATCAAGGGGGAGACACTGGGGGGAGAAGGGGGAGAGACACTGGGGACGCGAGCGGTAGGGTGGACACTGGGGAGGTGAGAGAAAAATGGGGAAAAACTGAAGAGGGGAGAGGAAGAGAGGGGGAGACCCCGGGAAGGACAGACACTGGGGAGGAGAGAGGAATGTAGGGAGGAAATAAACTGGGGATGGGAAAGGAAAGTGGGAAAGAGACACTAGGGAGGAAAGGGGGAAAAGGACATTGGGAAGGGGAGAGTAAGGTGGAAGAGATAAGGGGGAGGAAGGGGGGGAATTACACTGGGGAGGGGAGAGGGAGGGGTTAGATACTGGGGAGGGGAGAGCAGGGGGGAGAAACTGAGTAGGTGAGGAGAAGGGAGGGAGTGACAAAAGGGATGGGAGACACTGGGGAGGGGAGAGGAAAGTGGGAGAGACACTGAGGAGGGGAGAGGTAGGGGGAGAGACAATGGGGTTGGGAGTGGGGAGACACTGGGGGAGGGACAGCGGAGAGACACTTGGGAGGAGAGAGGAAGGGGGAGAGACACTGGGGAGGAGAGAGGAAGGGGGTGAGACACTGAGTAGGGGAGAGGAAGGGAGTATGAGACACTGAGTAGGGGTGAGGAAGGGAGGATGATACACTGGTGTTGGGAGAAGTAGGGGTAAAAGACACTGGGAAGGGGAGAGACACTGGGGAGGAGAGAGGAAGGTGGGAGAGACACTGAGGAGGGGAGACTGAGGAGTGCAGAGGATAGGGGGAGACACTGGACAGGGGAGAGGAAGGGGGGTACTGGGAAGGGGAGGAAGGGGGAGACACAGAAGGGGGAGAGGAACGGAGAGAGACACTGAGGAGTGGAGAGGAAGGGGGAGAGACACTGAGGAGGGGAGAGGAAGGGGGAGAGACACTGAGGAGGGGAGAGGAAGGGGGAGAGACACTGAGGAGGGGAGAGGAAGGGAGAGAGACACTGAGGAGGAGAAAGGAAGGTGAATGACACTGGGGGTGGGGAAGGGGGTGAGAGAAATTAGGGAGGTGGGAGCAAGGGGGAGACACTGGGGAGGGGAGATGAAGAGGGAGATACTGGGGAAGGGAAGTGGAAGGGGGGGAACTGGGGAGGGGAGAGGAAGGGGGGAAAGAAACCAGGAAGGGGGAAATACAATGGGAAGGGGAGAGACACTAGGGAGGAGAGACACTGGGTATGGAGAGAGGAATGGGGGAAAGAGACACTGGGGGAAAATGGACAGGGGTGAAGAAGGGGGAGACACTGGGGAGGGAGAGAAAGTGAGGGAGAGACACTGGGAGGAGAGGGAGGTGGGACACTGAGGAGAGGAGAGGAAGGGAGGGGGTACACTGAGGAGGGGAGAGGAAGGAGGAGAGACACTGCAGAGAGGAGAGGAATGGTGAGAGACAGTGCAGATGGTAGAGGAAGGTGAAAGACACTGGAGAGGGTAGAGGAAGGGGGAGACACTGGGGGAAGAAGGGGGGAGAGACACGGCGGATGGTAGAGGTAGGGTGGACAGTGGGGGGAGAGAAGAAGGGGAGAGACACTGGGGAGGAGAGAGGAATGTAGGGAGGAGATAAACTGGGGATGGGAGATGAAAGTGGGAATGAGACACTAGGGAGGAAAGGGGGAAAAGGACACTGGGGAGGGGAGAGTAAGGTGAGAGAGATGAAGGGGGAGGAAGGGGGTAATGACACTGGGGAGGGGAGAGGGTGGGGTTAGACACAAGGGAGGGGTTAGACACTGGGGAGGGGAGAGGAGGGGGGGGAAACTGAGTAGGTGAGAAGAAGGGAGAAAGTGATAATAGGGATGGGAGACACTGGGGAGGGGAGAGGAATGTGGGAAAGAGACCCCCAGGAGGAAAGGGGGAGGGACACTGGGGAGGGGAGAGGAAAGTGGAAGAGACAACGAGGAGGGGAGAAGTAGGGGGAGAGACAATGGGGTTGGAAGGGGGGAGACACGGGGGGAGGAACGATTGAGAAACACTTGGGAGGAGAGAGGAAGGGGGAGAGACACTGGGGAGGAGAGATCAAGGGGGTGAGACACTGAGTAAGGGAGATGAAGGGAGTGTGAGACACTGAGTTTGCATGATTTAAATTGCATGACTGCTGCCGGCACTGAGGAGCTACAGTTCATTGAGGGAACCATAAATGCCAACATGTATGGTGACTTACTGAAGCATAGCATGATCCCCTCACTTCAGAGACTGTGCCACAGGGCAGTATTCCAACATGATAACAACCCCAAACACACCTCCAAGTTGACCACTGTCTTGCTAAGGAAGCTGAAGGTAAAGGTGATCGACTGGCCAAGCATGTCACCAGACCTAAACCCTATTGAGCATCTGTGGGGCATCCTCAAATGGAATATGGGCTAGTGCAAGGTCTCTAACATCCATCAGCTCAGTGATGTCATCATGGAGGAGTAGAAGAGGACTCCAGTGGCAACCTGTGAAGCTCTGGTGAACTCCATGCCCATGAGGTTTAAGCCAGTGCTGGAAAATAATGGTGGCCAATAATAGTGGCCACACAAAATATTGACACTTTGGGCCCAATTTGGACATTTCCACTTAGGGGTGTACTCATTTTTGTTGCCAACGGTTTAGACATTAATGGCTGTGTGTTGAGTTATTTTCATGGGCCAGCACATTTACCCTGTTATACAGACTGAACACTTTTTACTTTATATTGAAGCAAAGTGTCATTTCGTCAGTGTTGTCACATGAAAATATAATCAACACAAATAAAAAGGTGGCTCAGGTTAGACAAGTCATATCAACTATTGTGGTGCCACTAGGGATCAGAGAGACAATAATAATCAACAAAAGGGACCCACATTACTATGCACACCTATTCTTAATCTAATCTCAGAGAGAATGAAAATGAAAATTTAGCTTTTGATATATTTTTTTAAAAATATTAAAATTCTCAGAGGCAGGATATCAAATTCATTGATCGCATGGGTATAATCAATTCGGAATCGATATAAAGTGCCAGTGTTTAAATTATTGGATAAGGTTGGAGATATAATCACCATTATAAGTGTTTCTAGTAAAGTGCTTTAAATGGAAAAAGTGCTAGTGCTCATAATACTCAATTGTGGCATTAGAGGTTGTGTGTCTACGGAATAGAAATAACGAAGAGGTAGTGATGTCGCGAACCTAAAATGTTCGGTTCGCGAACCGCGAACGTGAACCGCCGCAAATGTTCGCGAACATTGGCGAACCGCCATAGACTTCAATGGGCAGCCGAATTTTAAAACCCACAGGGACTCTTTCTGGCCACAATAGTGATGGGAAAGTTGTTTCAACGGGACTAACACCTGGACTGAGGCATGCCGGAGGGGGATCCATGGCAAAACTCCCATGGAAAATTACCAAGCTAGCCATGTCCCGTTCCTTGTCCTCACTGATGTCATTGAAGGTCTCTTCCTCCACCCAGCCACCAAGGGTCCCCGAAAGGTGACAACAAGCCCCCTGGGACGCCTGCTGTGTTTGGTCTTCCACCTCCTCAAAGCCACCTTCCTCCTCTGACTCCTCTTCTTCAGTCTCCTCTCACTGCGTTGCCTCTCTCTGCATTATTATAAGGTGTGTTAAGTAGTACTACTCTTATCAGTTTAATACCTGTTACAGCACCTATCAGGGGGAATGTAGAAGGCCTGGATTTTTAGAACCAGGAGTTGGAAAAAGATGCTTTGTTGGTCGTATCACTTCAATTTTGGGGCACGGCACGTGCAGTCAAAGGTGCCACCAGATAGGAGTGACGTGTTTGTAAGTACTACTCTTATCAGTTTAATACTTGTTACGTCACCTATCAGGGGGCGTGTATAAGGCCTGGATTTTTAGAACCAGGAGATGGAAAAAGATGCTTTGTTGGTCATATCACTTCAATTTTGGGGCACGGCACGTGCAATCAAAGGTGCCACCAGATAGGAGTGACGTGTTTGTAAGTACTACTCTTATCAGTTTAATACTTGTTACGTCACCTATCAGGGGGCGTGTATAAGGCCTGGATTTTTAGAACCAGGAGATGGAAAAAGATGCTTTGTTGGTCGTATCACTTCAATTTTGGGGCACGGCACGTGCAATCAAAGGTGCCACCAGATAGGAGTGACGTGTTTTTAAGTACTACTGTTATCAGTTTAATACTTGTTACGTCACCTATCAGGGGGCGTGTATAAGGCCTGGATTTTTAGAACCAGGAGATGGAAAAAGATGCTTTGTTGGTCGTATCACTTCAATTTTGGGGCACGGCACGTGCAATCAAAGGTGCCACCAGATAGGAGTGACGTGTTTGTAAGTACTACTCTTATCAGTTTAATACTTGTTACGTCACCTATCAGGGGGCGTGTATAAGGCCTAGATTTTTAGAACCAGGAGATGGAAAAAGATACTTTGTTGGTCGTATCACTTCAATTTTGGGGCACGGCACGTGCAATCAAAGGTGCCACCAGATAGGAGTGACGTGTTTTTAAGTACTACTGTTATCAGTTTAATACTTGTTACGTCACCTATCAGGGGGCGTGTATAAGGCCTGGATTTTTAGAACCAGGAGATGGAAAAAGATGCTTTGTTGGTCGTATCACTTCAATTTTGGGGCACGGCACGTGCAATCAAAGGTGCCACCAGATAGGAGTGACGTGTTTGTAAGTACTACTCTTATCAGTTTAATACTTGTTACGTCACCATCAGGGGGCGTGTATAAGGCCTAGATTTTTAGAACCAGGAGATGGAAAAAGATACTTTGTTGGTCATATCACTTCAATTTTGGGGCACGGCACGTGCAGTCAAAGGTGCCACCAGATAGGAGTGACGTGTTTGTAAGTACTACTCTTATCAGTTTAATACTTGTTACGTCACCTATCAGGGGGTGTGTATAAGGCCTGGATTTTAAGAACCAGGAGATGGAAAAAGATGCTTTGTTGGTCATATCACTTCAATTTTGGGGCACGGCACGTGCAATCAAAGGTGCCACCAGATAGGAGTGACGTGTTTGTAAGTACTACTCTTATCAGTTTAATACTTGTTACTTCACCTATCAGGGGGCGTGTATAAGGCCTGGATTTTTAGAACCAGGAGATGGAAAAAGATGCTTTGTTGGTCGTATCACTTCAATTTTGGGGCACGGCATGTGCAATCAAAGGTGCCACCAGATAGGAGTGACGTGTTTTTAAGTACTATTGTTATCAGTTTAATACTTGTTACGTCACCTATCAGGGGGCGTGTATAAGGTCTGTATTTTTAGAACCAGGAGATGGAAAAAGATGCTTTGTTGGTCGTATCACTTCAATTTTGGGGCACGGGACGTGCAGTCAAAGGTGCCACCAGATAGGAGTGACGTGTTTGTAAGTACTACTCTTATCAGTTTATTACTTGTTACGTTACCTATCAGGGGGCGTGTATAAGGCCTGGATTTTTAGAACCAGGAGATGGACGAAGATGCTTTGTTGGTCGTATCACTTCAATTTTGGGGCACGGCACGTGCAATCAAAGGTGCCACCAGATAGGAGTGACGTGTTTGTAAGTACTACTCTTATCAGTTTAATACTTGTTACGTCACCTATCAGGGGGCGTGTATAAGGCCTGGATTTTTAGAACCAGGAGATGGAAAAAGATGCTTTGTTGGTCGTATCACTTCAATTTTGGGGCACTTTGTGACATTAGCTTCTTACGCTCAAACATGTCCTTTACAGGCACCTGACTATGGGCAGATGAGCAGGAACTGCTCAAGGCGAGAGAAGAAGTGGCGGATGGTTGAGAGGGGGCAAGGAGGACAGCAGTGGTTGATGTGGCTTATGATGCTGCACCAGGAGGAGGATGGCGGCTTTGAGTTTGTGTGCTGCTTGTACTCATGTGTTGGTCTGGAGTCACCCAAACATTAGGTCTCAACCTGTAGAGGATAAGGGAACCAGGCTACTCTAGACCTCATTCATCGTTACAGGTTTTGACAGATCGGTACTATGCGTCCAAGCTACTGTGACAACAGATATGAGTGGCACTGTGCACTTGCAGAAGTTGGTAGAGTAGACGCTGTAGGTCTGACACACACGCTTGCAGACAACTAATTGCTATGCAATCTATTACAGTAGAATTTTTTTGTTTGTTTTAAATGTACACTACTGTTACACCAGATATGAGTGGTGTGTTAAGTAGTACTACTCCTATCAGTTTAATCCCTGTTATGTGCCTTTTTTGGGGGTTTGGTTGTTGAAGCCACAGTGCAGCACCAGAGGCCAGAAAAATTAGGCATGTACACATGCCTGAAAAATTAGGTATTGTTGATCTTGCAGCGAGCAGATAAGAAGGTAGGCCTGATTCAACGCCCCATCCCTGCATATTCACACTCAGAGATTGAGGGGGCGACCCTTACAAGGCCACGGGCTGGATATATAAAGGGGGGCCATCCCAAATAAGCACACAAGCGGGGACAAAGGTAGTGAAGGGGACTTAGAGGCCCATGGACTGACGGTCCCCATCTTGGCAGGAAAAGGGCCCAGCAATTAAGCCAAACTGACCCAGCACAGGCAGCTACTTGAGTCAAACGCTGTACAATTACACCTTAATAAAGCTGAAACATGCAGCAGCAGGGATTCTAAATGGCCACACAGGGACAAGGAGGCTAACAGCCCCCAAAGTCTCTGCACCACTCTTTTTAACAGATAACCCAAGGGGCTAACCAGGGACCTTGCCCACAAAAAAAAAAGCAGAATTTTATTGAAGGAATTATTAGTGTCTTTACCCCCCAAGAGAGGACATAATATACGGTATCTTTAGACTACCTGATGGCCAAACCTCCTTTAGCCCCAATGCTATCCAAGAAACATTTCAAAACTTCGATCAGACCATATATTCATTCCAATCCCGCTGCAGCGGATCTGACATAGAGTCCTTCCTACTACAGCAAGAAGTCCACAAAATACCTGTACCTCAATTGGACAGCTTGAACCTAGACATATCCCAAGAGGAAGTTAAATCTACAATCCAAGATCTTAAATTTGGCAAGTCCCCAGGGCCAGACGGTTTTACTCATCTGTACTATAAGAAATTTGAGCCCTTGCTTACCCCCGCACCTAACATCTTTGTTTAACGCTATACTAAATGGAGAAACTATACCCCCTTAATTGAATCAGGCCGACCTCATAGTCTTTCCAAAAGAGGGTAGGGACCTGAATCTCAAACTGTATTACAAGGCAGCGCAGCTGGCTTTCATTCCTCTGGCGCATTCTCCAAAACACATCAGCCGCTCTGGGTATTTATGGAAAATGTAAGCATGTCACCTTATACATGGGACACAGTAATATGGATTCCAGGCCTGTATACTTTTTTGAGAAACTTGAAAAACCCATTAATTAAGCACTCATTAAAAATATGGACGGAGATGTACTGGACACAAAAACTGGACACTCGGATATCAGATCTTAACCCTATCGTACCCAATCCCCACTTTAAGATACATCTTCCGGAAAGCTCTCTCAGTTGGTGGAAGTCTCAGAACCTACTAAGGGTTGGTCCATGGTGGCATGACGACAAAATAATGACCTTTGAGTGGGTGAGAGATAGATACAATTTACCCCTGGCTGAACACTATAATTTTTGCAGGATACATCATTTTATATATACGATAAGTGGTAGGGGAACCCCCCAAAGAAACACCTGGCTACTCAAAAAATGTAGGGATTCCCCCTTTCAGCCTGGTATTATTAGCCTCATGTATGAACTATTTAATGAAAACTCATGGGCAAACAAACCAGACTATACCAAAGCCTGGGAGAGGGATTTGGGCACCGAGTTGGCAGATAGCACATGGGATAAAAGCTGGCAAGGCTTAAGTAGGGGATCTTTAAATTATAGTCTGCTTGAGACTTCAATAAAGGTCCTACACAGGACATATATTACTCCTTTTAATCTAATAAAAGGGATCCAAAACGGAGCAGCTCATGTTTGAGGAACAGTGGTAATGAGGCTACATTTATTCATGTCTGGTGGGAGTGTTCGGCAGTCATAAGACTATGGGAAGAAACATGCTTACTAGCTTCTAAAATGTTTAAGATTGACCTAATAAAATATTTTTTAAAAGAAAAAATACACATAGCTAGTAGTTGGAAAACCCCAAATTAAAACTTTCAGGAATTAATAAAAAAAAATCAACTATTTACTGCTCAACGAGAGATTTAACCATGTAGTCTTGGATAGAATCACCCAGTTCCAGACAATTTGGGATCCCTGGAAAACAACCCTTATTTAGTGCCCCCCTAATATAATAAAACATTTGTTAATGGTTGAAGCGACTAGGGGGGGAAGGACCGGAGTGGGGGAGCCCTGGAGGAGACCCTTCAGAAGCAACCGGCGGCAAAATCATCCGAGGAAAGGAGAGGTCGCCTACTGAAGCCTGCCCTAGGGTAACCCAAGGGCGATTGAGCAGGTGAGCTATTGTAAATAATAAGCTACTGCTGGAGTGATGATAGATAATAGGACTTTACTATTGTCTGTTTTATCATGTCTTAGGTTTCTCTTAAAAATTGCAATCACAGTAAAAAAAAAGAAAATGTATTAACCAAAAAAGTAAAAAAAAGAAGGCCTAGCCACCTAATTTTAACAAAATGTCTTCATTGTAAATATGTATTTTTGCACAACTGTTGTGTTATGCAAGACTGTTCAATATGCTTTCTTTTCCATTACATGCCGTACGCCTTCTGGCATAAAAATTGAAATTCAAAAATTAGATATTGTTGCAGCCGCTGCTGTTGCAGCGGCCTGAAAAATTGACCTTTGTTCCCCAGGCAGAAAGTGCCATAAAACATTGCCTCTTCTTGAACCCTAGTTGGTGGCGGATAATTCACGCAAGTCATCCGGCATTCACAGATAACATACACCAGCGTGTGGACCATTTATAGCCAAAGGCAGCTCATCTCATCAGGCCTTTTTCAGTCGAATGTATCGCCCAGTGTCAGTCCCTTCGGGATCCATCCCTGATTCATCTTTATAAAGGTGAGGCAATCTAGACTTTTTTGCCCTAGGCGACTTCTCTTCTCGGTGACAAAACCTCCTGCTGCACTGAAGGTCCTTTCTGACAGGACACTTGAAGCGGGGCAGGCCAGAAGTTCAATTGCAAATTGTGATAGCTCAGGCCAAAGGTCTAGCCTGCATACCCAGTAGTCAAGGGTTTCATCGCTCCTCAGAGTGTCGATATCTGCAGTTAAGGCGAGGTAGTCTGCTACCTGTCGGTCAAGTCGTTCTCTGAGGGTGGATCCCGAAGGGCTGATGCGATGCGTAGGACTGAAAAAGGTCTGCATGTCCTTAATCAACAACACGTCTTTTAAACGTCCTGTCCTTGCCGGCGTGGTCGTGGGAGGTGTATTACTTTCACCTCTTCCCCTGTTATATTGCCCTTATGCTGTGACATCACCCTTATATGCTGTGTAAAGCATACTTGTTAATTTGTTTTGGACCTGCTGCATCCTTTCTGATTTGCGGTAATTTGGTAACAAATTAGGCACTTTCTGCTTATACCGGGGGTCTAGTAGCGTGCACACCCAGTACAGGTCATTCCCCTTCAGCCTTTTTATACGAGGGTCCTGCGACAGGCACGACAGCATGAAAGACCCCATTTGCACAAGGTTGGATGCCGAGCTAGTCATGTCCCGTTCCTCATCCTCAGTGATCTCGCTGAAGATATGTTCTTCCCCCCAGCCACGTACAACACCACGGGTACCAGATAGGTGACAACGAGCACCCTGGGATGCCTGTTGTGATTGGTCTTCCTCCTCCCCCTCAAAGCCACATTCCTCCTCTTACTCCTCTTCCTCACAATCCTTTTCCAGCGTTGCCACAGGTCCAGCAAGCGATGCTGATAAGGCTGTTTCTGGTGGTGATGGTGACCACAACTCTTCCTCTTCCTCGTCACGCTCATCGACGGCCTGATCCAGCACTCTTCCCAGGGCATGCTCCAGGAATAAAACAAATGGTATGATGTCGCTGTTGGTGCCTTTGGTGCGACTGACAAGGTTTGTCACCTCCTCAAAAGGACGCATGAGCCTACAGGCATTGCGCATGAGCGTCCAGTAACATGGGGAAAAAATCCCCAGCTCCGCAGAGGCTGTCCTAGCACCCCGGTCATACAAATACTCGTTAATGGCTTTTTCTTGTTGGAGCAGGTGGTCGAACATTAGGAGTGTTGAATTCCAACGTGTGGGGCTTTCACAAATCAAGCGCCTCACTGGCATGTTGTTTCACCGCTGGATATCTGAAAAGTGCGCCATGGCCGTGTAGGAACGCCTGAAATGGCCACACAACTTTCTGGCCTGCTTCAGGACGTCCTGTAAGCCTGGATACTTATGGACAAAGCGTTGTACGATCAGATTACACACATGTGCCATGCACGGCACATGCGTCAACTTGCCCAAATTCAATGCCGCCAACAAATTTCTTTCGTTGTCACAAACCACTTTGCCAATCTCTAGTTGGTGTGGAGTCAGCCATTGATCCACCTGTGCGTTCAGGGCAGACAGGAGTGCTTGCCCGGTGTGACTCTCTGCTTTGAGGCAAGTCAACCCCAAGACAGCATGACACTGCCGTATCCGGGATGTGGAATAGTATCTGGGGAGCTGGGTGGTGCCGTTGATGTGGAGCAAGACGCAGCAGCAGAAGAGGATTCAGCTGAGGAGGTTATGGAAGAGGATGGAGTAGGAGGAGTAGAGGAGGTGGCAGCAGGCCTGTCTGCAAGTTGTGGCGGTGTCACCAACTCCTCTGCAGAGCCACGCATTCCATGCTTGGCGGCGTCAGCAGGTTTACCCAATGCACAGTGTAGGTGATATACCTGCCCTGACCATGCTTTGCAGACCAGGTATCAGTGGTCAGATGCACCCTTGCCCCAACACTGTGTGCCAGAGATGCCATTACTTCCTTTTGCACAATTGAGTAAAGTTTGGGGATTGCATTTTGGGCAAAGAAATTTCGGCCGGGTACCTTCCACTGCGGTATCCCAATCGCTAAAAACTTTTTGAACGCCTCAGACTCCACCAGGTTGTATGTAAAAGCTGGTGGGCTAAGAGTTCAGACAAGCCAGCTGTCAGACGCCGGGCAAGGGGGTGACTTTGTGTAATTGGCTTCTTACGCTCAAACATGCCCTTGACAGACACCTGACTGTGGGGAGATGAGCAGGAACAGCAAAAAGCGAGAGACGGAGTGGCGGATAGTTGAGAGGGGGCAAGGAGGACAGCAGTGGTTGACGTGGATAAGGATGCTGGACCAGGAGGAGGATGGCGGCTTTGAGTTTGTGTGCTGCATGTACTCATGTGTTGATCCGATTGGCGTTTGTGATGTGACATCATGTGCCTTCGCAAAGCAGTTGTACCTAGGTGGGTGTTGGACTTCCCACGGTTTAGTTTCTTTTGGCACAGGTTGCAAATGGCATCGCTGTTGTCAGAGGCAGACACACAAAAAAAATGCCACACTGCTGAGCTCGGCGGTGACGGCATTCTGGTGGTGGCAACAGCATGCGTTGATTGGCGTGCTGTCTGGCTGACCCCGGATGCTGATGCATGCTGTCTGACTGTGCCACTAGCTCATTGCGATGACCTCCCTCTACTTCCAACTCTTCTCCTCCTCCTCTCTGTCTCCCCATCTGAACTTTCCCCCTGTTCTTCTTCTCTTCTAGCAGGCACCCACGTGACATCCACGGGCGCATCGTCATCATCATCACCCGCCTCACTTGTATATGACAACTGAACAAAGGAAGCAGCAGCGGGTACATCATCATCACATCGTACGTACATGTGTGTAATGCTGCCTGACTGAGACATATCCCTGTTATCTACATTCTCTGGCAATAATGGTTGCGCATCACTCATTTCTTCAAACTGCTGTGTAAATAACTCTTCTGACTGATCAATTGAATTGGCTGTGGTACTAGTGTTGGTGGTGGCGGCAGGCGGGTGAGTGGTAACTTGAGAGGTGCCCGAAGCTAAGCTGGAGGAGGATGGTGCGTCAATGTTCCAAGCGGAAGCTGTAGAAGATTGGGTGTCCTGTGTTAGCCAGTCAACTACGTCCTATGAACTTTTCAAGTTCAGGGTAACTGGCCTCTGAACACTGGGCATTATTGTAGGGCCAAAGGGAATCACAGCACCACAACCACGATGGCCACTGCGGGTTGTCCTGCCTCTGCCTGTCATTTTTTTTTAAATGTGGACTGTTGGTACCCCAACTAGACTGGATTGGTTGAACTTGGCACAGTGTATTTTAAAATTATGAGAAAAACATGATCTGTAAACTAAATAAAAATAATTTTAGGAGGTGAAGAGAAAAAGAAACCGGATGGGGGGATACCGAGCAGAGCACACCATCTACAGCCCACTGGGAGACAAACTCATCCATTCCCCCAGTGGACAAAGCCAGGTGGTACTCTGCCCGGATACGGGAGCGCACCAGCACCCGGAACATGGCCTCAGGTGACAAGGGAACCCCCCCCTATCAAACACTGCTTCCTGGACTTATATATAGCCAATTTGGCTAATGCCAGGAGCAGGTTGACGAGGAGGTCCCTGGCCTTATTGCCCCGGGACACTGGGTGCCCAAAAATAAAAATGTGAGGGGAGAAATGCAGCGAGAAGTGCAGGAGGAGGCCCCTCAAGAGTGACAAGAGGGGCTGCAGTCTGGCGCAACTAAAATAAATATGATACACGGACTCTCCCTTGCCACAGAATGGACAAGTGGAGGGAGAGTCCGTGAATTTAGCTAAGTACTCTCCCGTGCTCAGTGCACCATGGAGCACTCTCCAACTCAAGTCCCCTTGTCAGCTGGTAGGACCCGCCTCCAGATGGTATCGGGACGGGTCACGAGGGCAAGGAAGTGCACTGTATGGAGAACGAGAGAATATAAGCTCTTCCTCGGCATGCCGCGAAAGCATGCCGAGGGTATGTCCCTCAACCTCGAGAGGTTGGGGACAGGAGGAGCCTGAGGGGAAACACGGGGCTTGTGTCCAATGCAAACAGCCGGAGAAGGGGTGTTGAAAGGTGCATGTGGCACTCCGGCCTGCATAGCCCCGCGAAGGAAGGTGCGCGAGTCGGGGGAGATGGCATCTCTAATCTCCTGGAGCAAGCGCCCTGAGACTTTGGGCGTCACATATCCCAAACGGAGCGCAAGCTCCTGGGGTGACACCCAATCAGAACGCCCGTATTCCAGGAGATCCCCGACTCGGGTCATCCGTGCATGACTAAGGCGGCGGATGATACTGGGGGACTGTAACATTGGAGCCCCCACTGCTGCATTAAATAGCAGGGGCTCTGTGAATATTTCATCCCCCAAAGGCACGCCCTGCCTGGTCACGGAGACCATGCTCCAGGCCTTGAGGGTTTCCTGGTAGTATGCCGGCAACACAGAGAGGTCTTTTCCAAACCCCTCGTGCCTGATCAGAAATAATTGCCGGTCATACCCCAGGTTGCGCAACTGGCGACAAAAGCTGGATGCCAGTGCGCACCACTGCGGAGAGGGATCTGCATATAGGTATCTCTGCAGGTACCGAAGGCGGAAGGTGGACAACTGGGAGCACACACAAACTACTCCCTGTCCACCCTCCACCAAAGGCAGACTTGCCACCCCTGCAGAGACCCAATGCCTTCCCATCCAGAGGAAATCTAACAAATTCCTCTGGATATTGGTGACAAACTCGGGGGTCGGACTCAGACAAATCAGCCGGTGCCAGATCTGAGAAGCCACCAGCTGATTCACCACTAGAGTCCGCCCCCTAAGGGAAAGCATTTTTGCTAGACCCCTCCATCGTCCCAGACGAGAGAGGACACTGCCCTCTAACTCCCTCCAGTTGTCTGGGACGGAAGCATCCGCAGCGGACAGGTAGACCCCCAGATATTTAATGACATCTGCCTCCCACGTGATGTCACGAAACGTGGGAGGCAAAGAGTCTACCTGTAAATTACCCTCTAAAAGGCCTGTGCATTTGGACCAGTTGATCTGAGCGGAGGAGGCAGCTGAATATACCTCCTGGCACTATTTTGCCAGCTCAAGATCAACTGGATCCTGGGCCACGAGGAGCACATCGTCAGCATAAGCTGAAAGGACAATCCGCATGTCTGGATCTTTTAGCACCAGCCCTGTGAGCCTTTTCCTCAGTAGGCAGAGGAAAGGCTCAATGGCCAGTGCATATAACTGTCCAGACAAGGGACATCCTTGACGCACCCCTCGTCCAAATACCAAAGGTGCTGTTAGGGACCAATTGATTTTAAGTAAACACTCTGCAGAGGCATACAGCGTTCTTATAAAGCCCACAAACTGTGGGCCAAAGCCGTACGCTTGCAGAGTGGCTATGAGGTAACCATGGTCCACCCTGTCAAACGCCTTCTCTTGATCTAAAGAGAGAAAGGCGAGTGACAGACCAGTCCTGCGAGAATAATGCAATAGATCCCGGACCAGAAAGATACTATCAAAGATAGTCCGGCCCGGGATCACATAGGACTGGTCAGGGTGAACCAATTCTGCCAGCACAGACCCAAGTCTAAGCGAGATGGCTTTAGCTACAATCTTGTAGTCTGTGCTGAGCAGAGAGACCGGTCGCCAGTTCTTAATAAGCCGGAGATCCCCCTTTTTGGGCAGCAGGGCAAGTACTGCCCTGCGACAAGACAGGGGCATCTCCCCAGTCTCCAGGGCTTCCCCAAGGACCAGATGGAAATCAGGTCCCAGAGTCTCCCAGAAAAATTGGAAAAACTCTACAGTCAGTCCGTCCAGTCCTGGAGACTTCTCACAGGACATGGCACGGAGGGCTTCAGAGAGCTCTTGAAAAGATAGTGGTATATCAAGCCGCTCTCTTACACCCTCACTGACTGTGGGGAGCCCCTCCCATAGCACCCTGCAGGCGTCTGGAGAAATGGGATCCGGAGAGTAAAGATCTTTATAAAAGTTCCGGGCTCTATCCCGGATACTCTCCGGATCTGTAAGGGGGGCACCGTCTTCATCTAGAAGACAGGTGATGTGCCTACTGTTACCCCCCTTTTTCTCCAGTGAGTAGAAGAGGCGCGAGCCGCGGTCTAGATCTTTGAGAATACCTAAGCGGCTGCGCACGTATGCCCCCTTGGCCTGGTGTTGTTCCAGGTCACAGAGGACACCCTTCCTCTCTACATACTCGCTCTGCAGAGATTGGTCCCTATAAGTGAACAGCCTCTGCTCCAGATGGAGTACCTCCCCCCGGAGTGACTCCAACTCAGCTTCGCGCTGCCCACTCGCACACTTGGTATATTCCTGACACAGAAGTCGCAAATGAACCTTGCCCACGTCCCACCACAGTTTTAACGTGGCAAAGTCTCCCTTGCAACCCCTCCAGTCCGTCCAAAACTCCCGGATCAATGTCACGAGCCCCTGGTCCTTCAACAAAGCATTGTTGAAGTGGCAATAGGCGGCTCGTGGCGCTGTTGGCGTTAGCGCCACCGTCACAGACACACAGTTGTGGTCTGTGAACGGAGCCAGCCTAATGGCACAAGAACCGACTCGTGACATATAGTGACTAGATATATATAGTCTGTCGATCCGGGAGTGGGACACCAGACCGGCTCACACCCTGACGTAGGTGAAACCGTCTGATGCCCCTGGGTTCTGCTCTCGCCAGATGTCCTCCATCTGCCTCCCACGTGATGTCACGAAACGTGGGAGGCAAAGAGTCTACCTGTAAATTACCCTCTAAAAGGCCTGTGCATTTGGACCAGTTGATCTTAGCGGAGGAGGCAGCTGAATATACCTCCTGGCACTGTTTTGCCAGCTCAAGATCAACTGGATCCTGGGCCACGAGGAGCACATCGTCAGCATAAGCTGAAAGGACAATCCGCATGTCTGGGTCTTTTAGCACCAGCCCTGTGAGCCTTTTCCTCAGTAGGCAGAGGAAAGGCTCAATGGCCAGTGCATATAACTGTCCAGACAAGGGACATCCTTGACGCACCCCTCGTCCAAATACCAAAGGTGCTGTTAGGGACCAATTGATTTTAAGTAAACACTCTGCAGAGGCGTACAGCGTTCTTATAAAGGCCACAAACTGTGGGCCAAAGCCGTACGCTTGCAGAGTGGCTATGAGGTAACCATGGTCCACCCTGTCAAACGCCTTCTCTTGATCTAAAGAGAGAAAGGCGAGTGACAGACCAGTCCTGCGAGAATAATGCAATAGATCCCGGACCAGAAAGATACTATCAAAGATAGTCCGGCCCGGGATCGCATAGGACTGGTCAGGGTGAACCAATTCTGCCAGCACAGACCCAAGTCTAAGCGAGATGGCTTTAGCTACAATCTTGTAGTCTGTGCTGAGCAGAGAGACCGGTCGCCAGTTCTTAATAAGCCGGAGATCCCCCTTTTCGGGCAGCAGGGCAAGTACTGCCCTGCGACAAGACAGGGGCATCTCCCCGGTCTCCAGGGCTTCCCCAAGGACCAGATGGAAATCAGGTCCCAGAGTCTCCCAGAAAAATTGGAAAAACTCTACAGTCAGTCCGTCCAGTCCTGGAGACTTCTCACAGGACATGGCACGGAGGGCTTCAGAGAGCTCTTGAAAAGATAGTGGTATATCAAGCCACTCTCTTACACCCTCACTGACTGTGGGGAGCCCCTCCCATAGCACCCTGCAGGCGTCTGGAGAAATGGGATCCGGAGAGTAAAGATCTTTATAAAAGTTCCGGGCTCTATCCCAGATACTCTCCGGATCTGTAAGGGGGTCACCGTCTTCATCTAGAAGACAGGTGATGTGCCTACTGTTACCCCCCTTTTTCTCCATAGAGTAGAAGAGGCGCGAGCCGCGGTCTAGATCTTTGAGAAAACCTAAGCGGCTGCGCACGTATGCCCCCTTGGCCTGGTGTCGTTCCAGGTCACAGAGGACACCCTTCCTCTCTACATACTCGCTCTGCAGGGATTGGTCCCTACAAGTGAACAACCTCTGCTCCAGATGGAGTACCTCCCCCCGGAGTGACTCTAACTCAGCTTCGCGCTGCCCACTCGCACCCTTGGTATATTCCTGACACAGAAGTCGCAAATGAACCTTGCCCACGTCCCACCACAGTTTTAACGTGGCAAAGTCCCCCTTGCAACCCCTCCAGTCCGTCCAAAACTCCCGGATCAATGTCACGAGCCCCTGGTCCTTCAACAAAGCATTGTTGAAGTGCCAATAGGCGGCTCGTGGCGCTGTTGGCGTTAGCGCCACCGTCACAGACACACAGTTGTGGTCTGTGAACGGAGCCAGCCTAATGGCACAAGAACCGACTCATGACATATAGTGACTAGATATATATAGTCTGTCGATCCGGGAGTGGGACACCAGACCGGCTCTCACCCTGATGTAGGTGAAACCGTCTGATGCCCCTGGGTTCTGCTCTCGCCAGATGTCCTCCAGGGAGAAGCGGGCGATGATCTCCCGCAGGGCTGACGCAGAAGGCGGGTACGGCTCTGGACTATTCCGGTCCAGAGCGTCGAGGGTGCAGTTGAAATCACCCCCGAGTGCCAAACACTCATCTGCGTCAACCGTCTCCAAAAACTGGGACAGTCTGGCGAGGAACCTCACTCTCTCGGGCCCTCCAGCAGGGGCATATATATTAACTAGGTTAATAATGCTACCCTGCTCTCGGACCCGGAGGTGGATTAGACGGCCTGGGATAACAGCTTTCACAAGCAGCAGCTCTGGCTGAAAAGACTCTGAGAACAGGGTCACCACTCCACATGACGCTGATGTGAAGTGGCTGAAGAAGACCCTGCCTCTCCATTCCAGTTGCCACGAGGCCTCAGCCTCTGGAGTGGTGTGAGTTTCCTGCAGGAAGCTCACAGAGTACCCTCCCTGATATAAATAGGAGAGTACCTGGAACCTGCGGAAACTGTCTTGACAGCCATTGGTATTTAGCGTGCTGATGTGCAAAGCCATTACTGCGTGTCAGGAATTGTGCGTTCCTCAGACCCTTGAGACTGCTGATAGGACACGCACATTTTATAGAATTTCCGGACGCGGAGATGCTCCGCAGTCCCAGAATTCTTGGCCCTAGTGCTGACCACTAGATATTGCTGGAGAGAGTGGAGAATAAACGACATATTCTTCCACCTCTCCAAGGCCAGCCGCACCTTCCTTTTCTTTTGTCCATGAAGGGTGCTCTCAAGGAATAGATCTATTTCCTTGACAGGGATAACCCACCCAGAATCTGATGTTCCTTCTAGTGGGTCACCCCTGGGCTCCTCTTGGCTGAGGGCTTTTACTCCATCCTCCCCGGCTGGAGTCAGTTTCCTCAGCTTTATTCTCAGGGACCCCCTCTTAGATGATACAGAAGGAGTCCCTTTAGCACCCTTCAAGGTAAATAATGGACCCTTGGATTGCTGCTGCACCCCTGTAGCTTCAGGAGTGCATTCAGGGGTAGCTGGCTGGACAGCAGTGCTGGCATGGCTTCCTTAATGGAAGCCTTGGAGGCTTTATATGCCTCCTCTGCCAGTTCCACCGCTGCTTGCTCAGCTTGGATGGCACCGATGTTAGGGTCAGTGGACGGCTGAGGAGGGTAGACAGGCTCTCCCATGATGTTAACCTGTTTTATCACCCTCCCCCATTTCCACTTCCCCTTGTGCCACATCCCCCCTGACAGACAAATTCATGGGGTCCTGAAAGGGGGTCATGCCTATATTCCCCCCCTCCAGTAGTGACTCGGCCTGGGGCTCTAACAAAGCCCGAGGTACGTCACTAGAGAGTGACACTGGAGGAGGAGACTGACTGGTGCCCTTGAAGCTCAGCACCTCAGGGACACTGACTACCCATTCAGCAGGGGCTTTGTTGGGACCCCCCTCAAAGGCCAGAGGCAGAACCTGATCTTTCTTGTCTACCCCTGCCTCACTTGGGAGACCCTCTTGCCCCTGCTTTTCCTCCAGACCCTTTTCCACATTAACCCCTATAGGGTCTGGAGAGAGAGATGTGTGGTCTGGCACCGGTTGGCTGAGCTTAATTACCGGGCCAGACAATGTCACCAGATGAGGAGGAGATGTTTTGTTCCTCTTCTTGCTTTTAGAGGGAGGTGCTCCACTATAGAGCACTTCCCACTTATCAGCAACCTCACTGTTGGTTTTATGCTTCCTCTTCCTGGGGACGTCACTCCTGGAAGAGGAGCTGCCACTAGCTGCCTCCCCTGCAGAGGGCTTATTATCCCTCTGCTTACACTGTGCCCCCACACTAACTGATGTAATTATGGTGGGGGCAGATTGGGACTTGGGAGATGCAGCTGTGACACTGGGAGGACCGGGGACATTCCTTCCCTTTTCCTGCAGTCTTGCTGGAGACCACAGACACAGATGGCTTTTTTGGGGAAGAAGGGGGTTTGGAGGCCGTGGTGGTGGCTTGAGGAACGGCCTCCTTGCCTGAGCTCTGTGGGGGGGCTATGACCCTTGAGGTCCCCGCTGTTATGGGCTCAGCGGGGATGGGTGCTGTACTGACGGAGGTGCCATTTGCTGGGGCTGGGGCATGATGCTTTACATTAGGACAATTCCTACGTGTATGCCCCAACCCCTTGCAATGATAGCACTGCACCTCCGTAGTGCTGTAAAAAATCCTGTACAGCACCCCCTCAAATGGAACCCCAAAAGACCCCTCTATGTTTTCTGCGCCCTGAGGCAGGCACATTTGTACCTGCCTCTTGAAAGAGAGCACATGACGAAGTGCTCTCTCTCTGCACCCCAGGGGAATTTTAATAAATGGTGTTTTTACTTCCCCTAGGGTTAGCAGGTGGGGGCACAGGAGGGAGTCTGGTAGGAAGGGGGGCACATTAGAGAGTGTTACTTTTGTGCCCAACCCTTCCAGGGTTTCTATTCTGACATATAATTCCCCCACTGTGATGCCTCTCTGTATAAGAATGTGAGCAGCAGCCAGCGTACGGGTAAAGAAAACTGCTTTCCCGTACATTTTGCTGGCTGCTACTATAACAGAGGGGCTGATGACATTAGCTGCAGCACGCAGATAGATATCAATGCTGTAGACCCCAGACAACTGACATTTAACCCCATGCTTCCTGGTGATCTGCCCCTCAGCCCCAGCGGTGGTATTACTGGGGCCAGCAGAAACCACCTGTGACCAGGTATTAGCCACAGGGGTAGGTCTGCTGGCAGAACCACCAGGAGCTGGTGCTGCCTTATCTGCCTGGGGCCTATGCTGTGCAGTGCTGCAGCTAGGATTTTCAGGGGCCATTATTCCCCCTTTTGACCCCTGGAGCTTCTTAGTGGTCTTATCCCTCATGTTTAAACCCTTTTTTTTTTAGTTTATTTGTTTTATTTATTTTTATTTTTTGTTTTATGATTTTTTACTGTTTTCTTTTTTTTAAAATATAAAAGTGTGAAAAAGAAACAAAAAGACAAAACTAAGGGAGACAAAACTAAGGGAGAGAGAGAGATGATGTTTGGCAGTGGAAGGGTTAATGGCCTGTTGCAAGGTGTTGCTAATTGCAACAACACTGAGAACACAGAGGCTTTTTAACCCCTCTGTGTCTCTGTGTCAGATGTTAAAAAAGCCTCTTAAACAAATATTCAAATTGTTTCCCCCCCCCCCCACTGCCTACAAAGATGTTACTTGTCTTCTTTCCCCCAAAACATAAAACCCAACACCAAACAAACAAAACTTCAACAAAACCTAATAAACTTAAAAAAAAAAAAAAAAAAAAAAAGTCAAAGTAAAAAAGCTCCAGGAGTGAAGGTGTAGTGCTAAGGGACGGGTGTGGCAAAGTATCCAGGAGACAGCTCAGTCTCCTGGGATAGAGAGCTGAGCCTGACTCCCAGAAAACTAAAACTTAAATTAAACTAAGAAAAATATCACAAAAACTCCCAAAAATGAACAACACTGTGCACAAAGTGCTTATAAACAGAAAGGTGTTAAATAAAACTTGTATTTGAGGGACTAAGACCCTAAAAAGCCTTTTGTTTAGAGCTCAAGCATGCACACAACCTCTTGGCACAGTACTTGTAAGCAGGACACACACTATGGGTAGCGGTCAAGCAAATGATCTTTTATTGACAGTCAGGCAAATGCACTTAGATTTAAGAAAATAAAAGTTTGGTTTTTTTAAATGTGGACTGTTGGTACCCCAACTAGACTGGATTGGTTGAACTTGGCACAGTACTTGTAAGCAGGACACACACTATGGGTAGCGGTCAAGCAAATGAACTTTGATTGACGGTTATGCAAATGCACTTAGCTTTAAGAAAATAAAAGTTTGGGTTTTTTAAATGGGGACTGTTGGTACCCCAACTAGACTGGATTAGTTGAACTTGGCACAGTACTTGTAAGCATGACACACACTATGGGTAGCGGTCAAGCAAATGAACTTTGATTGACGGTTATGCAAATGCACTTAGCTTTAAGAAAATAAAAGTTTGGGTTTTTTAAATGGGGACTGTTGGTACCCCAACTAGACTGGATTAGTTGAACTTGGCACAGTACTTGTAAGCATGACACACACTATGGGTAGCGGTCAAGCAAATTAACTTTGATTGACGGTTATGCAAATGCACTTAGATTTAAGAAAATAAAAGTTTGGGTTTTTTCAATGTGGACTGTTGGTACCCCAACTAGACTGGATTGGTTGAACTTGGCACAGTACTTGTAAGCAGGACACACACTATGGGTAGCGGTCAAGCAATTGAACTTTGATTGACAGTCAGGCAAATGCACTTAGATTTAAGAAAATAAAAGCTTGGGTTTTTTAAATGTGGACTGTTGGTACCCCAACTAGACTGGATTGGTTGAACTTGGCACAGTACTTGTAAGCAGGACACACACTATGGGTAGCGGTCAAGCAAATGAACTTTGATTGACGGTTATGCAAATGCACTTAGCTTTAAGAAAATAAAAGTTTGGGTTTTTTAATTGTGGACTGTTGGTACCCCAACTAGACTGGATTGGTTGAACTTGGCACAGTACTTGTAAGCAGGACACACACTATAGGTAGCGGTCAAGCAAATGAACTTTGATTGACGGTTATGCAAATGCCCTTAGCTTTAAGAAAAGAAAAGTTTGGTTTTTTTAAATGTGGACTGTGTGTACCCCAACTAGACTGGATTGGTTGAACTTGGCATAGTACTTGTAAGCAGGACACACACTATGGGTAGCGGTCAAGCAAATGAACTTTGATTGACGGTTATGCAAATGCACTTAGATTTAAGAAAATAAAAGTTTGGGTTTTTTAAATGTGGACTGTTGGTACCCCAACTAGACTGGATTGGTTGAACTTGGCACAGTACTTGTAAGCAGGACACACACTATAGGTAGCGGTCAAGCAAATGAACTTTGATTGACGGTTATGCAAATGCACTTAGATATAAGAAAATAAAAGTTTGGGTTTTTTAAATGTGGACTGTTGGTACCCCAACTAGACTGGATTGGTTGAACTTGGCACAGTACTTGTAAGCAAGACACACACTATGGGTAGCGGTCAAGCAAATTAACTTTGATTGACGGTTATGCAAATGCACTTAGATTTAAGAAAATAAAAGTTTGGGTTTTTTAAATGTGGACTGTTGGTACCCCAACTAGACTGGATTGGTTGAACTTGGCACAGTACTTGTAAGCAGGACACACACTATGGGTAGCAGTCAAGCAAATGAACTTTGATTGACAGTCAGGCAAATGCACTTAGATTTAAGAAAATAAAAGTTTGGGTTTTTTAAATGTGGACTGTTGGTACCCCACCTAGACTGGATTGGTTTAACTTGGCACAGTACTTGTAAGCAGGACACACACTATGGGTAGCGGTCAAGCAAATGAACTTTGATTGACGGTTATGCAAATGCACTTAGATTTAGGAAAATAAAAGTTTGTTTTTTTTAAAAGTAAACAACTAGTAAACAATATTATATTGTATGCATTGTGCACACACAGTAAAAGCTGTGAGCCTGACACACACACTTGCAAGCAGGGGCTAGCAGGGAGACAGGCAAATGAAGTTAGATTACACAGAAAAAAAACAAAGAAAAAAAAATGATGTTATAGCCCTAAAAAGGGCTTTTTGGGGTGCTGTGTTTACAGCAGAGATCTGATAGCCCTAAAAAGGGCTTTTTGGGGTGCTGTGTTTACAGCAGAGATCTGATGAGTCCTTCAGCACTGCACTGGACACTGAATAAACTTGCCTAGCTATGGTATTCCCTATTGATGCAGTATCACCTACACTTTACCTCCTCTCAGTAAGACTGCAAGTTAGTTCTGATTCCAAAATGGCTGCTGTCCATGAGGTAGAAGGGTGTGGAAGGGAGTGTATGCTGCTGATTGGCTGGAATGTGTCTGCTGACTGTGACATGCAGGGTCAAAGTTTGCTCAATGATAAAGTATTGGGGGCGGGTCGAATCTCGCATATGTTCGCTGTTCGCCGCGAACGCGAACATGCTATGTTTGCCGAGAACAATCCGCCGGCGAACTATTCGCAACATCTCTACTAAGAGGTATAGGGGAAGAAGTGATGAGAAGGAGAATAAAAGGGAAGCACAATAAGAGATCACATTATAGTCAGATGTTACACACATATTGTATCTTTTGTTAGCCAATACTTCATTAATAAATGTCTTTCTTTAAAAGAAAATACAACAAATTTGCTATCCAACATTATAGCACATCAAACAAGAATGGGGTTACAATATAGCTTGAAGACCTAATAATTTATTTAAATAGTATCCTTAAATATTAAGATAAGGTGAGATAAGATTGATGAGATATCTTATATGAGATCACAGATTCCATTTATCTCATATCTTTAAGAATGAAACAAACTTACCCTGTAATAATCCCATCAGTGTTTCCATTGTTTTTAGTACGACTTTCATTTGGTTGGGTAGAGCTTGTTGGTTTCAGACCTCGACCAAAGCTCACCTCGCAGCCAGTGTTATTTGGGATACTACAATCTTGTGTTTGTTTGTGTAACATATCCAAAGGCCTTGATAATAAAAAGATGTATGGATCAAAGTATATATCTGTCTGGAGACATCCTGAAATTACATTTGTCATTTGGTTCAAGAATCTTTGCACCTTGGTGCACGTCCACCACTAGTGGTAGTAGGTATCTATTTGTCTGCACCTTCTCTAGCACAAGTGGTTTGGTATTTCACCCATTCTATAATAACTTATCTGGAGTGATGTACCACCTGAATAAGGTTTAATTACCCTGCTCGTTATAGTTCACACCAAAAGTCAACTTGCAATGTATATAAGATCTCACTACAGTATCTCTTTCCCACTTTATCATATAGTGGAGCTTGAGTGGTTGTGTGTTGTCATACAATACATTGTAGCATGTGGAAATTGTAGCTTACGGGAGCCCGTAGTGTAGCCCATAAGCTAATTTGATATTCAATTGGTGTCTAAGCCTTTGACCTTTCAAGACCACAAGAGTTACAATCACAAATCGCTATTCAATTGTTACAATTCCTCAAGCCCGCAAATCGTCAATCAAAATTTTTTTTTATATGTGTTATTTCCATGTTATATCTATGGGTTACAGACTGAAAATTCCTGTAGTTGTGAAAATTGTGACTTCCAACCCATCTAAGCCTTTGATCTTTCAAGCCCATAAATGTTACAATCGCTAAAGTCGCTATTCAATTGCTATAATTCCTCAAGCCCGCAAATGTTTTCACACCCTCAAATGGCAAATGTAGAAGAAAATCCTACGGGTACCAAATAGGACTCACAAGGGGGTTTAACCCCTGATCATAGCACTGTAAATGCAAATAAATAATCAATAATGTGGTTTTAAAGTCGGGAAAGCGATGATAGACATTAGAATTAATTGCACAACAGTCTCAAGCCCGCAAATTAGCAATAACATTTTTTTTTATTTTGTTTCATTTTGGTGTCGTATCAATCTCAGGAATCAATGAGTTAATACATGTGGCACAGTGTGGCATATAAGTTGCTAGAAATGTTGGTACAAGGACAGGCTAGCGTAAGACAAGGACCTCCAGGTTAGTGCTCTCTGAGACACTGTACTGTAAGGTAGAGGGAATCTTACAAATGTAAATGTATGGCTTAAAAAGCTGTGTAGGAAGGTGGATTTGGGGTTATTGTTGATTGAAATACCACTGTAATGTAGGAAACACCTGCTATATCCATATATTATGTAACAAAATGACTAGATCAGAGAATCCATAGGTCAAGAGAAACAAGAAAAACATGGGGGTCATAAAGGAAGTGTCTGAGCATTGCATGAGGCCACAGCCATCATTTGCTTAGCCAGGGAGAACACTGAGCAGCCTAGCTGTGATTTGCCAAACATCGGTACATTAACCAGTCAGTGCTGTTTCCCTGGTTGTATATAGTGTCACGAGTGGTGTTAATTTTATATGCAGTGATGCCGGAGGGAGTAATAAAACTATGAGTTGGGTCTATACCTTAAACCTGGGAACTCTGTCAGCCTCCAGTAGCCACCACCATCTAGCCCTAGTCCAATCCCCCAGGTACCCCTAACCGCTATCCAGGAGATTCAAACCTGTGGCCTCTATCAATAGTCTCCCCTGCCAGTGCGTAGTCTGTCTAGACTATGCTAACTAAGACATAAACACAGTTAACTGAGCATAGAAGACTTCAATAGATGTTAAGTGGTTAATGTGAAAAAGGTTAAGTGGTGTCAAATAGCTGTGACCGATACCCCTTTGATCAGGGGTAAGTGGTGTAACTGATAGTCCTTTGATCCTTTGCCTGCATTTAACTGCAAATTACCGTATGATTTATGAATGGCATCTAGTGTATACACACCACACAATACTATGGAGCTCATTCATTAAAAATATGAAAGGAGCTCAGAGTTCTAGAGTAAAATACACAGTTTGTGATCCCCTCCCTGGGATCCTAGCCTTCTTAGACCCCTCTCAGATCAGCCCCTGCTGAGCTAACATCTACCTTGGTACTATCTTCCAGTATTAACCTACTCTTCCCTTTGCCACCCTCCCATTTGGAGTATGATGACAGTTCCTATCGCCCCTCCATGTCTTTGTGGCCATTGTTCCATATAGAGGTCTTTATATGACCAAATGTGTTATTCTGAGAAGCTGGTCATGTTGACCTAGTATTGAATGAGCAGACTCGGTGAACCCCTCTGGGAAACACATAGCTTCTTCTCCAGAGACCTATACTTAGGTCATGCACCAATCCCAGGCCAAGGCAGTTAGTCTGCATTGGTTCAGGGCTAGCACAGGTTTACAATCAAATTAGTGCCTACCGGAGCATCGTTGATTTGGGCGGAAATATGAAAAATCCTAGAGTTTTGCAGACATTGTTTGCTTAGGCAAATACAGAGATTGTACTTGTAACGGAACCCATCACTGTTTTACCCTGTTTTATGATTATTATGGTTAAAATATGATCCTACTATATGTATGTTGGTTTATGCTCTGCAGAATATTAGCCAGACTTTTGCAGACCTAGGCTAATACATAATCCTATTACAGAGACTCAAGAGATAAGGGAGTCGATTGTATAAACTATTTCCATTCTCAGATAAGAACAAAGAAGGATGATCTAATTAATGTCTGATTGTATCCAAGTTGCCAGGGAGGTGTGGCTCACCTATTGTCCTATATGTGTATTGTATGGGGGATATGTGAAATGTTTGTGTGTTATGGGTAAAAGATACTTTTACTAACTTTTGAACCCCTGGTCTGATTCATGCCATTTTTTAATATGTTGTTCCCCTGGGTGAGAGCTATTGAACGGTGCTGGACTTAAAGTTGTACCCCCTGTTTTTGGGGTACATCCAGAATGTGGTTAAAATTGTGTCTGTTTTAATTGTGTTACCTGTTATCTGAGGGGAGGAGACGTGGGTGTTGAACCATGTATCTAATTGGCTGTGATAATTATGTGGGTGTAGCCCTTCAGAGGGCACCATTGCATAAAAAGAGATTCCCCTGTCATTAAAGATAGTTCTACTTGACCCTTCAAAACGTAGTCTCGTCTCGTTATTGGAGGGGATCGCTATCATACTGGGGATTGCTATGCTTTTGCATACTCCCTTGAGCTGTAACTACTGAACGCTTGTTCCTGATGTACTATCCTTGGAGTCTGTGGTGGTTTTGGTGTCCGGTGCAGTGCTTGTAGGCCTCGACGCAAGCTAGGACGCGTCCATCAACGGAGGTACCCGGTCGGGGTGCTAGTAGATCCGTTACAGTACTATTGTAGGTAATAAATGTATATAAGCCAGGGGATGAAAAATTAAGCTATGCTCTCTTGTGGATAACATATAGAAGGTGTGGTCCTTTTATTGAGAGAAATGTATGTTGTGAGTAAGAATGAGAGAAGTCCTGTCCATCCTGTATTAGGGGATTCAACAAACCACGGGGTCCTAGGGCTGCTACTGTGGTGATGGCTCAAACCCTACCAAAGAACAAGTCCTGACACTAATATTTACCAGCAGTTTGGCTATCTCATTCTATATTGGTGACAAAAAGGTTCTATAACTAATATTTTAGACTCCTCTACTGATCTGCAATATATACGCTCCCAACTCTATTACATCTATTTCTTCTATTACAGCATTCACACCCAAAAATTATACTGGGAGGAAATGTAATAATTTAGCTGGATCCAAATGTGGACCGGAAAAAAACAATCATTATCCACATTACAAACCATTACAAATGCTTGGTCCAATCTAGAAATGGCAGATGTGTTGAGGGTAATACGCCCCTGGAGAAAGGATTTTCCACTCCAGGGTTCATGATTCCCTAACTAGAGATGATTAGATATTATACTCCAAGTCTCTCATCAATAAAGTAAAAAAGTAAATCTTAATTTAACTGACGTACACCAAAATATGTAACAAATATGCAAGACTTCCTGACCACTTTCATTCATATGAAGAAAACTCTTCATAAAAAATAATAGTAATAATATTGCATTATCACATTGTAATTGGTCAAGGAACAGAATGCGTATTGTAAGCAGTTCTGAATCTACATCTCATTGCTACAAATAACTGTAGTCCATATACAATATATCTTGGTTTTCAAATACATTTATTATATCTATAGGGCCTACAGCTGGATATCACATAACAAGTCCAGTATATAATGAGTAGGGGGCATTGGATTTGTTGCGTTATTATGGCTTTATCCTTAATGATTCGCAGCGCTAGCTCCCATTCCTATATACACTTGACTAGTTGCGTGGTTACAACGTCTGAAGATGGAATACATTGTTAGGATATCATACAAAATCATACACATCATACCTGTGTGGGTCTGCCATCTGCAGCTCATGCAGCTCATGAAAACACAGACTCTGAGTGCAGTGTTTTAAATTAGCTAGTCGTTAACCATGTCTCAGCAGAATGTTGCTGAGGGATAGGCACTGATTGGCTAGTATGAGACACTGCACAACCAGTACTACTCTATTGCGTGTTCATGAGCTACAGAGGGCAGACCCGAGCATTTGTAGGATTGTAGGCAATAACAACACAGCTTATAAGAACGTATAAAAGTAAATAGATACACTGGTATATTATATATTATATATCTAGTAGCATCCAGAGACCTTCCATGTCTTTTTAAGTCTAAACCAAAGCAGGAATCTTACATAACTGAATTATCCCAATTAAATAGAAGGACATTTTTAGGAAACAAGAGGGACATGCAAAGTCTCTGGCAGTGACAGTATGACGTGTCTTTAACTACTTTACTATGTTTTAATCTCCATTTATTTGTATGTTTCCTCTCTTCAGGGGACAAGCAAAGACCCCACAAGCAAGACTCCACCTCCTGTTACGGAAGATCAGTATAAGAGCCTGTAGGGTGAAGAAGTAACAATATATTGCATTAGAAAACCAGTTCCAAGCAAAGGTACAAGACAGGTACAGACTGTTACTCATCAGTACTAGGAAGTAGATTATTTATAGTATTAGCAGCAGAGTCATAGTCATAGCCGCATGAACATGAGCTTTCAGTTGGGCGAAGCTGATGTTGGATGATCCTCTGCGCAGTCTCAGGACATGTAGGATGAGGGAGGTGATGGTCAGACCCAGTGATATCACAGATAGAAGTAATGGGACACAAATTGCTGCATTCAGTCCATAAATGAACAGTCTAATATCCCTATAACCAGACAGCTGTCCATGGCTGGAATTATTTGTGTTATTATCCAGGTTGTCAGAAGGAACATATAAGATGGTAATAACCAACAGGAGGGTCATCAGACTGAAGGATAATAGGATGGATCCTGAGAGCAACCAAGGCAGCAATATGGAGAATCTCAGCTTTAGATAAGTGATCAGACGGTGCTGGAAGGTGACAATCTTAATGCAGTAGAAGGTACATAACCAGGCAGTGATCCAGGAGCTGGATAGAAAAGTGCTGCAGAAAACATCATAGATAAAGTAAAAACTGTATGAAGAAAACACATCAACAAAAAATGGTATAATGTTACCGAAACATTGCAGGCTCAGTGTTGTGATATTGAATGGTCCTAGGACAAGTAGAATGAGGTCAGCAGAGCTTTGCTGTCCACCTTTAACCCAGTCTCTAAAACTGACAGCCATGATAAAGACATTGAGTGGGACTCCAGACATGAGGGCAGTGATGGTGATGGTTAACAGTGCAATAGCTTCTGGCTGCATTATTAGGAGTCTCTATAGATGCCACAAAAAAGCTTCAGAGCTTGGAAATAGCTTCTAGAAGGTCTGTAGATGTTTGTGCTTCCTAAAGATCTTCTTCTTACAGGCTTGAAAGGGATGTCTCCCAGACACTGCTTTACAAGAGGAGATGTCCAGACTGGCACCGCTCCGACACAGCTTTACTGCACATTAATCACCTGGATAGTTGCATAGATTTGGCGATTTGCATGGATTCAAATGAAGATGGTATGTCCGTCCCATATTCTGGTTATTTTTCCCCAGATCGTTTCTCAAAAAATAAAAACAGCAAAACCTTTAAACTTTTTCCCTACTGAAAAAAATAATTCACCTCTTTTCTGTTTTAGACATTGAGGCATACAGGGTCGTGACAGAATATTTTGGATTAGTGATGAAGAAATCCATCTAACTGCTAGTGTTTGCAATAGAGAAGGGATTCATTTTTATTTTAAATGAGACATTAGGCCAGGTATAAGTGGTTTTTTTGTTTGGCTTCCTCTGGGTCAAGTGATATAAAACAAGATAGGTATTATACGAATATTAATACTTTTTTAATTTTTTTTATTTATATGATATAAGACATATAAAATAGTTTAATCCATCATTTCAATTCAGCCATAGCAGTACATAATTAATTCATAATTATCTTAAATATATTATGCTAAAAATTACAAACTAAGCAAATACATCAAACACACAAAATGTAAAAAAAAAAAGAAAAACGCAAAAAAAAATGTGAAAAGATGTATAAATATGTGCAGAGGGTGTCGAGTTAGGGGTAGTCAAGTGTAGAATTATTATTAAATATCATTGTCTAACTGTTTGAGAAATGTCATCCCAAATTTTCAATTTCTCTTTAAGAGCCTTAGTAGATGCAAATTCATCAAAGTCTTTTTCCCGAGATCTATTTTTTTATATTATTGTTTTTATTTCAGTCCATGTCGGAATTTTGGTTTGTTTCCATCTTGAGACAATGAGCCGTTTAACAACAATTACTACTTGAATGATAAGAGCCTTCACATGCAGGGTACAAATCCTCAGGGAATATATGTAATAGGGCTATCTCTGGCAGCAGGGGAAGCTCCAGTTTCAGCAAATTTGTCAATTGAGTGAAGCATTCTGACCATAGATCAAAAATATCCTTGCATTCCCACCATATATGGTATTGAGTGCCTGATACAGTATCGCCAGCACTATTTAGATTGTATATATTTTCTAATATGAAACATGTTAGTGGGGACCAAATACCATATATTACTTAATTTGAAGTAACCCTCCCTATATGATGAATTCTTTACAAATCTATCTGATAGATGAATTTTTGAGATCCACTTCCCATTTTATCAAGTTGTTAGACATTTTAAGACAATTATTATTAGTTTTTGAGTAGTCCTCCATTTTCGCATTTCATTTTTTTAATATCTGGAGTTCTGATTTTGTTTTTTGCATTTCCTGCGCTAATAATTCGTATTATCTCTCATTTTGACAATTTTTTTTTCTAATTTTTCTGATTGCGACTGAACCGCATTAATAGCTGTTGTTTTATGGGCTATTTTTGTAGTCAAATCTTTAATTATCGAGGCCCTTAATTCTTGCAAGAGCTTTTTCATTAATCCAATAGTCAATTTTTGTCCATCTGTTTCAGGCTCCCTCATTGAATTATCTCGTCTAGAGACATCATTACTAGAGGATTGGGCCATTGAAAGATCCAAATTAGCCTCAAATTCTACTGCTGGGAATATTTCTTCAGTGGTATTTAATTTACTGAGGGATAAAAAGAATTACCCAGAGTTTTTTTTTCTGTTGGTTCGTTTATGCTCTTATTTTATTTCCCCCCCCCCCCCTTTTTCTTCATCCTCTTTAGTTAGCTGTTAGTTTGGTATAAATGATTACTAATTTAGATATACTATTATTCCACTCTTTCCAAATCTTTCCAGACTATAGCTCATATATTTACATATCACATATCAAATACTGTTGGTTAGCAGCTAGTCACAAAATTGTCACATATCACCATATAGGATCTCAAAAAAGAACACAAATACAATATTGTTACTCCGACTTCTTACACAAGTTCTTATAATTGTTCAAAGACCATCCTTTTACTCAATGAAGATTGTCTTTAAATTGTTGGAGACACTTCCCATTATTTTAAATGTGTAGTTTTTCTGTTCCTTCTATTTGTGTCTAGTCTTTGTTATTTCTTTTTTGAACTATTTGGTTTAACCTGAATTTTTACCTAAATTTGGACCTGAAATGACGATTGATAATATTCACACTGCACTATTTACCATTCAAAGATGCTTTTATGAGGAAAGCATACGAAAAAAAGGTCTTTTGGTGTCCCTTACGAGAATTTAAAGATATTTTCTGATTTATCTGCTGAGACACGCAGTAAAAGGAGAGAGCTGAGAAATAGTACTAAAAGTTTATGGGACGATCAGATAACTTACAAATGGGGTCACCCCACAAAATTGTTCATAATTATGGGCAATAAGGGAAGAGGGTAGAGGATATAGTGTTTTTAATCCCCTCTTTGGGGGCTACATTTATGAAAATGTAATAGGGTTATGAGTACAGTCTCTCTTCACTATATAAAGGAATTTTGGGGGGGGATTTATAAATATGTATTTATATTGTATAGCTTTATCTATTTGATTTATATTAATGAGTTATATTATAGACATATTTTGGGAGATTGCACTAAGTAGATTTTCTTACAGGTTTTTAGTTGTGAAAGACCCTAAATGGTGGAATTTATAAGGTAAATAGATTTGTAAAGATTTCCCTTTTAGTGTGATGATTAAGGGAAGTATTAAGATGACTGGGGAATATACAACATTATTATTATATTAAATTACTTGAAGGTATTTATATTTGTTTAATATTAAGAATGACGTAATTAATTGTCACTTGCAAAAATAGGATGTTTGGATGGATTTAATGCGGTTGTTGAATTGAACGTTTTTTTTATTAAGCTGGGAATAATGCATTTAAACATTATATCACATTAAGGTTTGAAAATATTTAAGATGTGGTTCACTAATATTGAAATGTAATGGTAAGAGGAAAGAGATGAAGGATTAGACCCTAAGTAGCCCTAAGAGCAAAAGGAAATGCTATTTATTGACTGATAAATGAGAGATTTTAAAATATGGTATAACAAATGCCCTCACATGTTCCCTCTCTCTCACTCCCTATTTGATTAAATTAATATTGAGGAGTTTCCGTTGAAAATTTCCTGTCAAGGTCTTATTTTGAACTTAAAGAAGTTCAATATCACCGCTACCCAATTGGAACCCCACACAAATTTGGAGGGTTGTAGGAAATGTAGCGGCAATGATTCATCTTTTTTACTGGGTAAGTATATTGTGAGAATGTATATTGTAATGATGGTAATTGGCGAGCTGAGGAGTAGACCTCACATGGCGGTGAGAAGGGTGAGCCCAATGAGGGTAGGCAAGTAACTATTAATTGGGTAGATAGTTTAAAAACATAACTATGGCCACATTAAAATATGTAGTCAGAATGTCCAAGGACTTAATGTGCCCTTTAAAAGACATTTTGACATAATCTGTCCAGAAGAAACACATTTCCAAACAGGTAAGATTCCTTATTTTAAGATGAAAAGTTTTAATGACAAACTGGATGCAACATTTAAAAAGAAAACACGTGGGGTCAATTTCCTGTTTAGTAAAAATTTAGATTTAATCGAAGATATAACCTTGAAGGAGCCTGATGGCTTTTACATTTTATGGAGAGGCCTTATAGATAAAGAATAGCTTACAATAGTTAATATCTATGTCCCTAATACAGGTCAAATAAGGTTCCTGAATGAAAAATTTTAAATAATAAAAAAATACAGTAATATTAAACTGAAAATTTGTGGAGACTTTATTTGTGTCTCACTGTAGACTTAGACACAAAATAAGAGAAATGTCCCATTCCAGATGCCCAAGTCAAACAAAATGCATAGTATTTCCAGAATCCTTTAATGACAGGGCCTATATGATTCATAGAGAACCTTACATGCAAATAAGCATTTCTCCTATTACTCACATAGACATCAAACATTTGTTAGATTGATTACATCCTAATTTAGGAAGCCTTACTAAAAAGAATGATTAACATAGAATTGCCACCCATAACGTGGTCAGGCCATGGCATGGCTTCTATAAAAATTACATTGGACTTACCTCCTTTAGAGCAACCTCCATAGAGATATAACATAAATTTAACCGAAGACTTAAAAATTAAAGAAGACCTTAGAAGAGAGGTAGATATTTTTTTGCAATAAATAGCTTATCTATTCAATTGAAAGTAATGATATGGATGGCTCACAAGGCGTGTATCCATGGACTGCGGATTAGCTGGCAAAACCTTTGGAGAAACGAAGGGGTCGGCCTGCAAGAGAATTACATATTGAATTGGCCAAGCTGGATAGAAAGATTAAGAGAGATTTTGATAGACCAACTCAAGAACAAATCAGGTTGATCCAGCAGCAAATCAAAAGAATAGAACATGAAATCTTGGATAATTACACATGGGCGTTACAGCAAAAGTTGGACCATTATGGGAACAAGGCGACAGATTGCTGGCCACTAAATTGAAGATAAAGAAGATGACAAATAGAAGAACAGATTGTCTTAGACATAAGGATTTAATTTTAACTAACCCCAATGATATTGCCAAAAGTGTTGCCCAATATTTACAATTTGAAAGATAATGAAGGTTTTGTGAAGCCCACTGGTTGTGAGATACAAGAATTTTAAGATAAAGTAAAATTGCCAAAAATTTCTGAAAAAATTGGATTTTTAAATAGTGAAATCACAGGAAAAGAAAGGGATATGGGAACCAAGTGAAAGACCCTATGTTTGTCACAGTGTGAGGGATAAGACCCCCTGTGATGTAAATACATTATTATACTTTTTCAGTGATAATATTGTAAGGTAAATGACCTGTAAGGTAAATAATTTTAGTAAAGAATAATTCAACAGGTATTTTAGTTCAGTTATACTGCTTTTAAGTGATCTTTCAATCTGAGCAATCTGATTGGTTCAAAATATTCAAAGTACAGAGTGAGAAAAGTGACCCATTCTGATTAGCTGATATAGGATTTGACATCTAGTTCAGCCAATTAGAATGATCAAAATTAATATTTAAAGAGATAGTAAGCTCTTCTAACTTGATCGGCTGCATCTTACAGAGCAAGTTATGTAATAATTTAATAAAACTTGTCTTTATGTGTAGTGTTTTTTTTCCACTGTATGATTATTATGTGAGAGTTAGTCAGTGAGACTGAGTGCGAGTGTGACTGATTGAGTGTGTGAGTGTGACTAAATGAGTGAGTGTGTGTGACTGAGTGAGTGTGACAGAGTGAGTGTGACTGAATGTGTGCGTGTGACTGAGTGAGTGTGACTAAGTGAGTGAGTGTGTGCGTGTGACTGAGTGAGTGAGACTGAGTGTGACTGACTGACTGAGTGTGACTGACTGAGTGTGTGAGTGTGACTGAGTGAGTGTAACTGAGTCAGTGTGACTGAGTGTGTGAGTGTGACTGATTGAGTGTGACTGAGTGAGTGTGACTAAGTGTGAGTGTGACGGTATGACTGAGTGAGTTAGACTGAATGAATGAGTGAGTGTGACTAAATGAGTGAGTGAGTGAGTGTGACTGAGTGAGTGTGACTGTATGTGACTCAGGGGGTGAGTGTGACTGAATGAGTGAGTGCATGTGACTGAGTGAGACTGACTGTTACCGTGTGTCTGAGTGAGTGAGACTGAGTGTGACAGTCTATGTGACTGAGTGTGACTGAGTGAGTGTGACTGAGTGAGTGTGACTGAGTGAGAGTGACTGAGTGAGAGTGACACACTGAGTGTGACTGAGTGAGCGTGACTAAGTGTGACAGTCTCTGTGACTGACTTACTGAGTGTGACTGAGTGTGACTGTGTCAGTGTGACTTAGTGTGTGAGTGTGTCATTAAGTGTGAGATAGTGTGAATGTGAGAGAGTAAGTGTGTGAGAGTGACTGAGTGAGTGTGAATGTGACTGGGTGAATGTGTGAGAGTGAGTATGTGAATGTGACTGTGTGAGTGTGACTGTGTTTGACTGATTGAGTGTGAGTGTGACTGAGTGATATATACACACATAAACACACAAACACACTAGTCAATCCCTTAAGCCCCTCAAAAAAGGCATACCAATTGGGCAGTACATTAGCATCTGCAGAAATTGCGTTACTTTACAAGCTTTTACAGTACAGGCGGACGCTGTTAGAAAGAGGTTTAAAGAGCGGGGCAACCACAGTCAAATTTTAAAAATAGCCTACAAAAATGATCTACAAAGATCGCTCACAACTGCTATACAACCATAAAATAAATGAAAAAGAACAGCAGACCCGCTGCATAATGACATATGGAGACAACAGTAGTGCAATTGTGTCTACTATGGATAAGTATTGGCATCTCCTTATTGAAGATCCAGCACTCAAAGAAGTCATTCCACCAAAAGACTCAGTTACCTTCAGAAGAGGAAGAAGTTTGGGAGACATGCTTACCCAAAGGACTTTTCCAATGCGGACATTGTAAGGCCTGTAGATTCATAAAACCAGAGAAAGTATTTTCTCATTCAGTTATGGGTAAAAGATACCCCTTGAAAAGTTTCTTTAATTGTACCTCCACTTTTGTAGGTTATATAATAGTATGCCCCTGTAAAAGCATTTATGTTGGCAAAACAGACCGCCAACTGCGTACATGGATCCTGGAACACGTGTCTTCTCTAAAGAACCATCTGGACACACCAGTGGCTAGGCATATACAGTAAAGCTATACCATCAAAACAGGATAGAGAGCCTAGAATTCCATGTTATAGACACAGTATTCCAAGGACCTTGAGGAGGCAATAGAAGTAAATAACTTCTCCAAGTAAAAAGTAAATGGATCTACCTCCTCAAGGCACAGGGCTTTTTAGGCCACAACAAGGGCTTTTCTTTTACAGCCTTTATCTAGATAAGATGTATTGAGGTAAAAGCCTGTATACGTACCTTTAGGTTCAAGATTAATGAGTCAGTTTATACCTTTATTTTTTTTTTTAAATAAGTGCAAAGCCAGGATAAATTAATTAATGGCCATTTAGGCCAAAATGTTTTCATTGAAATTAATATTACAACATATTTTAGATATTACAGCCTCTCCTTAAAAACATATATACATTGGAATTACATGTTCAAGATGGATGGTGGTATAACATGTCACTATGTCTCTCTCTCTTTATAGCAAAAAGATTTGCAGAATTAAAAACTTTAATTATGCTTAAAATATTGAGATGAAAACTTGCATAGGCATTCTGACATTGGCTTATATCTCCTTAAGTAACTTCGCCTTCAGCGAATAAAAATCATTGAGCTCAAGCAAGAAGATATTAAATACAAATTTAAAATGTGACTATTCTCTTGACTAAAGAAATATACAAAAAATGTAATGGCCTTTAAATGTATACTTATAACTTGTTACAATTTAAATAAGTATAGAACATATAACAATCAATCTAAACTGTGATCAACATTCAAGAGTAGCTGCTAAGAGAAGAGATTTCATTTATTTGCATAAAAAATGTACAAACATAGTGGTTATTGATTGTGTTGACCATAACATTTTCATTAATCTTTAGCAATTCTCACCGTTAATAGATGAATTTATATTATTGTAAAACATGCTGTTGAAATAAAATCATTAACAGTCCTCTTACTTATAAATCTAAACCTACAATATCAGCAGGCTGAAGGTTCAATCTAAGCCATTTATTTCTATTAGGAAATGTGCAATGATTAATACATTCTAAATATATCTTGACTACACATTGTATTAGAATAACTCAATTCTCTATTACTTCTACTTATACCCAACTATAGTTTACACTTGATCTCTATCTTTATTCCGTCTCTCCAGTTTGAGGGTTTGTCTGGACAGCAAAGTGTCAATAAAAAAACAGTACTCTCCTCATTTAAATACATCCGTAAATCACGTGTCCTCGATTAACCAATCATGTCGAGGGCCTGGATTTGTGATGTACACAGTGCAAGGAACACTGCATTTAAACAGAGCGCGCCAAAGGTTTACTCCAGGATGCCTAGCCTTTGAGAAAGTTGCCTTAAAGCAACGAAACCGGTCGTCCTGGAGGCGTAGGGCTTTTGTGGACATGTCATGCAGGGATGGGTTGGAGCACGGTGAGCGGTATCGCATGGCCACATGTGCTTAATTGTTGAAAGCTGTGAGGTTCCCGTATCAGGGTAACCCATATACAGAAAATGAAGCTTAGCTGCATTCCACTAGGGGTAATTATAACCTGTAGCCTCCACAATTATTGATTTATGTCATTGGACCTGTGACATATAACAACTGTTACATTCCCTAGTACATTTTTCTAAGCAATAGCCCATCTTTTTAATTTTTTACTTTCACTTTTTGTGTCTTTAGCCTCGCCTCACATGGCTGTCTGATGATTTTATTTATATATGAGGACATCCATCCAATCTGTACTAATTGTATATGTACATAACTAACTGGGTTATTTATCCCTGATTACACCTCATTGTCAAAGGATATTATAACAGTTACTAGGCGCTAGATTTATAGCGCTATAGTCTACATAACTTTCTGCATGTTTAAGACCTATGTGTATTTAGATATTGATAATTATTTGTTACCTAGCCAGGACATTTTGTGTTCAATCACTATACAAATTAGCTATATGTGCTTACCATATATATCTTTCTCTATACTGTAAGGATTTATATATTTATGAATTTATATTCACTCTTTAGCTTATATACTAGTATTGCTTACTTGGCGGGATAGTGTCTGCCCACAGATATTTATGCTTTATTAAATGTGCACATTGTTTAAACTTCACACTAATTAATTTTTTTTTATTATTCAACACCATCAAGTCTGATTATTGAGCTATCTACTATCTACTACTACTAAACTACTATCAGTTTGATCTATCTCATTCTTTATATACACAGGCCCTCATTTAATTGCAATTTGGGCAATTGAATAGTGCTCTAAATAAGCACATAACATATATTTTTAAAATAAGTTTTTCGTTTTTAGAAAACCTTGTTTTTGATTGATGTTTACTAACTAAAAACTTCTTTAAAAAAATATGTTATGTGCTTATTTAGACCCCTATTCAATTGGCCAAATTGCAATTGAATGAGGGCCACAGTGTTTAACCAATGGTAAATTAATATATCATTAATTATCTCGTCCTATTTTTTGTTTTGATGCACATAAATAATATACATTTTTTAGTTGGTGTATGGCTCTGCCGTCAAATATTCTGGTTTTAAATACACCTGAAAGCGGGGCTCTTTGATTTTTCACTAATGATATTAATGTAATTCCCTTTACACATCTATAATTGTTTATATACACACACATATATATATATATATAATTGAAGAGTGAAGCAGCCGTGAATGTCCAGTAAACTAGTAATTTAGTAATTATTAATCCATATATATATATATATATATATATATATATACATAGATTAATAATGAGTATTGCAATATAATTTGATACCTTTTGTATTGGACAAACGTCTTATTTATAATGACAAGCTTTTGAGTGTCTTAACCTCCCTTTATCAAGTCTCAAGCAATACTACATGAGATGGAACCCTCAGTTTGAATAATAACAGCAGATGCAGATAGAGTGGAAACAGCATCTGACATCATCAGGTAAATACATATATGGGAAATAAACACAACATAGCAAAGGAAACATATATACACATATTATATACACATGTACGTTAATATATACATGAAAAAGCAGAGCACTGTAGTCCACAGTGATATCTTTCCTGTTGGACAAACACCTCACTAAGAGTGCTAAGTCTGTTATAGTATAAGAAGAAAAAAAAAAAATCACATGTAATTCTGATAATGTGTTAGAAACCCCAAGTCTATATTAAGTCATGTGTTTTTAGAGTTGAAGAATGTGATCATCGTTATTTCAAATGCTTTTCTCTCTTGGATGTTTTTACATTTTCCTCTATTTTGACTTTTAAGTTTTGGATGGAGTGATCATCCTGACTAAAATGGTGTCCTACTGGGCTACAATAACTGTCTTCATTATGTTTTCTTATTGAATGCCTGTGTAAATTCATCCTTAAATGCATTTTTGGCCGGTTTCTCCAATGTAACAGCCTGTGTCACATAAAGTACATTGTATTATATAAACCACATTGGACGATGTACATGAATATGATCCTGATGTTATAGGTTTTGTTGTTATGTGTGGCTGTTTCATCATTACACATGTGTTGGCATAATTTACAGGCACGTTTGTTACAAGGTTTAGTTCCATTTTTTGTATTCAGTTGTTCATTTGCCAATTTTCTGCTGACAAGTTTTTGTTTCAGGTTTTGGTGGCAAATTTCTTATATTTTCATTTAATCCTTGTACTTAGTAAATTGTTAATTGATCTAGAGGAAGTCAAACCCCCCCAAAAAAAACATTGAAACACTGCCAATTGTCTAAAAAGGAAGAAATAATCCTTGCTGACCCCAAAATAATAGTGATTTAGTTACTTTCTGGATCAATATTCCTCCTTCTCTAGTTATCCTACATAACCTTGACAGCTCTTTTTATTCAAACATATATCCACCCCCCTTTTTAACGTTATGTACTGAATTTGCTTTCACAACCTCCTTTGGTAGAGAATTCCACAGTATCACTGCCCTTACTGTAAAAAACTCTTTTCTTTCTTTAAAGTGGATTATTTTATCTTCTGACCTCGGCAGACGCCCTTTTATCAGTTGAAAACCTCTTGGCATATAAAGTTGCCCTGACAAAGCCCTATATTGACCATGGAGGTATACAAGGGGATCATATGCCCTTTTAGGGTCCTTTTTGCAAGAGAAAATACATTTACTTCAGTTATTTCTGTCTTCCTAGTTTATAATTCCACCCAATCTTTCTTTCCTCTTATAGGAGCTTGTTACAAATCAACATTTACAAAAAATAGTAAGAAAATGCATATGAAAACCAAACTTAAACTTCACAACATTAAACCCTGAGATACATTTCTTAGCATTACAAAAGGGAAAGGTATACACTCCACCTATGGAGTGATCACTCTTTGATGCGTAGGACATGTCTACAGAAAGTCTTTTTCAGTTTGGAGCTCCCAGAGATCAAAATGGCAGCTTGAACAGTAGGGTACAACAAAGTATACAAATGAACAATTGTAGTCCTTACACTCACCGATGACATGGGGAAGGAGGCCATTGTGGCTGTACACAGGTTGAAAGTCACATAGAAAATGACAAGAAGTACCATGGTTCTACACGCTCTGTAATGGGTTTTAAGCTGTTGCCCATTGAAATTGAATGCATTGAGTTTTATTCTCCAAATGTGTCCCAAGAGAGAGGCCAAAGTAAAACCTATGGAGGTTACTGTAAGCATGAGAGGTAGGAAACATCCGAATGTTATAAAGACCATACCATAGAAGAAGTCAACATTAAACTGGATCACATCATCATTTCCAGTGTGATTGTTAGTTACATTTCCAGTTATCTTCTGCTGAATTCCAAACTCAACACACCAAATGGAGGGGACGCTGATGCCCAAGGACCCCATGGCTGTGACCATCAGCAGCTTTGGTACCACGACAGAGAGTCCCATCTTCAGACTTGTCATTAGGTTGTGCTTGAATCTGACTATAGTCACACAGTAGAAGGAGCAGAGCCAGGTGGGGAGCCAAGAACTAAAATAATTAAGAAAAAAATGAACAAAGACTATAACTGAGCTGAATTCTTTGGAGAACATTGTGACCGGTGAAAGCACAGAAACATATCCTTCTATAGTAAGCATGCTCTGTATGATCACGTTGGTTAGTCCCATGGAAAATTGGATTTGTTTGCTGGGACTTAGTGTGAAGTCCTCATTCTGGTCATGAATACTCACAGCTAATATGAAACAGTTAAGTAAAAGTCCAATAATGGTTTCAACTAAACTGAGGGCTACAGTAACGATCAGATGTAGAGAAGGCATGTTCTGTCTGTCCTTGCTGCGGCTTGATGGTAAATTGAGGTATCTGCCTGCGCCACGTTGTGTACACTTTAAATAACCAGTAACTTATGCAAATTTGATTATGATTCTTTGCTGAGAGTTTTGCATTTGGTGTCAATCATATTTGCAAGTCAACGTCGTATTATAACCAGTTAGAGTTGACAGCAGGTGATTTGTGATAAAATAATGATGCTCCCATGAACTGATTTATCATAACCGACAAGGACATTTATTGGTAAGTTACACATTAGAAGGCTACACATATGGTATAATGTAAAAGTATGGAAAACATAATTACTTTATCCGTTGAAGGTTATTTAAACATTCCTACAGAAAACTAATATTTAAGTTTGCCATTTTGAAGTTTCTGTGCCTTTCTGATTCACCCCAATCTGTTGTTAACAAGAGATCACTAGGATTAATTAGTGATTAGCCCCTGAGGCATTGTAACCATTGTTTTCTGTGCAGAATCAATGTCTCAGGGGTTTACCGGTAATTAATCTCTATGATCTTTCATTAAGAAAACATTACATACTAAACACCTCTTTTTCTGGAAAGCCAACAAACCAGATACCAAGCTGGCGAGGAGGCTAAACTCTAAATATCCTCAATCTAGAGTAAACCAGATTAGAACCTTTAGCATTCGACTACTTATAACCCAAACACCATTCAAAAGACTTTCCAAGATTTTTACCAACAAATTCATTCCTCCCAACCTCGATGCACTAAATAAAGCCTTAAAACAGGCAAGACACCGGGGCCAGATGGTTATACAAATCTATAATACAAAACATTTGAAGCTCTCCTCAGTCCGCATCTCACCTCCTTATTTAATGCGATCCTAAATGGGGAACGTATGCCACCAGAAAGAAAGCACGCTGAAATAGTAGTTATTCCCAATTATGGCAGAGATCCTCTTGAAGTCAAGAACTATGGCCGATTTCATTGATGAATGGAGACAAAAAGATTTTAGCTAAGATCATGGCGCACAGGATCTCAAAGCTTTTGCCTGATCCTATATATAAGGATCAAACTGGGTTTATATAATTTAGACAGGCAGGGGATAATATTAGGAAAACTTTAAATATTAGCACTTAGCACAAAAGTTCTCTATTTCAAAGAGCCTTTTGGCTCTTGATATTGAGAAAGCCTTTGATACGGTTGAGTGGTCCTATATATACAATACATTGCAAAAGTTTGGCTTCAAATGGCGCTTTATTGACCTTCTTAAATGCTACTATGAAGCTCCTACTGCCAATATCAAATTGGCTGGGGAGCGTACGGTCTTGAACTCTAGGGGGTACTAGGCAGGGCTACCCGCTATCACTCCTTCTATTTGCACTTGCAATAGAGCCATTGGCACAGGCTATTAGGTCGAACCCAGAAATTCAGGGCCTCAGTGTAGGCTTGCAACAATTCAAATGTTCGCTCTTCACCGATAACTTACTATGTACTCAAACCGAACCCCGTAGTTCTAGTCCTACACTCATGACCGCAATTGATCACTTTAGTAAAATCTCTGGCCTTAGACTAAATTATAAAAAAAAAAAAACTGAAGCTCTATGAGTAGGTATCTCTCAAACTGTATTAGAAGATTTAACATTTTCTTATAAATGTATTTGGTCCAATCAACACATCAAATATGTAGGAGACAATATCACTGAGAAAATATCAGACTTGTATAAAGCTAAACCGCCGCCCCCCCTTCATAAAACACTAGCAGCTGATATTCGGAAATGAGATAGTTATCGTATCTCATGGTCAGGTTGTATAATAGCTGTAAAGCGAACTTATTGCCAAAGTTAATGTATTTATTCAGATCCTTGCCTATACCACTTAACTTAAAAAAACTAGATAACTTTCAGAATGGCATCTTCAGATTTAAATGGAATAACAAATTCCAACCGTATAACTGAAGGAATAATGTATAGGCACAAAGATGTAGGAGGACTTTCTAGTCCAAACTTGAAACTGTTCTTTAAGGCAGCCCAAGTGGCAGTATTACCCTTCGTCCATTCCCCCAAACACTAGCCAGCATGGGTTTTATTAGAGGACCAACAATTGAAGCCACACTCTTGGGATAAACTTCTTTGGATAACTAAATGGTTAATAACCACTTCAACTCACTCTAACCCAATGATACAGCTAATGTTAACCTCCTGGAATTGGGCCAAATCCAGATGTCAACTTGCCCCACTCTTAACTCCTCTATTATCGGTATTGTCTTTTTCACACATACTAGGAGACTCAAACGTAGTCTCGAGACATTGGTGGATCTCTAGGAACCTAGATAGAATTGGATCTTGGTATCTCAATGGAACACTTTTGACATATGATCAACTTCATACTATACACGATATTCCAAGCTCAGAATTTTATATTATTTTATTTAAAAATCAGAAACTGGATCACTAAAGTGTCTAAAGATATGGGAGCCCCAAATACATCCTTGTTCTACCCCATATGTCAAAATACTCCACTAACAAAAGAGATCATAGGAACACTCTATGACACCTTCAATAGGACTAAAATGATTGAAAAATCCAAATTTATGATACAATGGGCGGAAGATCTGGGTCATGAATGGGAAACAACTACATGGTCAGAAGCCTGCTCAAACTTATCTAGGGTTTCATTGAATTATAGCATGTTGGAGACTTTGATCATAGTATTACATAGAATCTACTGCACGCCAGGTAAAAAACTACATAAAATGCATCCCCTAGAGAGTAACCAATGCTTTAGAGGCTGCAAAAGTATTGGAGACCATATACATACATGGTGGCTTTGCCCAACAGCTCAAAATATTTGGAGACAGCTAATCCAACTTGCTTTAGTAATTTTTAAAAGATTACTTTGGAAATGGAATCATGCTTATTGGGGATACATGTTAATAGCTTAACCTCTTACCATAATAAATTATGCCAACTTACGGCATTGGTGACCAAAACTCATATAGCCAGTAACTGGAAGCTATCGACCTTAGACTGTTCAGAAGTTATACAAAAGAATAACTATATACTAATAAATGAGAGCTTAGCCGATAGTATATCGGGTTCTCTCCCCCAGTTTTTAAAAACATGGGATTACTGGATAATGAATCTAATTACTATATCCCTCATATAAATTTTACTTGCTAATACACATATTCATAATCTAGCATGTGAGGCAGAGGGAATCCGAGTCAGGACATCTCCAGGAGGCACCAAAAGAGAATTCAAGGTAAAGAGATAGCAGATTTTTTCTCCATTACCCTTCTTGTTATTTTTTTCTTATTGGGAGGAAGTATTTCACATATATTTTACAATGAGTTACATACTTTGCACTCATAATTATCTCAGCATCATATTCTGATTTACCGCTTTTACTCTTATAGTTATGTTATGATGAAAAATGTGAAAAAAAGGCAAGACGCAGAAAATGTACATGTACTTAATGTTTCATTTAGAAAGTACAATACAACTTAGAAAGTACTGTTAAAACATAAACTGTACCACTTACAGATGCATATGTAACTTAAGTATGTGAAATGTGCCTTTAATAAATATATATTTAAAACACGGGAAAAAACAAAAAAATATTAAAAATATTGTAATAACGAGGCACCGATTTTTAGAGAAGCTCTCCTTGGCAACTGCCTACCCTGCCTAATGGCAAATCCTGCCCGACTAAAGAACATGATTAGTCTCTATAGCTTTACCAGTTCTCATAAATGCTCAGTTCTCTACTTTGTTTGGGCAGGATTTCATCAAGTATTCCCCTAGATTCACTAAATTATTCAGGGACTGTGATGCATATCGCTCAAACATTTACAGCATTATTAAATTGCAAGTTGAATAGGGGTCTATATAAGCACAGAGCATATTTTTTTACAGAAGTTTTTAGTTAGTGAAGACCTTGCTTTTGGATAGAAGTTCACTAACTAAAAACTTATGTAAAAGAATATGCTCTGTGCTTATATAGAGCCCTATTCAATTGGCCGAATGGCAATTTAATAAGGCTGATAGTGTTTATTTGTAAAAATGTGAGCCGAAGGAAAGCAGCTCCCAGCCCTTATGATGTTTTTGTGAATCTACTCAATTGTCTACTCTTAACTGAAATATGGTAACCATTTTCCCCAAAAAATATTTAAACTCAAACATTCTATAAATTAAGGACTATTTTACCATCTTAAAAATCTCTCCACTTCCTTTCTTTTATTTGGAGGATAATTATTAAGTCAGGATAAACATTTATATAAATATCCCCTACAGAAAACCCAGGAAGTTGGATATTTCACTTTACTTGCCCCATTTTGAATATCCATGTTGATTACTGTATGAAAATAAATTATTTGGCATATTTTACTGTACTGAATAAAATGATAAACCCTTACAATGCATTGGTGCTGTGTTATTACCCTGTGATATATATGTTCAGATTTAAGATTTCTCTCACTTAACAAATCTCTGCAAAAGGAAATTTGTAATTGTTTACTATGGACAAGACATCCAGAACCAACACTCACTAACTACAAGTGTACCAGCATTGGACATCACCGAGAGATATGGACAATACTATGTGACCCCTCCTTAACCCCTACCCTTGACCAATTATGAGGCACCTTAGTTTGTCCTTCCAGAGAGTCCCCGAGAAGTAGAATCTTCAGCTATTTAGCAAAGCTGATTGACATTTACCATCTTGTCCAGACATGTTGCTAACAAGAAATTTGTCATTGGAAGTTATTTTTAAATTTTTTCAAAAAATGTCTCAAAATGGTCTGTTTTTAAATAAAAAGTCTGAGTACGCTACATGTGATGTATCACAAGCTCTATTACATGGCATCTCCACCAACTTAATAGACACTGATGATGAACATCAGCGTTACATCAGTTCTGAAGTCTGGAGAAGTGACATAAAGGCAGAAGTTGCTAAGATTTCAGAAAGACTGAAGATCACATCAAGATTCACAAGAAGTATCATTGTCCTACAGGCTCGTTAATGAGCTGCCAGTTGGGGAGCACCAGAACTGGAAGTCTTGAGTTTTATTCTCCAGACATGTCCCAAGAGAGAAGCCAAGGTAAAGCCTATTGAGGTTAGGGTTATAATAAAAGGCAGGAAGCATCCAATTGTGCTATAAACCATTGCATAGAAGAAATTAAGGTCAGGCTGAATCAGTACATTGACAGTTCCAGTGTAATTGGATGTCATATTTTCACTCAACGTTACGTGAACTTCAAAATGAAAATACCAAATGGACGGAACACTGATGGCAAAGGACCCCAGGACTGTGACCAACAAAAGCTTCGGTACCACACCAGAGAACTTCATCTTCAGACTTGAGATGAATTTGTTGCTGAATCTGACAATAATCACACAGTAGAGTGAGGAGAGCCAGGCGGTGAGCCAAAAACTGAGGTTAACAAGGAAAAATATCATAAAAAACAAAACTGTGCTGAATTCCTTGGAAAAAATCATTAAAGGTGAAAACACAGCCACAAACCCATAGGTAGAAAGGACACACTGTAGGATAACATTAGCCATTCCCATAGTGAATTGGATCTGACTACTGGGGCTTTGGCTAAAATCATCTCGGTCCTGTAAACTCACAATCATAATGAATGAGTTAAAGAAAATTCCAGTAACTATCTGAATTGATGCAAAGGCTGCAGCAAATAACCCTTGACTAGCAGCCATGCCCAGTCTCTCCTTTCTTCAGCTGTATATGTCTTGATAGTGGATGTATATGTTCTTGATGGTGGATGTGTATGTTCTTGATGGTGGATGTATATGTTCTTGATGGTGGATGTGTATGTTCTTGATGGTGGATGTATCTGTTCTTGATGGTGGATGTATATGTTCTTGATGGTGGATGTAAAAACCTTCTCATGCTCTTTTTTAAAAACCCAGTAATTGATGCAAATTTGGGTGTGCTTGTTTTGTTGGATGCTTTGCCTCTTAAATCACTTAGATTTGCATGTTATTGTCTTCTCCTAGGCAGTCACATTGTCTGTATCCAGTGTCTTGTGATTGGTTTGCATGAGCCACATTATATACAGCAATTCATTTAGCAACGCTTTGCAGTTACATTAATATTTTATTAATGGAGACACATATTTGTTTTCTGTTGTCACTTTACAAATTAGAGAAGCAGCATCAAAACAATAGAAGCTTAAGATGATCAATATTTAGCTAAAAAATATAGCATAACCTCCAATGCGTTGCCCGATCTTAAGGGAGCTCAACTGAACATCTAAAGAACCCAATGAAATATTGCCGTCCACTGTACATCCTTATGGCAGTGAGTTCACCACAGTTCTGGAATTATTTCTAGACCTCACAATAATAATTTGTGGCATTTGCCTGGGTGAGATGGTTTTATGCTATGAATACTGCAGACACATTTATGTTCAGGGGGATTAGCTCAGGTTTGCATGGATTCAAATGTGAGATGGCTTTATTTTAATGAGCAGTATCAGCTGGCGTTGTGAGATGATTCCTCACACGAATGGCAGATGGATGGCTTCATGTTGTTATTTGCCAGTTGACCTACCGACAAACCGTATGTGTATTTTTTTTTTCTTCCAAAAAATGTTTTATTATCAAATATAAGACAATATAAGACATTATCACAATTTAGGTTCATAAACAGTGTGAAGATAACTTATTACAGGATATACATTGCCTCGAAACGTCTTAATAATTTACTTTCATAAAACTTGAAGACGTCCTAGAATCATCTCTGTTACTAAATGAACCTGGCTGATCAATATGCATATCCTAACCAGCGGTATATAACACATCTATTCAACACCGATTTAAAACAGAAAAATTGCCATATTTGAATTTTCTAGAAAAAAAGAACAAATAAAAAAAAAGCATTACATACATAAAACAATACATCCAGCGGGAGAGGGCATCAGGAGCGGGAGAGGAGCTCACCTCCATGAGCTTCCCTAGTTGAGAAATCCTTTCATTCCCTCATGATAAGAGCTTTCCCCAGGGTAGTGTATCTGTTTCTCATCTATTATATTTTTCCCAGAGAGACCATTTCATTTTAATCTGTGGACTTGCCCCTAAGTTTTGGGTATTACATTCAAGTAAGTGTTTTTCCCCAACCTCTCTTTGAGATCTAACCATGTTGGAACATAAGGAATAGAATAACCATAGCCTTAACATCCGATGCCCAAGTGTTTACCAGGATATGAAGCAGAGCAAGTTCTGGAGAAGGCTCTTTGGTGATATTACATATACTTGAAAGCTGTCTAATGATCTCCTGCCAAAATGTCTGTATGCAGGGGCAATGCCACCACATGTGTATGTGGGTCCCACTCTGTTTACACCCTCTCCAACACAGTTTAAGTTCTTCTGACCTATTCATCTGCCCCAATTTAAGGGAAACTGTGTACCATCTATTGATGACTTTAAAGTATGTTTTCCTGTGTGATACGTTTTTTATATATTTGGCAGTTCTGGCAAAGGCTGAGTGATATTTTTCAATAGGCCAGGTAACTTCCATATCTCTTTGTCAAAACCTCCAGTTGAAAGGTTTCACATCTTGATAACAATTCTTAACAATCTTATAACACTTTGCAGCTAGATGAGTTCTGTCTCCAAAGATCAACAACTTTTCAAAATCTTAACTTTCTTGTGGTTTCCAAATGAAAAGGAGAAGCACTTTCCGTAACAATATATTCCAACTAATACTGCTTAGGAATCCCGAAATTTATTCAAAACTCTTGAAAATCCCTAAACTTATCTTTTACAGTATAAGTATATAATACCCTTTCCTATCCGAATCTTGAGCAAGTTTAAGTCATACAATATGGCCAGGAAGGTCAGGGAATCAAAGAGAGGAGCTGATTAATCCTACACCACCATTTATGATTTTTGGCAATGGAGAATTCCCCAAGCTACCTTTCTTTAAATTCTGCATTTATTTCAAATAATAATAATGTTTTATCTCTTTTCCACGAATCCAAAATGTCACCGGTATATGCTAATGACATGAAGCTGCCCCCTGTGTCCCTCTTGTGCCCTCTGTGTCCCCCTCTTGTCTGCCCTTTTCTTGTGTCCCCCCTCCCTCTCCCCTGTGTCTCTTCTCCCCTCTCTCTCCCCTGTGTCTCTTCCCCCTCTCCCTTCTCTGTGTCTCTTTCCCCCCTCTCCCTTCCCTGTGTCTCTTCCCCCCTCCCTTATCACCCTCCTCAACCTCCCTCCTCAACCCCTCTCCTCATTCCCCCTCCTCATCCTCAACCCCCTCCTCAACCTCCCTCCTCAACCTCAACCCCCTCCTCATCCTCAACCTCCCTCCTCAACCCCCTCCTCATCCTCAACCCCCCTACTCAAACTCCCTCCTCAACCCCCCTCCTCAACCTCAACCCGCCATGCTCATCCTCAACCCCCATCCTCAAACCCCCTCCTCATTCTAAACGCCCTCCTCAACCTCCCTCTTCAACCTCAACCTCCCTCCTCAACCTCAACCCCCCATCCTCAAACCCCCATCCTCATCATCAATCCCCCCTCCTCAACCCCCACTCCTCAATCCCCCCTCCTCAACCCCCACTCCTCAACCCCCATCCTCATCCTCAACCCCCCCATCCTCTATCCCCCCTCCTCAACCCCCACTCCTCAAACCCCCTCCTCAACCCCCCCATCCTCAAATCCCCGCATGTGACGTCACGTCATTAGCATATGCCGGGTCCCGATGCAGGAAGGAGCATGGAGGAGCAGAGGAACAGCTGCAGATGGAGGTAAGTGAGGGGAAAGGAAGAGAGGGAGGTATTTAGAGGGGAAAAGTGAGGAGGGGGGTTTAGAATGGGGAGGGGGTTTAGGCTGAGGAGGGGGGGTTTAAGATGAGGAGGGTGGGAGGGAAAGAGACAGGGGGGGTAAGATAGACATGGGGGGGTTAGAGAGACACGGGGGTTAGAGAGACATGGGGGGTTTAGAGAGACATAGGGGGGGTTAGCGAGAAACGGGGAGGGGGGGAGAGTAACTCGAGTATAAGCTGAGGGGGCCCTTTTTAGCCTTAAAAATAGGGCTGAAAAACTCGGCTTATACTCGAGTATATACGGTACATCTTTACAGCCGCTATTCGCCTTGACCAAGAGACTATTCTGTTATTCCATGCTAAGATGTTCTCCTTTAGTTTCACATAAATCTCATCATAATGTTGTAGGACTAATTAAACTTAAACTTATTTTGCCACTTGTATGCAAAGGCTTCTCTCAAAGCTACAATTTCTCTAGGTGTTACATTATTGGGTGGGGCCTCTGATTTAAAAATATTTATTTTATTAGATACTGTACTGAACTCATCAATCACCTCCTAATGAGCCCATAAAGAGTACACCGGGTTCTCCACTGAGACCCCCATATCATCTGCGAACAGTGATATTTTCTGTTCGTTTGACCCAATCTTAATCCCCACAATTTTCTCTGAGCTTCTAAAGACCTCAGCCAATGGCTCAATTAATAATGCAAAAAAAACTAGTGACAATGGGCACCCTGACGGGTCTCACTTGAGATTTTGAAAGTCTTGAGGCGAACCGTAGGCCCATGACAGATGGAGACCCAGAGAGTGCACTAATCGCCCGAGAGCCGAAAGCTCCAAAGCCTTATCTCTCTAGCGCTAGCTCCATTTATCTCATCTGACCCTGTCAAAGGCCTTTTCTGCATCTAGGAAGAGAAATACCACCGGGTGTCACTATTTTTGAGATAAATAATCAAATTCAAAAGTTTTCTTATATTTTCTGTCCCCTGCCTCTCCATAATAAGGCCTTTTTGATCTTTACCATTTAAAGAATGAATGATTTTGTTAAGTCTCAGGGCTAATATTGTAGAGTATATCTTTATATCAGAGTTCTAGAGTGAGATTGGGCAGAAGTCTTTACATTCTAAAGGCTCACTCTCTTTGTTTGGTTTATTATTGTTGCTTCCAACATTTCCCCCGGTGCTTTACCCAAGTTTTTAATCTCGTTCACAGTTTATAGTAATAATTACCAAAAGCCTGAACAATCTTATCTGGATTTGTAATAATATTATATCTATATTTAATTTTATCAAGACAATTATTCACATTTCTTATCTTTAGTTGTTTTGCTAAATCTCTTCTAGATTTATTTCCCCAGAGATGTTGTCATTGTTCAAATTTAAAGAATGCTTCATCTAACCTTTTTTGTTCATTTGTTTTATTAATCCCTGTTTAATTCTTATTTGTTCAAATATATTTCTAATTTTGCCAAATCTATATATAGACTTTTTAGAGAACTACATTATATAAACATCTCTAATATATGCTTTATGTGCAAGCCACAGAGTTGCATAGGATTGCACCGAGCCTCTATTCTCTTAAAAAACTTGAGAATTTTCTTTTTTTAATCTTAGTTCTAATTTGTTCATCGTTTAGAAGAAATAGCCCCAATTTCCAAGGAGGACGCCTCCCATGCACAATATCTGATTTCAGCGTTATCAATATCATACCATGATCAGATCTTATATTTGGTTTGATGTCTGCTTTTATGATTTTTTGGAAATTTAAGTCAGTAAAAAAGAACTATAATGTAGTCTAGAAATAGATAGGTGCCTGTGTGAGTAGAAGGTATAATCCCTCTCTCCTGGTATCAAACAAGTTATAACTACAGAGTAAATCATGGAACTGTTTGGCTTTCTGTTTAGTGCTTTGATCAATTATGGAGTCATTGGCTAGTTTCTTAACCTCTGAGGGATTTAAACACATGTTGAAGACCCCACATATAGTGAGGAGACCTGAAATATATATATATACTAGAATATTGCCCGTCAAAAAATGACGGCAATAAAATTGTAAGGTAGCTAATGCTGTTTGGTGTATAATACTGAAATATGTAATAGATTACTAAATGAATATACTTTACCTATTTTGAAGCATTGTGTTGAAGAGCTGGCAATCTGTTTTGATGTTGCTGGAGCATTAGTGGTGTGGAGCTGCTGTGTAAGCGTGATGAATGTGTGCACTGTGTGGTATGAATATCTGTAGGTCGTTTGTGGCGTTTTGCGAGTTTCTTGTGGTGTTTTGCGAGTTTAGAGTGCTGTAGCCTCGTTTTCGTTTTGTTCGGCGGCCATTTTTTCTCTCGCTTACAGTTTTTTTTAGTCTCTAAACTCTTTTATTTCGAGTAAAATGAAGGTGTAAGTGGCATTTTTGAGGTCCTGGGTGCTCCCTCTTGGTGTAGGTAAGGTTTTTATGTATGTGCTGTGTGTATGTATTGTGTTTTACATTTTGTAATGTTCGCGAGTTGCGTCCGAGTGTTGCGAGGCCGTAATGTGTGTGAACGTGTGTCGTATGTTGTTTGCGAGTGTCGTAATGTGTGTGTCGTGCTCTTTGGGTTGCGAACTTTGCGAGGGTCGCAGTTGCTGGCATGGAGCGCCTACGGAACTCCATGCCAGCAACTGAGACCCTCGCCCAGTGCCCTCGCTTTGCGAGGGCCTTGGCTCGCTGCGCGAGCCAAGGCCCTCACTACGCGAGGGCCGCGACTCTCGTAGCGAGCCTGCGGCCCTCGCTTTGCGAGGGCCTTGGCTCGCTACGCGAGCCCGCAGCGTTAGCAACAACTCGTACGCTCACAACTATATATGTGATTACTATATAATGTGTAGATGTACCGGCTGGGCATGCTCTTGTGCATTATTATTATTATTATTATTATTATTACTATATAATGTGTAGATGTACCGGCTGTTCATGCTCTTGTGCATTATTATTATTACTATATAATGTGTAGATGTACCGGCTGGGCATGCTCTTGTGCATTATTATTATTATTACTATATAATGAGTAGATGTACCGGCTGGGCATGCTCTTGTGCATTATTATTATTATTATTACTATACAATGTGTAGATGTACCGGCTGGGCATGCTCTTGTGCATTATTATTATTATTACTATATAATGTGTAGATGTACCGGCTGGGCATGCTCTTGTGCATTATTATTATTATTATTACTATACAATGTGTAGATGTACCGGCTGGGCATGCTCTTGTGCATTATTATTATTATTACTATATAATGAGTAGATGTACCGGCTGGGCATGCTCTTGTGGATTATTATTATTATTATTACTATACAATGTGTAGATGTACCGGCTGGGCATGCTCTTGTGCATTATTATTATTATTACTATATAATGAGTAGATGTACCGGCTGGGCATGCTCTTGTGCATTATTATTATTATTATTACTATACAATGTGTAGATGTACCGGCTGGGCATGCTCTTGTGCATTATTATTATTATTACTATATAATGTGTAGATGTACCGGCTGGGCATGCTCTTGTGCATTATTATTATTATTATTACTATACAATGTGTAGATGTACCGGCTGGGCATGCTCTTGTGCATTATTATTATTATTACTATATAATGTGTAGATGTACCGGCTGGGCATGCTCTTGTGCATTATTATTATTATTATTACTATACAATGTGTAGATGTACCGGCTGGGCATGCTCTTGTGCATTATTATTATTATTACTATATAATGTGTAGATGTACCGGCTGGGCATGCTCTTGTGCATTATTATTATTATTATTACTATACAATGTGTAGATGTACCGGCTGGGCATGCTCTTGTGCATTATTATTATTATTATTACTATATAATGTGTAGATGTACCGGCTGGGCATGCTCTCTGCGTGTACGCTTTCTCTATCTGCACCCTATGTGCACTGCTGTCTGTGTGCAATCTCTGTCTCTGTACCCCTCACTATCTTTGTCAATCTCTCTGCACTCTGTCTCTGTGCGCTCTATCTGTGAACTCTCTCTGCGCTGTCTTTGTGCTCCCTCACTGTTTGTGTGTGCTCTTGCTCTGTAATTCTCTTTATGTCTCCCTCTCTCTCTTTACCTGTCTCCCTCTCTCTCTGTACCTGTCTCCCTCTCTCTCTTTACCTGTCTCCCTCTCTCTCTGTACCTGACTCCCTCTCTCTCTGTACCTGTCTCCCTCTCTCTCTGTACCTGTCTCCCTCTCTCTCTGTACCTGACTCCCTCTCTCTCTGTACCTGTCTCCCTCTCTCTCTGTACCTGTCTCCCTCTCTCTCTGTACCTGTCTCCCTCTCTCTCTGTACCTGTCTCCCTCTCTCTCTGTACCTGTCTCCATCTCTGTACCTGTCTCCCTCTCTCTCTGTAGCTGACTCCCTCTCTCTCTGTACCTGTCTCCTTCTCTCTCTGTAGCTGTCTCCCTCTCTCTCTGTACCTGTCTCCCTCTCTCTGTACCTGTCTTCTTCTCTCTCTGTACCTGTCTCCCTCTCTCTCTGTACCTGTCTCCTTCTCTCTCTGTAGCTGTCTTCTTCTCTCTCTGTAGCTGTCTCCCTCTCTCTCTGTACCTGTCTCCCTCTCTCTCTGTATCTGTCTCTCTCCCTCTCTGTACCTGTCTCCATCTCTGTACCTGTCTCCCTCTCTCTCTGTACCTGTCTCCTTCTCTCTCTGTACCTGTCTTCTTCTCTCTCTGTAGCTGTCTCCCTCTCTCTCTGTACCTGTCTCCCTCTCTCTCTGTATCTGTCTCTCTCCCTCTCTGTACCTGTCTCCATCTCTGTACCTGTCTCCCTCTCTCTCTGTACCTGTCTCCCTCTCTCTCTGTACCTGTCTCCCTCTCTCTCTGTATCTGTCTCTCTCCCTCTCTGTACCTGTCTCCCTCTCTCTCTGTACCTGTCTTCTTCTCTCTCTGTACCTGTCTCCCTCTCTCTCTGTAGCTGTCTCCCTCTCTCTCTGTACCTGTCTCCCTCTCTCTCTGTAGCTGTCTCCCTCTCTCTCTGTACCTGTCTCCTTCTCTCTCTGTGCCTGTCTTCTTCTCTCTCTGTAGCTGTCTCCCTCTCTCTCTGTACCTGTCTCCCTCTCTCACTTTGCTGTCTTTCTCTGAAATGCAAATGGCCGCCACGCTTCTGTTAAGATCAGGTGTTAGGCCCACCCCCACTTACATCATAGCCACGCCCCCTTTATGATGTCAGCGTTAGCAACATTTTCTGCTGCTCACAACTATATATGTGATATATATATATATATATATATATATATATATATATATATTTTTTAGTCATGTGTATTTATGCACCCACTTTCCTCAACAGAATGTCAATAACAAGAGTATTCTTCATAGAAGGGCTCAGGTTTTAGATAGTAGTTTACTAACCACTCACGTTTCTTACAGTTTTCATACAAATGTCACATCAACCTGCTTACATTGTGCTTCTGATAACCAATGTTACAAAGCCCACAATAAATAGAGTCTGTTTAAAATGTAACCTTTATTAATATTCATGCATTAAAATAATGTAAACCATGTCCTGTCTATTGCCCAGTGCTGTAGTCGTCTCAGATCAAGGGAAAGCAGTGGAACTCGGAAATTATATCTCACAATCACAAGAATGTAACATGTAGTATATATGCATTAACAATGGAGCACTGAGTAGATGTCTGATAGTACTACAAGTCTCACATTTTATATATATATATATATATATATATATATATATATATATATATATATATATATATATATATATATATATATGCTTTGTATCAAATACACAGTAGATGAATACATACAGTATCTTACCTCTTAGTGTGATCAAACACCATGTAAAATGCATATATTACTTACAGACTGTTGAGATAGTAAGTGAGTACATGTGTGCACTCCCTCCCCAAAACAGAGATCTCAGCACTGGTTCAGTGAAAGTGAAAGACACATCCTCAGATGTAGAACCCCAACGCGCGTTTCATCAGCGTGCTGCTGACGTTATCAGGAGGCAACGTCTTTGACGAGTATTGCTGTTGCTATCACTTACATTTAGTATTGTGTGGTGATTGGTTGGTGCACACTAGTTAGTAACAAGGACTTGAGTGGAAAAAATATATAGTAGCCAACCTGGAAATCAGTAAGCATACCACTACAATCTTATGTCGAATTTTAAATTGATCTGTAATGTGCAGAATATTTAAAAACATCTTATAATGAATGACACTCTAAAGTGTCTGAAAGTCCTCATTTTTGGATAGAAGTTAACACTTTGCTTTAAATCATTTGCTCTTCTTCTCATATTTGAATACGTTTTAATATTAGGTTTAACTTAGTGGTCCAATTTTGTTTTATATGAATAAAGTGAATCTATATTTTTTAATTATTAATTATAGCATTCATGTAAATAGCAATTTAAAATGGAAGGTTGAATTTATATTGTGAGCTTTAATTTGGCGCACTAGTTGATATTTGAGGTTGACTATGGGTTAAAATTAAATTGAGGAGTGATACTTTTATACATTTTTAATTATTACAAAAATGAATTATTGTTGCACTCAATGCAATTTATTGGTAACAGTGATCACAGTATAAGTACAACGTATTTATTTCTCCAAACAACTTTAAACTTATGTTACAAACTTTGTCTATGAACATATCCTACCCTGAGCATTGGAATTTTTCAATATGTTTATATGCTATGTAGTTTACTGGTAAAGAACTTGATATATACTTTAAAATAATGTATTGGATTACAATTTTGAATGGCAGATTAGAGTAATATATCTCCAAATGTGCTAAGACATCAATTATATTGTAGTTTGTCCTGCAGTCAAGAAGAAGAGCAATAAGGAAATCCTGTATTACTATTCGATTATTGTTATAATGATTATTATTGCTCGCCATAGTAACACTTTGTTCAACCTTTTTTACCTAATCATGATATGGAAAATTCTACTCTTGTTATTTAATCAATTTTCACCTCAGTATTATTTGTTATTTATTTATTATTTATTTATTCACAGATTCCAGATATGAGTCCCCTTTCCCATCTCCATTATTGACACTAATTTTAATGCAAGGCTTTGCATGAAAAACCTTCATTCAGGCCACTTCAAGACTGAGATTTCAACTTATAGATCCAGTTACATTCTTTCGCCTCCTCTTTGGCCTAACTTTGCTACGTCTATTGCACTGAACTTGAGATGATGGAGTTCTCCATTTTGACGTTGACGTATGTGTCTGGATCCATTCATTTCTCCACACTGTATGGGTGTTCCCATATACTTCGACAGAAATGACGGCGCGTTTTGCCCACGTATAATTTTTTTTTTTGCAGGAGCAAAGTATCACATAGATAACTCCTACTGATGAACAGTTATAAAAATTATTTCCCCCAAATTCTTGACCTGTAATGGGATGCACTATAATCTTTGGGCCCTATTAAATTCTCCCTCGTAGTTCTCTCGGTGCTCGCAAAAGGCAGTTTTCCTGCTGTTTGCGAGAACCGAATCTCTCGCAGCCTGCTTTACGATATGACTGCGAGAAAATGGCCGAGAATAGGCTCCGAGAGAGCTACGTAGCCTTAAATCTATGCACGAGTCTCGCATATCGTAAGAATCCCTACGTGGACAAAAAGTCCACGCAAGGGATCCGAAAGCCTCTACGTGCTGCCTCGGAACAGCCCGAGACAGCAGCGTGAGGCTCCCCCCTGCACCCTATACACATCCCCATGCTGCAGGGGTCTCTATCAGGACCCCTGCAGCACCCCCACATTAACCCCTTGCAGCGGGGGTCCCCGATCTGCATAGATCAGGCCCCCCGCTGCATTTAAAACTTTTAAATTCCCCGCCGCGGCTCCTTAAAGGGACCGCGGCACACTATTAGCCAATCCCGGCCGCGGCACTTAAAATTAACCCCCCTCTATGCTGGGGGTCCCCATCGGGACCCCCGAAGTGTCCCCACATAAACCCATTGCAGGGGGGGTCCCCGATCTGCATAGATCAGGCCCCCCGCTGCATTTAAAACTTTTAAATTCCCCGCCGCGGCTCCTTAAAGGGACCGCGGCACACTATTAGCCAATCCCGGCCGCGGCACTTAAAATTAACCCCCCTCTATGCTGGGGGTCCCCATCGGGACCCCCGAAGTGTCCCCATATAAACCCCCTGCAGCGGGGGGCCCCGATCTGCATAGATCAGGCCCCCCGCTGCATTTAAAACTTTTAAATTCCCCGCCGCGGCTCCTTAAAGGGACCGCGGCACACTATTAGCCAATCCCGGCCGCGGCACTTAAAATTAACCCCCCTCTATGCTGGGGGTCCCCATCGGGACCCCCGAAGTGTCCCCATATAAACCCCCTGCAGCGGGGGGCCCCGATCGGCACCGATCGTGACCCTGCTGCAATTCAATTTTAAATTTCCCGCCTCGCGGGTCCTCAAAGGACCGTAAAGGTCCTGAAAGGACTCGCACTAAAAATAATAACCCCAGGCAACTATAATTACCCCATTAACTCATGATGGTCAATACAGACCAGCATAAGACCTAAATTAACCCATTAACTCATGATGGTCAATACAGACCAGCATAAGGCCTAAATTAACCCATTAACTCATGATGGTCAATCCAGACCACCATAAGGCTCTATTTAACCCCATCAGTCCCATAAGGGTATATTATTACCATTATGGGCCTGTTACAACCCAACATTAACCACATAAGTGCCATGATGGTCCTCAAGGACCATCATGACACTAACTACAAACACTACACTATAACCCCCAATAAACCATTTAATCTAAACTAACCCCCCTCTACACTAATCTATTAACACTTACACTACCTACCTACACTACCTACCCCCTAATAAACCTCCCCAACACTCTAATTACAAAAAACAAAAAACCTACAGTACAAAAAACAAAAAAACCTACAGTACAGAAAACAAAAAAAAATTACACACCTGAAAAGGAAAGACAGATAAACACAATACAATAATACATATAATACATTACATACATTACATACAATACATGACATTACATATAATATATTAAATATAATATATTAAATATAATATATTACATATAATACATTACATACATTACATACAATACATGACATTACATATAATATATTAAATATAATATATTAAATATAATATATTACATATAATACATTACATACAATACATGACATTACATATAATATATTAAATATAATATATTAAATATAATATATTACATATAATACATTACATACATTACATACAATACATGACATTACATATAATATATTAAATATAATATATTACATATAATACATTACATATAGTCCTAATCAAATACCCCCTATCTATCTAACATACAATCTATTTAATTTAAAATAAATCCTAACTATATCAAATACATCCCCCTATCTATCTAATATACAAAAAATCCTAACTACATACACAGACCCTTATTCTAAAATAAAATAAAATAATTACAGTCCTAACTACATACACAGACCCTAATTCTAAGCTAAAATCAATAAATTAAGACCACTTACCTTTAAGATGTTGCTTCAGATCACTAACCTATGGGTCAAACAAAAAAAAAAATTAGTACAAAACATTAACATCAAATAAATAAACATTATATACATTCTACATATTCAACTCACCTTTACAGCATGTCCAGTCACTGTTAAGCTCTTCCGGCGCGGCCCTGTTAAAAAAAAAAAACACAATACATCAATACATGAATACAATATATAAACAATAAATAAAATACACAAATAAACATCTAAATATACATTTAACTTACCTCCCCGCGATGTCCCCGGCCTTCTCTCCTTCAGCCCCGGCTGGGCCGCGGAACCATCCGCGCTCTAAAAAAAAAAAAAGAAAAAAAACTAACGGAGGTCTGCACTGGCAGACCTCCCCGACGCTACTGAACCTCCCGGAGTCGTTTCCGGGAGGAAATTGGCATTGGCGGCTTGTGATTGGCTGAAAAAGCTGTCTATCAATTTCAGCCAATCAAAAGTCGTCAATGTGTGAGCCAATCAGGATGGGATACACCCCAATATCCCACCCTGATTGGCTAAAACACTTGTCTATCTTTATGGGAACCAATCACAACGCTCAGATGCCTTCAGCCAATCACTATGGGATACACCCCCACGGAGTGATTGGTAGAAGACATCTGCGCATCCTGATTGGCTCCTACATTGACGACTTTTGATTGGCTGACAGCTTTTTCAGCCAATCACAAGCCGCCAATGCCAATTTCCTCCCGGAAACGACTCCGGGAGGTTCAGTAGCGTCGGGGAGGTCTGCCAGTGCAGACCTCCGTTAGTTTTTTTTTTATTTTTTTTTAGAGCGCGGATGGTTCCGCGGCCCAGCCGGGGACATCGCGGGGAGGTAAGTTAAATGTATATTTAGATGTTTATTTGTGTATTTTATTTATTGTTTATATATTGTATTCATGTATTCATGTATTGTGTTTTTTTTTTTTAACAGGGCCGCGCCGGAAGAGCTTAACAGTGACTGGACATGCTGTAAAGGTGAGTTGAATATGTAGAATGTATATAATGTTTATTTATTTGATGTTAATGTTTTGTACTAATTTTTTTTTTTGTTTGACCCATAGGTTAGTGATCTGAAGCAACATCTTAAAGGTAAGTGGTCTTAATTTATTGATTTTAGCTTAGAATTAGGGTCTGTGTATGTAGTTAGGACTGTAATTATTTTATTTTATTTTAGAATAAGGGTCTGTGTATGTAGTTAGGATTTTTTGTATATTAGATAGATAGGGGGATGTATTTGATATAGTTAGGATTTATTTTAAATTAAATAGATTGTATGTTAGATAGATAGGGGGTATTTGATTAGGACTATATGTAATATATTATATGTAATATATTATATTTAATATATTATATTTAATATATTATATGTAATGTCATGTATTGTATGTAATGTATGTAATGTATTATATGTAATATATTATATTTAATATATTATATTTAATATATTATATGTAATGTCATGTATTGTATGTAATGTATGTAATGTATTATATGTAATATATTATATTTAATATATTATATTTAATATATTATATGTAATGTCATGTATTGTATGTAATGTATGTAATGTATTATATGTAATATATTATATTTAATATATTATATTTAATATATTATATGTAATGTCATGTATTGTATGTAATGTATGTAATGTATTATATGTATTATTGTATTGTGTTTATCTGTCTTTCCTTTTCAGGTGTGTAATTTTTTTTTGTTTTCTGTACTGTAGGTTTTTTTGTTTTTTGTAATTAGAGTGTTGGGGAGGTTTATTAGGGGGTAGGTAGTGTAGGTAGGTAGTGTAAGTGTTAATAGATTAGTGTAGAGGGGGGTTAGTTTAGATTAAATGGTTTATTGGGGGTTATAGTGTAGTGTTTGTAGTTAGTGTCATGATGGTCCTTGAGGACCATCATGGCACTTATGTGGTTAATGTTGGGTTGTAACAGGCCCATAATGGTAATAATATACCCTTATGGGACTGATGGGGTTAAATAGAGCCTTATGGTGGTCTGGATTGACCACCATGAGTTAATGGGTTAATTTAGGCCTTATGCTGGTCTGTATTGACCACCATGAGTTAATGGGTTAATTTAGGCCTTATGGTGGTCTGGATTGACCATCATGAGTTAATGGGGTAATTTAGGCCTTATGGTGGTCTGGATTGACCATCATGAGTTAATGGGGTAATTATAGTTGCCTGGGGTTATTATTTTTAGTGCGAGTCCTTTCAGGACCTTTACGGTCCTTTGAGGACCCGCGAGGCGGGAAATTTAAAATTGAATTGCAGCAGGGTCACGATCGGTGCCGATCGGGGCCCCCCGCTGCAGGGGGTTTATATGGGGACACTTCGGGGGTCCCGATGGGGACCCCCAGCATAGAGGGGGGTTAATTTTAAGTGCCGCGGCCGGGATTGGCTAATAGTGTGCCGCGGTCCCTTTAAGGAGCCGCGGCGGGGAATTTAAAAGTTTTAAATGCAGCGGGGGGCCTGATCTATGCAGATCGGGGACCCCCCCTGCAATGGGTTTATGTGGGGACACTTCGGGGGTCCCGATGGGGACCCCCAGCATAGAGGGGGGTTAATTTTAAGTGCCGCGGCCGGGATTGGCTAATAGTGTGCCGCGGCCCCTTTAAGGAGCCGCGGCGGGGAATTTAAAAGTTTTAAATGCAGCGGGGGCCTGATCGGTGCCGATCGGGGACCCCCGCTGCAAGGGGTTAATGTGTGGGGGCTGCGGGGGTTCCTATGGACCCCTGCAGCAAGGTGTTCATGTGAGGACACTTCGGGGGTCCCGACAGGGACCCCCGCATTGAGGGGGGGTTCATTTTAGGTGCCTGGGGGGGGTTTGGAGTACCCCCCACGGCAATGCTTATGTGGGGGACTGCCGCGGAGGTCCCTTTTAGGACCCCCGCAGCACTTGATGAGGAGTGGGAGCCTGCGATATCATCTCGCAGGCTGTCACTCCTCATGTACATTTACGCAGTGTAGATACGTACGGCCCTGCTGCGTAGCTCATACGTTGCTCGCAGCAGGGCTAATTTAATAGCATTGTAAGTTAGAGAAACTTTGCAGTACGTAGGGCTTAAGTAGAAGCCTCTTATTTACGAGGCTGGAATTTAATAGGGCCCTTTGTTTGTAAAATATCTTTACATTTGCCACATCTTCCACATCTATAACAACCTTTTGGTCTTGTTAGCTACTGTGCTGGTTTCTTTGCATGTTGAAAATTACTGGATACCAAAGTGTCTTGTAGAGCGGCTGATCTTCAATAGGTAATTGATGGGCAATTTGTTATCTGGCCCAATAAGTCCTTATCTAGAAGTAAGATGTACCAACATTTGTTAAGTGTATTTTTTACTTTTATTACTTTTTTTTTTTTAGCTGTTTCTATGAATAAATACTGGTCTAATAGTTTTCACTAAATCTTCTTTTTTTGAAGTGTGTAGTAATTGCTCCCAATCTGTTTTGTACACTGCTTTTAAGCACATATTGGGGTACACACGAGCCTTAAACCTTATTCTTAATTTATCGGCTTCTGCTTTGAAGTAGGAGTCTATAATACAAAATAGTTAGCTGCACTTTTAAATCCTTTGATTGTTGTCTTAAAAGCAAATAATAAATACAATGCTCATCTAAGGTAGTATATAAACCAGTTAAAGATAACAATAAGTAATGTGCTTACTTTATTCCCAGTGTCCTAGTCTATCATGGATAACGTATCATGTTATATAGCTGTGAAAGTCCAGCAGACCTGGTGACTATTTTTTATATTATATGGTTAATTTAATTTGGGCAACAGTAGTGTGGGCTAAAAGAAGACATTTTATGATGGGTTGCTCTTATATGAGACATGGTACCTGATAGGCTAGGGCATTACACTGCACATATAGCCCTACATACTGTTGGCTAGTAAAGTTTTATGTACATTAGCACAAAACAAATGCAAGAATAGATGGTCATGACTTCAAGTTGGAAGATTTAGGCATAATGTAAGTAATACTTTACAGACCTCCAGTGGAAGTGGTAAAGTCAAACAAAGATAAGGAATGTAAGCATGCCTGGGATAAACACAAGCTTATTATGAGACTCAATTAAGCCAATTTGGGGTTCTTATCTCCAACCAAATCTGTTTCTATGTTTAAGTAACATACCAGACATCACACATAGACACCATTATTGATGTCATTTATAATTACATTTAGTCAGATGTTAATGAAGGTGTCTTTAAGCAAAAATATTTTAGACATATATATTAAGATTCGGTTGAAAATGTGTGATCCTCCAAATGTAACAATACAAGTAAGTGTATAATTATAAATGCATAAAGTTATTTCATAGTGATTTTAATGTGATGTCATCAGTGATATCATGGATGATGTAATTTTTCATGTTATATGTCATGAGTGCAACTTTAACAAATTTACCAATCTCCTATATATTTTTCAGCCTTGAGTTGCCCCATCCTGCAGTGCAGCCATAACTATTGATTAATGAAGTTGTGGCCAATAATACTGATCATTATAAACAGAACTTTTGCTTGACCCAACCAATCAATGGCTTTTGCAAATTTATTATTAGTTAATTTGTTCATCTTATCTGAGGCTAATTCTGATTTGTCTTCCTTTGACAAGTTGAAGAGTTGATAGCAAACACCTTGCAGCTTCCTTGTGTGGGTTCTCGATCAGTAGTCTTTAGAGAGCTCATTATACGTTATAGATACTTAATATGCAGTAATTATTCATTGAAGTGTGTTTATTATTACTGTTTTAGCAAAATGTAGGTAAGCAGAACATAGTAATGCCATAAATTAGCTCAGTAAAATTAATTAAGGACAGTTTTAGGCAGATCAAACAAGCTACCTTTATTCACCTTTTGGGTCAATTTGTCATCAAAACCATAAATAGTGAGGGACTGTTCAAATAGAAACACTTATATGGGAAGAGGACATGACATGGAGGATCACAGAGAATGGGTTGGAGGTGAGGTGTAGACTGTGAGAGGCTTGGAGAAAACAGGGTGACGATGACTTGCCATGAATAAAGTGGGTGGTGAGTAAATGCGAACAGAGAGGGCAAGTATATGTCGTTTCTATGGTGTTTTATCTCCAAGTGAACAGCAAACACATTTGTACATATATAAAAAAAAGTCAAATATAACATTGTGGGCCTATAAATATATTTTGGATCAGGGAGGCAACATACAGACTATGCCACTGGTACCTTGTGAAAGAAAGATGGTGAACCTGTTGGTTTGCATCATCCAAAGACAGACTGAACCAAGAGATATATTTAGCTTGTTTGCTTCACTGTCCTACTTGAACATTTAGGTTTTCACAAAAAAGTTGTTTTCTTTCCATGGCTTACATAGCTGCTAATATTGTTAGTTTGGTACATACTTAACAAGCAAGTACATTTTTTTCTTGAAGTAGGCTTTATGGATCTGTAGAAAATAGCACAATGGAGCCCATGTACAAGGACATTATTCAGCTTTCCTTCCTGAAGCACCTTGTTTTGTCTAACTTCCCATAGTGTCATCCATCTTCTAGTTTATGTGTGTATTTCTGTAGAGTACAATAGTTTATATTATCTATATATATAGTAATCATTAGAAAATAACATATGTCTGGGCAGAGTAACACTGTAACCAGGCCCAGTGGTTAATATTTTCTTCTACACATGCTCAGTAGCTTCACACTTGCCAGTTTCAGTTTTGAGTTTCCCATTATTAGTAGGATTGACTGCACTGTCGAGAAGGAGAAAATAACTATAAAACAAACCCAATACCAAGGATTGTACATGGACAAGAATCCTATGAGGAGCTCCACTACATAGAAAAGCAGATAGAGAATAAGGAGAGATAACATTGTGTAGGCTGCCCCTCGGTGAGCCTTCAGACTGGGGCTGCCAAACTCTTCCATGTTCTTTTTCATATGATGAGCATGCATGAAGAGAGATCCAATGATACGTCCAGTGGTGACAATCACAATCAGGAATGGGATGCAACAGTTTGTGATGAGTGCAAATGAATTGTAATCAGTATCTATCTTGTACCCAACATTAGCAGAAGTTTGATTGGACATCAGAGCATCTGTAGCATTTTCTGCGTGCAGTTCAGTAAAAGCCCAAAACACTGGGATGCTGCTAAGGAAAGTTACCACTTGAGAAGCAAAAATCAACCAAGGAACCACAGTGTTGATCTTCATCTTGAGCCAAGCAAGAAGACCTTGTTTAAAGTTAATGATTTTCAGGCAAAAAAATAAACAGAGCCAGGAGGTAAGCCAAGAACTGGAAAAGATGGCGTACGTCATTAGAAAATCACATATATAGTTGTGAGCGTACGAGTTGTTGCTAACGCTGCGGGCTCGCGTATCGAGCCCGCGGCCCTCGCGAAGCGAGGGCCGGGGCTCGCGCAGCGAGACGCGGGCCTCCCGAAGCGAGGGCCGCGACTCGCGTAGCGAGTCGCGGGCCTCGCGTAGCGAGGGCCGCGGCTCGCGCAGCGAGTCGCGGGCCTCGCGAAGCGAGGGCACTGTGCCAGGTTCTCAGTTGCTGGCATGGAGCGCCGCAGGCGCTCCTTGCCAGCAACTGAGGACCCTCGCGAAGCGAGGGCCTCAGTTGCTGGCTTGGAGCGCCGCAGGCGCTCCATGCCAGCACCTGAGGACCTCGCAAAGCGAGGTCTTCAGTTGCAGCAACTGCGACCCTTGCAAAAAAAAGTTTACGTCGCAACACATTACGACACTCGCAAACAACATACGACACACGTTCACACACATTAGGACACTCGCAAACAACATACGACACACGTTCACACACATTACGGCCTCGCAACACTCGGACGCAACTCGCGAACATTACAAAATTACAAACACAATACATACACACAGCACATACATAAAAACCTTACCTACACAAACAGGAAGCACCCAGGACCTCAAAAATGCAACTTACAACTTAATTGCACTCAAAATAAAAGAGTTTAGACACTAAATAGTTTGTTAAGCGACAGAAAAAATGGCCGACGAATAAAACGAAAACGAGGCTACACACGCAAACACCATACGAGACACGTTAACACACATTACGACTTCGCAAACATCGGACGCAACACGCCGACATACAAACATTTAAAACTTAACAAAGACACACAACAAACACATAAAAAGCTTACCTACAGCAAGAGGAACCAGCCAGCACCTCAAAAAAACAAGTTACACCTACATTTAAATCAAAATAAACACTTTAGACACTAATACCATCGCTAAGCGAGAGAAAAAATGGCCGACGAACAAAACGAAAACGAGGCTTCAGACGTAACTACACTACACTTACTCGCAATAATGAAACACATACTATGCGGAACGTATCACAATCAGATTAAACACCATTTTGAACAGTAATACGCCTAAAATGGCGGATGGAACGCAAATTGTAAGCTGGAACGCAAATAGCGCATGCGTATTGCGTTCTAACGGTCTCACTTTCCAGAACTTTCTACAAGTTTATAAATACTGCCTATTTCAAACTAAAAAATACATTTCTCCTCAGGTGATCAACGGAGTGACTTCTGAGATAACTGCTGCTTTTACTTGAGAAGACAATTCTTTACTAATTTACTACTTTGCATTGTGCAAATTACAACTGAGAGGTAAGCTATAATATATTACATTTTATTATCAGGACAGGTCAAACAAATAAAAAAAAAAAAATAGGATTTATGTAGTCATCATGTATGGCACATTTATGTGTATAGGCTCACAAAAAAAATACGCTTCATTTAACAAAACAACAAAAAAACATAATTTAATATTAAACAGAGCTTTATGTATAGTGACATCTGACACGCACATATATGTCTATAATGTATAGTGACATGTGACAAGCACATATATGTCTATAATGTATAGTGACATCTGACACGCACATTTCTGTGTATTGCCCCTTCATAGTGACATGTGACACGCACGTATATGTGTATAATGTATAGTGACATGTGACACGCACATATATGTCTATAATGTATAGTGACATCTGACACGCACATTTCTGTGTATTGCCCCTTCATAGTGACATCTGACACGGACATATATGTCTATAATGTATAGTGACATGTGACACGGACATATATGTCTATAATGTATAGTGACATGTGACACGCACATATATGTCTATAATGTATAGTGACATCTGACACGCACATTTCTGTGTATTGCCCCTTCATAGTGACATCTGACACGGACATATATCTGTATAATGTATAGTGACATGTGACACGCACATTTATGTGTATTGCCAATGCAACAAAATTAGCTTACAACAAAATCAGTAAACAACTACATTTAAATGACATTATATGTCATGTATACTGATATGTCACACGCACATATATGTGTATCATCTATAGTTACATCTCACACACACACATTTATGTGTGTTGGAAAAACAAAATATAAGGTTAATTTAACCATTTAAATTTGACTCATGTATACTGATATGTCACACGTACACAAAATAATTACATTAAACTATGTAATGTGCTTCATGTATGTGACATATGTGTGTAGCCCCCAACAAAAAATAAGGTTAATTGAATTAATTTACTACAATTCAATAGATCATATAAAGCTGAATCTTTCTATTTCTTTTAATATTCAAACAGACTCTGCATCAACAGCGTCTCTCAACAATTTGCACCGTGCACTGTGAAGCACAATCCCTTTTAAAGAACACCAACAAAGAAGAAGAGGTAAGATACAACAAGACATTACATGCTCAAAAGGCCATGCTTTGCTAGATGAAAAATGTTAAATATACAAATAACTATTTCACTTTCTTTTTCAAACAGACACTACAAGAAGACCGGCGGATTAAGATTGGCAGGAGGGGACCGTCTGTCATTCAAAACTTCTTTCAAGGTAAAGTATTAAGTATAAACAAGAAATAACTATGAGCCTTATTCAATTGCGACTTCCTCAATTGAATAGGCCTCTATATAAGCACATAACATATTTTTTATACAGAACTTTTTAGTTACTGAATTTCTAACCACAATCAAGGTTTTCAATAACTAAAAACTTTGCTCAATAAATATGTTATGTGATTATATAGAGCCCTCTTCAATTGGCAAAATTGCAATTCAATGAGGACCTATATGTCTTTAATGGCCAAGGGCCTCACTCAAATGTGATTTGCCCATTTCAATAAGGCTCTATATAAGCACAGAGCATATTTTTTAAAGGAATTTTTTCTTTTGTGAACACGTTGCTTTTGGATACAAGTTCACTAAATACAAAATTACGTAAAAAAATATGCTCTGTGCTGATATTGAGCTCTATTCCATTGGCCAAAACACAATTGAATGAGGAGCTCACAATATAACAAATGCAGTAACCAAAGGCCCTCATTCAATTGCTATTTTGGACAATAAAATATGGCTATAAATAAGAACTTTTAGGCCCTTAGTCTATTTTAACAAATATATGTGATGTGCTTATTTACAACTCTATTCAAATTTCTACATTGCAATTCAATTACGGCCTTAGAGTACTATTACATTGTAAAAAATGCAATTGAATGAGGGCCAAACTATGCAACATATGGTACACACAAAGGACCTCATTCAATTGCAATTTGCACTATTGAATAGGGCTCTAAATAACAACATAACAATTTCTTTAAACTAAGGTTTTAGTTAATAAAAAAATATCAAAAATACAGTTTTTAAATGACTAAAAACTTATTTAAAATAATATGCTATGTGCTTATTTAGGGCACAATTCAATTAGCCAAATCGCAATTCAATGACACACAAACTGCTACACACAAAACTGAATTTCTTATTCAATGTTTAACAACCTATAAGCCTTACAAAGAAGCAAAAATAAGAATAACAAAAGTGTTGTGCACCTAATAGCATTGTATAAAAAAGCACACAAACTCATAGCAAACTATATTAACATTCTTCTTTAATGTTTAACAACCTATAACCTGTACAATCAAGAAGAAATAAGTTTTGCACAAGTGATGCGCACCAAACAGGATTGTCAAAAACTAACACAAACACATAGCAAACTACATTAATTATATTATTTCATGTTTCACTAACTATAACCATCCCAATAAAGGTTAAATAACTATACCACAAGTGGTGTGCACAAAACAGGATTGTACAAAAACTAACATAAACACATAGCAAAATAATTCATCTTATTTAATATATCACAACCCACAAGCCTTACTAAGAACCTTCAATAAGAATAACAAAAGTCTTGGGATTGTACAGAAAGTTAAAAAAAACAAAGATTGAAAAAAATAACCATAACTGATACAATACAGCAAAATTCATACATTTTTTACTTATTTAAAAGACATTTCACTCAAAAAACATTTTCTATTTTACATTACAACAGATACTGCGTGAAGACAATCGGACGAGGACTTTTTCCACAGGACCGGACCATCGGACGAGGACTCGGACCAGACCAGCAGACGAGGAATTTCAACACAGGACCAGACCAGCAGACGAGGAATTTCAACACAGGACCAGACCATCGGACGAGGACTTTCACCAACGGACCACAACATCGGACAAGGGATATCGCCACAGGACCACAACATCGGACGAGGGCTATCGCCACAGGACCACACCATCGGACGAGGACTTCCAACAGAGGACCACACCATTGGACAACGATTTTGAACCGAGGACCAACAAACATTCGGATTTAAATCACACTTCAACCAAGGTAAAGTATAATAAGTACTAAAGTATAAAACTAAAGAAACTGCTTTCAGTTGCATTCGTGTCAACAGAAAAATAAAATAATTAATTTACTATCTCCCTTATTTTATTTAAATTGCTACTATGCAATACATAGCTCAATAACCACATCACTTTTTTTTTTAGCAAAGAAGTTTTGCAGTGGTAAATATCTATCCACAAACAACGTTTTTAATAAATAAAACCATGATTTTACAAAAATATGTTACATGCTTATTTACAGCAGTATTCCATTGGCCAAATTCTTAGCCAGTGAGGACAGGAATTATAAATTTAACTAAATATAAATGATACATTAATGATTTGCCTTTTATTTCACCAATTGTGCACAAGAATCTTTAACAGGAATTACAAATTTAAATATACACAATTACATTTATTTTTTTTCCTTTACAGATTAATATGGCTGATAACGAGACCAAAGAAGAGAAGAAAATACGTCAAACTAGAGAAAGACAAGAGAGATGGGCCGCCCAGCAGACACCGGAGGAGAAAGAAATTCGACGAGAAAAAGAACGCAAAAGACTTGCAAATAAAAGAATATCAGCTGCAAAAATGAAAGATACAACCAAAAAAAATAAAAAAATAATAAAGCATTTACAAACTGTTCCTAAAACATCAGATCACATTTTACAACATACCAGTCAAGACAGACCAAAAAAAAGCAACTACAAAAACAAAGCATTTACAAACTCTTAATAAAAACTTACAGGACATTTCAACCAAACAAGTCCAACATATACCAAGAAAATCTACGAAAAAAACTAAACATTTAGAACCTGTTGTTGAAACATTTCATGACTTTTCATCTGATGAATATGAAAGTCAACATCCAATATGCTTTGCAAATTGTCCTTTACTGAAGTCTTTAGCAGTAGAGGTTCATAGTTGTGGGGACATGACTACTCAATGTCAATTTTGTGAGGCTTATTATTTTAAACAGGAGAGACCCCGAGATGGACAATTTATTAGTTGTTGTCAAAAAGGAAAGTTCAAACTTCCACAAAGGAAACAATTTCCAACCTATTTACTAAATATTATGACTGAACCTACTTTTCCAAATTACAAAAATTTTAAGACAAACATAAGATCCTAAAATAGTGCCATATCATTTGCATCTATGGGGGCAACATTGGCTGCTAATGTACCAGGACATGGTCCTTACTGTTTTAAAGTCCAAGGACAAATTTATCATCGGACTTCACATTTACATCCAGAGGAAGGAGAGCAAAGAAAATTCGCTCAACTATATGTCCTAGATACAATGGAAGCTGTTGACCAACGTATGCAGATGGAAGAAAATAAAAAATGCTTACCCAGTGTTTTTATAGAGCTAAATAACATTATGGACAACAATCCCTACAGTAAAGCTTACAAAAAATTGGCAGAAGTAGAAAATGAACAACTACTTCATGCACAAAGACATCAATTACCCATGCCAAAGGTTAATATGGTGCTTAAAAGAGACAGACATACTGATAAACGTCGTTATAACTTGCCAACATCAAATGAGGTTGCAATGGTCTTTCAGAATGATGAAGGAGAACCACCATTTCAAAGAGACATTAGAGTATATCCCAGAAATGAGGACCAACCATTTATTAATATTAATATCTTAAGTCCAAATTTAGATCCAATGACATATCCCATCTTTTTCCCACACGGAGAAGCAGGTTGGCAACCAAAATTAACCCTGCCCAGTTACCCAAATGCTAAAGCCAGAATCCGAAATAATGTTTCTATGCTTGAATTTAAAGTTGCTCAAATTGCCATTAGAGATGAATTTAATCCAATTTTATGTGGTGGAAAACTAACACAACAATGGATTATTGATTCATATTTGCAAGTTGAGGCAAATAATTTAAACTTTATAAAATATCAACAAGATAAACTACGTGTAGAACAATATTGTGGACTCATGGACTATGTTGCTGACGTGGCTACAAGCAGAGACATGACAGCTGGCAAAGCCATCATTTTACCATCTTCCTTTCAAGGATCTCCTCGAAATATGAGAGAAAGATACAATGATGCTATGGCTATTGTGACAAAATTTGGAAAACCAGATTTATTTGTGACATTTACATGTAATCCACAATGGCCAGAAATTAATCAAAATCTACTTCTTGGACAAAGTGCTTCAGATCGACCAGATTTAGTAGCCAGAGTTTTTAAGATAAAATTAAATGAATTAATACGTGACTTCACTATAAATCAGTTATTTGGCAAATGTCTTGCTTATGTATATACCATTGAATTTCAAAAAAGAGGCCTTCCACATGCACATCTTCTCATAATACTTCAAGAGAAAGATAAATTAGATACTTCGGACAAAGTGGATGCAGTCATAGTTGCTGAACTACCGGATCCAGAACTATATGGTAGACTATATGAGATTGTTACTCATCGCATGATTCATGGACTCTGTGGAGACCTTAATCCACAATCACCATGTATGGAAAATAATCAATGTTCAAAAGATTTTCCAAAAGATTATAGAGACAAAACATATGCAAATTGTGATGGATATCCACTTTATAAAAGAAGAGAAGGAGATAGTGCCATTATTCGTGGAAAAAAAGTGGACAATAGATATGTAGTACCCTACAATCCACATTTACTCATGAAGTACAACGCCCACATCAACGTAGAAGCCTGCACTTCCATCAAATCCATTAAATATGTCTACAAATATATTTACAAAGGTTACGATGCAGCTACTGTAGTCATCAAAAGTGCAGACAACCCTGAAAGTAGTGAGTTAGTACATGATGAACTTGCATCTCATGTAGATGCTCGCTATGTTAGTGCGCCAGAAGCTATGTGGCGGCTTTTAAAATTTGAAATGCATGATAGATCACATGCAGTATATAGGTTAGTAGTACATTTGCCACAACGACATTTAGTCTATTTCCATGCTGGAAATGAAATGAATGCATTGGCCCAAAGTGAAGATCGTCACACTACACTAACTGCATGGTTTGCATTAAATTCCACTGATGCTCAAGCAACACAATACTTATATATTGAAATTCCATATCACTATGTTTTTGTGAATGGATTATGGAGAGCAAGAAAAACCAGAGGCAATAAAATAATTCCACGAATTTACACAGTCAGTCCAAGAGATGTTGAACGATTTTGCTTACGGATATTACTTTTAAATGTTCCAGGAGCACAAAGTTTTGAACAATTAAGAACTATTAATGACATTGTATATGAATCCTTCCATTTAGCTGCAAGAAATAGAAACTTACTCGCTGATGATACAGAGTGGGAAAGATGTTTAGAAGAAGCAGCACAATGTCAAATGCCACGACAGATGAGAGAACAATTTGCTTTTATTTGTATCTTCTCAAATGCTCCAAATGCATTAGCTTTGTGGGAGACTTTTAAAAGTAATATGGCTGAAGACTTTATGCGACGATACAATGAACCCATTGCACACTTAAAAGCCTTAATGGAAATTCATGAAGTCTTTTTAACTCATGGATTAAGTTGTGCAAGTTTTAATTTGCCTGATCCAGGTCTAATAGATGACATTAACTTTGAAGACTATGACATTCAACTACAAGCAGAAAGAACAGAAGAAAGACTTGCAACTTTAAATACACTACAATTGCAAGCATTTCATGCCATTAAAAATGCTATAGATGATGACATGGTGACAGAGCGTTATTTCTATCTTGATGGACCTGGCGGATCAGGGAAAACATATTTGTACAATTTATTAATGAGTTCAGTACGAGCATAAGGACAAATAGCAATGGCGTTTGCCACTACTGGAATTGCTGCACTTTTATTAGAAGGTGGAAGAACTGTTCATAGTGGATTTAAACTGCCAGTGCCTATTTTCGAAAATTCAGTGTCAGATATTCGCATGACATCCTTACAAGCAAAGAAATTGAAGAAATGTAAATTAATTATAATAGATGAGGCCACAATGATGTCATGCTATGCCCTCCAATGTATTGACCGTTTGCTTCGTGAAGTCATGGATAATATTTTTCCATTTGGTGGAAAGGTAATTTTGTTGGGTGGCGATTTTAGACAAACATTACCTGTCGTTGTACATGGAAATCGAACAGACATTATTGAAACATGTATAAAGTCAAGTACAGTATGGAAACATTTTACCCATCTTCAACTGCAACAAAATATGAGATCAGAAGGCCAAACTGATTTCAATGATTGGCTTATTAAAATTGGAGAAGGAAGAACAGAAAAAATACTACATTTACCTGACGACACTGTAGAGATCCCACCTCATATGATTTCTCAACAAGATATTATATCGGCTATATTTGAAGGGAGCATAAATAACGAAGAATATTCTGAGCTTGCCAACCAAGTTATACTGACGTGTAAAAATAAAGATGCATTAATACTCAATAATGAAATCTTTAAAAAAATTAATGCACCACAAAGAAATTATCACAGTGCTGATTCTGTACTTGCTGATGACAATGAAAGTCAGGCAAACTTTTCAACTGAATTCATTAACTCTTTAACTCCTTCTGGAATGCCACCACATATTTTGCAGCTAAAGAAAGGTGCAATTATCATGTTACTGCGAAATATGAACCCCAAAAAAGGCCTATGCAATGGCACAAGATTAATTGTTCAACAATTAAAGGACCATTTTATAGATGCTGAAATTTTAACTGGGACCCATAAAGGAGAGAGAGTTTTCATACCAAGAATAGATTTAGCACCAAGTGAAAGTAGTCTCCCTTTTATACTTCAAAGAAGACAATTTCCCATTATTATGGCATTTGCCATGACCATTAATAAATCACAAGGTCAAACTTTCAAATCTGTGGGTATTTACTTGGAAGAACCAGTTTTTGCACATGGTCAATTGTACGTTGCGTTGTCACGGTGCAAAAATCCACAGGCTATTAAAGTTTACATTGAAAACAATGAAAGTCAAGGTGATTTATTAGAAGATGGACGTATTTTTACTAAAAACATTGTCTACTATGAAGTACTATAACTTTGCAGGATACAAATTCAAGATGCCAACATTTTTTAAAAGCATTGCAAAATACATAACAATTGGTTGTTTAATTCAGTCATAATTAATGAACGTACTGTTTAGGAATGATTCGCCTCACAAAATACTTGCCTTGCATTGTTAGTAAAAATTATGTTAAAATGTTAAGTCACTATGTTAATGTTTCTAATGTTACAAGTTTAAAAAATAGATTTGCAAGTTATTTCATTCAACAGATTACAAAGTGGATGTTAAGAGGTCAAGCACCTTTTAAGTCACAATGTAAATATTGTCTGTTATCTTAAGATTACTAACTACATTAATGTTTATCGCCAGTTTATGTGCTCAGTAATGAATTTCTTTAATTACGTACGTTTTAAGCAGAGTTTTACTGTATGTCTTCCTCTACATTCAATGTATATTCAAGTTAACAATTATTGTGATAGAAATTGCATGTTAATACTGATTAATTTAAAGGTCAATTGTTTTTACATTCAAATTTTAATACTTTTAATAAAAAATTAGGTTACAAAATGTATTCACTATGTTCCTGTTTATAATGTTCTAAATTATACAAATGTTTTGTCAACTTCTAAACTTACATAAAAAATAAAGTTAAAGTTTCAAAATATATACTTTGAAGGTTATTGCATACATATATTTTAAACTTCATGTTAAAATTTGCAACGTTTCAAGAAGGCTTTTTACTTTTTGCTTTCCTATTCATTCAATGTATATTAAAGTTAACAATTCTTCAGATACAAATTACATTTTAAAAAACCAATACATCAACATTTTACAAAAATACACGTTCATATTAAAATACTTACAAGTGTCAAAAATATATGTTAATAACTAAACAACTTGACAAACATATACATCACATTGCCGTCATTTTTTGACGGGCAAGTCGCTAGTGTAATGTTATAAATAGAGTGATAGATACAGCAGGAGCATTGGAAAAAGAAACCAAATCCTCCGAGATTTGCAATGAGCAGATTGTACTGTAATGATATACAGTATTTGCATGGATACAGTATTACACCCACAGTCTGATCAGAGAGAATACACATTAACTCCTTCTTATTTATATAGTGCAAGACATTACCTGATGTACCTGGTTCCCTATCTTACAGTACTAGTAATACTCTCCGTACATGATTTGTACAAACCCGGATAATCTCGGTGCCCGTCATTTACAGATAAGTCCTAACAATAAACACGTCTTTACCTTGGACTGTAAGTACCTGAATCTATTTGTAGGACTGTCTTATTAAACATGTCTTTTACTGTAGTCCCCAGGACCACATATAAACTAAAAAATAATGTAGTTACATTCCAGGGGTAATTAGCAAATATTTATTGCATTCTCTTTAATAGTGTTTTCTGGCAGTATATTTAAAAAAATAATAATAATTACCTCCTTATTTGTTTTGTAGTTGTGAATAAGGAAGTTATTGCACATGTGGTATATGTCCTGCGGTGTTGAGAGAGAGACTCTGAACATCACTTAGTAAACTTATAATATTTTTTAATTACCACATAGACAAGCGGAAAAAAAAAAAAAACACTTTATTACAATTTGTTAAAAACAAAAAAATAACCGTTACAATAATACAACTAAATGGCAGGGAAATGCTATGGCTGATCAACTTCTTGTCTTTAGGGAATCTTATATGGTGAGGATAGTCAGTTGTTAGCATTGAGAGTTCAAATTGATAAAGTGTTTTGATTAACCACCAAAACTTAAATAGCTGACCCAAGGATACTAATAACACAATCTCAATTGGGATCATATTGGTCTTTGAACCTAAACCAATTGGACACACAAATAATAAATAATACAGATATAATGTATTAATATTCTAGGTACATATAATATTCATATATATCACATAATATAAATAATAATGTCATCCTGGTATATGTTGAATAACATCAGAGTCTATCCCAACATAACAAATAAATTCAGTAGTTCTTATCTTGTACAGTATGTTAGTATCTGATGAGTAAATGCCAGTAGCTTCCGTGGCCTTTAGTTCAATCTGGGTGACGCTCCATGATGACATCATCAAAGCAGTTTGGATGACGGCCGACGAGCACGTTTCGTAGATGCATCTCAGGGCCAGACCTTAGGTCAGATATTTAGTCAAATAGTATAGTTAGTTAGATATATTTTATAGCTCAGATCACAGGGTAAGTGACAGGCCCCCAGCTCCACCAGATTTATTATATATTTTCATGTGACAACACTGAAGAAATGACACTCTGCTACAATGTAAAGTAGTAGGTGTACGGCCTGTATAACAGTGTAAATGTGCTGTCCCCTCAAAATAACTCAACACACCCATTAATATCTAAACCGTTGGCAACAAAAGTGAATACACCCCTAAGTGGAAATGTCAAAATGTTTTTCTTTTATTATTATCGTTTATTTGTAACGCGCCAACATATTCCGTAGCACAATACATAGGTTAAGTTATAGGCAAAGACAAATTCAAAATGAATACATTGCCAAGAATGGAGGGCCCTATCTTTTTCAGCTTGGAATCTGGTGTCCATAGCGCTTTCCCTAAATCACCTTGCAGGATTGAAACTTGCAGTGTTACAATCTAAGTCTCAATATTTTGTGTGGCCACCATTATTTTTCAGTACTAACTAAACCCTCATGGGCATGGTGTTCAGCAGAGCTTCAAAGGTCATGGGAATGGTGTTCAGCAGAGCTTCAAAAGTCCTCTCCTCCATGATGACATCATGGAGCTGGTGGATGTTATAGACCTTGCACTCCCCCACCTTCTCTTTGAGGATGCCCCACAGATGCTCAATAGGGTTTAGGTATGGTGACAGTCCATCCTTTACCTTCAGCTTCTTTAGCAAGGCAGTGGTCGTCTTGGAGGTGTGTTTGGGGTTGTTATCATGTTGGAATACTGCCCTGTGGCCCAGTCTCTGAAAGGAGGGGATCATGCTCTGCTTCAGTATGTCACAGTACATGTTGGCATTCATAGTTCCCTCAATAAACTGTAGCTAACCCTAACACTCCATGTACCTAATCCCGCCCACTACCCCTCCCATCACTAAACTTCTCTACTGACCTCCCACCTATGCCTACCATACCAGTCTCCCATACCACCGGGGGGATAAAGGGGGAAGTGGGACGGGAAGCACCTTGACTCCACACCAGTATAAATGAGCCAGCAGCAGAAAGACAGGGCAGGATCATGAGGGTAAGAAGGGCAGTAAAATGAGAGTGAGACCGAGACTGGTATATGAAAGGCCCTTCCCTGATCCAGGAAAAAACCTGCAATGCCTACCTACCAGGGGAAAAACCCAATGCCCCATATCTCCAGCGCACCGCCACCCCCACCACGCCCCTAACCCAACTGGCCCCTGTCCACAGTACCCTCCCACCTCTTATCCCAAACTTCCCCCCAACCCAGAGCCCCCCCTCTGCCCCCTATAGTGCCCCCCTGATGCCCCTGGCCTTGACCATGGGTACCTAGCCCTGATCCCACCAGCAGCACCACTTACCATGTCCCCCGGCACAAACACACTCTTCAGCCGATGTCAGGATCTTCTTTCGTGGATACTTCTGGAGCTCTGACACTACTCTATCACTCTGACTGCCTCACGGGAAGTGTTCGGAAGTGTCAGAAGGCCCGGGGTATCCATGCAGGTTGGAGACAGCTCCACTTCTTCCTGGGGCTCCACAGAAGAACGCATGCCTGTCAGCATTGGTGGTGGTCCAGGCTCTTTGGGGAGGGAACTCTCTGAAGATAGGGCCTCCACATCCATCCTGGCATCCTCTTCTGCCCTCTCGTTGCCCCCTTTACCGGCACAAGCCTCGTTGCAGGCTGACCTGCTGTCCTCTAGCCCCTGGGACTGCTCCTCTTCTTCCTCCCAGGTGAAGTTGCCCAGCTTGACCACTGGTCCCAGAGGTAATAGACTGCACCATCTGCTGAAGCCAGTCCACAGGATGTGGGGGATGACATGGTGGAGATATTACACCTGCCACCGCCTGACATGACTGACCAGGGCGGGAAACACTACTTCTGTTGCCCACTGACCACTCTCTATTAGGACCAACCCACACACACTTCCTAGCACTTATCCTGGTCAAAAGCCCCCTCCCCCACTCTGTCTCCAGGGGCTGCCTTTTTACCAAACACAGAAACCTTCTCAAATCTAGTTTAAGCCAACTCAGGGACTCTACAAATGTGGACACTGCAAAGCTTGCAGGTTTTTAAAACCTGCAAGCAATTTGTTAATTTGTTATCCCATTAAAAAGTTTTGCAACTGTAGTTGAAGGGAGGGATTTATATCATTCAATGTTCAGGCAATAAGACATATGTAGGTAAAACTATGCGTGAGCTGAAAAATAGAGCTTTGGAGCAAATTTATACCATCAAAAAAGAACTGCATACTCCAGTTGCATTAAACTTCAAACAATATCACAAAAACAACATTGATAGCATTCAATTTTTTGTTATAGATTATGTATAACTGGGACCAAGAAAAGGCGATCTGGAAAAACATCTGTTGCAAAAAGAGAACAAATGGATCTACGTTTGGAACAAACACAGTGGAGGGAGAGGGGGGAAAGAGACAAAGGGGGGGTAGAAAGAGACACAGGAGGGAAAGAGACACAGGGGAGGGATAGAGATGCATGGGAGAGAGGGGGGAAGAGTCACAGGAGGGAAAGAGACACAGGGGAGGGTGTTAGAGACACGTGAGGGAGAGGGGGTAAAAAAACAGGGTGGGGGAAGGAGACACAAGGGAGGGAAAGGATAGGGAAAGGACACACAAGGGAGGGAGAGAAGGGGGAAATGAGATGAAAGGGAGGAAGTAGACAGGGGGAGAGACTCACAATTAGCTCCAAATGCTCTCATCGTGAGGCCAGTAAAGTAGACCTGGGAGAGTGGGAAGGGGGGAGGATCGCAATGAGCGCCAAAGGTGCTGATTGCAAGGCCCGCGATGAGTTCCCAAAGGCACTCATTGCCAGGCCAGTAAAGAAGAGGGGGAGAGGCTCCCATTGTGTGGCAAACAGCATTGCCAGGCTTCACGTTTTATTGCTGTCATTTTTGACAGGCAAGTCGCTAGTATATTTTATATACTATCAGCCTTATTAAATTGCAATTCTGCAAATTTAAAAGGACTCTATTTAAGCACAAAGCACATAATTATTTTTACAGAAGTTTTTAGTTAGTGAACTTCTATCCAAAAGCAAGGTCTTCACTAACTAAAAACTTCTGTAAAAAAAATATGCTTTGTGCTTAAATAGAGCCCTTTTAAATTTGCCGAATCGCAATTTAATAAGGCTGTATATTTTATTTGTAAAGTAGCATTACTCAGAGTCATTAGCGATACAGGGCATGCATTGGCTGAGAGATAGTATGTTATTGCAGAGAAGATTGCTGTTGTTAGAAACGTATCTTTGTGAATCAGGAGGTAGATCATTTTATGAATACTCATATGAGCAAGAATGTGACTTCATTTGAAGCTAATCACGATGTGGCCTCACTTTTATATACTGCTCCAGGTCAATATTGAATTAGGTCTGTGGTGATGTATTGAGAATACACACTGGAATTTGGCTCTACACCATTGTAGATAGGAATTGTGAAGGAACACACAATATGTTGATTAATATTCAGTAACACATATTATTTAAATACCTTATTTATGTCTGTTTCTTGCAATAGTTTAAACAGCCCTCAGCCTTAAAAATATTATTTTGATCTTGATAATATTAATCGGACATGGATTTTCACTTTACTGCTCTATAGCAAATGTAGCATTAATATATATACACACACATATATATATATATATATATATATATATATATATATATATATAGTAAGGGTCCCCGGTCAGAACCCCCTCTGCATTAAATGGCTCACACCGATGCGCAATCCCGGTCGCTGGGGTACAATAAGTACCCCAGCCACACCTAACCCCATCTCTTATGGGGGTCTATACAGACCCCCATAAGCCTCTATTTACTCCATTAGTTCCATAGGAGTCTATAAAGACCTTTATGGGACAATAATAACCATAACAGTAAACCCATAAGTGCCGTGAGGGTTCTCCAGGACCCTCATGACACTAAGTAGGTACACTTCCCTACACTACACTATTAGCCCCCAATAAACCAATACATCTAAACCAACCCCCCTCTAACTAATGAACCCCTCTGAAACTAATAAACCCCACTCTAGTGAACCCCCCTCTAACTAATGAACACACCTCCTCCCTATCCTATTAACCCCTTCTACCCTAACCTATTAACCCCTACACTGCCTACCTAACGCCCTATTAAACCCCCAACACCCCACTAATTACAAAAACAATAAACCCCCACTAATTACAACAAAATTAATAAAACATAGATTACAGAAATAAAAAAAAGAACATTACAGAAAATAAAAAATAGAACATTACAGAAAATATAAACACCCCACAACTTACAGGAAAAAAAAAATCAAATAAAACATAAAACTATCATTCTAAACACATCCCCATGACATTAAAAAAAATCCCACACCTAGCAATAAAAAAAGTTTATAATATACCACTAACCTTGCCAAAATACCCCTCTAGTGATGATGTTTTTTTTTTGCTTCGTCCCTAGACAAGGGCCCATCCATATATGTTCACAGGTTGGCACAACTACAAAAAAAGAAAGATTACTAATAATAAAAAAAATACATACGACATATAACACAATACATTCTAAATAGTACAGTTACCTGTCCCAAATGCCATCCAGCGAAAACCCACAGGCTAAAAAATTAAAAAAATCTAACAGAGCTTCTCCCTTGAGGAATTCCCCGGTTCAAATGAGGGTTCTCTTTTTTGCTCCAGTAAAATTTAGAAATGGTGCCTTCTGATTACCTGAAAATGCTGTTAATCATGTTTCAGCCAATCAGAATGTGCAGAGGTGTTTGTGAATCAATCAGAATGGGATACACCCCTATAACCCATTTTGATTGGCTGATGTACCTGTCAAACATTAGTAATCCTATCAGAAGGCGCTATTGCCTTTAGCTAATCAGAATGGGAAATACCCCCACGGGATGTATTACATTGTGATTGGCTCCAAGCTTCTGCCTCTTCTGATTGGCTGCAATCTGATTGACAGTTAAATCAGCCAATCAGATGAGGCAGATGCTTGGAGCCAATCACAATGGGATATACCCTATGGGGTGAATCCCATTATGATTGGCTGAAGGAAATAGGACTTAAGGACCTATAGGGACCTCTAGGGACATTTAAGGACCTCTGCAGCGCCAAAGTGGCCCGCAAGTAGGAGGCAATTGAATAGCTAAGTAACTTGCTCTCTCCACTTGCGGGTCCGGATTTCAAAATAGTAGCAATTGAATGAGGCCTTTAGTGGGTTGGATTCAGTGACTGAGACAAATTATTTACATTGGCTTATTTGGCCAGGTATATTCAAGGACTGAGATAATCAGTAACATATACCTGGCAGACATGCCCTGTTAAAGCTGTAAGTAAGAGTTGCTCTAAAGCTCCAAATACATGTATCACATCCAATCCATCAGTAGTGGTTATCTTAAGGATATTACTTACCTGTGATCTATATAGATGATAATTATTTCGGTGAACAATGGCTTAATGAGTCGATATATACTCAGTGATTGCCTATGATGATATCAATGTATCAGAGATTAGCTGATCATACAGAGCACAAAGGGTTACACATAAGAAGTGGTGTGCCTCTAACCAATAGGATTTGCTGCTAATGTCATGCATGCATCAAGGAGGTTATATAAACCCTATTTAAGCCTTGGCTTCTCTCATATAGTCGCATGTTAGTAGTGAAACGACGTTCAGACTAGTAGAGAGGGAAATGATTTAAAAATAACTTAATATGTCTTAATGGAATCTGTGAAGTTTCTATAGGACAATTGTGATACTTCTGGCAAAAAACATTAAATTGTTACAGCCTTAAGCACAACAACGAGATGGCAACAACAATAAAAATGTATTATTTTATTTCTAAGATTTATAAATAGGGATAGAATAAAATTAAAACAAAGTTGTGCTATCTATACCTAAATCTGTGAGGTTCACTGTGAGGCAATTAAAGTTTTGAAGTGAACACGACAGTACATTAGCAAAGCACACTGCTAAATAACACTAAGCTATTTCAACAGTCCCTATAAGAAAGGGACAGAAAAGTGAGAGAGATGGAAAGATGAGGTCATTGAAGCTATGAGGTCAGAGGGGTAATGGCTGACATATGTAACAGGCATGCTGAGGTCCATAATGTCACCCTCAACCTCAATGTGTCCTTATTTTATAATGTTGAAGAATCATAAAGGTACTTAATGTAAAACTATAATTATGGTTACCCTAGTGATAACTGGAAGCCTTGTGGGTAGAAAAAAAACAAACAGAGAGAGTACAGAGACAGAGACAGGACATAGAGAGAGACAGGACAAGACAGAGAGACAAAGGACAGAGATAGAGAATGAGGAAAGAGAGAAAGAGCCAGGACAGAGAGAGACAGGACTGAGAGGGAGAATGAGGAAAGAGAGAAAGAGACAGGACAGAGAGAGAGGACAGAGAGACAGGATACAGAGAGAGACAGGATACAGAGAGAGACAGGACAGAAAGAGAGAAGCAGAGAGATGCATGACTCAGAGAGAGACAGGAGAGAGAGAGTAATTTCCTAAGCTCATCAGTTATTGTATTTATATACAACTATCTTTGCTCGCCTTCCTTAGGTGCAATCTGCTTTGTTATTGGTTCAATTAGAGCAGACAAACTGCATCTTAATGTGTAATGCAGCCTCTTTAGGTACATCACACGATGCCCTAGGAATGAATTATAGTACATCACTAAGACAGGTTCACCCCCTCTAATGGGAAATCCTATTGAGAGTGAATTGGGTTCTAGGTTAAGAACAAGTAAAGACATGTCAATGTTTACTTTGTGAACCAAAACTAAATTTCATGAGGTATGAAGTAAAGTCCTATAATCCAAGATATGGGAATCCAAAGAACATAATAAGGCATTCTAGATAAATAATATAATGCCCAGGGCCTGACTGGACTGTTTACACTATGGCTTGGGCTGGGACTGGCAAGAAGTTACCTGTTTATTGTATAGTTATGTATTTTTTTATTACTTATGGTTAAAACGACATACAACTTGTATGTATTTTGATTATGTTACAGTGTTGATGTCTGGTTATAAGTCATCCAGCCCCACCTTAATAAACAAACACAGGGGGTCTTGGGCAGATAAAACAGATAGTCTGAGTGTTTACAGCAAATGGTTATAGTTAATATAATCACCAGGATAAGTTTAAGGACTGGAGATCATCAGATGTACAGGGTTTCCCAGTAAGCAGGGGGGCAGACTATGTTAATTAGTCCCTCTTCTATGTACCTAAGGATGGTGATTACTGTGATTGGCCAGCCAGTGTGCCAGAAAATGTTATAAAATGTGACAATTAATAAAGGTATGGGAGTTGTGTCTGGACTTACATAAACAAGGTGTAAGTATCATTTTGTGCATTAATACTAATTCTAATGGATTATATGGTGTTCCTGATATTCTGTTCTATTGAAGCAAGCTCCTGGGAGTGGTACTGGTTTTTGGTCCATCTTCTGCTATCAGAGGTGTAAAAGGACTGCACGATTCTGCTGGTAGTTTTGAATCAGGTTCTTACCAAGTCCAATTTAAGTAGCAGATTGTGATAAATACTATTGCTAGATATATGGTTTTACTCTCTATCCTTTACTCCCTGCATGCAGGTACTTACCAACACTTGTCCTGACTTCTGTGAACATCTCTAACAATCATTGCACAAGAAGCAATCAGTAATATTACTTTTCTTCCTCAAGATGTATTGCCTTGACTACAAGTTCAGCCTTCACTAGATTCTCCACTTACAAATCCATCTTAAATGTTCCTGCTAAGATTATCAATCACACCCATCCTTTTCCTTCTACTTCTCCTTTCTGCCAACCATTTACTGACTACTCATAACACATATGATTAAGTTCAAAATCCTGCCCCTCATATATGAGCCATCAAGTTTACTAAACCCTCCTAAATCTACTCCAGTGTCCTTTTGATGCTTAATTGGTGGTCAGGTCAAATATTGCAAATTGGCGTTGCCTTAGTTTAATAAAACCACATGACTTACACCAGCTTCAAGTACCTGCTTAGAAGCATAATGTTTCCTGAGATGATAGAGTATACCCATAGCAACTGAATTTCGGTTTCTTACTTTCAGATATTTATATCTGGGTGAACATATGAAGTTATCTAAGAAAATGTACATGCTTCTGGGTAACATAACAAGGTTTTTAATTAGGCCACAATTCTTCATAACCTGAACCTTATAGAAATATACACTTTGATGTCCACTAGTCACTCCATCATTAATACCATGGTTTGTAATGGAAGACGTTATATGTCAGATGTGTATGTAAATGTATGTAAATATTGGATGTTATCCTTGTAGTTCTTTACAGTTTTCTGTTGACATGAATATAACTAAAAAAGAGGTATAAAGAGAACTGAAAAGGGATACAAATTTGTAAATATCTATAATGAGTACTCAGTCAACAAAATAAAATAATATCTAATTTAGTTGTTTAATGGCTGTACTTTTATATAAATCTGGAAATAATTAGATTTGTTACCGATGGATAGTACAAAACATAAATATTTAAGCAAATACATTGCACACTTAATTAGTAAAAAAAATCCCAAAAAGTTTTTTTTGGCTTCTGTATTAAATATGTAAAATAAAGGGACCAATGCTGATAGACAATAATGTTTGATTTATTTTGTTACTGATAAGCAAGATTATCAGTATTTTAAGAAAACAAGTTTTATTTTATTTTTATTTTCATTTCCAAATTTCATAAGATTACAAAATTTACAAACAGTAAAATCCAGACATCAAAACATTAAAACTACAAACAATCAGACAAAAAAAAAAAAAAAAAACACAAAAGTGGAACCACAACTGAGCTTAAATAATTCAGGATAAGTCATAAGAAATAACATTTGTCATAATATCAAAACAAATTTAATATCAAATATGAACCGTTCCCTGCTCTGTGGGAGATTTTACAGAAAGTGCTATTATATGACTTTTCTAAGGGTTTACTGAACTCCTTAAGTGTATTTGTAAGGACCCTTGGAAGTGCTCACACCCTACTTATCTTTACATTACAAATCCTCGGGCTACGTATGAAAACGTTCTTACATGAGCATCACTGTGGGGGCCGTGTAATAGCTCAGTAAATTCTGTCATAAGAACTTCCGCTGATAAGAGTGAGCCTTGTGGGAGATCTAATGGGAGCCATGTAATTGGGCACTTAGGGTTCCATGGTGGACAAGTGGTTAGGATTTGGTGCTTTCACCACTGTCGACGTGGGTTCAATTCCAAGTAAGGCAACACACTTCTCTAGTAACACAAAACAATATTTAAAAATATAGATCAATATTGTATAATCCTACACATTATAATTATAATCCTTCATAATATAATGAGCATTGCTCTACATAACATAATGTGATATACTCACTATGGGCCTCATTCTATTATCGGCCGTAAATCGGCCGTAAGGCTGCGATTCCTTGCGAGGGTTCAGTTAACTCGCGATTCTATTATACGGCCCCGCAAGGATCTCCTTTTACGGCCGGCCGCATATCTTGGAACCGGCCGTAATCTGTGAAATCTAAAAACTCAAAAATAAATTCAAGCCTGCACTGTACAGCTCTGTAAATGCTAGGGATCATATTGGGGGACATGAGGATTAAAAGTAACCCACTCTCAAGCTTGCACATCTGCCCAAACCCGAGTTCAAATTAACTGTTTATTTGCCGGCTGCGGCGTGGGTGTGTCTGAGGTGCTCCAAGCACTCTGGACTTTTTACATGGATATTTTACGGATATTAAAAATGAAATATTTTACGGATTTGAGTACAGTATAATTATGTGCTATTTTTTCTAACACCTAAAATCCCTTTATAGTCTTCTCAAAGTGCAGGATGGCTTTATTTGAGCTATTTTATGTGCTTAATTGGTGCTAGCGAGACCTTTTTCCTGCAAGTAACTGCGGCTCGTTTTTAGCCTTGCAGAGAGGTTTCCCGGAGCAATTGAATTGCAAATCTCTTGCGGCCGTTTTAGATCAAAGGCTTTCCTCCGGCGCGATCGGCCGCAAGAGATAGCAAGGCACCGGCCGCAAGCCTGCCGGAATCCCCGGCCGTAAGGGAATAGAATAGCAGAATAGCTTGCGGCCGGTCCTTGCGGCCCCGCAGCGGCTGCGGCCGATAATAGAATGAGGCCCTATGTATTTGTGGTTATTTCTGACCTATATCATGTCAACAACAAAACTTGATAATTTACTATAAAGTAAAATACACAGTCTTTACATTTCTCACTAGTATGTTTATTATTGTTGTAATAGAGATGGACATTTTTTTCACAAAACTTCCTGTAGCATAATTACATATACAAGTCATAATCAGAATCTGTATTACTAGTTTTTAAGAACATGTTGCTTTGATTCAAGTGTAGTTCTTCAAAAAAATATATATTTTTTTGACCATGTTTATATTTCAATATACATTAACATTTATATTGATATGTTATTTGCATATTTTCTATAATTTCTTAAACTCATAGGGCCTCATTCTATTACCGGCTGTAGGAGATGCGGGGCCGCAAGGACCGGCTTCAAGCTATTCTGCTATTCTATTCCCCTCTGGCCAGGGATTCCGGCAGGCTTGCGGCCGGCGCCTTGCTATGCCTTGCAGCCGCTCGCGCCGGAGGAAAGCATTTGATCTAGAAACGGCCGCAAGAAATTCGGCCGCAAGAAAGCCCCGGTTGCTATTCTATTGCTCCGGGAACCCTCTCTGCAAGGCTAAAACCGAGCCGCAGCTTACTTGCAGGAAAAAGGTCCCGCTAGCACCAATTAAGCACATTATACAGCCAAAATAAAGCCATCCTGCACTCTGAGGAGACTATAAAGTGATTGTAGGTGTTAGCAAAAATAGCACAACATTCCCCTATACTCAAATCCATAAATAAATATATTTTTTTATATATGTCAAATATCCATGTAAAAAGTCCAGAGGGCTTGGAGCACCTCAGACCCGCCCACGATGCGGACGGAAAATAAACAGTTAATGTAAACTCGGAGTTGGGCTGATGTTCAAGCTTGAGAGAGGGTTAATATTAATCCTCATGTCCCCCAATATGATCCCTAGCATTTACAGAGCTTTACAGTGCTGTCTTGAATTTATTTTTCACTTTTAAGATTTCTGAGCTTACGGCCGGTTGCAAGATATAAGATCCTTGCGGGCCGTTTAATAGAATTGCAAGGTAACGGGAGCCCTGCAAGGAATTGCAGCCTTACGGCTGATTTACGGCCGATAATAGAATGAGGCCCATAGTAAGGCAAGTGCAGGGAAACTAAAGTCAATGTTATACATTTTTCTGACACAACCTTTTCTGGGCTATACATTCCCACAATTCTACTAAGACATTATCATAAATGGTCATGGTCATAGCTGCATGAACATGAGCTTTCACATGAGAGAAGCTAATGGTGGATGATCCTCGGTGCAGTCTCAGGACGTGTAGGATGAGGGAGGTGATGGTCGATCCCAGTGATATTATAATCAGAAGCGGTGGGATGGAAGCTCCTGTGTTTAATCCATACAAAATAGTAATAATGTTCTTCGTATTAAAAATATTTTCTTCTCTGCTCGAGGCTGTGTCATTCAATGAATTGATGACATCATCAGTAAATACTATTAGAAGAGTAATCAGACAAATGGATAACACAATGGATCCTGTGAGCAGCCAAGGCAGCAAACTAGTGAATCTCAGCCTTAGGTACGTGAGGAGACGGTGCTGGAAGGTGACAATCTTGATGCAGTAGAAGGTACATAACCAGGCAGTGGTCCAGGAGCTCGATAGGATTGATACACACACAATGTTATAGAGAATGTGTAGGTTGTATGACAATAAATTGTTATTCACAATCATTACAGTATCAGCAATTAATAGAAAGGTTTCTGCAATGATGCTAAGTAGTCCTTGGATGGTTAAGATGAGATCAGGTGGACTTTGATAGCCTCCCATAATCCAGGATCTGATACTGACCATCAGAATAAAAGCATTGAGAGGAATCCCACTAAAGTGTGAGGGAATGGTGACAATGAAGATAGCTAAGTCTGCACTCTGCATTTTATTTGTCTTCTTTACTTAAGAAGAACGTTAGATGCAGAATATTTTTTTTTTTTAGTTTTGAAGATTGTCCTCTACCTATGATGTCTGTTTCTCTGTGTTGTCTGTAAATATAAAACCAAGCAGTGCATTTATATGGCTGCCTCTCTCTTATGTTATTTGTCTGCATGTAATCTACTTTGCATGTCAAGATAGTTTTGCTGTAATCAGAGAAATGTATGAATTTGAATTAAACAAATGTAGTGAATATTTTGCACTGCTCTAATACTTCCAAGTAATTGATGCCATAGCACAGACTGGTATGTCGGGTTACACGAGCCGCTTGCATGACTACCTGTATTCTGATTACAATATAGACAAAAAAATAACACTATTGTGCAATGGGTATGGGTGCTACCACCACTAATACAATAATTATTTTCACAAAAGAAACCAATAGAGTGTTAACTTGCACTTGTATTAATTCCCTTAGTGTCTAACACTTGTTATACTGAAGTAAAGAAAGAAAACAGGGGATAAATGACCAAACTTTATTAATTATTATTTAAAACACTCCGACATTATTTAAAATAAATTTAAAACTATTGCAAGTTAATGGCTCCCTCTTGATGTTACCTAAATATTGTAGATTATTATACAGAGGATAAGAGCGGGCCATGCAAATCTAATGTTACCTGGATACTGTAGAACAACATACAAGAGGTCAAGGCAAATTTTATCACCTCTTATGAGTTTCCTCCTATCTGGAAGACACATCTTAGTTTGGCCCGAAAAGCTAACTTGAAACAATGCATTAAAGAAATGGTAATCATCTAGATTTGCTATAGCTTTTAAATGTCTCTTTTATGAATTAGATGTAGACTTTATCATCTTGAGTTGGCGCCCAATCTGCCATGATAATATAATTTGTGAGTCAGCGTCTTGAGCTGATTCACTCACATGCAATATGATGTCATCACGCTAACAGAGCAAAACTCTGACTCTAACTCTATGCTAAATCAGGTCAGTAGCTGGATATATCAAAGATGGATAGTAAGGGTGTTGCACTAAGGACATTGCACTAACTACAAAAATGTATATAGATCAGGTTAGGAAAATCGTGAAGAGAGTCCATAAGGACTCCTCCACCATCAACAGAGCTTTGATAAAGCCCTGTAGGAAATTATACATTTTATATGCTACAGTTTAAAATAGATGACAGTCAGGTCTCCTAATAAAGTGTGCATGGAAAAGTTTATGTTTTATTATATACTAGCGACTTGCCCGTCAAAAAATGGCAGTCAATAAAATGTTAATGCTGTGAAAAGTGTTTGCCACACAATATGAGTCTCTGACATTCGTAACCTTTTTTTTATATAATGTTTGATATGTAAACATATTTTAGGATCAATTTGTATAATAAAAATTGGTTACTTTATTAAATTTGGGGTAACAACGGCGTATTAAAAACACATATAAAAAATCCAGGATTAGGACAAAACTTTTAAAAGAAGGCTGAATTGTGTGAGACAAAGTGACCACTAGAATGGTATATAATTTAACTCTTAATAGAGGGGTAATTTGTCTCTGCTGGTGCTTGTGTGTCAGGATAGATGATTAAACCTGATGTGTGGTCCTCCTAATAAAGTCCTTTAGAGGAAGGAAAAACACTATTTTTACTGCCTGTTTGTACAGTGTGTTAAAGAGACACCTCACAGAGGACACTTTGCAGGAAGACTGCTTTAAGTAATACCTCCAGCACTATCTGGGTGTCTGTGTACTTCTCTTGCTGAGTGGATCTATATAGTAAGGTGCTATATATCTGGAAGTTATAATAATAGTTCTGAAATTAAACTGGATTCCTTTTCTTCCAGTGTATGGTTGGAAAGTTCCTTTTGAGTTGTGGAGTACAAATAACTCACTTCCTTAATAGGTATAATGCTCTGGTTCTTATCTTTAATATATAAACATTCCTGCTTGGAAAAAACCACTGTGATATATGCTCAAAATGAGCTCTGGTTTTATGCCTCTTATATATATATGAGTCTCTGCTGGGAAATTACTGCTGTGACGCGTGTTCTTATTGAACTTTCAAAGGACCATGCTGTTTTGTAAAGGGCAAAGTGCCTGCTATTAAAGAGCAAAATACCTGCTATAAAAGGGGTTGTACTTGCTATTAAAGAGCAAAATGCCTACTATTATAGAGTTAATACTCTGTCAGTTCCTTGTCTTTCCATTATAGCACTTATGCGATCTATCACTCATTTGGATACGGACAGGGAGGGTAGCCATGCACACTTCACACAAACACTCAGTGAGAAAAACGCCAGCGTGTCCTTGACATCGGGACACACTACGTCATCAGAAGCCGACGCGTTTCGACGTCATCAAGACGTCTTCTTCAAGGGTGAGCTTGCTGAGGCCGTTAGAGCCCTTTTTAAAGTGTTGCCATCTCCATGGCAACCAATAGGGAACTGTGGAACACGAGCAGTAACATAAAAACATAAAAACGCCCCCTCTGGTGGTGAGCGGAAATGACATGATACTTACAGCCTGCTGGATATACGCTGTAGATTTTAATAAATGCAATGAATAGCCTTATAGGCTTGTGGCATGTCAGCATGTATATATACCAATACTTATAAGGTTCTGATAGTTCCTAAGCTTCCTTGATAGTGGAAAAAGTACTTGTTTGTAATAGCTTATAATATCTACTATGTACATTGAGAGTCAATAGCAAGTGCTCATTTGTGTCATAGTTAGTTCTGGGAGATCTCTATGCTCCTATGTTTTAAGCTTCCAACATACTATTTGGTGCACTTTCTGGAAGAAAAAATGACAATATCTTTGATATATGTCTTAAAGATGGATGCACATATGAATTCCCAATTTAAGAGGGAGAGTGCTGATATTTTCTACCTTCTTTAAATGATTATATGCAAAAAGAAACGAAGAGTGTTACATTTTTGATAGGAACACATAAAGTGTTTAAGTATTTGCAGTGCATCATAGACAGATTTTTCTTTATTGCACAAGAAATTATTATATCGGAGTGAAAGGTCTGGAACCTAAGTATGCATGAGGTGAATATTAGCTGGTGGTGCCAGGAGAGGAAAAATCCTAAAGTGAACAATGAGGTTTGAATAGCCATGGTTATAGCTATAAAAAAATGCTTTCCAAAGATTAGTGAAATTGTAAAAAAATGAATGTGCTAGAGCATAAATATGACATCATATCATGTTATGATAGATGGAAGATGCAGATGTGAATTAATACGGTGTATTGTGATGGTGAAAACTAATACGGTGTATATAGAGACATCTTTACTCTGGAAAAGACTAATTGGAGTAAAGGGACAGAAAAAAAGGGGGGGAGTGGGTGAGGGGAAAATGCTGGATGTGGGAATAATTAAACCCCTGATTATGTCGAGGTGATAGGTGAGTCAATAAGTGTGAATGAAAATGTGCCCAACTCAAATAAAGGAGGTGAAAGTAAAACCCTCATTAAGACCTTTGGGAGTCAATGCTTTAAGTTTATGAATCCACCGAGCCTCGTGCTGTAATAATTTCTTGTCCAGGTCACCCTGTCTAGGGCCTAAGTGTACCTTTTCCAATACTGTGAAAGTCAACACTTCACTTTTTCCTTTGTGATAATGTTTCACATGGCGTGCTAAGGGTGTATCAAGATCTTTTTGGATAGAATATATGTGTTCCCCTATGCGTCTCCGTAGCTGGCGCCGCGTTTTTCCTACGTAGATCTTGCTACATATGCATGAGGCTACATATATTACGCTTGTGGAGCAACAGTTTGAAAAGTCTTTCAGCACATAGGTCTCCCCACTGTGTGGATGTACGTATATTTTTGTCGGTTTTATATATTTACAAAATTTACATTTTCCACACCTAAAACACCCAATTGGTGGATTTAGCCATGTGTTTGTGGATCTATTCTCCTTAAAAAGGCTATGTACCAACATATCCTTTAAATTCTTCCCTCTACGATATGTTATTGATATATCAGATGACAAATCATTTTCTAAGTCTTCATCACCTTTTAGTATATGCCAGTGTTTGGATAGAATCTCTTTTATTGCCGGTGAGTCATATCCAAATGTCATTATACATCTAGGCTGTGTTGTTATAGGCTCAGAGTTTTTTTCAGATTGTCTATTAAGCATTTCCGTTCTGTCACAAGCAAGAGCATATTTAAATGCTTTTTTTAAACATTTATTCGGATAGCCTCTCTCCAGAAATCTCTGTCTGAGTTTGTCTGCCTCTGTCTTGAATTCACTATCGGAACTACAATTTCGTCTTATTCTCAGGTATTGTCCTTTGGGGATGCCTCTTTTTAGTGGTTCGAAATGTTGGCTGTTCCACATGAGCAAGGTATTGGTGGCTGTGTCCTTTCTGTAGGTGGTGGTGGTGATTTCCCCCTGGTTATCTTTCCGAATGTATAAGTCTAGAAAGGTGATTTGGGAAAGATGTATATCATGTGTAAATTTTAGACCTATCTCATTATTGTTCAATAGGTGCATAAAGGTCTCAAATTCTGCCTTGGAACCAGTCCAAATTAACAGAATGTCATCTATATATCTACGCCACATTAATGCGTGACTAATAAGATGTTCAAAAAGTGGATCAGAGAAAAGTTTTTCTTCCCACCAGCCCAATAGAAGATTGGCGTAGCTAGGTGCACAAGATGTTCCCATAGCCGTCCCTTTCTTTTGATGGAACCATTTTCCATTGAACAAGAAGAAATTATGTTTAAGAATGAATTCAAGTAGTTGGACCACGAAATTGTTGAATTTTTTAAGGTTGTTACTTTTAGCACTCAAAAAATGTTGTACTGCTTGTATACCAAAATTATGTGGTATGCTGCTGTATAAGGCTTCCACATCTATGGATGCAAGCCATGCATTCTTTGGTACTGTTAGGTTCTCGAGATGTCTCAGTATGTCATTAGTGTCCTTTACATAGGAAGGTAGATTTTGAACTAAGTCACGGAGATAGAAGTCTACAAAGATACTGGCATTAGAAGACAAATTGCCTGTACCTGATATTATAGGTCTTCCTGGAATAGGAACCGTTTTTTTGTGTATTTTTGGCAGAGCATAAAAGGTGGAGATACTAGGGTATTTTGGCAGGAGAAAACCAAAAGTGGGTTCATCTATGATATTATCTGTTTTGCCTTTCTCTAATATGGATTTAAGTGTTAATCTATATTCCATGGTTGGATTTTTGGCAATTATTTCATAGGTGGAGTTATCTTCCAAGATCTTGTAACACATTTTTTTGTAATTCTCATTGCTTAATATAACCAAGTTCCCACCCTTGTCTGCAGGTTTAATTTGTATATCTTTAAGAGACTTTAGTTCATTCAATGCTATGTATTCCTTTTTAGTCAGATTGAAATGTCTTTTGAGTTTCATATAGTCAAGTTTTTCTATTTCCATAGTGACTTGTTGTAGGAACACCCAGATATTGGAGAACTCCTTAAAAACTGGTGTAAACTGGCTTTTATTTTTCCAGATCTTTTTGGGTTCCTCTCTATTGTTAGAGCAGGAAATATTATCTTCCAGAAGAGACATAAGAAGTTCAAAGGTTTCAATGTCCTCTTTGCTTATTCCTAATCTCATGTGTTCTTTTTCTTTTTTAATTTTATAAAATTTTTGTAAGGCCAGTTTACGGGCAAAGAGATTTATGTCTTTAATGTGGGAGAATTTATCAGACCTTGACGTGGGGACAAACATTAGGCCTTTCTGTAATACTGATTTATGGTCTTTGTTCATAATAAATTCTGAGAGATTCACTATTTTGAAGCTATCATCTGTGTCTGACTCTGTTCTCTGATTATTGTTATGTTGATTCATGTCTTTTTCCTTTTGTCCCTCCTTTCTGGGCCTTTGTCTAGATATTGGCCCTCTCCTAAAAAACCAATAGCATTGTGTTGATTTGGTGTTCTTGTCTGAGAGAAATTTCTTGTATTGTATGCTTCCCTTCTATATGCTGCTGTAGATCGTCTACCTCTGTTATGCCAAGTAGAGAGTTCATCTACATCTGAATTTTCATATTCAGAGGAGCTTATATCTGAATTCTTTTGTAAGGGAGCTCCTGTAGGGAATTTTTTAAAAATTCTGTTTGTTTGGAAGTCAGTTTTGTCTCTCCAGAATTTCCTCTGTTTACGGTCTTTTATCTCTCTTTTGAATCTATCAATGTTGTCATTCAGCTTTTTACAGAATGTTTGGTATTCTGAGGACTCATTGAATTTATTAAATTCTTGTTGACACAACACAATCTTTGGTTTCAGTGATTCTAAATTTTGTTTTTCGGTTTCAATAATTAGAGTCATTAACTCAGATGAACATTTCAAAAGGATCTCTTTCCATTTATGAATAAATGTCTCATTGCTTAAATTCACAGCAGGGTTAATGTGAACTCTCAAGCCTCTGGGTACAAAATGGTTTTTCAGATAGTTCTGTAGGCTACTTATTTCCCATACTGAACGTACTTGTTTCCTCAAAACTTTTTGTAATTCCTCATATATGTTTTTTATGTCTTTATTCCCTTCACCTGTGGGTTGTGTACCCGTGCAGAAACTATCTTCTGCTTCTTTTAGGAGGGAGTCTAAGTCCATATTAAGCATAGAGGGAATGGACATAATGAAAAAATTCCTTAGCTTGGAATTAATCACTAAATTTAATGTTAGTGGTGATACTGCTCAGGTCCCAGAAATTCTTTATTTCAAAATTTGTATATCTTAGAATTTCTTGTTCCTTATGTGGATTAAACCACAGGTTATATATAGAATGAGAACTTAGGAACACTTATTCCTATGGTATTTTCTACCAAATGTCTGTTTGATATGTAAACATATTTTAGGATCAATTTGTATAATAAAAATTGGTTACTTTATTAAATTTGGGGTAACAACGGCGTATTAAAAACACATATAAAAAATCCAGGATTAGGACAAAACTTTTAAAAGAAGGCTGAATTGTGTGAGACAAAGTGACCACTAGAATGGTATATAATTTAACTCTTAATAGAGGGGTAATTTGTCTCTGCTGGTGCTTGTGTGTCAGGATAGATGATTAAACCTGATGTGTGGTCCTCCTAATAAAGTCCTTTAGAGGAAGGAAAAACACTATTTTTACTGCCTGTTTGTACAGTGTGTTAAAGAGACACCTCACAGAGGACACTTTGCAGGAAGACTGCTTTAAGTAATACCTCCAGCACTATCTGGGTGTCTGTGTACTTCTCTTGCTGAGTGGATCTATATAGTAAGGTGCTATATATCTGGAAGTTATAATAATAGTTCTGAAATTAAACTGGATTCCTTTTCTTCCAGTGTATGGTTGGAAAGTTCCTTTTGAGTTGTGGAGTACAAATAACTCACTTCCTTAATAGGTATAATGCTCTGGTTCTTATCTTTAATATATAAACATTCCTGCTCGGAAAAAACCACTGTGATATATGCTCAAAATGAGCTCTGGTTTTATGCCTCTTATATATATATGAGTCCCTGCTGGGAAATTACTGCTGTGACGCGTGTTCTTATTGAACTTTCAAAGGACCATGCTGTTTTGTAAAGGGCAAAGTGCCTGCTATTAAAGAGCAAAATACCTGCTATAAAAGGGGTTGTACTTGCTATTAAAGAGCAAAATGCCTACTATTATAGAGTTAATACTCTGTCAGTTCCTTGTCTTTCCATTATAGCACTTATGCGATCTATCACTCATTTGGATACGGACAGGGAGGGTAGCCATGCACACTTCACACAAACACTCAGTGAGAAAAACGCCAGCGTGTCCTTGACATCGGGACACACTACGTCATCAGAAGCCGACGCGTTTCGACGTCATCAAGACGTCTTCTTCAAGGGTGAGCTTGCTGAGGCCGTTAGAGCCCTTTTTAAAGTGTTGCCATCTCCATGGCAACCAATAGGGAACTGTGGAACACGAGCAGTAACATAAAAACATAAACACGCCCCCTCTGGTGGTGAGCGGAAATGACATGATACTTACAGCCTGCTGGATATACGCTGTAGATTTTAATAAATGCAATGAATAGCCTTATAGGCTTGTGGCATGTCAGCATGTATATATACCAATACTTATAAGGTTCTGATAGTTCCTAAGCTTCCTTGATAGTGGAAAAAGTACTTGTTTGTAATAGCTTATAATATCTACTATGTACATTGAGAGTCAATAGCAAGTGCTCATTTGTGTCATAGTTAGTTCTGGGAGATCTCTATGCTCCTATGTTTTAAGCTTCCAACATACTATTTGGTGCACTTTCTGGAAGAAAAAATGACAATATCTTTGATATATGTCTTAAAGATGGATGCACATATGAATTCCCAATTTAAGAGGGAGAGTGCTGATATTTTCTACCTTCTTTAAATGATTATATGCAAAAAGAAACGAAGAGTGTTACATTTTTGATAGGAACACATAAAGTGTTTAAGTATTTGCAGTGCATCATAGACAGATTTTTCTTTATTGCACAAGAAATTATTATATCGGAGTGAAAGGTCTGGAACCTAAGTATGCATGAGGTGAATATTAGCTGGTGGTGCCAGGAGAGGAAAAATCCTAAAGTGAACAATGAGGTTTGAATAGCCATGGTTATAGCTATAAAAATGCTTTCCAAAGATTAGTGAAATTGTAAAAAAATGAATGTGCTAGAGCATAAATATGACATCATATCATGTTATGATAGATGGAAGATGCAGATGTGAATTAATACGGTGTATTGTGATGGTGAAAACTAATACGGTGTATATAGAGACATCTTTACTCTGGAAAAGACTAATTGGAAAACTTGACTATATGAAACTCAAAAGACATTTCAATCTGACTAAAAAGGAATACATAGCATTGAATGAACTAAAGTCTCTTAAAGATATACAAATTAAACCTGCAGACAAGGGTGGGAACTTGGTTATATTAAGCAATGAGAATTACAAAAAAATGTGTTACAAGATCTTGGAAGATAACTCCACCTATGAAATAATTGCCAAAAATCCAACCATGGAATATAGATTAACACTTAAATCCATATTAGAGAAAGGCAAAACAGATAATATCATAGATGAACCCACTTTTGGTTTTCTCCTGCCAAAATACCCTAGTATCTCCACCTTTTATGCTCTGCCAAAAATACACAAAAAAACGGTTCCTATTCCAGGAAGACCTATAATATCAGGTACAGGCAATTTGTCTTCTAATGCCAGTATCTTTGTAGACTTCTATCTCCGTGACTTAGTTCAAAATCTACCTTCCTATGTAAAGGACACTAATGACATACTGAGACATCTCGAGAACCTAACAGTACCAAAGAATGCATGGCTTGCATCCATAGATGTGGAAGCCTTATACAGCAGCATACCACATAATTTTGGTATACAAGCAGTACAACATTTTTTGAGTGCTAAAAGTAACAACCTTAAAAAATTCAACAATTTCGTGGTCCAACTACTTGAATTCATTCTTAAACATAATTTCTTCTTGTTCAATGGAAAATGGTTCCATCAAAAGAAAGGGACGGCTATGGGAACATCTTGTGCACCTAGCTACGCCAACCTTCTATTGGGCTGGTGGGAAGAAAAACTTTTCTCTGATCCACTTTTTGAACATCTTATTAGTCACGCATTAATGTGGCGTAGATATATAGATGACATTCTGTTAATTTGGACTGGTTCCAAGGCAGAATTTGAGACCTTTATGCACCTATTGAACAATAATGAGATAGGTCTAAAATTTACACATGATATACATCTTTCCCAAATCACCTTTCTAGACTTATACATTCGGAAAGATAACCAGGGGGAAATCACCACCACCACCTACAGAAAGGACACAGCCACCAATACCTTGCTCATGTGGAACAGCCAACATTTCGAACCACTAAAAAGAGGCATCCCCAAAGGACAATACCTGAGAATAAGACGAAATTGTAGTTCCGATAGTGAATTCAAGACAGAGGCAGACAAACTCAGACAGAGATTTCTGGAGAGAGGCTATCCGAATAAATGTTTAAAAAAAGCATTTAAATATGCTCTTGCTTGTGACAGAACGGAAATGCTTAATAGACAATCTGAAAAAAACTCTGAGCCTATAACAACACAGCCTAGATGTATAATGACATTTGGATATGACTCACCGGCAATAAAAGAGATTCTATCCAAACACTGGCATATACTAAAAGGTGATGAAGACTTAGAAAATGATTTGTCATCTGATATATCAATAACATATCGTAGAGGGAAGAATTTAAAGGATATGTTGGTACATAGCCTTTTTAAGGAGAATAGATCCACAAACACATGGCTAAATCCACCAATTGGGTGTTTTAGGTGTGGAAAATGTAAATTTTGTAAATATATAAAACCGACAAAAATATACGTACATCCACACAGTGGGGAGACCTATGTGCTGAAAGACTTTTCAAACTGTTGCTCCACAAGCGTAATATATGTAGCCTCATGCATATGTAGCAAGATCTACGTAGGAAAAACGCGGCGCCAGCTACGGAGACGCATAGGGGAACACATATATTCTATCCAAAAAGATCTTGATACACCCTTAGCACGCCATGTGAAACATTATCACAAAGGAAAAAGTGAAGTGTTGACTTTCACAGTATTGGAAAAGGTACACTTAGGCCCTAGACAGGGTGACCTGGACAAGAAATTATTACAGCACGAGGCTCGGTGGATTCATAAACTCAAAGCATTGACTCCCAAAGGTCTTAATGAGGGTTTTACTTTCACCTCCTTTATTTGAGTTGGGCACATTTTCATTCACACTTATTGACTCACCTATCACCTCGACATAATCAGGGGTTTAATTATTCCCACATCCAGCATTTTCCCCTCACCCACTCCCCCCCTTTTTTTCTGTCCCTTTACTCCAATTAGTCTTTTCCAGAGTAAAGATGTCTCTATATACACCGTATTAGTTTTCACCATCACAATACACCGTATTAATTCACATCTGCATCTTCCATCTATCATAACATGATATGATGTCATATTTATGCTCTAGCACATTCATTTTTTTACAATTTCACTAATCTTTGGAAAGCATTTTTTTATAGCTATAACCATGGCTATTCAAACCTCATTGTTCACTTTAGGATTTTTCCTCTCCTGGCACCACCAGCTAATATTCACCTCATGCATACTTAGGTTCCAGACCTTTCACTCCGATATAATAATTTCTTGTGCAATAAAGAAAAATCTGTCTATGATGCACTGCAAATACTTAAACACTTTATGTGTTCCTATCAAAAATGTAACACTCTTCGTTTCTTTTTGCATATAATCATTTAAAGAAGGTAGAAAATATCAGCACTCTCCCTCTTAAATTGGGAATTCATATGTGCATCCATCTTTAAGACATATATCAAAGATATTGTCATTTTTTCTTCCAGAAAGTGCACCAAATAGTATGTTGGAAGCTTAAAACATAGGAGCATAGAGATCTCCCAGAACTAACTATGACACAAATGAGCACTTGCTATTGACTCTCAATGTACATAGTAGATATTATAAGCTATTACAAACAAGTACTTTTTCCACTATCAAGGAAGCTTAGGAACTATCAGAACCTTATAAGTATTGGTATATATACATGCTGACATGCCACAAGCCTATAAGGCTATTCATTGCATTTATTAAAATCTACAGCGTATATCCAGCAGGCTGTAAGTATCATGTCATTTCCGCTCACCACCAGAGGGGGCGTTTTTATGTTTTTATGTTACTGCTCGTGTTCCACAGTTCCCTATTGGTTGCCATGGAGATGGCAACACTTTAAAAAGGGCTCTAACGGCCTCAGCAAGCTCACCCTTGAAGAAGACGTCTTGATGACGTCGAAACGCGTCGGCTTCTGATGACGTAGTGTGTCCCGATGTCAAGGACACGCTGGCGTTTTTCTCACTGAGTGTTTGTGTGAAGTGTGCATGGCTACCCTCCCTGTCCGTATCCAAATGAGTGATAGATCGCATAAGTGCTATAATGGAAAGACAAGGAACTGACAGAGTATTAACTCTATAATAGTAGGCATTTTGCTCTTTAATAGCAAGTACAACCCCTTTTATAGCAGGTATTTTGCTCTTTAATAGCAGGCACTTTGCCCTTTACAAAACAGCATGGTCCTTTGAAAGTTCAATAAGAACACGCGTCACAGCAGTAATTTCCCAGCAGGGACTCATATATATATAAGAGGCATAAAACCAGAGCTCATTTTGAGCATATATCACAGTGGTTTTTTCCAAGCAGGAATGTTTATATATTAAAGATAAGAACCAGAGCATTATACCTATTAAGGAAGTGAGTTATTTGTACTCCACAACTCAAAAGGAACTTTCCAACCATACACTGGAAGAAAAGGAATCCAGTTTAATTTCAGAACTATTATTATAACTTCCAGATATATAGCACCTTACTATATAGATCCACTCAGCAAGAGAAGTACACAGACACCCAGATAGTGCTGGAGGTATTACTTAAAGCAGTCTTCCTGCAAAGTGTCCTCTGTGAGGTGTCTCTTTAACACACTGTACAAACAGGCAGTCAAAATAGTGTTTTTCCTTCCTCTAAAGGACTTTATTAGGAGGACCACACATCAGGTTTAATCATCTATCCTGACACACAAGCACCAGCAGAGACAAATTACCCCTCTATTAAGAGTTAAATTATATACCATTCTAGTGGTCACTTTGTCTCACACAATTCAGCCTTCTTTTAAAAGTTTTGTCCTAATCCTGGATTTTTTATATGTGTTTTTAATACGCCGTTGTTACCCCAAATTTAATAAAGTAACCAATTTTTATTATACAAATTGATCCTAAAATATGTTTACATATCAAACAGACATTTGGTAGAAAATACCATAGGAATAAGTGTTCCTAAGTTCTCATTCTTTTTTTTATATACAAAGAAATACATTTTGAATTGAACTTTTTATTTTTTTAACTTTTAACTTATATTTGCCCCAAATTTGTCTATTTTTTTCAATCTTAAGTCTTTTAATTGTGATATATATAATAACAATATAACAATGTCTGAAGTTTTCATGCATACATATTGTAAAGTATAACATAAACATTTGTAACATGCAACTTATATTTTAAACAATCTTTAAACTTTATTTTAACATGACTAACACTTTTTAATTGATATTTATCCATGAGTAACAGAGGACTATGTCAACTTTGAGTAACTAAATATTTTTAACAAGTACATGCTTTGTAACATTCATTACATTTTTGTTAAACTCTTGTTAAACTAAATTGGCATTGAATCCAGAGGAAGGCAAACAATAAAAATCCCCTATTGAAACTTGTCCAATTGTATCAAAGAGGGAAAAAACATAATTCCTTCCTGACCCCATTAACTGGCAATTGGATTACTCCCTGAATCAATACTCTGTATTTAAATTATACAGTTCAATGTATTAACAAATGCTGAAACTTGTAGTAATATACATCTTTGACTATATCACATATATATTGAAATAACTTTCCAAACTTTAGAAATGCAATGCTAACGTGAAATAATAACATAAAACAATAACATTTAACCCTTGCAAGTCAATAACATGTCACATAATTGTTTTGTGGGGCCAATCATGTGAAAAGGTAACTTGTAACACATTCCAATCTGTTTAAGGATGGTTTACTGTTGTTTTTCTTGTAGTTTCATTTTTCTTTTGTTCTGGTTGTACTTTGTGCAAAAGGCACATAGAGTTTCCTAAGTGAAATAGTGGTCCCCTATTTAAAGAGTCCCAGAGTACTCAAATTTTGTACTGGAAGTAAAACCAGTGTTCTCTATGTTTTTCTTGCCATTCTATAGAGTTTCTTATTGAAATACTGGTTTTCTGAAATCAGATCGAGTACCATAAAATGTTGTCGTGGAAATTAAACCACTGTCCTCTATATTTATAGCACCTCATAGTACACAATGTTTTTTGTATAAACGCATCCATCTTCCAATAAATGACCCTGACTTTGGTTTTCTTCAACATGCACTTTAATTTCCTTTGGATTCGTGCACCTTGAAAATGCAACATAGAGTTTTCCATGTGCAAAAACTGGTTCTTTTAAAAAAATACCAACAGACTTAAAAGTTTGTCCTTGGGATTTATTGATGGTCATGGCAAATGCCATGATAACTGTAAATTGTCTACTTTGAAGGACAAAAGGCAAACCACTCTCACTTGGAGCTAAATCAATTCTTGGTATAAAAACTCGTTCACCTTTATGGGTCCCAGTTTTAATTTCTGCATGTATAATATGAGTGATTCATTGCAAACCATTTCTGGTGGAATTTCAACTGTATCATTTGATAAATCATGTATTTGTGGATGTTTTCCTACTCCGATTTTAATGAGGCAATCATTGAATTAATTTTGGCCTTCAGATCTCATATTTAATTCTAATTTCAGATGTGTAAATATTTTCCACAGTTTACTTGTCTTGATACATGTTTCTTTTTTTTTTTCTTTATTAGACATTACAAAATACATACAAAACAATTCATATTCAATATCACTAAGATAGGAGATAAAGGAGACATAATAATAAAATCGTACCAATCTGAACGTTTTTTTTCCCCCTTTTTTAACCTTCTTTTTTTTTTTTTTTTTATAAGTAGTATAATCATATATTAGTAGTAAAAGTTCTCTCCCTTCTCTCCTTATCTTCTTCTATCGTTCTTCTTATTTTATATAGGATACAACATACATTAACAATTACATGTACCACATATACAAACTTTCATTCTTTCTCCCAAAAGTATATCTATTTTTTTTCTCTTATCCTCGTCTCTCTCTTCCTCATTATTAATCGGTAATGAGAATGAGAGAAAGGGAAGATATAAGAGAAGAAAAAGAAAAGAAGGATACAAAAGGATTCTACCTACTCCTATAGCTGTTATCCCTGGAAGAGTTTCAATACTTTTAGCTTTTCTTACGTTACTGCATGTATTTTTCCCAGGTATTCCAGTTAATTTTATTTTTATCTCTACTGCCATATATGTAATTAGACTTCATCAATTCTTTGTTATAATTAATTTTATTTAAGACTTCACTCCATGATGGAATTGTGGGCATTTTCCAATATTTCACTAATAAGTATTTAATAATTAATAGAATATGTGATATCAATAAGTTATCCTTTGGAAAAATGTTATCTATCTGAAGATGAAATAGAATTACTTCTGGTGAGCATGGACAGTCAGTTTTTAACATTGTTGTTAAGTGACTACAGCATTCTTTCCAGAAGTTTTGGATTTTTGTACATTCCCACCACATATGGGCTGATGTGCCAATTTGGCCACAGCTTTTCCAGCATAGTGGGGAAGACATATGGTTAAATTTGTTAATTGTGGTCAGAACTAGATACCACTTTTGAGTTATCTTGAAATATATTTCTTTAAGGGAGCTATTTATTGAGGAATTTTTAATTAGTCTTAAAGCTCTTGTCCAGTCATGGTCTTCACAATTTAGTTTAAATTCGTTTTCCCATTCCATTACCTTCTCAGATTTTATATAATTCAGATACATGTTTCAATGATCTCCGTTCTATTTCCATGTGGCACAACAGGTAATGTTTGCCTAAAATCTCCTCCTAACAGCATCCCCTTTCCACCAAATGGCAACTTATCATCCATCACTTCTTTTAAGAATCTGTCAATACATTGCAGAGCATGACATGCCATCATTGTTGCCTCATCTATGATAATTAGTTTTGTTTTTTTCAATTTTTTTGCTTGTAAAAAATCCAGTCGAATATCTGACAGTGATGTTTCCAAAATGGGAACTGGCAGCTTAAATCCACTATGCACAGTTCTACCACCATCTAACAAAAGTGCAGCAATTCCAGTTGTTGCAAATTGCATAGCTATCTGACCCTGTGCTCGAATATAACTCATCAAACAATTTTACAGATAAGTTTTTCCTGATCCACCCGGGCCGTCTAGATAGAAATATCGGTCTTTGACCATTTCATCATCTGTAGCATTTGTGATGACATGAAATGCTTGTAACTGTAAAGTATTTAAAGTTGCCAGTTTTTCTTTGTTTTTTTGTTTTTTTTAGCACAGTGTCATATTCATCAAAGTTGATGTCATCTATAAGTCCTGGATCAGGCAAATTAAAACTTGCACAATTTAATCCATGAGCAAACAATATTTCTTCTATTTCCATCAAGGTTTTTAACAGTGCTATTGGCTCGTTGTAACGTTTCAAGAAGTCTTCGGACATATGTAATTTAAATGTTTCCCACTAAGTAAATGCATCAGGTACATTGCAAAAGATGCAAATGAATGCAAATTGTTGTCTCATTTGCTTTGGCATTTGACATAGTGCTGCTTTTTCCAGACACCTCTCCCATTCTGTATCAGCTATGAAGTTTTGATGTCTTGCAGCTAATGGGAATGTGTCATAAACTATGTCATTCACTGTATGTAAATGCTCAAAACTCTGTGCACCGGGAACATGTAGCAGAAGTAATCTTAAGCTGAAACGTTCAATGTCCCTTGGACTGACGGTATAAATCTGTGGTATAATTTTATTTGCATCTCTTCTTCGTTGTCGCCATAGACCATTTACAAATACATAGTGATATGGTATCTCTATGTATAAAAATTGTCTGGCCTGCGTATCCTGGCAGTTTAATTTAAACCATGCAGTAAGTGTGGTATCTCTGTGTTCACTTTGATCTAATGCAGTTCTTTCATTTCCTGCAGTAAAGCAAACAAACTGACTTTGGGGCAAATGTACAGCTAAGCGATAGATAGCCTGTGACCGATAATGCATCTCAAATTTCAAAAGGGTCCACATTGCTTCAGGAGCACTCACAAAGCGAGCATCTAATTAATTTAATAGTTCGTCATGTAAAATTGGATTTTCGGTTTCGTTTGCAGCACCTTGCACAACAACAGTTGCTGCGTCATATCCTTTGCATATATATTTATACACATACTTGATTGATTTAATAGAAGTGCAAGCTTCCACATTGATGTGTGCATTGTACTTGAGCAAATGTGGATTGTATGGAACGACAAATCTATTATCAACCTTTTGCCCACGGATAATAGCTGTTTGTCCTTGTGTTTTTTTATACAAAGGGTATCCATCACAATTTGCATAAGTTTGCATTTGAAATAGTTTTGGAAATTCTTTATTATATTTTTTATTTTCCATACATGGTGAATTAGGATTCATCTCTCCACATGGGCCATGAATCATTCTATGTGTAACAATCTCCCAAAGTTTTGTATATTTTTCTTGCTCTGGCAATTCAGCCGAAATTACTGAATCCACTCTCTCTGCAGTATTCAACTTATCTTTTTTATGCAGTATTAAAAGTATGTGAGCATGTGGCAGTCCTCTTTTTTTAAATTCAATGGTATAAACAAAAGCCACACATTGTCCAAATAAGTGTGCTTTAGTGATATCATGTATTAATGGATTGAGTTTGATTTTGAATACTCTTGCCACTAAATCTGGTCGGTCAGAAGTAGTTTGTCCCAGATTCAAATTTTCCTTGATCTCTGGCCATTGAGGATTACATGTGAATGTAATAAATAAATCTGGTTTTCCAAATTTTGTGTCAATAGCCATGGCATCATTATAACTTTCTCGCATATTGTGAGGAGATCCTTGGAAAGTGGATGGCAAAATAATTGCTCTTCCAGCTGGAATGTCTTTGCTGTTAGCCAATTCCACAACATAATCCATCAATCCACAATACTGTTCTACTCATAGCTTATTTTGTTGAAATTTAATGAAATTTTGATTATTTGCTTCAACTTGTAGATATCCATTGTTGAGTGAGTTTGCCCCCACTTAAAATGGGATTAAAAGAATCTTAAATAGTAGTTTGTGCCACTTTATATTCCAGCATAGAAATATTGCATCTAACACAAACTTTACTATTGGGAAAACTTTGCAATTGTAATTTTGGTTCCCATCCAGGTTCCCCATTTGGAAAGAAAATGGGATATGTCATTGGATCTAAATTACAACTTAATATATTTATGTTGATAAATGATTGTTCTTCATTGCGTGGATATATTCTAATATCCAACTGAAAAGGTGGTTCACCATCTTCATTTTTAAACACCATGGCAACCTCATTTACTGTTGGTAAATTATATTGTCTTTGATCAGTGTTGCTATCTCTTTTTAACACCATATTTAGTCTTGGCGTTGGCAATTGATGTCTTTGAGCATGTTCCTGTTGTTCTTTTTCAAGCTGTGCTAATTGTTTGTATGCTTGACTGTATGGGTTTTTAGCCATAATTTTATCCAGCTGTTCAAAGACTATGTTGTTTTTTAAAACGTAATGAGCATATTTTTTATTTTATTTCTTTTAATTGTACTGACCACTTTAAATGGGTAAACGTCCATTGTTTTTTTCTTAAAACTGACATAATAAAAAGCACACGTTCCACTATATACATTTTTTTTTTTTATTGAAACATTATTTTTCTTTATAAGTTAATTTAAAATTTTCCTTTAAATTAATATACTATGTGGTAAAGCCCCTTTTTTTTTTCTCAAAGTGACATAATAAAAATCACATTTATTTTCAATTTTTTTGAATCAATCTTCAACTATATAAAAGCTTTTTTTTTTTTTAAACGTTATTTTTCATTTGAAGTTCATTCTGCAAAATGTTAATTTTCAATAATATGGCATATGGTTACATTGCTCACTTTGGCCCTCATTCAATTGCAATTTGGCCAATTGAATAGGGCTCTAAATAAGCACATAACATATTTGTTTTAAAGAAGTTTTTAGTTAGTAAGCATCTATCCAAAAGCAAGGTTTTCACTAACTAAAGACTTCTTTAAAAAATATATGCTATGTGCTTATTTAGAGCCCTATTCAATTGGCCAAATCACAATTGAATGAGGCCCTATGAATCTGTAATATACTTTTCTGAATTAATAATGAAGTGTCATCAATATCAAACCATAAGGGCATAGTTAAATCATATACCTGTGAAGTTGCAGTTCTTTGTGTCCAAATCCTGGGTAATGCACTTTCTATCTTGAGTCCGGTTAAGATATGTTGAATCTGTCAAATAACATGAAAATAATTATTATTCTCTCAATTCCATTCATTCTTGATTGACTTCACTGCATACATTTAATTACTTTTTTTTTAAAGTCTTCGAACCTTATTGTTGTATTTTTTATATTATTATTAATTATTATTCTTTTCACAAATTTACATAAGTGCATGTTAAAAATTGTTGTTATATTACAGCATGTATTTTTTTAACTGTTGACTAATTATTAATGAATGAAAATATTATTATACGTTAATTAATCAATAAGTGCTATCCATTTTATCAAAATGTAATGTAGCCTTTTTTGTTCCCTAACTTCAGAATTAAGGGCCTTATTAAATTCCAGCCTCGTAAATAAGAGGCTTCTACTTAAGCCCTACGTACTGCAAAGTTTCTCTAACTTACAATGCTATTAAATTACCCCTGCTGCGAGCAACGTATGAGCTACGCAGCAGGGCCGTACGTATCTACACTGCGTAAATGTACATGAGGAGTGACAGCCTGCGAGATGATATCGCAGGCTCCCACTCCTCATCAAGTGCTGCGGGGGTCCTAAAAGGGACCTCCGCGGCAGTCCCCCACATAAGCCCTGCCGTGGGGGGTACTCCAAACCCCCCCCTAGGCACCTAAAATGAACCCCCCCTCAATGCGGGGGTCCCTGTCGGGACCCCCGAAGTGTCCTCACATGAACACCTTGCTGCAGGGGTCCATAGGAACCCCCGCAGCCCCCACACATTAACCCCTTGCAGCGGGGGTCCCCGATCGGCACCGATCAGGCCCCCGCTGCATTTAAAACTTTTAAATTCCCCGCCGCGGCTCCTTAAAGGGACCGCGGCACACTATTACCCAATCCCGGCCGCGGCACTTAAAATTAACCCCCCTCTATGCTGGGGGTCCCCATCGGGACCCCCGAAGTGTCCCCACATAAACCCATTGCAGGGGGGGTCCCCGATCTGCATAGATCAGGCCCTCCGCTGCATTTAAAACTTTTAAATTCCCCGCCGCGGCTCCTTAAAGGGACCGCGGCACACTATTACCCAATCCCGGCCGCGGCACTTAAAATTAACCCCCCTCTATGCTGGGGGTCCCCATCGGGACCCCCGAAGTGTCCCCATATAAAACCCCTGCTGCGGGGGGCCCCGATCGGCACCGATCGTGACCCTGCTGCAATTCAATTTTAAATTTCCCGCCTCGCGGGTCCTCAAAGGACCGTAAAGGTCCTGAAAGGACTCGCACTAAAAATATTAACCCCAGGCAACTATAATTACCCCATTAACTCATGATGGTCAATCCAGACCACCATAAGGCCTAAATTAACCCATTAACTCATGGTGGTCAATACAGACCACCATAAGGCTCTAATTAACCCATTAACTCATGGTGGTCAATACAGACCACCATAAGGCTCTAATTAACCCATTAACTCATGGTGGTCAATACAGACCACCATAAGGCCTAAATTAACCCATTAACTCATGGTGGTCTGTATTGACCACCATAAGGCTCTAATTAACCCATTAACTCATGGTGGTCAATACAGACCACCATAAGGCCTAAATTAACCCATTAACTCATGGTGGTCAATACAGACCACCATAAGGCCTAAATTAACCCATTAACTCATGATGGTCAATACAGACCACCATAAGGCTCTATTTAACCCCATCAGTCCCATAAGGGTATATTATTACCATTATGGGCCTGTTACAACCCAACATTAACCACATAAGTGCCATGATGGTCCTCAAGGACCATCATGACACTAACTACAAACACTACACTATAACCCCCAATAAACCATTTAATCTAAACTAACCCCCCTCTACACTAATCTATTAACACTTACACTACCTACCTACACTACCTACCCCCTAATAAACCTCCCCAACACTCTAATTACAAAAAACAATAAACCTACAGCACAGAAAACAAAAAACCTACAGTACAGAAAAAATAAAAATTACAACCCCACCCCCCACTACAGAAAACAAAAAAATACATTACAACCCCACCCCCCACTACAGAAAATAAAAAAATTACACACCTGGAAAGGAAAGACAGATAAACACAATACAATACATACATATAATACATTACATACATTACATACAATACATGACATTACATACATTAAATATAATATATTAAATATAATATATTACATATAATACATTACATACATTACATACAATACATGACATTACATACATTAAATATAATATATTAAATATAATATATTACATATAATATATTACATATAATACATTACATACATTACATACAATACATGACATTACATACATTACATATAATGTATTACATATAATATATTACATATAATATATTACATATAATATATTACATATAGTCCTAATCAAATACCCCCTATCTATCTAACATACAATCTATTTAATTTAAAATAAATCCTAACTATATCAAATACATCCCCCTATCTATCTAATATACAAAAAATCCTAACTACATACACAGACCCTAATTCTAAGCTAAAATCAATAAATTAAGACCACTTACCTTTAAGATGTTGCTTCAGATCACTAACCTATGGGTCAAACAAAAAATAAAAATTAGTACAAAACATTAACATCAAATAAATAAACATTCTATACATTCTAAATATTCAACTCACCTTTACAGCATGTCCAGTCACTGTTTAGCTCTTCCGGCGCGGCCCTGTTAAAAAAAAAAACACAATACATGAATACATGAATACAATATATAAACAATAAATAAAATACACAAATAAACATCTAAATATACATTTAACTTACCTCCCCGCGATGTCCCCGGCCTTCTCTCCTTCAGCCCCGGCTGGGCCGCGGAACCATCCGCGCCCTAAAAAAAAAAAAAAAAAAAAAACCAACGGCGGTCTGCACTGGCAGACCCCCCCGACGCTACTGAACCTCCCGGAGTCGTTTCCGGGAGGAAATTGGCATTGTCGGCTTGTGATTGGCTGAAAAAGCTGTCAGCCAATCAAAAGTCGTCAATGTAGGAGCCAATCAGGATGCGCAGATGTCTTCTACCAATCACTCCGTGGGGGTGTATCCCATAGTGATTGGCTGAAGGCATCTGAGCGTTGTGATTGGTTCCCAGAAAGATAGACAAGTGTTTAAGCCAATCAGGGTGGGATATTGGGGTGTATCCCATCCTGATTGGCTCACACATTGACGACTTTTGATTGGCTGAAATTGATAGACAGCTTTTTCAGCCAATCACAAGCCGCCAATGTAGGAATATAATTAAATTGTATACCTGTCAAGATTATCCTTAAGATGTTCAATTCCTCCAAACGTCACCGTCTGCGTTCATTCAGCTGCAGGTCCGCTGAAAGTGGGCAAAAATATAAAATTAATGTATAATATGTTGCTTCATCCCTATCAATCAATCAGCATGAACACAGATAAGTTAGAATAGATTAAAAACATAAAATCAATATTCATCAAAGGTTCTCTATAGAATAGTGATGTCACGAACATCAAATTTTAGGTTCGCGAATATCGGACGCGAACTTCCATCAAATGTTCGCCAACGGGCGAACCCGGCGAACCGCCATAGACTTCAATGGGCAGGTGAATTTCAAAACCCACAGGGACTCTTTCTGGCCACAATAGTGATGGGAAAGTTGTTTCAAGGGGACTAACACCTGGACTGTGGCATGCCGGAGGGGGATCCATGGCAAAACTTCCACGGAAAATTACATAGTTGATGCAGAGTCTGGTTTTAAGCCATAAAGGGCATAAATCACCTAACATTCCTAAATTGTTTGGAATAACATGCTTTAAAACATCAGTTATGATGTTGTATCGATCAGGTAGTGTAAGGGTTACACCCGCTTCACAGTAACAGACCAATCTCCACGTTTAATGCACCACAAAAAAACGCAAACAGTCCCTTTGCACAACCGCAAACTCCCCATTTGCACAAGGTTGGATACCAAGCTAGCCATGTCCCGTTCCTTGCCCTCACTGATGTCATTTAAGGTCTCTTCCTCCACCCAGCCACCAAGGGTCCCCGAAAAGTTACAACAAGCCCCCTGGGACGCCTGCTGTGTTTGGTCTTCCACCTCCTCAAAGCCACCTTCCTCCTCTGACTCCTCTTCTTCAGACTCCTCTCTCTGCGTTGCCTCTGTCTGCATGATTATAAGGTGTGTACTGTTAAGTAGTACTATTCCTATAGGTTTAATCCCTGTTACTTCCACTATTAGGGGACATGTATATGGCATTGATTTTTGGAAGCGGGAGATGGAAAAAGATGCTTGGTCGGACCTCCTACTTCAAATTTTGGCACTGCGCGTGCAATCTAAGGTGCCACCAGATATGAGTGTCACTGTGCACTGGCAAAAGTTGGCAGAGTAGATGCAATAGGCTTCACACACACGCCTGTAGGCAGGCAATTGCTATTCAATCTATTACAGTCAAAAAAGTGTTGTTTTATTTCACTGAGCACAATATAAGCTGTGAGCCTGACACAGGCAGGCAACTGAAATTAGATTTAGTCCTTCAGGTCTGTAGTGGAAGCTAAATACACAGCCTGGCTATCTATTTCCCTATTAAATCTCCAGCAGCTACACTATTTGTCCTCTCACAACGAATGCAGCATCAGAATGATTCTAAAATGTATGCTGTCCTTCAGATGGAAGGCCCTGGAAGGGAGTGTATGCTGCTGATTGGCTGGAATGTGTCTTCTGACTGTGAGGTGCAGGGTCAAAGTTTCCTCAATGATAAAGAATATAGGCGAACTGAAAAGCGCATGTGTTCGCCGTCCGATGCGAACGCGAGCATGCCAAAATCGCTGCGAATAGTCCCCGGGCGAACTGTTCGCGACATCTCTACTATAGAATAGTTTGGTGGGACTTCATTAGTAACAGACATTTGGTAACTTACCAATTTGGTACATTACCAAGATATTATAGGGTCAATTAAACTGGGATGAAAGAGAGCATAAGCAGGAAGTTGAAAATAAAATGGCAGATTCCACTGCAGCATAATTACACATACAGGTAATACATTGGAGGCTATATTATTATTTTTACCTTCTCATAACATCTTGCTTATGTTCTTCAGAAAGGTCTATTTTAAAAATGTGACTGCAGTTTTGAAATCTAATTATTAATTATACATTAATGTTTAAATTGGTATTTTATTTGCATATTTTCTATCATTTCTTAAATTTTTAGTTTCATAAGTGCAGGGAAAGGATATTACATAGTTACATAGTTACATAGTAATTAAGGTTGAAAAAATACTTTTAGTCCATCAAGTTCAACCTTTTTAGATCACTTCTCATCTGTAATATGCAGATTCATTGTTAAAAGGAAGGCAAACTGAAAAAAAAAAAAACAGTAAAGCTTTGCCAATTGTCTCAAAAGGGGAAAAAATATAAAATTCCTTCCTGACCCCAGATACAGGCGATCGGATTCATCCCTGGATCAATACTCCTTCTCTAATTATCCAGGATAACCCTGAATGCCCTTTTTATTTAGAAATATATCCAATCACTTTTTGCAGTTATCTATCGAATCTGCTGTCACCACCCCCATTGTTAGAGAATTCCACAGATTAACCACCCTTACCGTGAATAACCCTTTTCTTTCTTTAAGGTTAAAACTTTTTACTTCTAATCTCAAAGGATGTCCTCTTGTTAGTTGAAAACCTCTTGGCACAAAAAGCTCACTTGACAAAACCTTGTATTGACCCTGGATATATTTATATAAGGTAATCATATCCGCTCTTAGACGCCTTTTTTCTAGAGTAAATAATCTATATATATATATATATATATATATATATATATATATATATATATATATATATATATATATATATATAATTTGGTTAGTCTTTCTTCGTAACTTAGCCCCTCCATTCCCTTTATTAGTTTTGTTGCAATTCTCTGTACTTTTTCCAGCTCTAAAATGTCCCAAAATTGAACTCCATATTCCAAATGAGGGCGTACTAGGGATTTGTACAGTGGCTGAATTGTATTTGCTTCCCTTGCTTCTATATCCTTCTTAATACATGCTAATATTTTACTTGCCTTTGCAGCTGCTGCTTGGCATTGAGCACTTCTACCTAGGTGGTTGTCCATAAGCACTCTCAAATCCCTTTCAATATCTGATACTATTCAATTTGCTCCATTAAGATTATAAATTGCATGGCTATCTTTCCTTCCCAGATGCATAACTTTACATTTATTCACATTAAATCTCATCTGCCATTTAGTCGCCCATTTTTCTAATTTATGCAAATCTCTTTGGAGGGAAAGTACATCCTTATCTGTTTTACTTACCTTGCACAACTTAGTGTCATCAGCAAAAAATCATATAATACTTTCTAATCCTACCACTAAGTCATTAATAAATGTGTTAAAATGGAGAGGACCTAATACTGAGCCCTGAGGAACACCACTTACCACATTAGTCCAATCCGAGCATGTTCCATTCCCAACACCCCTTTGCTATCAGCTCTCAATCCATGAGCAGATATTTACTGCAATTCCTGTATCCATTAGCTTGCTCAATAGTCTCCCATGTGGCACTGTATCATAAGCTTTTGCAAAATCCAAAAAGACTACATCCACTGAGTTGCCATGATCCAAGTTAATACTAACCTCTTCATATATGCAATATGTTGATTAGTTGTTAAAGGAAGGCAAAAAAAAAAAAAAAAGTGAAACTTTGACAATTGTCTCAAAAGGAAAAATAAATAATTCCTTCCTGACCCCTGATACTGGTGATCATATTTTTCCCTGAATCAGTACTCCCTCTCTAATTAACCAGGATAACCCTGAATACCCTTTTTATTTAAAAATATATCAAATCCCTTTTTAAAGTTATCTATTGAACCCGCTGTCACCACCTCCCTTGGTAGTCAATTCCACAGATTAACTACCCTTACTGAGAAGAACCCTTTTCTTTCTTTAAGGTGGAATCTTTTTACTTCTAACTTCAAGGGATGTCCTATTGTCAGTTAAAAACCTCTTGGCACAAAAAGCTCCCTTGACAAATCTTTATATTGACCCTGGATATATTTATATAAGGTAATAATATCCCCTCTTAGACGCCGTTTTCTGCTTGGCATTGAGAACTGTTACGTAGGTGGTTGTCCATAAGCACTCCCAAATCCCTTTCAATATCTGATATGGTAATGTTTCCTTCCCAGATGCATAACCTTACATTTATTCATATTAAATCTCCTCTGCCATTTAATTGCACATTTCTCTAATTTTATTTTTCTGATTTAATAACCTTGCACAACTTCGTGTCATCAGCAAAAATGGAGACACTACTTTCTAGTCCTACCTCTAAGTCATTAACAAATACGTTAAAAAGGTGAGGACCTAAAATTGAGCACTGAGGAACCCCACTTACCACATTAGTCCGATGTGAGCATGTTCCATTCACAACAACCCATTGCTTCCTGTCTTTTAGCCAGCTATCAATCCATGAGCAGATATTTTCCATTAGCTTGCTCAATAGGCTCCCATGTGGCACTGTATCATAAGCCTTTGTAAAATCCAAAAATACTACATCCACTGAGTTGCCATGATCCAAGTTCCTACTAACGTCTTCATAGAAACTAATTAGATTTGTTTGACATGACCTATCCTTCATAAAGATGTTGTCTCCTACTTATAATCCTTTTCAAATACACATATTCTTGTATATTATCCATTATTAATCCTTCTAAATGCTTTCCCACTACAGAAGTAAGGCATACAAGTCAATAATCCCCAGGATTTGCTCTTGCTCCCTTCTTAAATACAGGCTTTTCTCCAGTCATCTGGTAGAGACCCTGTGTTGAGGTAATCTTGAAACATTAGATATAATAGATTTTGCAATTACAGAGCCCAGTTCCCTCATTACTCTTGGATGTATTCCATCAGGACCTGGGGCTTTATTAACATTTCTTTTTTTCCAACCACTTTTGGATTTCTTACTGCGTTAACCAATTATTAGGTGAAAGTAGTGTAACCCCATTTTGTTGCAGTGACCCAACTACTGGTACCTCCCTTGTGTATACCAAAGAAAAGAACATATTTAGCTCATCAGCCTTTCCCTGGTCACTAATTATCAGACGGCCTGTGTCACATTGTAATGTTCCTATAGCTTCCTTCCTGGCCTTCTTTCCATTAATATATAAAAAATTGATTTAGTCCTACTCTCCCTTGCAACTAATTTTTTCATTTTCTATTTTAGCCAGGGCATGAGTGCTGCCGGCACTAGGGTGCTACAGTTCATTGAGGGAACCATGAATGCCAACATGTACTGTGACATACTGAAGCAGATCATGACCCCCTCCCTTCGGAGACTGGGCCGCAGGGCAGTATTCCAACATGATAACAACCCCTACAACACATCCAAGATGACCACTGCCTTGCTAAGGAAGCTGAAGGTAAAGGTGATGGACTCAAATGGAAGGTGGGGGAGCGCAAGGTCTCTAACATCCACCAGATCTTTGATGTCATTATGGAGGAGTGGAAGAGGACTCCAGGGGCAACCTGTGAAGCTCTGGTGAACTCCATGTTCATGATGGTTAAGGCAGTGCTGGAAAATAATGGTAGCCACACAAAATATTGACACATTGGGCCCATTTTGGACATTTCCACTTAGGGGTGTACTCACTTTTGTTGCCAATGGTTTACACATTAATGGCTGTGTGTTGGGTTATTTTAAAGGGACAGCAAATTTACACTATTATACAGGCTGTACACTTACTACTTTACATTGTAGAAGAGTGTAATTTCTTCAGAGATGTCACATGAAAATACATTATAAAATATTTACAAACATGTGAGGGGTGTACTTACTTTTGTGAGATACTGTATATTTAATCTTCATAAGAAAAATATTTTCTTTTCTGCTGGAAGCTGTGTTATTTGCAGAATTGATGTCAGGACCAGTAAATAACTGAAGAGTAATCAGACAAATGGATAACACAATGGATCCTGAGAGAAGCCAAGGCAGCACATTGGTGAATCTCAGCTTTAGGTAGGGGAGTAGACAGTGCTGAAAGGTGACAATGTTGGTGCAGTAGAAGGTACAGAGCCAGGCAGTGATCCAGGTGCTCTATAGGATTGAAACAGAAAAAAATGCCTTAGAGAATGTATAGATTATATGAAAATAAAAGTTATTCCAAATCTTTTTAATGTTACCAATTAAAAGAAATGTTTCTCCAATGATGTGTAATAGTTCTTGGATGGTTAAGATACGATCAGGGGAACTTTGATATCTTCCTTCAATCCAGGATATGATACTGACCATCAGAATAAAAGCATTTAGAGGAACGCTGCTAAAGAAGGAGTGAATGGTAAACAATATTGTTAATACTACAATATGCATTTTTTCCTTTACTTAAAAGCATGGTAGAAGAAAAAATATACATTTTGAAGAATGACTTCCAGTGCTGTGGTGTGTTTGCTCTGTGCTCTTTATCTGTCCGTAAATATAAAACTAACCAGTGCATTTATATCGCTTTCTATAATTGTTTCTCTGTTTTGTTATTTGTCTGCATCTAATTTACTTTGCAAGCCAGGATAGATTTGCTTCAATCAGAGAAACGTGTTAATTTAAATGATAAAAATTATGTGATTTGTTCTGTACTTCTCCAATCCTTATAATACCAAACAATTGGTGGCATAGCACAGACTGGAATGTCAGGTTACATGAGTCTCTTGCATGATTGTCAGTATTCTGATTACAATATGGACAAAAATATACAGCCATTTGGTAGCTGGTACTGGTGTTACTTGTTTCCACAAAAGAAAAGTATGATGCCTAAACCCCAACATAATCCACAACCACCACCTCTTCCTCTAACAATGTGGATGCCGCCTCCACTCTATCCACCACTAGTGCCACTATCACCACAATCTGAGCACCTCCCCAACATGCCATCATCACCACTGCCACCTAAAGCTTGAGGTCAACCTCTGCAGCCACCATCAGCAGTCCCAACAGCTTCAGAGCCATCTTTGGAGAATACAACTAAAGTACTGATGGCCTACCAGTAGTGATTTCGCGAACATAACATTTTCGGTTCGCGAACCGCGAACGCAAACCGCCACAAATGTCCGCGAACCGGTGAACCCGGCGAACCGCCATAGACTTCAATGGGCAGGCAGATGTTAAAACCCACAGGGACTCTTTCTGGCCACAATAGTGATGGAAAAGTTGTTTTAAGGGGACTAACACCTGGACTGTGGCATGCAGGAGGGGGATCCATGTCAAAACTCCCACGGATAATTACATAGTTGATGCAGAGTCTGGTTTTAATCCATAAAGGGCAAAAATAACCTAACATCCCCCTCCATCATCATCCTCCCCTGTATCTCTTTACCCCCTCCCTCATCATCCTCCCCTGTGTCTCTTTCCCCCCTTCCTCATCACCCTCCCCTGTTTCTCATCCCCTCTCCCTTATCATCCTCCCCTGTGTCTCTTTTCCCCCTCCCTCATCATCTTCCCCTGTTTCTCTTCCCCCCTCCCTCATCATCCTCCAATGTGTCTCTTTACCACCCTTCCTCATCACTCTCCCCTGTATCTCTTTACCCCCTCCCTCATCATCCTCCCCTGTGTCTGTTTCCCCCCTCCCTCATCATCCTCCCCTGTGTCTCTTCCCCCCTCCCTCATCATCCTCCCCCCTCCCTTGATGATAAGGGGGGGAAGAGACACAGGGATTAGTGTGAGGGGTGTTAGGGTAAGGGGTGTTAGGGATAAGGGTGATGGGTGTTAGGGTAAGGGATGTTAAGGTTAGGTGTTAGGGTAAGGGCTGTTAGGGATAAGTGTAAGGGGGTATTAGGGTTAGGTGTTAGCGGTGTTAGGGATAAGTGTGGGGGGTGTTAGGGTGAGGGATGTTAGTGTTAGGTGTTAGGGATAAGTGTGAGGGGTGTTAGGGTTATGGTAAGGGGTGTTAGGGATAAGTGTGATGGGTGTTAGGGTAAGGGATGTTAGGGTTAGGTGTTAGGGTAAGGGCTGTTAGGTATAAGTGTAAGGGGGTATTAGGGTTAGGTGTTAGCGGTGTTAGGGATAAGTGTGGGGGGTGTTAGGGTGAGGGATGTTAGTGTTAGGTGTTAGGGATATGTGTGAGGGGTGTTAGGGTTACGGTAAGGGGTGTTAGGGATAAGTGTGATGGGTGTTAGGGTAAGGGATGTTAGGGTTAGGTGTTAGGGTAAGGGCTGTTAGGGATAAGTGTGGGGGGTGTTAGGGCGAGGTATGTTAGGGTTAGGTGTTAGGGATAAGTGTGAGGGGTGTTAGGGTTATGGTAAGGGGTGTTAGGGATAAGTGTGAGGGGTGTTAGGGTTAGGTGTTGGGGGAGGGTTGTTAGGGATAAGTGTGATGGGTGTTAGGGTAAGGGATGTTAGGGTTAGGTGTTAGGGTAAGGGCTGTTAGGGATAAGTGTAAGGGGGTATTAGGGTTAGGTGTTTAGGGTGAGGGGTGTTAGGGATAAGTGTGAGGGGTGTTAGTGTAAGGGGTGTTAGGGATAAGTGTGAGGGGTGTTAGGGTTAGGTGTTAGGGTGAGGGGTGTTAGGGTTAGGTGTTAGGGATAAGTGTGAGGGGTGTTAGTGTTAGGGTAAGAGGTGTTAGGGATAAGTGTGATGGTGTTAGGGTAAGGGATGTTAGGGTTAGGGGTTAGGGTAAGGGCTGTTAGGGATAAGTGTAAGGGGGTATTAGGGTTAGGTGTTAGGGTGAGGGGTGTTAGGATAAGTGTGGTGGGTGTTAGGGTGAGGGATGTTAGGGTTAGGTGTTAGGGATAAGTGTGAGGGGTGTTAGTGTTAGGGTAAGGGGTGTTAGGGATAAGTGTTATGGGTGTTAGAGTAAGGGATGTTAGGGTTAGGGGTTAGGGTAAGGGCTGTTAGTGATAAGTGTAAGGGGGTATTAGGGTTAGGTGTTAGGGTGAGGGGTGTTAGGGATAAGAGTGGGGGTTGTTAAAGTGAGGGATGTTAGGGTTAGGTGTTAGGGATAAGTGTGAGGGGTGTTAGGGTTAGGGTACGGGTTTTTAGGGATAAGTGTGATGGGTGTTAGGGTAAGGGATGTTAGTTTTAGGTGTTAGGGTAAGGGCTGTTAGGGATAAGTGTAAGGGGGTATTAGGGTTAGGTGTTAGGGTGAGGAGTGTTAGGGATAAGTGTGAGGGGTGTTAGTGTAAGGGGTGTTAGGAATAAGTGTGAGGGGTGTTAGGGTTAGGTGTTAGGGTGAAGGGTGTTAGGGATAAGTGTGGGGGGTGTTAGGGTGAGGGATGTTTGGGTTAGGTTTTAGGGATAAGTGTGAGGGGTGTTAGTGTTAGGGTAAGAGGTGTTAGGGATAAGTGTGATGGGTGTTAGGGTAAGGGATGTTAGGGGTTAGGGTAAGGGCTGTTAGGGATAAGTGTAAGGGGGGTATTAGGGTTAGGTGTTAGGGTGAGGGGTGTTAGGGATAATTGTGGGGGGAGTTAGGGTGAGGGATGTTAGGGTTAGTTGTTAGGGATAAGTTTGAGGGGTGTTAGGGTTAGGGTAAGGGGTGTTAGGAATAAGTGTGAGGGGTGTTAGGGTTGGGTGTTAGGGTGAGGGGTGTTAGGGATACATGTAAGGGGTGTTAGGGTTAGGTGTTAGGGTGAAGGATGTTAGGGTTAGGTGTTAGGGATAAGTGTGAGGGGTGTTAGGGTTATGGTAAGGGGTGTTAGGGATAAGTGTGAGGGGTGTTAGGGTTAGGTGTTTGGGGGAGGGTTGTTAGGGATAAGTGTGATGGGTGTTAGGGTAAGGGATGTTAGGGTTAGGTGTTAGGGTAAGGGCTGTTAGGGATAAGTGTAAGGGGGTATTAGGGTTAGGTGTTAGGGTGAAGGGTGTTAGGGATAAGTGTAAGGGGTGTTAGAGTAAGGGGTGTTAGGGATAAGTGTGAGGGGTGTTAGGGTTTAGGTGTTAGGGTGAGGGGTGTTAGGGATAAGTGTGGGGGGTGTTAGGGTGAGGGATGTTAGGGTTAGGTGTTAGGAGAAGTGTGAGGGGTGTTAGGGTTAGGGTAAGGGGTGTTAGGGATAAGTGTGAGGGGTGTTAGGTGTTAGGGTGAGGGGTGTTAGGGATAAGTGTGGGGGGTGTTAGGGTGAGGGATGTTAGGGTTAGGTGTTAGGGATAAGTGTGAGGGGTGTTAAGGTTAGGTGTTAGGGTGAGGGTGTTAGGGATAAGTGTGGGGAGTGTTAAGGTGAGGGATGTTAGGGTTAGGTGTTAGGGATAAGTGTGAGGGGTGTTAGGGTTAGGTGTTAGGTTAGGGGTGTTAGGGATAAGTGTGGGGGGTGTTAGGGTGAGGGATGTTAGTGTTAGGTGTTAGGGAGAAGTGTGAGGCATGTTAGGGTTAGGGTAAGGGCTGTTAGGGATAAGTGTGAGGGGTGTTAGGGTTGGGTGTTAGGGTGAGGGGTGTTAGGGATACATGTAAGGGGTGTTAGGGTTAGGTGTTAGGGTGAAGGATGTTAGGGTTAGGTGTTAGGGATAAGTGTGAGGGGTGTTAGGGTTATGGTAAGGGGTGTTAGGGATAAGTGTGAGGGGTGTTAGGGTTAGGTGTTTGGGGGAGGGTTGTTAGGGATAAGTGTGATGGGTGTTAGGGTAAGGGATGTTAGGGTTAGGTGTTAGGGTAAGGGCTGTTAGGGATAAGTGTAAGGGGGTATTAGGGTTAGGTGTTAGGGTGAAGGGTGTTAGGGATAAGTGTAAGGGGTGTTAGAGTAAGGGGTGTTAGGGATAAGTGTGAGGGGTGTTAGGGTTAGGTGTTAGGGTGAGGGGTGTTAGGGATAAGTGTGGGGGGTGTTAGGGTGAGGGATGTTAGGGTTAGGTGTTAGGGAGAAGTGTGAGGCGTGTTAGGGTTAGGGTAAGGGGTGTTAGGGATAAGTGTGAGGGGGTGTTAGGTGTTAGGGTGAGGGGTGTTAGGGATAAGTGTGGGGGGTGTTAGGGTGAGGGATGTTAGGGTTAGGTGTTAGGGATAAGTGTGAGGGTGTTAAGGTTAGGTGTTAGGGTGAGGGGTGTTAGGGATAAGTGTGGGGAGTGTTAAGGTGAGGATGTTAGGGTTAGGTGTTAGGGATAAGTGTGAGGGGTGTTAGGGTTAGGTGTTAGGGTTAGGGGTGTTAGGGATAAGTGTGGGGGGGTGTTAGGGTGAGGGATGTTAGTGTTAGGTGTTAGGGAGAAGTGTGAGGCATGTTAGGGTTAGGGTAAGGGCTGTTAGGGATAAGTGTAAGGGGGTATTAGGGTTAGGTGTTAGGGTGAGGGGTGTTAGGGATAAGTGTGAGGGTGTTAGTGTAAGGGGTGTTAGGGATAAGTGTGAGTGGTGTTAGGGTTAGGTGTTAGGGTGAGGGGTGTTAGGGATAAGTGTGGAGGGTGTTAGGGTGGGGGATGTTAGGATTAGGTGTTAGGGATAAGTGTGAGGGGTGTTAGTGTTAGGGTAAGGGGTGTTAGGGATAAGTGTGATGGGTGTTAGGGTAAGGGATGTTAGGGTTAGGTGTTAGGGTAAGGGCTGTTTAGGGATAAGTGTAAGGGGGTATTAGGGTTAGGTGTTAAGGTGAGGGGTGTTAGGGATAAGTGTGGGTGGTGTTAGGGTGAGGGATGTTAGGGTTAGTTGTTAGGGATAAGTGTGAGGGGTATTAGGGTTAGGGTAAGGGGTGTTAGTGATAAGTGTGAGGGGTGTTACGGTTAGGTGTTAGGGTGAGGGGTGTTAGGGATAAGTGTGATGGGTGTTAGGGTAAGGAATGTTAGGGTTAGGTGTTAGGGTGAGGGCTGTTAGGGATAAGTGTAAGGGGGTATTAGGGTTAGGTGTTAGGGTGAGGGGTGTTAGGGATAAGTGTGAGCGGTGTTAGAGTAAGGGGTTTTAGGGATAAGTGTGAGGGGTATTAGGGTTAGGTGTTAGGGTGAGGGGTGTTAGGGATAAGTGTGGGGGGTGTTAGGGTGAGGGATGTTAGGATTAGGTGTTAGGGAGAAGTGTGATGGGTGTTAGGGTTAGGGTAAGTGGTGTTAGGGATAATGTGAGGGGTGTTAGGGTTAGGTGTTAGGGTGAGGGGTGTTAGGGATAAGTGTGGGGGGTGTTAGGGTGAGGGATGTTAGGGTTAGGTGTTAGGGATAAGTGTGAGGGGTGTTAGGGTTAGGTGTTAGGTTAGGGGGTGTTAGGGATAAGTGTGGGGGGTGTTAGGGTGAGGGATGTTAGTGTTAGGTGTTAGGGAGAAGTGTGAGGCATGTTAGGGTTAGGGTAAGGGCTGTTAGGGATAAGTGTAAGGGGGTATTAGGGTTAGGTGTTAGGGTGAGGGGGTGTTAGGGATAAGTGTGAGGGTGTTAGTGTAAGGGGTGTTAGGGATAAGTGTGAGTGGTGTTAGGGTTAGGTGTTAGGGTGAGGGGTGTTAGGGATAAGTGTGATAGGTGTTAGGGATAAGTGTGAGGGGTGTTAGTGTTAGGGTAAGGGGTGTTAGGGATAAGTGTGATGGGTGTTAGGGTAAGGGATGTTAGGGTTAGGGTTAGGGTAAGGGCTGTTAGGGATAAGTGTAAGGGGGTATTAGGGTTAGGTGTTAAGGTGAGGGGTGTTAGGGATAAGTGTGGGTGGTGTTAGGGTGAGGGATGTTAGGGTTAGTTGTTAGGGATAAGTGTGAGGGGTATTAGGGTTAGGGTTAAGGGGGTGTTAGTGATAAGTGTGAGGGGTGTGTTACGGTTAGGGTGTTAGGGTGAGGGGTGTTAGGGATAAGTGTGATGGGTGTTAGGGTAAGGAATGTTAGGGTTAGGTGTTAGGGTGAGGGCTGTTAGGATAAGTGTAAGGGGGTATTAGGGTTAGGTGTTAGGGTGAGGGGTGTTAGGGATAAGTGTGAGCGGTGTTAGAGTAAGGGGTTTTAGGGATAAGTGTGAGGGGTATTAGGGTTAGGTGTTAGGGTGAGGGGGTGTTAGGGATAAGTGTGGGGGGTGTTAGGGTGAGGGATGTTAGGATTAGGTGTTAGGGAGAAGTGTGATGGGTGTTAGGGTTAGGGTAAGTGGTGTTAGGGATAATGTGAGGGGTGTTAGGGTTAGGTGTTAGGGTGAGGGGTGTTAGGGATAAGTGTGGGGGGTGTTAGGGTGAGGGATGTTAGGGTTAGGTGTTAGGGATAAGTGTGAGGGGTGTTAGTGTTAGGGTAAGGGGTGTTAGGGATAAGTGTTATGGGTGTTAGGGTAAGGGATGTTAGGGTTAGGGGTTAGGGTAAGGGCTGTTAGTGATAAGTGTAAGGGGGTATTAGGGTTAGGTGTTAGGGTGAGGGGTGTTAGGGATAAGAGTGGGGTGTTGTTAGAGTGAGGGATGTTAGGGTTAGGTGTTAGGGATAAGTGTGAGGGGTGTTAGTGTTAGGGTAATGGGTTGTTAGGGATAAGTGTGATGGGTGTTAGGGTAAGGGATGTTAGTTTTAGGTGTTAGGGTAAGGGCTGTTAGGGATAAGTGTAAGGGGGTATTAGGGTTAGGTGTTGGGTGAGGAGTGTTAGGGATAAGTGTGAGGGGTGTTAGTGTAAGGGGTGTTAGGAATAAGTGTGAGGGGTGTTAGGGTTAGGTGTTAGGGTGAAGGGTGTTAGGGTAAGTGTGGGGGGTGTTAGGGTGAGGGATGTTTGGGTTAGGTTTTAGGGATAAGTGTTAAGGGGTGTTAGTGTTAGGGTAAGAGGTGTTAGGGATAAGTGTGATGGGTGTTAGGGTAAGGGATGTTAGGGGTTAGGGTAAGGGCTGTTAGGGATAAGTGTAAGGGGGTATTAGGGTTAGGTGTTAGGGTGAGGGGTGTTAGGGATAATTGTGGGGGGAGTTTGGGGTGAGGGATGTTAGGGTTAGTTGTTAGGGATAAGTTTGAGGGGTGTTAGGGTTAGGGTAAGGGGTGTTAGGAATAAGTGTGAGGGGTGTTAGGGTTGGGGTTAGGGTGAGGGGTGTTAGGGTAAGTGTAAGGGGTGTTAGGGTTAGGTGTTAGGGTGAAGGATGTTAGGGTTAGGTGTTAGGGATAAGTGTGAGGGGTGTTAGGGTTATGGTAAGGGGTGTTAGGGATAAGTGTGAGGGGTGTTAGGGTTGTGTTTGGGGGAGGGTTGTTAGGGATAAGTGTGATGGGTGTTAGGGTAAGGGATGTTAGGGTTAGGTGTTAGGGTAAGGGCTGTTAGGGATAAGTGTAAGGGGGTATTAGGGTTAGGTGTTAGGGTGAAGGGTGTTAGGGATAAGTGTAAGGGGTGTTAGAGTAAGGGGTGTTAGGGATAAGTGTGAGGGGTGTTAGGGTTAGGTGTTAGGGTGAGGGGTTTTAGGGATAAGTGTGGGGGGTGTTAGGGTGAGGGATGTTAGGGTTAGGTGTTAGGGAGAAGTGTGAGGGGTGTTAGGGTTAGGGTAAGGGGTGTTAGGGATAAGTGTGAGGGGTGTAAGGGATAAGTGTGGGGGGTGTTAGGGTGAGGGATGTTAGGGTTAGGTGTTAGGGATAAGTGTGAGGGGTGTTAAGGTTAGGTGTTAGGGTGAGGGGTGTTAGGGATAAGTGTGGGGAGTGTTAAGGTGAGGGATGTTAGGGTTAGGTGATAGGGATAAGTGTGAGGGGTGTTAGGGTTAGGTGTTAGGGTTAGGGGTGTTAGGGATAAGTTGTGGGGGTGTTTAGGGTGAGGGATGTTATGTGTTAGAGTGTTAGGGAGAAGTGTGAGGCATGTTAGGGTTAGGGTAAGGGCTGTTAGGGATAAGTGTAAGGGGGTATTAGGGTTAGGTGTTAGGGGTGAGGGGTGTTAGGGATAAGTGTGAGTGGTGTTAGGGATAAGTGTGAGTGGTGTTAGGGTTAGGTGTTAGGGTGAGGGGTGTTAGGGATAAGTGTGGAGGGTGTTAGGGTGGGGGATGTTAGGACTTAGGTGTTAGGGATAAGTGTGAGGGGTGTTAGTGTTAGGGTAAGGGGTGTTAGGGATAAGTGTGATGGGTGTTAGGGTAATGGGGTGTTAGGGATAGGGTGTTAGGGTAAGGGACTGTTAGGGATAAGTGTAAGGGGGGTATTAGGGTTAGGTGTTATGGGGAGGGGTGTTAGGGATAAGTGTGGGGGGTGTTAGGGTGAGGATGTTAGGGTTAGTTAGTTAGGGATAAGTGTGAGGGGTTATTAGGGTTAGGGTAAGGGGTGTTAGTGATAAGTGTGAGGGGTGTTACGGTTAGGTGTTAGGTGTAGGGTGTGTTAGGGATAAGTGTGATGGGTGTTAGGGTAAGGAATGTTAGGTTAGGTGTTAGGGTGAGGGCTGTTAGGGATAAGTGTAAGGGGGTAATTAGGGTTTAGGTGTTAGGGTGAGGGGTGTTAGGGATAAGTGTGACCGGTGTTAGAGTAAGGGGTTTTAGGGATAAGGTGTGAGGGGTATTAGGGTTAGGTGTTAGGGTGAGGGGTGTTAGGGATAAGTGTGGGGGGTGTTAGGGTGAGGGATGTTAGATTAGGTGTTAGGGAGAAGTGTGATGGGTTGTTAGGGTTAGGGTAAGTGGTGTTAGGGATAATGTGAGGGGTGTTGGGTTAGGTGTTAGGGTGAGGGGTGTTAGGGATAAGTGTGGGGGGGTGTTAGGGTTAGGTGTTATGGTAAGGGGTGTTAGGGATAAGTGTGATGGGTGTTAGGGTAAGGGATGTTAGGGTTAGGTGTTAGGGTAAGGGCTGTTAGGGATAAGTGTAAGGGGGTATTAGGGTTTAGGTGTTAGGGTGAGGGGTGTTAGGGATAAGTGTGAGGGGTGTTAGAGTAAGGGGTGTTAGGGATAAGTGTGAGGGGTGTTTAGGGTTAGGTGTTAGGGTGAGGGGTGTTAGGATAAGTGTGGGGGTGTTAGGGTGAGGGATGTTAGGGTTAGGTGTTAGGGAGAGGGGTGTTAGGGATAAGTGTGAGGGGTGTTAGGGTTAGGTGTTAGGGTGAGGGGTGTTAGGGATAAGTGTGATGGGTGTAGGGGTTAGGTGTTAGGGTGAGGGGTGTTAGGGATAAGTGTGGGGGGTGTTTAGGGTTAGGGGTGAAGGGTGGTAGGGGATAAGTGTGAGGGGTGTTAGGGTTAGGTGTTAGGGTGAGAGGTGTTAGGGATAAGTGTCGGGGGTGTTAGGGTGAGGGATGTTAGGGTTAGGTGTTAGGGATAAGTGTGAGGGGTGTTAGGGTTATGGTAAGGGGTGTTAGGGATAAGTGTGAGGGGTGTTAGGGTTAGGTGTTAGGGTGAGGGTGTTAGGGATAAGTGTGAGGGGTGTTAGGGTTAGGTGTTAGGTCGAGGGGTGTTAACGATAAATGTAGGGGTGTTAGGGTGAGGCATGTTAGGAATAAGTGTGAGGGGTGTTAGGTCTTAGGGATAAGTGTGAGGGGTGTTAGGTGTAAAGGTGTTAGGTGATTGGTGTTATGGATAAGTGTGAGGGGTTTTAGGGTTGGGTGCTAAGGTGAGGGGAGGATGATGATAAGGGGGGGAAGAGACACAGGGGTGTCCTTGCAGCAGAGATCAAAAGAGTCCTTCAGGACTGTATTGCACACTGTGTACAGTAGCCAAGCTATGGTTTTCCCTATTGATGCAGTATCACCTACACTCAGCCTCCTCTCAGTAAGACTGCAAGTTAGTTATGATTCCAAAATGGCTGCTGTCCATGAGGTATGAAGGCTCTGGAAGGGAGTGTATGCTGCTGATTGGCTGGAATGTGTCTGCTGACTGTGAGTTGCAGGGTCAAAGTTTGCTCAATGAAAAAGTATAGAAGGCGGATCGAACATCGCATAATTTCGCAGTTCGCACGCGAACACCAACATGCCATGTTCGCCGGGAACAGGTCCCGTCGGCGAACTATTCGCGACATCTTCTACCTACCAGGACCAATAGAAGGGGATGGATGGCCAGCCTCCTCACAAGCGTGTCCTCCCCACAACCTGTGGCATGCACACAGAGAGGAATGGACAGAGAAATGAGGAAGCACAATGTCCGAGTTGAGACCTACCTGACCAGGATGTTGTAGCAGTCAACAACAAACAGCCAGGAAAGTCCCCATCTGTGCAATGCTTCCACCTTATCTGCTATGCTATCATCTCATCTGTGATGCCTCCATCTCCACCTTCATTAGTGATGCCTCCCCATGCATCTCGCCTGAGAAGCAGGAGAGGGCATAATGGCACAAGGAGTGGGGTCCTTGTGATCAGCACAATCAGGAGATAGGGGCCACATCTCTTTTAATCCTTCTCAAATACAGCCCTGAGTGAAAATCTATTAGTCAAATGTTAACTTACTTATGCCTGTCCACAGAGTAGATGATTATAGCCTATGTGATGTGATATATACTAACCATGTGGCTAGCCAATATCACATAGACCATGATCATCTTATCTGTGGACACGTATGGTTAGGATTAACATTTCACCAATTGATGGTCACTGAGTAACGCAGTTGAGAATAGATGATAGTCCTTTTCTAGAAAGTTCATTTTTTTCTGCTAAATCTATTTTATATTTTATTTTATGCAATTTGTATATCTATTAAAACAATTTGTTCATCTGCAAAGCAGTGCTACCAAATAATTTAAGTATAGGAATATACAGTGGCTATCTTATAGCAGTTATATTGATGATAGCCCCCAACAATATGATCCTAACACACTATAAATAAACTTATATATCATGGTTTAAGCCAAATGATTATGTTACCTTTAATATGCACATTAATTGGGCATTGTGACAGGGGGCACTAGCAGGCATGCAAGTGTGCACATGCCTGAGCGCACAGAAACACGGATGCAGGCGCACGCAGGAGAGAGAGGTGAGACACATGAGGGAGAGGAGGGGGTGAGAGACACGAAGGATGGCGAGAGAGACACAGGAAGGGTGCGGAGGAGGGGAGAGAAACAGGGGAGGGACAGGAGGGGAAAGAGAAACACAGGGGAGGGAGAAGAGGTGGAAGAAAGACACAGGGGAGGGAGAAGAAAGGGAAATAAGACACAGGGTAGGGGGAAAAGACACAGGAAGGGGAAGAGGGGGAAAAGAGACACAGGGGAGGTAGGAAGGGGGGAAGAGACACAGGGGAGTTTGATGGGGAAGAGATACAGGGGGGAGAGACACAGGGGAGTGAAAGAGACACATGGTAGAAAGAGGGGGAAGAGACACAGGGGAGAGAGATGGGACAGATACACAGTGAGAGGAGGAGGGGAAAGAGACACAGGGGAGAAAGAGAGGGAAGAGACACAGGGGGAGATGAGGGAAGGAGTAAAATGGGAGGGAGAGGGGGACAGACACAAGGGGAGGGAGAGGGGGAAAACACACATGCAAGGGAGAAAGGGAGAGACACAGGGGAGGGAGAGGGGGGAAAGAGACACAGGGGAGGAGGGAGAGGGGGAAGAGACACAGGGGAGAGAAAGGGGGAAAGAGACACAGGGGAGGGAGAGGGGGAAAGAGACACAGGGAGGGAGAGGAAGTAGAGGTGGGGAAAGAGGCATGCTATGTGTGTCGAAGGTACTCATTGCGAGGAGCGTGATGAGCGCCAAAGCCACTCTTTGTAAGCCTCGGAAAGTAGAGGGGTGGGAGAGAGGATCGCAATGAGCACTTACATCACTTAGAAGGGAGGAGATGTAGAAGGTGAAGAGGCTTGCAATAAGCAGATTTGGCTCTCATTGCATGGCCAATGATGAATGCTGAAGGCACTGATCGCAAGGCCAGTAGAGTACGGGGGAGAGGTTTGCAATGAGTGCCTCCCATCAAGTAGAGGGTGGCAGAGGTAGAGTGGGAGAGAGGCTTGCAATGAGCACCTCCCATCAAGTACAGGGTCGGAGAGGTAGAGGGAGCTGAAAGCACTCATTTTGAGGCCCATGATGAGCACCGAAGGTGCTCATCGTAAGACCAGTAAAGATGAGGGAGAAGAGGCTCGCAATGAGGGTAGAGGGTGGGACAGGTAGAGGGGTGGAGAGCCTCACAATGAGCACCAAAGGAGCTTGATGCAGGGCCATGATGAGCGCTGACGGCGCCCATCGTGAGGCCAGTAAATTAGAGAGGGGAAGAGGCTCGCAATGAGCACCAAAGTCGTTCATTAAGAGGCTTGCAATGGGTGTCGAAGGTGCTCATTGTGAGGCCTGTGATGGGCTCCGAAGGTGCTCATCGTGAGGCATGCAGGTTATAAATTCAACGGCTCGTATGCTCACAACTATATATGTGATACTTATATATTAGTTGGGTCTACTTATAACTTGGGGGATTCAATCTTGGGATGCTAGTCTGTCTATAGCTTGAGAATAAGAGATCTGGCACATCCCTTACATTGACTCCACCCAACAGTATAAACCTCTCCCCATCACAACATGTATAGACCCTGCCTAGTTACACAGTCTCCATCCACAAATGTGATCCCATAGAGAAAGACAGGCATAGAGATAGAGAGGGGGGGATAGTGAGAGAGTTGGATAGAGAGTTAAAGAGAGGGATAGTGAGAGAGAAAGGAATATAAATAGAGAGAGGGATAGATGGAGAGAGGGAGGGATAGAGAGAGAAAGAGGGATAGATGAAGAGAGGGAGGGATAGAGAGAGAGGAAGGGATGGAGAGATGGAGATAGAACGTTAGAGAGATAGAATATATGCCCCCCTTCTTCTCCTCTCCTCCCACCTCAACCCCCATAAATAAGTAATTTGTTAAATGAGCAAATAGATTAATTAAACAAACAAAGACTAAACAGCACATGGGAGGGACATCTCGCACCAAGTTGGTTCTGCATGACATATTGTTTTGTTTCTCCTGCGATTGTAATCCTTATTATCTTTGAAAAATACATTTGAATAAATCTGTTTGTAAAAAAATATTTAAAACAATATTTATTTACTTTATAGGCTGCCTTTACATAATTACTATTAAGTTGCAAAAAACATATTTGAGTGCTTAATTAGCATATATTTCTAATTCTGCTCCTTCACACACACACACACACATATATATATATATATATATATATGTATATATATATATATATATAAATGTTTGCACTAAGAGACAAACTCAGGGACAGCCCCAGGCAGCAGAAGCTCTAGCTACACCACTGGTCTATTTGTTATTCCAGAGGGAAAGGCTTTTATTTCTTTTTACCAGGCTTGCTTACATCTTGTGCTTTTGCTGGTCCCATCTAAAGGGGCAAACATCTGCTCCTCTGTGTATTCTGGTGACTGCTGTTCCTGAGCTGGAGAAGTAGACTTGGTGATGAGATATCCAATCCATCACAAGCAAAGGGGTGTTCCTGTGAGCAGTAATCAGGGGTTTGGGGGTGTTCCTGGTCCCTTCACCTCTGGCTTGTACCAAACACAAGACAGCCATTACTGCATACCTACGGATCATCAGATTTATCATTTATCACAGAGATGAACAGATGCAAACTCAGGACTCATCTTAGAAGCTGTTGTGCCACCACAGTACTCAGTTCTTCAATGTCCATGACAGGACAGAAGGGGAGGAGAAATGGCCATATTCTTCAAGAGAAACTTGAACTTGAGAACAATATCCATAAGTACAACTCAGTTCTTTTGAGTGCATTACTACAGGTCTTGCAATCAGTCCTTTTAGTTTATCATCCTCTTGGAGATGGAAAGAAATGTGTGCAAGAAATAACAGATCGTGTTGCAAGCGTAACTAATCATGGAAGACTTCAATGCAAGGGTCAATGACAATCTGTCACAATTTGAACAGGACCTCATCTATACAATGGATGGCCTGAGCTTCAAGTACTTTATTCAAAATTCCACCCAAAGTGAACAATATATTTTCCAGAATGGCTTGGAAACTTCAGGTGTAATAATGTTTTCAGCATCTAATCGGCATTCAATTAGATTTAAAATTGCAGTATCTTCATTCAATTTTCCTCCCGTATGAATGAAATTATACTACCTTCTGAGAAGGCTGACATCTATTGGTCTAAGAGAGAAACTTTATTTCTCTGATGTAATGAGTTCCTATCATCATCTCTGTGCATCATCTCTGGTCAATGGACAGTATGGCACCAGTCTGCCTATGGCTCCACATTTTATGCAATACCCCCCCCTGCTTTGATAATACAGTGAAAGATTTAAAATGAAAGGGGCCTTGTATTGAGAGGCTTTGGAGAACAACTCAAAATTCAGAGAAAAAGATCACAATGTACGTGTCTGACCATCTAAAAAAAATACCATACTAACATCACCTGTAAGAAACAAGATTTGTTTTGTCCACATAGGAGGTGGCTGCTGAAAACAGGAAAGTTTAATCAAAACACCCTTTGGAGTTATAGTCTGAATTTTCAGATAAATAAGAAGATGAACATGACATATCTTGTCTTCTTTCACCCTCTCACCTTACTACTTGCCCATTTAATCCTATTCCATCACAGATAAACACTTATCCCAAACTCTCAACTATTAAACTTCACCCTAAACACGGTCAAGTTTCAATCATCACAAGGAAGAGGACATCATCCTGGCAGGTCTTATTCTTTCTGTTTCATAATGTGGCCAAGACCTGACAAAAGATTTGCTTTTTTGTTCTCTAGGGATTCCAGGAGGAGGCATTCCCACCAATGTTGTTCTCCGAGGGAAGAGGCAAAATGTATAATAGCTCTGGCCATCCCTTTAGACTTGATTGAAAGATTATTTAGAAATATGAATCTGTAAGTATAGTTTTTGCCGTAAAATGGATTCATCCTCAGGTCATGGTCAGTAGTACCCTTTGCCAACCATATAACCTACAGCGAGGCCTTCTTTTTTCACTTGGAATCATTATTCACTAATTTCAGTTTTAGATAAATTATTTTTTTCCAAAGATTCAGGTGTATTGGTCTGAATCTCCACTTGGCCTAAAGTGATAAATATTGAGTTTAGAACATCAGAAGTTCATGTACCTCTAGGCTTAATTAAAATGTATTTTACATTTTTAGGTTATGATAATATTCAGGTAAAATGAATTGTGCTTTAATAATTTAGTAACTATTTACCAATGCCAGCTTCTAGCCTGGGTCAGATTGTTTTATGTAAGGCAATTCCTCTGTATTTACAGATAGTTTGAAAATATTTTATTTAGTTTATTATTCTTGTCTTTATATAATCTGGTCTTAATTTTCAAATAATGAAAGATAAATTAATTTCCTTCTTATTTCTACCCCTAAAGAGTTTGAAAGTACTTGGAGCTTTGGCCAGTCCCAAGGATACCAAGAACTTCTCCTATTTACACAAAACAAATGTACAATACTTTTATATTTTTCTACCAAGAAATGAGATAATGTACATCCTCCAATGAGTGCCCCATATCTCTGGAGTACACAGTAGATTGTGGAGCTCCGGGATTCCAAGCTGAATGTCAGAACTGGCAGATCTCATATTACTGTATTCTTTAAATTATCATTGATACCTTCCACAACTTTTTGAAGAGAATTAGGTGCTTTGAGTGGAAACATTTGTCCTGAACTTGCTTTTTAATTGCTGATAATAGTTTCCTTGGATGAAAAAGAGACATCTGTCTCATACTGACTACACATCTGGGTAGTTAGATGTTTATGATGCTTTCAGACATCTTAACTCCATAAAGACAAATTATTTAGTTAAAACAGAATTTGGAAGAAACCAAAACTGTTCTCATAGTCTTACCAGAGATTACACTAGGTACTAAGAGAATTTAGTAGGATCCGTTTCAGCCACTGTAGTACCCACATCCACCTTATTCTCTCTATAATTAATATAAGAGGGGATTGCTAGGAGACACATTTCTCAATAATAAGCATAATTTTAAGAAGAATTTCAGTTTTGTCTTCCACAAATAGAAGAGTTAACTGAGTCTGAATGACATCTAATTAAATTCCTTCAAATATACTCAGAAGTTTAAAACAGTCAAGGCAAGAGAGAAAACCCTTGTCTTATATCTTTCTGTAATGTGAAACTTTTAGATCTGATCCCATTAACCATTATGGAGGCCTGGAATGATTTGCGTTATTTTGTTTTGCTTTGTGGCTACTCACTCCATTGACATTTCTAAATTACTCAATACTCTCATTGTGTTAATTGTCATGGTACTCCCTGAGATAAATTCTCTATGTATCAGGTTCTTCAAACCTGCTGTAACCTATTCACTAACAACTATAAAATAGTCAGCATTGAGAATCAAAATTATTCTATAATCTTTCACCTTGTATCTTTTCTTATGCTTGTTATTCTATGTTAGCCTCTGAGAACCAATATGACATTAACACATTCTCTACAAAGTAATAATTAATTAGATTTAATAGGGTGAGTATATTCTGTTTAGGGAGTAGTCTATTAGCAAAAAAGTAACATAAATCCAGAGTCTATAGCTTATTTTGCGTATACACTTTAAACTAGTCACCTAGTTACAGTGAGTGAAAAAAGTATTTGATCCCCTGCTGATTTTGAATGTTTGTCCACTGACAAAGAAATGATCAGTCTATAATTTTAATAATAGGTGTATTTTAACAAGAAAAACACAAGTCAAAACAGTTATAAATTGATTTGCAGGTCCATGAGTGAAATAAGTATTTGACGTCTTCGGCTTAGTACTTGGTGGCAAAACCCTTGTTGGTAATCACAGAGGTCAGACATTTCTTGTAGTTTCATACATCTCAGGAGGGTTTTTGTCCCACTCCTCTTTGTAGATCCTCTCCAAGTCATTAGAGTTTGGAGGCTATTTGGCAGCTCGAACATTCAGGTTCCTCCACAGATGTTCTATGGGATTAAGGTCTGGAGATTAGCTAGGCCACCCTAGGACCTTAATGTGCTTCTTCTTGAGCCACTCCTTTGTTGCCTTGGCTATGTGTTTTGGGTCATTGTCATGCCGGCATACCCATCCATGACCCTTTTCTATGCCCTGGCTGAGGGAAGGAGGTTCTCACCCAAGATTTGACGTTACATGGCCCCGTCCATTGTCCCTTTCATGCAGTGCAGTTATCCTGTCCACTTAGCAGAAAAACACCCCAAAGCATAATGATTCCACATCCATGTTTGACAGTGGGGATGGTGTTCTTGGGGTAATAGGCAGCATTCCTCCACCTTCAAACATGGCGAGTTGAGTTGATGCCAAAGAGCTCGATTTTGGTCTCATCTGACCACAACACTTTCACCCAGTTCTCCTCTGAATCATTCAGATGTTCATTGGCAAACTTCAGATGGGCCTGTACATGTGCTTTCTTGAGCAGGGGGACCTTGCGGGCGCTGCAGGATTTCCCTTGCGGGCGCTGCAGGATTTCTGTCCTTTTACGGCATAGTGTGTAACCATTAACAAGATCCTCCCGAGCACCAGACCAATGGTGACTGACAGTTATTTTGTGTTTCATCCAATTGCGAATAATCACACCAACTGTTGACACCTTCTCACCAAGCTGCTTGCAGGATCTGAAATTCTTTTATTTATGTTATTTTTTGTTTATTTTGACAGTTTTCTACCTTATATATTAAGTGTGTATATATAAAATAAAATCTATACATGAAGCCAGAGGCAAAGAAATCGGGGTGGGGGTTAGGGGGACAAATCCCCCTTAGATTACAGAGTATATATACAAGAATACCTACCTCCATTACATTGTAGAGGAGATAGGTATCTTATCCATTGTGCATTACCTCACTGGGATATCCTCAACTTTCTCCCCGATACCTCCGCCTCATCTCCTACTCTTGCAGCTACTGGATTACTGATAGTGTCTCTCTTGATCTCTTTAGACCCTGCTATCAGAATTAACCAGACATATATATATATATATATATATATATATATATATATATATATATAGTAAATAAATAGTACATCTGTGTTCACATTTGAATGTCTAAAACAAGTTAAAAACCTGCTTCCAGCTCAGAATTCTGAGAAAAACAGTTATTACACTGCATTCTGGGAAGCTGAGCTGGGACATGCAAATGTGCCCACAAAAGCCATACTCTTCAATCGAATGCCATTATCAAACATTGCTTCCTTTAAGCGTATGTATGCTGTATTATACAGCTTTAATGGAAAGCCAGGGTTGGATTAAACACAAGCTGAGTATCTGTATATATATCTGAGTATATATATACAATATATATATTGTAGCAGAGTCAAGCAAGGATTATATATAAGCCTGAGATTGAGCAGAGCTGTATATCCAGTTTGAATAGAAAGGGTTAATTGGAAATGCAGCTCAAACAAGCCAGTGCACCTGATCTTAATCAGGATGGTTTAAAAGCACTACAGAGTGAACTGTGGAGTGTATGATTTGGAGTGAGAGAGTAAAGATTGTTTTCCTGAAAGTCGGTTTGCAGAGCAAAGCTATCCGCAAGAGCAAAGCTGGTTTGCAGAGCAAAGCTGTCTACAAGTCAGTTTGCAATGCAAAGCAAAGTCGGTTTGCAAAGCTGTCCACAGAGCAAAGTCGGTTTGCAGAGCAAAGCAAAGTCGATTTGCAGAGCAAAGCTGGTCGCAAGGCAAAGTCCATTTGCAGAGAAAAGATATTTAAAGGTAAAGACTGTTTTGCCTGAAAGCTCTCCACAGAAAAAAAATGTTTTTCAAGTTTAAAGGACTGTATACATTAACCCCAGAGAGAAGGCAACTGAATAACTGAGGATTGGACAGGGCTTTTTCCAAAAGTCAAATTAAGGGTCCCTGGAGGTTGGAGCATTTCAGAGAGACAGGTGGGCCGGATGTTCCCCTTTTCTACTGATGAAGATTTTTCAAGAGCACAGTATATGATTTGGTATAACTTTGGCTGACGTAAACTATTGTGTGGTGTAAATTGTGGACTTTTCAATAAAATAATAAAAGAATACCTGATCTCCTGGCTGTTAATCTATAAGGTAACAGGCTAATCTATCACAATATACATGTGTCTTTAATTGCTTTCTGCATGTGGCAGCATTGCTTTTCATACTGGCATATGCATGACCATTCCAACATATGATAAAAATAAAATACGTTTTAAGCCGCATGTCGCAAGTGGCTTGCTTTACGGCACCAATTCGGCGACAATTTAGTAGCCGCAAGTCTTGCAGGCTACGTTACGGGCTACGTTTTTACACGTTGGGGGAATTTAATGTGGCTACTGATCTTGTAGATCAAAGATAATCAAAATTGATTTGTAATTTTATGCTTTTTCAAGTTTTATTGTTAGGAGCTCTGTTGCTTTGCTTCCTCTCTGTTTGCTGCTTGAGGGAGCAAGGAGTCATTTAGAAATCTAATTTGAAAGCTCAGACATGCTTGAGATGGTGGAAGGGCTATCTAGTAGCCTCCAAGGAAAATGCTATCCAAGTTGTTGTACTGGAGCAGCTGCTGCAGTTGTGAACTTCAGCCATGAGAGCATTGGTCAAGGACTAGAAACCAGCCACAGACGAAAAGTCTGGCCATTTGGCGTATCAGTACATAGAGACCAGTGGGAGGGTAAAGTGCCTCCCAGCCAGTGGCCAGCACCTAGCTGGGACACTTGGTTCAATGCCTCCGTACTCCGCTCCCCTATCACTGGCCTCTCAACCTTCGGCACCTAACCCCCACGCACCCTGAAGATAAGACGTTTGCCGGGAGGTAAGATGCTTTGTGTGCCAACAGATGGGCCACATCAGGAGGGATTGTACCAGAGAATGAGCAGGAATCCCTTTAGGTTCCTCTCGACCAGTGTTGTGTGTAGGAAAGAGGGTGAAAGAGCCTGCAGCCACAGAAGAATAGTATTACAACAGTGTAGAGGATGACATCCATTATGAGAATTAAGTCTTCATAGCCCCTGTGCTATGGCCAGCTAGCCATACATTCAGCTCATCATAGTGAATGGTAAGCCAACTTAGGGTTTCAGGGATACTGGGGACTATTTGACCCTCATTTATCCAAATTTGGTGCACCAATCTGCCATGTTCAACAAGAAGGTGGACAGTGTAGCTGCCTAGGGCCTGCAGTTGGCCATTCCTCTGGTCAATCTCCATATTAGTTAGGGCATAGACCAGAACATGAAGAAAATGGGAGTTGTGTCAGGGCTTGATGCAGATGTTTTACTGGGTAAGTGATTTGGGCCACAAATATGTGGGCATCATAATCAGAAGCCTAGCCTGGAAGCAGATGACTTGTTTTAAAGGGTGTTGGCTCCACAAAGAGAAATGAGCAATCTTGGAGGTTGATACAGAACCTGTTATTTCCAAAATTGTACTTGGCAGCCCTATTAAGAAATTGCCCATGACAGTCCCTTATCGGGGCACCAGGGTAATTGATGCACTCACATGACTTAGTCTTTTTACTAGATCAGAGTGTCTCGATATGTAATTTCTGTGCATTCCTTCAGTACCCCAAGCTCCCCTAAAGCACATGCCTATTATAAAAATTCCCTACCACTGAGTAGCTATAGATGTCATTGATCCCCTTGCCAAGTCTTTAAAGTCAGGCAAGATATACATCCTCATTGTCTTGGACTATGCTACATGGTACCCAGAGGTTATAGTTCTTGGCCACATTACAGTGGCAACAATGGCTTATCTTGGGTTCCAGAGTGACATTTTATAAGATTAGAGTACCCAGTTTATGACTTAGCTGTCAGCAGTTGTGGCAAAGGTGTGGAGTGACCCAGCTGAGGCTTACCACCTATCATCCCCAGACCAATAAGCTTGTGTGAGAAGCTTATTGGCACCCTGAAGGCCATGATTAGAGCTGGGAGAAATTATTTCCCCAATGCCCTTTTTACCTATAGAGAAGTCTCTCAAAAGTCAATGGGTTCTCCCCCTTTTAACTATTGCATGGATGGCAAAAGTGGAAGACATTGGATCTGTTATTAAGCCATACCAGAGTCAGCAGCCTCAAGTTATGGCCTTATGCCTGGCAGAAGGGGAATATCCCGAGGATGGGGTACTAACTGACATGTTTGCAAGTGCTGACTCCATATTGACTCCTGACCAGAGACATAACTCAGGCAATGCTGCTTAGTATCCACCCTGGCTTGTTCTCAACCCGACTGGGAAGGACAAACCTATTTGTCATTGAGGTCTTTTCCCCTAATACTGCCCTACTAAAGCATCCCTCCTATAGGGTCCAATTGGCTGTGAAGTGGGATATTAGAAAATAACTAGATGAGCTGTTAGCTTTAGGTGTCATGCTATAGCCCTTGGGTATCCCCTGTGGTGTTGGTTCCCTAAGTAGGACAGGGTCACCCCATTCTGTGTGGACTACAGGAGGCTGAATGACAAGATGATGCCTAAGCTAGATGAGTTACTAGATAGACCAGGAAGTGCAACCTACTGTGGATTTTTCTAAGGAGTACTGACACATCCCACTTGCGGAGTTAATTAAAGAGAAGTCTGCCTTCACCACTGTATTTGGGCTATATCAGATCTCAATGATAATACACATTTGAATAAACAGAAACAAAAAGAACAGAGGGCCTTGTCCATGAGCAAAGAAATTGTGGCATATGTGGCATTTTATCTGGATTACTGAATAATGTATGATCACTCTACTCATGATCTAACATACCAAAACCAAACACACTACATGAATGAGTTGATGTCAAAGGCCAGAAGCTATGTCATGGGAGTATTTGGTCACAAATTAGCAGAGGAAGGTGCATACATATTTCTGAAAATACTATCATGTAGTAGTAACTTGTGGAAATAATATCACATAGTAAAGCTGTATTTGTGGTTCTCCGTTTTGACCACCTAACATGTTGAGAGGTACAGCCCAAGAAAACTGGGCAAGTACTATGGTTTTTGGCAGTGTGTGGTTGAAATATTCGTGATCAGGATTAGTAGCAATATGAGTATGGTACAGCATCATAGGTTATTTAAAATATGACAGACTTAATTAGGAAATAAAGAGCACATTAATGGAAAGGTGGGAAATAGACAAGGCTTAGAGTTTGGCCAATATTCAGATGGAAACATAAAAATATATTCAGAAGCAATTAATTTAATCATCAAATGCAAATTACTTAGCACAGAATGTGATGACCACCCTGATGGGGAAGATGTCTGTAATAAAATACTGTGGGTTCTGCTTCATTTTCTTTACCCAAGGAGCCTAGTCCAGATGTCTCCAAAGAAATCCCTTCCCTGGGCCAGGACAAGATGAACATGATATCCCTGGGCTTTGTTGTTGCCATCCCATGACTTGCCTTTTGATATCCATGGTTTGCTCTCTTTCAGTGTTATCATGAGAAAAAGCCAAGTGACAGAGACTGGGAAAAGCAGTGGTTACGATAACCCTGTATGTTGAGCACAGCAAACCTGAACTACAAGAGCTGATCCACAGTAGGGGGCATATGTGCAGTCCCTCAGATCAAGAATGCTATTGTGACAAAACTGCACCACCTGGATGAGGAACAAAGGGGCCCCCAAGTGCACAGGCGATGGCCCCATTTTAATATCATATAAGCTTTTTACAGATCAGTACTGTATTATATTAGACAGACAAACATATTTATTAGTATAACTGAGCAAAAAAACATAATAAAAAAAACTATAGTTTCTCATAAATACTTTGAACATAATATTCCAGTCGCTTCCCAGGCTTCCAGGATCGAGACCCATATGAGCATTTGTCATATCGCATATAACCCTTTATGTTCTGAGTTCACTGAAATTGTTCTGCTTTACTCCCATGTTTGATAGTACTGCGTTACTACCTAGCACTGTATAGTATTACATATACAATATAAATAATACATCTTTTAAGTTTTAATATTATTATTATTATTATTATTATTATTATTATTATTATCATCATTTATTTGTAATGTACCAACATATTCCATAGCCACAGATGTAAATGGGATTTAACTTTAGATATAAAGTAAGACAATCCATCTCTGTAATCTTATGTTTATCTGCAAATCTCATCCTAATGTTTGTGTATCTTTCCTGTAAGTTTTGTAAATGCTGTTATCAGTTCCATATTTCTTAAACTGTAAATGAATGGATTTAATAATGGAGTAATTGTTGTGTAAATGACAGATCTTATTCTTTCCCCAATATCATGGTGAGTTGGAGCAGGATTAAAATATGTGAATAAAAGAGATCCATATAAGATAGAGACAACAGTCAGGTGTGAGGAACAAGTAGAGAAAGCTTTATGTTTCCCTTCCTTGGTCGGGATCCTCAAGATTAACCTGACTATGTGCATGTATGGGATAAAAGTTACTCCAAGGGCAAGAAATGACATAGGTAAAGATACAAGGCATAGATTAAGGAAATTTATAAAAATATCAGTGCATGAGAGCTGTAATAACAAAGGGAGGTCACAAAAGAACCCATAAATAATATTTTGTCCACAAAAAGTCAGTCTGAGTGTACCAATCGAGTGTATAGAAGCAATGGTAAATCCAAGTGCCCATGCACCAGATGCCATCAGGATACAAACCTTCCAAGACATGGTGTAATGCAGTGGTTGGCAAATGGCGACATATCTGTCGTAGGACATCACAGCCAGTAAGAAGGCCTCAGCACATACAAACAGCAGGAAAAAAAACATTTGAGTTACACAAGCCATGTGGGAAATGGACTTCATTTTGGAAAGCAAGTCAACAATCATTCGAGGGACAGTGACAGTGGAAGAAAAGGCATCCATACATGCTAGGTGGCCAAGAAAGAAGTACATTGGGGTATGAAGATGGTGGTCATTGTTTATAAGAACTAAAATGACTAGATTCCCAGTCAAAGTCCCCAGATAAATAAGTAAAAATACCACAAATAATATAAATTGAGCCTTCGGGAAGTCAGAGAAGCCGAGAAGAAAGAATTCATGTCTTATAGTTTGGTTCTCGAGAGTTGTTACTCTGCGCATGTCCATGTCTGTATTAAAAACAGAAACTGATAATATTAATGCTTAGGAGAGGACATGGAATCATAGAAATAAACAAAGACATGATCTAAAGTATTTTTAAGCAGCTGTGAAATCTCTGTCTCTCTTTGAGATGGAGAACGAGCAAGAAAAGTGATAATTTGCAGATGAGATTTTAACCAATATCTTTTTCGCACAAGGAATATCTATTTATTTAAAATATGAATTATAAAATGGATGTGGTACTCCCCCATTCCCCACTTTACACCAGTACATGCTTATTATGACTCAATACTGCACTGAATGGAGTTCATCATAAACTCCAAGTATGGCTACCCAGGCGAGCCAGGTCAGAGCATTCATTTAACGTCCGTGGTAGTCTGAGGGTTAATATATCTAAATGTTTCCATTATATCATATTTATTATTTAATGGGACAATAGAAAACAAATGTTTAATGTCCTTTCATCATAAACATGTAAAACAATAGAAATTCACCTTCTATAACATTATTATAACGTATATTAAACATTCAGTACACTCGGCCGCCTCCACTTGGTATTTCTCTTAAACCCAGATTTCCAAGTGAGAATACCCTGTTAAATAAAACTGTTTCTATAACCTATTAGACAGACGCTGGATTTTATTAGATATATAAATGATACGGCTAAGCACATTTTAATACAGTAATCATTATTTTTCTCCTTTTCTTTCATTTTCTGTTGTTTTGTTAGGGGGTTTTCTGCGTTATTGATTTTTTCTCTCTGTGTTTAAAACTATTTTCTTACAATTTAATATCTATTTTGTGATCAATTTAAAAGTGTATGTTATTTAAATATATATTTTCAATAAACTCGATAACTATTATTGTGTCACATTCTTTATATCTTTAGGTGATATAGCAGAGCATCCATCAATATGATAACCTTAGTGTTGTCTTTACACAGAACATGATAAATGAAAGTATATTCTGTGATATAAAGCTCTTTATTGAAACGCCGGGTGCAGGATTATGGGATCTAGCAACCTCGGATAGGACAAAGTACAATAATTACAGACGTCTCACAAATGCCTTTTGTCAACTTGTATCCCATCATGACACTTGTGATTAGTAAATACCCCAACTGGACTATAATATAATACAGAACATTACACTTCTGTCATTTTCCTACCAGTTATAATTCATAGCAAACCTGTACAAAGTGTAAATATAATAACCCAGGTATTGTCATATATAGTCTATTATACATGAAGGTCTGGTCTATATATGTGATCGCCTGGGATAGATATTACATTGGTATATTGTGTGTGATATTTATACCAACACATTATTTTAGTAACTATTTACATAAACAAAACGGTTTTCCTTGAACTATAAAAAAAAAAAAAAAGAATCCATCTGGGCCGTGTCTTTCTTTTTAATTTGGATCTTATTACTGGATGTAGGCTGTATATAGACTTAGAAATGTAAAATGAATGTATACTATATGTAGATGTATCTAGACTGAATGTCATGTTTTGGATGTGTTGGTGACCGGTCTCTAATCCGCCATCACCCGCACAGACCTCAGGCTCCAAGTCATAAAGTATTCAACAAAATATAATTCTACTTTTTGCAGCTATCCTCACAACATAAAATCAAACTAACAATACAATATGTAGTGATACTTATTATTTGACAGACATTCATTTAAAATATACTGACTTTTCATCAATCCCATGTGTGTCTGATAAAAGTTTTGCTATAAAGTTCAATACTCCATTAATTTGCACCACTCGAAAAACATACCTAAAATATTTGTAAGTTTTACTTATAAATATATTTTTACGTGTTTTGACAGGTAGATATATCATTTTGAAGGCATATAATAAGCAAGCATTTATTTATTTATTATTTAAAATTAATGATTGTTGTTTTGGAAATGTAATATCTTGACAAAACACCAATATTAACTTGAGCGACCTAGAACTGTTTGCTTAAAGTTGACCATCATTGATGAAAATACTTTTTACAGTTTAATAGAAATCAGAAGGAGGACATTGTTGAAAAAGTGCATAATTTGTTATCACTGAAAGTGACCCCATATCAGTAAGATGTCCTATCCCCCAGTAGACAATTCTACAGACCCTAAGTCTTTGATCTAAGCCTGGTTGGTACCTGTAGGTTGTCTTCAGTTCCAGCCTCTGAGTCATTTGTTATAAATTAGAATCTGTCGCACGTAGATCTGCTGCACAGGTTGGGTCTTTTGGCAATGTGTTTCTCTTATAGGACACATATCTGCCTTAAATACCAGACAAGTACAAACTTTCTTGAGACTTAATTAGAACATTGTTATTTCTGTTAGATCCCATGAGAAGTATGTACATATTATCTAAGATTAGACTTAGGGGAACTTGCACCTGTTAACCTCCTCTTATCTGAAAATCAGCTCATGGCAGAAAAACTGGAATGGAATTCAATGCAGGGGATCCTGGTTCAAAAGACCCAAATTTCATCACTTCTTCTTGGACCTAGATTCCAGAATGTGGCAGAAGTAGACAACTCAACATAGGCTGCTCAACTATTCTTTTCCATACCCTAGCTCACAAGCCCCACATTTGAGGCCCTAAGCATTGTCTTTCCTGTTATCTCAGACCTTGAACAATAAGTACTTTATTTATTATGCTACATGTAAATCCTAGACTGTATTATATAAGTGTAACGATCTGCTCTTCTTATTGGGCTTGATAACGCAAACTAGAGAAAAACCTACCCCGCATATTAGTTTATGGTCTGTTTGGAAAATCCCTTCTGTAAGGTCAGCAGACCTTGGTTGGACAATCCCTGCTTGGGATAATTTACCAGTTGCAGTTGGACCAAGTTGCAGGAAGAGCTTGGCTGTAAACAGGTACTCAGTTGAGCAAATTAACCCTCAGTATAACAGAGATGTACTCATAAGAATGAAGACACACCATGTGCTTCAAACATATTCATACTCGAGGCCCATAAAGGCTGAAACACATCTGGGTTTGCTGTTTCTCCTGTTCAGGTTAGAATTGCCTGGTATTTCGGGGCTGGGTCCCTCTTCTGAGTGGGACCAGACTGATATACTACAGGATATTTCTCCCTGTGAAGGGCACAAGTGAGCTAAAAGAGGTTACTCTCAGAGTGGCTTATCGTGGCCATAGAAATAATCTATTAAGGTTGGTTCGCTCTCTGATGAGCGCCTCTGACTTAGTGTTTTTGATTATGCAAATTATATTTAGGGTTTAGTCTCCCTAAGGGTAATAGGGGAATCCAGACGGGGACCCCTTGGTCACTGTGCCTAAGGGAGTTCAGCTGCACCTCACTGACGAGGCCCATAAAGGCTGAAACGCTTCTGGGGTTTGCTGTTTCTCCTGTTCAGGTTAGAATTGCCTGGTATTTCGGGGCTGGGTCACACTTCTGAGTGGGACCAGACTGATATACTACAGGATATTTCTCCCTGTGAAGGGCTCAAGTGAGCTAAAAGAGGTTGCTCTCAGAGTGGCTTATCGTGGCCATAGAACTAATCTATTAAGGTTGGTTCATTCTCTGATGAGCGCCTCTGACTTAGTGTTTTTGTCTCAAACTGACCCTGAGATCCTGTAAGACGGTTAGGGGAGGACAATCCCCAGTTAGTACCTCATGGCTTGTGAGGTTGTTATGTCCAGGGAGATGAGAAAATAGACCAGGGATGTTATCCAGTTTTGTATTTAGTGTCTCTTGCTGGGCCTGAGTCAAAATAGGTGACAACTTTACAAATTCAGCCTGGGATGCAAGTACAATAGGTAGGGCAGTAACCTTTTCACTGGGTCACTGCCAGTGGGCAGGCAAATTGCACAAATAGCTTGTGGTTTGCGTTGAAACCCCTTCAGTCAATTGATATGAGACACCCTAGTGACTCTACCGGGCTCGTCAAGGGCTACCACATAGATGGTTGGGCTGACCTTACAGACAATCTTGTAAGCTCCTTCCAAGGGAGCTTACAATCCTGAGGGTGGGAATCCATCATTAACACCTCCTGACCCTTCTCTAGTTCCCTCATGAGGTTCTCTGGTCATAGAACTTCTTCTGATGCTGTTGGGCAATTAAAACATTCTCCCTGACACTTCACATCAGGTTAGCTATCCGGTCTCTAAAGGCAAGGACATAGTGGACTACTGGCACCAGTTCCTGCCTCTGTTCCCTTTTCCAAGCTTCTCTAATGAGGTCCAGTGGCCCTCTCAAAGGACGCCAATGCTGGAGTTCAAAAAGCACCCAGTGGACTCCTGGGGGAACTCTCTGTAGGCAAAGAAAAGGTATGGTAACAGCTTTTCTCAATCCTTCTCTTGCTCCGCAAAGATCCTGAGCATTCTTTGCAATTAAAGCGTTCACACAAGCCATTGGTCTGGGGGTGGTAATGGGAAGAAGTAAGGTGCTTAATCCTGCATAGCTCCCATAGTTCTTGGGTCTATGCAGACATGAAATGAGTACCCCTAACTAACAAAATTTCCAAGAGAACACTACTAATAAGGCTCCTGCTACAGTAGCAGCAGGAGTCATAATAGGTGTTAACATCCAGATTAAAGCCTGGCCAATAGAGCACACAGGTTAGCCTCTGCCTGGTCCTTCTATGGCCCATATGGCCAGCTAGGGCTAGTCCCAGCAGCTGATCCCTGAACCTTTTGGGGACTATCAGCTGCCTCAAGTCCTACACAATGCCCTATCTTCTCATCCCCGGGGTTCACCCTATACAATAACCCATTCTCCCAGGTAAAACTCTCCTCACGAGAGCCTGGATCTCTCTGTGCTGACTTCTTCCTAATATCTTCTAGGGAACTATCCTCTGCTAGAGCTACCTTCAGCTCCTCTAGCCTGATCCCTGGTGATCCAACCCCCAAGCACATAAAGAGTTTACCTCAAGGTCCTCTTGGCTGGACGGTTCCTTAGTTCCCCTAGGGCTTCCAGACCTCAAGGATGCTGACTGGGACCTGGTAATAATATTCAAATAGCAGCATTCCATGGGTCCCAAGGCATTCCTCGAAAAAACACACCAGTAGGCACTCTTTCCATGACTCCTACCTCCCGGATATTTTTCCCTTACCCTACCCCAATCCAATTCCCCATGGGCAAGGGAAATGGTATATTGCTGTCCTCCAGCAACTATTACATCCATAGATTTGTCCAGGATGGCAGTGGGGCTTACCCTGGATGGGCAAATAACAGTCATGGCAGCCCCAGTGTCTCTGAACCCATCCACTGGTTGGCCATCCACTAAAACAGTCTGTACATGTGGCATCCTCTGGTCCCCTTTGGCCATATTGATCAGGTGGATGGATGGGTAGGTGCCAGGATCCTCCTGGCAGTCCTGGAACTCCCCCACCTTCTCATGTCCCCAATGTCCCAAACACAACAAGCAGCGGACAGGAGGCTGCTCTACCCGGCAGGACTGGCCTTCATTGCCCTCCTGCCTCAGTGGCTAAACACTAGCCCTTGTTGCGAATTTAGGGGATTCCAAACCCCTGGGCAAGGAGCTGCTGGTGCCTGTGAGACGGTATGTAGGGCTGGGGGGTGAGCTGATGCTGTAGCATTATATGGGCGGGCAGCAGGGACATTTTTCCGGCCTTTTACCTTCTCAGACTGGTTAGCTCGCTTCCCAGCTTTATCCACAGTGACAGGTTGCCTATCCTCCACCCACTCCTGCACGGTCTCTGGGCAAATGTGGAAAAACTGCTCCATCATAATCACCTTGGCTTTCCACCAGATTTCTAGGGTTTCCAACCAAAAGTTCAAAGTCCAGGGTTACCGCGACAACTATATAATTAATTGTTCATTGGGTTTTAATGAGAACAAGCTCTGTAATTTAAGTGCACAGGATTATTGTTATAAACTGCAATCAGACATTGATCAATTCTGATGAGATTGTGATTACATTATTACAGTACATGTATCAGTGTTGGGACAGCATTGTGTTTTTTATTATTACTTTATTTTCAATCATCCTATCTATCATAATATTTCAATAAATATAATGTTTTATATATAAAGATCGGTGTTATAAGATTTTTTTGCTTGTACTTGAGTTCCCAAAAGAGAAAATCTTAATGGTCCTGCTAAGTGTCTGTTTGGGTTTAATTTAATGTCTTTACACTTATTATTGAGTACATCTACCAATATATACGATAGATAGTAGCTCTATCGATGGACATGGAAAAAGTGTTTGATAGGGTGAATTGGGACTTTATTGACTTAGTTTTGGATAGATATGGTTTGGGAGCGTTTAGTTCACAAGCAGTATATACAAACGCCAATGCCTCTATTAAGGGTATGGATTTTAAATCAGATTATTTTTCAATACTGAACAGAACAAGACAGGGGTGTCCACTTTACGAACTTTTTTTTCTACTAATTATTGAACAAGTAGAGAGATAGAAGATATAATACCTGGCTCTTTATATAAAATAAAATAACTGCTTATGCAGATGACCTAGTGGTTACAAATCCTACACAATCTTTATATGAACAACATAAAAATTATAAATGCTTATAGCGAGGTTTCTTATTTTAAATTGAACATTTCAAATTTAGAAGTTATGGCAATGAATCTGGGAATAAATTAAAAATTAAAACTGAAAGATATATTTGGATATAATTGGGATGAAAATGCATTTAAACACTTAGGCATAAAATTTACTGCGAAACTAAATAATTTAATAAAAAATAATCTTGAGATATTAAATCTCGATATCAATAATACAATGTCAAATTGGAGGAAACTCAATTTAACATGGTCAGGAAGAATATCGGCGACAAAAATGATGGTGCTCCCAAAAATCACATATATACTGAGAGGTTTACCTCTCAAAACCCTACTTATAGATTAAATGAGTAACAGAATAAAATAGACAACTTTATATATAAAAATAAAAAGTCTAGAATTAAAAAAGATGTTACAACAAAAGCATATTCTAGAGAGGGCTTTGACAGCACTTAATGTTATAAAATACAATTGCTTTAACCCACATCCTGAAATATAATATTGAGCATGATGTCCCCAAATATTTGACAATTGAGAGAGAGCTGTCACCAATGGTAGATCTTGCATCTGTATTTTGGGATAAAGCATATGAGGGAAAGGCATTAAATTACCAAAGATCCCCAGAGTATTAATTAACAGCTGTCATGGACCGACATGTTATATACTGCTATTCTGAACTCTAGTTATAAATGAGTGGGAAATAGAAACTTAACAGATTTCGAGGTATTATTCAGTGATATTAAAAGGAATCATTAAGTGATATTAAAAAGAAAGCAAACTATAACTAACTGTCTTAAAAATATAAAACTGCTAGCAAATTGCCCGTCAAAAAATGACAGCAATAGAATTGTAAGTCAAGGAATGTTTTTTGGCACACAAATTGAATTTTTTTGCGTTAATTGCGGGCCTCGTGGTGAGTGCCTTTGGCGCTCATCATGTGGCTGGCAATAAGCGCCTTTGCCGTTTATTGCGATCTTGTGTTGTGGTGTTTTTTTAAAGTTATTTTATATGTACGGTATGTTTTAATGATAAATAAATGAAATGGCTATTTTTTTCTATAATTATTAATTACTTATTTACTTAATAAATTAATATACTTTACCTATTTGTAATTGATATATCCAGCAATGAATTGCCTGAAGAGCTAAGTATTTATTTTTATTTTCCTCACTTTTCTTGCTCATTAAATTCGACTTTAATTAGCGTGCAACCTTACCGGCAGATATCATGGCTGTCCCCCCATGCTCTGTGTGTGTTTTTTTTTTTTGTATTTAGTATATATTTTTTTTAAATGTATGCATTTTGGCCATTTACTCCGTATTTTTGTGACATTGTATATTTTTTCAAAGTTCCACGGGTCGTCATTAAAAGTTGTAAGTCCATGTCAGTGTTTTCTTCTCTTTTGGGTCATGGAGCCTCGATTTCATTTTTTTCGTCCGTCATTTTTTTCCCCGCTTAGCCTATTTTCAAGTGACGAAACTCCTTAAAATCAACTTTAATTTGCATGCAACCTCACCCCCAGAGGTCCTGGCTGTCCCCCCGTGCTGTGTGTGATGTTTTTTGTTATTTTTTTGTTATTTTTCATTGTTTTTTGTGTTTTTTGATGTAAGCGTTCAAGTTCGTATTTTTGTGAACTCCACCCCTGCAAATGTGGCCCCTAGCTTTGCGAGGGACACAGTTCTTGCGAGTGTGGCAACGACTCACAGTTTGACAAGTATAATATGTGATATATATATATATAAATATGTGTATATATATATATATATATATATATATATATATATATTGTGACAAGGAGTGCCGCTTACCACAGGGATTTTTATAAAAGGTCCCGCAACACACACATAGATTTATGATGCAGGAGATTTGTTTATTTGAGGGCTCATAAACAAGGGTCCAGAAGTAGTAAGAAACTGTAAGAAAAAAATGAAAATAAAAATCTCCAAAAATGTTCTGGTAACATTCAGGAACACCTTGACTACACCCCGGAGAAATATGATTCACAAAGAAAACAATTAATCCAGTCGTGCTACTTCCAGCGGGGGTTCTTGTGGATCATAAACAACAGTCTCTTATAAGTGATATATTGCCACCTTGTGGCCAGGGTACAAACAGTCTCTGTTTTAGCAGAAGTCTGTTCAACGTCTTTAAATAAGTAAAAGCGGAAGAAGCATACCCCGGGGACCTTTTGATATTGCAATATTAACTTACTGCAAATTAAAAGGTCAAGCACTCAGCCTCTTTCCTGGGGTATAATAAGTATGGTACCTTCATTCAGTGCTTCTGACAGCTCCACACTTGCCTAGACCTTGTCTTCTTAGGCAACTATGCCTGGGAATCCTCAATATTCAATTTTCTTACTTGGTGCCTTTGTAGTTTCACCTCCTGAGTCTGTAGTCACTCTTTCTGTCAGCTCTGTTCATCCAGCGACTGCAAGCAGCACACACTCCTTTCTGTTATCCAAAACTCGCAGCCCCAGTAAACAAGGTGATCTTCTTCAGGTTTGCTTTCAAAGTTAAAAATGTAGATCCACACAGGACCATCCAGCAAGCTCCTCTCTGTGGCTTGCACTGGCTGCTTAGCCCCTCCCCATGTCTACTTTCCAGGCTTTAAAGTGAAGCTGCACCTGCACCAATTAAGAGTTCTTCAGGAGTTTAACTCCATCAGTCTTGTCAAGAACTCTTTACACTACTTTGCTTGGCACCATCCTCTAGGGGTCAAACAGTCACATACCCTCTCGCTCAGCTCACCAACATGGTTGAGCGACATGCAGAGAGGCCGGAAATTCGGTAGACGGCAACCACATGGCATAGAAGGCACTGTAGTTTCAGGTCGACACACTGCCATCTCTCGTGCAGTAACCCGTGCATCCAGTAGAGCCACTCACCACTCAAGAACAATTTGCCATGGAAAACATTCCTCCTTTGTGCTTCCTACATTGAGGTATAAGGCTGATATTGAGTGTTCACTTGTAAATCCATCTCCTCTCTATCCTCACATTCTACTACACAGCAGCTCACAAGGTCTGTCACTACCGCCTGGAACACCATGGCATGCATCTCATCCTGAACGATGAAGAAGTCCCCTGTTTTGTTTGAACCGTAGGCTTTCAAGAAGCAAGGCTTGAGATACTCCTCAAATCAATTGCCAGTGATTTCTTCCAAGGTGTCATCCAAAAGAACAATACATAGAGCTTCTCATCTCTTTTTCCCTTTCAGAAGCACCGTCTCTGCTTGGAACAATTGAAGCTCAGCCGTCTTGACCTGAGACAGCAACACCATGCTGTTATCCTCATTGATAGCATCTTCTACAATGAACCAATTTGGACAGTTCAACATTGTTGTGGAGAGGTCATCTGTTTTGGAATCTGAGCCCGAGGTCCTGGCCAGGCCTTGACTGGTCTCTTTTGGTGTCTCCCTATCACATGCTGGTGTCTCCACTTCTGGCGGTCCCAAGTCTATCTCACAAACCACTTCTGGGCAACTCCAGACACTCTGATTCTGTTTGAAGCTTTGGACTAGAGTGTTTTGTTTTACACTAGGGATCAGGACTTCTTTATTCACTAGAGAACTGTGAAGCTTCTGCGCCTCACATTGCCTACAGACATCTTTCTAGTTCTGTGCTTTTAGCTTGGATAATGTATGGGGTTTGACTTCGTTTTCTTTCTCTAACACTTCCACATTACTATGTGGTTCCTCTAATGTCTTAATGTCTCTAGATGGGGGTTGGTGTCTGGCTCAGGTAACAACTGACTCTCTAGTACCAGTCTGTGTACCCCTTGGTCAAGCTCTGAGACATTCTGAGCTGGTTGGGCTCCTTTCCTCAGCACTTTAGGTAGAGTCTCCAACTCTTTCTTATTAGGTTCCCCATCTTCATTCTTATAGTTGTTATGAGATGGCAACTGTTCAGGCTGTTTCACTTCCAGCTTTTCCTCCCAATTAATTTTGCAGTTCAGCAAGCTGTCTGCTGCCCAGGATTTAGGCAGAGAGATAATCTGGCTCTTCCTGTTCTAGGTGGTCCCATTGACTGGCTAGACAGGATCAGCTTCCTATCGCCATCTTGTTTCTGTTCTGGTATGGTTTCCTTAATAGACGCCACCAGCATATCACTTCTCAGGGCTGCGTCTACCTCTTGGATCTGCACCTTAACCGTCTCTAGGTTCGAACCGAGCATCCTCGATATCATGGTGCCTCCAATTTTATAAGGTCTGTATGTCTCTCTAACTCTGCCAGGACATATCTCTCAAATTTCTGATCTTGCTGGAACATCTCTAGCGATACAGCAACTTCAGGTTTGCACTCAACTCTTAGGCTAGCAAACTTTTTAGGAGCCTTTAGAATAATCCGTTTCTTAGAAAAGCTGGTTGTTTCAGCATCCTCAGCTTTCACCCATAATACATCTGCTTTTAATTGTTTCTCTTCAGATTTTCTCTGTTTTTCTGCTTGCTTTGTCTTATTCTTTACTCAGCTGTATTTTCTCTTCATTAGCTTGTAAATCTGGTTCACTCTGCTGACACTGGATCTCTGACTGTATATGCAAATAAAGAAGTTCATCTATCTCTTTGCTCAGGTCCTCCCAGGATATCTTTGGCAGCTCTTCCACCCATCCTTCATCCTTCTGTCTCTCGGGTACTAGTTCCTTTACTATGTCATGCATATGAGTTTTCTTTGGACATAGCTCTATGTTCAACACAGCATCTTGTGTATACGGTTCCTGAAGATCAGGGTTAGTCTCTTCTGGACATGCATCACCCTGTTCCAGCAATATCTCCTTATCAGATGGATCGTTTATCCTCTGCTCTTGTAGTTGAAAGCATAGATCTTCTACTTGGCTGTGCCTGGTTTGTTTTTTCGGATCCCAATATAGACTTTCCTCCGCCTTCTCTTGTGTCTCCCTATTAGAGCGATCGCTAAGCTTCTGAGCTATACCGATAGTGAAGACATCTTGCTTCTCCTGTATGTCCTTTTGTGGCAGCTTCTAAATATATTCCTCTTTCAGTTTAGGCATGGTAGGACTCTTCCACTTCTCCCAGCTAGACCTGGGTCTTCTACCTATAGGACACTTTGTTGTCCTCAAGTGCAGGCTTCCTTCTCCTTTCAGGAATATAAACCGGCATCATCCTGATACCCTTCATTTTCATAGCAACTTGCCTGCCTTCTATTGTAGGCTTTTCCAGTCCCCCTATGATAGGGTTCATCTGTACGTCTTGCTTTATCGGTTTCTCATCTTTGCATTCCTTGTCCCTAGCACTTTGTTTTACTGTGACCTGAGACAAAGTGTTCCCGGGATACTTTACATTTCCGTTAGGATCTATCTCCATATACTGCTTCTCAGATCCTCTTAGAGATGGGGGGTTTGTCTTTTACCCTCTCAATCTTCAGAATCGTCTTGTTCTCATCTTTCCCTTTGGTAAGGTTTCCAGTTTCTTCATCCTTTTCAGGACACTTTTGCTTAGTAAGAACACTGGCTACATTCAATCATTTGATCTTTCCTTTCTCTGGGTCAGAGATCTTCCTTTCTCTAGTACTCTCCACCTCAGGAGCTTTCACCAAGGACAGGCAACTGTATGTTTAGGTTTCATATGGAGGCCTCTACATTGCTCTTAACCATAAGGTTGGTACATCAGATTTGATTAAGTTCACCACCAATGACCTGATCAGCATGTTTCTTACTGAGGCTAGTTTTGCACTCAGTCAGTGACAACACTTTGTCCTTTCTCCCTTGACCTTTGCTCATGTTTGTAGCTGCATTCATCTCACTAGTCTCGTGGCCTATCTCAGCAGTCACTTCTGCTTTCTTTGCCATCTCATTCGCTGCTCCTGCAGGATCACTTGCTTTCTCTGCCATCTCTGTGGTGCTCTCTGCCATCTCTGAAAATAAAAATCTACATAAACGTTCTGACTAAACATTCAGGAACACCCTGACTACACCCGGCCAGCTTATCTTCTCCGAAGAAATATGATTCACCAAAGAAAACAATGAATCCATTCATGCTACTTCCAGCGGAGGTTCTTGTGGATCAGATACAACAGTCTCTGGTATGTGCTATAGTGCCACCTTGTGGCCAGGATACAAACAGTCTCTTACAAGTGGTATATTGCCACCTTGTGGCCAGGGTACAAACCAGCTCTTAAAAGTGGTATAGTGCCACCTTGTGGCCAGGGTGCAAACAGTATCTGTTTTAGTGGAAGCCTTTTCCACATCTTTAAATAAGTAACAGCGGATGAAGCATAGGGCCCGCCCGTCTCTCCCATATGCTTCACCGTAGTGACCCTTTGATATTGCAATATTAACTTAATGCAAATTAAAAGTCAAGCACTCTTTCCGGCGGTATAATATATCTGGTACCTTCATTCAGTACCTCTGACAGCTCCACACTCGCCTAGACCTTGTCTTCTTAGGCAACTCTGCCTAGGAATCCTCAATATTGAATTCCCTTACTTGGTGCCTTTGTTGTTTCACCTCCTGAGTCTGTAGTCACACTTTCTGTCAGCTCCGTTGCTTTTTAGACAGAGCCAATAGTAAATGAGACCATCATCATGACTTCATTAAAACATGGGGTTTAAAGACAAATCATTAGTGTTTAGAAGTATGATTTGCGATCTGACACGCAATCCAGAAATGTTGAAATCTATAAAAATCATTAAAACAATCGGTCTAGTTCATGTGGGTTCCATGATATGCATTATCTCATCGATTGCCGGGATGGATATAACATGAAAATAAAATATAAAAAGAATATTTAATTATTTTGCAGATTTGCAAGTTTGAGATTGTTGTGTAATTAATTCTAACGCCTTTCATTGCTTTCCCCATATTTTAAAGCCATTTACACAGTTGAAGGCAATTGTGGACTTGTTGAAATGTTGAAATTAAATATCGAGATAGGATGGAGTTACGCTTTTAACAACCACAGTGATTTTCAGCCTTTAACCCACAAATGGAAAGCAAGTATTATTATTATTATATTATTATTATTGTCTTTATTTATATCGCGCCAACATATCCCGTAGCGCTGTACAGGGGTTTAATACACGGCAAAAAATAAACTTAACACCTTATAAAGAATGGAGGGCCCTGTTTTTGAGCATATAATCAAATGCACATAGTGCTTGTTTCCAAGACACGGACACACAATTGAAAACTCGCAAACTTACAATCTAAGGTTTAGTTGTGATACAAGAGGGTGACAAATACAAAATGGCAATGTGAATGCAATTTGTTTAGTCAATTGTAGGGGTCTCTGTGTTGTTCTGTAGATTGTGGGTGGGAGTGTTATTAAGCTGTGGAGTGTGCAGTTGTAATTATAAAGGCTGAAAGTGATATGATTTTTTAAATAGGTGTGTTTTTAGTCATTTTTTAAAGGTTTTGAGGCAGGAAGATAATCTAATGGAGCGAGGCAAGGAGTTCCAAATAGTAGGGGCAGCAAAGGAAAAATTTGAAGACGGGAGTGAGATGAGGTGATGAGAGAGGAGAAAAGAAGAAGGTCGTTAGCAGAACAAAGGGGGCGGTTGGGAGAGTATTTTGAAACAAGAGCAGAGATATAAGGGGGTGCACTGTTGTTGAGGGCTTTATGTGTTAGGGTCATGATTTTAAATGTGATTCGGGAAGCTATGGGAAGCCAGTGGAGTGATTGACAGAGAGGAGCTGCAGACACTGATCGTTTAGTATTGAAGATGAGTCTAGCGGAGGCGTTCATTATGGATTGGAGGGGAGACAGACGAGAGATGGGTAGGCCGGCAAGGAGTGAATTGCAGTAGTCGAGTCGAGATATGATGAGAGAGTGTATTAGAATTTTAGCTGCGTCTTGTGTAAGATAATGACGAATTTTGGAGATGTTTTTTAGGTAAAACTGACAAGATTTTGTTATTGATTGGATGTGAGGAATAAAAGAGAGGGCGGGATCAAGTAGAACCCAAGACAATCTGGGAGGTGGGAGTGATGATGGTGTTGTCAACAGTGAGAGATATTTATGGAGTGGAAGCTGTAGTAGAGGGTGGAAAGATTAGGAGTTCAGTCTTAGACATGTTGAGTTTGAGTTGATGGGTAGACATCCAGGAGGATATGCTAGAGAGGCAGTTGGAAACATGAGCTAGAAGAGAGGGGGATAGATCGGGTGCAAAGAGGTAAATTTGAGTATGATCTGCATAGAGATGATACTGAAATCCAAAGGATTTTATGAGGGTGGCAAGGGAGGAGGTGTAGATGGAGAAGAGGAGGGGGCCTAGGACAGAACCTTGGGGAACTCCAACAGAGGGAGAGGTGAAGAAGAGGTGCCAGAGAAGGAGACGCTAAATGTACAATCTTTTAGATAGGATGCGAACCATGAAAGAGCTGTGACCTGGATGCCAAATGAGCAGAGAGTTTGGATTAGAAGAGGGTGGTCAACTGTGTCGGAGGCAGCAGAGAGATCCAGGAGAATTAGAATGGAGAAGTGACTCTTTGATTTGGCAGTTAGAAAGTGTAACGGAACCCATCACTGTTTTACCCTGTTTTATGGTTATTTAATTATTATGGTTAAAATATGATCCTACTGTTATACTGTATGTATGTTGGTTTATGCTCTGCAGAATATTAGCCCAGACTATTGCAGACCTTGGCATAAGAGATAATCCTATTACAGAGACTCCTCATAAGATAAGGAAGTCAATTGTATAAAGTGTTTTCATTATCAGACATAAGAACAAAGAAGTATAATCTGATCAATGTCTGATTGTATCAAAGTAGCCAGGTAGCCTCAGGGAGGTTTGACCAAACCTATTGTCTCTCTATGTGTATTGTGTGGCCAACTATGGGGGATGTGTATTGCCTGTGGGAAGAGATGTGTATATATATTTCTGCACAACAAAATAAAGTCAGTGTTCTTTGACTCCCAATTGAGTGTCGTCCAATATGGGAGGTTGGGGATGGTGAGACTGTAGTGCTTCTTGGATATTTTACCGTATACCAGCGGAGATATTGGATTTGTGTTCCAACTCCGTTACAGCAAGTCATTGGTGACTTTTGTGAGGGCTGTTTCTGTTAAATGTTGGGCACGGAAACCAGATTGGAAGGGGTCAAGAAGGGAATTGGAAGAAATAAATTGAGTGCGGTGATTGTAAACAAGCCGCTCAAGCAGTTTAGAAGCCAGTGGAAGTAGTGAGATAGGGCGGTAGTTGGAGGCAGAAGCTCGGTCAGATGAGGGCTTCTTGAGAATGGGCGTAATTATGGCGTTTTTTAAGGAGGATGGAAACCTGCCAGTGTTTAGGGAGAGGTTGAATAGATGTGTGAGAGCTGGGATAAGTATGGTGGATAGGGGAGGGATTAGCTGTGAAGGAAAAGGATCATGTGGACATGTTGTAAGGTGAGAGGTTAATAATAACGTAGATACTTCATCCTCGGTTACAGGGTCAGAGGAATCCATAGTGGAGGAGGGATTGGGTAAGGGTAAGGATTGGGTGTTGTGGGCTTGTGGAATGGATGGTGGGATAGGGCCAAGCTGGGAGGAGAGCTCATTTCGGATAGTTTCAATTTTATTTTTAAAGTGGCTGGCAAAGTCATCAGCAGTTAGACAGGAAGGGGCAGGAGGTGGGGGTGGGCAAAGGAGGGTGTTGAATGTAGCAAATAAATGTTTAGGGTTGGAGGACAGGTTTGATATTAGTGATGAGAAGTAGTGTTGTTTGGCAAGATTGAGGGCAGACAAGTAGGAGCGCAAGGTAAACTTGTAGTGGAGAAAGTCTGCTGAAGTGCAAAAGTTCCTCCATAATCGTTCTGCAGTGTGTGAGCATCTCTGTAGATAGTGTGTTTGTGTAGTGTGCCATGGTTGTGGATGAGAGCGAGGGCGTTTGCTTGTGATTATGGGGGCAAGAGAGTCAAGGGCGTTGTACTGTGAAGTGGCGATGTCAGGGCAGGTAAGGGTGGTGAGGGGGCTGAGAAGGGGTTTTAGTACATTTGAAAATTGTTGTGGGTTGAGTGCTTGCAGGTTTCTGCGTGTTCTGGTGGCAGGATTTGAAGAAGGGTGGTGAGCGGAAGATGAGGTGAGGTTGCAAGTTAGCAGGTGGTGGTCAGATTGGGGAAGTGAGGAGATGTCAAGGTTGGAGATAGTGCAGAGATTAGTAAAAATAAGGTCAATAGAGTGTCCACCACTGAATTGCGGAATCTATCCATTGTGAGAGGCCAAGGGAAGAGGTAAGTGCAAGTAATTTTGCAGTTGTTGGGGAGGTGGGTGTGTCAGTGGCTATGTTGAAATCGCCAAGAATGAGTGAAGGTATATTGGAGGAGAGAAAGTGAGGGAGCCAGGCGGCAAAGTTGTCCAGAAATTGAGATGGTGATCCAGGCGGGCGATAAATCACAGCTACTCGCAGAGGGATGGGAGAGAAGATTAGGATAGTGTGGACTTCAAAAGATGAGAATTGGAAGAAGGGAACAGGGGGTATGCAGTGAAAAGTGCAGCGAGAGGATAGTAGTATGCCCACACCTCCAGCTTGTTTGTTCCCGGGTCTAGGAGTCTGGCTGAAGAGTAGACCACCATAAGAGAGTGCATCAGGGAAGGCATAGTTAGATGATGTGAGCCAGGTTTCCGTGATAGCCAGCAAACTGAGGGAGTTGGAAATGAAGAGGTCATGAATGAAGGTAAGTTTATTGCAAACAGACCTTGCATTCCAGAGGGCACATGAGAAGGGCAAAGTAGATGGTTTGTGACAAGTGATGGGTATTAGATTATGGGTGTTTTGGGCATTTGCTGCCCTGGGGACTCTGCGTGGCTGACAGCAGGTGGGAATAAGTGAGGGGCCTGGGTTAGGAGATACAGTATATCCCCACAAACCATCAGAAGAAGGAGAGAGAGTAAAAGGAGATGGGAATAGGACTTACAGGAGCATTTCTGCTTTTCAGCTTTAGGGGAGGGATGAGATCGTGACTGGAGGAAGGAGAGGAGCTCATGGGATCAGAGAAGAGGAGAGGAAGGCAGGGAAGGTGAGATAGTTATATTATTGGAGACATGATGTGTAGAGACAGTATAGGAGAGTCTGAGAAAGAGGCAGGAGGTTATAATAAGGAAGGTGGTGTGAGAAAACATAGTGACACTGTATAGGCAAGTATTCTTAAAGGGGGGTGGTTAGACATAATAATCAGATGGCACTGATTGAACAGGTGCAGGTAATTAGTATGCCTCAATATATTAAGTGTAACCAGGAGAGGGTGGGTAGAGGTGCAGGGAGGGAGGGGATTGCTGTGTTTCTGTGGAGGAGTGTGTTTTTTACAGATATCTATGAGATCAAAAATAAGTTATTTGTGTGGGTGGAGATATAGGGGCAACAAATGAGATGAGTGAACAAATGCATGAAAAGCTCATGGATCTAGTATAAAGGGGCCAAAAAGTACAATCTAGGGAGCTAAAAGTGATACTTACTTAGTAGATATGGGCCAAAATTGCAATGCAAGGCTAGGTGAAAGCTAAAAACAGTACCTTGTATGAATGCAATGCAGCAGGCATGGCTCCTGAGCAATGCAAATGCCTTTATGGACATCAGCTGAAATGGAAGCAGAAATGTTAGGAAGATCCCTTCTCTGAACCAGTAGCTGAAAGGTTGGGATGTTGCTAATTGACCCCTCGTTAGAATGTTTGGGGACTAGGGAGATCCAGAGAAGAGCATTGGTTAGCGGATAGGGCCAAAAATCTGCAGATGAAGGGCTTAGTGGAAGCCAAAGCAGAGGGGATGGCTGAGGAGCAACCTCCAGACACAGACTGACAAGTGTGCCAGGAAGAGGCGTGGCCGGAAGTGCTTATAACGGGTAAGAGGGGGCTCCCCCCATAAACTCCAGGCTACACACGGACATTTGCATACATAGACATTGAAATTGTGAATTATGTTTATTGCTGTGTTTTTTATTTGTCTTAATCATACCAGCATAATTATACTAATGTTCTCAACGTATTCCCAGCATGCCTACAAGTTATCATTACATAAGTATGGATTATAGATTACGTGAAGTATGGAATATAGATTACGTGAAGTATGGAATATAGATCAATGAAATGTATAAAGCCCAACATAATAAATGCATCTTTATGAGTTGAGAATACATTTACATTTTGCATGTTCATTTGTGTAAAAATGGATGAAATATTTCAATGTCAATTGACATATTTTCTGTGTCCTTAGAAAAGCAACAGTTTTAGTGTCCATTATCTATCAGGTTTAACTAATAAAATCCAATAATATCTATCTCACATTTACCTTACTAAGGCCTCCATTCCGTAAATCTCTTCCGAGCTATCACTGCACAAACCTAAATCTAACCTCCGATAAATGCCTTCCAAGTGCTTGTACATAATATCGTACGGCCCAAGTACCTGTCCCATTGATATTCTCTGTCTTGTGGCTCCAGCACTGACATTTGAGGTTTAGTCAGAAGTCTTTCCAAGTTCTCAGAATCTGCAAAAAGCCTCCGGGTACAGTCCAGAAGAAACCCTCAGAGGGGCAGGATTGCCAATTAAAGGGACAATACTGGTAGAAATCTGCCTTTAAATAATAATACTGTACAGTAAAGCAAGTGTAACATAGATAACATTATCATAGCCAGAAATGTTCAATCCTAAAACATGATAGGCTGGTATTATGTGTGAAGTTTTCATACACCTGTGACCTCATCATTAAAGCCACATAGAAATAAGCAGGTGGTGTAATGCACGGCCAAGAAAAGCACATCCACAGTCACAACCCCAGCCATTGCTTATCTGAGTGCTGAGGGAGTTGTAATACTGAGGTATGTAAGGCACCGAGAATGCCCAGAAAATCCCAGACAATTTTGAAAACTCACAGAGATTGGCCAGAACTTCCAATATGTCACTAAACCCAGTGTATGCGAGTAAAACATTCTGGGACTGAATGGAGTAAGTAAGGGTTTTCTTGGATGTTACTACACTGATGGACTTGAGATCTAAGATATGTTACTTTGTAAGACCACCACTCAATGGTTCCTGTAAGAATTCCTGTAATTCTGACTCACATCTATGGGATTTTTTAAAAGATAATTTGTGGAGCTATTCTATAGCTCCCGTAAAAAATGAATCCTTTAAAGCTTACTCACTCCCACCCAAGGAGTGTTGCCTGGAGCTCTAATCTATGACCATGGGTTCCTCATGGTCCATTATGGCAAAAAAAATTAACCCCTATACCTTATATTAACCTTTATACTAAACCATGACCATGGCGGGACTTCCATGATGATTGAAGAATCCACTCTCTTCTTTCTTGATTGAAGCCAGTGTTCCTCATCTTTGGCCCATGGAAATGGTTTTCCTCCTAAAAACCTGACGCTCTATAATAAAACAGCTTAACCTAAAAGAGCTGCTCCTCCTTTTTTACTGCCCCTTTATCTTATGTAGTATTTTCTGGCAGATTATAATTGACTGAAATATATGTAAAGCATATTTCAGGTAATCAGAATCGAGTATTTCAGTTTATCCCACCCCATTTCTGATTGGTTAGAACCCATTTAGAAATCACAGGTTTCAACTTTCAACAGAGGGTTGAAAGCATCTCTAAGTTTTTTTTATTTTATTTTTTATTTTGGGCAATCTGAAGGACTTCCTAGTGAACTTCAATGATAATTAGATACTGTTCCAGGTGATACTAACTTTTAAAATAGTTATGGAACAGGTACTTGGGGATTAGGTTATTGGGATCATTTAAAGGACTTGGATGTCATTTTTACACTGGTAAGATTTACATGTATGATATGAGGTCGGTACTGACTAACGAGAGAAAGTCACTCAGATCTTTACTTATGAGAGACATGAAATGGAGGCCTCAGATATGTTAATATATATTTACATGGCAGACATGATAATAACTTTTACCCTTTATGGGTATGTAGTCAGGCTGGTGTTAGTTTCTCAGTACAGTAAATACAGTATGTGTACTTTGGTTTCAGATTTTTTTTTATTATCACTGTAACACTATATATATTCTGTGTTTGTTTTATTTCATTTATTTTTACTTGTTTTTATATAGATATTCTTATATCTATATCTTGGTATATTTCCAATAAGGAGCTTAATATCTTGTAGTCTATAACTAGAAACCAAAGCTCACAAGGTGAATCAGTGCATTGGGAGTGAGGGTTAATAGGTCATTTATTTAAGATATTTATTATTCTCAAGAGAGTAGAAACAGTCTTTACAATTTCTATTCACTTCACCAAACTGAACAGGGAATATTACATTAATCTAGAGAGGTTTGAGAACAGGTTTATAAGGCTGAGCAGTTCTTTGTATAAGACGTTTCTTATTGATCATAAAGGGTTATGTGGTATATGAGAGGTAAGCTGTACCTGTATATATATATCTATATATATATATATATATATATATATATATATATATATATATATATATAGTTGAAGAGTGAAGCAGCCGTGAAAGTCCAGTAATCTAGTAATTTCAGTAATTATTAATCTATATATATATATATATAGATTATTAATGAGTATTACAATATAATTTGATGCCTTTTGAATTGGACAAACGTGTTATTTATAATGACAAGCTTTCGAGAGGCTTAACTCTAAATGATCACTCCATCCAAAACTTAAAAGTCAAAATACTCAGAGGAAAATTTAAAAGCATCCAAGAGAGAAAAGCATTTGAAATAAAGATGATCACGTTCTTCAACACTAAAAACACAGGACTTAATATAAACTTGGGTTTTCTAAAACATTATCAGAATTTCATGTGATTTTTTTCCTCTTATACCATAACAGACTTCGCACTCTTAGTGAGGTGCTTGCCCAAAGGAAAGATATCACTGTGGACTACAGTGCTCTGCTTTTTCATGTATATATTGATGTATACTGTATGCGTATATAATATGTGTATATATGTTTCCTTTGCTATGTTGTGTTTATTCCCCATATATGTATTTACCTGATGATGTCAGATGCTGTTTCCACTCTCTCTGCATCTGCTGTTATTATTCAAACTGAGGGTTCCATCTCATGTAGTATTGCTTGAGACTTGATAAAGGGAGGTGAAGCCTCTCAAAAGCTCGTCATTATAAATAAGACGTTTGTCTAATACAAAAGATATCAAATTATATTGCAAAACTCATTATTAATCTATATATATATATATATATATATATATATATATATATATATATAGATTAATAATTACTGAAATTACTATCTATACATATATATATATATATATATATATATATATATATATATATATATATATATATAGGTCCCCTTTCTCCCTCCCATATGCTCAGTAGTGATAATCCTCACCAGACCTGCTCTGTAACTGCCCTCTGGGCCTTTTAAAAGGAGGCATGGCTATCATGGTAGCTTTCATACACCAGCAGAGTACACTAAATTAAATGAAAATAATTTTATGCCCATGACATACACAGTTTCTAGTGTTGTTAGTGATGCATACTTCACATCTTCTCAAATTTTTGCTGACGTATGGTGATTCCTTAATGTTATTCCTTTTTCTAGATCTGAGAGAATACAATGTTATGCATTTTGTTATATTTCACAGCTTCAAGAAGATAAAGAAACTATAACTTAGAAATACTTCAAATCTAGGAGGATATCACAGGTAAGATGAACATCTATCAGCGACCATGAAAAATTGATACATTCCAAGCAGGATTGTAAATGTTCTAAGTGTCTCCCATATAACTATGTCAGATTGTTCACCCATATGTTTGTTTGTTTTCTCACAGAATAATTTGCTTGAATGCGAGATGGGAAACCAAACAGATTTTTCTGAATTCGCCTTATCTGGATTTTCTGACTTATTAAGTTTACAGACTTATCTCTTTCTTCTCTTCCTCTTTATCTACTTGATGACACTGACTTGGAACCTTCTCATCATTGTCTTGGTCCTCACTGATTTGCACCTCCACACTCCCATGTACTTCTTTCTTGGAAACCTGGCTTTTTTGGACATGGGTTTCTCCTCAGTCACTAGCCCGCAGATGCTGTGTGATTTATACACCCAGCAATGGAGGATTTCCAGGACAGCATGTATAACCCAAGTATTTTTCTTTCTTTTCTTTGTGTCCTGTGAGGTCTTCTTGCTGGCTGTGATGTCCTGTGATAGATATGTGGCAATCTGTCGCCCATTACATTATCTGCTAATAATGCACTGGAGGATCTGTGGCAAAATAGCATCAGGAGTCTGGGGTCTTGGAGTAATATACTCTTTGGTGCACACACTTTGTACACTGAGACTAAACTTTTGTGGCTCTGATTTGATACAAAGTTTCTTCTGTGACCTTCCTCAGTTGTTTAAGCTTTCTTGTACTGACACATTCATCAATATATTGGTAATCTTTCTGTTAGGAGGCCTGACTGCTTTTGCTTGTTTAGTGAAAACATTCGTACCATACATGAAGATATATAACACGGTGGTAAGTATTCAAACTAAGAGCAGTAGACTTAAAGCGTTCTCCACTTGCACCTCGCACCTTACGGTCGTCTTTATATTTTATGGAACTCTTGTTTTCAATTATTTTCGCCCCAACACAAGTTATCATTTTGCAGAGGACAGAGTGGTGTCTGTAATTTATACTTTGATGACTCCTCTTTTAAATCCTCTAATCTACAGTCTGAGGAACCAAGAGATCCAAGCAGCGCTGAGGAGAGCGCTGCATAAAATGACTTTTATCTCTCAACTCTTCCATAAAAATAATTGATACTACAAACTTCCTTTCCAATAAAGAGTATTTTTAGTGAAAAGCTCAGGTGGACATCCTGGAAGACATCCCAGAGAGCGCGGGAATAAAATTAGTTTAAATACAATGGGCCTCATTCAAATGAAAAATTGTAAGTTACTGAAGCTAGTAATGGAGCCCGTAAACTAATTTGCTATTCAATTGGTGCCTTTTTGCAAGCCGCAAATGCTCTACGGGTTACAGGCTTGAAATTCCCGCTTTTGTTACAACTATAACTTACACCCCATCTAAGCCTTTGACCTTACATATCCTCACAAGTTACGATTGCTAAAATCGTAAATCGCTTTTCAATTGCTACAATTCTGCTAGCACGCAAATGTTTTCACACCTGTCAACGGCAAATGTAGAAGAAAATCCTAACGGTACCAGATAGGACCCACAATGGGGTTAAAGAGATGTCTGTAGCACTATAAATGCAAATCAAAAAATCAATAATACACTGTAAATGATGGGGAAAGGGATGATAGACATTATAATTAATTAAACAACAGTTTCAAGCTCGCAAATCAGCAATCAAACATAATTTTATTTTATGGTTATATCGATCTTGGGAATCAATGGGTTAATACATATCACATCACCCATATGGACTAGAACAGTATTGGCATTCATTTCTATTATTTTGGGTTTTGAGGTTTTGCAAGTAAGATCGCATATCGGACCTCTAAACGCGAATTGATTGACATTTCGGCTCCATTTTTTCTGCCTTAATGATTACGGTCTCAATTTCTATTGGCTGTTTCTAAATGGGTAGTTAAGGCCTTGCTTAATTGATCATGTTCACGCTCTGGAATGCTACATACTATTGCATGGGTTATGGTTTCGACTTTCGGACCATAACTTGCGGGGTTATTCAATTGAATCGATCCATAATTGTAGCAGAGTTCAAGTCCACAGACATACAGCCTGTATACCGTGAGTTGCGGCCTTGCAATTAGTTACATAGTTACATAGTAATTAAGGTTGAAAAAAGACTTTCAGTCCATCAAGTTCAACCTTTTAACATCTCCTCTGATCTGCAATATGAGGATTAGTTATTAATTAATTAGTTAATAATTGATAATTATTATTCAACTACTTATTTATTTATTTTATTTTTTTAATTATTAATTAATCCAGAAGAAGGCAAACAGAAAAAAAACCCAAGTGAAACCAATCGTCTCAAAAGGACAAAAAAATGAGTTCCTTCCTGACCCCAGATACTGGCGATCAGATTTCTCCCTGGATCAATACTCTCTCTCTAATTAACCAGGATAATCCTGAATTCCCTTTTTAATTAGAAATAAATCCAGTCCCTTTTTAAAGTTATCTATTGAATCCGCTGTCACCAACTCCTCTGGTAGAGAATTCCACAGATTAACCACCCTTACTGTGAAGAACCCTTTATTTTCTTTAAGGTGGAATCTTTTTACTTCTATCCTTGAGGGATGTCCTTTTGTCAATTGAAAACCTCTTGAATGAGGCTCAATGTGTCTGATGAGAACATAAGCAGACTTGACTCTTATCAGGATGCACTGAAATCCTTAATAGTGTTTTAGTTCATCACGTATATATTAAGTTTATCAAGGAACACAAAATTAAACCATTTGGTCATCATATACATAAGGGGTAACTGCATACATCAATATTGTTGGGACGCAATACTACTGGGAATTTTATCATTATCATAAACATGATATTGAAAATAGTTCAATAAAAAATATATTTAAAGTTTTGGTAAAAGTACTGCCAGTTACCTCCAACTCACCACGGATCCTTTTCATTAGCTGGCACCCATATCTACCTTGGCAGTAACATTTTAATGAACAAGATTATGAACAGAATGTGATAGACCTGACCAAGAGCCCGATTCAATTGAGCTCTCACTCGATCCAGTAGCCCACAAGTTAATTTGCTATTCAATTAGCGTCTTTTTGCGTGCTCCAAACGGGTTACGAATTAGGGCCCCGAACAAATTGCGATGGTTAAACCCGTAACTTAAAGCCTCCCGAAGCCTTTAATCTTTCACTTTTGCAAGAGTTACAATGGCTAAAATTGCAAATCGCTATTCAATTGATCAAGCCAAGCCCGCAAATGTTTTCACCCCCGTAAATGGCAAAAGAAGGAGAAAATCCAACGAGTGCTAGAGAGGACCCGCAAGAGGGTTAAACACCTATTACTAGCACTGTAAATGCAAATAAAATATCAATACAGCACTGTAAATAACAGGGAAAGTGATGACAGACATTATAATTAATTGCACAACAGTATCAAGCTTGCAAATCGGCAGGAAATTAAATAAAACATTTTTACTGTCGTAATAATGACATTCTCATTTTCTATTGGTTGATTAAAAATTGGAGATTACTGGCTTGCTTAATTGATCATGTTCCCACCCTGCAACGAACCAGTGCATGGATTACAGTTTTGGATTTGGGACTTGCGGGCAATTGAATAGCATCGTAATCGGAGACAAACAGGAGCCTGCAACAAACCCGCAGACATCCGGCCTACTACGATCGAGATGCAAGCTTGCAATCGAATCAGGGTCCAAGTTTGTACATACCAACAAATGTTTTTAATTTGGAAGAGACATATCCTATAAGATTATGTTAATAGTGATGTGAAAATGAACAGCTTCCTAATATGTCAGAGTGGTCAATGCTAAGCTTGAAAATGACTTTCTGTCTACCTGTAGCTTCAAACTGATGACTTATGTCTGCTATATCTATGATATCCTGGTGCACTTGGCAGCAGGTGAATAAAACTTTCATCAAGTCCATAATGTGTTTTAAATTTTCTTCCAAGTATTGATCTAACTTTGAACCATCCCATCCAAAAAAAACATTTTATGAATAGCAGCAAACCTCACGTATCATAGCTTCCAACATTTGCAAACCTTATAAAAAACTTTTAAGATTCTCCAACTAAATCTCCTAAATCTGAAAACCATTTATACAAAAAACACCCTTTCTCTCTTACAGGCAACCAACAAATCTAGCTGTGTTAAAACCATCATTGAACTATCCATAAACACTGGAACTATCCTTTCATAGATGCAAGACCTGCTCACATATACTACAGACATAAACAAATAATGATAGTCAACAGCCTATATGAAAATTTGAAATCCTTTTTGAAATTACAGAGATAATAAAACATACAATTTATGTTATCTAATGTTTTTTGATGTTTCACAGCCAGCCCAGACCCTGCAACCCAGACTGCGTGTTGTTTCTCCTCCTAAGTGATTTCAAACAATCAGGTTGCTGGGGTGTGTTCCCATTAAACTCTATGAGAAAGTGTTTGACTGACCGTGAGTGTCTGCCTTGTATATCAGACATCTCCTTCAGACAAACCAAAAGTAGCCTGTTTTAAAACTTTAGATCAGCCTTTCCGCTCCTTTATTTATGATTCTGATTTCCACATGACATAGAGCAGCTCTGACATGTCCCCTGCTGTTTAGTTTCAGATGCCTGGAATTAACTTATAATAACATTTTGTAGTTTTACTAAACATATATTGAATAGTTTTTTTTATTGAAATATTTACAAATTATTAAAATAACTAGAATATGCTTTCTAATTATAAAATTACTAGTGACTTGCCCGTCAAAAGTGACGGCAATAAAATTTGAACCCTGGCAATGTTGTTTGCACACAATGCAAGGCTATCCCCCCTCTAACTTGTGGGTTTTGTGATGAGTGCTTTTGGTGCTCATTGCAAGCCTCTCTCCCCTCTACTTTTTTGGGCCTCACGATGATCGCCTTTGGCCTCTCCCCACTCTCTCACCTCTGTGTCTCTTTCCCTCCTCTTTCTAACCTGTGTATGTTTCCCCCTCTCTCCATCTCGTGGCTCCTTGCCCCCTCTTCCTCCCCTGTATCTCTTTCCCCCTCTCTCAACCCTTTTCTCTCTTTTCCCTCTACTTCCTCCCCTGTGTCTAATCCCCCCCCGTCTCCCTCCCCTGTGTCTCTTTCCCCCCCTGAAATTAACATGGATTGTTTGAGGATTTGCATCATTTAATTTACAAATCATGCCCACAACTTTGAAGATGTTTTTTTTTGTTGTGAAGCAAACAACAAATAGGACAAAATAAGAGAAAAAGTCAATGTGCATAACTATTCACCCCCCTAGTCAATACTTTGTAGAGCCACCTTTTGTGGCAATCACAGCTCCAATTCGCTTTGGATAAGTCTCTATGAGCTTGCCACATCTTACCACTGGGATTTTTGCCCATTCCTCCTTGCAAACCAGCTCCTTCAGGTTGGATGGTTTGCACTTGTGAACAGCAATCTTTAAGTCTGACCACAGATTTTCTATTGGATTGAGGTCTAGGCTGTGACTCGGCCATTCCAACACATTTACATGTTTCCCCTTAAACCCCCCAAGTGTTGCTTTAGCAGTGTGTTTGGGGTCATTGTCCTGCTGGAAGGTGAACCTCCATCCTAGCCTCAAATCACGCACAGAGTGGTACAGGTTTTTCTCAAGAATAAGGGATGATGATCTTTAGGTGATGTGATGTTTTGGGTTGCACCAGACATAGATTTCTTTGATGGCCGAAAAGTTCAATTTTAGTCTCATCAGACCAGAGCACCTTCCTCTATACATTTTGGGAGTCTCCCACATGACTTTTTGCAAACTCAAAACATGCCATTATGTTTTTTGCTGAAAGTAATGGCTTTCTTCTGGCCTCTCTGCCATAAAGCCCAACTCTATGGAGCGGACGGCTTATTGTCGTCCTACGTACATATACTCTAGTCTGTGTTGTGGAACTCTGCAGCTCATCCAGGGTTACCTTAGGTCTCTGTGCTGCCTCTCTGATTAATGCCCTCCTTGCCATGTCCGTGAGTTTGGTGGGCGGCCGTCTCTTGGCAGATTTTCTGTTTTGTCATGTTCTTTCCATTTGGTTATGATAGATTTGATGGTGCTCCTGAGGCTCATCAAAGATTTGGATATTGTTTTATTACCTAACCCTGACTTGTACTTCTCAACAGCATTGTCCCTTACTTGTTTGGAGAGTTCCTTGGTCTTTATGGCAGTGTTTGGTTAGTGGTGCCTCTTGCTTAGGTGTTGCAACCTCTGGGGGCTTTCAAAAAAGGTGTGTATATGTAATGACAGATCATGTGATACTTTGATTACACACAGGTGGACATCATTTCAGTCATTATGTGACTTCTGAAGGTAATTGGTTACACCAGAGCTTTTTATGGGCTTCATAACAAAGGGGGTGAATACATACACACATGCCAATTTTCTGTTATCCATTTCTAAAAAATAGTTTTATGTATATATTTTTCTAATTTCACTTCACCAACTTAGACTATTGTGTTCTGATCCATCACATAAAATTCAGATTAACAAAGCATTGAACTTAAGGCTATAATGTAACAAAATAGGTAAAACGTCAAGGTGGGTTAATACTTTTACAAGGCACTGTATATCACATATTAGAATTATTGAACCGCGAGACTTCATCACATTGCATTGTACGTACAATCTAGGCGATGAGTGCCAAAGGCGCTCATTGCCTGTGAGCCTCGAGTAGCGAGGTGAGCCATTGAGGCACTAAATCTCACAGCACTTAAGTTGCCATTAAAACTCAAGCAGTTAAGGCATTGAATTAAGCCGCTGGACTTAGAAAAAAAATCCTCTCCCTACCCTGTGTTTCTCTTCCCCTCCTCCTCTTTCTCCCCTCTGTCTCTCTTCCCCTCCACCTCTCCCTCCCCTGTGTCTCTCTTCCCCTCCTCCTCTCCCTCATTGCGTGTAAGCCAAAATTACGAGCCGCAAAATAAAGCTGTAACCGCCCCAACCGTGCAAACCCCAAAACACGAAAAACACAATAGAAATAAAAAAAAACACTCACACACATCATGAGGGGACATCCAGGACATCTAGAAGTGAGGTTTTACGTAAATTTAAGCCAAATCTCAACAGTTTTAGCACTCTAAAAGCAAGAAAGAAAAATGAAAATGAAAACGAGGCTCAACGACCCTGAACCACGCAAAACAATGCCATTCACGTACAACTTTGCCAGAGACATCCGAGATAAAGAAATACACTGCCTCATTCAATTTCCTGCTCGGGACGCTCACATTAACCCCTTCCTGTGGGGAACCGATCGGACCCCTGAAGTGTGCCCACATTATCCCCATGCTGGGGGACCCCAAGAGGGACCCCCGCGTTGTCCCGACATTAACCCTTGAAGTGTGGGTCATGATCGTGACCCCCACTGCATTTAAAAGGTGCAAATTCCCTGTCACTGGTCCTGTCACTGGTCCTTGTACTAATTTCATTTTTTCCCAGGTGGTGATCTGAAGGGACATCTGTAAAAGTAAGTTGTCTTAATTATTCTATTTTAGGTTAGAGTTAGGGTTTGTGTATGTACATAGGCTTTAATGTATGTTAGATAGGGGTATGCATTTTAGATAGGGGTATTATATTTAGCTAAGGGTTAATGTATTTAGATAGGGGGTATTGTATTTTAGATAGAGAGTATTGTATTTATATATGGGGTATTGTATTTAGATAGGGGTTAATGTATATAGATGGGGTATTTTATTTTAGATAGAGGGTATTGTATTTAGATGGGGGTATTGCATTTCGATAGTGGTTAATATATTTATATAGGGGATATTGTATTTTAGATATAGGGTTTTGGATTTAGATAGGGGGTAATGTATTTAGATGGGGGTATTGTATTTTAGATAGAGGGTATTATATTTAGATATGGGGTATTGTATTTAGATAGGGGTTAATGTATTTTAGATAGGGTTATATTGTATGTAGATAGGGAATTTTTTTTACTGAATTTATTGTGTATATTACTGTATTATATTTTGTATGTTTTGCAATGGGATGTATATATATATATATATATATATATATATATATATATATATATATATATATATATATATATATATTGTTTGTATTTCCTTTTCAGATGTGTAATACTTTTTTTTATTTTCTGTAGATGGTGGTGGGGTTGTAATGTAGCTTTTTTTGTAATGTGGCTTTTTTTTGTAATGTAGCTTTTTTTTATTATTTTCTGTAATTATTGTAGTTGGGGGTTTAATAGGGGGTAGGTAGGTAGTGTAGGTATTAATATGTTAGGGTAGAGGGGGGCTAGTTTAGATTTAATGGTTTATTGGGGGATAGTGCAGTGTAGTGTTTGTACTTAGAGTCATGAGGGTCATTTTAAGAGAGATATTTTAAGAGGGTGGCAGAATTATCGTGAAGGAGCTACTATGAGTTTATGGTTGGCAATGAATCTTAAGGATGTAAATAATGTTAGTGATCTCAGTTAGTTGATGGATGGGAGAGTTATGGTGATTTGGAATAGTAGTTCAGAAGATGATGAGGTGAATTAGTTGTGTAAGATGTTGGAGAATATCTTGCAAGATGATGTAGTGATGAGAAGCGACTTGTAGCTAAAGAATTAAGCATGTACGTGGGGATGAGATGATGAGCACAGTGATGTGCGAGGTGAAGTGAATGAATGAGGAATATGAATGTAGATGGTGGGTACAAAAGAAGTGACATTGATTGATGAGAATACACTAGTGATGGACCAGGCTTGCGTGAGATGAATGGATAATTGAGGGTGGCGTCAAAGCCAGATGCAGAAGAGTAGAAGTGCCACAGTAAAAGTAGTTATAAGAAGTAAAGAGAAGAAAAGGTTAAAGAGTGGTATCAGTGTGTAGTGAAAGGAAGAGAGTGAAGGAGAGATAAAAGGATCGATTGGTTGAACTGAAGGAGGTGAAGAGGATATTAGTTGACAGAACTGAAATATGAAAAGAAATGTAAATAGTAGCGAGTGCGGGTTGGGAGTAAGAAGTGAATATGTCTAGGGCGATGGGTCATAAGGTGAGAGAGATAGGTAATGGGCTGGCATGAGTGAGTCAAATAAGATAGATAAGTCTAGGATGTCAAAACCAAATACAAGAAACGTAGGAGAAGGGAGGTGGTGGTGAGAAGGAAAGAGGGAGAATGGTGGTTGCTAAAGTTAGAATGATAAGGCGTTAGTATCTGAGGAGTGAGGTGAAAGGAAAAAGGGGGATGCATTAAGGGTGGAATGCGGATTAATAGAGTGAACAGAAAATAGGGTATGTGTTGATTTAGGCAAGGGGCTAAGGGTTGAGGGCCAAATGAAACTGGACGTAAGCAGTAGGGTAGAAAAGAAGATGGAGAAGTGAGTGGAGATGAGGGCAGTGAATAGCAAATTAAGACTTATGATAGGCAACAAACACAATGAAGCGGCAGCTGACCTTTACATGATTACGATTGAAAGACACCCGAGATGTGGTCCCACGATGGGCATGAATGCAAATTTGAGAAGGGCAAAATAGTGTGATGTGAAAGAAGGTTAAGATAAGTGGTGGTGACTGGATAACAGAGTAAGAAGTGGTTAAAGTGTGAATTGAAATAAGTAATAGGCAGTGGTTTGAGAATGGCCAGTGAGAAGGAGAAGTTAGGCATAAGAGTAGAATATGTGAATATGTGCGCATTGGATGTAGGTAGAGGAGAGAAATATGTAAGGGGTGTGAATAAGGAAAGGAGAACAAGGGTTTAAGAAGGAATAATTAAAATGAAAGTCAGAAAAGGGTAAGGCAATAATACATCTAGATAAAGTAGAGCTGAATGGGTGAACAAATAGAGAGAAGGAATGAAAGAGTGCACAAGAGTTAATGCATAAACTTTATAGGGTAATGATAACTGGTGAGGAATTGATAGTGCTAGATGGTGCTTAGTGTACTGAAGGGTTTGGAGTAGGCATGAGGCTGGAAATGAAAGTAACTCCAAACTCTTGCAAGACACAATATTTTGGCAGTGGCAGTGTGAGTGATCGATGGGGGAATTGGCGCTGAGTTACAGAAAGGGGAGAGGCATAGGAGAGTGTTGAGAAGGGCCAGAATGGCTGGAAGGCAAGCACACTGAGGGGAAAGTGGAGCAGCAGAGGAGCAGTGGGAGATGGGAGAGAAGGAAAGGATGGGAAAAATGGGAATGACGGCAACAGAGGAGAGGGAAATGGAGAAGAAGCAGGGAGATGGGAGGGACGGGTGAGAGGGGAAAAACTGAATGGAGGCAGCAAGGGACAGAGAGAAAAGGAGCAAGGACACAGGAGGAAAGGGAAGAAGGGGAAAACAGGAATGGCGGTAGTAGGGACAGAGGGAAAGGGAAAAGGAACAGAAACAAGCAGACACAGAGAAGGGGAGAGAGAGATGGTGAAGACAGGAACCCACAAAGGACATCAAGTAGACAAGGAGAGCAGAAGGAGGCACAGCCCACACACAGGGTAGCTACAGAATGTGACTGCAATGAAGGACATGTGCAATTGTAAATGAGCATCAGGTATTTTTATGGGGTGGAGGGAGAGTGACCCTTCCACAAAACCAGGTAATTAACCTGCTTATATATGTTCTATATATATCAGGGTACTACATCAGTCTGGGTACTTAAAATCATATATTAGTTTGCCAAGAGATGTAGTATATGAAGTATAAATGTGTACAAGTATAGACACCAACCTCCCTATTAAATACATTAAGTAATTCATTAAATAAATATAATAAAATAAAGATAAAATACGATGAAAAGATTAAAAATTTTTAAAGGACAAGAAAAATAATAACATAAAAAACAAAACTGCTGAAAATAAAAAACCTGCTACATTTACAGGAAAGTAAGTGGAGGCTCAATCAGTACTCGGCCCACAAGCTAACATAAGATGGGTTGGGAAACCCTACTCTCTAACATCCCTCACCCCAGGCTGATGGTACCCAAACTGCCAACACTCCTGAAGGTGACAGCCTCAAATGCTTTAAGGAGCCCAGACATGGTTAAGCCAGAAAGGGGGGGGGGGGTGAATTAGCTATACCCACCCTTTGAGTACCCTCCAGCAATGGATTTGGATTTCACTGTTCAGCTCTCACTGTTCAGGTCTCAATGTGGGCACTTTCTTCTTGATGGAATATTTTGTCCTCTTATTGCTTGATTAAAGGCATTGTCCTAATTTTTAGCCCAAGAAAATGGACCTCCACCTAAAAAACCTCACCACTTAACTTAACTAATCGGGCTTTGAGGAGGAGTATCAAGATCTACCCCTTCAGTGGGCTTTAATGTGATACACAACCCCTACCTGCAAATTGACACCGTTCTAATGATTCACTTTTCAGGATTTCTCTGTAGAATAAAATAATAAAAGTCTTCATGATACACACCATTTCTATTTTTCTCAAAAAGAGCATAATCTTCATTTCCGTTTATCTATTTTTATACACTTTTCTTATACAACAAAAAAAATAGCACATTTACGTAGAAAAACATTATGTGGGCATCTTTTGGGGATTTAGAAATTCTCCCCTAACTTGGACGGACATGTCTAACTCTGCACCACCCAGCTTACAGAGTGTGAAGTGCTGATCGATAGAAATTCCATGTATAGTAGAGGGGAAGGGGCTACAGGGTTTCATGCCAGGAGCCAGCTGCCAGGTTGCCTGTGGCCACCACCAGATGCTACCTATCGCCACACCAAATGGTGTAACTTGTTGCACCATATCTGGGCTCCTTAAGGCATTTGAGGCTGTCACCTTCAGGAGTGTTGGCAGTTTGGGTACCATCAGCCTGGGGTGAGGGATGTCAGAGAGTAGGGTTTCCCAACCTATCTTATATTAGCTTGTGGGCCAAGTACTGATTGATCCTCCACTTACTCTCCTGTAACTGTAGTGGGTTATAGTGGTTAGGAGGATTTAGGGTTTGCTGACCCTTAGAGCACCCCAGCTTGGTGGGTAGTATCTAGTGGGCAACCATGAGAAAAGGTTACACTCAGGGGTATATAAGCTGCCTCACTTCTAACTGCCTATGGACATATCAACCTTTATTGAGTTGGAAGGAGGTTGGTAATGGGTATCAAGTGCCAGGAAGAAACTTTTAGCTGTCCTATGTATTAAATGCCGCAGCCCAGGGGAGGGGGGCTGTTTTACTCCCCAAAACTCCTGCCTTCAGCTATCAGAATTATCTCTCAGGATTGGGAGGAGCAGGGCTTCTTGTTGCCCAGCAGTTATACCAGGGTCAACAGAAGGAGTATCAGGAACACAGGATCAGCATGACTAGTGCAATTTTCTCTTCAGTGGGCTTAAAAGGCTAGGGAGACCAATCCTACCTGCAGATCTAATCTGGGTCATCTATCCCTTTCTTCTAGGAGAAGGGTATCAGGATGCAGATGAAATGGGACTCTTCAATCAATCCCCTTCTCAAAGGAAGGCAGCAGAGGTTCAGGATACACATTGATTATTGTCCATTCCCTCAAAGAAATACACTTTTTATGTGTCACAGAGAGAGCATATCTTTATTTTTTTGTTCACTTTTTATACTATTCCTATATGCCAAACATCAAAGAACAAATGCCTTAACAAATCGGAATCTGCCCTCATCAGTCAGGACCCAGGTATGTAAAGGTCCTCTTCACCCGAAAACCTCCGGGCTCCAGCTACAGTAACACACATCTGGATTGTAAGGATTTGGTCTGTCGGTCCCCAGCATGATAACTTGGACCACCATCAGGAAATCAGGAACATAGGATCACAGGGTAAGCCTAGTCAGTACAATCTTATCTTATCCCCACCCTGTCATTAGGGCCTGGTACAGTTATCTGTTAGGTCAGGCCTATAAGAGTTAACTAACTATCTAGCATCCTGTTTACAATACTATAATGTATCTGATCTGTTCTGCTCAAGGTAGGGGGTTGATAATGTAGTGTCAATAAATCTTGGTGCCAGCATGTTGGGTGGGCCCATGCAGCACGAGATCAGGGAAACATCCAAGATGGAGTCATGCTAGCAAGCATGGCTTGCCACATACAAATTCATCTTCGCAATCATTGATTCTAAGGGCAATAATGTATTCTTATTAGTTACCTGTCTAATAGTTGCTGTACAGTGAAATGTGTAGGGTGCAACAGTTAATATGGTTACAAATTAACTTATGAAAATAAACCTTGCAATCATTACTATTAAAACAATTCACTATTATAAACATTACTAGATAAGTCACTTTTATCAAGTCATTAAGAGTAATTGTTTCCTTTATGTAATAAAATTATATCAGCAGTGTTACCTCACTTCACTAGATAGGTTGGTATTATCTAAAGAGACTTGGTATAATAGTGTCATATCCTAGCATAGTCTGACCACGACCCAAAAACATTACAAAACAATTCTGAGCTTAGCAGGTCTGAATACTCACAGACAAGGCTTCTGGGGAACCAGGGTACCTAACCAGGGCCTGTGCACAAAACTATATCACACATCAATGAAAAACACAATGTCACAGTTCTTAAAGCAAATCACGTGTTCTTTGTAATAGCCTTTGAAGTTGGTAATCACATGGGCTAGGGTCCCAACAACAACAGAGTCCATGAGTTCAGGGGCTGTTACAGTACAGTTTTGGGCCTTAAAGGGCTTGGTTCGGAGGAGAGTCCTACCCTGACCCCCAAAAAACGGTTATGATTACTTCCACTTATGGCTTGGTACAACCTGTCTGTGTCCACACCTAGGTGCTGATGAGACAATGGCACTCAGCTATCCATTACATCCTGTCAGGATTTGGCAAAGCAGTGGTTAAAAAGATAATGTAAGTTGGAGTTAATAATATAAAAGCCTAGGATCCAGTATGTTTAGGTGGGGGTTTGGGGTGCAACATGAGTAGAGGAATGTTTTGACTAGCTAAATGCAATAGTTGCACCCTAAAACACTCTCTACACACAAACTAGTGTCCCTAAAAATGGAAAGCCCTTACAACCAGAGCTTGGCGAAAAACATCTCCCAACATAAAAAATCAACAAATGCTAAAGTATTTCACAAGCTCCTTATGGCCATTATATTAACCCTATGATTCAACTGGTCACATGGCTAGTGTCCATCATACTTCAATAGCAATACCCAAAAAGTTCCAACGTTCTGGGGGTTGTGACAATACACTTTTTGGTCCTGATAGTTGTGGAGGTCGCACCTTGGCCCAAAAAAGTGGGTTTTGACAAACCCTTCCCCCCTTCTAAATTCATCATTGAGGTGATGATCTCCACTGGATTACTGCCATCATGCTGCCATAAGTCCTTGTGGGTAGAAAAATTATAGTGAAGTAGGGCCCTTAGTTTAGGGTTTTAAATACTGTTTTGTGGATCAGCTTTTATAGGAATCAATAGCAAACCACTCCAAGTTCTCAGGCCCTTGGCAATCCACTTATGGCTGCTTGGCTTTGGCTGCAGCGTACACCTCCTTGGGTTGAATCACCACCTGTGGACTGAGATCCAACTCACCTCACCTGGGACACAATGGGCAGCATTCAGTTGCCAGCAGCCCCTCTCCTTCCACCTTGGTTATAGCGGATGAGCTGATTAGACCCTGCCATGGACTTTGGACTGGAACCGGGTGAAACCTGTAGTGACTTGGATCCTTCCCTCTGCACATTGGCTGGATTGGCTGGTTGCCAATCCTGTTAAGGATATTGGCTCTCATCAGTTGCCACTGGGAAGGTGATCTTCATCTGTATGGGTTTGCTCCCTCTGTTGATCTCCCTACAGGATGTTTCTGTATTAACGGATCAACCCAATCCCATTCCTGGCAAGCCTGTCGGTTTATTGTTACTAGGAATTCCCTGCAAGTAGGCATTCATCAAGACATGGGGAAGATGGCATTTAGTAAGTGACTGTGTCCTAAGAAATGAACAGGAAATGGTTTTAATGCATCACATTTCCTCAATATTTCACAAGCACACAGCAATAAATAAAGAAGTATTAGGTATACATAATGAACTTATGAGCCAAACACCACTTTGTCAAATGAAAAAAGCTAAAGATCACTTTGTGAATATCACCAAAGCATCCAAACCCAAGAGTCTACCCCATCAAGGCTTTCAGCAAAATATACTATAAAACTATGAGTTAAAGACTCTGAGCCTCATTCATTCATTCATCATCTTTCGGGCTATTCAATTGGCGTCTTTTTGCAGGCTCTGATTGGGTTACGGCCTCCGGCCTTCGATTCATTGCGATGGTTAACATTGCAAGTTAATGCCCCTCCAAGCTTTTGATCTTTCTCAGCCACAATAGTTCCCATCACTAAAATCGCTATTCAATTGCTCCAATTCCTCCTCTCTAACCAACCCACCAAGGCCTCAAATGACAAAAGTCGCTCCACAAGTTCTGGGTTCCAAGGAGGTCTCGCAAAGGGCTTAAAGACATGTCCGGAGCAGTGTAAATGCACATACACACACACACTACTGTACTTTTATTAAAAGGGAAAGTGATGATAAGTCTTAGAATAAATAGCACAACATACAGGAGGCTCCCAGACATACGGCCTACATCCCATAAGTTACGGCCTCCGAATTGAATGAGACTTTCTGGTTGTACCATCTGGGCATGCCCTTTGTGCAGATCACTCTTTAATGTGAGACGAGAGTCCTACACATATAATAGCTTGAATAATATTTTTGGCTGAAAATATCAACATTCAAGGTCAGTTCTATAACACCTTTTTTTTATAACAGCTTATTCCAAATATCTCTTTTCATAGGCAAAGTGCTAATGCCCACCATCCTCAGGACCACGGCTATTTGCCTTTAAGCCAGGATGGATGAGATCATAATCCCAGCTATGCCATATTACAGGGTACAATTGTCCAGAAGTTGCTCAATATCCTTATGACAGGATCTTCATAGGTAAGAGGTGGATAACAGGTGCAGGGCCCCTACAGGGTAAAGTAGAGGAAAACATTCCTTTTTTTTCTTTTGAGAATAAACAGACTTGACAATGTCTTAATGAACTCCCTAGAAATGTAAGAGCTGTGAGGTTTATAAGGTGGAGCTGAGTCTTGTGAGTGACATACACTGTAAGATAAAGACAGAAAGGAACCAAAGACTGGAACAGCTGGCACCAGATTGGCATTGGCTGTAACACCTGCAGCATCGTGCCCGGTAAGTCATGATATCTAACTGACACATGTAATTAAGAGTGATAATAATACAATTGTTAGAATATCTCACACTGCAATAGGCATGAGCATGTTTGCAGAAGTATTATATTCCAATAGGCATGAGCATGTCTGCAGGATTAATAAATTCCAATAGGCATAAGCATGTCTGCAGAATTATTATAGTCCAATAGGCACGAGAATGTCTGCAGGGTTATTATATTCCAATAGGCATGAAAATGTCTGCAGGGTTATTATATTCCAATAGGCACGAGAATGTCTGCAGGGTTATTATATTCCAATAGGCATGAGAATGTCTGCAGGGTTATTATATTCCAATAGGCATGAGAATGTCTGCAGGGTTATTATATTCCAAAAGGCATGAGAATGTCTGCAGGGTTATTATATTCCAAAAGGCATGAGCATGTCTATAGAGTTATTGTATTCCAATAGGCATGAGCGTGTCTGCAGGGTTATTATATTCCAATAGGCATGCGCGTGTCTGCAGGGTTATTATATTCCAAAAGGCATGATAATGTCTGCAGGGCTGTTATATTCAAATAGGCATGAGCATGTCTATAGAGTTATTATATTCCAATAGGCATGAGCGTGTCTGCAGGGTTATTATATTCCAATAGGCATGAGCGTGTCTGCAGGTTATTATATTCCAAAAGGCATGAGAATGTCTGCAGGGTTATTATATTCCAAAAGGCATGAGCATGTCTGCAGGGTTGTTATATTCTAATAGGCATGAGCATGTCTATAGAGTTATTATATTCCAATAGGCATGAGCGTGTCTGCAGGGTTATTATATTCCAATAGGCATGAGCATGTCTGCAGGATATTATATTCCTATAGGCATGAGAATGTCTGTAGGGTTATTATATTCCAATAGGCATGAGCAAGTCTGCAGGGTTATTATATTCCAATAGGCATGAGCAAGTCTGCAGGGTTATTATATTCCAATAGGCATGAGAATCTCTGCAGGTTATTATATTCCTATAGGCATGAGAATGTCTGCAGGGTTATTATATTCCAATAGACATGAGCGTGTCTGCAGGGTTATTATATTTCAATAGGCATGAGCGTGTCTGTAGGGTTATTATATTCCAATAGGCATGAGCGCGTCTGCAGGGTTATTATATTCCTATAGGCATGAGCATGTCTGCAGGGTTATATTTCAGCTCTTCATTTTGTTGTTTTGTATAATCATTGTTATCAATACATAATCCATATTTTTTTTGTACTAATTAATTATTATATTATTTTTTATATAGTATTTTCACTTAAATACATTTCATATACAAAGAATCATCAGCTCGCAGTGTATGTTATGGAATACATTTAGTGGAAGAAAATACATTTTCAAAAAAGATACTAATAAAAGTAAAAAAATCTTTATTATTATAATCACTGACAATATTAGGGAAAATGTTGCATTTATCACTGTCAACAGTGTAATAATGAAACACTCTGTTTAGTGCTATTGTAATTTAAATAAATGATAGAGAGATAGATAGATAGATAGACTAGCAGCCACATTAAATTCCATGCCAGTAGTGGCACAGGTACACCCTTGAACCCTGCGGGCTTGAAATTCAGCTGTTACAGAGCTATTACATTCAACCCTGCCACGACCAACGGTTCAGAGATGCAAACCCGTAAACCATTCTTGAGCACATTGGATGGGCAGCTGCGAACATGATCAATTAGTCAAACCAGTAGTTACGGTTTTAGATGGAGCCAATGGTAAAAGAGATTATCATCATGACGTCACTGAAAAATGGAGGTTAGATTTCAAAGCTTTACGGGTTTCAATAACGAGTTACGGTCTGACCAGAAATAATGCAATATGAATAAGTCAATAAATATAATATTTTAGTCCAAGCTAGTACTATTATAAGTATTAACACATTGATTGCCGGAATCAATATAACACTGAAATTAAACATAATACAATTATTTTTTTTTGCAGATTTGCGAGCTTGAGAATGTTGTGTTATTAGTTTTAAAACCTAACATCTCTTTCCCATTAATTTTAAGTACAGGAGTGTGTTGATATTTACATTTACAGTATTACAGATAGGTCTTTAACCCCTTGTGGGTCCTCTCTAGTACGTGTAGGATATTTGGCTTAATTTGTGGGTTACGGATTGGAACGCTAGTGGATTTGTAGCAATTCAATAGCTATTTGCGAATGTAACATATGCAGGATTGACAGATCAAAAGCTTTGCAGTAACGGAGTTCTGATTTCGACAGCCCGTAGGGTATTTCGGCATGTAACCCCCAGATCATTTGTGGGTAGCTGTATGAGGCCAATTTAATAGCCGTATGTCAAGCAGGCTTCGTTACGGGCCGTGGGTTTTTACGTTGAGGGAATTTAATAGGGATGATAGAGTTATTGGACTGAAAAACATTATTTCATATGAATAATTTACCATGTGCCTGGATTTAATATAAATTACTTAATGATTTGCAAATGTGAAAAGCCATTAATATTATTTACGTACAATATATTTTTTCATATTTTTTTTGTTATAAATATTTTAAAACAAATATCAGTTAATAATGAAAAATTCTAAATAGCAGAAACAAAAAAAAAAATCAACATAAAATAACGACATAAATAGTAACAAGACCTATAACATCAGAGGGTCATTTTCATGTACATCCTATAACGTGGTTTACATAATACAATGCACTGCATGTGAAAATGAATGTTGCATTGGGGTACAACCAAAAACACAATTAAAACATTTTTTGTACCCCAGTTACCCAGAATGATAACTCTATCCAAAACCTGAAAATAAAAATACTCAGACGTTATTTCAAACATGTCCGGAGAGGGAAACTTGTGGAATGAAGATGATTAAATTATTTAATAGAAAAGATACTGGACTTAATATTGACTGGGGGTTTCTATCACACTATCAGAACATTTTTTTGACCCTGCCATTTTCCCTCTAATGCTTTATTGTTGTTTTTCTATTCCTCAATATGTGAGGATATTTATAGCCCTAAGTTATTGCTCTTATGTTTCCTCATCTCTAACCTGGTATACAGACTAAGATACTTGACCTGTCAGGGCATAATTTATGATGCATGTCTGTATCCCACTCTAATCTCTGCTCTGTTACTATGAACAGTATCGTGTGTTTTATTCAGTACTGCTTCTGACTCGATACATAGAGATGCAACCCTTTAAAGCTCATCATTTCAAGAAATATGTTTGTCTAATAAAAAATGATATCACTATATACTGCATTATTATATATATTGATGAATATTCAGAGTATTGCAGTATATATTGATATCATTTTTATTGGACAAACATGTTTGTTGATATATATATATATATATATATTTATTTTATATATATATATATATATTTTATATATATGTTATATTTTATTTCTTAAACCCACAGCTTATTTGGATGATTATATTATTATTGATTGGTTTATGTACGTCTATGCTTACTCATAATGTTACTCTGTTAGTCACCCAGGACTATACATATGTGCTTTTTTATATAAGTTTATTTTCTGTATTGATAATTACAATGTGGCAAGTATTAAGAGGTAGCGCTGTACCTAACTCTATCCAGGGATGTCTAAATTTCAATGTTATGACAAAAACATTGAATTTAAATGAAAACCCCCTTCAGGAGTCCAGTAAAATGTGGTGGAAAAAAAAAGTCTTACTCGGATGTAAGTGATGCACAGTATAGATCGCAAATCACATCGTCTTATTCTGTTCCAAAGGATTCCCTTTGATATCACACAGGGTAACATTGTGGAAGTTTGCAGCTCCCTTGTAGAACCCTGTCCACGTAATTTCCTTCAAAAATATGTATGAGCTAGAAAATAGAGGGTGGGGTAGAGAAAAGTGCACCACCTCATAGTACAACGTAAAATACAGGACCCGCATATATTGTAAATAATAAACGACCAAACTCACATTTCTAGACCTCACAACATGAGGTATGTGTAGCGCGTCCCCTAACTGGGCCTCACAGGTGGTTACTTCTTCAGCGGGTACGTTTTCTTGTATAACAGCTGGAACTTAGTTCTGATTAGAATATGTACCAGTATGCGTCAATGTGGGGTGTAATTGTGTCAATGTGGGATGCCCCAGTAATTGCCAATTTACCAGGCACTCTAGCCACGAAGGATACACCAGTCTATAGGCTGATTAAAAATGTATTATGGTGGGACATTGATGTTTTACTAATGTTTTCATAAGTTTAAATACAGGTGACCAAAATGAGTTTGGTTTAATTATTATCTACAAGTGTTCATTGTTCTTATTGGTTCCACATCTTAAAAAAAAGTCAAAGCATTAAATGTTTTATATCACCTCACTGCTTTAAAATATTTTAGATCATCTCTTTGTTTATCTTGGTGACCTCATATACTCTCCTAGAAATTAATATTATCAATTGATGTTTTTTACTATAGACATGGACATGCGCAGAATAACAAGTCTGGAGAACCAAACTATTGTACATGAATTCTTTCTTGTTGGATTCTCTGACTTCTCAAATGTTCAATGTATCCTATTTGTGGTATTTCCACGTATTTATATAATGACTTTGACTGGAAATCTAGTTATTCTAGTTCTTATTCAGAATGACCACCATCTTCATACCCCAATGTACTTCTTTCTTGGCCACCTAGCATGTATAGATGCCTTGTCTTCCACTGTGACTGTCCCTCGAATGATTGTTGACTTGCTTTCCAAAATTAAGTCAATTTCCCGCATGGCTTGTGTAACTCAAATGTTTTTTTTCATATTGTTTGCCAGTGCTGAGATCTTCTTGCTGGCTGCAATGTCCTACGACAGATATGTCGCCATTTGCCAACCACTGCATTACACCTCTATCATGTCTTGGAAGGTTTGTTTCCTGATGGCATCAGGATCATGGGTGCTTGGATTTACCAATGCTTTTATACATACCATTGGTACACTCAGACTGACTTTTTGTGGACAAAGTATTATTAACGGTTTATTTTGTGATCTTCCTCTGTTATTACAGCTCTCATGCACTGATATTTTTTTAAATGTTCTTAATATATACCTTACAGCTTTAACTATAGGATCTCTTGCCCTTGGAGTAACTTTTATTCCATACATGTACATAGTCAGGTTGATCTTGAGAATCCCGACTAAAGAAGGAAAACATAAAGCTTTCTCTACTTGTACCTCACACCTGACTGTTGTCTCTATCTTTTATGGGACTTTTTTGTTCACATACTTTCATCCTGCTCCAACTCACCATGAGATCAATGAAAGAATAGTATCTGTCATTTACACAATAATTACTCCACTATTAAATCCGTTCATTTACAGTTTAAGAAATATGGAACTGATAACAGCATTTAGAAAACTTACAGTGAAAACTCACAAACATTAGGATGAGATTTGCAGCTAAGCCTGAGATCACAGAGATGGATTGTCTACTATATCTAAAAGTAAATCCCTTTTATAGCTCTTATTAGAAACAAATTAAAACTAAAAATATTTATTTATTTTGTTTATGTAAGTTTACACAGTCCTGGTAAAAATAATAAGAGGGGTAGGGGAAAGACAGCGCGCCACCTCCTAGTGCAACATGAGTGTATAATCATGTCAAAAAAACAGTCATATATTGTTTCACTCACATGTGGTGACCCCAAGGTTATGAGGTATCTGTATGGTTTAAACAGGATAGCTCTGGAAGTACTCAATGTCCAATCCTTAGATCTCCATCCGAAGCTCAGGATACGATCCAGATGGTTTTGTAGCAGGTACAGTTGGATCACCAATGCTTTTTGGTACACTATTATATAGTGTCTACAGAATAAAATGTGATTCCAACTCCTTATGTCTACTATAGGAGACAATTGAAACACACTAGTACAAACAATAGTGTGTTTATCATGTGTTTATTGCACCATATAATCCTCAATACATGCCATATATGGCCAATAGGGATAGGCACATTAAAATGAATAAAATGAATAATCTAAAAACACAAAAAAATACAAACGCATTTCGCCCAAAGGCTTCCTCAGTGATATAAAAACATAAACAGTGTAAAAATATGTGTATAAGTACTGCTCATCCAACATCAAACCCGTTCTGCTCTCACAGTGCATCCAAAATGGCGTTGCCCCATGTGACGTGCATTATGTGACTTTTGACAACATCATGTGACCAACATAACAGTCCCAGTACTTCCTGATACATAAACTCTCATCCTATGTGAATGCCCTCTGGTGGCTTTACAGGCACATTACATGTCTTTCTCCAGATATGGGCACATATATATATATATATATATATATATATATATATATATATACCCATATATATATACATATATACATACATATACACATACACACACCTACATATACATATATACATACACATACATGTATACCCCCAAGAAAGGGGAACACCCTGGGGTAAGAATGAATAAATATATTTAAACAAGACATTGATAAATCAGGATGCATATACAAAGGAGATATACATAAATATAGAAAATATATAAAATAAAATACATGTAAAATATATAGATCAATAGAGAACAACATCCCAATATATGATATAATCCATATCCCCACTTTTATCTATCAAAAAACATTGCACATATATCTCATGATTAATTAATTAAAATACATATAAAAAAGGATATAAATACAAAAAAGGACATGTAAATATATAAAAATCAATAAAGGACAATAGCCCAACATATTGCACAATCCATATCCCCACTCTTGTCAAACAAAAGCAGTACACACATATATCTCATAGACAGAGATTAATAAAAAAAAAAACATTTACAGAAACTACTGTCATTCATAAATGAAGCAGGGGAGACATCATATAGAACTCGAGGATGGGAGAACAATCGTAGACACCTAAAACAAGATTAGGGGGCATTTATAGATAGACTACTATCTATATTAGCCTTCTAAAAAGGCAGCCAGGTCTATATCCCTATTTAGACCTAGCGGTTCCAAGGTGCTCAAAAGATGTATCCATTTTGTTTCTTTCTGTCTCAAATTTAACAGTCTATTCCCCTCTCTTGTATTTGGTTTTACTTGTTCCACTGCCTGAACCATTATGCCAGAGACATCTTCACCATAATTTTTTTCTATTTGAGCAGAAATTCTATCTACAAACTACCGGTACAGCTATGGGGACCAAATTCGCCCCTAGTTTTGCGAATTTGTTTATGGGGCAATGGGAAGATAAGTACATCTGGAAAGACAATCCCTTTGCTGATAACATGGTTTTTTACCGAAGATATATTGACGATATTGTCATTATTTGGGACGAATCCATACAGGGTTCTAAAGAGCAATTTTTAGAATTTGTCAACTCAAATACTATGAACCTTGAGTTTACCATGGTGCAATGTTTTTTGATAGATAAAAGTGGGGATATGGATTATATCATATATTGGGATGTTGTTCTCTATTGATCTATATATTTTACATGTATTTTATTTTATATATTTTCTATATTTATGTATATCTCCTTTTTATATGCATCCTGATTTATCAATGTCTTTTTTATATGTATTTATTCATTCTTACCCCAGGGTGATCCCCTTTCTTGGGGGTATACATGTATGTGTATGTATATATGTATATGTAGGTGTGTGTATGTGTATGTGTATGTATATATGTATATATATATGGGTATATATATATATATATACATATATATATAAATATATATATGTGTGCCCATATCTGGAGAAAGACATGTAATGTGCCTGTAAAGCCACCAGAGGGCATTCACATAGAATGAGAGTTTATGTATCAGGAAGTACTGGGACTGTTATGTTGGTCACGTGATGTTGTCAAGAGTCACATGAAGCAGGTCACATGGGGCGACGCCATTTTGGATGCACTTCCTGATTGTTAAAACAATGGAGGGTATATAAGCCTCTGTGTGAGAGCAGAAAGGGTTTGATGTTGGTAAGTGCTGATGAGCAGTACTTATACACATATTTTTACACTGTTTATGTTTTTATATCTCTGAGGAAGCCTTTGGGTTAAACGCGTTTGATATTTTTTATGTTTTTAGATTATTGATTTTATTCATTTTAATGTGCCTATCCCTATTGGCCATATATGGCATGTATTGAGGATTATATGGTGCAATAAACAAATGATAAACACACTATTGTTTGTATTAGTGTGTTTCAATTGTCTCCTAGAGTAGACATAAGGAGTTGGAATTACATTTTATTCTGTAGACACTATATAATAGTGTACCAAATAGCATTGGTGATCCAACTGTACCTGCTACAAAACCATCTGGATCGTATCCTGAGCTTCGGATGCAGATCTAAGGATTAGACAATGGGTACTTCCAGAGCTATCCTGTTTAAACCATACAGATACCTCATAACCTTGGGGTCACCACATGTGAGTGAAACACTATATGACTGTTGTTTTGACGTGATTATACACTCATGTTGCACTAGGAGGTGGCGCGCTGTCTTTCCCCTACCCCTCTTATTATCTTTAACAGTTATTTGGACATGGTGGGAACGGTGTCCTGTGAAGAAGCTGCACACCTCTGCAATCTCTATTAATGTGGTTTTGGACTTGTATGGATGGATATTCACTCCAATTTCCATTTGTGCATCTCTCTAGAGGAACTGTATGTAAACACATCGGATATAGTTCATACGTATATATGTATACACAGTAGGTAAACTATAGAGCGCTTCTATTTTGTAGCAATATCATATATGCAAATTGCTTCTTTGTTTTCTTACACAGTCCTGGGTAGCAATATAATTCAATTAGCCCTGGGAGCCTGGAGAGTGACTGCAATATTATCTCGGTATGTGATACATGATGTTTTTTTATACATATTTATGATTAGGTGTACTGAGTATTTATATTTATTATGTTTGGTTATACATTAGAGTCTCAATTATCTGACCTTATATTATCCAACATGCTGGTTTATCCAACACCCCCATTGTATAATATTGTGCTGGATATCCTGTTACACTGATTGTCTTACTAATATACAATTTGTTTAACTTTTCCACCAACGATTTATTCTTTAATTAATGTTTTTGTTATCCAACCAGCTCTCATTTTTAATTTAGGTTGCATATTCAAGACTGTATGTTACTAATAAACTTCATTTCTGCCATTAATGTAAATCGTAAAAAAATATATGTTTGCAAAAGGATATTTTTTCTAGGAACTCTTCAATAAAAAATGTTTTTTAATTACCTCTTGTCTCTGCAAAATCATACAGGGAGATAAAATCATGTAGAAAAAAGTGTTCTGCTTTTTTAAAATAATAAAAAAAAAACTTAACTTAACTTTTACAGTGGAAAAGCATTTAGAGTTGTTAATAAGGGATAGTATACAAGAATATGTGTTTGAAAAAAACTATCAGTAACTCATTTTAATAGTTTATATGAGGAGGTAAGTCCTGATCCATGGACATAAAGATGTGCCTGGTGTGTTACAGTCCATGAGGTCACAGAGAGTTGGACAGGACTGAACAGCAAAAATGTAGAAAACTGGATCAAGGAAACTCAGTGGATGTTGTCTTTTGATACAGTGCCACATGGAAGACTATTGTGCAAACTAAGGGATACAGGAATTGCAGTAAATATCTGCTGATGGATTGAAAGCTGGCTAAAAGACAGGAAGAAAAGGGTTATTGTAAATGGAACATACTCCAATTGGACTAATGTGGTAAATGGGGTTCCTCAGTGTTCAGTATTAGGTGCTCTCCTTTTTAACATACAACGCTAAGTTATGCAAGGTAATTCAATCAGAAAATGATGTATTTTCACTCCAAAGGGATTTGCATAAATTAGAGAAATGGGCAACTAAATGGCAGATGAGATTTAATATCAACAAATGTAAAGTTATCTATTTGGGAAGGAAATATAGACATGCAATTAATAATCTTTTTTTTTTACATTTTTAACAATACAATATATAAAATAAATACAATAACACAAAAAAAAAATACAAAAACAATACACATTTGAGCACTATGGTCTGAGTGCTGTCGGAGTTCCCTGACCGAGAGGAAGGTTGGAAGGCTGAGGACAATTGTTATGCGTGATTCCAACAAACTGTCCTGGATTTCCCGGTAATCCCAAATTTTCCATTTAATCTTATTATTTTTTATCATATTAGTTAACATAAGGTATTCATCATATTCACGATTACGGGATATGATATTGATTAGTTCTGACCATGTTGGAACTGTTTCCTGCTTCCAGCATCTCAATAGTAACCATTTGATTACTCTCAAAATTTATTTAATGAATGCTCGAGTTTCAGGGATATATTCTGTAGGAAAAATATGGAGAATAACATTCTCTACATTAAGGGACGATCTTCAAGATCCTGGACAAATTAACGGAACACATCCTCCAAAAGGTCTGTATCTTAGGCCAGAGCCACCACATGTGAAGATGTGTGTCAACTAGGCCACAGTTTCTCCAGCACAGGGACTGTTTCACATCACATGTGAAATGACTAATTATTGATGAAACTATATACCATTTGCTTAGAATTTTTGAGAAAACTTCTCTATATGAGGCATTTTGTATATGTTTCCCAGTGAATCTGAAAGCCTTATGCCAAGTATCTATTGACCAAGTACTGTCAAGGTCCTTTTCCCAAGAGACCATCTTGGGGTTTTTGTCCTTTTCTATAATTTGTTTCAAGATAGTAAAGCACTTGGATATCAAATGTGACCTGTCCACAGAGATCATTAGTTTTTCCAAAGGTTTAACTACAATATGCATTTTGAGAATAAGTTTATTTTTCAGAACAAGTGTTCTTATCTTAATATAATCTAGCCAACATCTCTTTCATAGTTCATCTTTTATAGTTGGTGAAAAGATGCCATAGCACCATCTGCAATTAATATTATTAATGGAGCAAATCTAGGGGTATCAGACATTGAAAGGGATTTGGGAGTGCTTGAGGACAACCACCTAGGTAGCAGTGCTCAATGCCAAGCAGCAGCTGCAAAAGGCAAGTACAATATTAGAATGTATTAAGAAGGGTATAGAAGCAAGGGAAGCAAATATAATTCTGCCACTATACAAATCTCTAGTACGCCCTCATTTAGAATATGAAGGACAATTTTGGGCACCACTTCATGAAAAGGAGAATGGAGGGGCTAAATTATGAAGACAGACTAACCAAATTACATGTATGTTCTCTAGAAAAAAAGGCATCTAAGAGGGGATATGATTACCTTGTATAAATATATCCAGGTTCAATATAAGGCTTTGTCAGGGGAACTTTTTGTGCCAAAGAGGTTTTCAGCTTAAAAGCAGACATCCTCTGAGATTAGAAGAAAAATTATTGCACCTTAAAGAAAGAAAAAGAGTAGTTCAAAGTAAGGGTGGTTAATCTTTATGGGTCACTACTCCAAGTGAACTTCACGACAAAGCCGAAGAGCAAGTCAAATAACATTTTACGGATCACTCACAAATCAGCGCAGTGTCGTAACTGCAGAAAGCAGTACAAAGATTTATCAGAACCAAACACCACTTGCTGAGTCCTCCAGAAGAATTTGAAGTGAAAGTATAGCATAAAAAGCATTACAAAATTATGACATTTCAATATTATTTGAAACTCAACTATTAAATATCAATATATGTGTCATTAAAAAACATGATGTGTTCACATACACACAGAGACACACACACAGAGACACACACACAGAGACACACACACAGAGACACACACACAGAGACACACACACAGAGACACAAACACACACAGAGAAGCATATTGAAATTGACTTGACTGTCAGACATCCAGGAGGTTATGCTTGAGAGGCCATTGGTGACTTTAGCTAGAAATCTTGAGCATCTTGAGTATACAACACCAGCAGCTATGGAAAATACTTTGAAAGTTTCCCCTTCCCTGGAGCCAATATCTTAATTAATATTACTACTGTATGAGTGTTATATTATTATTTATTTCTACCACGTTTTTAAACCCAAACAAATGTTTGATATATCCTACCTGGCTTCATCCTTCCCCCACTACTGGCTTGCATAATCTCCTTCTACTCACATGTCTCAAGCCTTTCATGTCTCCTAAGTTCTTTGTCTCATTCTAATTCCTCTCTCTTCCTGTTCTTACTGTGCCTCATGCCACGTTTTACCCACAGACAGGCCTAGTACCTCTGAAATCTTGAGAGCAGTTCCCTCCCTGCCCCTCACCCACTTGCCCCTATTACGATTTAATTTATAGAGCCATGAAATCACCTGACTTTCCTACTTTCATATTATATTTCTCACCACTAGGGGTCAGACAACATATTACATACAAGAGCCTCTCATCTAAGATCCTTCCTCCCTCCCCTAATTATTAATCTTTCTAACTTTCACTTACTTCCTGGTGCTTGTTATTTCTTATCTGTTAATCTTCCCCAGGTCTCTACCCTTTTCATTCCCTTTAGATTGTAAGTAGAGAGTTTCCAGTATTGTAGGGTGCTTTGGAAAAATCACTTTCTTCTAAGATTCTAAGCTCAAAACAGGGCCTTTCATTTTCTGATTATGTTAATACTGTATTTATCCTGTTCTTATCCCCTGTACAGCGCTACAGAATATGTTGGCACAATACAAATAAAAGTTAATAATAAAAAATAATAATAATATCTTGTTGCTTGAGCAACTGGTGCATTTATTTTCTAACATTGTTCTGTGCATATGTTGGATGTTTCCCTCCCCAATGACAAATATAAACATATCATACTGTAAAAAACGGAAAGAACAATTTTCCAAACATCTTGCCTCTGACCTAGGAATAGCAGTGACCTCTATCCCTAGTTTGGGTAGATGCTTTTTTTCTGGCCTCAGTAGGTCATAACAAATTTACACTAGTTTATTGCTTTCTGGGGTTGCAAAGCAGATCAGGTTTGATCTGAATACATCCTCTTTATTGTGACTAAACGAAAGGCCAGGAACTTTCTTGCAGCTATCAAATTATGATAATGTAAAGTGCATATGTACTTATGCTGTGGTCCCAGTTAAGTTATAATTAGAGTATTGAACTATTATAAGTAAGTAACTGTCATTGCTAATTGTGCCTCATTACAATCATTGTTGCTCAATAGTGATGTCGCGAACATCAAATTTTCGGTTCGCAAACAGCGGACCCGAACTTCCATCAAATGTTCTCGAACAGGCGAACTGGGCGAACCGCCATAGACTTCAAAGGGCAGGCGAATTTCAAAACCCACAGGGACTCTTTCTGGCCACAATAGTGATGGGAAAGTTGTTTCAAGGGGATTAACACCTGGACTGTGGCATGCCGGAGGGGGATCCATGGCAAAACTCCCACGGAAAATTACATAGTTGATGCAGAGTCTGGTTCTAATCCATAAAGGGCATAAATCACCTAACATTCCTAAATTGTTTGGAATAACATGCTTTAAAACATCAGGTATGATAAGGGTAGTGTAAGGGTTACACCCGCTTCACAGTAACAGACCAATCTCCCCGTTTAATGCACCGCAAACAACCGCAAACAGTCCATTTGCACAACCGCAAACTCCCCATTTGCACAAGGTTGGATACCAAGCTAGCCATGTCCCATTTCTTGTCCTCACTGATCTCATTGACGGTCTCTTCCTCCACCTAGCCACCAAGGGTCACCGAAAGGTGACAACAAGCCCCCTGGGACGCCTGCTGTGTTTGGTCTTCCACCTCCTCAAAGCCACCTTCCTCCTCTGACTCCTCTTCTTCAGACTCCCAGAGTCTGGGGGCTCCCACTGCCCAGCATGGAAGATTATACACAGGTCAGAGTCTGGGGGCTTCCACTGCCCAGCATGGAAGATTATACACAGGTCAGAGTCTGGGGGCTTCCACTGCCCAGCATGGAAGATTATACACAAATCAGAGTCTGGGGGCTTCCACTGCACAACATGGAAGATTATACGCATTGCCTCTGTCTGCGTTATTATAAGGTGTGTACTGTTAAGTAGTACTATTCCTATTGGTTTAATCCCTGTTACGTCCACTATCAGGGGACGTGTATATGGCATGGATTTTTGGAAGCGGGAGATGGAAAAAGATGATTGGTCGGTCCTCCCACTTCAAATTTGGGGCACTGGGCGTGCAATCTAAGGTGCCACCAGATATGAGTGTCACTGTGCACTGGCAAAAATTGGCAGAGTAGATGCAATGGGCTTCACACACACGCCTGTAGGCAGGCAATTGCTATTCAATCTATTACTGTCAAAAAAGTGTTATATTGTGCTCAGTGACATAAAACAAGCTATGAGCCTGACACAGGCAGGCAACTGAAATTAGATTACAGGAAAAAATGGTTGTTTTCAATGTATGTTACACCACCAGGTATGAGTAGTGAAAATAAGCACAATAAAAGCTGTTAGGTGTTAGCCTGTCACACACACACGCTGGCAGGCAGGCATAGATTACACAAAAAAAATTATAAAATAAAATAAATGATGTTCAAAGTTTCCTCAATGATAAAGTATAGGGGGCAAACCGAAAGGCGCATGTGTTCGCCGTTCGCGGCGGACGTGAACATGCAAAAATCGCCGCGAATAGTTCTCTGGCGAACTGTTTGGGACATCACTATTGCTCAATATTTTTAATGGAGTCACTTTATGTGATCATATCTTTGTAGTAACTTCGCTCCATGTTTTAGATTTGAAATGAGGGCTAAGCCTACAGCATAATAAGGTGAAATCATTGTACAGTACCTTGAAAAAGTATTCACCCCCCTTGACTTTTTACCTATTTTGTTACATTACAGCCTTAAGATCAATATTTTGTTAATCTGAATTTCATATGATGGATCAGAACACAATAGTCTATTTTTTTAGAAATATAAAACAGAAAATTGGCATGTGCATATGTATTCATCCCCTTTGTTATGAAGCCCATACAAAGCTATGGTGCAACCAATTACCTTCAGAAGTCACATAATTAGTCAAATGATGTCCACCTGTGTGCAATCTAAGTGTCACATGATCTGTCATTACATATATACACCTTTTTTGAAAGGCCCCAGAGGCTGTAATACCTAAGCAAGAGGCACCACTAACCAAACACTGCCATGAAGACCAAGGAAGTCTCCAAACAAGTAAGGGACAATGTTGTTGCGAAGTACAAGTCAGGGTTATGTTATAAACAAATATCCAAATCTTTGATGATCCCCAGGAGCACCATCAAACCAAATGGAAACAACATGGCACAACATCAAACCTGCCAAGAGACAGCTGCCCAACAAATCCCATGGACTGGGCAAAGAGGGCATTAATCAGAGATGCAGAGTTCCACAGCAGAGACTGGAGTATCTGTACATAGGACAATAAGCCGTAATCTCCCTAGAGTTGGGCTTTATGCAGAGTGACCAGAAGGAAGCCATTAGTTTCAGCAAAAAACAAAATGGCACATTTTGAGTTTGCAAAAAGGCATCTGGGAGACTCCCAAAATGTATGGAGGAAGGTGCTCTGGTCTGATGAGACTAAAATTGAACTTTTCGGCCATCAAAGAAAACGCTATGGGCCTCATTCTATTATCGGCCGTAAATCGGCCGTAAGGCTGCAATTCCTTGCGGGGGTTCAGTTAACTCGCGATTCTATTATACGGCCCCGCAAGGATCTCATCTTACGGCCGGCCGCATATCTTGGAACCGGCCGTAAGCTGTGAAATATAAAAACTCAAAAATAAATTCAAGCCTGCACTGTACAGCTCTGTAAATGCTAGGGATCATATTGGGGGACATGAGGATTAAAAGGAACCCACTCTCAAGCTTGCACATCTGCCCAAACCCGAGTTCAAATTAACTGTTTATTTTCCGGCTGCGGCGTGGGTGTGTCTGAGGTGCGCCAAGCACTCTGGACTTTTTACATGGATATTTTACGGATATTAAAAATAAAATATTTTACGGATTTGAGTACAGGATAATTATGTGCTATTTTTTCTAACACCTAAAATCCCTTTATAGTCTTCTCAAAGTGCAGGATGGCTTTATTTGAGCTATTTTATGTGCTTAATTGGTGCTAGCGGGACCTCTTTCCTGCAAGTAAGCTGCAGCTCGTTTTTAGCCTTGCAGAGAGGTTTCCCGGAGCAATTGAATTGCAAAACTCTTGCGGCCGTTTTAGATCAAAGGCTTTCCTCTGGCGCAAGCAGCCGCAAGAGATAGCAAGGCACCGGCCGCAAGCCTGCCGGAGCCTCCGGCCGTAAGGGAATAGAATAGCAGAATAGCTTGCGGCCGGTCCTTGCGGCCCCGCAACGGCTGCGGCCGCTAATAGAATGAGGCCCTATGTCTGGTCGCAAACCCAACACATCACATCACCCAAAGAACACCATCCCCACAGTGAAACATGGTGGTTGCAGCATCATGCTATGGTGATGTTTGTCAGCAGTCAGGACTGGGAAACTGGTTAAAGTTGAGGAAAAGATGGATGGTGCTAAATACAGGGATAATCTTGAGCAAAACCTGTACCACTATAAGCGTGATTTGAGACTAGGACAGAGGTTCACCTTCCAGCAGGACAATGACCCCAAACACACTGCTAAAGCAACACATTTTGGCCTGTCTTTTAGTCACAATAAAGAGGATGTATTCAGTCCCAATTTGTTCTTGTATGTCCACACGTTTTACAACCACCGCAGTTGGGATTTCAAAGGGTAGTGTTTATTTCAGATAGCCTACCAATTATTTAAACAATAAACCCTGCTACCATGACCCAGAGACAAGTTGCTCAGTACACCCCTAATTCTCCTGCTTTAGTATAAAGGAGCAATCTGCCGGCTGTAACTCTATGTTCACCTCAGCACCCAGCAATTCAGGTCGGAACATCATTCATGGAGAAAGAGAGAAATCAGCCGAGCAACACCCTTAGTTTGTGCATAGCAACTTGGAACTTATTATTCAAACATAGCTATTTAAAAAATATGTCACCCACACCCCACATCTTACCCACCCTCTTACCAACATTCGTTTCTCTCAGATATGATCTTTTTTTTTTTTTCTTCTGTATAGGTTGGGGGGTTAAATGTCTCTTGGTCCCCAAACCTGTTCTGCTTTGCAACCCCAGAAAGCAATAAACTTGTTTAAATTTGTTATGAGGCCAGAAAAAAAACATCTACCCAATCTAGCTTGGGGAGTAGAGAGAACTCCTATTCCTAGGTCAGAGGCCAGATGTTTGGCAAATTGTTCTTTCCATTTTTTACAGTACTATATGTTTATATTTGTCATTGGGGATGGAAACATCCAACATATGCACACAACAATGTTAGAAAATAAATGCACCAGTTGCTCAAGCAGCAAGATATTGTTATTATTTTTTACTATTAACTTGTATTTGTTTCGCGCCACCATATTCTGTTCAATTTTAGTGTTAGAATAGACACATTGACTTTTTCTGTTTTGTTGTCCTATTTGTTGTTTGCTTCACAATACAAAGAAAGAAAACATCTTCAAAGCTGTGGGCATGTTCCGTAAATTAAATTATGCAAATCCTCTAACAATCCATGTTAATTCCAGGTTGTGAGACAACAAAACACAAACAATGCCAAGTGGGGTGAATACGTTTGCAAGGCACTTTATTTAATATTTGAGCATCACTTACAAGCTTTTAGGGCACATTGAATTAAAAAAGCATTTTAGAGAATTTGTTATAAATTATTGATACATTCCAGTTATTATATTTTTTTGGGTTCACTACGTAGTAAAGATTATCTGTCTGATTAACTGACTTGGCCTTCAACATTTATATGTCATGAAAATGTGTGCCATTTAATGAGGAGAGTCTCTGTAGTCCCATATATTGTATATATTGTTTTAATTCCCTGTTTTATTATATTTATATATATATATATATATATATATATATATATATATATATATATATATATATATTTTTTTTTTTTTTTTTTTTTTTAAGGTGATTGAATAAAAGTAAATTCTGACAGTACACCACATTTTAAATAGAGTGCTTTATGGACTTATCAGTACTACCTTCTTCTTTAGGCTAGTAGGTAGTCTATTTTTGTTTATTTACAGTGACATAAAAAAGTATTACATTTGCTGGCAGAACAAAGAAAAACACCAACTTCCGCACTAGCTTTAGAAACAGCATTTAATAAACTCAGTTGATCTTATTTATTCCATATACTTCATATATTTGGCTTGATTGACTTTTTATACCAGCTTTGAAAGTAATATATAACAGGCCAATGGCACAAGTAAAAATAGTTGGACATTTTTCAGGCAAATCTTCTATAAAACAAGGAATGAGACAAGGATGTCCCTTATCACCTTTGCTTTTTGTAATTGCTGATTAACCCCTAGTCTTACAAAATAGATAAAATGTCAAAATAACAGGTCTAAAATTCTAACAGCAATTGTTTATTTGTAGATGACATATTGACAATAACAAATCTATGTACATCCTTGCCCAACCTATATAAGACACTGAACACATTTAGTAACTGTTCTGGCTTACATATTAATAATAACAAAACTAAAACATTAATCAGTAATATATCACACTTACTCTAAAAACTGCTTTATTTTAAATGAGGTTCAATGGAAAGCTGACTATATCCACTATCTAGATGTAAATGTACAACACTATTCTGTAGATGTTTATAAACGGAACTTTCCTTGAGTTATATGTAAATTGAACATTTACCCGGTATACTGTATTATTTTCATGATTTGCCTATCTCAACCCAAAAAGTTAATCTAGAGGCCTTTAAAAAAGGGATTCCATAAATGTATTTGGAAAGAAATAAAAAATATTGTCAATAAACAAATAGCATATCTAAGCAAATCTAAAGGAGGCTTTTCGGTGACAACCTTGCTATAGTATCATATTGCTGAACTAGTTGTGCAGATCCCAGACTGGCACACAAAGGTGTATATGCCAAGATGGCATATGATCATAAATTAAATAGAGAAATCAGAAATCTGTTTTTAAACACTCCATTTAACTATGAAATAAATATAAGATAAAATCAAATCTTACTAGGAAACATTCTCTGTTGTCCACAAAATAAATTCATGAAACTGAAAAGAGATAAACAAATATTTCAGTAGAGCACCAGTTCCATCCACCATCAGAACTAGCGGCTACTTCTGTAGGGACTAGGCCTCATGTCATCCACTCGGCAGATTCACTCTCCAACAGTCCCTTTCCCAGGTGCACCTACCATTAGGACTCAGCAGTCACTTCTGCTGTGATTCAGTCAAAGTCTCTTGACCTCATGCTATCCACTCGGCAGATTCACTCTCCAACAGTCCCTTTCCCATGTGCACCTACCATCAGGACTCAGCAGTCACTTCTGCTGGGATTCAGTCAAAGTCTCTGGACCTCATGCCACCCACTCAGCAGATTCACTCTCCAACCGTCCATTTCCCAGTTGCACCTACCATCAGGACTCAGCAGTCACTTCTTCTGGGATTCAGTCAAAGTCTCTGGACCTCATGTCATCCACTCGGCAGATTCACTCTCCAACTATAATTGTTCATCTACCTTGTTTTCTTTTGCCTTTAGACCTGGAGCTTCACACGCCACCACTGTTTTGTCTTTAAACTCAAAGACTGAGCCCTTTACTTTTTGCCATATGTTTAATATATATAAATATATTTTTTAACTTTATACTTAACCCCTATATAGAGCTGTGGAATATGTTCCACCACATTGTCTCGGAGGATTACTACTCCCCTTAAAGCCCCCAAAAATAACAATTTTAATTGATTTTATATATGTGACTGTCCTGAAATTTGTATATGACACAAATATTACAATGTATATATTAATATATTTTCTTGAGTTTAAGATCAATTTATAGACAAGCATAGAAAATATATATTTCTATACATTGTAATATTTGTGCCATATGCAAATTGCATGACATCGTATCTTTATAGACAAGCAATCAATTGATTATTGATTAAAAACTTTGTGACATGATAGCATTATCAATAAGGAATAATGGAGGAAGGTCATGATGTTACTGAGATAGCAGAGGCAATGTCCAAGACTCGTACAAATATAATATAAAAACAGATTGTTTTCACAAGTGTTGATACATCCATTTTTTTTATTCCTGTTTCACTATTGTTTAAAAAAGAAAAGCTGTATAAAGAATAAATCATACATTAATAATGGAAAACATGTCAAGTACCTTAAATGACAGAGGAGTTATAAGGAGTTGGACACCATGATCCTCATTCAATTCGGAGGCCACAAGTTATGGAGTATAGGCCATATGTGTGCGGGCTTCCTGTGGGTCTGCAGGGCGCTCGAGTTATGGCGCTATTCAATTCGGAGGCCACAAGTTATGGAATATAAGCTGTATGTGTGCGGGCCTCCTGCGAGCCTGCAGGGTGCTCAAGTTACGGTGTTATTCAATTCGGCAAGGCCGCAAGTTAGGGGCCAATAGTGAATTTCAGAAACCATACCATCGTATGTAGCATTTCCGAGCTTGAACATGATCAATTAAGCAAGGACGTAACTCCCGATTAGAAACAACCAATGGAAACAGAGATCGTCATCATTACTTCAATGAAAAATGGAGGTTGGATTTCAAAGTCTTACAGGCTTGAATTACAAGCAACGATCGGACCCACGTTCCAGATATAATGCAATATTGATAAAGCTGTAAATATGATTTTCTATTACATGCGAGTTCCATTATATGTATCAACACATTGATTGCCGGGATCAATATAACACGGAAACTAAACAGGAAATAAAGTATTTTCTTTTGCTTATTTGCAGGCCTGAGAATGTTGTGCTAATAATGCTAAGACCTAACATTACTTTAATAAAAGTACAGTAGTGTGTGTATATGTGCATTTAAAGTGCTCCGGACATGTCTTTAAGCCCTTTTCGAGTTCTTCTTGGAACCCTTAACTTGTGGAGTGTATTTTGCCATTTACAGGCTTGGCGGGGTGTTTAGTGAGGGGGGACTCAGAGCAATTGAATAGCGATTTTAGCCATTGTAACTCTTCCGGCCGTGAAAGATCAATGGCTTGGAGGGCATTAACTTGCAATGGTAACCATCGCAATAAATCGGAGGCCGAAGCACGTAACCCGATAGGAGCCCGCAAAAAGAAGCCAATTGAATAGCAAAATAACTTAGGCCTCCTTTTCCGAAGCCCGGACCTCACGATGCCTTAATTGAATGAGGCTCCATGGCTTTGCTCAAAATATGACATTTGAATACTTATTTAGATTAGATGGAGACATGGAGGAAGTATCTTTGGTCTGAAGACATCGCAATTAGAGCTACATTCTACATTTGATTAAATCCTAAACTACATTAGAGATGTTTGATTAATGAATGTATACATAAATAGTCATGTGAATGTAAACAGATTATTTTGTGTGTTTTATAACATTTTAGCTTGCATCGTGAGCATATCTAAACATGGCTGGGATTGTGCAGTATTTCTGTGAAACAGAAGAGAGCGGTAAAGTGGGAAATGTTAAAGACTTAACAAAAAAATTAAATAAAAAATAATTTAAAAAAATGATTGCATGACTTGATGTATATTTTCATTGAATTGTAAAATGCTTATTATTTTGCAAAATATTTCATGAATAATCAATAAAAGAAATTGATGAAAACATGTATATAGTATACCTATTAGTAAATATGCAGCAAGTAAATGTAATTCATGTTATCAGGAAGGTAAATATTCTGGTGGATGTTTATACTAAAATCAGCCCGGTAACAATTGGTGAGTACAATCTAACAACATTGGGCCCAATTAAATTTCAATCCTGTAATTGTCTATAACCCAACATTTTGACTGTGGGTTACATTTTTTCTAAACATTTTATTATATTCAATTGTTTCTAACTCCGAACTGCCATCTCATAGCCTCCACGCCGAAACCATACCCTCGTCTGATTCTGGTGTCCACAAGTGGGACCCCCTGCAATGTCCCAACATTAACCCTCGCAGTGGGGGTCCCCGATCGCATGTGATCGGGGACCCCCTCTGCAATCATAGTTCGAATTTCCCACCTTGCAGGTCCTTAAATAAAAAAATAAAAATGAACCCTATCACTCATGGGTGTTTAATACAGACCCCCATAATCCCTTAATTAACCCTGTCACTCATGGAGGACAATACAGACCCCATAAGCCCTTAATTAACCCTGTCACTCATGGGTATCAATACAGACCCCTGTAAGCCACTAATTAACACTGTCACTTATGGGGGTCAATACAGACTTCTTAATGCCTTCATTAACCCTGTCATTCATGGGGATCAATACAGACCCCCATAAGCCCTTAATTAACCCTTTCACTCATGGGGGTCAATGAAGACCCCCATAAGCCCTTAATTAACCCTGTCACTCCTGGGGGTCAATACAGGCCCCATTAGTCACTAATTAACGCATCAGTACAATAAAGGACCATAAGTGCCATGAGTGTCATCCACGACTCTCATAACACAAAGTATAAGCACTACACTATTAACCCTAACTATTCCCCATTAACCCAACCCTGGCCATATTTAATCATAACAGTACACATTTAACCCTAACAGTATCTATCTAAACCTAACTAGGTCTATTTAACCCTAACTGGGCCTATTTAAGCCTAACTGGGCCAATTTTACCCAAACTGGCCCTATTTAACCCCGTCTAAGACTATTTAACCTCGTCTCTTATGGGGGTATATACATACCCTCATAACCCTCTGTTTAACCACATCAGTTCCGTAAGGGTCCTCCAAGACCATCATGATACTAAGTACAAACACTACACTGCACTATACCCCCAAAAAAACATTCAATCTAAACAAACCCTCTCTACACTAGCCTATTAATGCCTACACTACCTACCTAGCCCCTATTACACCCCCACCTCACTAATTACAGAAAATAATAAAACCTAGCTTACAAAAATTAATAAAACCTAAGTCACAGAAAATAAAAAAGCCTAAGTCACAGAAAATAAAAAAAGCTACATTACAAAGAAAAAAAACCTACATTATAAAAAAAGCAGCTACATTTAAGATGCCAATCTCCCTGTGGAGGTTAAGCCCATTGTGATTTGTAGAAGGCAATAGAGCCTTCTGATCGGCTGTTGTCACTTTTAATCAGACTGCAGCCAATCAGAAGGCGCAGATGCCTGCAGCCAATCACCCCGTGGGGGTGTATTCCATTGTGATTGGCTGAAGGCAATAGAGCATTCTGATTGGTTTAAAAAAGATTGACAGGTGCATCAGCCAATCAGAATGGGATATAGGGGTGTATCCCATTCTGATTGGCTTACACCTTGTCGCCTTCTGATTGACTGAAATTTGATTGGCAGCCTTTTAAGACAATCAGCAGGCGCCATTGCCAATTTTCTCGGGAACAATTATCTAGGAGCCTCATTAGCGTCGGGGAGCTCCGCAAGTGCCGAGCTCTGTTATTTTTTATTTTTTTTCTTGTTAGAGTGCTGATTCTTTCAGGGCCCAGTCGGGGCAGAAGAGGAGAAGCACGGGGACATTGTGCAGAGGAAAGTTGAATGATTAGTATGTTTATTATATTTTATTTTGTGTGTGTATTAATGTGTAGTAATGCAATGTTTATTTTTAACAGGGCCCGCGCCGGGGAAGAAAATAAGGAGGACGGGGACATGCTGGAAAGGTGAGTTGAATATTTAGAATGTTTATTTTTGCTAAGTAGTGTTATGTAGTTATTTGTTTTTTGTTTTTGTTCCCAGGGGGGCAATCTACAAATGTAAGTTGTCTTATTTTTTCTATTTTAGGTTATATTTAGAGTTTGTGTATTTAGATAGGATTTAATATATGTTAGATAGGGGATATGTTTGCTAGATAGGGGGGTATGTATTTTAGATATAGGGTATTGTACTTAGATAGGGGGTATTGTATTTTAGATATAGTGTACTGCAATGTGATGTATATGTTTTGTATGTATTTCCTTTTCAGGTGTGTATTTTTTTTCTGTAGTAATGGGGGTTGTAATGTGGCTTTTTTAATTTTTTGTAGTGTAGATTTTTTATTTTTTGTAATGTAGCATTTTTATTTTCTGTAATGTAGCTTTTTTATTTTCTGTGACAGATTTTATTATTTTTTGTGAGTTAGGTTTTATTATTTTATGTAATTAGTGGTGCTGTGTAGTTTATTAGGGGGTAGGTAGGTAGTGTAGGTAGTGTAGGTGTTAATAGGATAGGTTACAGGGGGGTTAGTTTAGATATAATGATTTATTGGGGGTATAATGCAGTGTAGTGTTTGTACTTAGCATCATGAGGGTCCTGGAGGACCCTCATGGCACTTATGGAGTTAATGATAGAGTTCTGAATGTCCCATGAGGGTCTTTATATGCCCTTGTGGGACTGATGGGCTTAAATAGAGGCTTATGAGGGTCTGTATAGACCCACATAAGAGACAGGGTAAAATAGGTTTAGATGGGGTTAAATAGGCCCAGTTAGGGTTCAATAGGCCCAGTTAGGGTTACATAAGTACTGTTATGGTTAAATGTGTACTGTTAGAATTAAATAGGCCAAGGGTTGGGTTAATGGGGTATAGTTAGGGTTAATAGTGTAGTGCTTACACTTTGTGACATGACAGCCCTGGATAACCCATAATTAGTGTGCTATAGGGGTCTATATATTTGTGGCACCCAGTAGACTCCTGTTGTGTGACAAACAGCATTTCAACACTTTTTTATTGCCACGTAATTTTTGATGAGCAAGTCGTTAGTTATATATATTTGCATACAGGTGACCATCTCCTCTCAGCAGTCTTGCAGGATTCACTTCCAACCGTGTCAGCTCTGCCTTACTTCAGAGACAGGTGTCCATCTCCTCTCAGCAGTCTTACAGAATACATTTCCAACTGCAACATCTCTGCCTTACTACAGAGACAGATGACCATCTCCTCTTAGCAGTCTTACTGCATTTACTAACCTTAAATGCACTGACACTGACACTGTGACACTCACACTCTCAACTTACACCCTCTCAACTTACCAACAACACCCAGTCGTCTCCCTAACCTAATCCCACAACCTGCTTTGACCTGGCTACTGAGCACAAAGTCACTAGCCTGCTATCATTCACTCGCCTCACTACCTGTCCTCAGGATCCTATTCTTTCTCAGCTTATCCCTTCCTTCTCTACCACACTAATCCCAGCTCTCACACATATTTTTAACCTCTCCCTAAATACTGGCATGTTTCCATCTTCTATAAAACATGCCATAATTACACCCATCCTCAAAAAACCCTCCTCTGACTCTGACGTCACATCTAACTACTGCCCTACCTCTGTACTTCCCCTGGCTTCCAAACTGCTGGAGCAGCTCATCTATAACCGCCTTACCAGCTTTATTTCCTCTTACTCCCTTCTTGACACCTTCCAATCCGGCTTCCGGCCCCGCCACTCCACTTAGACAGCTCCCCCTAAAGTCACCAATGACCTGCTCACTGCCAAGTCAAAAGGTCCCTTTTCAATTCTTCTTCTTTTAGATTTCTCTGCTGCCTTTGACACAGTTGACCATCCACTTCTACTGCATATCCTCTCCTCCCTTGGTATTCGAGACACTGCTCTCTCGTGGTTCTCATCATACCTACAAAATCAATCATTCCATGTCTCCTTCTCTGACATCTCTTCTTCTCCTTACCCCCTGTCGGTTGGCATACCCCAAGGATCAGTCCTAAGGCCCCTTCTCTTCTCCATCTACACATCTTCACTTGGTACCCTAATAAACTCTTTTGGGTTTCAGTATCATCTCTATGCAGATAACACCCAAATCTACCACTCAGCACCAGATCTATCCCCCTCTCTTCTAATACATCTCTCCAACTGCCTCTCTAGTATATCTTAGATGTCCAACCACCATCTCAAACTCAACATGTCTAAGACTGAACTTCTACTCTTCCCTCCCTCTCCCACAGCATCAATTTTTCACATCTCTCTTACTGTTAACAATAACATCATGACCCCCACCTCCAAAGCCCATTGTCTTGGGGTTCTACTGGACCCTGCCCTGTCTTTCATCCCTCATATACAGTCACTAACTAAATCTTGTCTTCTCCATCTAAAAAACATCTCCAGAATTCACCACTATCTTACAAAACACACAACTAAAATCCTAATACACCCTCTCATTATATTATGGAATATGTTGGCGATACTTGGATCTTATTTCACCTTAGTTTTTGTAAACATATATTGATACATAATGGTAATATTATCATTTATAAATTGGTAATTGTTTTTATACTATAAATTTAATATTTGTTTTTCAGATATTATTCTTACCCCATTCTTGATGGCCAACTTGTTGTGGTGAACAGGCTTTTGTATTTCAATGAAGCTGTGAGCTATACCATGTATGGTCACCCAAGATGCAAATATTATAGCAGAGATGTCAGACAAATTACAGACTACTGAAGAAGGAACTAGCATCCACTCCAGTATTTGCCTTTATGGATAGAGACATAACAAAAAAATGTGTCTGCAGTACTGGGGTCCATAGGGTCATGAAGAGTCAGACACAACTGAATGACTTAACAACATTAACACATTTAAATATTGTAAGAAATAAATATCGTAGGATATATTTATACTTTTATATTTTAGGGAATTTGTTTTTATTATACCATTATGTTTTTGTTTTTTTCAGCTTGTTCATTAATATTTTTGAGTTACACTTGTTGAGGACATTATGATAATCAGTTGTATTCACTTTGGGTTATTATCAGATTTAAGGTTTACACAAACACATACTTATCCCAAATATAATTCTGTTCTATATGAACACGCAGCCCCTATGCACCGGTCACATTAAAAGACACAATCACTCAATAAACTATTAAACATATAATCTATGTAAATAAAATAGTTAAATAGACATATACAGCCTTATTAAATTGTGATTCTGTAAATTTAAAAGGGCTCTATATAAGCACACAGCATATGTTTTTTACAGACGTTTTTAGTTAGTGAACTTCTCTCCAAAATCAAGGTCTTCAATAACTAAAAACTTCTGTAAAAAAAATATGCTATGCGCTTAAATAGAGCTCTTTTAAATTTGCTGAATCGCAATTTAATAAGGCTGATAGTAGCTTAGATTGAAATAAGACTTTAGTCCATCAAGTTCAACCTTTTATCATATAAGCACAACCTGAAATAAGTCACATGATGCTTCAAATGTACATAAACATGTCACTAGACAACCATCTGATATAGGGTGTAATGGGCAAGTTCATTGGCTCATTTAGTCACATGACTAGTGCACCGAATATTGTGATGTCAAATAATGATGTTACACATCAGAACGCGATGCCTGGCCAAGAGCCCGAATCAATTGAGCGATTAAAGGTTACTGCTATTCAATTTTTTTGCAAGTTAAAAACAGCTTTTGTGTTATGGGCTGTAAAACTTTGTGGTTGTTAAACCCGAAATTTACAGCCTCCCGAAGCCTTTGATCTTTCATGTCTGCAAGACTTCCGATCGCCAAAATCAATCAAGACATTACCCGCAGTGAAGCCTGCAAACGGCAAATGGCGACCCAAAGCTTACGGGTTCCAAATAGGACCCTCAAAGGGCTTACAGACTAGTTTGTACACTTCAAAACACAATAAAAACACACCAAATGCACTTTAAAATCTAGGAAACCAAAGGGAGACATAACAACTACTTGCACAACAACTACCAACTATTAAATTATAAAAAAAAATATATATATTTTTCTCATATGTTGTAATGGTTATGCATATACCAATCTGAAAAGAACATGCTGCAAGTAATTCCCCATTGCTGCTATCCATGTGCAAAGATGTATACCCATTATCATTTGGTGAGCTCCCATTAAGTTCTGCTATTTATTAATTTACATTATCACCTGTCATATTGTTAACCGGCCTTCAGGAGAATGTTAATACTCCACACTATTAAAAATTTTGACTTTGCATGTGTATTAACACAGATGTACTATATATTTACTGTACTACTGTACGGTGGATTGCTTCTATCACTCTTTTGCCCACCATATTATAAATAATTGCTGTGGTGAACTACCTTCTCATAAATTTCACAACACAGGGTGAGATCCCGCTCTATGCTGATGATAGCCAGTAAGCTTGAAACAGCTGTACATGGTTTGGATGCTCTGCTTGTGTTTAATCCAACCTTGGCTTTGCATTAAAGCTGTGTAATACAGTAAGCATAAGCTTAAAGGAAGCCATGTTTGATAATGGCTAAGGATTGAAGAGTGAGGCATTTGTGGGCACATTTGTATGTCCCAGTTCAACTTCCCAGAATGCAGTGTAATAACAGTTTTTCTTGGAAATCTGGGCTGGAAGCAGGTTTTTAAACGTATTATTATTATTATATGCATTAATTTATTGCATAGTAACTAGTGTTCATTAGTTTACTGATATAGGAATGTGACACAAATGTGATGTATGTGGATGTCCCAAAACCCCAACCATTGAACACACTGACACAGTGATAATGGTATAACAAAACTTTATTTCATACACGGGGCACACTCAGAATGGGTCAATATTATGCATTAATATCATGGGTGTGGTGTGGGTGGATCCCAGAAGGGCAAGAGTTTTTTTTGGGGAAAAGGGGATACGTAAAGGGGATAATGTTATAGTCTAGAATAATCATAATGCATTGCACCTACCAGGCTCACATGTGGTCACTACACCACTGCAACTAAAATCTGATAAAAAAGTATCATCACAAATAACTCCATTTAATTGAAGAAACCATTAATGCGTATAGCACTTACAATCTGACCAGGAACATTTTAAATTATTTCCTGCATTTTCATTATTAATTATTGCATGACTAATTTAGCTCTTTATTTGTAACTAGTGAATTGCCCATCAAAAAATGACATTCAAAAAAATGTTAATGTGATTCTCTAACACTCTGAATCTTTTTCTTATCTACAAAGAAGTACAAAAATGTATATTAAATATTTTTTTTATATTATTTGTCATATTTTTTATTTTATTGTCATGTAACGAATAATAATATAACAATCCATAACATTTCTCAGAATACGTATTGTGAAGCATTACATAAATATTTCTAATATGTAACTTATATTGTAAACAGTGGAACTTTCTCTAAATGAGTGTCTTCAATTATGACAGAATGCTTATTAACATACAACTTGTATTTTAACTCACGGTAAAGTACATAGGTATTGAATCCACAGGAAGGCAAACAGTAAAAAAACCCATTGCAACTAAGCCAAATGTCTCAAAAGGGGAAAAAATGAATTCCTTCCTGACCCCATTAAATGGCGATCTGATTACTCCCTGGATGAATCCTTTCAATTTAAATATACATTGAAATTTGTTAACAAGTGTTTCTGTTGCAAATTACATAAATTTTTAGTAACATTCAATAAATTAACTTTTCAAACATTTTAACACACAACAATATCAATGCAAACATTAACATAAGATAATAACATTTAACCTGAATTTATTTTCAACTATAGTGATCTTAAGTATTAAATCCAGAGGAAGGCACATGGCAAAAAAAAAAAATTCAACTTTGTAAATTTGTTGAAAGTGTTGTCAAAAAATAATTCCTTCCTAACTCCATTAACTGGCAATCGGATTTGTCCCTGGATAAATAATCTATATATCATGAAACATTTTCAATTTTCAACAAATGATGATGCTGCTACTAACATTAAACCTTAGTTACATAGAATGCATTATTTTACCAGTCCTTTTCAAACATAATTTTAAGATTAGAAACCTGAAAGAAACATATTAAATTGTAAACAGTAAAGTTAATAAAATGCAAGCTAATTGTTTTGTGGGGCCAATCATGGCAAAAGTGACTTTCAAGACATTCCTTTTTTTTTCTCTGTGAAAGTGCTTCCCTTTCAAAGAGCCCCGCAGACTTTTATTTGTGTCTATGGGATGTAACCAATGTTTTATTTTTTTTTCCTTTCTTCCTTTTTTGTTGGTTATTACTGTATTTTCTCAAATTGTAGATATAGTTTTGGAAGTGAAATAGTGTTCCTCTTAGAAGAGACCAAGTTAACAGGCTTACTTAACATGAAACCACCACTCTCACTTGGAGCTAAATCAATTCTTGATATAAAAACTTGTTCACCTTTATGGGTCCCAGTTATATTTTCTGCATGTAAAAAAAATATCTATTAAATCATGCACAATTAAACTGGTCCCATTACAAAGTACTTTTTGGGATTCATATTTCTCAGTAGCATGACAATTGTCACTTTTTTCAATTGCAAAACATGTGGTGGCATTCTAGATGAGGTTAATCAATTCTAAACTAAAATTAGATTCACTGTCTTTATCGTCAGCCAGAACTGAATCTGCACTGTAATAATTATTTTGTGTTGCGTTGATGAATTTTAAAATTTCGTTTTTTAGATTCAAGGCATCTATATTTTTGATGTTAATATCATCATTATTTAGAGTGTTTAGAAAGATTGACGATATGAGGGATTCCTTGCAAACCATTGTTGATGAAATGTCAATGGTATCATTGGGTAAATCATGTATTTGTGGATGTTTTCCTTCTCCAATTTGAATGAGCCAATCATTGAATTTGTTCTGGCCATCAGATCTCATATTTAATTCTAATTTGAGGTGTGTACATATTTTCCACAGTTTACTTATCTTGATAAATGTTTCAATGATATCAGTTCTATTTCCATGTGGCCCAACAGCTAATTTTTGCCTAAAATCTCCTCCTAACAGCATCCACCAAATGGCAAATTATTATCCATCACTTTTTTTAAGAACCTATCAAGACATTGCAAAGCATAACATGACATCATTGTTGCCTCGTCTATGACAATTAATTTACTTTGTTTACATTTTTTGGCTTGTAAAGAATTCAGTCAATATCTGACACTGATGTTTCCAAAATGGGAACTGGCAGTTTAAATCCACTATGCACAGTTCTACCACCGTCTAACAAAAGTGCTGCAATTCCAGTTGTTGCAAATGGCATATCTATCTGACCCTATATACATAAAACTGCTACACGAATTTCTACTTCTAGCACATTCTCATCCTAATGTTTATGTTATTTCACTGTAAGTTTTCTAAATGCTGTTATCAGTTCCATATTTCTTAAACTGTAAATTAATGGATTTAATAATGGAGTAATCGTTGTGTAAATCACAGATACTATTCTTTCTCCAATATCATGGTGAGCTGGAGCAGGGTGAAAGTAGGCGAAAAAAAGAGTTCCATAAAAGATAGAGACAACGGTCAGGTGTGAGGTACAAGTAGAGAAAGCTTTATGTTTCCCTTCCTTGGTCGGGATCCTCATAATTAACCTGACTATGTGTATGTATGGAATAAAAGTTGCTCCAAATGGAAGAATTCCCAAAAGTAAAGATGCAAGGCATAAATAAAGGAAATTTATAAAAACGTTAGTGCATGAGAGCTGTAATAACAGAGGGAGATCACAAAAGAAACCATAAATAATATTTTGTCCACAAAAAGTCAGTCTAAGTGTACCAATGGTATGTATAAAAGCATTGGTAAATCCAAGCGCCCATACACCTGATGCCATCAGGATACAAACTTTCCAAGACATGATAGTGGTGTAATGCAGTGGTTGGCAAATGGCGACATATCTGTCATAGGACATCACAGCCAGCAAAAGGACCTCAGAACAAGCAAACAAAAGGAAAAAAAAAATTTGAGTTACACAAGCCATGTGGGAAATTGACTTCATTTTGGAAAGCAAGTCAACAATCATTCGAGGGACAGTAACAGTGGAAGAAAAAGCATCCATACATGCTAGGTGGCCAAGAAAGAAGTACATTGGGGTATGAAGATGGTGGTCATTGTGAATAAGAGCAAGAATGACTAGATTGCCAGTCAAAGTCATCATATAAATAAGTAAAAATACCACAAATAATAAAAATTGAACCTTTGGAAAGTCAGAGAATCCGAGCATAAAGAATTCATGTACTACCGTTTGGTTCTCCAGACTTGTTACTCTGTGCATGTCCCTGTCTGTATTTAGAAAAAAAACACCAATTGATAATATTAATGCTTAGGAAAAGATATGAGGTCATAAAGATAAACAAAGACATGATCTAAAATGATTTTTAAGCTGTGATGTGATATAAAGCTTTGAAATCTCTGACAATTTCCAGATTATATTATATCACCACTAGGGGTCATACTAGAGCCTTTAACATCAGATCCCTCCCCTCTCCATTAAATATTAATCTGTCTAACTTTATTTTCTTCCTGGCCCTTGCTATTCCCTATCTGTTACTCTTCCCCAAGTCTCTGCCCGTTTCATACCCTTAGATTGTAAGTAACAAGTTTCCAATCTTGCAGGGTGCTTTGGAAAAAAAGCACTTTCTACAAAGATTCTAAACTTAAAACAGGGCCTTCCATTTTCTGAATTTGTTAATATTGTATTTTCTTTGTTTTTATCCCCTGTACAGTGCTAAAGAATATTTTGGCGCAATACAAATACAAGTTATTATTTGTCCTCTCACTTACCTTCATCATAATTATTTTAATTTTTATTATTATTAGTAGTAGTAGTATTAGTAGTAGTATTATATGAAGATATGGTACTCCACCATCCCAAACTAAACACCAGTGCATGCTGATTATTAATATTATTACTAGCGACTTGCCTGTCAAAAATGACGGCAAAAACATTGTAATGCTGGCAATGCTGTTTGCCACCCAATGCGAGCACCTTTGGCACTCACTGCAAGCCTCTCCCCCTGTCTACTTCCTCCTGTGTGTCTCCTTTCCCTCTCCTCTCCCTCCCTTGTGTCTCCTTTCCCCCTCCTCTCCATCACCTGTGTCTCCTTTCCCACTCCTTTCCCTTGCCTGTGTGTACTTTCCCCTCTTCTCTCCCATGCCTGTGTGTATGTTCCCCTCTTCTCTCCATCGCCTGTGCCTCCTTTTCCCCTTCATCTCCCTCCTCCTGTGCCTCCTTTACCCCCTCCCCTGTGCCTCCTTTTCCCCCTCATCTCCCTCCCCTTTGCCTCCTTTACCCCCTCCCCTGTGCCTCCTTTACCCCCTCCTCTTCCTGCCCTGTGTCTCCTTTCCCCCCTCATCACCCTCCCCAGTGTCCCTTCAACCCCAGTATCTCTTCCCCCCCCTCCCCAGTGTCTCTTTCCCCCCTCCCCTGTGTCTCTCCCCCCTCCCCTCAGTCTCTCCCCCCCTTTCATCCACCTCCTCCTCCCTTTCCCCTCACTTACCTTCATCAGATGCTCCTCTCCATCGCATCTTCCAGCTATGATGTCACGTCATTAGCATATGCCGGGTCCCGACTCACAAGACGCAATGGAGATCAGCAGCTGATAAAGGTAAGTGAGGGGAGAGGAAGTGTTAATTAGAGAGGGGGTAAGGGAGGAGGAGGGAGGATGAGAGGAGGGAGGATGAGGATGAGGGGAGGAGAATGAGAGGAGGGAGGATGAAGGAGGAGGATGTTTGGAGGCAGGGAGGAGGAGAATGAGGGGAGGGAGGAGGATGAGGTGAGGGAGGTAAGAGGAGGATGAGGGGAAGAAGGAAGGAGACAATGTGGGTGATGCAAGCCCCCCCCCCTCCCCTCAATTGCCTTGATCAGCTGCTCTTGCTCCACTTCATTGCATCTGTGCCGGGACCCGGCATATGCTAATGACGTGACTTACATGGGATGTCACGTCATTAGCATATGCCGGGTCCCAAAATAGAAGACGCGATGGAGAGCAGCAGCTGATGAAGGTAAGTGAGGGGAGAGGGAGAGGGGTGTCAATTAGAGAGGGAGAAAGGGAGGAGGAGGGAGGAGGAGGATGAGGGGAGGGAGGAGGAGGATGAGGGGAGGGAGGAGGATCATGAGTGCAGGCAGGGAGGAGGAGGATGAGGGGATGGAGGAGGAGGATAAGGGGAGGCTGGGAGGAGCAGGATGAGGGAAAGCAGGGAGGAGGAGGATGAGGAGAAGCAGGGAGGAGGAGGATGAGGGAAGGCAGTGAGGAGGAGTATGAGGGGAGGCTGGGAGGAGGAGGATGAGGGGAAGGAGAGAGGAGACAATGGAGGTGATGTGAGCCCCCCCCCCTTTCCTCACTTATCTTGATCAGCTGCTCCTGCTCCACTCCATTGTGTCTTCCGGCTGTGTCAGGACCCAGCATATGCTAATGACGTGACGAGCATTTGAAGTCACGTCATTAGCATATGCCGGGTTGCAACACAGCTGTAAGACGCCATGGAGAGCAGCTGATGAAGGTAAGCGTGGGGAGAAGTGGGGAGGGTAGAGGGAGAGGGGGGTAATTGGATAGGGGGAAAGCAAGGAGGAGGGAATATGAGGGGAAGCAGGGAGGAGACAATGGGGATGATGCGAGGCTGCTGGGCCTCACGATGAACGCCTCTGGTGCTCATCACAAATCCTCCCCTGGCAAGAACCAGGTAGCCCACGAACATGATAAATGAAAGTATATTCTATGATGTAAAGCTCTTTATTACTATATGGCCTATTTAACATACCTATATATAAGTGGGTGATGTATTATTAGCTGATTGGTATGGATTACTGAGTATGTATAAATGATTCCATGACATAATATAAACTTATTGTATTTGGGGTTATTAGTGAGTAATGTATATACTGTTACACTTTAGATATACTTACCTGTGTCTCTAGTATGTTTCAATGTGGCTTCTATTTGTACAAGTGGTTTTGATTAGGTTTTAATTATTGTCATCCTATGTACAGATACTCCAGTCTCTTCTGCGGAACTCTGCAGCTCCTCCAGGGTTATCTAAGGTTTCTGTGCTGCCTCTCTGATTAATGCCCTCCTTGCCCGGTCCATGAGTTTTGGTGGGCTCTCATCTCAAGGCAGGTTGTCTGTTGTGCCATGTTCTTTCCATTTGTTTTTTATAGATTTGATGGTGCTCCTGGGGAGCATCAAAGATTTGGATTTTTTTTATAACCTAACCCTGACTTGTACTTCTCAACAACATTGTCCCTTACTTGTTTGGAGAGTTCCTTGGTAATCATGGCAGTGTTTGGTTAGTGGTGCCTCTTGCTTAGGTGTTGCAGCCTCTGGGGGCTTTCAAAAAAGGTGTGTATATGTAATGACAGATCATGTGACACTTAGATTGCACACAGGTGGACATCATTTCACTAATTATGTGACTTCTGAAGGTAATTGGTTGCACCAGAGCTTTTTATGGGCTTCATAACAAAGGGGGTGAATACATACGCACATGCCAATTTTCTGTTTTCTATTTCTAAAAAATAGTTTTATGTATATATTTTTCTCATTTCACTTCACCAGACTATTGTGTTCTGATCCATCACATAAAATTCAAATTAACAAAACATTGAACTTAAGGCTGTAATTTAACAAAATGGGTAAAAAGTCAAGGGGGGGGGTGAATACTTTTGCCAAAGGAACTGTAAATCAATAGTTTTCAGACATAGATTATGTCATTATATTTTTGTACTTAATGTGATGTGTCTAATGACCACTATTTGTAAATTATATGTAAGGTAGGTCTAGATTAATCTGTAATACCTTTATTAATATTCCCATATGTATTTATACAGATTTGGACATTATATCTAAATTTCAATAGGATATCATTTGTTAAGAATCTTCTCAAGCCCCCTACTAATATCTTGTTTCACTATATTGTATCTCTAGCACTTTAAGTATGACACACTTACTTATACCTTATATATGTCCACCTCATCCATCTGTTAAGGTATCTTGGAGATATCTTTGCTTTTGATTATCTCTAAACCATTCCCTTTTTTGTATTGTAGGATTTATCTTATATCTAACTAGGAAATTGCCCATCAAAATGATAGGAGTAAAATTGTAAGGCTGGCAATGCTGTTTGCCACACAATGTGAGGCTATCGGCCCTCTGAGCACCTTTGGCGCTCATTGCAAGCCTCTCACCCTGTGTCCTTTATAGGCATCGCACTTGAGTGTAACTGCCTTGGGTTAAGTCTTACTGGCTTGTGTTAGTGTTACTGCTTAGGACTTTTTTTTACATGCTTCGTGCTAGTTTTACGTCGTTCGGCCTCGTTTTTGACGTGTTGCTTTTTCTCTGCAGCCATTTATTTTCTCACTTTTTTCGATCCTGAAAAAATATGCCTCAAATGAACTTGCAACCTCAGTCACAGGATCCCTGGCTCTCCCACTGTGCTGTGTGTGAGTGTGGAATTTAATTTAAGGCCTCGCGATGAGAGCCTAAGTCCTTCGGCCCTTGAAATGACGTGGGAATTAGGGAGGGCTGCAAAATTACGCTAAATTATGGGATCTAGTGACCTCTGATAGGACAAAGTAAAATAATTACAGACGTCTCACAGCTGCCTTTTTGTTAACTTAAGTTCCCCTGGCAGTGGCACCTGGCAGTGATAAAACTCATTGGGCAGATTTACTAAGCATCACCAGTGTCTGTGATGAGGAAGGGCCGTAATAGTAATATACCCATAGTAAATACAGTGATGCACGTCACAGCCACTGGTAAATACCCCAATCGGACCATAATATGGTACAGAACACACTGTAAATTGTCTAAGTTTCTATCTATAAACATGTCATTAGATCCAAGAATATATCACCAGTGCAGCTCCTTATAATTCATAGTATCCCTGTACAAAGTATAAATATGAATACCCCGGTATTGTCATATAGCGACATGTACATGAAGGTGTAGTCTATATATGTGATCATCTGGGAAAGAACTACAGAAATTACATTGTTTTACTGTGTGTGATATTTGTATCAATACATTAAAAAACTGATTTTGTTAACCTATAGTTTGAAATAAGAACCCAATTGGGCCGTGTCTGTTTTTTTAACTTTGGATCTTATCAGCTTGGACTGTATGTAGGCTGTATGTAGACTGTATGTAGGCTGTATGTAGGCTGTATGTCATGCTTTGAATCTCTTGTTGACCGGTCTCTATTCCTGCATCACCCTGACAGACCTCAGAGCCCAAAGTCATAAACTGTCAAGAAGATGGCACCAGTCAACTGACCAAGAGACCAAGATACACCCTGACAGACCTCAGAGTCCAAACCCAAGCCATAAACTGTCAAAAAGATGGCGACAGTCAGCTGACCAAGAGACCAAGATACACCCTGACAGACCTCAGAGCCCAAAGGCCAAGTCATAAACTGTCAAAAAGATGGCACCAGTCAGCTGACCAAGAGACCAAGATACACCATGACAGACCTCAGAGCCCAAACCCAAGTCATAAACTGTCAAGAAGATGGCACCAGTCAGCTGACCAATAGACCAAGATACGCCCTGTCCAAACCAACATGCAGCATTTTAGTCGCCTCTATTAAAATATTTCTAACCTGTTCATATCTGTTCATGTGAGTGACATTAATCTCTCTTTCTGCTGCCAATTCCTCTTCCAACACATCCTGTCTCTTTGTTTAATTCTTTATCTACTTTTAAATCATGTGATATAATAACCCCAAGTCCTTTTCCTCATCAGTTCATCATTTTACCATTTACAGTTACTTACCACAAATATTTATTTTTTTGCTTAACATTTATTAATGCATATATTTTGGTAAATGTAATATCTTGACATCAATATTATCACATCCAATGCACTATTTTATGCTTAAACTTGTTTATAGTTTGCAGTTTAATCGAAATCAGAAGAAGCACAAGTCCCTCCATCACAGTGTTAGATCTCTGTCTAAATTATTAGATTTGCATTTCCTTGTTTGCATTTCCTGTGATTAAGCATAATGTTATTATCATTAAAATGAACCCCATATCAGTAAGATGTCCTGTCCCCCAGTAGAGAATTCCTCAGACCCTAAGCCTATGATATAAGCCTGATTGGTACCTGTAGGTTGTCTTCAGTTCCAGCCGCAGAGTCCTTTGTTATACATTATAATCTGTCACACGTAGATCAGCTGCACAGGTTGGTTTCATTTGGCAATGTGTTTCTCTTATAAGACACAGATCTGCCTTAAATACCTTACAAGTGCTCACTTTCTGGAGACTTAATTAGAACATTGCTATTTCTGTTAGATCTCATGAGAAGTATGTAAATAGTCTCTAAGATTAGACTTAGGGGAACATGCACCTGCTAACCTCCTCTTATCTGAAAATCATCTCAAGTGAGGAAAATTAGAATCAAATTCAATGGCAGGAAGATCCAGGGTCAAAAATACCTAAACTTCAGCCGAGGTCACCCATTTCTTTCTCGGGGTCTTGATTTCAGGATGTGACAGAATTAGACAACTCAACATAGACTGCTCCTCTATTAATTTCCCTAGTCTAGCTCACAAATTCAGTAGGAATAAAACTCAATGACTAAGGTCAAGTATATCTTGATTTGAGATTAACCACAAGACAAAAGATTAAAGGGCTATCACTTGCAAAGCACTTGAACCACTTGACCCTTGTCTTTTGAAACAAAGGGTTTCAGTTGCTGTTTGACTGCTTAGTTAACAATACTGCTCAACCTCTTGCCGCAAGTTCAAATCCAGCAAAGACACTTGCCTGGCCCTGGGACCGGGAGTGAACTGGGTATCATAGTTGGCTACTTTAAGTGTTCACCACTTAACGTCGTACTAACCCTAAAATATTTTTATCAGCCAAATGTTAGTTACACCCCAAAACACATTATACACATAAAACAATCATCCAAAAATGGAACAAATAGACCTAGAGCCTTCTAAACCCAAATTACCTGGGGGAAATTAGTCTCAGGGGTCCAGGGTATATATGCAGGGCTTAGAGAAAAACATCATACAACACAACACATCAACAAGTGATTAAGACTTTCACAAGGTCCTTATGGTCATTAAAAAAAGCCATTTGATCCATCTGGCCACATGACTAGTGTCCATCATGGTCCAGTGGCAAGATTTAAAAGTTCCATAGTCCTGGTGGTTGTGACAGCATGTGTGAAATGTAATGGCTGTTAAATTTAATAGTTACCTTTAGAGACAATAAAATAGACCTCTTTGCAAAGTTTTTACCCACTATGTGGGGTTCAATACAAAAACTAAAAATATATGTTTATTCTTTCATGACCTGTAGGATAATTAGTCCCCCCTCACTAAATAAATTAATAGTTTCCTTTGCTTCAGATCACAACCAGTCGCAGAGGTCCTTTCATAGTAAGGGAAAGGGGTGCAATCATCATGGTGGCTCCATGGCTCTGTGCTTTGATCCTGAAAAGGTTTCTCAGGGATTTCTAACCCCAATGCTCAAGTGCTGGGTATTATGCTGGATATTCAGAATACAATAGACTTCCGTTTATCCAGACAAAAGCATCCAGAACTCTCAGCCAACTGCACCTACCTGCATTCCCCGCTGTCCTTAAACTCTTATCACACCGGTAAATGACCTTGCACAACCAGATCTGAGGCAACTGCAAATGACTCTGCGAAACCAGAACTTTAAGCAGTCTGCAGCCTGGAAGTGCCCAAGTGGATCCTGGCCATGACGGAGCCCATTGGGAGCCTTTGCCTGAAAGTGCCCATCGGATGCCTCTGACAGCCACTAAATGCAAGTGCCAATCTACTCTATGTAATGAAAATAAAATGCTTTTTTTTAAAACGAGCTTTGTCTCTGTGTTTTTTTCTTCTTTTAGTTACTGTATTTAGTAGTTTTTAAGCCCTTTTTTTAAGGCTTAAAAGGGCCCCCTCGGCTTATACTTGAGTCACCCCCCTGTCTCTCCACCCCCGTGTCTCTTCCCTACTCTCCCTCTCCTGTGTCTCTTCCCCCTCTCCCTCGTGTCTCTTTCCTTTTTCCTCCCTTATCATCCTCCTCATCCTCCCTCCTCAACCCCCTAATCATCCTCAACACCCCTCCTCAACCCCCCTTCTCATCTTTAATCTCCCTCCTCATCCTCATCCCCCCTCCTCAACCCTTACTCATCCTCAATTCCACTCCTCATCCTCAACCCCCCTCCTCATCCTCAATCCCCCTCCTCAACCTCAACCCCCATCCTCAACCTCAACCCCCCACCTCAACCCCCTCCTCATCCTCCCTCCTCATCTCCCCTCCTCACTTTACCCCTCTCTAATTACCTCCCCCTCTCCCTTTCTCCTGACTTACCTTCCATCAGCAGCTGCTCCTCCGCTCCTCCACGCATCACATCATTAGTATTAGCCCTGTCCCGACGCAGCCGGAACACACGTGGAGGAGCAGAGGAGCAGCTGCTGATGGAAGGTAAGTGAGGGGAAAGGGAGAGGGGGTGGTAATCAGAGAGGGGTAAAGTGAGGAGGGGGGTTGAGAAAGAGGAGTGGGGTTGAGGAGGAGGATGAGGAGGGGGATTGAGGAGGGGGGTTTGAGGATGAAGAGAGGGTTGAGGAGGGATGATGAAGAGAGGGGTTGAGGAGGGAATTTGAGGAGGGGGTTTGAGGATGAGGAGGTGGGTTGAGGAGGAGGTTGAGAAGGGCGGATGAGGAGGGGGGTTGAGGAGGGAGGATGAGGAGGGGGGTTGAGCAGGGGAGTTGAGGAAAGAGGTTGAGGAGGGGGGGTGAGGATGAGAAGGGGGGTTGTGGAGGGGGATTGAGGAGTGGGGTTGAGGAGGGAAGATGAGGAGGGGGGTTGAGGAGGGTGGTTTAGGAGGGAGTATGAGTAGGGTGATTGAGGTGGGAGGATGTGGAGGGGGGTCAAGGAGGGGGGTCAAGGATGAGGATTGGCATTCAGGAGGGGGGCTCAGGAGGGAGGATGAGGAGGGGGTTGATGAGAGAGGTTGAGGAGAAGGGTTGAGGATGAGCAGGGGTGGTTGACGAGGGAGTTTGAGGAGGGAGGGTGGTTGAAAAGGGTGTTTGAGGAGGGAGAATGAGGAGGGGGGTTAATAAGGAGGGTTGAGCAAGGGGGGTTGAGGAGGGTGGTTAAGGAAGGAGGATGAAGAGAGAGGATGAGGAGGGTGGTTGAGGAGGGAGGATAAGGAGGGGGCTTGAGGAGGGGGGTTGAGGATGAGGGGTAAGGATCAGGAGGGGAGTTGAGGAGGGGGGTTGAGGAGGGAGGATGGGGAGGGAGGATGAGGAGGGGGTTGAGGAGAGAGGATGAGGAGGGAGGATGAGGAGGGGGATTGAGGAGGGAGGTTGAGGAGGGAGGTTGAGGAGTGGGGTTGAGGAGGCTGGTTGAGGAGGGAGGTTTAGGAGGGGGGTTGAGGAGGGGGGTTGAGGAGAGAGGTTGAGGAGGGAGGTTGAGGATGAAGAGGGGAGTTGAGGAGGGAGGTTGAGGAAGGAGGTTGAGGAGGGTGGTTGAGGAGGGTGGTTGCGGAGGGAGGATAAAGAGGATTGATAAGGGGGGTTGAGGAGGGAGGTTGAGGAGGGGGGTTGAGGAGGGAGGTTGAGGAGGGTGGTTGAGGAGGGGGGTTTAGGATGAGAAGGGTGGTTGAGGAGGGGGGTTGAGTAGGGTGGTTGAGGAGGGAGGATAAGGAGGGGGATTGAGGAGGGGGGGTTGAGGATGAGGAGAAGGGTTAAGGAGGGGTATTGAGGAGGGAGGTTGAGGAGGGAGGATGCAGAGGAAGGATGACAAGGGGTGTTTTGGAGAGGATGAGGAGGGAGGATGAGGAGGGGGTTAGGAGGGAGGATGAGGACGGAGGATGAGGAGGGGGATTGAGGAGAGAGGATGAAGAGGATGAGGAGGGGGGTTGAGCATGTGAAGGGAGCATGAGGAGGGCTGTTGAGGATGGGGTGATAAGGGAGGGAAAGAGACACAAGGGAGATGGGGAAAGAGACACAGGGAAGGGAGAGTGGGGAAGAGACACAGGGGAGGGTGAAGGGGGAAGAGACACAGGGGAGGGATAGGGGGAAGAGACACAGGGGAGGGAGAGGAGGGGAAAAGACACATGGGAGGGAGAGGAGGGGAGGGGAAGAGACACATGGGAGGTAGAGGGGGAAGGGACACAGGGGAGAGAGAGGGGGGACACAAGAAAGTGGCACAGAGGGCACACAAGAGGGGGACACAGAGGGCACAAGAGGTTCACAAGGGGCAGCACATTTCCCACCTTCAGCTTATACTTGAGTCACTAAGTTTTCCCAGTATTTTATGGTAAAATAGGTGCCTCAGCTTATACTCGAGTATATACGGTAATATATTTAATTAGCAATAGCAATTAAATACATTGAGTATAGTTTTCTAGGGGGTATAGTGTTAATGAGGCCTATTTTAGTTACTCTCAAGCAACCAGAAACTACAGTTACCCGGCATATGTCAATCCCTGTGGGTCCCCGATAACTGAGAGTCTACTGTATTTATTTCAAAAACATTTTTAGACTTAAAATAATACAGCCTGGTAATCATTCATCTGTAGTATATACAATTTTGATTTCTGATGATCAATTTCCAGAGGTTGGAGAAAACTTTGAATGTATAGAAAGGTTCTACCTGCACAATGGGAATGAAACATCTAAAACTTGTAGTGCTTTCATCAGGAGGAATGAAAGGCTCATTCACTTACAAGGACACATCATCCATAACATTACAGACAGAACAAACTGAGAAAAGAAAACATCCCATCTAACATCTTGTTGGCAGTTACGAATAATGTACCACCGTGGTCCCTTAGATACATGTTTTAGTGGCTTCGTAATTTTAATTTATTTACTTATTATTATTATTACTAGCAACTTGCAGGTCAAAAAATGACGGTCAATAAAATTTTAATGCTGTGAAAACTGTTTGCCACACAATACGAGTCTCTGACATTCTTAACCTTTTTTTTTATATATTTATACAAAGAAATACAACATTTTGAATAAAACTTTTTATTTTTTTAACTTTCAACTTATATTTCACCAACATGTATAGAATTTTTTTCAATATTAAGTCTTTTAATTGTGTCATATGGAATAACAATAAAACAATGTCTAAAGTTTTCATGAATACATATTGTAAACCATAATATAAAAGTTTGTAACATGCAACTTGTATTTTATACGATCCTGAAACATTTTTTTTAACAATACTGACATTTTGAATTGATAGTTATCCATGATTAACAGACGACTTTCTGTAAATAACTATTTAGAACAATTACATGATTTGTAACATTCCTTTTTTTTAAACTCTTGTAAAACTAAACAGGCATTGAATCCAGAGGAAGGCAAAAAATAAAACCCCCATTGAAACTTGGACAATTGTATCAAAGAGGGAAAAAAAATAATTCCTTCCTGACCCCATTAACTGGCGATTGGATTACTCCCTGAATCAATACTCTCTATTTAAATTATACAGTTCAATGTATTAACGAATTCTGAAACTTGTAGTAACATACATCTTTGATTATATACAATATAGAGAGAACTAAGTTTCCACAACTTTTAAAATACAATGTTAACAAGTGAAATAGTAACATAAAACAATAACATTTAACCTTCCAAATAAATAAAATGCCACCTAATTGTTTTGTGGGGCCAATCATGTAAAAAAGGTAACTTCTAACACATTCCAATCTGTATAACCACTGTTTACTGTTGGTTATCTTTTTGTTTAATTTTGTTTGTTCTTGTTGTACTTTGTGCAAATGGCACACAGAGTTTCCTAAGTGAAATAGTGGTCCCCTATTTAAAGAGTCCCAGAGAGCTAAAATGTTGTCCTGTTATGTTTTTTTGCCATTGTATAGAGTTTCTTATTTTTTGTTATTATATATGTGTAAGAAGGAGCCTAAACAGCCACAATCTCTCCAACATAGACTTTGGCCTGCATTTCCTGTAATTTGGCCAATTTTCTTTGGAACAAAATACCATTGAAGTAGCAGAGTTATAGGTGGCTCAGGTGTAAACTAGAAGAACTGGGTGTAATGGGGTGCTACTGGGATAACAATTTATTACAATAGAGAAAAAAGATACAGGATATCCCTTTAAAATAGAACACACCCAGGGCCTAATTGTAATATAGAAAATAATATATTTTAAAACCTAACATTTAATAATATAATTAAAACTGAAGTTAAAATCTTGATATTTGTACGTAACGTGAAATTGAATAAGAAGTGGAAAAGACTCAATGTGTTACTATATCCATTGATTAAATAATCCCTTGAGATCACTGGGGAATTGTGATCCTGTTTTAAAGTGCTGAGTGCTGTGAATAACTATCTATAAAATATATTGCATTAACATTAAAGTGAATGGTGCTTTGTGCAAAAAATGACTATGTTGAAACACACAATCATGAATTGAATAAATCTTAAGTGCTCAGTGTTGAGTATGGTGGATATAAAGTATATAATATGCACAAAATGCCCTAAAATTGGGATTTATCAATGTTCACTATTAAATGTGTAATATTCGAGTCTCATGGGATAGCAACAGATACTGGTAATAATTGCACAAGGTCTTACAAACTGTGTAAAACCACTCTTGTTATCAATTAATCAGAGCTATTCTATCCTATTCTATTAAACCCTATCCTACTCTATTAACCCCTATCCCATTCTATCAGCCCATATCCTACTCTATTAACCCATATCCCATTCTATCAGCCCCTATCCTACTCTATTAACCCCTATCCCATTCTATCAGCCCCTATCCTACTCTATTAACCCCTATCCCATTCTTTTAACCCCTACCATATTCTACCCTACCATATTCTACCCTATTAACCCCTATCCTACCCTATTAAACCCTATCCTATTCTATCAGACCCTATCCTACTCTATTAACCCCCATCCCATTCTTTTAACCCCTACCCTATTAATCCCTACCATATTCTACCCTACCCTATTAACCCCTATACTATATTTATAGAAAGGAAGAATAACACCCTTATATATGATAATAATCATCCAAAGTTTATAAGCACTGATTTAGGGTAAATAAATGGCATTGGAGTAATGAGACAAATCAGAGATAAGTTTGAAATGTAACTTGTATTGAAAATAATATAAAAATATACAATTGTTAATATACGTCGTTTAAAAGAAAGAAACACAGTCGGCTGTGTTGTATATGTCTCAGTGACAAATTACGTCTTGCCGATGGACAAAAATACAGGGAATATATTTTATGACCATATATTTGAGTAATACCACATATATATCTTGGGCGGCACACCGACTTTAGCGCGAGGCAGACTTCTGCGACGTCATGTGCCTCATCTCTTCCTTTTCTTTTCTGCTACAAAGTTGCACTCATCACTACTCCTCATGCCAGATCATCATCTCATCTGTCCATATTTACCCACATTCACTATCATTACTTAATTCTCCATTAAAGTGCAACTAATCACTACTCCTATATAACTTACTTCTTAAAGAAATAGTCCACTACAAGACCAATTTAATAGCCGCAAGTCTTGCGGGCTCTGGGGAACTTAATAGGGCTGCAAATCAAGTAAATTGAATACAATACAAGGTCACCATCTAGTGGCCAAAATATATTATACGATATTGTAGGGTTTAAAGGTATAGCTCATAGAAACACCAGAGCTCCCTCTATTGACTAGTTATTTTAGACTAATTTCCTATTTAAAGGACCATTGTGTTCAGTTTTGTTCCTTATGGTCTTTTAAGAAACCTCACTGAAAACTGGTGACATGTTTTTTTTTAGAATTATATCTTATTATGTTTTACATGCCATTATGCTGCAGCAGAATGTAGCATTTTGGTTTTTTTTGGTTAACTCCCTAGGGTAGAAGACCCTTTGTGTGCACAGTGAGAATGTGGTAGCTAAAACGGCAAGTGCTTTAAACAGGATTAATGGAAAGTGCATTCCCTCCTGAGACAGGAGCTGACATATTACTCCACAAAAGAAAATAGAACCAACAGTATAGAATAATAGAATATAACATGTAAACATGGTTGTGTTTATTATTATGAACACTATCAGGTCATACCAAAAATAATGTAGAAAACAAATGACCAGAGTGATCACTTAAAGAACCACACATACACACATATATATATATATATATATATATATATATATATATAGAGAGAGAGAGAGAGAGAGAGAGAGAGAGAGAGAGAGAGAGATACATACATACATACATACATACATAGATGCACACATACATACATAGACATATACATAGATACATACATACATACACACATACATACTGTAGATGCACACATACATAGACCTATACATAGATAGATACATATATACATAGATGCACACATACATACACACATATATACATAGATATATACATAGATAGATAGATGCACACATACATAGATGCAAACACTAATAGATATAAACATAGATAGATACATACATATATGCACACATGTGTAGACAGATAGATAGATAGATAGATAGATAGATAGAAAGATAGATAGATAGATAGATAGATAGATAGATAGATAGATAGATAGATAGATAGATAGATAGATAGAGGAACATAGATAGATAGATTGATAGATAAAGACATAGGGATAGATATATATAGTGAGAGCGATAGATAGCGGAAATAGAGAGATAGGGTATAGAGAGAGAGAGAGAGAGGGATAGAGGGGTATATAGATAGATAGATAGATAGATAGATTAGATACATAGATAGATAGATAGATAGATAGATAGATAGATAGATAGATAGATAGAGAAAGATGGATATATATATATATATATATATATATATATATATATATATATATATATATATATATATTTATATGGAGATGGAGAAGATAGATAGAGAGGTGGAGGGGATAGATAGAGAGGTGGATGGAATAGATAGAGAAAGATAGGGATAGATAGAGAGAGAGAGAGAGAGGAAGGAAGGGGTAGATTGAGGGATAGATAGAGAGAGGGATAAGTTGATAGGGAGCAGAGGATATAAAGAGAGGGGGAATAGAGAGACAGAGAGAGAGGGAGGAATAGAGAGAAGAAGAGAGGGATAGATACAGAGAGGAATATATAGATACAGATAGTGATAGAAAGAGGGATAGATACAGAGAGAGGGGCAGATAGGGAGAGAGGGATTGAGAGGGATAGATTGAAAAAAATAGATGATAGATAGAGAGAGAAATGTGGATAGAGAAATATGGATGGATAGAGGGAGAAACATGGATAGAGAGAGATAGGATTAGAGATATTAATAGAGAGAGAGATGGGGATAGAAAGAGAGAGGGGGATATAGAAAAATGAATGAATAGAGTGAGAGGGAGAGATAGATAGAGAGAGGGAGTGATAGAGAGAGGGGAAAATTGAGAGAGGCATCTATCCTCCTCTCTTTCTCTATCCCCCTCTCTCTTTATCCCCCTTTTTCTCTACCACCTCTCTATCCCACTCTCTTTCTCTATCCCCCTCTCTCTTTATCCCCCTTGTTCTCTACTCCCTCTCTATCCCCCATCCTTTCCCTATGCCTCTTAGTATGTATTTTACTGAATCATAAATTGGGTAACCTTTGTGGATTTATTTGAGCTGCCACTAACATGATCAAAAATGTATTCTATTTAATTATTGTATGTCATCAAGAAATTGGAGGCCCAGCATAAGAAGCAGCACTAACTCATCCTCAGGAAAAAATGGGAGGCACTTCACAGCATAAGAACAGTGGGCAGAGCCAACACTACCTCACCCTCATAAAGATAATAAGTAAGTAAATAACATGAAAAAAATCAATTAAGTGGGTAAAGTCCATGTCAGTGGGCAGGGTTTATATAAGGTCATCGGGCGGGACATATAAAGGTCAACATGGAGTAAAGGGGAGGGGTCTATTTGATTGGGTGTAGGGGAGGGGCTGGGTCTCTGTCTTCCGACCCCACCAACTTGGACGATCACCGGATGCCACTGCACTTAACACTCCGATATCAACATGTGTGCAATTAAAAAATATATGTTAGTATAAAACCAGTTTTATGATACAAAATGCAGGGTAACAAATGAACCAGTACTCAAGGAGTTAAAACCACTTTGCCTAGGAACAAACACTCTAATGCAAACACTCTAAATATATCATATTTTAACACAAAATAAACTATTTTTTACTGATTGAAGCTATAAATACAAATGCCATATCTTTTAAATATCAAAATATATATTTTAATTAAAAAGCAATATATATATATAAATCTGTTTCATTGCCATAGCCAGTTATGGCCCTTTTTCCTGCACTTCCCACTTATTATAAGATTTACGTTAGCATTTCCTATTGGCTCCTAGGGCAGTGTCTCATGCGTAAAGTTTGTTTTGGCTGCTCCCTAAAGCAAGATTTAAGGTTGTGAGAAACACGTAAAAAAAAGGCCACAATGTATAGCATGACAAAGTAGTAATTTGGTCCAATATGTTGTTTTTTGGTATGTAAATAAAAGTTATATCATAGTGTGAGTACTGAAGTCCTGCAGAACTCTATTTCTTCTTAAGTAATGTGTCAACAGGTTAATTTACATTGGGAAGAAAATGCAGAGAAAACTCTACATGGCCTTTCATTACAAGGACCATAATAATGTTCTAGTTTTAGATGATTTAGATATTCTGACTAATTTCACCTTCCAAGTTATTAGTAAGTCATATCAGACCAAATCAGCCTTAAAATGTTCCAACGCTTTATCAACTCTTGTATATAGATGATCTTTAATGGCGGCATCATTTTCCCTATTTGATCTACTCTTATGAATCACTTTCTGAATACTTGTAATAGATTAATTCAGCCTTTATTATTCCTGTTGTGTTGCTCCCTCCTGATCAATAGAAGCAGCTGAAAGCCTCCTCTGCTCCTCTGCACTCAGAGTCCCCTTTCAGGTAGTAATAATACACTCTAATGGGTTTAGTCATAACCTTGAGAATGAGCTGGTCAACATCACTTCAGTTTGGCCGACTTGTTCTAGTTAAATGGGACATGCTGGTGACTTCATCTATAGAGATGGACGTGGACAATTAGTGAAAGCGCAGCTGGGACATTATACAAAGACAGGCAGATTGTGGCTCTGTCTTTAAAATGTGACAATTAGCATTTGTAAGAAAATTATATTATTATTATTTTTATAATTATTAATATAATATAATAATAACTTAATTAATCCCTTAAAACCTTTAATGTATATAACATCATGCTGTATATTTGTTCTGGACTCTGGACTGATTGCCATAGTCTGATTTCTGTGCTCACAACACTCCAATGCCAGACACAAATGACACAATACAATACAAAGTGTTTTAGAAATAAATAAAAAAAACGTAAAAAGTAACCTCAATGAGTTAAAACCACGTTGCCTAGGAACAAACAATCTAATACAAACAATCTAAATATATCATATTTTAACACAAAATAAACACATTTTTACTGATTGAAGCTATAAATACAAATGTGATATCTTTTAAATATCAAAATATATTTTTAATTAAAAAGCAATAACTATCTATACTGTATATATATAAGTTATGGCACTTGTTCCTGCACTTCCCACTTATTATAAGATTTATTATGTTAAGTTACACTATATATATATAGGCCCTCATTCTATTACCGGCTGTAGGAGATGCGGGGCCTCAAGGACCGGCCGCAAGCTATTCTGCTATTCTATTCCCCTCAGGCTGGGGATTCCGGCAGGCTTGCGGCCGGCGCCTTGCTATCCCTTGCGGCCACTCGCGCCGGAGGAAAGCCTTTCATCTAAGACGGCCGCAAGAGTTTCAGCCGCAAGAAAGCCCCGGATGCTATTCTATTGCTCCGGGAACCCTCACTGCAAGGCTAAAAGCGAGCCGCAGCTTACTTGCAGGAAAAAGGTCCCGCTAGCACCAATTAAGCACATTATAAAGCCAAAATAAAGCCATCCTGCACTCTGAGGAGACTATAAAGTGATTGTAGGTGTTATCAAAAATAGCACAACATTCCCCTATACTCAAATCCGTAAAAAAAAATTTTTTTATATATGTCAAATTTCCATGTAAAAAGTCCAGAGAGCTTGGAGCACCTCAGACCCGGCCAAGCTGCGGCCGGAAAATAAACAGTTAATGTAAACTCAGATTTGGGCTGATGTGCAAGCTTGAGAGTGGGTTACTATTAATCCTCATGTCCCCCAATATGATCCCTAGCATTTACAGAGCTTTACAGTGCTGTCTTGAATTTATTTTTGACTTTAAAGATTTCTAAGAGGAGATCCTTGCGGGCAGTTTAATAGAATTGCGAGGTAACGGAACCCACGCAAGGAATCGCAGCCTTGCGGCCGTTTTACGGCCGATAATAGAATGAGGCCCATAGTGTCTGGCAGTAGCTAAGGAAGGGGGATGAGCGGGGGGCGGAGAGCCCTTAGTGTCAACTTTTTGGGAATGGCAAAAATGCATCCTCTTGACTTACAAAACACATTCCCCTTCCCCCAGTCCCTTGTTCTTGATCCTGCTCTCTGCTTGTGTCTGCTGGCAGGAGGAGGAGCCAGCAGACCGACAGCATGGAGCAGGAGATGAAAGTAGGAGAGAGGGGAGAGGCATGGAGGGAGAGGGGTAGAGGGAGGCATGGAGGGAAGAGAAGGAGACATAGAGGGAGGGAGAGGCATTGGGAAGAGGAGACATGGAGAGAGGGAGAGGCATGGGGGAGGGAGATGTATGGGGGAGAGAAGGAGACATGGAGGGAGGGAGAGCAATGGGGAAGAGAGGCAAAGGTGAACAAGGGGACACATGAAGGGAGAAAGGGAAGGGAGAGACATGGGGGAGAGGGAAGCATGGGGGAGAGGGGGAGACATGGGGGAGGGAGAGGCATGGGGGATAGAAGGAGAAATGGAGGAAGGGAGAGGCATAGGGGATGGATAGGCATGGGGGAGAGAATGAGACATGGAGGGAGAGGCATGGGGAAAAGAGGCAAAGTGGAAAAGGGAGACACATGGAGGGAGAAAGGGAAGGGGGAGACGTGGAGGGAGCGGTTGAAACATGGGGGAAGAGGAAAGCATGGGGGAGACGGGGAGACATGGGGGAGAGAGGGAGAGACATGGGATAGAGAGGCAAGGGGAAAGAGGGAGACACATGGAGAGAGAGAGGCATGAGGAGAGATGCATAGGACAAGGGGGAGAGCGAGAGAGGAAGAGAAAGAGGGGTAGTGAAAGAAAGAGGAATAGAATGAGAGGGGAAGGGAGAGAGAGGGGAAAAGGGGAGAAAGAAAGGGGGAGAGAGGGAGGGAGGGGATAGAGAGGGTGGGGGATAGGGAGAGAAAGCAGAGAGAGAGTGAAGGGAGAGAGAGGGGAGGGAGAGAGAGGGGAGAGAAAGTGAGGGGGAGAAGAAAGAGAGTGTGAAAGATAGGGAAAGAATGAGAGGAGGAAGAGAAAGGGGGTTGGGAGTGAGAGGGGAGAGGATAGAAAGAAAGGGAGAGGGAGAGGGGAGAGGGAGAGAAGGGAGGGAAAGAGGGAGAGAGACATGGAGAGAAAGGGAGAGGCAGAGAAAGATGGTGAGGAAGAGAGAGAAAGAGAGGGGGGATATAGAGAAGGGGGAGTGTGAGAGAGGGCAATATATATCATTGCACTGAGGGGGGGGGGGTGGCATCAAACTCAGGGATAGCCCCGGGTGGCAAAAGCTCTAGCTACGCCTTTGGTGTCTGGAACCTAGCTCCTGTTATAGATATTGGGACAAGACTATCAACCACAACATCATTTAACTAATGGTGGGCAAGAAAATGACAGAGGCCTCCACTATACAAAGTACAGTAAATAAATAAATAGCAAAATTGTGTTCATCTGAATGTCTAAAATAAGTTTAAAAAAGTATTTTTTGCTCGGAATTCCCAGAAATACAGTTATCGTACTTCATTCTGGGAAACTGGGCAGGGACATGCAAATGAGTCCACAATGCATTTTCACTCTTTAATAAAACACCATTTTATACATGGCACCTTTTAGGCATATGCTCATGCATAATCCATCCCATGCTATGCTTTAAAGCTGTGTAATACAGATTTGTGTCTTACAATAAATAGATGATTAGTACAAATCTTTGATCAGTCCAATAGTCATGGTGGTCTTGACTGTCGGCCGATCCATCCCAGTTCATGGGAATGCCTAGGCAGCTTGTTATTTACTTTTATTGTTTTTATTTTCTCAGTAATCAATATCACTGTCCAATTCATTTTATGTGGGGAGGGGGTTTGCTTGTCAGTCTAGTAATATTTTTTACTAAAAAATACCATTTTATTAGTGTTTGTATGAAATTTATCTATTTGCATCTTTAGTACATTTGTTCTTTTATTTAATTGGTTATATGGGGTTCATTATAATCTAGTTCAGATTCTGTATATTTTTGATAAGTGGTACATACTTTCCTTGTCTGGTTGTGATGTAAATGTTATTGAGATGTATATATACATATATATGCTGTATATTAAGGCTACAAATATTATTTATTAATTTCCTTTTTACAATATCAGTACACATGAGACTAGCAACTGCATGTGAAACTATTTTAAAAATGATCATTACTTGTGGACAGTTCTCACTACAATTTTGTAAATTCAGTACCATACAAATGAACAGAAGATAACTCTATGACTTTATTTCCATTTACTTTCCAATAGTCTGTAACTGTATAAGATAATTGTGATGATTCTCTGAGCTCGCCGTCCCCCGGCGTCCCGAGTAGCAATGACATAACTTGGTCTCATTAATTAGACTTCTGTTCCTGTGTGAGTTAAGATTTAAAATAATTTCATGTGTTGTATTAATTTGTCTGTTACACTAATCATTCCCCAAGCCCATGAAGTGCCCTGAAACACCTGGATCCCATAACAAGCTCGGCTGGGATCTAAACCGTAACACATAGGAATCGCCAGATAATCACAATGGCGTCTGCAATAGTTTCATAATGTAAAAAAAACAGAACAAATTAACAGTTTCAGAGATAAATAACTTTTGAAATGAATGTATTGACCAACAGACTGACACACAGAACTAGATACAGTTTTTAGGTTATTTAATTTTTTTAACTATAATATTTTAAATTGTATTAATTAATATGTAGAACTAAAAAGTTACTGATTTCTTTTCAGATGTTTTATCTCTAATTGTAATAAATATATGCATGCTAATACCTGTTATACTATCTCTTATAATATTTCTGTGTCAATAAAAATAGAAATAATGGCAATAATGAAACAAAATAAAACACAATAAAACACAATAAAACTACAACTTAATTAAATAATCAAGAAGGAAAAATAAATAAAAAATCAAAACAAAACGAACAAAAAAAAAGAATATATATATATATATATATATATATATATATATATATATATACCTAGTACACAAAAAAATATCATCTATAAAAATAGATGGAAAGGTATTAGGGTGAAATCATAAATCCATAGTAAAACATGAAGATTACATAGATGTTCTTTAACACTTCACTCATTCGAAGATCTGGCCCATTAAGATAAACTCAGTAAGTATGTTTATATATTACCCTCACACCACAAGATAATGTTTTACTTAAATATATGCAACCATCATGTTTTTTGAAAGTTATATTTTAATATAACTTATGATGCAAAAACTACTTTTCTGAGATGAGTTATGTGTTCAGTTATCTAGAAATAAAAAGAATCACAAAACATTTTTTCAGTAAATGGCAACAGTATTCTTGGAGCCTCCTGATTTCTACCAGATATGGATACATTGGCCTTTCAGGGCTACTTAATGGGTGGCTAAGACACACCTGGTGGGGTTATGGCCAGCAAACCGATAGACCTGTCTTCACAGGGACACAACTGAAGAATAACATTACTGGCACAGGGTGATCTGGTCTGCCTTTGGAGGAATTTGCATAAACTAAAAAAAATAATAAGTCAAAGGTGCTCGTCAGACGACAAACCAACTATAATAGGTTAGTTCTATGGCCATGACGTGGACCCCATGCTCACTGTGCCTTAAGGTTTTCAGCTGTACCTCACTGATGAGGTCCATAAAGGCCGAAACGCATCTGGGGTTTTTTGGTTTCTCCTGTTCAGGGTAGAATTGCCTGGTATTTCAGGGCTGGGTCACTCTTTTGAAAGCTTATTTTGTGCCTCAGGACATGTGTGCCTCACTTTTGTTATTAAGGTACTGTAAAATATTTTTTTAGGTTATTCTGGATGTATAATGATTCCTCTTTTTTGTTCTATAAACTTATTAGCTGTGTTACTAACAAAAAATTGTTAAGGATAAATCAATATTAAACTTGTGAGACCATTATCCAAACATAAACTTGATATTTAGAAGATCTTTCTAGTCAGCGTTTTTGTGTAATGGGTGTAGCCTGAAGAAGGCCTTCTCGACCGCTATGCCCATCGACCCTTCAGTGATTAACCTCCTTGTTGTTTAAGAAACACTGAAAATATCAGAATACTTTATCTTAAACACCTGACAGATGCTGGTTTGTATTTTGATGAGATTGCTCTTGTATCCTTCTTTTCTCTGGAAGATACATCTCTCCTTAAACTAAAATGAAATTGAACAAATCCCTTAAGACATTTGAAGGTTTTTATCATATCATCACCTCTGTACGGATATGTTTTGTCTTTTAGATGAGGTAAGGTGTTCATGAAAACATCCAGCCTATGGTATACAAGTTGTCATGAAAATGCAGACCACTCTCTGTAACAATGAGTACACAAATGGAGTATGTATAAAAACTGTTTGTACATCAGTTCAGGCTTCATATATTGTATTAATTGTTTTATCTTAATACCACATGTGGACAGAACTGAGGTTGTAGGGATTGTCACCAACCTAAATGCAATCAAGAAATTAAGGTCTGAAACAAAGACGTCTTTAAGCACAAGTACATCTTTTAGCCAGCAAGGTAAGTGGTGACCCAATTCACATTGTCAGGACAGGAAGGGCATACAAAATATACAAATGGCAGATCTGAGGTCAGATGGCATAGCTCAGTCAGTGAAGTCCAAGGGCATGGGCCTCCATTCACTCATTAATCACTTCAACAAGTAAATCTAACCTCCGAAAAATGACATATGAGAGCTTGAAATTGCAATAACATCATAAGCCTCAAGTGCCTGTCCCATTATTATTTAAAAAATCTCTATCACATGCCTTTCGTAAAAATTTCTGATCTTGCTGAAGTTTAACTGGAAGCCACTCCCAATGTTAAAAATGTAAATAAATCCTCCAGAATCTTTTCAATAAAGGTAGGAAAATGCCTCCAAGAGGCCTGGATGCCTTACATCCATCTTTATAAATGAAATACACATTAATTGTATCAGATTGGAGGCTTGATTGCTCAAATATGCCACGATTAATGGATTTATATTGTTACCTCCTAAGTAAACCAAGTGGAGCTGGGTATCACCCTGAGAACCCCCTTAATACCCAATACCTGTATGAGCCCAGGTATCGACCAGATAAAGTAAATCACAGGGATTCTTATGGATCCCTCTTCCCATCAGAGCCTAACATCCTGCACAAGAGAGCTAACCAGTAGGGACAAAATATACATTGGCTGTGCCCCTAAAGAACTCTGGCTGCAAAGAGCATGAGGCACGTAGCTGGTTCAAACGTGTAACTCGAAAACACAGAAAAACCACCCCAAAAATAAAATAATATCACACTCACACACAGCACAGGGGGGGGAGCCAGAATGTCTAGGAGTGAGGCTGCAAACTATAATTTGCATTTTTCGATGCTTGAAAATCGGCTAAGCGAGAGAAAAATGGAGGGCTAAAACACGAAAACATTAAGAAACAGGATGAGAATGTGGCTCAGCAATGCCAGGCATTCAGGTCTTATAAAATACACTACGCTGAAGACAGGAACACTTACAGGAACAGCGCCAGGCATGCAGGACTTTGAAAATAAAACCACCATCACCATGCGCCACGCAAATGGTGCTACGAGGAGCAAAAGCCTCACATTGTGTGGCAAACAGCATTGTCAAGCTTACAATTTTAAGTAAAATATATTAAAAGATCAAAATGTGAGAATCAGATTAGAAACACGCTAATGAATATTACAAAACTAGCAGCAATGAGATGTGTATGTTTGTAAATTTGTTTAGTTAGTAATATACGTATTTGACACTTGTAAGGTTTTAGTTATGTCGAAATAAGTACCATTCTTATATTAAACATGTTTATTTTTTTAAGATTTTCTTTTCTTCTTGAGTAACTGTTAAAGAGTTTTGTAGTAAAAGTATTAACATTTGAATGTAAGAACAGTTGAACTTTAGATTAAACAGTATTGTAAACTTGAGGTAATGTTTTTTTAACATGCAACTTGTAGATCAAGAACTGTTAACTTAAATATACATTGAATCCAAACGAAGGCAAACAGTAAAAACCCTCTTTGAAATGTAGCCAATTGTATCAAAGCAGGAAAAAAATGAATTCCTTCCTGAACCCATTAACTGGCGATTGGATTACTCCCTGGATTAACGTTTAACATGAAATACAACATTTACATTGTGCCTCAAAACTTGCTTGGGCTCTTAACATGAACTTTGTAATATGTCTAAGTAAGGAACTTGAAAGGATTTTTTGTCAAACTTGTAACGTTATAAACAGTAACATAGTTAATTAACATTTGAACAGAATTTGTTAAAATAATGCAAGGCAAGTGTTTTGTGGTGCTAATCATGCATAAACAGTACTTCCATGAATTGTGACTGAATTCTTTATTTATTGGTAGTTTTCAATGGTTGACCTTTGTTTGTTGTTGTAGTAATTGTTTTAAATGGCACATAGAGTTTCCTCTGTGGAAAAGTGGTTCTCTAAAAAGAAAACGCGAGACCACAAAGTTGGTCCGCGATGTGTACCACTGTTCTCTATGTGTTTTACAATTTTATGTAGTTTAATATGAAAATATTGTTGGTGTAAACCTAATGTCTGTGGCGTAATAATGACCTTTTTGAAAGAAACGGAAGGTTGTCTGTAATTTTTCAGAATTATCTGTGGTTATATTGTGGTTTATTTGATTTTTGCGTTTGGTTTTAAATTGGTTTGGCATGGCTTTTGTTTGTTTGATGGAAAGTTACAGTACTTCATAGTAAAAATGCGTCCATCCTCTAATAAATCACCTTGACTTTCATTCTTTTCAATGTAAACTTTAATAGTCTGTGGATTTTTGCACTGTGATAAGGCAACATACAATTGGCCATGTGCAAATACTGGTTGTCCTAAGAAAATCCCCACAGATTTGAAAGTTTGTCCTTGTGATTTATTAATGGTCATGGCAAATGCCATAATGATGGGAAATTGTCTTCTTTGAAGTATAAAAGGGAGACTACTTTCACTTGGTGCTAAATCTATCCTTGGTATGAAAACTCTCTTTCATTTATGGGTACCAGTTAAAATTTCAGCATCTATGAAATGGTCCTTTAATTGTTGAACAATTAATCTTGTCCCATTGCATAGGCCTTTCTTGGGGTCCATATTTTGCAGTAACATGACAATTTCACCTTTACATAGTTACATAGTTACATAGTAATTAAGGTTGAAAAAAGACTTTCAGTCCATCAAGTTCAACCTGATAAGATCTCCTCTGATCTGCAATATGCGGATTAGTTATTAATTAAATTATTGATTACATAATTATTAATAGTATAGTATTGGAGAATGAATAAAGAGTTAGTCCATCAAGTTCAACCTTTTTAGATCTCTATTGATCTTTTTAATTTGGACTATTTATTATTATTGTTAATTGTTAATTATTGTTAATTGATCCAGAGGAAGGCAAACATAAAAAAAAAAACCATTGAAACTTTGCCAATTGTCTCATAAGGGGAAAAAAAAGCAAAATTCCTTCCTGACCCCAGAAACTGGCGATCAAATTTCTCCCTGGATCAATATTCCTTGCTAGTTATCTAGGATAGCCTTGAATGCCCTCTTTATTCAGAAATATATCTAACCCCTTTTTGAAGTTGTCTATCGAATTCGCTGTCACCACCTCCTTTGGTAGAGAATTCCACAGTTTAACCACCCTAACTGTGAAGAACCCTTTTCTTTGTTTAAGGTGAAATCTTTTTTCCTCTAACCTCAATGGATGTCCTCTTGTCAGTTGAAAATCTCTTGCTACAAAAAGTTCACTTGACAAAGCCTTATATTGACCCTGGATGTATTTAAATAACGTAATCATATCTCCTCTTAGACGACCTTTCTTTAGCTGCAAAATATGTGGTGGCATTCCAGAAGGAGTTAATTAGTATATCAATCAGTTGAAAAGTTTGCCTGACTTTCTATGTCATCAGCAAGTACAGAATCAGCACTGTGATCATTTCTTTGGGGTGCAATATTTTTTCTAATATTTCATTATTGAGGAATAATGCATCCTTATTTTTACATGTTAGTATGACTTGGTTGGCAAGTTCAGAATAGTCCTAGCTATTTATTGTACTTTCAAATATAGCAGATATAAGATCTTGTGCACAGTGTCATCAGGTAAATTTGGTATTTTTTCTGTTTTTCCTTCTCCAATTTTAATAAGCCAATCATTGAAATCATTTTGGCCTTCTGATCTCATATATTGTTGTAATTGAAGATGGGTAAAATGTTTCTATTGTGTACTTGACTTTATACAGGTTTCGATAATGTTGGTTCGATTTCCATGTACAACTACAGGTAATGTTTGTCTAAAATCGCCACCTAACAACATTACCTTTTCACCAAATGGAAAAGTATTATCCATGACTTCAAGAAGCAAACAGTCAATACATTGGAGGGCATAGCATGACATCATTGTAGCCTCATCTATTATGATTAGTTTATTTTTTCAGTTTTGCAAATCTCTGACAATGATGTTTCTAAAATAGGCACTGGCAGTTTAAACTCACTATGTACAGTTCTTCCACCTTCTAACAAAAGTGCAGCAATTCCAGTGGTGGCAAATGAAAGTGCTATTTGACCTTGTGCTCATACAGAACTCATTAATAAATTATATAGATAGTTTTTTCCTGATCCGCCAGGTCCATCAAGATAGAAATAACGCTCTTTGACCATGTCATCATCTAGTGCATTTTTTATGGCATTAAATGCTTGCAATTGTAATGTATTTAAAGTTGCAAGTCTTTCTTGTGTCCTTTCTACTTGTAGTTGAATGTCATAGTCTTCAAAGTTTATATCGTCTACAAGACCTGGATAAGGCAGATTAAAACTTGCACAACTTAATCCATGAGTTAAAAATACTTCTTGGATTTCCATTAATGCTTTTAAGTGTGTAATGGATTCATTGTATCATTGCATAAAGTCATATTACTTTTAAATTTGTCCCACAAAGCTAATGCATTTGGAGCATTTGAGAAGATACAAATGAATGCAAATTGTTCCCTCATCTGCCATGGAATTTGACATAGTGCTGCTTCTTCTAGACATCTTTCCCATTCTGTATCATTCTGTATCATCAGCTAGTAAGTTTCTATGTCTGGCAGCTAAATGACAGGATTCATATACTATGTCATTAACAGTTCTTAAGTGTTCAAAACTTTGTGCACCAGGAACATATAAAAGTAATATTCGTAAGCAAAAACGTTCAAGATCTCTTGGACTGACTGTGTAAATTATTGGGATTATTTTATTGCCTCTGCTTTTTCTAGGTCGCCATAATCCATTCACAAAAACATAGTGATATGGAATTTCCATATATAAGAATTGTGTTGCCTGTAAATCTGTAGCATTTAATTGAAACCATGCAGTTAGTGTAGTGTGACGATGCTCACTTTGGACCAATACATTAGTTTCATTTCCAGCATGGAAATACACTAAATGTCTTTGTGGCAAATGTACTGCTAATCTATATACTGCATGTGATCTATCGTGCATTTCAAATTTTAAAAGACGCAACATAGCTTCTGGCTTACTGACATAGCGAGCATCTACTTGAGAGACAAGTTCATCATGTACTAACTCAGTACTTTCGGTATTGTCTGCACTCTTGATGACTGCAATAGCTGCATCATAGCCTTTGTAAATATATTTGTAGACATATTTAATGGATTTGATGGAAGTGCAGGCTTCTACATTAATGTGTGCATTATACTTCATAAGTAAATGTGGATTGTATGGTACCACATATCTATTGTCAACCTTTTTGCCATGAATAATGGCACTATCTCCCTCTCTTCTTCTATATAATGGATAGCCATCACAATTGGCATAAGTTTTGTCTCAATAATCTTTTGGAAATTCTTTTGTACATTTATTATTTTCCATACATGTTGATTGTGGATTAAGATCGCCTCAGGGTCCATGAATCATCCAATGAGTTACAATTTCATATAGTCTACCATATAGTTCTGGATCTGGTAGTTCAGCAACAATGACTGAATCCACTTTGTCACCATATGTAATGTATCTTTTTCTTAAAGGATTATCAGAAGATGTGCATGTGGAAGGCCTCTTTTTTTAAATTCAATTGTATATACATAAGCAAGATATTTGCCAAATAATTGACTTATAGTGAAGTCACGTATTAATTCATTTAATTTGATCTTAAAAACTCTGGCTACTAAATCTGGTCTTTCGGAAGCACTTTGTCCAAGAAGTACATTTTGAGTAATTTCTGGCCATTGGGGATTACATGTAAATGTAATAAATAAATCAGGTTTTCCAAATTTAGTGACAAAAGCCATGGCATCATTGTATCTTTCTCGCATATTGCGAGGAGATCCCTGGAAAGAAGATGGCAAAATGATGGCTTTGCCAGCTGTTACGTCTCTGCTTGTAGCAACCTCAGCGACATAATCCATTAATCCACAATACTGTTCTACACATAGTTTATCTTGTTGATATTTTATTTAGTTTCATTATTGGCCTCAACTTGCAAATAGGAATCAATAATCCATTGTTGTGTTAGTTTTCCACCACATAAAATTGGATTAAATGTATTTCGAATGGCAATTTGAGCTACTTTAAATTCAAGCATGGAAATATTTTTTCACATTCGGACTTTAGCATTTGGGTAACTGCGAAGGGTTAATTTCGGTTGCCAGCCTGCTTCTACGTGTGGGAAAAAAAAGGGATATGTCATTGGATCTAAATTAGTACTTAAGATACTGATATTAATGAATGGTTGCTCATCATTTCTGGGATATATTCTAATGTCTCTTTGAAATGGTGATTCTCCTTCATCATTTTGAAACACCATTGCAACCTCATTTGATGATAGCAAGTTGTAACGGCATTTATCAGTATGTCTAACTCTTTTAAGCACCATATTGACCTTTGGGATTGGTAATTGATGTCTTTCTGCATGAAGTTGTTGTTCCTTTTCTACTGCTGCCAATTTTTTATAAGCTTGAGTGTAGGGTTTATTGGCCATAATTTGATCTAGCTCTATAAAAACACTGGGTTAGCGTTTTTTATTTTCCATTGTATCTAGGACATATAGTTGAGCACATTTTCTTTGCTCTCCTTCCTCTGGATGTAAATGGGAAGTACAATGGTAAATTTGTCCTTGGACTTTAAAGCAGTAAGGACCATGTCCTGGTACATTAGCAGCTAATGTTGCCCCCATAGATGCAAAGGATATTGCACTATTGTACGATCTTATGTTTTGTCTTGAAATTTTTGTAGTTTGGAAAAGTAGGTTCAGTCATAATGTTTTCTAACTATTTTGGGAATTGTTTTCTTTCTGGAAGTTTGACCTTGCCTTTTTGACAGCAACTAATGAATTGTCTACCTCTGGGTCTTTCCTGTTTAAAATGATAAGCCCCACAAAACTGACAGAGAATATTCATGTCACCACAATTATGAACCTCTACTGCTAAAGACTTGAGTAAAGGACAATTTGAAGAGCATATATCAGTTTCAGTTTCTAATTCATCATTTGAAATGTTATGTGATGTTTGAGGAACAGGTTCTAAATGCTTTTGTTTTTTAGTGGCTTTTTTGGGTGTAGCTTTTAAATTTTGAGCTGATAGTCTTTTGCTTGCATGTCTTTTCCGTTTTTTTTCTCGTTGAATTTCCTTCTGCTCCGGCGTCTGCTGGTTTGCCCATCTTTGTTGTCGTTCTCTAGCTTGACGTTTTATCTTTTCCTGTTTGGTCTCGTTATCAGCCATCTTAATCTTTAAATGAAAATAATGTATCATTAGTTTAGTTTGAGATGTTAAGTTGGTTTCTAAAATGTTTTTGTTGCAACACTGTTGTAAATTAACTTTGTTTGTATATGATTATAGGTCATTGTAGATGAACTTGCTTTCTATTGTTAAATGAGTCTGTTTTATTTTTTTGTGTTACTTTTTCTCTTGTAGGTTGTAATTTTCGGCTTAGAGGCATAGCACACCCAAGGGAATTGCATTATAGCTTATTGTAGATGTAGTAGCTTTATAGCTGTAAATTATTTTATTTTTTTTTTTTTTTTTTTTTTGGTTGTTCATGGTTTTTATTTTGTAGGTTTGTAGGGTTGGCTTAGAGGCATAGTAGAGGCAATAACATGGTAGTAATATATTGCTCTTTGAAATTTGTACTGCAGGTGATTGTTGTAATAGTACCCTTCTATTTTACTTAAAGGCTTATATGGTGTGGCTGTGAAAAGAAGGTTTGTATTGTTGTTTGTTACTTGTTAGTAGTATTTGTTGTAGTATTCTATTTTATGTGTCTGTTTAGGTTTTGTGCTTAATATTGTACGTTAGAGCTGTGAAGTGAGAATTTAATTTTTTTTTAATGTGTTTTCACTATTTCTTGGACTATGCTGTTTTATCTTGGGCAAGTTTTTTTTGAAGGATTGAAGTTAGGGTTTACTGTTAAACGTTGTTCTACATAAAAGCTAATTAGTAGGTAAATGAGAAATGTGTCAGTAATATTTTGTGAAAGCTAGTGATTTGAGGGGCTTATTGTTGTTGGTGTGTTGTTGTTTTATTTTGTTTTTTCTCTTGACATGGATGCACAGCAAACATGTTCATTTTGTTTTCTCTTTTTTTAATTGTTATACTGTACCTTGTTTGAAGTGTGATTTCAAGATGAATATCTCTGGATCCGCTGTTGGAAATCTTCTTTCGATAGTCTTGACTATGTCTTGACATGTCTGTTGTAAAAGAAAAAGATAAATGTCATTTGATTAGAATCTATTTCTCATGAATAGCATAGTTTATTTTTTGGCAAATCAATGTGTTCTGATATTAGCTTTGTTTCTTCTGTGTAAAATTGTATTGATTTGAGAGTGTGTGAGAAACGGTACAGCGCTGGCTGTAATTGATTAGTATTGTGTTTTGTGTACACCACTGTTGAAATTGTATTATTCTTTTACTGTAGTAGTTGGCTGGGCATGAAACAGGATTTTTTTATTTTTTTATTCTGTATCTGTTAACCGGATTTCTTATGCTATGCTGTTTTTTGTACACCACTTCAAAATTGTTTCATTTTAATTCTGGGTTACAGTTATATTTTTTTGTAGAGTAATCATTAATGTTATTTCCATTTTGTATATGTTAGCAATGTTTGTTGGACTATCCTGTTTTGTGTCCACCACTTTTGGGATGCTGTATTTGGCTTGTGGCTGAGGGTTAAAGGTTGTTGTAGAGTAAAGCTGACTGTGAATTATATTTTCTCTATGTTGGAACTATTTACAGTAGTATCCTGTTTAGTGTCCTCCACTTTTGATATGCTTAATTTGGCTTCTTTGTGAGGGTTAGAGGTTGTTCAACAGTAAACAGGAATGTTAAGTTACTTTTGTATATGTTGTTGGGATTGTTGTATTATCCTGTTTTGTGTCTACCACATTTTGGATGCTCCATTTTCCACTTTTGGTATGCTTAATTTGGCTTCTTTGCAAGGGTTAGAGGTTGTTGGACAGTAAACAGGAATGTTAATTGACTTTTCTATATGTTGTGGCGCTTTTTTGTACTATCCTGTTTTGTGTTCACCACTTTTGGGATGCTCCATTTGGCTTGTGGGTGATGGTTAGAGGTTGTTGTAGAGTAAACAGGAGGAATACTTTTATTCTCTGTATGTTGCTAATGTTTGGTATGATATCCTGTTTTGTGTCCGCCACTTGTTTTTTAGTGCTGCATTGTGTTAACAATTGTTTTTTCTCTGCAAGTGTGTGTAACAACATATCGGTCACAGGACATCATGGCCAGCAAGAGGACTTCAGAGGCCATAAAGAAAAGGAAAAACAATATCTGATATATACAAGCTGTCTTAGAAATCCTTAAACTTTATGGGCCTCATTCAATTGCATATTCCCAACTGAATAGGGCTCTGTATAAGCACAGAGAATATTTTTTACAGAAGTTTTTAGTTAATGAACTTCTTTCCATAAGCAAGATCTTCACTAACTAATATCTTCTGTGAAAAAAATATGCTCTGTGCTTATATAGAGCCCTATTCAATTGACCAAATCGCAATTGAATGAGGCCCTATGTGTGTAAGTCATAAAGAATATGCGGGGCAGTGACTGATGAACAGCAGATGTCCAGACAAGCAAGGTTCCCAAGGAAGAAGTACATTGGGGTGTGGAGATGGAAATCTATGAGGATCAGAACAAGGATGAGAAGATTCCAAGTCAGTGTCATCAAGTAGATGAGGAGGTAAAAGCAGGAAGAGCTGATGATGGAAATTGAGATGATTTGGAAATCCAGATAGGATGAACTCAGACAACAATGTGGGTTTTCCATCACATATATAGTTCTCAGCAGTGTGGGCTTGCCAAAAGTATTTGGTAATGCAATGTTAAAACTGTGTGCTCTTATTGCTCTGGTGGAGGGCTCATCCCAATGACCCGTATGACTTTTAGGCAATGAGCGCTAAAGTCACTCCTTGCGCTGGTGGAGATGAGCACCCTATGACCCATACAACATAGGCAATGAGCGCTGGAGGCATGACTTCTTAGTTAATCTCTCACTGCGCCCCAAAATTACAGCCCGTGTGACCTACCCAAATCAAGCAAAAATACAGAACCGCCAAAATAGAAAGAGCTAAAAAAAGAAAACACAAATATGCCTCAAATCAACTTACATACTCACACACAGTACAGAGGGACAGTCAGGTAGCCTGTGAGTGAGGTTCCCAGTTAATTTGAGACATATTTTCATTTTTTCAACCCTGGAAATTAGCCGAAGTAAGAAAAAAAATTGCGAACGAAACAAAAAGAAAAACACAAAAAAGAGGCCGAAGCATGTAAAAATTACCACAAAACTCTCAACACTTATATGAAGCCAATAATACATTGCGAGTCACGTAGCACATAGAACATTGACGCCATTTTCTATGGATCAAGGAAATAAGTTGAACGAAATGGCGGCTATGACGCAAATTGCACATGCGCACTACGTTTTAACAGTTTCTATTGGAGCTGGCAGTCTATAAATACTGGAGACTTTCAAGAATTTTCTCAATTTCTCCTCAGGTGATGAACAGTGTTACTATACATTACTCTGGTGGTGTTACTACTGAAGCAACTTGCATATCACTTTAGAAGTTGAAAACCTGCAAATTACAGCAAATAGGTAAGCTATAATGAATTAATAATTACTTAATACATTAATAATTAAAAAAAAAATAAAGTTTCAAATATTGCATATAATAACATTATTCATGTACAGAAGGATTTAGAAGACATTATTCATGTATAGTAAGATGTAAAAGATAAATAAATGATTACAATTTATTCATTAATAATTACAAAAAAAATAAAAGATTTTATATATTGTGAATACCAACATTATTCAGGTAGACAAAGATGTAAAACACAGATAAATGTTTCTGTGGGGTAAAATGTTGTAATTTAAAAAAAAAAGGAGACAGTTACATAAAAAATAGCTTTTATTAACACATATTTTACAAAATAATCTTTGCTCTTACTAAAAAAAATTATCATTAATATTTACAGAGGATTTCAACATTTGCATATTTCCGTAATTTCCAACAGTCTCTGCTTGAACAGTGTCACTGACTGATTTGCAACACTGCACGGTGTAAGACAGACTGGAAACTCTGCAGAAATTTACAGGAAGAAATTACACCAAACAGGTAATGTACAAAAATACATTTGCTTAACAAAAATAGTATGGTCTTAGTACAAAAAAAAATAATTGAAAAACTTACTTGAACATTTCCATTTCTGTTTGTCATTTTCACCAGACACTGCCTGAGTGTCACAGCAGGGGACCCTCTATCATTTATAGACAACAAAATCAAGACAACAGGTACAGCATAACAAGTAACAAAAATTAAAAATAATCTATCTTGTTTGGTGTGCGCCAATGTGAAAACGCACTGCAACCTAATAACCCTATAAGCTTAACCCCATAACCTAAATTCTTAATACCAACAGTGGTGCACACAAAACAGGATAGCACAGCAAATGTTGTTAACATATACAAAATGGAAGGATTGATCCTGTTTGGTGTTAGCCAATGTGGAAAAGCACTGCAATATAACAAAACCTCTAAGAATAACCCCATAATGCAAACAGTGCCACTCACCAAACAGGATAGGACAAGCAATGCTGTTAACACATACAACATGGAAGGATCAATTCTTATGGTGTGCGCCAATATCAAAAGGCACTGTAATCTAACTAATCCTCTAAGCCTAAAGCCCACTATGACAACAGTTGAGCACACCAAACAGGATAATACAAAATAAATGTTTATTCATACAAAATGAAAGGATCTATCCTGTTTGGTGAGTGCAAATGTGTAAACGCACCGCAATCTAACTAACCCGCTAAGCCTGAACCCATAACCCTAAGCCCAGAATGACAACAGTGGCACACACCAAACAGGATACTACAAGAAATGCTGTTAACACATACTAAATGAAAGGATCTCTCCTGTTTGGTGTGCGCCAAGGTGAAAACGCAATGCAATCTAAGTAACCGTCTAAGCCTAAACCCCTAATGCCAACATTGACGCACACAAAACAGGATAGGACGAAAAAAAAGGTACCCTAACCTCCTAATGCCAATTGCGGTGTTGAAAACTTAATTTAACATTTGCCTCTCTCTCTCTGTAATTTTCAAAAGACACTGCCTGAAGAGTCGGAGCATCTCTACAGGAATTTATACAGAACAAGTACAGTTCCGTTTTGTGTGCACCTATGTGAAATTGCAATGCAACTTAACTAACCCTCTAAGCCTAACACCATAACCCTACATTCCTAATGCCAAGATTGGCGAACACAAACACCTAATAACAATAGTGCCACACACAAAACAGGATAGGACAAAAAGGCATGGCAAGTCTTCCACAAAGACAACACTTCAGAACATATTTAAAAAGCATTATGACTAAGCCTACTTTCCCTAATTACCAAAATGTCTAATTAAACATAAGATCGTATAATAGTGCCATATCCTTTGCATCTATGGGTGCAACATTAGCTGCTAATGCGCCAGGACATGGCCCTTACTGTTTCAAAGTCCAAGGACAAATTTACCATTGTACTTCACATCTACATCCAGAAGAAGGGGAGCAAAGACATTTTTCTCAACTATATGTCCTAGATACAATGGAAGCTGTTGAACAATGTATGCAGCTTCAAGAAAATAAAAAAATGCTTACACATTGTTTTTATAGAGCTTGATTATTTTCCACATTGGGAAACAGGTTGCCAACGCAAATTAATACTTGACAGTCACCCAAATTCTAAAGTACGTGTCATAAATAATATTACTATATAATGCTTGAATTTAGAGTGGCTCAAACTGCAATTTGAGATGGATTCAATCTCATTTTATGTGGAGAAAAACTGACACAACAATGGATCATATTTGCAAGTGGAGGCAAATCATTTAAACTTTATCAAATATCAACAAGATAAACTACGTGTAGAACAGTATTGTGGATTGATGGATTATGTCACTGAGGTAGCTACAACCAGAGAGCTGCCAGCTGGCAAAGCCATAATTTTACCTTCTTTTTTCCAAGGATCTCCTTGCAATATGCAAGACAGATAAAAAGATGCTATGGCTGATGTAACTAAATTTGGAAAACCAGATGTATTTATTACATTTACATGTAATCCACAATGGCCAGAGATTGTACAGAATCTGCTAATTGGACAATAGACCAATAGACCAGATTTAGAGGCAAGAATCTTTAAAATCAAATTACCTGAATTTATATGTGACTGAACTATTTATTTGGCAAATGTCTGGCTTATGTTTATACAATAGAATTCCAAAAATTAGGTCTTCCACATGCACATATTCTTATACTCCTTGAAGAGAAAGATACATTGGATACTGGTGACAAAGTGGATTTAGTGATTGTTGCTGAATTACCAGATCCAGAAATACATGACTATATGAGATTGTAACTCATCATTTGATTCATGGACTGTGTGGAGATATTAATCCACAGTCTGATTGTATGGAAAATAAGAAATACACAAAACAATTGCTAACAAAACGTATTCTAATTGTGATGGCTATTCGTTATATAGAAAAAGAGAATGCTAAAATGCCATGATTCATGGAAAAACGGTAGACAACAGATATGTGGTACCATACAATCCACATTTGCTCATGAAGTATAAGGCATACATTAATGTGGAAGCTTGCACTTCTATAAAATACATTAAATATGTCTACAAATATATTTACAAAGGCTATGATGCAGCTACTGTAGTGGTCAAAAGTGCAAAAAATCATGAACAAAGTGAGTTATTACATAATTAACTTGCATCTCATGTAGATGCTCTATATGTAAGTGCGCCAGAAGCAATGTGGCGTCTTCTCAAATTTGAAATGCATGATTGCTCACATGCAGTATATCGATTAGCTGTACATTTGCTCCAAAGACACTTAGTTTATTCCAATGTTGGAAATGAAAAGTGAGCATCAACAAACTACATTAACTGCATTGTTTCAATTAAATTTTTATGACATGGAGGCAAGGGAATTGTTATAAATTGACATTCCCTACCATTCTGTTTTTGTTAATGGATTATGGCAAAAATGAAAAAGCTGTGGAAATAAAATAATACCAAGAATTTACACTGTAAGTCCAACTTTGTGTTTCTGGTGCACAACGTTTTGAACACTTGAGAACTGTTAATGACATAGTTTATGAAACATTTTATTTAGCTTTGTGACACAGAAACTTCCTGGCTGATGATACAGAATGTGAAAGATGTCTAGAAGAAGCAGCACTATGTCAAATGCCACGGCAGATGAGGGAACAATTTGCATTTATTTGTATCTTCTCAAATGCTCCAAATGCATTAGCTTTGTGGGACAAAGTTTAAACAAATATGTCTGAAGACTTTTTTGCAAGGATACAATGAGCCTATTGCACAATTAAAAGTATGACTTAAAATTCAAGAGGTCTTTCTTTCTCATGGATTAAGTTGTTCAAGTTTTAATCTGCCAGATCCAGGACTCATAGACGTCATAAACTTTGAAGACTATGACACTCAGCTTCAAAACCAAAGAACACAAGAAAAACTTGCAACTTTAAATACATTACACTTGCAAGCATTTAATGAATATATCAAGTCCTAGGGAGGTGAATCCCTTGTAGTGTTTACCACTAATTAATCAAAGAAAATAGTCTGGGTATATTTACAATTTGGCCAACAAGTTTATTAATTCCAGGATAACAACGACGAAATAAAAAAAATGGAATGTTAAAAACACTTAAAAACAATGGAGAAAAGAAAAGACTCCTCTGAGAAGTAATGATATACTTCACTTATAAACAGTGTATAGAGATGTTGTACTTTCTCTTTACTCATCAAGGAGAATTTATAATCTTCCACTAAAGATAACTCTATACCAAAGATACAACGTCTGCTATATACACCTTCCAATAGGAATTTTTTAAGCAGACCTCTCTATGATGGAATTGTAAAAAAAATAGTATGGTTGAAAAATAGGCACTATTAAAGTACTATTTACAAAGTCAATAGGCTGCCACAAGATATAGGAGATGGAATATTGAAATAACTCCTATATGATAAATATAGGATTGAAATATCACAATCCTAAATTCAGAACATATGTTGTCCACCCACTGGTCTGTGTGAAGTCTTAACACTTCTATTAGTATATAGGTGGAATAGACCCTATTATGGGCTATAATTCCTTTAATGGTCCTCTAATTTTCTGTGAGGATATTCAGTCATGAGTCACATAACTTGTGCTGACTTCCTATTGCTTCTGAGGCCTAAAGATTAGTCTTAGATACTTCTAAGAAAACCATACTCTGTGGTATATGAGTTATCTAACCAGAACCCTGCTGCTTGCTCAGAACGCTAATGCTGCATTGGTTGTTACTTCCTGGTTTGCGTGGACAACGTCGTGCGTGATGACGCACGCGTACGTGTATACGCCTATGCCTGACGCGTTTCAACGTGCTGTGACGTCTTTCTCAAAGGGGGAGGCGGAGGTGTCGTCGCTGTTCTTTTATAATGGTTCCGTTGCCTTGGAAACAAGTACTGGAGTTGGTAGTTACATAGGGGCCATGTTGCCTGGCATATAGAATCCCTGTTTATGTGTGCACAACGTGCATCACACATATATGTACAATGTACATCCACTATTATGAATAAGATGACAATAAACAGCTAAATCTGAGGTGGACCTTTGCTGACTCACATATTTTCTGTGAGGATATTAAGTCATGAGTCACATAACTTGTGCTGACTTCGCTGTTCTTTTATAATGGTTCCGTTGCCTTGGAAACAAGTACTGGAGTTGGTAGTTACATAGGGGCCGGTGGTGGAGATGAGCACCCTATGACCCATACAACATAGGCAATGAGCGCTGGAGGCATGACTTCTTAGTTAATCTCTCACTGCGCCCCAAAATTACAGCCCGTGTGACCTACCCAAATCAAGCAAAAATACAGAACCGCCAAAATAGAAAGAGCTAAAAAAAGAAAACACAAATATGCCTCAAATCAACTTACATACTCACACACAGTACAGAGGGACAGTCAGGTAGCCTGTGAGTGAGGTTCCCAGTTAATTTGAGACATATTTTCATTTTTTCAACCCTGGAAATTAGCCGAAGTAAGAAAAAAAATTGCGAACGAAACAAAAAGAAAAACACAAAAAAGAGGCCGAAGCATGTAAAAATTACCACAAAACTCTCAACACTTATATGAAGCCAATAATACATTGCGAGTCACGTAGCACATAGAACATTGACGCCATTTTCTATGGATCAAGGAAATAAGTTGAACGAAATGGCGGCTATGACGCAAATTGCACATGCGCACTACGTTTTAACAGTTTCTATTGGAGCTGGCAGTCTATAAATACTGGAGACTTTCAAGAATTTTCTCAATTTCTCCTCAGGTGATGAACAGTGTTACTATACATTACTCTGGTGGTGTTACTACTGAAGCAACTTGCATATCACTTTAGAAGTTGAAAACCTGCAAATTACAGCAAATAGGTAAGCTATAATGAATTAATAATTACTTAATACATTAATAATTAAAAAAAAAATAAAGTTTCAAATATTGCATATAATAACATTATTCATGTACAGAAGGATTTAGAATACATTATTCATGTATAGTAAGATGTAAAAGATAAATAAATGATTACAATTTATTCATTAATAATTACAAAAAAAATAAAAGATTTTATATATTGTGAATACCAACATTATTCAGGTAGACAAAGATGTAAAACACAGATAAATGTTTCTGTGGGGTAAAATGTTGTAATTTAAAAAAAAAAGGAGACAGTTACATAAAAAATAGCTTTTATTAACACATATTTTACAAAATAATCTTTGCTCTTACTAAAAAAAATTATCATTAATATTTACAGAGGATTTCAACATTTGCATATTTCCGTAATTTCCAACAGTCTCTGCTTGAACAGTGTCACTGACTGATTTGCAACACTGCACGGTGTAAGACAGACTGGAAACTCTGCAGAAATTTACAGGAAGAAATTACACCAAACAGGTAATGTACAAAAATACATTTGCTTAACAAAAATAGTATGGTCTTAGTACAAAAAAAAATAATTGAAAAACTTACTTGAACATTTCCATTTCTGTTTGTCATTTTCACCAGACACTGCCTGAGTGTCACAGCAGGGGACCCTCTATCATTTATAGACAACAAAATCAAGACAACAGGTACAGCATAACAAGTAACAAAAATTAAAAATAATCTATCTTGTTTGGTGTGCGCCAATGTGAAAACGCACTGCAACCTAATAACCCTATAAGCTTAACCCCATAACCTAAATTCTTAATACCAACAGTGGTGCACACAAAACAGGATAGCACAGCAAATGTTGTTAACATATACAAAATGGAAGGATTGATCCTGTTTGGTGTTAGCCAATGTGGAAAAGCACTGCAATATAACAAAACCTCTAAGAATAACCCCATAATGCAAACAGTGCCACTCACCAAACAGGATAGGACAAGCAATGCTGTTAACACATACAACATGGAAGGATCAATTCTTATGGTGTGCGCCAATATCAAAAGGCACTGTAATCTAACTAATCCTCTAAGCCTAAAGCCCACTATGACAACAGTTGAGCACACCAAACAGGATAATACAAAATAAATGTTTATTCATACAAAATGAAAGGATCTATCCTGTTTGGTGAGTGCAAATGTGTAAACGCACCGCAATCTAACTAACCTGCTAAGCCTGAACCCATAACCCTAAGCCCAGAATGACAACAGTGGCACACACCAAACAGGATACTACAAGAAATGCTGTTAACACATACTAAATGAAAGGATCTCTCCTGTTTGGTGTGCGCCAAGGTGAAAACGCAATGCAATCTAAGTAACCGTCTAAGCCTAAACCCCTAATGCCAACATTGACGCACACAAAACAGGATAGGACGAAAAAAAAGGTACCCTAACCTCCTAATGCCAATTGCGGTGTTGAAAACTTAATTTAACATTTGCCTCTCTCTCTCTGTAATTTTCAAAAGACACTGCCTGAAGAGTCGGAGCATCTCTACAGGAATTTATACAGAACAAGTACAGTTCCGTTTTGTGTGCACCTATGTGAAATTGCAATGCAACTTAACTAACCCTCTAAGCCTAACACCATAACCCTACATTCCTAATGCCAAGATTGGCGAACACAAACACCTAATAACAATAGTGCCACACACAAAACAGGATAGGACAAAAAGGCATGGCAAGTCTTCCACAAAGACAACACTTCAGAACATATTTAAAAAGCATTATGACTAAGCCTACTTTCCCTAATTACCAAAATGTCTAATTAAACATAAGATCGTATAATAGTGCCATATCCTTTGCATCTATGGGTGCAACATTAGCTGCTAATGCGCCAGGACATGGCCCTTACTGTTTCAAAGTCCAAGGACAAATTTACCATTGTACTTCACATCTACATCCAGAAGAAGGGGAGCAAAGACATTTTTCTCAACTATATGTCCTAGATACAATGGAAGCTGTTGAACAATGTATGCAGCTTCAAGAAAATAAAAAAATGCTTACACATTGTTTTTATAGAGCTTGATTATTTTCCACATTGGGAAACAGGTTGCCAACGCAAATTAACACTTGACAGTCACCCAAATTCTAAAGTACGTGTCATAAATAATATTACTATATAATGCTTGAATTTAGAGTGGCTCAAACTGCAATTTGAGATGGATTCAATCTCATTTTATGTGGAGAAAAACTGACACAACAATGGATCATATTTGCAAGTGGAGGCAAATCATTTAAACTTTATCAAATATCAACAAGATAAACTACGTGTAGAACAGTATTGTGGATTGATGGATTATGTCACTGAGGTAGCTACAACCAGAGAGCTGCCAGCTGGCAAAGCCATAATTTTACCTTCTTTTTTCCAAGGATCTCCTTGCAATATGCAAGACAGATAAAAAGATGCTATGGCTGATGTAACTAAATTTGGAAAACCAGATGTATTTATTACATTTACATGTAATCCACAATGGCCAGAGATTGTACAGAATCTGCTAATTGGACAATAGACCAATAGACCAGATTTAGAGGCAAGAATCTTTAAAATCAAATTACCTGAATTTATATGTGACTGAACTATTTATTTGGCAAATGTCTGGCTTATGTTTATACAATAGAATTCCAAAAATTAGGTCTTCCACATGCACATATTCTTATACTCCTTGAAGAGAAAGATACATTGGATACTGGTGACAAAGTGGATTTAGTGATTGTTGCTGAATTACCAGATCCAGAAATACATGACTATATGAGATTGTAACTCATCATTTGATTCATGGACTGTGTGGAGATATTAATCCACAGTCTGATTGTATGGAAAATAAGAAATACACAAAACAATTGCTAACAAAACGTATTCTAATTGTGATGGCTATTCGTTATATAGAAAAAGAGAATGCTAAAATGCCATGATTCATGGAAAAACGGTAGACAACAGATATGTGGTACCATACAATCCACATTTGCTCATGAAGTATAAGGCATACATTAATGTGGAAGCTTGCACTTCTATAAAATACATTAAATATGTCTACAAATATATTTACAAAGGCTATGATGCAGCTACTGTAGTGGTCAAAAGTGCAAAAAATCATGAACAAAGTGAGTTATTACATAATTAACTTGCATCTCATGTAGATGCTCTATATGTAAGTGCGCCAGAAGCAATGTGGCGTCTTCTCAAATTTGAAATGCATGATTACTCACATGCAGTATATCGATTAGCTGTACATTTGCTCCAAAGACACTTAGTTTATTCCAATGTTGGAAATGAAAAGTGAGCATCAACAAACTACATTAACTGCATTGTTTCAATTAAATTTTTATGACATGGAGGCAAGGGAATTGTTATAAATTGACATTCCCTACCATTCTGTTTTTGTTAATGGATTATGGCAAAAATGAAAAAGCTGTGGAAATAAAATAATACCAAGAATTTACACTGTAAGTCCAACTTTGTGTTTCTGGTGCACAACGTTTTGAACACTTGAGAACTGTTAATGACATAGTTTATGAAACATTTTATTTAGCTTTGTGACACAGAAACTTCCTGGCTGATGATACAGAATGTGAAAGATGTCTAGAAGAAGCAGCACTATGTCAAATGCCACGGCAGATGAGGGAACAATTTGCATTTATTTGTATCTTCTCAAATGCTCCAAATGCATTAGCTTTGTGGGACAAAGTTTAAACAAATATGTCTGAAGACTTTTTTGCAAGGATACAATGAGCCTATTGCACAATTAAAAGTATGACTTAAAATTCAAGAGGTCTTTCTTTCTCATGGATTAAGTTGTTCAAGTTTTAATCTGCCAGATCCAGGACTCATAGACGTCATAAACTTTGAAGACTATGACACTCAGCTTCAAAACCAAAGAACACAAGAAAAACTTGCAACTTTAAATACATTACACTTGCAAGCATTTAATGAATATATCAAGTCCTAGGGAGGTGAATCCCTTGTAGTGTTTACCACTAATTAATCAAAGAAAATAGTCTGGGTATATTTACAATTTGGCCAACAAGTTTATTAATTCCAGGATAACAACGACGAAATAAAAAAAATGGAATGTTAAAAACACTTAAAAACAATGGAGAAAAGAAAAGACTCCTCTGAGAAGTAATGATATACTTCACTTATAAACAGTGTATAGAGATGTTGTACTTTCTCTTTACTCATCAAGGAGAATTTATAATCTTCCACTAAAGATAACTCTATACCAAAGATACAACGTCTGCTATATACACCTTCCAATAGGAATTTTTTAAGCAGACCTCTCTATGATGGAATTGTAAAAAAAATAGTATGGTTGAAAAATAGGCACTATTAAAGTACTATTTACAAAGTCAATAGGCTGCCACAAGATATAGGAGATGGAATATTGAAATAACTCCTATATGATAAATATAGGATTGAAATATCACAATCCTAAATTCAGAACATATGTTGTCCACCCACTGGTCTGTGTGAAGTCTTAACACTTCTATTAGTATATAGGTGGAATAGACCCTATTATGGGCTATAATTCCTTTAATGGTCCTCTAATTTTCTGTGAGGATATTCAGTCATGAGTCACATAACTTGTGCTGACTTCCTATTGCTTCTGAGGCCTAAAGATTAGTCTTAGATACTTCTAAGAAAACCATACTCTGTGGTATATGAGTTATCTAACCAGAACCCTGCTGCTTGCTCAGAACGCTAATGCTGCATTGGTTGTTACTTCCTGGTTTGCGTGGACAACGTCGTGCGTGATGACGCACGCGTACGTGTATACGCCTATGCCTGACGCGTTTCAACGTGCTGTGACGTCTTTCTCAAAGGGGGAGGCGGAGGTGTCGTCGCTGTTCTTTTATAATGGTTCCGTTGCCTTGGAAACAAGTACTGGAGTTGGTAGTTACATAGGGGCCATGTTGCCTGGCATATAGAATCCCTGTTTATGTGTGCACAACGTGCATCACACATATATGTACAATGTACATCCACTATTATGAATAAGATGACAATAAACAGCTAAATCTGAGGTGGACCTTTGCTGACTCACATATTTTCTGTGAGGATATTAAGTCATGAGTCACATAACTTGTGCTGACTTCGCTGTTCTTTTATAATGGTTCCGTTGCCTTGGAAACAAGTACTGGAGTTGGTAGTTACATAGGGGCCGGTGGTGGAGATGAGCACCCTATGACCCATACAACATAGGCAATGAGCGCTGGAGGCATGACTTCTTAGTTAATCTCTCACTGCGCCCCAAAATTACAGCCCGTGTGACCTACCCAAATCAAGCAAAAATACAGAACCGCCAAAATAGAAAGAGCTAAAAAAAGAAAACACAAATATGCCTCAAATCAACTTACATACTCACACACAGTACAGAGGGACAGTCAGGTAGCCTGTGAGTGAGGTTCCCAGTTAATTTGAGACATATTTTCATTTTTTCAACCCTGGAAATTAGCCGAAGTAAGAAAAAAAATTGCGAACGAAACAAAAAGAAAAACACAAAAAAGAGGCCGAAGCATGTAAAAATTACCACAAAACTCTCAACACTTATATGAAGCCAATAATACATTGCGAGTCACGTAGCACATAGAACATTGACGCCATTTTCTATGGATCAAGGAAATAAGTTGAACGCAATGGCGGCTATGACGCAAATTGCACATGCGCACTACGTTTTAACGTTTTCTATTGGAGCTGGCAGTCTATAAATACTGGTGACTTTCGGGAATTTTATCAATTTCTCCTCAGGTGATGAACAGTGTTACTATACATTACTCTGGTGGTGTTACTTCTGAAGCAACTTGCCTATCACTTTAGAAGTTGAAAACCTGCAAATTACAGCAAATAGGTAAGCTATAATGAATTAATAATTACTTAATACATTAATAATTAAAAAAAAAATAAAGTTTCAAATATTGCATATAATAACATTATTCATGTACAGAAGGATTTAGAATACATTATTCATGTATAGTAAGATGTAAAAGATAAATAAATGATTACAATTTATTCATTAATAATTACAAAAAAAATAAAAGATTTTATATATTGTGAATACCAACATTATTCAGGTAGACAAAGATGTAAAACACAGATAAATGTTTCTGTGGGGTAAAATGTTGTAATTTAAAAAAAAAAGGAGACAGTTACATAAAAAATAGCTTTTATTAACACATATTTTACAAAATAATCTTTGCTCTTACTAAAAAAAATTATCATTAATATTTACAGAGGATTTCAACATTTGCATATTTCCGTAATTTCCAACAGTCTCTGCTTGAACAGTGTCACTGACTGATTTGCAACACTGCACGGTGTAAGACAGACTGGAAACTCTGCAGAAATTTACTTGAAGAAATTACACCAATCAGGTAATGTACAAAAATACATTTGCTTAACAAAAAAAGTATGGTCTTAGTAAAAAAAAAATAATTGAAAAACTTACTTGAACATTTCCATTTCTGCTTGTCATTTTCACCAGACACTGCCTAAGTGTCACAGCAGAGGATCCTCTGTCATTTATAGACAACAAAATCAAGACAACAGGTACAGCATAACAAGTAACAAAAATTAAAAATAATCTATCTTGTTTGGTGTGCGCCAATGTGAAAACGCACTGCAACCTAATAACCCTATAAGCTTAACCCCATAACCTAAATTCTTAATACCAACAGTGGTGCACACAAAACAGGATAGCACAGCAAATGTTGTTAACATATACAAAATGGAAGGATTGATCCTGTTTGGTGTTAGCCAATGTGGAAAAGCACTGCAATATAACAAAACCTCTAAGAATAACCCCATAATGCAAACAGTGCCACTCACCAAACAGGATAGGACAAGCAATGCTGTTAACACATACAACATGGAAGGATCAATTCTTATGGTGTGCGCCAATATCAAAAGGCACTGTAATCTAACTAATCCTCTAAGCCTAAAGCCCACTATGACAACAGTTGAGCACACCAAACAGGATAATACAAAATAAATGTTTATTCATACAAAATGAAAGGATCTATCCTGTTTGGTGAGTGCAAATGTGTAAACGCACCGCAATCTAACTAACCTGCTAAGCCTGAACCCATAACCCTAAGCCCAGAATGACAACAGTGGCACACACCAAACAGGATACTACAAGAAATGCTGTTAACACATACTAAATGAAAGGATCTCTCCTGTTTGGTGTGCGCCAAGGTGAAAACGCAATGCAATCTAAGTAACCGTCTAAGCCTAAACCCCTAATGCCAACATTGACGCACACAAAACAGGATAGGACGAAAAAAAAGGTACCCTAACCTCCTAATGCCAATTGCGGTGTTGAAAACTTAATTTAACATTTGCCTCTCTCTCTCTGTAATTTTCAAAAGACACTGCCTGAAGAGTCGGAGCATCTCTACAGGAATTTATACAGAACAAGTACAGTTCCGTTTTGTGTGCACCTATGTGAAATTGCAATGCAACTTAACTAACCCTCTAAGCCTAACACCATAACCCTACATTCCTAATGCCAAGATTGGCGAACACAAACACCTAATAACAATAGTGCCACACACAAAACAGGATAGGACAAAAAGGCATGGCAAGTCTTCCACAAAGACAACACTTCAGAACATATTTAAAAAGCATTATGACTAAGCCTACTTTCCCTAATTACCAAAATGTCTAATTAAACATAAGATCGTATAATAGTGCCATATCCTTTGCATCTATGGGTGCAACATTAGCTGCTAATGCGCCAGGACATGGCCCTTACTGTTTCAAAGTCCAAGGACAAATTTACCATTGTACTTCACATCTACATCCAGAAGAAGGGGAGCAAAGACATTTTTCTCAACTATATGTCCTAGATACAATGGAAGCTGTTGAACAATGTATGCAGCTTCAAGAAAATAAAAAAATGCTTACACATTGTTTTTATAGAGCTTGATTATTTTCCACATTGGGAAACAGGTTGCCAACGCAAATTAACACTTGACAGTCACCCAAATTCTAAAGTACGTGTCATAAATAATATTACTATATAATGCTTGAATTTAGAGTGGCTCAAACTGCAATTTGAGATGGATTCAATCTCATTTTATGTGGAGAAAAACTGACACAACAATGGATCATATTTGCAAGTGGAGGCAAATCATTTAAACTTTATCAAATATCAACAAGATAAACTACGTGTAGAACAGTATTGTGGATTGATGGATTATGTCACTGAGGTAGCTACAACCAGAGAGCTGCCAGCTGGCAAAGCCATAATTTTACCTTCTTTTTTCCAAGGATCTCCTTGCAATATGCAAGACAGATAAAAAGATGCTATGGCTGATGTAACTAAATTTGGAAAACCAGATGTATTTATTACATTTACATGTAATCCACAATGGCCAGAGATTGTACAGAATCTGCTAATTGGACAATAGACCAATAGACCAGATTTAGAGGCAAGAATCTTTAAAATCAAATTACCTGAATTTATATGTGACTGAACTATTTATTTGGCAAATGTCTGGCTTATGTTTATACAATAGAATTCCAAAAATTAGGTCTTCCACATGCACATATTCTTATACTCCTTGAAGAGAAAGATACATTGGATACTGGTGACAAAGTGGATTTAGTGATTGTTGCTGAATTACCAGATCCAGAAATACATGACTATATGAGATTGTAACTCATCATTTGATTCATGGACTGTGTGGAGATATTAATCCACAGTCTGATTGTATGGAAAATAAGAAATACACAAAACAATTGCTAACAAAACGTATTCTAATTGTGATGGCTATTCGTTATATAGAAAAAGAGAATGCTAAAATGCCATGATTCATGGAAAAACGGTAGACAACAGATATGTGGTACCATACAATCCACATTTGCTCATGAAGTATAAGGCATACATTAATGTGGAAGCTTGCACTTCTATAAAATACATTAAATATGTCTACAAATATATTTACAAAGGCTATGATGCAGCTACTGTAGTGGTCAAAAGTGCAAAAAATCATGAACAAAGTGAGTTATTACATAATTAACTTGCATCTCATGTAGATGCTCTATATGTAAGTGCGCCAGAAGCAATGTGGCGTCTTCTCAAATTTGAAATGCATGATTACTCACATGCAGTATATCGATTAGCTGTACATTTGCTCCAAAGACACTTAGTTTATTCCAATGTTGGAAATGAAAAGTGAGCATCAACAAACTACATTAACTGCATTGTTTCAATTAAATTTTTATGACATGAAGGCAAGGGAATTGTTATAAATTGACATTCCCTACCATTCTGTTTTTGTTAATGGATTATGGCAAAAATGAAAAAGCTGTGGAAATAAAATAATACCAAGAATTTACACTGTAAGTCCAACTTTGTGTTTCTGGTGCACAACGTTTTGAACACTTGAGAACTGTTAATGACATAGTTTATGAAACATTTTATTTAGCTTTGTGACACAGAAACTTCCTGGCTGATGATACAGAATGTGAAAGATGTCTAGAAGAAGCAGCACTATGTCAAATGCCACGGCAGATGAGGGAACAATTTGCATTTATTTGTATCTTCTCAAATGCTCCAAATGCATTAGCTTTGTGGGACAAAGTTTAAACAAATATGTCTGAAGACTTTTTTGCAAGGATACAATGAGCCTATTGCACAATTAAAAGTATGACTTAAAATTCAAGAGGTCTTTCTTTCTCATGGATTAAGTTGTTCAAGTTTTAATCTGCCAGATCCAGGACTCATAGACGTCATAAACTTTGAAGACTATGACACTCAGCTTCAAAACCAAAGAACACAAGAAAAACTTGCAACTTTAAATACATTACACTTGCAAGCATTTAATGAATATATCAAGTCCTAGGGAGGTGAATCCCTTGTAGTGTTTACCACTAATTAATCAAAGAAAATAGTCTGGGTATATTTACAATTTGGCCAACAAGTTTATTAATTCCAGGATAACAACGACGAAATAAAAAAAATGGAATGTTAAAAACACTTAAAAACAATGGAGAAAAGAAAAGACTCCTCTGAGAAGTAATGATATACTTCACTTATAAACAGTGTATAGAGATGTTGTACTTTCTCTTTACTCATCAAGGAGAATTTATAATCTTCCACTAAAGATAACTCTATACCAAAGATACAACGTCTGCTATATACACCTTCCAATAGGAATTTTTTAAGCAGACCTCTCTATGATGGAATTGTAAAAAAAATAGTATGGTTGAAAAATAGGCACTATTAAAGTACTATTTACAAAGTCAATAGGCTGCCACAAGATATAGGAGATGGAATATTGAAATAACTCCTATATGATAAATATAGGATTGAAATATCACAATCCTAAATTCAGAACATATGTTGTCCACCCACTGGTCTGTGTGAAGTCTTAACACTTCTATTAGTATATAGGTGGAATAGACCCTATTATGGGCTATAATTCCTTTAATGGTCCTCTAATTTTCTGTGAGGATATTCAGTCATGAGTCACATAACTTGTGCTGACTTCCTATTGCTTCTGAGGCCTAAAGATTAGTCTTAGATACTTCTAAGAAAACCATACTCTGTGGTATATGAGTTATCTAACCAGAACCCTGCTGCTTGCTCAGAACGCTAATGCTGCATTGGTTGTTACTTCCTGGTTTGCGTGGACAACGTCGTGCGTGATGACGCACGCGTACGTGTATACGCCTATGCCTGACGCGTTTCAACGTGCTGTGACGTCTTTCTCAAAGGGGGAGGCGGAGGTGTCGTCGCTGTTCTTTTATAATGGTTCCGTTGCCTTGGAAACAAGTACTGGAGTTGGTAGTTACATAGGGGCCATGTTGCCTGGCATATAGAATCCCTGTTTATGTGTGCACAACGTGCATCACACATATATGTACAATGTACATCCACTATTATGAATAAGATGACAATAAACAGCTAAATCTGAGGTGGACCTTTGCTGACTCACATATTTTCTGTGAGGATATTAAGTCATGAGTCACATAACTTGTGCTGACTTCGCTGTTCTTTTATAATGGTTCCGTTGCCTTGGAAACAAGTACTGGAGTTGGTAGTTACATAGGGGCCATGTTGCCTGGCATATAGAATCCCTGTTTATGAGTGCACAACGTGCATCACATATATATGTACAATGTACATCCACTATTATGAATAAGATGACAATAAACAGCTGAATCTGAGGTGGACCTTTGCTGACTCACATATTTCAAATAAGCCAATATAACGTATTTTATTGGATGAAAATGTTGATAATATATATCAATACATTAAGGAGGATATAATTATAGTAGTGCCTAGATGGAATATATAACAGGATACCCATGTTCACAATAATATATAATGGTCTAATATCAATCTATACTCTAATATATAGATATATGGAAGTTGCATTTTGTTCCTCTGTAGTATAGTAATCTCCACCAAGATAAAAAATAAATAATAAATTGTGCTATATCTCTGTGTACAATGAAAAAACTCCACCATAGACTAAATAAAATAAAATGTGATATAGGCAATAAATGCCATCAAACCCAAAGTGGACTATATTGGTAAGATACATATGGTGATAACTAATAAAGGTGTGACAGAAAAATAGACCACTATAAAGTGTGTAAAGTATAAGGACAATCTGTCTATAATATAAGTGACAGCATTTCAAGATGACTACCAAATGCTTTAGAAAAACAAGTGATATGGGCAAGTAATACCTCAGTGTATGAAATTGAGTGAAAGACAAATAAGGCCTGAAGCCATATGAACTTAAGGGACATGTGTCTGATGTGGCTATTAAGCCACTGTGTTAATAGGAAAATCCTTTCAAGCAAACCCATTGTTCAAATCTAGATATAATTCTAATCTAGATGTGCGTAACATAACTATATATTGACAAAATATAAAAATAAGTGAATAAGTCTTGATGGTTCAAGTTATTATGAGAATACAGAATAATACTGCATACGACTAGTCTAATTGGGTTCTATCCCAAAGATGTTGGTCAGCACAATGAGGAAGCAAATCATAGTATCTCAGTATATTTTCAAATAAATGGGGTGAATGAAAAACCCTCATTTAATCCATTAGGTGTTTGGGCCTTCAACTTATAGATCCATCTAGCTTCACATTGTAAGAGTTTCTTTTCAAGATCTCCCTCTCTAGGGCCTGATTCCACATTATCCACCACACAGAAACGAAGGACATTACTGTTGTTGTTGTGGTAATATTTGATATGGCGTGCAATGGGTGTATCATAGGAGTTATTGATAGAATAAATATGTTCTCCTATTCTACGGCGTAGCTGTCTGCGGGTTTTGCCTACATAGATTTTATTACAAAGGCATGTTGCCACATATACAACACCTGTAGATAGGCAGTTAAAGAATTTTTCAATCTCAAAGATCTCCTTGGTGATTGGATGCTCATACCTTTTTATAGGTTTTATATATTTGCAAAAACTGCATCGTCCACACCTAAAGCATCCTTTTGGTGGTTGTAGCCATGTTTGGCCTGGATTGTTTTCTTTAAAGTGGCTATGTACTAGCATATCTCTGAGATTGGTGCCTCTACGATAGGTAATCGGTATTCTAGCTGGCAGGGTATCTTTAAGATCTTCATCACTTAGCAGTAGATGCCAATGTTTGCTTAGGATACTTCTGATAATATCAGAGTCATATCCATAGGTCATAATGCATCTTGGTATGTTTTCCATTTGTTTATCTTTTGGCAATTTCTGTTGGAATTCAATAGGACTGGTGTTTTTAGTAGTATCTAATCTCCTATTTGTTGTATGGGTATTAAGTAGATCTGCCCTATTACAACTTAGGGCATATTGATAAGCCAATTTTAGACATCTTTTAGGATAACCCCTTTCCTTAAATCGTAGTCTTAGTTTGTCAGCTTCAATTTGAAACTCATCCTCTGTACTGCAATTTCTATGAATACGTAGGTATTGACCCTTAGGGATGCCTCTTTTGATGGGTTCATAATGTTGACTATCCCAGTGTAGTAAGGTATTAGTCGCTGTGTCTTTTCTATAAGTAGAAGTAGAGATATTACCATTACTATCTTTATAGACTTTTAAATCAAGAAAGTTTACCTTCTCTTTATTAATTTCATGGGTGAATTTTAAACCCAAGGTATTCTCATTAAGCGATTTTATGAAGGTTTCAAATTCTTTCTTTGTACCTTCCCATACAACTAGGATGTCGTCTATGTAGCGACGCCATAGCAAGATTTTATCAGTCCAGTTGGTCTGAGTTTCATTGAAAATATGTTTATCTTCCCACCAACCCAACACAAGATTGGCATAGCTAGGTGCACAAGGTGTGCCCATAGCTGTACCCTTACATTGGTGGATCCATTGGTCATTAAATATAAAGTAGTTATGCTCAAGTACAAACTCCAGTAGTGTAAGAAGGAATTGGTTGAATTCAGCAGATCTTGAGTCTTTCATTTGTAAGAAGTATTCAACTGCTTTAATTCCATAGCTGTGGTGAATACTGCTGTATAGGGCTTCAACATCTATGCAAGCTAACCAAGTGTGCTTAGGTACATTTAGATCTTCAAGTTGATTCAGGATGTCCATACTATCCCTCACGTATGAGGGTAAGCTTGTCACTGATCCTCTTAGATGGTAGTCCAAAAATTGGCTACAATTGTGTGACAGGTTATCTGTGCCTGACACTATAGGTCTACCTGGGATAGGTGTGCTTTTTTTATGTACCTTAGGTAGTGCATAGAAAGTAGATATGACAGGGAATTTAGGTAGTAGGAAATTGTAAGTATTCTCGTCTAGAATTCCATTACTTTTAGCTTTATCCAAGATGTTTTTTTAATATCTTTCTGTATTCTATCGTTGGGTTTCTAGGAATAACTTCATAGGTAGTGCTATCTTGAAGGATCCTATTACACATTTCTTTGTACTCTTTATTCCCCATCACTACTACATTGCCCCCTTTATCTGCAGGTTTAATTTGAATATCTTTATTTGATCTTAGCTCTTTTAATGCTTCATTTTCCTCCTTAGAAAGATTATATTTCCTAGTTATCATTCTTTGGTCAATCTTTTCAATTTCATTACACACTTGTTGCAGAAAAACCCATATGTTTGCATATTCTTTGAGTTGGGGTGTGAAGGTACTTTTGTTTTTCCATTTTTTTGGAGACAGGTTGTTAATATCTGACTCATTTTCCTCTAATAGAGACATTAGGGCCTTCAATGCATCTATGTCCTCCTTACCTACACCTAAGTGTAGGAACTCCCTCTGACTTTTATTTAGATAGAATTTTTTCAGAGCCAATTTTCTTGCAAATAAATTGACATCTTTAATGTGGGTGAAGGAGTTAGTTATGGATGTTGGAACAAAAGTTAATCCCTTTTTAAGAATAGAAATATGGGTCTCATTGAGTGTGAAGTCAGATAAGTTGACAACTAGGTGACTCTCAGGATTGATGGTTCTTGACTTCTCAGAGCTAACTACTATCGCTTGGGATTCCTTCTTGGTCTTGTCGAATGGTCTGGTTGGCCTTGGGGAACTTGGCCTCTCTCTAAAAAAGACTCATTGTGAGGCCTTATGGGTGTTCTAACATATGATCTAGATCTAGTGTCATACCTCTCCCTATTGTAGGATGTGTTTGGTCTGTTCCATCTTCTAGGGGTACTATCCTCGATGTCTGAATTGTCACATTCTGATGAACTTATGTCTGATGTAAAAACTTTTGTACCAGAGGGGAATCTCCTATATATGTTCCCCATTTTGAAATCATTTTGATCCCTCCAGAATTTACGTTGTTTACGTTCCTTTAGTTCCTTTTTAAATTTGTCAATGTTAATATTTAGCTTTGTACAAAGGTTCTCATATTCTGGTGACTCCTTACATTTTTCCAATTCTTTCTGATTATTGATTACCTTATGTTTAACAATTTCCAAGTTTTGTTGTTCTGTCTCTACAATTAGAGACATCAGGTCACAGGAACATTTAAAGAGGATTTTTTTCCATTTAGTTATAAATGTTTCATTCATCAGATTAGTGGCAGGGATAGTATTAATTCTAAGGCCTCTAGGGATAATTTTGTTCTTTAAATAATTTTGTAGGCTGCTTACTTCCCATATACTTCTTACTTGTTTTTTCGTAGTTTTTAGAAGGTTTGTAATCGCCACTTTGATATCTTTATTTTCAATTTGGGTTTTTTGTATGTTGGGTTGGAAGCTAGCTTCTGCTTCCTGTTGTAATAGTGCTATGTCCATATTCCCAAATATTAAGTTTGTCATCTTACTATTGGGACTTTCAATTCCAGTACTTGGTTTAATTAACAGTATATTTATATCTCCCACTAGTGGATTGAACCACTGCTTTATTGAATATATCAAGTCCTAGGGAGGTGAATCCCTTGTAGTGTTTACCACTAATTAATCAAAGAAAATAGTCTGGGTTTATTTACAATTTGGCCAACAAGTTTATTAATTCCAGGATAACAACGACGAAATTAAAAAAATGGAATGTTAAAAACACTTAAAAACAATGGAGAAAAGAAAAGACTCCTCTGAGAAGTAATGATATACTTCACTTATAAACAGTGTATAGAGATGTTGTACTTTCTCTTTACTCATCAAGGAGAATTTATAATCTTCCACTAAAGATAACTCTATACCAAAGATACAACGTCTGCTATATACACCTTCCAATAGGAATTTTTTAAGCAGACCTCTCTATGATGGAATTGTAAAAAAATAGTATGGTTGAAAAATAGGCACTATTAAAGTACTATTTACAAAGTCAATAGGCTGCCACAAGATATAGGAGATGGAATATTGAAATAACTCCTATATGATAAATATAGGATTGAAATATCACAATCCTAAATTCAGAACATATGTTGTCCACCCACTGGTCTGTGTGAAGTCTTAACACTTCTATAAGTATATAGGTGGAATAGACCCTATTATGGGCTATAATTCCTTTAATGGTCCTCTAATTTTCTGTGAGGATATTCAGTCATGAGTCACATAACTTGCGCTGACTTCCTATTGCTTCTGAGGCCTAAAGATTAGTCTTAGATACTTCTAAGAAAACCATACTCTGTGGTATATGAGTTATCTAACCAGAACCCTGCTGCTTGCTCAGAACGCTAATGCTGCATTGGTTGTTACTTCCTGGTTTGCGTGGACAACGTCGTGCGTGATAACGCACGCGTACGTGTATACGCCTATGCCTGACGCGTTTCAACGTGCTGTGACGTCTTTCTCAAAGGGGGAGGCGGAGGTGTCGTCGCTGTTCTTTTATAATGGTTCCGTTGCCTTGGAAACAAGTACTGGAGTTGGTAGTTACATAGGGGCCATGTTGCCTGGCATATAGAATCCCTGTTTATGTGTGCACAACGTGCATCACACATATATGTACAATGTACATCCACTATTATGAATAAGATGACAATAAACAGCTGAATCTGAGGTGGACCTTTGCTGACTCACATATTTTCTGTGAGGATATTCAGTCATGAGTCACATAACTTGTGCTGACTTCGCTGTTCTTTTATAATGGTTCCGTTGCCTTGGAAACAAGTACTGGAGTTGGTAGTTACATAGGGGCCATGTTGCCTGGCATATAGAATCCCTGTTTATGAGTGCACAACGTGCATCACACATATATGTACAATGTACATCCACTATTATGAATAAGATGACAATAAACAGCTGAATCTGAGGTGGACTTTTGCTGACTCACATATTTCAAATAAGCCAATATAACTTATTTTATTGGATTAAAATGTTGATAATATATATCAATACATTAAGGAGGATATAATTATAGTAGTGCCTAGATGGAATATATAACAGGATACCCATGTTCACAATAATATATAATGGTCTAAAATCAATCTATACTCTAATATATAGATATATGGAAGTTGCATTTTGTTCCTCTGTAGTATAGTAATCTCCACCAAGATAAAAAATAAATAATAAATTGTGCTATATCTCTGTGTACAATGAAAAAACTCCACCATAGACTAAATAAAATAAAATGTGATATAGGCAATAAATGCCATCAAACCAAAATTGGACTATATTGGTAAGATACATATGGTGATAACTAATAAAGGTGTGACAGAAAAATAGACCACTATAAAGTGTGTAAAGTATAAGGACAATCTGTCTATAATATAAGTGACAGCATTTCAAGATGACTACCAAATGCTTTAGAAAAACAAGTGATATGGGCAAGTAATACCTCAGTGTATGAAATTGAGTGAAAGACAAATAAGGCCTGAAGCCATATGAACTTAAGGGACATGTGTCTGATGTGGTTATTAAGCCACTGTGTTAATAGGAAAATCCTTTCAAGCAAACCCATTGTTCAAATCTAGATATAATTCTAATCTAGATGTGCGTAACATAACTATATATTGACAAAATATAAAAATAAGTGAATAAGTCTTGATGGTTCAAGTTATTATGAGAATACAGAATAATACTGCATACGACTAGTCTAATTGGGTTCTATCCCAAAGATGTTGGTCAGCACAATGATGAAGCAAATCATAGTATCTCAGTATATTTTCAAATAAATGGGGTGAATGAAAAACCCTCATTTAATCCATTAGGTGTTTGGGCCTTCAACTTATAGATCCATCTAGCTTCACATTGTAAGAGTTTCTTTTCAAGATCTCCCTCTCTAGGGCCTGATTCCACATTATCCACCACACAGAAACGAAGGACATTACTGTTGTTGTTGTGGTAATATTTGATATGGCGTGCAATGGGTGTATCATAGGAGTTATTGATAGAATAAATATGTTCTCCTATTCTACGGCGTAGCTGTCTGCGGGTTTTGCCTACATAGATTTTATTACAAAGGCATGTTGCCACATATACAACCCCTGTAGATAGGCAGTTAAAGAATTTTTCAATCTCAAAGATCTCCTTGGTGATTGGATGCTCATACCTTTTTATAGGTTTTATATATTTGCAAAAACTGCATCGTCCACACCTAAAGCATCCTTTTGGTGGTTGTAGCCATGTTTGGCCTGGATTGTTTTCTTTAAAGTGGCTATGTACTAGCATATCTCTGAGATTGGTGCCTCTACGATAGGTAATCGGTATTCTAGCTGGCAGGGTATCTTTAAGATCTCCATCACTTAGCAGTAGATGCCAATGTTTGCTTAGGATACTTCTGATAATATCAGAGTCATATCCATAGTACATAATGCATCTTGGTATGTTTTCCATTTGTTTATCTTTTGGCAATTTCTGTTGGAATTCAATAGGACTGGTGTTTTTAGTAGTATCTAATCTCCTATTTGTTGTATGGGTATTAAGTAGATCTGCCCTATTACAACTTAGGGCATATTGATAAGCCAATTTTAGACATCTTTTAGGATAACCCCTTTCCTTAAATCGTAGTCTTAGTTTGTCAGCTTCAATTTGAAACTCATCCTCTGTACTGCAATTTCTACGAATACGTAGGTATTGACCCTTAGGGATGCCTCTTTTGATGGGTTCATAATGTTGACTATCCCAGTGTAGTAAGGTATTAGTCGCTGTGTCTTTTCTATAAGTAGAAGTAGAGATATTACCATTACTATCTTTATAGACTTTTAAATCAAGAAAGTTTACCTTCTCTTTATTAATTTCATGGGTGAATTTTAAACCCAAGGTATTCTCATTAAGCGATTTCATGAAGGTTTCAAATTCTTTCTTTGTACCTTCCCATACAACTAGGATGTCGTCTATGTAGCGACGCCATAGCAAGATTTTATCAGTCCAGTTGGTCTGAGTTTCATTGAAAATATGTTTATCTTCCCACCAACCCAACACAAGATTGGCATAGCTAGGTGCACAAGGTGTGCCCATAGCTGTACCCTTACATTGGTGGATCCATTGGTCATTAAATATAAAGTAGTTATGCTCAAGTACAAACTCCAGTAGTGTAAGAAGGAATTGGTTGAATTCAGCAGATCTTGAGTCTTTCATTTGTAAGAAGTATTCAACTGCTTTAATTCCATAGCTGTGGTGAATACTGCTGTATAGGGCTTCAACATCTATGCAAGCTAACCAAGTGTGCTTAGGTACATTTAGATCTTCAAGTTGATTCAGGATGTCCATACTATCCCTCACGTATGAGGGTAAGCTTGTCACTGATCCTCTTAGATGGTAGTCCAAAAATTGGCTACAATTGTGTGACAGGTTATCTGTGCCTGACACTATAGGTCTACCTGGGATAGGTGTGCTTTTTTTATGTACCTTAGGTAGTGCATAGAAAGTAGATATGACAGGGAATTTAGGTAGTAGGAAATTGTAAGTATTCTCGTCTAGAATTTCATTGCTTTTAGCTTTATCCAAGATGTTTTTTAGTATTTTTCTGTATTCTATCGTTGGGTTTCTAGGAATAACTTCATAGGTAGTGCTATCTTGAAGGATCCTATTACACATTTCTTTGTACTCTTTATTCCCCATCACTACTACATTGCCCCCTTTCTCTGCAGGTTTAATTTGAATATCTTTATTTGATCTTAGCTCTTTTAATGCTTCATTTTCCTCCTTAGAAAGATTATATTTCCTAGTTATCATTCTTTGGTCAATCTTTTCAATTTCATTACACACTTGTTGCAGAAAAACCCATATGTTTGCATATTCTTTAAGTTGGGGTGTGAAGGTACTTTTGTTTTTCCATTTTTTTGGAGACAGGTTGTTAATATCTGACTCATTTTCCTCTAATAGAGACATTAGGGCCTTCAATGCATCTATGTCCTCCTTACCTACACCTAAGTGTAGGAACTCCCTCTGACTTTTATTTAGATAGAATTTTTTCAGAGCCAATTTTCTTGCAAATAAATTGACATCTTTAATGTGGGTGAAGGAGTTAGTTATGGATGTTGGAACAAAAGTTAATCCCTTTTTAAGAATAGAAATATGGGTCTCATTGAGTGTGAAGTCAGATAAGTTGACAACTAGGTGACTCTCAGGATTGATGGTTCTTGACTTCTCAGAGCTAACTACTATCGCTTGGGATTCCTTCTTGGTCTTGTCGAATGGTCTGGTTGGCCTTGGAGAACTTGGCCTCTCTCTAAAAAAGACTCAATGTGAGGCCTTATGGGTGTTCTAACATATGATCTAGATCTAGTGTCATACCTCTCCCTATTGTAGGATGTGTTTTGTCTGTTCCATCTTCTAGGGGTACTATCCTCGATGTCTGAATTGTCACATTCTGATGAACTTATGTCTGATGTAAAAACTTTTGTACCAGAGGGGAATCTCCTATATATGTTCCCCATTTTGAAATCATTTTGATCCCTCCAGAATTTACGTTGTTTACGTTCCTTTGGTTCCTTTTTAAATTTGTCAATGTTAATATTTAGCTTTGTACAAAGGTTCTCATATTCTGGTGACTCCTTAAATTTTTCCAATTCTTTCTGATTATTGATTACCTTATGTTTAACAATTTCCAAGTTTTGTTGTTCTGTCTCTACAATTAGAGACATCAGGTCACAGGAACATTTAAAGAGGATTTCTTTCCATTTAGTTATAAATGTTTCATTCATCAGATTAGTGGCAGGGATAGTATTAATTCTAAGGCCTCTAGGGATAATTTTGTTCTTTAAATAATTTTGTAGGCTGCTTACTTCCCATATACTTCTTACTTGTTTTTTCATAGTTTTTAGAAGGTTTGTAATCGCCACTTTGATATCTTTATTTTCAATTTGGGTTTGTTGTATGTTGGGTTGGAAGCTAGCTTCTGCTTCCTGTTGTAATAGTGCTATGTCCATATTCCCAAATATTAAGTTTGTCATCTTACTATTGTGACTTTCAATTCCAGTACTTGGTTAAATTAACAGTATATTTATATCTCCCACTAGTGGATTGAACCACTGCTTTATTGAATATATCAAGTCCTAGGGAGGTGAATCCCTTGTAGTGTTTACCACTAATTAATCAAAGAAAATAGTCTGGGTATATTTACAATTTGGCCAACAAGTTTATTAATTCCAGGATAACAACGACGAAATTAAAAAAATGGAATGTTAAAAACACTTAAAAACAATGGAGAAAAGAAAAGACTCCTCTGAGAAGTAATGATATACTTCACTTATAAACAGTGTATAGAGATGTTGTACTTTCTCTTTACTCATCAAGGAGAATTTATAATCTTCCACTAAAGATAACTCTATACCAAAGATACAACGTCTGCTATATACACCTTCCAATAGGAATTTTTTAAGCAGACCTCTCTATGATGGAATTGTAAAAAAATAGTATGGTTGAAAAATAGGCACTATTAAAGTACTATTTACAAAGTCAATAGGCTGCCACAAGATATAGGAGATGGAATATTGAAATAACTCCTATATGATAAATATAGGATTGAAATATCACAATCCTAAATTCAGAACATATGTTGTCCACCCACTGGTCTGTGTGAAGTCTTAACACTTTTATTAGTATATAGGTGGAATAGACCCTATTATGGGCTATAATTCCTTTAATGGTCCTCTAATTTTCTGTGAGGATATTCAGTCATGAGTCACATAACTTGTGCTGACTTCCTATTGCTTCTGAGGCCTAAAGATTAGTCTTAGATACTTCTAAGAAAACCATACTCTGTGGTATATGAGTTATCTAACCAGAACCCTGCTGCTTGCTCAGAACGCTAATGCTGCATTGGTTGTTACTTCCTGGTTTGCGTGGACAACGTCGTGCGTGATGACGCACGCGTACGTGTATACGCCTATGCCTGACGCGTTTCAACGTGCTGTGACGTCTTTCTCAAAGGGGGAGGCGGAGGTGTCGTCGCTGTTCTTTTATAATGGTTCCGTTGCCTTGGAAACAAGTACTGGAGTTGGTAGTTACATAGGGGCCATGTTGCCTGGCATATAGAATCCCTGTTTATGTGTGCTCAACATGCATCACACATATATGTACAATGTACATCCACTATTATGAATAAGATGACAATAAACAGCTGAATCTGAGGTGGACCTTTGCTGACTCACATATTTCAAATAAGCCAATATAACTTATTTTATTGGATGAAAATGTTGATAATATATATCAATACATTAAGGAGGATATAATTATAGTAGTGCCTAGATGGAATATATAACAGGATACCCATGTTCACAATAATATATAATGGTCTAATATCAATCTATACTCTAATATATAGATATATGGAAGTTGCATTTTGTTCCTCTGTAGTATAGTAATCTCCACCAAGATAAAAAATAAATAATAAATTGTGCTATATCTCTGTGTACAATGAAAAAACTCCACCATAGACTAAATAAAATAAAATGTGATATAGGCAATAAATGCCATCAAACCCAAAGTGGACTATATTGGTAAGATACATATGGTGATAACTAATAAAGGTGTGACAGAAAAATAGACCACTATAAAGTGTGTAAAGTATAAGGACAATCTGTCTATAATATAAGTGACAGCATTTCAAGATGACTACCAAATGCTTTAGAAAAACAAGTGATATGGGCAAGTAATACCTCAGTGTATGAAATTGAGTGAAAGACAAATAAGGCCTGAAGCCATATGAACTTAAGGGACATGTGTCTGATGTGGCTATTAAGCCACTGTGTTAATAGGAAAATCCTTTCAAGCAAACCCATTGTTCAAATCTAGATATAATTCTAATCTAGATGTGCGTAACATAACTATATATTGACAAAATATAAAAATAAGTGAATAAGTCTTGATGGTTCAAGTTATTATGAGAATACAGAATAATACTGCATACGACTAGTCTAATTGGGTTCTATCCCAAAGATGTTGGTCAGCACAATGAGGAAGCAAATCATAGTATCTCAGTATATTTTCAAATAAATGGGGTGAATGAAAAACCCTCATTTAATCCATTAGGTGTTTGGGCCTTCAACTTATAGATCCATCTAGCTTCACATTGTAAGAGTTTCTTTTCAAGATCTCCCTCTCTAGGGCCTGATTCCACATTATCCACCACACAGAAACGAAGGACATTACTGTTGTTGTTGTGGTAATATTTGATATGGCGTGCAATGGGTGTATCATAGGAGTTATTGATAGAATAAATATGTTCTCCTATTCTACGGCGTAGCTGTCTGCGGGTTTTGCCTACATAGATTTTATTACAAAGGCATGTTGCCACATATACAACCCCTGTAGATAGGCAGTTAAAGAATTTTTCAATCTCAAAGATCTCCTTGGTGATTGGATGCTCATACCTTTTTATAGGTTTTATATATTTGCAAAAACTGCATCGTCCACACCTAAAGCATCCTTTTGGTGGTTGTAGCCATGTTTGGCCTGGATTGCTTTCTTTAAAGTGGCTATGTACTAGCATATCTCTGAGATTGGTGCCTCTACGATAGGTAATCGGTATTCTAGCTGGCAGGGTATCTTTAAGATCTTCATCACTTAGCAGTAGATGCCAATGTTTGCTTAGGATACTTCTGATAATATCAGAGTCATATCCATAGGTCATAATGCATCTTGGTATGTTTTCCATTTGTTTATCTTTTGGCAATTTCTGTTGGAATTCAATAGGACTGGTGTTTTTAGTAGTATCTAATCTCCTATTTGTTGTATGGGTATTAAGTAGATCTGCCCTATTACAACTTAGGGCATATTGATAAGCCAATTTTAGACATCTTTTAGGATAACCCCTTTCCTTAAATCGTAGTCTTAGTTTGTCAGCTTCAATTTGAAACTCATCCTCTGTACTGCAATTTCTACGAATACGTAGGTATTGACCCTTAGGGATGCCTCTTTTGATGGGTTCATAATGTTGACTATCCCAGTGTAGTAAGGTATTAGTCGCTGTGTCTTTTCTATAAGTAGAAGTAGAGATATTACCATTACTATCTTTATAGACTTTTAAATCAAGAAAGTTTACCTTCTCTTTATTAATTTCATGGGTGAATTTTAAACCCAAGGTATTCTCATTAGGCGATTTCATGAAGGTTTCAAATTCTTTCTTTGTACCTTCCCATACAACTAGGATGTCGTCTATGTAGCGACGCCATAGCAAGATTTTATCAGTCCAGTTGGTCTGAGTTTCATTGAAAATATGTTTATCTTCCCACCAACCCAACACAAGATTGGCATAGCTAGGTGCACAAGGTGTGCCCATAGCTGTACCCTTACATTGGTGGATCCATTGGTCATTAAATATAAAGTAGTTATGCTCAAGTACAAACTCCAGTAGTGTAAGAAGGAATTGGTTGAATTCAGCAGATCTTGAGTCTTTCATTTGTAAGAAGTATTCAACTGCTTTAATTCCATAGCTGTGGTGAATACTGCTGTATAGGGCTTCAACATCTATGCAAGCTAACCAAGTGTGCTTAGGTACATTTAGATCTTCAAGTTGATTCAGGATGTCCATACTATCCCTCACGTATGAGGGTAAGCTTGTCACTGATCCTCTTAGATGGTAGTCCAAAAATTGGCTACAATTGTGTGACAGGTTATCTGTGCCTGACACTATAGGTCTACCTGGGATAGGTGTGCTTTTTTTATGTACCTTAGGTAGTGCATAGAAAGTAGATATGACAGGGAATTTAGGTAGTAGGAAATTGTAAGTATTCTCGTCTAGAATTTCATTGCTTTTAGCTTTATCCAAGATGTTTTTTAGTATTTTTCTGTATTCTATCGTTGGGTTTCTAGGAATAACTTCATAGGTAGTGCTATCTTGAAGGATCCTATTACACATTTCTTTGTACTCTTTATTCCCCATCACTACTACATTGCCCCCTTTCTCTGCAGGTTTAATTTGAATATCTTTATTTTATCTTAGCTCTTTTAATGCTTCATTTTCCTCCTTAGATAGATTATATTTCCTAGTTATCATTCTTTGGTCAATCTTTTCAATTTCATTACACACTTGTTGCAGAAAAACCCATATGTTTGCATATTCTTTAAGTTGGGGTGTGAAGGTACTTTTGTTTTTCCATTTTTTTGGAGACAGGTTGTTAATATCTGACTCATTTTCCTCTAATAGAGACATTAGGGCCTTCAATGCATCTATGTCCTCCTTACCTACACCTAAGTGTAGGAACTCCCTCTGACTTTTATTTAGATAGAATTTTTTCAGAGCCAATTTTCTTGCAAATAAATTGACATCTTTAATGTGGGTGAAGGAGTTAGTTATGGATGTTGGAACAAAAGTTAATCCCTTTTTAAGAATAGAAATATGGGTCTCATTGAGTGTGAAGTCATATAACTTGACAACTAGGTGACTCTCAGGATTGATGGTTCTTGACTTCTCAGAGCTAACTACTATCGCTTGGGATTCCTTCTTGGTCTTGTCGAATGGTCTGGTTGGCCTTGGGGAACTTGGCCTCTCTCTAAAAAAGACTCATTGTGAGGCCTTATGGGTGTTCTAACATATGATCTAGATCTAGTGTCATACCTCTCCCTATTGTAGGATGTGTTTGGTCTGTTCCATCTTCTAGGGGTACTATCCTCGATGTCTGAATTGTCACATTCTGATGAACTTATGTCTGATGTAAAAACTTTTGTACCAGAGGGGAATCTCCTATATATGTTCCCCATTTTGAAATCATTTTGATCCCTCCAGAATTTACGTTGTTTACGTTCCTTTAGTTCCTTTTTAAATTTGTCAATGTTAATATTTAGCTTTGTACAAAGGTTCTCATATTCTGATGACTCCTTAAATTTTTCCAATTCTTTCTGATTATTGATTACCTTATGTTTAACAATTTCCAAGTTTTGTTGTTCTGTCTCTACAATTAGAGACATCAGGTCACAGGAACATTTAAAGAGGATTTCTTTCCATTTAGTTATAAATGTTTCATTCATCAGATTAGTGGCAGGGATAGTATTAATTCTAAGGCCTCTAGGGATAATTTTGTTCTTTAAATAATTTTGTAGGCTGCTTACTTCCCATATACTTCTTACTTGTTTTTTCGTAGTTTTTAGAAGGTTTGTAATCGCCACTTTGATATCTTTATTTTCAATTTGGGTTTGTTGTATGTTGGGTTGGAAGCTAGCTTCTGCTTCCTTTTGTAATAGTGCTATGTCCATATTCCCAAATATTAAGTTTGTCATCTTACTATTGTGACTTTCAATTCCAGTACTTGGTTAAATTAACAGTATATTTATATCTCCCACTAGTGGATTGAACCACTGCTTTATTGAATATATCAAGTCCTAGGGAGGTGAATCCCTTGTAGTGTTTACCACTAATTAATCAAAGAAAATAGTCTGGGTATATTTACAAATTGGCCAACAAGTTTATTAATTCCAGGATAACAACGACGAAATTAAAAAAATGGAATGTTAAAAACACTTAAAAACAATGGAGAAAAGAAAAGACTCCTTCTGAGAAGTAATGATATACTTCACTTATAAACAGTGTATAGAGATGTTGTACTTTCTCTTTACTCATCAAGGAGAATTTATAATCTTCCACTAAAGATAACTCTATATCAAAGATACAACGTCTGCTATATACACCTTCCAATAGGAATTTTTTAAGCAGAGCTCTCTATGATGGAATTGTAAAAAAATAGTATGGTTGAAAAATAGGCACTATTAAAGTACTATTTACAAAGTCAATAGGCTGCCACAAGATATAGGAGATGGAATATTGAAATAACTCCTATATGATAAATATAGGATTGAAATATCACAATCCTAAATTCAGAACATATGTTGTCCACCCACTTGGTTTAATTTTGTCGTTTTTATCCTGGAATTAATAAACTTGTTGGCCAAATTGTAAATATACCCAGACTATTTTCTTTGCAAGCATTTAATGCAATAAAAAATGCCCTAGATGATGACTTGCTCAAAGAGCGTTATTTCTATCTAGATGGACCTGGCGGATCAGAAAAATCTTATCTGTATAATCTATTGATAAGTTACATTCGAGCACAATGTCAAATCGCACTGCCATTTGCAGAATTGCCGCACTTTTGTTAGAAGGTGAAAGAACTGTGCATAGTGGATTTAAACTACCAGATCGAATTCTGGAAACATCAGTGTCGGATATTTGAGTGACATAATTACAAGTTAGGTGGAGATTTTAGACAAATATTACCTGTCGTTGTACATGGAAATCGAGCAGCCATTGTCGAAACATGTATAATTCAAGTATGCAATGGAAACTATTTACCCATCTTCAATTACAACAAAATATGAGATCAGAAGGACAAAATTAATTCAATGATTGGCTCATTAAAAGTGGAGAAGGAAAAACAGAGCAATTACAAAATTTACCAGATGATACTGTAGAAATTCTATCTCATATGATTTGCAAACAGGATCTTATATTGGTTATATCCTAAAATACAATAAATAATGAGGATTATGCAGAACTTGCAAAGTAATACTAACATGCAAAAATAAGGTTGCATTTTTTCTCAATAATGACATTTTAAAAATAATAAATGCACCACAAAAAATAAACACAGTGCTGATTTTGTACTTGGGGATGACAAAGAAAGGCAGACAAACTTTTCAACTGTATTTATTAATTCATTAACTCCCTCTGGAATGCCACTGCATATTTTGCAGCTGAAGAAAGGTGCAATTGTCATGTTACTGTGAAATATGAATAAAAAAAGGACTATGTAATGGGACCAGATTAATTGTTCAAGAATTAAAGGACCATTTCATAGATGCTTAAATTCTAACTGGTACCCATAAAGGAGAAATAGTTTTCATACTAAGAATAGATTTGGCAGCAAGTGAGAATTGCCTCCCTTTTGTACTTCAAAGGAGACAATTTCCCCTCATCATGGCATTTGCCATAACCAGTAATAAATCACAAGGACAAACTTTTAAATCTGTTGGTATCTTTTTAGAAGAACCAGTATTTGCACATGGCCAGCTGTATGTTGTATTTTGAAGATGCAAGAATCTAGAGGCTATTAAAGTTTACATTGAAAAAACACATTGTCAGGGTAATTTATTAGATGATGGCCACATTTTTACACAAAAACATTGTCTACTATGAGGTGCTGTAACTTCAATTAAAAAAAAGATATCAATGCAACAGATATTTAAAAAAAAACAAAATAAAAAAAACAGTGCATGTACCTCAAGGACAACTTCACAAAAAAAAAAACAACAAACATAGAGAACAGTGTTTTTATTTTGAGGATGAATTTTTATCACTCTGGCTCTTTTTAGAGGACCACTATTTCACTTAGAAACTCTATACAATGGCAAAAAAACATAGAGAACAGTGGTTATACCCCGCAAACGAACTACTATGTTTGGCTGTATCTTTTTAGAGGACCACTATTTCACATATAAACTCTATGTGCCATTTTCAATAATGACAATAACAACAAAAAGTGAAAAAAACAAACAAAAAAAACCCCAGAATAAACAGTGGTTATATCCCATAGATAAAGTTACAAGTCTGCTGGGCTATTTTTAAGGGAACCACTTGGACATACAAAAAAAAAATATTGGAATGTCTTGGAAGTGGCCTTTTGGCTCGATTGGACCACAAAACAGTTATGTTGCATTTTATTACTATTCCAGTCTAAATGTTATTAAATTAAATTAATCTATCTATCTATCTATCAATCTATCTGTCTGTCTATTTATTTACAATAGTACTGAACAGATAGAACACATTCTGTTCTCTCCTCTCTATCTAATGATTACGCAGTCTGCTGTGATAAATTCAACATTACTATTATTATGTTTTTTTGAATGTGTATATCCTTCCACACTAAACCATAACATACACTATGAGCGGCTGATTACTTCTATATGAAATGTATTTAAGTGAAAATACTGTATGTAAAATAATATCAAGTACATAAAAAATATGGTTCATGTATTGATAACAATAATAATAAAACTGGTAAAACTATCAGAAGAAGAGCAAAAAAACTATAAAACATTAAAAACAATACACAGAGAGCACGGGGGGACAGCCAGGATGTCTAGTAGTGAAGTTGCACACAAATTTAAGTGAAATTTAAGCATTTTCACCAATTGAAATTCCGCTAAGCGAAAAAAAAAAAATGACGGCTGAAAAAAATTAAAACGAGGCTACACAACACCTAACCACGCAAAACAACACTAAGCACATAAGACTTATACACAGGAACGTATGAGGTACAAAATACACTATTAGGAAGGACGCAAAATGATCCACAACCGCGTAACACATAGACAATTGCCGCCATTTTACAACACTAACTTGCAACTAATAACATTACCATTCTAAAATGGCGTCTTACACAACTAAACAAACGGTTTGCCCTCGCGCACGCAGCCTATTTACACTGCACACTTGACACATTGCTGACACTTACATCTCAGGTCAGCAAGAGTCCAGATGTACATTGTTAGCTGCAGGAAGATCAAAACAGATTATTAGCTCTTCAGGATATTAATTGCTGTATATACTAACTACAAATAGGTAAAGTACATTAATTTATTAATTCATTCATTCATTAAATATTATTAAAAAATATATAAAAAAAATACAAATAGCAAAGGAGATGTTCTCAATGAGCGCAGCCGAAGGTGCTCAACGCTGGGCTCACAATGAACGCACAGGATATGCAGAAAACGAAAAGTAAACAGGGGAGAGGCTCACAATGAGCACCAAAGGCGCTCAGACGTAGCTTACAATGAGCGCTGAAGGTGCTCAGAACTGTACCAGGGGAGAGGCTCGCAATGAGCACAATTACTACTTTCTAGAGCCACCTTTTGTGGCAATCACAGCTCCAAGTTGCTTTGGATAAGTCTCTATGAGCATATCTGCAGTGTTATTATATTCCAATAGGCATGAGCATGTCTGCAGGGTTATTATATTCCTACTAGCGACTTGCCCGTCAAAAATGACGGCAATCAAAACTGAAGCCTGGCAATGCTGTTTGCCACACAATGTAAGCCTCTCCCCCTCTACTTTACTGGCCTTGTGATGAGCGCCTTTGGTGCTCATCACAGGCCTTGCAATGAGCCCCTTTGGAGCTCATTGCGAGTCTCTCCCTCTGTCTACTTCCTCCCTCGTGTCTTATTTCCCCCCTCCTCTCCCTCCCTTGTGTCTCCTTCCGCCTCGTCTACCTCCCTTGTATCTCCTGCCCCCCTGTGTTTTTACCTCCCTCTCCCTCCCGTGTCTCTAAACCCCTCCCCTGTGTCTCTTTCCCCCTTCTCCCTCCCATGCATCTCTTCCCCCCCTGTGTCTCCCCCAACCCTCCCCTGTGTCTGTTCCCCCCTGGCCTGTGTCTCTTTCCCCCTCCCCCTGTGTCTGTTCCCGCCTTCCTCGTGTCTCCATTTCCCTCCCTTGTGTATCTTCCCCCCTGCACTCTCTCCCCTGTGTCTCTTCCCCCTCCTCTCACTCCCCTGTGTCTCTCCCCCCTCCTCTTTCTGTGCCTCTTCCTTCCTGTCTCTTCCCCCTCACCCTCTGTGTCTCTCCCCACTATGTGTCTTCCACCCCTCTCCCTCTGTGCCTCTTCCCCGCATCTCTCTGTGTCTCTCGCCACTGTGTCTCTTCACCCCTTCCTCTGTGTCTCCCCCCTCTGTGCCTCTTCCCCCCTCTCTATGTACCTGTTCCCCCCTTTCCCTCTTTGTCTCTTCCCCCCTCACCCTCTGTATATCTCCCCCCTGTGTCTCTTCCCCCTCTCCCTCTGTGCCTCTTCCCCCGCCTCTCTCTGTGTCTCTCGCCACTGTGTCTCTTCACCCCTTCCTCTGTGTCTCCCCCCTCTGTGCCTCTTTCCCCCTCTCTCTGTACCTCTTCCCCCCTTTCCCTCTGTGTCTCTTCCCCCCTCACCCTCTGTATCTCTCTTCCATGTGTCTCTTCCCCCTCTCTCTCTGTGCCTCTTCCCCCCTCTCCCTCTGTGCCTGTTCCCCCCTGGCCTTTGTCTCTTTCCCCCTTCCCCCTGTGTCTGTTCCCCTCTTCCCCCCCATTTCCCTCCCATGTGTATCTTCCCCCTGCACTCTCTCCCCTGTGTCTCTTCCCCCTCCTCTCACTCCCCTGTATCTCTTCCCCGTCCTCTTTCTGTGCCTCTTCCTCCCTGTCTCTTCCCCCTCACCCTCTGTGTCTCTCCCCACTCTGTGTCTTCCACCCCTCTCCCTCTGTGCCTCTTCCCCGCCTCTCTCTGTGTCTCTCGCCACTGTGTCTCTTCACCCCTTCCTCTGTGTCTCCTCCCTCTGTGCCTCTTCCCCCTCTCTCTGTACCTCTTCCCCCTTTCACTCTTTTTCTCTTTCCCCCTCACCCTCTGTATCTCTCCCCCCTGTGTCTCTTCCCCCTCTCCCTCTGTGCCTCTTCCCCCACCTCTCTCTGTGTCTCTCGCCACTGTGTCTCTTCAACCCTTCCTCTGTGTCTCCCCCCTCTGTGCCTCTTTCTCCCCTCTTTCTGTACCTCTTTCCCTCTTTGTCTCTTCCCCCCTCACCCTCTGTATCTCTCCCCCATGTGTCTCTTCCCCCTCTCCCTCTGTGCCTCTTCCCCCCTCTCCCTCTGTGCCTGTTCCCCCCTGGCTTTTGTCTCTTTCCCCCTTCCCCCTTTGTCTGTTACCCTCTTCCCCCCCATTTCCCTCCCATGTGTATCTTCCCCCTGCACTCTCTCCCCTGTGTCTCTTCCCCCTCCTCTCACTCCCCTGTGTCTCTTCCCCCTCCTCTTTCTGTGCCTCTTCCTCCCTGTCTCTCCCCCCTCACCCTCTGTGTCTCTCCCCACTCTGTGTCTTCCACCCCTCTCCCTCTGTGCCTCTTCCCCCCTCTCTCTGTACCTCTTCCCCCCTTTCCCTCTGTGTCTCTTCCCCCCTCACCCTCTGTATCTCTTCCCCCCTCACCCTCTGTATCTCTCCCCCCTGTGTCTCTTCCCCCTCTCCCTCTGTGCCTCTTCCCCCCTCTCCCTCTGTGCCTGTTCCCCCCTGGCCTGTGTCTCTTTCCCCCTTCCCCCTGTGTCTGTTCCCCTCTTCCCCCCCATTTCCCTCCCATGTGTATCTTACCCCTGTTCTCCCTCCCCTGTGTTTCTTCCCCCTTCTCTCACTCCCGTGTGTCTTTTCCCCCTCCTCTACCTCCCCTGTGTCTCTTTCCCACCTATCCCTCTGTGTCTCTCCCCCCTCCCTCTGTGTCTCTTCCCCACTCTCCCTCTGTGCCTCCCCCCCCCCCCCCCCTTTTCCCCACTCTCCCATCTGCTCGCGGCTCGCAGTTCATCATTGTCAAACTGCAATTCGTCGCAAGCGTGATGACGAATCGCAGTTTAACAATTATATTATGTGATAGCCATGAGCACTTCTGCAGAGTTATTATATTCCAATAGACATGGGCATGTCTGCAGCGACTTGCCCATCAAAAATGATGAGGCAATACAATTTGAAGCCATGGTAATGCTGTTTGGCACACAATGTAAAGCTTTTTGTACTCTGAGGACCTTTGCTCATCTCGTGGCTTGCAAAGAGAGCCTTCGGTGCTCATTGAGAGCCTCTCCTCTCATGTACTTTTGTTCCTCTGAGCACCTTTGTCACTCATCAGAAAGAGAGATATATATTTATTTAACTGATAATTGATTAATTAGTTCTTGAATAAATTAATATACTTTACCTATTTTTAATTAATACAGTGCCTTGCAAAAGTATTCACCTCCTTGACTTTTTACCTATCTTGCTACATTACAGCCTTAAGTTCAATGTTTTGTTAATCTGAATGTTATGTGATGAAACAGAAAACAATAGTCTAAGTTGGTGAAGTGGAATGAGAAAAATATATACATATATATTTTTTTTTTTAAATAGAAAGCAGAAAATTTGCATGTGCGTATGTATTCACCCCCTTTGTTATGAAGCCCATAAAAAGCTCTGGTGCAACCAATTAAATTCAGAAGTCACATAATTTGTGAAATGATGTACTCCTGTTTGCACACATGCGGGGGACGCAGTTCTGGCAGCAAATGCAGACCCTCGTAAAGCGAGGGGGTGCATTTACGGAGGTGGAGGCTCCAACATCAGCTGCAATGAGCCGAAGCGGGGGGCCGCATTTGCGTAGCTGGAGGCTCTACACAGCCTCACTCCAGGAACAATTATACCCCAGAAAAGAGTGAATTTGCATTAAAAAAAACATAGAGCAAGACTTACAAAAAAAACATACGACCGGCCGGACTTACAAAAAAAACACAAATGAGTAAATAGGAAATACGGACTTACACAAAAAAAAATACGACCTGCGGGACTTCGAAAAAAAAATACGAGGTCTCAAAACTACAAACTTAACGGCCAAAATGAGTACAGCAAAAAACACCCAAAACACTAAAAATTATTAAAAAAAATAAAAAATTGCAAAAACATCACACACAGAATGGGGGGAAAGCCAGGACCTCTGGGGGTGAGGTTGCACGCAGTTTCGACACTTGAAAATTATCAAAGCGAGAAAAAAATGGCTCCAGAAAAAATGAAAACAAGGCTCAACGACCCCAAAGCACAGAAAACACTGACAAGGATGTTCAACTTTTCATTACGACCCACGGAACTTAGAAAAAAAATACAAGGTCGCAAAAATATGAGGTTAACGGACGAAATGCGTACATTCAAAAACAACAAAAAACAAAACAAAATACAAAAAAAAAAATACACACAGAGCATAGGTGGACAGCCATGACATGTGCCACTAAGGTTGTATGCTAATTAAAGTCCAATTTAACAAGTTTAGAAAATGTAAAATCGCTTAAGCACGAAATAAAATGGCGGAAGAAAAAAATTGAAACGAGGCTACACGACCCCTAAATGCGCAACACACATTTAACCATGTACAACTTTTGCCAGGGACTTGCGATCTACTAAAATACACACTTAGGCTGCACGGAAAATGCTCACGACCCGCATGGCACATAGACAAACAACGCCATTTTACAACACTAACACTACGAATCTAAAATGGAGATTTACACAACTAAAGCAATGGTTTGCCCTCGGGCACACAGGATATTTCTGATGCACAGCTGGGACGTTGATGGCGCTTTCTCCTCACAGCAGCAACACTCCAATTGTACATTGTATGCTGCAGGAAAATAGAAATAAATACTTAGCTCTTCAGGCTATTCATTACTGGATGTATCAATTACAAATAGGTAAAGTATATTAATTTATTAAGTAAATACGTATTTAATATGTATACTAACAAAATTGACATATATATCTATCTTTGTATTGCCCCATCATTTTTGACGGGGAAGTCACTAGTTGGAATATAATAACCCTGCAGACATGCTCATGCCTATTGGAATATAATAACCCTGCAGACAGGCTCATCCGTATTGGAATATAATAACCCTGCAGACATGCTCGTGCCTATTGGAATATAATAACCCTGCAGACATGCTCATGCCTATTGGAATATAATAACCCTGCAGACACGCTCATGCCTATTGGAATATAATAACCCTGCAGACACTCTCATGCCTATTGGAATATAACACTGCAGACACGCTCATGCCTATAGGAATATGACAACCCTGCAGACATGCTCGTGCCTATTGGAATATAATAACCCTGTAGACATGCTTGTGCCTATTGCAGTGTGTGAGATATTATAACAATGTATTATTATTGCTCCATATTACATGTGTAATTCTCCTACAACTAAAATGATCTTTTTCCCAGTCAGATATCATGACTTACCAGGCACAATGCTGCGGGTGTTATGGCTGATGCCCATCGGGTGCCAGCTGTTCCAGCCTTTGGTTCCTTTCTGTCTCTCTCTTACAGTGTATGTCACTCACAAGACTCAGCTCCACCTTATAATCCTCACAGGTGTAAGAAATTAAAGGGTAATTTCTAGAGATTCTATTCTTTTGAGAATGATTGACAAAAAAAACACACCAATAAGATTTATGAATTAACATATATTTATATATTTCTGTGCACAAAAACAAATAATCATACAAGAATGTGTGGGAAAACAAAGTAACACAAAAACAAATAATCACAAATGTAAAGTTTTATGAAATAACAAAATATAAACAAAATATATCCTATATATTTATATATAAGCACAATTAGTTGATATTTAATGGCTGGCTCCTCCAAAAAAAAAAACACCTAAATTATTTTTAACCCTTCAAGAGGAAAGAAAAACAGCAAACATTTCCCCAGTATCCAGAAAGAACCAAACATGAATTAATATATATATATCCACATATCATCAGTATACAGCAATAAAGAAAACAGTAATTAGTATTTTTACCCCAATATATATATCATCAGTATAGAGGGAGAAAGAAAAATAATTAATCATTAATCAGACATGCAATATAATTACCCTGCGTGGATCAAAAATATTGAGGGGTATAGTTACCACCTATGGTCTACTGGTCACCTCAGAACCTCTCTGTGTGGGATCTCTCCTTCTGCCATTGTGAATTTAAGCTGTTTTTTTTAATATGATATTTGGGTTGTCTTCCCCCCCTCTATATCTTAATTGGATCTGTTGACAGAGTAGCCTGTTCTGACTTTCTCGCAATCTTAATCAATAGATCTCTTTAGTCAACTGTACTAAAATTATTACCATTATCATTGATTATCTTCTCCACGGGTGGTGCCCTGTATTTATGTGAATAGACCCCATATATCTTGTCTATATGACAGATGTGAGAATTGCAATTATGTGTTTTTCTCACCCCTTTGATGTGTTTCTTTTGGAATTTAACCCTGTTATATATAAAGGAAGAGAAAGAAAATAATAACATAAACATAATGTATTGTAGGCCAATATGTATGACCTATTTCTTATATATTCCCCACCTAGAGAGGGAATTAATTTTCAAATAATGAGCTCTCTCTTGATTATATTTTTCTGTATAATAGTCTTTCCATAGTTTTAACCTTTGATTTGATTCAGCAGAATACAATAAGTCCAAATAGTATAATGGCAGCCTGAATAAGAATGAGTATTTTAAAGGTTAGACGTAAAATCGGATGTTGAGATGCATTATAAATAGAATCCCAGGTTGTTTTGGATAGTTCATCGATAGCATTCTCCACCATCTTTGTATGCTGTTTGACCTGTAACAGATGTTGTGGTGTTCTTTCCATTAACATATGTAAGTCTGTTGATAATGGTGGTATAGGAATTTTGAATTCTGGTACAGACCTACTGATTTCCTCTTCATACCTTAACCTTACCTTGATTTGGGAAATGTCATGGTAAACTGGGACTGGGAGAACTGTGTGACCATTGATTTTTTAAAATGTTGTTGTCCATCAGACAAAAATTAGGATTTTGAAATTGACACTCTCGATTCCCATATATCAAATTGGATCCAGTTGACACAATACAAAATTTGCCCTCTCCAACGTATGTTACCCTGGTAATCCCCTCATGCCACTTTGTTAATTTTATTGCACAGATTTTGGAAGAAGCCTTTTAGTTTAACTCTTCTTTCTTTGATGAAAATCCACATGGAGGTTCGGCAGTGTCCATGACATTACACCTACATACATATTGTTCATTTTGATTAGTACAACAAGACATATGTGGTGTCTTCCATTCACCAGACGACTGTTTGACCATTAGTTGGGGTGGATCGTTGAATTCTTTTAACACATGTCCATCAAGATTTCCAAGGGAATGTATCTGCACCAAGTCTCTGTATATTTCTTCTGTAGACATGATAGGTAACGAAATGGTAAGAGGTATTTTCAAGCTAAAAGGGTTGTCATTCTCTATTGTGTGTCTGGTAATTTTACCCAAATCACGAATAGTGTACATGGTCACACCAGTTCCAGATTTGCCATAACATTTCCAAATCTGGTCATCTGTAATAAAATCAAAAATACGTTCAAGTTCAATATCTCTGAGGATATCAGTAAGTTTGCTGAGTAAGTAATCCCCATAACCTACACATGCAATAGCTTTTCCTATTTTATTTTCCTTGGCTTCACTGTTATTTATTTCTATTATTCTATTTATTCTGTCCTGTAACTGTGTGAAAATGGATGCTATAGTGATTATTTCCTCATTTTCTACCTCTAATTGTGAAATTTCCTTGGTCTGCATGCTGAATCTTTTTCTAAAAGTGTGGAGTTTCATTTCTGTAAAAGATGAGGCATGATGTTATTAGTGTGATTTATGTAGATTTTAATTGATTGATGTGATACCACTTGAGTAATGGTTTTCCCTTACTCCCTGTCATTTTAAGCAGATACACAGATGGGCTGGCTTTGTCTACAATGTTGAAAGGTCCTTTCCAAGAAGGAACAAAGGAATGTTCTTTCTTCCCAAAATCTCGTACCATTATGAAATCACCAACATTGTATTCAAAGGGTCTCACCTTTTTATCAAAATACTTTTTAATTTGTTTCTTGGACCGCCCTGAGTTTTGTGCTACAAAGATATTAATTTCCCTTATATGGTCAGCTACTGTTTTCACCCAAGTTTCAGTAATTGCCCGTTGTAAAATAGGGGATGCAGTGGGGAGTAGTGAAAGTCCAGTGGTACGCATAAGTCTACCAGTCATTGCTTCATAAGGGCTGACCCCTGTGGTAGAATGAGGAGTAGATCTTATGGCCATTAAACAAAATGGTAAAACATCTTTCCAGGTTGTAGGTTTCCCTGAGCAAAACTTTGTAAGCATTGTTTTAATGGTGCAGTTTCCCCTTTCCACAGCTCCAGATAATTGCGGGTGATAAGCAATAGGCAGTTTATGCTTAATATCCAGCAATTTCTGTAGCTGTGTGACAATTTGTCCTGTGAATGATGTGCCTCTGTCACTGTCCACTACTTTTGGAAGTCCCAAGCTTGAAAACAATTCAAAGAGTAAAGTTTTAGCAGCTGTAAGGGCTGTCTGATTTTTAGTAGGGAATGCTTCAATCCATATCAATCACTACAAGGCAATATGTATATCTACCTGGTGTTTTTGGAAGGGGCCCAATGAAATCAATTTGAATATGGGTCCATGGCCCATCTGGAGGGGGTGCTTATCTTAAAAATGACTTGTTTGTGCAAGGGGAAGGATTTACTTGCAAACAGGGGAGGCATGTCGAGCATTTAAGGTTAACATCCTCTTTAATTGAAGGCCACCAAACAGAATTCAATATTTTTGCTAGTGTTCTATCTGCAGAGTAATGACCACCAACAGGGTGAGAATGAAAAAATTTAAAAAATTCATCAGCACAATCAGGAGGAACACACACCACAGGAGAACCTACATTCCTTGTGTACATGAGAATAGAATTGTGACCCATATCTGACATTAATGTGGTACTATCTGCCCATTCAGTTGGCATTGGTGCAGGCTGTCCTGCAACATGCCATTCCCTAACAACCTCATAAGGAGAATAAGATTTCTGCAAGGAAAGCAAGTCAGGTGGTGTAGTCACTTGTAGGGCAGAAACTTCAATGGCTCTGGGAGTACTCCTCAAATCAGCCTGCTTTTCAGCTTTCTTTGCAGCTTGATCTGCCAAACTGTTTCTCTCTGAGTGCTCAGTACCTTTTGAATGACCATTAACCTTTATGAGTGCACATGGGAGTAATCTATGTTGTAGCAAATTCCAAATATACCGTAACAAACTAGCATGCACTAACAATTTTCCATCTGAGGATCTGAACTAATTATGCACATACAAAGGTAACATTGTGAGAGTGTTTACCACATAGGTGCTGTCACTAAAGATATTAATTGCAGTTTCACTACATTCCTCCAATGTGCAAGCAATCGCTGCTAGTTCTGCATACTGTGAAGAATGCGGGAGACAAGAATGCATGATTACGCTATTAGGTAATATAATGGAAAACCCTGTGTATGCTTTGCCCTGGTCATGATAAGAAGACCCATCACAATACATATTCAACCCTTGCACTGGTGTGTCTGAGATTGGGTTGGGTGGAAGGGTAAGGACAGAGGAAAGGGGACATTCATGTGGTTGTCCTTGGTAAAGAAGCAAAGCTGGTAGAAGGGTTGTGTGCTTTGGCGTGATGTCCAGATCTCTCTGCATTAACATCAATGTCCATCTCGAGAGTCGGGCAGAAGAAAGAGTAGTATCCCCTGGTTTTAACAATAAGTTCAGCGGACTGTGAGGGCTATGTATCATTAGGCTTTGCAGTCCAGTGATATATATGAAGTGTTGCATAGCCCAGAAAGTAGCCAGAAGGTGCCTCTCACAAGCCGTATACTTCTGTTCCACAGGTGTCAGAACTCGAGAAGCATAAGCAATTGGGCGCAGCTTATTATACTTTTCTTGGCATAAAACAGCAGCTAAGGCAATGTCTGTTGCTGCTACTTCAAGATGAAAAGTCTTAGTAGGGTCTGGCGATATCAATGCAGTGGCTTCCATGACAGCTCTTTTCAGGTCATTGACAGCTTTTGTATGAGTCTCTTTCCATTCTGTTCTGATGGTGTCATCTGGTAAATCCTTCTTTAGCAGGTTATACAGAGGTTTAGCCATGTCAGCAAACTGTGGTATAAAGTCTCTTTGGTACTGGACAAGACCTAGACAAGACCTCAGTGATGTCTTAGACACAGGCAAATTTAGTCTCTGGATAATGTCCACTTTGTTCTGGTCAGGAAGCTTTCCTTCAGCTGTTATGGACATCCCCAAAAATGTGACTTAAGGCTGTCATTTTTTAGGATTTACTTTTAAACCAGCAGCAGCAAGCAATTCAAGCAACTCTGTCAGGAGGGCAAGATGTTCTTCTTCCGTCTCTGTGGCCAGTAGTAGGTCATCAACATACTGGAGCACGGCTGATGGTTTGGAGAAGGATTTTAGCAATGCTGCCATCTTTTTATGGAATATTGTCAGGGAATTATGGAACCCTTGTGGGATACATGTCCATGTTATCTGTCGGTCCCTCCATGTGAAGGCAAATTTATACTGCGATTCTCTCTCTAGTTTTATGCTCCAAAAGCCATTCGAATTGTCCAGTGTGGAGAATACCTTGGCAAAAGAAGGGATAAGGGAAAGAAGGGTAGGGGTTTCTCTGACAACTGGTGCACACGCAGGGGTTATGGAATTTAATTTTCTATAATCAACACATAAGCGCCATGATAAATCTGTTTTTTTTACTGGCCAAATTGGTGAATTTGTTTTTGATTCACACTCTCTCAATATACCTTGTTCTAATAATGAATCTATTGTTTGCTGAATAAAAGGCTCACAACCTTTAGGGAGGGAATATTGTTTTTGCGCACTGTGGGCACTACCAGGAATGACTTCCTCTCCTTCCATTCTACCACAATCATGTTTATGTTTGGCAAATGCATAATCATAACCCTGTATTATTTTTGACACTCTGGGGTCTATGTGTGTAGGTAAATCCAGTCTTTCCGGTTTCTTAATAGCATAGACTGCAGGAGAATCAGAAATAACACAATATTCACCTTTTTCCTTAAACCAAATTTCGTTACTGCACCATTATTCCTAAAAAGTCAGACCCTAGAATAGAAACAGATTCAGGTAAATTCATTAGGTATGCACTCAGATCAAAGGCATTATCCCTAATCCAGATTTTAGCATTTCTGGCCTCCACTGCTTCTGTCTGAGACCCTTGAAAGGCTTCTAGTATTATTTGTTTTCCTGTGGATAGAGGGTGTAAATGAGGTTGTTTAGTGTGAATAATAGATACAGAGGCACCAGTGTCAATCAACATCTTCTGCTGTGGGCCTCTTTCCACAGCAGCAGTGATTATAGGCCCATTGCATCTATCCCGCCCGAACTCCACAACAGGTGAGAGAGATGCAACAGATCCCTATGCAGAGGGACTGTGGCCAGCAATCTGATTAGTAACTTGGACTGCTTTCATTTTTTCCATGTCTTTACTCATTCTATCCAATTCTTGCCTCAGTTCTGCATACACTGAGGTCATTGGCATATCAGGTGCTTTTGCTTTTGAAAAACAACAGTTTTTGGAAAAATGACCCACCTGACCGCATGTGAAACATTTAAAGTCTTCTCCCTTTACTAAAGGTCCTTGGTTTTTATTTGAAGGCTTATAATGATACTGACTATATCTATTTTGTGGTGATGGCCCTTCTACTGCAGAAATTCTGCCCCTGCTAGATTTATTTTGGTCTTTAAGAATTGCTTCAGCCCTCTTCAAGCAATTCAAGATTCTTGGAAACTGATTCTGAGGTGATACAGATAGACCCACTAATCTATGAATCTCAGGACATGTTCTATTTAATAATGCTTTCTTAAAAATTTCATCATTCTGACTTCCTTGTGTTTCTGCTGGAAGAGTTAACTTATAAAAAGCATATAATCTTTCTATATACCCCTGAACTGACTCTCCTTTCCTTTGAGTACAATTACCAAATGCTGAGTGGTGATCAGCTTCATCTAAGCCAAGTGATTTTAACAATTCTTCCATGAGTTGTTGTTTTGTTCTAGGATGAACAAACACAGCTGGGGAAAGACTAGATTTTTATGAGCTGTTCAAACTGGCAACAATAACATCAAATGTATCTACTTCATTAAAATTTCTGTGAATTTTATCAAATTGTTCTAATTTTAACAATACTTCTACGGGGTCACTCCCAAAATCAATATGTCCCAGTTATTTGCTAAGGGAATGTATTTCAGTACTAGTGAAAGGCCTCGATATACTTGTTTCAGAAATTGCCAGTCCTTGGGAATCCCTTTTGTACTCAATGGAAACAGGAGCCATTTGCAATGGCATACTATCCTTATTCTCTCCTCTAGAAAACATATTTTTAATAATGTCTCCTGGTTTCCTATACTTAATGCAGCTGCTGCATTTGCAGTGGCCTGTAGAGATTTTATAGTCATATTTAACTAAGATATTTTCGATTCTAGCGATGGTTTCTGTACATTTACTATTTTATACTGCTCTGCAATCCATTTTGCAGCAAAAATAAGGGCTGTTTTTCCTTTTGACTTGGACATTTTTTTCTCATTAATAGCATTTGAAACATAAACAGTAGCTTGGAACCACGGGTCTGATGCATCAACCATGGACTTTATAATAGCTTCAGGGTTAGCAATTTAAGAAATCTTTTTCATTAGACCCTCCATTATTTATACAAATGTCTTACTTTCACAATTAACTTTGGAAAGAGGAAATAAATGAAAAATTAAATGTACCAGCTATATAAACCAACAGCTTATGCAACTACACAACAGAAGTTTAAACAGAACAAAAATACTTTATAATGTAACCACTTATATTAACTATCTCAAATACAGTTCATTCACCAGTAAACCACGCTTTGTTTTAGTTCAACAACAATACCCTTATTAGCACTTCTATTCATGTAAACAAAAGCTAATGTTTATCCCAAAACAACAGATGTAACTTTACTGAAACCTGTGAAAAGACTACACAACCCAAGCATAGCAACCATATAATTTAAACCAAATTATTTCCTCACCAGTAAATGACATGAAAATTTGTTTAAGCACAGAAATAATATTCTTATAAATATGTTTTAAATATCATAACATATCTCTCCTGGCAGGCTCGCCAACTGTAAGAAATTAAAGGGTAATTTCTAGAGATTCTATTCTTTTGAGAATGATTGACAAAAAAAACACACCAATAAGATTTATGAATTAACATATATTTATATATTTCTGTGCACAAAAACAAATAATAATACAAGAACGTGTGGGAAAACAAAGTAACACAAAAACAAATAATCACAAATGTAAAGTTTTATGAAATAACAAAATATAAACAAAATATATCCTATATATTTATATATAAGCACAATTAGTTGATATTTAATGGCTGGCTCCTACAAAAAGAAAACACCTAAATTATTTTTAACCCTTCAAGATGAAAGAAAAACAGCAAACATTTCCCCACTATCCAGATAGAACAAAACATGAATTAATATATATATATATATATCATCAGTATACAGCAATAAAGAAAACAGTAATTAGTATTTTTACCCCAATATATATATCATCAGTATAGAGGGAGAAAGAAAAATAATTAGTCTTCAATCAGACATGCAATATAATAACCCTGCGTGGATCAAAAATATTGAGGGGTATAGTTACCACCTATGGTCTACTGGTCACCTCAGAACCTCTCTGTGAGGGATCTCTATGTCCCCTCTTCTTCTGCCATTGTGAATTTAAGCTGTTTTTTTATATGATATTTGGGCTGTCTTCCCCCCCCTTTAAATCTTAATTGGATCTGTTGACAGAGTAGCCTCTTCTGACTTTCTCGCACTCTTAATCAATAGATCTCTTTAGTCAACTGTACTAAAACAATTACCATTTTCATTGATTATCTTCTCCACGGGTGGTGCCCTGTATTTATGTGAATAGACCACATATATCTTGTCTATATGACAGATGTGAGAATTGCAACTATGTGTTTTTCTCACCCCTTTGATGTGTTTCTTTTGGAATTTAACCCGGGAATGACTGACTGACCTCTTAATGACATTTATATATCTACACACACACACATCTCTATATATATTTATATATATATATATATATATATATATATATATATATATAAAGGAAGAGAGAGAAAATAATAACATAAACACAATGTATTGTAGGCCAATATGTATGACCTATTTCTTATACAGGTCTCACATTTCCAGGGAGTTCATTATAACTTTCTCAAGTCTGTTTATTCTCACAAGAAGAAAGTAAACGTTTCTGTAACTTTAAACTGTAGGGACCCTGCACCTGTTACCCACCTCTTACCTATGAAGATCATGTCATCAGGATACTGAGTAACTTCTGGCCAATTGTACCCTGTAACATGGCATAGCTGGGATTATGATCTCATCCATCCTGGGTTACAGGGAGATAGCCATGGTCCTGAGGATGGTGGGCATTAATACTTCTCTATGAAATTAGATATTTGTACCACATTATCTGGTAATAATCTGGACACACACAGACAACTATGTAACCATGTAACTATGTAAGTACCTATACAAACACAAACACAGACAAGGTCCCCCCCAAGAGACACACAAGATCCTCCCAGCAGGCAAAACCACTAAGCAGCGCTGTCACAACTAGCTCTGCTTTGGGCTTAAAAAGGCTAAGAAGACTAATCCTCCCCACAGGTTGTTAGGATCTTTTGATCCCCTCACAAAGGAGAGGGTAGGACTAATCACCAATTTCTCCAGACCAGGTTGCAGAGTTCTGGACAAGTTACTCGGTACCAGGACAAGTTGCAGAAATTAAATTCTGATTAAGAAAAATAATAAATGTCTCAATATTCTCAATACAGCCTGTCTCTTCTTCCCCCCAGGTGCCAAGGAGTCTAGATTCCTGGCTAACAGTTAATTGCGGAAATATCTGGGCACAGCATGGGATAGTTGTCTGGGTGAGAGATATGTGTCTTTACTCCTAGTGGACATCTTGGAACCTTGCAGCCTTATTAAAATTGGGATTCAGTAAATTTAAAAGAGCTCTATTTAAGCACACAGCATATTTTTTTTACAAAAGTTTTTAGTTAGTGAAGACCTTGCTTTTGGATAGAAGTTCACTAACTACAAACTTCTGTAAAAAAAAAATTCTGTGTGCTTAAATAGAGCCTTTTTAGATTTACCAAATCACAATTTAATAAGGCTGTTGGTGTTCAAGGTAAAAAATACCTGGACAGGGATCCTACTATGCAGGAACCTTAGTGGACTGTAGTGAGGTGGGCTAACAGACTTGAGGTACCTCTTGCATGGGGACAACAGAGTGACAGGGCCCTTTGGTTTCATGGGACTGTGTGGTTTGTTTTACCCATTTTCTAGCTGACCTCAATATCTTTATTGAGTCAAATGGAAGCTAAAATATTTGTGATTGGTCTGGGGTGTACTTACTTTTCAGGGCTTACCGGGACTTCCATAAGAATACTAGACTGTCAGACTACTATTAGATTGCATGGGGGGTCACGAACAATGACTAAGATGAATTATTTTTTTTAATTTGTGGTTAACCACAAAATAAAGTATCAAAAGGGTATAACTTGCACTTCACACCACTTAAACTTTTTCTATTGAAACAAGTGTTCCAACTGCTGGTTTGACAACATCGATTATTATACTTGATGTCTTTATCATAATTTTTGTAGCCCCCATATACGTTTATGAAGCTTAATCTATAGTTTGAGTGAGTTCTAGTCCCCTAGGGGCCATAGCCCTGCCTAGGACTGGCTACTGGTGGTACTGGTAGCCCTTAAAGTTGTAACTAATGCCAACATTTTGTTATTGGCCAATGTAACTGTTAAACCTTAAACCACATTCTGAACATACAATACATGCTGAAAAGTTACAAAAACTATCCTGAGACTTGTAGGCCCTAGTCTAGGTATGGCTCTTGGAAGCCCATGGTTCATAATCATGGCCTAAGGCTCAAAAGTGCGCAAAAACATAGTGACAAAATAGTAACAGTCCTTTACTGCAAGTCTCATTGCCATTGTAATAGCCCTTGTGTTGGTAGCCACATTGGCTAGTGTCCATCTAAAGGCAAACATTCACAAAAAGCGTCCACAAGTCCAGGGGTTCATGACAAGGACCAGGACCTCTGCAGCATTTAAATATTTTAAATTCCCAGCCACAAATTCTTAAAGGTCACTCGGCACACTAATGGTAACCCCCATGCTGCCATCCTCCAGGACCCTCATGACCCAAAGTCTAAGCACTACACTACACTAATCACCCTAACCATACCCCATTAACCCTAACTAAACCCCATCAACCTCAACTGTCCCCGTTTAACCATAACTGTGCCTATTTAACCCCATCTAGTTCTATTTAACCCCATCTCCTATAGGGCTCTATAAGACCCACATATGCCTCTATTTAACCCCATCAGTCCCATAATGGTCTATAAGGATACTTATGGGACAATGAAAACACTAATATTAACCCCATAAGTGCCATTAGGGTCCTCCAGGACCCTCATGAAACTAAGTACAAACATTATCCCCAATAAACCAATAAATCTAAAACACGCCCCTAACTAATGTACCCCACTCCCTTTCCTATAAGCCCCTCTACAGAACCTATTAACCCCTCCCCCTCCCCTACATAACACCTACCATAACCTATTGACCTACACTACCTACCTAATAACCTATTAAACTCCCCAACACCCCACTAGTTACCAAAAAATAACAAAACCTAAATTAAAGAAAATAAAAAGCACCATTATAAAAAATAACAAAACCTAATTTACACAAAATAAAAAAGCACCACAACAGAATATAAAAAAGAACTACTCGCATAAAATGCAAGAACAAATAAACACATCCCATTACAATGAAACAAAAACCCACACTCAGAAATTAAATAAAGTTACAATTATACCCCTAACAACATACAATAATACCCCTATCTAAATACATTAATACCCCTAACTACATACATTAATACCCCTAAATGCATACAATAATACCGCTAACTACATACAATAATACCCCTAACTACATATAATAATACCCCATCTACATACAATAATACCCCAACTACATACAATAATACAACTAACTACATACAATAATACCCCTAACTACAAACAATAATACCCCATCTACATACATCAATACCCCTAACTACATACAATTAAACCCCTAAATACATGTAATAAAAATCCCAAAATTTTACCTAAAATAGTCCCCCTCACTAAACCTAGAATAGGGAAAGTAATCCCAACAACCTTGCTAAAATGTTCCTCCAGCGACGACGGTGTTCTGGCCTTCGTCCCTAGCATAAGGGCCATTTCTTCATGGCCGCAGGTCCGGCACCCCTACAAGAAAAATAAACATTACAATTAATAAAAATCAGAAGATGCAGATGCCTTCAGCCAATCACAATGGGATGCATCCCATAGGGGTGTATCTCATTCTGATTGGCTTAAGGGAATAGTGCCTTCTTATTGGCTGTTGTAACTGTCAATCAGATTGAAGCCAATCAGAAGGCGCAGATGCCTTCAGCCAATCACATTTGGATACACCCTGTGGGGTTGTATCCCATTCTGATTGGCTGAAGGTGGCCATGAAGGATGGGCGCTTATGCAAAGGCCAGACAATCATCGCCGTCGGAGGGGCATTTTAGCAAGGTTATTGGACTTATTAACCTATTCTATGTTTAGAGAGGGGGGTTGTTTTAGGTCAGATTTAGGCATTTTTATTGTATAAATTTAAGGTTTTAATTGTATATAGATAAGGGTATTAATGTATAAAGATAGGGGTATTATTTTATGTAGTTAGGGGTATTAATGTATGTAGTTAGGGGTATTAATGTATATAGATAGGGGTATTATTGTATGTAGTTAGGGGTATAATTGTAACTTTATTTTATTGCTGGATGTGGGTTTGTTTTATTGTAATGGGCTGTGTTTATTTGTTCTCATATTTTGTTTTTTATGTCAGTAGTTCTTTTTTATTTTCTGTATTGTTGTGCCCTTTTTTATTTTAGGTAATTTAGGTTTTGTTATTTTTTGTAATGGTGCTTTTTTATTTTCTGTAATTTAAGTTGTGTTATGTTTTGTAATTGGTGAGGTGTTGGGGGTTTAATAGGGTGTTAGGTAGGTAGTGTAGGTGATAATAGGTTGGGTTAGGTGTTAGGTAGGTAGGGGAGGGATTAATAGGTTAGGGTAGAGGGGATTAATAGGATAGGGAGAAGGGGGGGTTCATTAGTTAAGGTGGTTGGTTTAGATTTATTGGTTTATTGGGGGGAATAGTGTAGAGTCAGGATCAGTACCCCAGCAGCAAAGGTTAATGTGGGGACTCTCCGCAGTAAAGGGGGGTTAATGTTAGTTCCTGCGGTGGTACTTACAGTACCCTGCGGCATGGGAGTAACCATTAGTGTGCCGCAGGCCCTTTGAGGACCCATGGTGGGGAATTTCAAAGATTTAAATACTGCAAGGGTCCCAATCAGGACCCCTGCATTATGGGGTTATTGTGGGGACACTGCGGGGGCCCAAATGGGGACCCCCAGCATTAGGAGGGTTAATTTTATGTGCCGCCAGGTTACTTACAGTACCCCCAAGGCCGCAATTACGCAATAGTGTGTTGCGGGCCTTTTAAGGTCCCGCAGCAGGAAAGTAAAATTTTTAAATGCAGCGGGGTTTCCAATCAGGACCCCCACTGCAAGGGTTAATGTAGGGACACTGCAGGGCTATCGATGTTGGGGGTTTAATTTTATGTGCCCGGGGGGACTTGAAGTACCCCCGCGGCCATGGTTTACAGTTTATCTGACACGGGGGTTCCGATTGGGACCCCCGTGGCAAGGGTTAATTCTGGGAGACATCGGGGTCCAGATCAAGATCCCTGTAGTATGGGGATTTATTGTGGGAGCATGGGGGAGCTTTAAGGTCTGTAGGGAGGCTCTTGGCCACGAGCAGGGGGCTCTTCTGCTGCTTACACAGCAAAAGTAAGGGCTTTTGCAGCTCCGTTGGCGCGTTACACGCTAGTTTGTGGGGGACTTAATAGCATAATTGGAACATAGTGGGACACATCAAAGGGTTGCGTTTTGCGATGTTCCACATTGCACTAAACATAGGTATTTTTCTGCCAACCTGCGTTCTAACATACAGTTTGCAACATAGAGGTTTACAAGGCTAATTTAATAGCATCCAGCCCTTCCTTTTTCACTATGGGCTACTTTTTAAAATGTAGCCCTAATTTAATGCGGCTGTTAATCTTTGATTAATGTTAATTTTTGTAGTGGTGGAGAGCGGAGATGAGGAGAGAGGAGAAGAGGAAAGGTAGAGCTGGTGTGCTGTTGCTCATTATAATAGGCACATCTAGCTCAGGGTCAAAGGTGGAGGGGCTTGATTCCAGGGGGTGGTAGTGCAGAGGAGGGACAGGCCTCAGGGTCAGATAAGGGAGTGCAGGATCCCAGTCCACAGTTCAGAGGGCAAGATGCTGTGGCACACACTGGGCACCTAGCTACAGACACGAGGAGATGGTGGTCCTCCTCTGTGCCATTTGCATGTGCCCCACCCTCCTTGTGGGCGAAGGGAAGCTAGACCCGGGTCCAGGGCTCAGGCTGGGAAGAAGGTAGAAGCCCCACTGGGCCACCACTCTTGTCCCCTCCTCACCAAGGACCTCTATTCCAGGGTCCACCACTGGAGGCAGCTATTTGGAAGATGCTGGCCCTCATGCCACACTCATGGAGAGCAAAAGTGGGATCCAGGCCAGTATTTCCTTTAACCACGCATGGTTAGTGGACATCCTGATGAGGCAGCATAGGGAGGTGAGGAGACAACAACTCATGTTGGAGTCCTACCTAGCCGTGCTGCTAAGGAACTGAGTGAACCAGTGCCACTATTCCAGGTGAACATTGATGCTTCACGGTGCGCTCTGGTTTCAAGAACCCCCTCGTCCATCCCAATGGCCTTCCCAACCCAACTGCAGCCTGGATGTTCCTTGCCTCCCGCAATACATCCATCACCTCCAGTACTGCTGCCTCCGGGGGGTTGCCTGCCCTGCAATTCCCCCCCCCCCTCTTTTAGGGAGAAGGCGGCCACTCTGTGCCAAGGCGGAGGAGGATGTAGGGGCTGCACATATTTTGGACTTTCTCAACAGCACTCCTCAGTGACAATCTATTGATCCAAATGTTAACATAATCTAACCTGGCTACAGAGTATTGGATCGTAGCCTATGTTATGGTGATATTTTTTAAGCAGCTGGCTACCTACCACCACATGGTCCATGATCCTCCTCTCTGTGGACACGTAGGGTTCTGTTTTACATTTCACCAATTGATGGTCACTGAGGAATGCCATTGAGAAGAGATGCTGCAATCTTTTTCAAACCCTTATTCTGTATTATATTTATGTTTTATTTTTATTTTAGGCACAATTCAGGCCCATGGATGCATCTTCTTCATCTATAAGCATTGTTCAAAATATGGAGTAATAGTAATATATTCACAATGGCTCTCAGATAGAAATTCCTTCCTAAACATGTTGCTCCGACTACAGTATATTAATTAAATCATATATCCCGATTCATAAGACAAGATTGTTGTTAGGTTAAATTTAGACAAATACAGCTATGGCGGTGGACCTGCAAAGTTTCCCAATGGCATGTTAATCAAAGCCAGCATTAAAATATACACTAGTGAAGTATGTGGATCCTCACCTCAATATCAGTATAAGTGCTATGCACATTACTGGTTACTTTGATTAAATGGAGTCATTTATGATGATCCTTTTTTTGTAATCAGATCCTGGTTACAGTGGTGTAGTGATCCTTTGTGACCCTAGCAGATGCAATGCATCATTATAATGCAGTATTGCATTGCACCTTTTAGGTATCCCCTTGTTCAAAAAAAGCTTCACATCACACCCATGATAGAGATGCACAGCTGTATACATTTATGAGTGTGCTCTGGTTATAAAATAAAGTTTTGTTATACCGTTATCAATGTTTCTGTGTGTTTTCAATGGTTGGGGTTTTGGGACATAAACATACATCACTTTTCTGTCACATTTATATATCTGTAAACTAATAAGCCCTAGTTACTATCCAAAAGATTGTTATTTGAACATGGCAGCTTGTTACAGTGACACAGGCATTGTTTCCAAGTGTTTCCATGTATTAGTCATCACTACTTTAGGTTTGATTCCTCCAACCTAGCAGAGGTAGTGGGCTTCCTGCTGATGCAGCATAGGGAGGTGAGGAGACACCAACTCATGGTGGAGTACTACCTAGCCACGGTGCTCAAGAACTCGGAAACCAGAGCGTGAAAGATGCTATCACCTATCACCACCTAGAGTACTTTGCAAAAGTATTCTCCCCCCTTGGCATTTTTGTATTTTGTTGCCTCACAACCTGGAATTAACATGGATTGTTTTAGGATTTGCATCATTTCATTTAAAGAACATGCCCACAACTTTTAAGATTTTTCTTTTTTTATTGTGAAGCAAACAACAAATAGGACAAGATAACAGAAAAAAGTCAATGTGCAAAACTATTCACCCCCTTAAAGTGAATACATTGTAGATCCATCTTTTGTGGCAATCACAGCTCCAAGTCACTTTGGATAAGTCTCTATGAGCTTACCACATCTTACCACTGGGATTTTTGCCCATTCTTCCTTGCAAAACTGCTCCAGCTCCTTCAGGTCGGATGGTTTGCGCTTGTGAACAGCAATCTTTAAGTCTGACCACAGATTTTCTATTGGATTGAGGTCTGGGCTGTGACTCAGCCATTTCAACACATCTACATGTTTTCCCTTAAACCACTCAAGTGTTGCTTTAGCAGTGTGTTTGCTGTCATTGTCCTGCGGGAAGGTGAACCTCCATCCTAGCCTCATCAGCCAAATCACGCACATAGTGGTACTGGTTTTGCTCAAGAATATCTCTGTATTAAGCACCATCCATCTTTCCCTCAACTCTGACCCGTTTTCCAGTCCAGGCTGCTGAAAAACATCGGGATGGTGTTCTTTGGGTAATGTGATGTGTTGGGTTTGCGCCAGACATAGCCTTTTCTTTGATGGCTGAAAAGTTAAATTTTAGTCTCATCAGACCAGAGCACCTTCCTCCATACATTTTCGGAGTCTCCCCCATGCCTTTTTTTACAAACTCAAAACGTGCCATTTTGTGTTTTGCTGAAAGTAATGGCTTTCTTCTGGCCACTCAGCCATAAAGCCCAACTCTGTGGAGTGTACGGCTTATTGTTGTCCTATGTACATATACTCCAGTCTCTGCTGTGGAACTCTGCAGCTCCTCTACGGTTATCATAGGTCTCTCTGCTGCCTGTCTGATTAATGCCCTCCTTTCCCGGTCCGTTAGTTTTAGTGGGCGGCCATCTTTTGGCAGGTTTGCTGTTGTGCTATGTTCTTTCTATTTGGTTATGGTAGCATTTGATGGTGCTCCTGGGGATCATCAACGATTTGGATATGTTTTTATAACCTAACCCTGACTTCTACTTCTCAACAACATTGTCCCTTACTTGTTTGGAGAGTTCATTGGTCTTCATGGCAGTGTTTGGTTAGTGGTGCCTCTTGCTTAGGTGTTGTGTCTGTAAGTAATGACAGATCATGTCACACTTAGATTGCACACAGGTGGATGTCATTTCAGTAATTATGTGACTTCTGAAGGTAATTGGTTGCACCAGAGCTTTTTTATGGGCTTCATAACAAAGGGGGTGAACACATACGCACATGCCAATTTTCTGTTTTCTATTTCTAAAAAAATAGTTTTATGTATAGATTTTTATCAATTCACTTCACCAACATAGACTGTTGTGTTCTGATCCATCACATCAAATTCAGATTAACAAAACATTGAACTTAAGGCTGTAATGTAACAAAATAGATAAAAAGTCAAGGGGGTGAATACTTTTGCAAGGCACTGTAGGTCTTACTAATGGACCAATTCCCTTTTTTGTTCTCCTCCTCCCAGCAGTGCCACAACTCCCACCACCACCAGGCCCTTTCCCACCACGAGTGAGCCAATCTCCAGCCGGGCCACAGCCCCTCCCCACTGGACCACTACTCCTGTCCAGGTAGTTATCATAGAGCGGGGGCTTGGTGAAAATGTAAGATTCCCTGTGATGGCTCTATATGAACTCTGTTATTTATTGTGGATATCCAGTTTGGAGTCTGAGTGAGATGTAGAATCGAGAAAACAGAGTTAATGTGGAGATACTAAATAGATACATTTACCTCATTAAAAGGCCGCCCTCTGCAGCCCGCATAGACCTCAGTAGAAGTGAAGTGTCAAACGTGCGTCAGGTTTTCGGAGGCGTGCGTGTCGTACAGAATGTCTCTCAGACAGGGAAGCAGACACGAAGCTGAATGCTCTCGGTTAGAGAGATTTCTGAATTCCCTATTTAATTTAGGACCATTTGTTGCCCATAATAAATATTCAATATCTTGACTTATAACTCATGTGATCTGAGCAGATTATGCTACAATATAATATTTCAGCAATTTTGTCACTGAAAAACCTTCTTTAGGTTGTGTAGGTATATCATTTATTTATATATTATCTTTTACCTATCCAGATACATTTATTAAATCTTTTTTGTGAGGCCTTTAGATCAGCAAACAGGCAAAAATTAAAATAATATAATATGCTGGGTAAAGCATACATTTTTTAATGTATGAATGTGCCCCAACCTAATATATGATTTTTGGAGCAACTTTACTGATATTTTTTCAGTTTACGTATTACTAAAGGACAGTCCATTTTATACACATGATCAGAATATAATGGAATATTTACATCTAGATAATGGATATATTACGATTTCCATTGAAACTCACAGTTAAGATGAAGTCGTTTTTGGGTTACTGGTGATATATTAAGACTTAATGCTTCCATGTCCTTATTATTCATTTGTAAGCAAGAACACTTAGTAAATTGTTCAATGTCTCAGCCCTTGAGTATGATTTAAGGTAAAAGGGCACATTCTTCTTCACTAAAATCAATGGATCTTCTCTTCGGGTCATGGAAACGTGCCAATCCATAAATATCGGCATATAAAGAAAAACATATAAAAGCAATTTTAAAAATTAAAAGATTTTATTTTACATGATTTTATCCCCCTGTATTATGGTGCAGAGACAGGGGGTATTTAATTAGTTTTTTTTTAATAAAATTCTCCTAGTAAAATGTTATTTTACAAGAATAGAAATTATTTTCAGATCAGTACTTTTTAATACACTTAAGGATATTAGTAAATTAGAGTCTTGATTATGCAACCTAAATGGGACTGACTGCTGTTTGAATAACCAACATAATGAATACAGAGGAAACGGATGGTAGAAAGATTAAACAAATTGTAGATTAGTAATACAGTAAGTGCAGAGCAAAATAAATACTAGTTTTAGACTTTATTGTTGGCAAAGTGTATCTGATGAAAGAGTAATTATATCAAAGAGGGAAAACTGCACCAGGATCTCAAGCTCAATATTATACAATGGGGCGGTTGGATAAACCAGAATATTGTCAGATAATCGAGACTCTACTGTATAACCAAACATAATAAACATCTATAATCATAAACACATCTCATGTAAATGTATAAAAACTCATGCATCACGTCCTGAGATAATATTCCAGTCACTCTCCAGGCTTCCAGGATTGAGACCCATATGAGCCTATGACATAGCGCATATAACTCTTTATGTTGTGAGTTTTCTGCAAACTGTTCTACTTTACTCCCATGTTTGATTGTACTAGACTGCTGCTAGCACTGTACAAACATACATGAACACAATAAATAAATACATCTGTTAAGTTTGAATGTGTGATTCTAGCATTAGCTTAGACAATTCATCCCTGTAATCTTATGTTTAGCTGAAGATCACAACCTAAGGTTTGTGTATTTTCAATATAAGTTTTCTAAGTGCTGTTATCAGTTCCTTATTTCTTAAACTGTAAATTAACGGATTTAATAATGGAGTAATCGTTGTGTAAATGACAGATATTATTCTTTCTCCAATATCATGGTGAGTTGGAGCAGGACGAAAGTAGGCGAAAAAAAGAGTTCCATAAAAGATAGAGACAACAGTCAGGTGTGAAGTACAAGTAGAGAAAGCTTTATGTTTCCCTTCCTTTGTCGGGATCTTCAAGATCAACCTGAATATGTGCATGTATGGGATATAAGTTACTCCGAGGGCAAAAAGTCCTATAGTTACAGTTGCAAGGCACAGATTAAGTATATTTATAAAAATGTCGGTGCATGAGAGCTGTAATAACAGAGGGAGGTCACAAAAAAAAACCATAAATAATATTTTCTCCACAAAAAGTCAGTCTAAGTGTACCAATGGAGTATATAAAAGCATTGGTAAATCCAAGCACCCATGCACCCAATGCCATCAGGATACAAAGTTTAGAAGACATAATAGAGGTGTAACGAAGAGGTTGGCAAATGGCGACATATCTGTCGTAGGACATCACAGCCAGCAAGAAGAGCTCAGCACTTACAAACATTAGGAAAAAAAACATTTGTGTTACACAAGCCATGCGGGAAATTGACTTCATTTTGGAAAGCAAGTCAACAATCATTCGAGGGACAGTGATAGTGGAAGACAAGGCATCAATACATGCTAGGTGGCCAAGAAAGAAGTACATTGGGGTATGAAGATGGTGGTCATACTGAATAAGAACTAGAATGACTAGATTCCCAGTCAAAGTGATCATATAAATAAGTAAAAATAGCACAAATAATATAGATTGAACCTTTGGGAAGTCAGAGAATCCGAGAAGGAAGAATTCATGTTCTACAGTTTGGTTCTCCAGACTTGTTACTCTATGCAAGTCCCTGTCTGTATTAAAAACTAAACAAAAAACAATTGATAATATTAGTGCTTAGGAGAGTATATGCAATCACAAATATAAATAAAGACATGATCTAAAATATTTGTAAGCAGTAAGGTGATGTCACAACATGGCACCAGCAGGCCCTGCAGGCTCTGGAACTCCCACTGGTTCGGTCCTCGTATTAGGTGTGTATGACTATCCTCAGTGACCACAGGCAGAGAAAAGAGATTCACTTTTGAAATTAAGATTAAAAGCCTTATAAATTAGCTTCCCTGAACTAACGAAATACATCATTGACCAGAAGTGACTGTATTAGGAATGGGTAAGAATTTTTTATAGGGTACTGAACAAAAGGCTAGTCAGACATTACACAGGAAACAACCCTTCCACATACCCAACTTAAACCTCCCAATGTGAGTCAGTGATGCCAGCAAGTCTCATCCCTTATCTTATTTCCCTTCTGTACTTGAACACTGGACTTAGGCATGTCTCTCACTCTGGGTGCAAGCAAGAGAAAACTTAAGAGGAATGGATTGCAGCTTAGCCAGGGTTCAGGTGGATTCTAGTTACTAGGTAGGGTACCATGTCCATGTCACAGGTGATATTAAGGTATGAAAGCTCTGACTCTGCTTGAGATGGGGAACCAGCAAGACCAATGAACTTTTATAGATTATTTTTTAACCAAGCTCTTTTTGGCATAGTAAAATAATGGTCAAGAAAATAATATATATATACTGTATATATATATATATATATATATATATATATATATATATATATTTATTTATTTAACCACAGAGAAGAGTTCCAGGTAGAAGTGATAAGAAAAATAGTTTCTATAACTTATCAGAGAGATGGATGGATTTTATTAGATATGTAAATATTACAGATTTGGACAATTTTTCAGTCACCATTTTTTCTCTTTTTTTCATTTTCTGTTTTTCTTGTTTTAGATTTGTGCATTATTGATGTTTTTAATAAAATTATTGTATGAGGATTTTAATATTTATTTTGCGATCTGTTTAAAAGTGTATGTTATTAAAATACATATTATCTAAATACACTATTACTATTATTTTGTAACATTTTTTCCTTTAGATGTTATGGTGATATAGCAATGAATTAATATAATAATCTCAGTGTTGTATTTACACAGAACATGATAAATGAAAGTATATTCTGTGATATAAACCTCTTTATTGTAACGCCGGGTGCAGGATTATAGGATCTAGTGACCTCAGATAGGACAATGTACAATAAATACAGACGTCTCATATCTGCCTTTTGTTATCTTCAGTCCCCTTCATGTTCACCTGTATCACTACACTCAAATTATAAGTTTTATTTACAAATATACTTTCAACTGTTTTTACAGGTAGAAAAATTGATTTGAATGACTTTCCTTATAAGATGAGCCTTTTAGACCCTGCTCCATTTTAGCCACTTTTGTTGAATTACTTCTATTTTTTTCATTATTGTTTGTAGATCTGGTCTCAGAACTGGGCTCAGTGTCTATGTCTATATTGACATTAATACTTCTCTCTTCCTGCTGCCAATTCCTCTTCCAACACCTCCAATCTTCCTACTTGCTTTTCCTGGGTTTTTGTTTATTTGCTTGTCTACTATTTAATCATTTGATATAATAAAACCCAAGTCCTTTTCCTCATCAGTTTCATCATCATTTTACCATTATGTAAATATTCTACTTTTGGGTTTTTGTGTATTTTTACATTTTGATTTCAGATCCCACATATGTGACCATTGCTTTAGTTTTAATAAATCATTCCACGTGACACCTCCTGGAATCTCTACCCTGTTACATATATTTGTGGCATTTGAAAACTTTCTCTTTTGCTAAAATAGAATAATTTATCAATCTCACTGATGTTACTTTATCATTGGAAGCTGGTACCAGAAAAGAGACGGGGAGGTGAGGATAAAATGCAACACTGTGGATAAAAGCCCAGGTAACTGGGTATCGGAATCAGAAAGGATCCAGTGACTTGATGTAGACACTTAGAATATTATCAAGAAACCAAACTGACTCCTAGATGATCAGTTTCAAATTCCTATAATTTCATTTGTATATGTGTCTGTAATGAACTATTTGTCGAGGGAATACCATGTGAAATGAAATTCTTACTTATAAGAACAAAATCATTTAGTTATGACATTTATTTATGTTTTGATTAAAATTAATATTCTAATATATTTTGTAAATATCTTGATAAAACATCAATATGATGATGTGCAACCCATAATCTTATGCTGAAAGTTTAACATCATTGACGAAAATCATTTTAAATGTTTTACATTTTAATAGAAATCTGAAGGAGCAACAGTCCCTCCATCCCACGTGGTCGTATCTCAGCCTAAATTATAAGAATTGTATTTCCTTGTTTGCATTTGATGTGATTAAATTAGTTTAAAATATTGCATAATTTTGCTATCACTAAAATGAACCCCATATCAGTAAGATGTCCTGCCCCCAGTAGAAAAGTCTTCAGACCCTAAGTCTATGATATAAGCCTAAATGGTACCTGTAGGTTGTCTTCAGTTCCAGCCTCTGAGTCCTTTTGTATAAAATATAATCTGTCGCACGTAGATCTGCTGCACAGGTTGGTTCCCTTTGGCAAAGTGTTTCTCTTATAAGACACAGATCAGCCTTAAATAGCTTACAAGTGCCTATTTCTTGAGACTTAATTAGAACATTGTTATTTCTGTTAGATCTCATGAGACGTATGTAAATATTCTCTAAGATTAGAAATTGCACATGTTAACCTCCTCTTATCTGAAAATCAGCTCAATTCAGGAAAATTGGAATTGAATTTAATGGTGGGGGGCCGCGGGGATCCAGGAGGAAAAATACCCAAACTTCACCAGAGGTTACCCACTTCTAGATTCCAGGATGTGACAGAAGTAGACAACTCATCACAGGCTGCTCCTCTATTCATTTCCAAACTCAGTAGGAATAAAACTCATAATGTACATAGGTTACAAAGTCATACATTTTATTTCCCTTGCTATCCATATTCTAAAGGACACTGTTGTGGAAAATAATAAATATGCATACCTTATTAAGTGTATATATACACATATTATACTTTTATTAACAAAAATTGTTCTTTTCCATTGTAGCCTATAAGGTAGGACGCAGTTTACTATGTATTACATGTAATTCTTTGTTATTATTTTAAAACTGTAAACAACTCCCCATTCTCATAATAATTTGCTCTCAGAAGACAATAGATACCCAAAACAATGTGTCCTTAAGAATCTAAAATCAAGGTTCAATAACACATTATTTTAGTGCAGGTTTGTGAAAGTGCAAGGTGATGTGCGCATAGATTGGGCTGGGTACGTGTTTTCATTATAATCGGCCCAAATATGAAAATAAATATTCATTGGTCTAGCGATGGGTTATTCCATGTTTTTGGGTGGGGGGGATGGATTGTGCCATTGTCTTATGTAAACAACAATAAAAGGCCATGATGTTTATTCATCCTTCGAATTCAGCAGACATTTTTATAGTGTGCTGTTGTGTTCCCAAGCTGCTTGTAAATAAATCAAATACAGTGCCTTGCAAAAGTATTCACCCCCCTTGGCATTTTTCGTATTTTATTGCCTCACAACCTGGAATTAACATGGATAGTTTGAGGATTTGTATAATTTAATTTAAAGAACATGCCCACAACTTTGAAGTATTTTTTCTTTTTATTGTGAAGCAAACAACAAATAGGACAAAATAACAGAAAAAAGTCAATGTGCATAACTATTCACACCCCTAAAGTCAATAATTTGTAGAGCCACCTTTTGCGGCAATCACAGCTCCAAGTCTCTTTGGATAAGTCTCTATGAGCTTGCCACATCTTACCACTGGGATTTTTGCCCATTCCTCCTTGCAAAACTGCTCCAGCTCCTTCAAGTTGGATGGTTTGCGCTTATGAATAGCAATCTTTAAGTCTGACCACAAATTTTCTATTGGATTGAGGTCTGGGCTATGACTAGGCCATTCCAACACATTTACATGTTTCCCCTTAAACCCCTCAAGTGTTGCTTTAGCAGTGTATTTGGGGTCATTGTCCAGCGGGCAGGTGAACCTCCATCCTAGCCTCAAATCACGGACAGAGAGTGGTACAGGTTTTGTTCAAGAATATCCCTGTATTTAGCACTATCCATCTTTCTCTTAACTCTGACCAGTTTCCCAGTCCCCACTACTGAAAAGCATCCCCACAGCATGATGCTGCCACCACCATGTTTCACTGTGGGGATGATGTTCTTTGGGTGATGTGATGTGTTGGGTTTGCGCCAGACATAGCGTTTTCTTTGATGGCCGAAAAGTTAAATTTTAGTCTCATCAGACCAGAGCACTTTTCTCCATACATTTTGGGGGTCTCTGAATCCGTAATTTGGTGAATTTGCTTGAAAAAAACCCCTAAGGAATCCAACTTGAAGTCTGCTATTATTGCTTTAATGATTAAAACCTACCAGGAGCATGCTGAAATGGGCTTCAGGAGTGTAGGCAGTTTGGACCAGGTGTTGTCCAAGGCCCTGGACAAAATGTGGATTGTGGAATGATTCATGTTTGATCTTGATTGAAATCTTTATGGGAACAAAGGGAAATTTAAAAGAGAGAGAATACCGGGATATGGAAAAATGTATTCAGTTGTGGAAAAAAGGGATTTCACAGAAAAGTGAGATAGAGAGTGTTAGAGAGAGTACTATGGAGGAAGGAAAAGCTTGTCCCACTAGTGCCCCACCTGCACAGTTATATCCTACTAGAGATGTCGCGAATAGTTCGCCGGCGGATTGTTCCCGGTGAACATAGCATGTTCGCGTTCGCGGCGAACAGCGAACATATGCGAGATTCGACCCGCCCCCAATACTTTATCATTGAGCAAACTTTGACCCTGCATGTCACAGTCAGCAGACACATTCCAGCCAATCAGCAGCATACACTCCCTTCCAGAGCCATCTACCTCATGGACAGCAGCCATTTTGGAATCATAACTAACTTGCAGTCTTACAGAGAGGAGGGAGAGTGTAGGTGATGCTGATTGAATAGGGAAATCAATAGCTAGGCAAGTTTATTCAGTGTCCAGTGCAGTGAGAAAGGACTCATCAGATCTCTGCTGTACACACCGCACCTCAAAAAGCCCTTTTTAGGGCTATAACATCAGTTTTTTTCTTTGTTTTTTTTTCTGTGTAATCTAATTTAATTTGCCTGTCTCCCTGCTAGCCCCTGCTTGCAAGTGTGTGTGTCAGGCTCACATCTTATACTGTGTGTGCACAACGCATACAATATAATATTTTTTACTTGTTGTCTACTTTTAAAAAACCCAAACTTTTATTTTCTTAAATCTAAGTGCATTTGCCTGACCGTCAATCAAAGTTCATTTGCTTGACCGCTACCCATAGTATGTGTCTTGCTTACAAGTACTGTGCCAAGTTCAACCAATCCAATCTATTTGGGGTACCAACAGTCCACATATAAAAAAAACAAACTTTTATTTTCTTAAATCTAAGTGCATTTGCCTGACCATCAATCAAAGTTCATTTGCTTGACCGCTAACCAGAGTGTGTGTCTTGCTTACAAGTACTGTGCCAAGTTCAACCAATCCAATCTAGTTGGGGTACCAACAGTCCACATTTAAAAAACCCAAACTTTTATTTTCTTAAATCTAAGTGCATTTGCCTGACCGTCAATCAAAGTTTATTTGCTTGACCGCTACCCATAGTGTGTGTGTCAGGCTTACAAGTACTGTGCCAAGTTCAACCAATCCAATCTAGTTGGGGCACCAACAGTCCACATTTAAAAAACCCAAACTTTTATTTTCTTAAAATCTAAGTGCATTTGCCTGACCGTCAATCAAAGTTCATTTGCTTGACCGCTAACCAGAGTGTGTGTCTTGCTTACAAGTACTGTGCCAAGTTCAACCAATCCAATCTATTTGGGGTACCAACAGTCCACATTTAAAAAAACCAAAATTTTTTTTTTCTTAAATCTAAGTGCATTTGCCTGACCGTCAATCAAAGTTAATTTGCTTGACCGCTACCCATAGTGTGTGTGTCAGGCTTACAAGTACTGTGCCAAGTTCAACCAATCCAATCTATTTGGAGTACCAACAGTCCACATTTAAAAAAAAATGACAGGCAGAGGCAGGACACCCCGCAGAAGCCGTCGTGGTCGTGGTGCTGTGATTCCCTTTGGCCCTACAATAATGCCCAGTGTTCAGAGGCCAGTTACCCTGAACTTGAAAAGTTCAGAGGACGTAGTTGACTGGCTAACACAGTACACCCAATCTTTTACAGCTTCCGCTTGGAACATTGACGCACCATCCTCCTCCAGCTTAGCTTCGGGCACCTCTCAAGTTACCACTCACCCGCCTGCCGCCACCACCAACACTAGTACCACAGCCAATTCAATTGATCAGTCAGAAGAGTTATTTACACATCAATTTGAAGAAATGAGTGATGCGCAACCATTATTGCCAGAGAATGTAGATAGCAGTGATATGTCTCAGTCAGGCAGCATTACACACATGTACGTACGATGTGATAATGATGATGATGTACCCGCTGCTGCTTTCTTTTTTCAGTTGTCATATACAAGTGAGGCGGGTGATGATGATGACGATGCGTCCGTGGATGTCACGTGGGTTCCCGCTAGAAGAGAAGAAGAACAGGGGGAAAGTTCAGATGGGGAGACAGAGAGGAGGAGGAGATGAGTTGGAAGTAGAGGGAGGTCATCGCAACGAGCTAGTGGCACAGTCAGACAGCATGCATCAGCACCTGGGGTCAGCCAGACCGCACGCCAATCAACGCATGCTGTTGCCACCACCAGAATGCCGTCATCGCCGAGCTCAGCAGTGTGGCATTCTTTTTGTGTGTCTGCCTCTGACAAGAGCGATGCCATTTGCAACCTTTGCCAAAAGAAACTGAGTCGTGGGAAGTCCAACACCCACCTAGGTACAACTGCTTTGCGAAGGCACATGATGTCACATCACAAATGCCAATGGGATCAACACATGAGTACAAGCAGCACACAAACTCAAAGCCGCCATCCTCCTCCTGGTCCAGCATCTTCATCCACATCAACCACTGCTGTCCTCCTTGCCCCCTCTCAACTATCCACCACTCCGTCTCTCGCCTCTTGCTGTTCCTGCTCATCTCCCCACTGTCAGGTGTCTGTCAAGGGCATGTTTGAGCGTAAGAAGCCAATGCCACAAAGTCACCCCCTTGCCCGGCATCTGACAGCTGGCTTGTCTGAACTCTTGGCCCACCAGCTTTTACCATACAAGCTGGTGGAGTCTGAGGCGTTCAAAAAGTTTTTAGCGATTGGGATACCGCAGTGGAAGGTACCCGGCCAAAATTTCTTTGCCCAAAATGCAATCCCCAACCTGTACTCAATTGTGCAAAAGGAAGTAATGGCATCTCTGGCACACACTGTTGGGGCAAGGGTCCATCTGACCACTGATACCTGGTCTGCAAAGCATGGTCAGGGCAGGTTTATCACCTACTCTGCGCATTGGGCAAACCTGCCAAGTATGGAATGCGTGGCTCTGCAGAGGAGTTGGTGACACCGCCACGACTTGCAGGCAGGCCTGCTGCCACCTCCTATACTCCTCCTACTCCATCCTCTTCCATAACCTCCTCAGCTGAGTCCTCTTCTGCTGCTGCATCTTGCTCCACATCAACGGCACCCCCCCAGCTCCCCAGATACTATTCCACATTCCGAATACGGCAGTGTCATGCCGTCTTGGGGTTTACTTGCCTCAAAGCAGAGAGTCACACCGGGCCAGCACTCCTTTCCGCCCTCAACGCACGGTGGATCAATGGCTGACTCCGCACCAACTAGAGATTGGCAAAGTGGTTTGTGACAACGGAAGAAATTTGTTGGCGGCATTGAATTTGGGCAAGTTGACGCATGTGCTGTGCATGGCACATGTGTGTAATGTGATCGTACAATGCTTTGTCCATAAATATCTAGGCTTACAGGACGTCCTGAAGCAGATCAGAAAGGTGTGTGGCCATTTCAGGTGTTCCTACACGGCCATGGCGCACTTTTCAGATATCCAGCGGAGAAACAACATGCCAGTGAGGCGCTTGATTTGTGACAGCCCCACACGTTGGAATTCAACACTCCTAATGTTCGACCGCCTGCTCCAACAAGAAAAAGCCATTAACGAGTATTTGTATGACCGGGGTGCTAGGACAGCCTCTGCGGAGCTGGGGATTTTTTTGCCACGTTACTGGACGCTCATGCGCAATGCCTGTAGGCTCATGCGTCCTTTTGAGGAGGTGACAAACCTTGTCAGTCGCACCGAAGGCACCATCAGCGACATCATACCATTTGTTTTATTCCTGGAGCGTGCACTGCGAAGAGTGCTGGATCAGGCCGTAGATGAGCGTGACGAGGAAGAGGAAGAGTTGTGGTCACCATCACCACCAGAAACAGCCTTATCGGCATCGCTTGCTGGACCTGCGGCAACGCTGGAAGAGGATTGTGAGGAAGAGGAGTCAGAGGAGGAATGTGGCTTTGAGGGGGAGGAGGAAGACCAATCACAACAGGCATCCCAGGGTGCTCGTTGTCACCTATCTGGTACCCGTGGTGTTGTACATGGCTGGGGGGAAGAACATATCTTCAGCGAGATCACTGAGGACGAGGAACGGGACATGACTAGCTCGGCATCCAACCTTGTGCAAATGGGGTCTTTCATGCTGTCGTGCCTGTCGAAGGACCCTCGTATAAAAAGGCTGAAGGGGAATGACCTGTACTGGGTGTGCACGCTACTAGACCCCCGGTATAAGCAGAAAGTGCCTGATTTGTTACCAAATTACCACAAGTCAGAAAGGATGCAGCAGGTCCAAAACAAATTAACAAGTATGCTTTACACAGCATTTAAGGGTGATGTCACAGCACAAGGGCAATATAACAGGGGAAGAGGTGAAAGTAATCCACCTCCCACAACCACGCCGGCAAGGACAGGACGTTTAAAAGACGTTTTGTTGATGGAGGACATGCAGATCTTTTTCAGTCCTACGCATCGCATCAGCCCTTCGGGATCCACCCTCAGAGACCGACTTGCCTTAACTGCAGATATCGACACTCTGAGGAGCGATGAACCCCTTGACTACTGGGTATGCAGGCTAGACCTGTGGCCAGAGCTATCCCAATTTGCAATTGAACTTCTGGCCTGCCCCGCTTCAAGTGTCCTGTCAGAAAGGACCTTCAGTGCAGCAGGAGGTTTTGTCACCGAAAAGAGAAGTCGCCTAGGGCAAAAAAGTCTAGATTGCCTCACCTTCATAAAGATGAATGAGGGATGGATCCCGAAGGGACTGACACTGGGCGATACATTCGACTGAAAAAGGCCTGATGAGATGAGCTGCCTTCGGCTAAAAATGGTCCACACGCTGCTGTATGATATCTGTGAATGCCGGATGACTTGCGTGAATTATCCGCCACCAACTAGGGTTCAAGAAGACGCAATGTTTTATGGCACTTTCTGCCTGGGGAACAAAGGTCAATTTTTCTGGCCGCTACAACAGCAGCGGCTGCAACAATATCTAATTTTTGAATTTAAATTTTAATGCCAGAAGGGGTACGGCATGTAATGGAAAAGAAAGCATATTGAACAGTCTTGCATAACACGCCAGTTGTGCAAAAATACATATTTACAATGAAGACATTTTGTTAAAATTAGGTGGCTAGGCCTTTTTTTTTTTACTTTTTTGGTTAATACATTTTCTTTTTTTTTACTGTGATTGCAATTTTTAAGAGAAACCTAAGACATGGTAAAACAGACAATAGTAAAGAGTATATCAGCAGTTATCACCAAAGTCCTATTATCTATCATCACTCCAGCAGTAGCTTATTATTTACAATATCTAACCTGCTCAATCACCCTTGGGTTACCCTATGGCAGGCTTCAGTAGGCGACCTCCCCTTTCCTCGGATGATTTTGCCACCGATTGCTTCTGAAGCGTCTCTTCCAGGGCTCCCCCACTCCGGTCCTTCCCCCCGAGTCGCTTAAACCATTAACAAATGTTTTATTATATTAGCGGGGCACTAAATGGGGATGTTATCCAGGGATCCCAAATTGTCTGGAACTGGGTGATTCTATCCAAGACTACTTGGTTAAATCTCTCGTTGAGCAGTAAATAGTTGATTTTTTTTATTAATTCCTGAAAGTTTTAATTTGGGGTTTTCCAACTACTAGCTATGTGTATTTTTTCTTTCAAAAAATATTTTATTAGGTTAATCTTTAACATTTTAGAAGCTAGTAAGCATGTTTCTTCCCATAGTCTTATGACTGCCGAACACTCCCACCAGACATGAATAAATGTAGCCTCATTACCACTGTTCCTAAAACATGAGCTGCTCCGTTTTGGATCCCATTTATTAGCTTAAAAGGAGTAATATATGTCCTGTGTTATTAAGCAGACTATAATTTAAAGATCCCCTACTTAAGCCTTGCCAACTTTTATCCCATGTGCTGTCTGCCAACTCAGTGCCCAAATCCCTCTCCCAGGCTTTGGTATAGTCTGGTTTGTTTGCCCATGAGTTTTCATTAAATAGTTCATACATGAGGCTAATAATACCAGGCTGAAAGGGGGAATCCCTAAATTTAGCCAGGTGTTTCTTTGGGGGGTTCCCCTACCACTTATCGTATATATAAAATGATGTATCCTGCAAAAATTATAGTTTTCAGCCAGGGGTAAATTGTATCTATCTCTCACCCACTCAAAGGGGCATTATTTTGTCGTCATGCCACCATGGACCAACCCTTAGTAGATTCTGAGACTTCCACCAACTGAGAGAGCTTTCCGGAAGATGTATCTTAAAGTGGGGATTGGGTACGATAGGGGTAGGATCGATACCCCAGTGTCCAGTTTTTGTGTCCAGTTCATCTCCGTCCATATTTTTAATGAGTGCTTAATCAACGGGTTTTTCAAGTTTCTCAAAAAAGTATACAGGACTGGAATCCATATTACTGTATCCCATGTATAAGGTGACATGCTTACATTTTCCATAAATACCCAGAGCGGCTGATGTGTTTTGGAGAATGTGCCAGAGGAAGGAAAGCCAGGTGCGCTGCCTTGTAATACAGTTTGAGATTCGGGTCCCTACCCTCTTTTGGAAAGACTATGAGGTCGGCCTGATTCAATTAAGGGGGCATAGGTTCTCCATTTAGAATAGCGTTAAACAAAGAAGTTAGGTGCGGGGGTAAGCAAGGGCTCAAATTTCTTATAGTACAGATGAGTAAAACCGTCTGGCCCTGGGGACTTGCCAAATTTAAGATCTTGGATTGTAGATTTAACTTCCTCTTGGGATATGTCTAGGTTAAAGCTGTCCAATTGAGGTACAGGTATTTTGTGGACTTCTTGCTGTAATAGGAAGGACTCTATGTCAGATCCGCTGCAGCGGGATTGGGATGAATATATGGTCTGATCGAAGTTTTGAAATGTTTCTTGGATAGCATTGGGGCTAAAGGAGGTTTGGCCATCAGGTAGTCTAAAGATACCGTATATTATGTCCTCTCTTGGGGGTAAAGACACTAATAATTCCTCCAATAAAATTCTGCTTTTTTTTTTTGTGGGCAAGGTCCCTGGTTAGGCCCTTGGGTTATCTGTTAAAAAGAGTGGTGCAGAGACTGTGGGGGCTGTTAGCCTCCTTGTCCCCGTGTGGCAGTTTAGAATCCCTGCTGCTGCATGTTTCAGCTTTATTAAGTTGTAATTGTACTGCGTTTGACTCAAGTAGCTGCCTGTGCTGGGTCAGTTTGGCTTAATTGCTGGGCCCGTTTCCTGCCAAGATGGCGACCGTCAGTCCATGGGCCTCTATGTCCCCTTCACTACCTTTGTCCCTGCTTGTGTGCTTATTTGGGATGGCCCCCCTTTATATATCCGGCCCGTGGCCTTGTAAGGGTCGCCCCCTCAATCTCTGAGTGTGGATATGCAGGGATGGGGCGTTGAATCAGGCCTACCTTCTTCTCTGCTCGCTGCAAGATCAACAATACCTAATTTTTCAGGCATGTGTACATGCCTAATTTTTCTGGCCTCTGGTGCTGCACTGTGGCTTCTACAACCAAACCCCAAAAAAAGGCACATAACAGGGATTAAACTGATAGGAGTAGTACTACTTAACACACCACTCATATCTGGTGTAACAGTAGTGTACATTTAAAAAAATAAAAAAATTGTACTGTAATAGATTGCATAGCAGTTAGTTGTCTGCAAAAGTGTGTGTCAGACCTACAGCGACTACTCTACCAACTTCTGCAAGTGCACAGTGCCACTCATATCTGTTGTCACAGTAGCTTGCACGCATAGTACCGATCTGTCAAAACCTGTAATGATGAATGAGGTCTAGAGTAGCCTGGTTCCCTTATCCTCTACAGGTTGAGACCTAATGTTTGGGTGACTCCAGACCAACACATGAGTACAAGCAGCACACAAACTCAAAGCCGCCATCCTCCTCCTGGAGCAGCATCATAAGCCACATCAACCACTACTGTCCTCCTTGCCCCCTCTCAACCATCCGCCACTCCCTCTCTCGCCTTGAGCAGTTCCTGCTCATCTGCCCATAGTCAGGTACCTGTAAAGAAAATGTTTGAGCGTAAGAAGCTAATGTCACAAAGTGCCCCAAAATTGAAGTGATACGACCAACAAAGCATCTTTTTCCATCTCCTGGTTCTAAAAATCCAGGCCTTATACACGCCCACTGATAGGTGACGTAACAAGTATTAAACTGATGAGTAGTACTACTTAACACACCTTATAATAATGCAGAGAGAGGCAACGCAGTGAGAGGAGTCTGAAGAAGAGGAGTCAGAGGAGGAAGGTGCCTTTGAGGAGGTGGAAGACCAAACACAGCAGGCGTCCCAGGGGGCTTGCTGTCACCTTTCGGGGACCCTTGGTGGCTAAGTGGAGGAAGAGACCTTCAATGACATCAGTGAGGACAAGGAACGGGACATGGCTAGCTTGGTATCCAACCTTGTGCAAATGTGGAGTTTGCGGTTGTGCAAATGGACTGTTTGCGGTTGTTTGCGGTACGTTAAACGGGGAGTTTGGTCTGTCACTGTGAAGCGGGCCTAACCCTTACACTACCTGATCGATACAACATCATACCTGATGTTTTAAAGAACGTTATTCCAAACAATTTAGGAATGTTAGGTAATTTATGCCCTTTATGGCTTAAAACCAGACTCTGCATCAACTATGTAATTTTCCATGGGAGTTTTGCCATGGACCCCCCTCCGGCATGCCACAGTCTAGGTGTTAGTCCCGTTGAAACAACTTTTCCATCACTATTGTGGCCAGAAAGAGTCCCTGTGGGTTTTAAAATTCGCCTACCCATTGAAGTCTATGGCGGTTCGCCGATGTTCGCCGGTTCGCGAACATTTCCGGCGGTACTCGTTCGCGGTTCGCGAACCGAAAATTTTATATTCGCGACATCATTATATCCTACCCTTCTCTATGGTGATTTACCTCTACCACCTCCTCCCTCATGTCTTGAGGCGTACATGATGGCGCAAAGACACATACTGAAGCAGCTTAAAAGTTGAAACAAGAGGCACTCCAAGGTAAATCTCAATGCCCTACTACTATGGAATACAGTGTTATAGACAGAGAAGTGTTGAGAATGGGCATTGAGAATGAGTGGATCAGGAGGTTTTTATAATCAGTAAGTGTACTAGCAGGAAAAATGAGAGAAAAGGTAGAGTGCAAAGGTGAAGCAAAGAAGAGGAAAGTGAAGATGAGGAGCCCAGAGATAGAAGTCTTAGCATTCATTCAGCAGAGACAAAGAAAGGAAGATCTAGAAGTGCTAAGAAGCCAGGAGAAAGAGAGGCTAGGCTACTGAAAGCAGATACTGACAGACTTAAACAGGCAAGAATATGAAAGAGAAGGAGCAAGGTCTAAGCAATCTGAGAGTAGAAGGAGAGCTAAGGAGTCAGGCAGAACAGCTCAGGACCTGACGTATCAGAAAAAGCTAAAAGAGTATCTAGATGCACAGCTTAGTGTTAAGCAAGATGTAGCAAGAGACAGAGAAGCTCAAACTCAGCAGCTTCAGTTTAACAGTGAGGATGTGACACTCAAATACTTATTAAAGGTTCATTTTATGCCCCTGTAATAAATGATCTACCTTGGGGACACAGAGATCTTAAAGGTTCAATCAAAAGCTTGCTGACAGAAGGTCAGAAGTGGATTACTGCCTTTGAAGCTCAGACAGCTGGAGTTGCTTTGCTATAGTAGACATGAAAGCCCTACTGTACAAAATCATACCGTACCAAATTGCTTCCATTTTTTCTAATGTAGGGTTGGGAAGTTGTGTAAATAACATTAATCATGATGGTTCCTTATTTGATGTGTTTAGGAACAGACTGTGGGCAGCATTTCCTACTGTAAAAGACCTTCGGTCCGTTACTAAGTTTTCTTTGGGATCCAGTGAAGTTCCTGTAGATTATATGCAAAAGTGTCAGCAGGTGTGGAAGGAGGAGACTGAGGATGACTGGGACATGACGGATGGGGTGAGAACACTGTTTATCACTGCCATGTTGGGAGGTTTGCCAAAACCTATGCAAGCAAAATTGAGAGAAGTTGTGGGATTGCTTCAATTGCCCTGGAGTCAGATTCATGCTCATGTTATGTACCATGTGACTATGAATAGAGTGAAAGATGAAGAGCAAGTTAAACTGAAAAATACTCTGTAGGCTAAACTTGTGAAGAAGCAGTTGGCATTGTTAGGAAAGCCTAAAGAGGATGGAGAGACAGACCCATAAGTGTCACAAGCTCCCGCCCGTACACCTGTGCCCCAGCCAGAAGTTTACTATGGAAACTATCAGCAAAAGGGTGGCACAGAAAGGAGGAGAGGCAGAGGTCAAGCAGGGATGCAGATAGGCCCTTTGTGTTGTTATTGTAATAACTATGGACATATTTCTCCCAATTTTCCTAGAGACCCCCACAATTAGCATATAGGCCCAAATCAGGACATGCAAGCCAAGGGGACCACCCCAGTACAAGGCTAAAGGTCCACAGTGGAGTTACTAGGACAGCCCAAGAGAACCAAGGGGGGTATCAGTGTTAATTGCTTTGCAGGTTCATTCAAAAGGATCAGCGGATGAACCTAAGGTTACATTAACCATTGAAGAGACGCTGTGTGAATTCCTTTTAGATACAGGAGCAACATACACCAGAGTGAATACAGGACTATACCCCATGTCTAATACTTCTGTGACTACTCAAGGGGTCTCTGGGCAAATACAATGCATCCCCCAAACTAAACATCTAACCATTGTCTCACCTGAATTTAAGACAAAAGCTTCAGTGTTATACTCACCATTTTCACCTATTACTGTGTTAGGAAGAGACTTGTTATGTGATTTCAATGCTACTATTTCTTCTACCCAGGATAGACTTGTTACATCTGTCCAGGAATACCTAGACAAACCGTATAGATGCTGAGACAGCCTGCCACACCTAAGCCTCATGTATATTGGCTATTGTTACCAGAGACTAATTGGCTGACTGTGATGTGGGAGTGGCTCAAGACTGCACTACCCCTAAAATGACGCAAAAGTCAGTAAAGCTGAAAGCCTACATTGCACCCTTCATTATGACCCCACCGGAAGTGATAAGGAATACTTAGTGGAATGGATTAATTTATTCATGACTAATTGGGAACTTCAATCTGCCCTGCAAGTATACTCAATCATGATTGGAGATGAAGGAGTGGCAGCTGTAGTTTATCTGGATAATATCCTGTACCCATATTTCTGCAATAATGTCACTGATGACCCTCACATATCTCTGGTGCCATCCAGAATATGAAGCAAATGATCTTGGGCCTATGGTGAAAAAGGCCTACAAGGAAAAGAACTGTCAGGAACGGGTTCTACAGAACAACTACAGACAATCTGTTTAAGGTGGACATCCTGATAAGAGTTCCTGGCACACCCCAAATAATTACCCTCAAGGCGCTTATACTCATGCCTTTGACAGAAGTTGAGAACAAGGAACTACCAGAAACATTGTGGACTACAGGAGGAGGAGATGTGGGACTCATAAAGGGAGCAGGAAAAGTTGTGGTTCAGCCTAAACCTGGAGCCATCTTGCCCCGCATTTGCCAGTACCCCATGAGCATATAAGCAGCAGAAGGAATCAGAGACACCATTAAAAAAATTGCTTTACAATGGAGTCATCTATCCAACTGTAAGTATTTGCTCCTATATTGCCAATAAAGAAAGCAACTACAGGAAAATGGCAAATAGTGCAAGACCCAAGACCTTTAAATTACATTATGACTGCTGAATTTCCTGTGTTACCAAACCCTGCTACCATCTTGTCAAGTGTACCTGAGACAGCTGCCTGTTTTACTGTGGTGGATTTGTCAAATGCCTTCTTTAGCATTACACTGCTAAGCAAATCCCAATACCTCTTTGCATTCAGCTATGAAGACCAACAGTACCCATACACATGATTGCCTCAAGGATATTGTGAATCCCCATCCATCTATAACCATGTCATAGCCATGGTCTTGAGAAACATTGCTCTGCAAGGAACTTTAATCCAATATGTGGATGATTTGCTTTTGTGCTGCAAGGACTATCAGGAGTGTAAGCAAGACACCCTCACACTTCTCAGACAGCTTGCAGAGAAAGGACATAAAGTTAACAAAGCCAAGTTGCAATGGAAGAAGTCAATGATTCCTGAAATAGTTGAACCCATAGCCAAGACCCCAAAGCCAATAACAAAGAGGCAGATGGAAACATTCTTGGGAAGGATTGGATACTGCCAACAATGGAAATGTGATGTGGCCATTCTGAATCATAGCCTAAGACGTGCAATCCTTGAGCCTTGAACTGGAAAAAAACATAGAGGGGACTGAACAGATGGAGAAGGACTTTGCAACCCTGAAAGGAAAAATTTCTTCAGCACCAGCACCTGGTATTCCTAACTATGAGAAGCCTGTCTACTTGTTTACAATAGAGAAAATTGGATTTGCATCTGTTGTTCTCACTCAGAAGTCATCAATGGGCCATCACCCCGTGGCCTAATTTAGTTGCCAATTGGATGTAATAGCACAAGGATTTCATCCATGTGACCGAGCATTGGTAGCAGCTGCATTTGGAGTAGAGAAGACAAATACTATTACCTTGGGACAACCAACTACTCTGTATGTTTCTCATGCTGTACATGCCCTGATGACCAGAGGAACTTCTTGCCTAACTGCTCATCGAAGATCTGGATATGAAGTCCTGTTGACCCAACCTGAACTCCCCATAGAGAGTTTTAAATCTGTGAACCCTGCTCTTCTTCTAGCCACTGCAGAAGATGGGGAGCCACATGATAGTGTTGAAAAGAGCCACACAGAAACACTTTTGAGAAAAGACTTATCTGCTAATCCCCTGGAAAATCCTGACTTGGAGCTCTTTGTGGATGGATCACCCTCCCTAGACCGAAAGGGAGAGAGAAGAACTGTATCAGCAGTTGCGGAGATAAAAGATGATCAGCCAATCACCATCCAAAGTCTAAAACTGCCAAAAATCCAGACAGCTCAACAAGCAGAATTGACAGCCCTGATTGAGGCCTGCAAAATAGCAAAGGACAAGAAAGTTAACATCTACAGCAATTCAGCCTATGCGTGTGCAGTAGCTCATGCCCATGGAAAGATCTGGAATGAAAGAGGATGCCAGAGAGCTGACAATTCACCTGTTAAGCATGCTTCATTGATCAAGGAACTAATTGAGGTCATCAACTACCCTGCCAAGGAAAAACAGAGTTTCTTTAGGAAATTATGCAGCCGATGAAGCAGCTAAGGTAGCCAGTGAAACCGGAGAAGAAAGGACCCTGTCAAGACAACTGCTAGCAAAAACAGCTGGAACTCTTCATTCAACATCACTACAACAGTTGCTGGACCTGCAACAGAAGACACCTGTAGCTGAGAGAGCAGCCTGGGAGGCAAGAGGCTGCATGGCGGACAAAGAGACTGGGATCATGAGACAAGCCCGCACTGGAAAAGCCATATTGCCATCCTTCATATTGATTGAAGTGTTAAATCAAACTCATGGTTCTGCAAATCTTACCAGAACCCAGATGATGAAGACACTTGCTGAAACATGGTATTCACCTTATATGGCAGAAGCGGTACAAATCTTCATAAGCAAGTGCCATACATGCAGGAGCCATAATCCTTTGGTGACTACTGCTAGTCCTTTGGGGTTTATGCACCTCTTATGGGTCCATTTTATGTCCTGGTAATGGACTTTATTGACATGACTGAGAGACGTGAGCATTACAGATACATGCTTGTAATCATTTGCAAGTGGTTGAAGGCTTTCCCTTGTAGGACTTTGCAAATGAGGTAATAAAGAAGTAACTACTAAGTTAGGAGTCAAGCATACATTCTCCTGTGTGTATCACCTGCAATCTAATGGTATAGTAGAAAGAGCTGATGGTATCCTTAATAACAAGTTAGCCAAGATTTGTCACCAGAGTAGTCTGAATTGGGTAAAAGCCTTGCCTTTAGCACTCATGAGTATGAGAAATGCAGTAAACAGTGTGACACTTGACACCACATGAGATACTAACAGGAAGGCCTATAGAGGTTCCCCATGTGAGAACTAGCTTGTTAGTGGCAGGAATTGATGTTTTGCAACAAGAGCTAAAATATTATGTCCAAGCCTTGGTTACTGTCTCCAAATCTATTTTTTAACAGGTACACAATGTTCAGCCCTTACCCATTGATGCTACTGATATCCAGACTACCTCTTTTGCACCTGGTGACCGAGTGTACATCAAGGTCTACAAGCAAAAGTGATCTTTACCATGCCATCTGCTGTAAAGGTTGCTGAGAAAAAGTACTGGATACACAATTCACATTGCACCAAACACTATGCCAAAGAGGTGCCAACCTCATAGTGAGATATACTTGGATATAGAGCATGCCATAGACTATGCAGACTTTGTTCCAATCACAGTGGCCTCTGTTGCTACAAAAAGACTTAGGAGACCATGGCCATCTCCTATGACAACAGCAGTGCTCAAGTGCCTGTCTGAATTTTTATTGCAGTTTTTGTGTTTGGACTAGTTGGAACCTTGGAGTATATTTTTTGGGACTATTCAGCCCATAACAAGATAAACGCCACTTTTAAGGTTCCACATCCATGAGTTAAGAGATAACACGATGACTACACTAATGTTGATGTATGGACTAAAAATGTATTTGTTAACATGATGTCTAGTAAGATAAGTTACAGCTGACCAACTGTTGGGTGTGTGCACACATATCCACTCATGGTTCTATGAGAATGCCACTCTTAGGTATACCAGCCAAAAACTTCAGTAAATTCCAAGTACCCTCTACTGGGGACACTGTCTTGTGCATACTGGGATTTTTTTTACTTATCTAGAGAGTGCCATAACTCTAGGAAGTGCCCAAGCGAATAAAATGCTATTATTACAGTAGGCTACCCTAAAAGACTAAATGTTTCCCTTTTTCCCTCAATTGAATTAGCTGGTTCTCTCCAAGGTTATAATTGTCTATCAGATACTGGAGTAGGTACACCTGTAGGTAAATCGAGATGTACTAACCTTACTGTTTCTTTTCTCAGAACAGATACTAACCAGTATTTTGCAGGAAGCTACTCTTGTAGAAATACTTCATGTGCTGGGAAAGGATGTCCTTATCTCTATCAGGGACTGAGAAGTACTGATGATAAACCAGACCATGTTTTGTGGTGTGTTTAATCCTACAACTCCTAGCCCAGCAGATGATGTATACTATGTTTGTGGTAAGCCTATAGGTGGTTGTCCCCAAATTGGGTAGGTACCTGTTAACTGGGTCAGGTAGTTCCTTATGTGTACCACTCCCAGCATCTCCCACAAGGTCATCCTAGAAATGTTAGGAACACAAATTTTGGGTGGGAGAGTATTTTTTTTTAGTCATGGGTGTAGTTGACCTATCTGCTGGTAGTGTACAAATGCAAATTAGATTTTTGGTCCTTTAATACCTGATCCAGTATGCTTTAAATTCTAGTGCTAAGGCTAATAATTCAAGAATAGGTACAGATAAGAATGGTGACCCTCTAAAATCGCATGGCTCTGGATTACATCCTGGCCGCCAAGGGTGGGGTTATGTGCATTAGTTGGTAAAGAGTGTTGCACATAGATTGGTGATACCTCCACTGTTGTTACTAACGATTTGGATAAAAAAATTGATGTAAGCAAAAGTCTCCACAGATTAGCTGGGGGAATTTGGCACGAAATGTTTTTATGGTTAGGTTTGCTTGGACAAAGGATTTTTGTTTTCTTTTTAGTATGTATTGCTTTTCTGCTTTTCCTTTATATCATCATCTCATGTTGTGAAGCCCTTGTGAGGAAGATTGTAAGGTAAACGTTGAAAAGGACTCCATGCAATGTGATATCTCTATGTTTTATCTCCATGTTGTAGGAATCTCATCCGTGCTGATCCTTTAAGTATCTTAAATCCTTTTAGGAGTCAGTCATAAGATCATTCCTCAACTTTCTAACATGGTTCTTATTTTCATTTCTTTTTTTGTTGCATGCTTGAAATGTTCATTAAGATTGCACGCTAGATAACATATTTTATTTATCTAGACTTTGCTTAATGTAGATGACACTTATCAGTGTCATGGGGGGGGGGGTTGTAGAAAACTACACATATGCATATCTTATTTAGCAGATATATACACATATTATACTTTTATTACCTAAAACTGTACTTTTCTATTGTAGCCTATAAGGTAGGAAACTAATTAAATGTATTTTTTGTTAATATTATAAAACTGTAAACAACTCCCCATTCTCATAATAATTTGCTCTCAGAAGACAATCAACAATAGATACCCAAAACAATGTGTCCTTAAGAATCTAAAATCACGGTTCAATAACACATTATTTACTGTGCAGGTTTGTGAAAGTGCAAGGTGATGTGCGCATAGATTGGGCTGGGTACGTGTTTTCATCATAATTGGCCCAAATATGAAAATAAATATTCATTGGTCTAGCGATCGGTTAATCTATGTTTTTGCGAGGGGAGGATGGATTGTGCCATTGTCTTATGTAAATGATCATAAAAGGCCATGTTGTTTATGTATCCATTGAATTCAGCAGACATGTTTATACTGTGCTGTTGTGTTCCCAAGCTGCTTGTAAATAAATCAAATATAATCCGAGACGTCTAAGTTTGTGTAACATTCTTAGGTTTTTGGTGAGTAGTGAATAATACTAGAAATATTTTTCCTGATCAATACTCTATTGTGTATTAGTAGATTCTCCCATAGTTTTACTTTCTTTAAAATGTATTTCAAAACTCATCTATCCAGAGGCTCTTACAACACAGTCTCCTAATATATACCCTAAAGACAAATTACAGCAACACACAAATAGTGTATCGCCGGGTATTAAGCGCTTTAAAAGACCTCTACTGGTCTCGCTAAATAGATACAACAGAACTGAATACAGCTGTACCAAACCGTAACTCAAAGGGTCTGTATGATATTCTATAAAATGTGACCAAAAATGTCCAATTAGTATCTTAGACTAACAAATATCCATAGGTAAGTCTACATACAATTAGTCCAGATAGTAGTGGGGAAATGAAAATCAATAGAACTCATCTCGAACAGTGCAAGATCAGTCCATGTATGCCTGGGGTGTTCCCACCGTGTCCTAGTAGCTAGTATAAACAAGAAGAAGGATAGGGGAAGAGACAGCGCACCACCTCCTAGTGCAATATGAACACTTGATAGTCACGTTGGCACATAAAATGTACACTATATAACTCACATTTAGTGACCTCAAAGGAATGAGGTATCTTAATAGCTCCAATGGGGTACCTTTGTATCCAGCGTACCCAAGTCACCACTTCTAGGGGATAGATGTAGTTCACGTGGTGTCCACCTCTGGGTTAAGTTGCAGACAGCACTGCTAGTAATACTACTATGTAGTGTATATTGACCACAAGAAAGGGTCTCAAACTATAATATATGTACACGTATGGTAATAATAATGGACCTTCAGTCTCCTGTATGCACTATAACTGGCAACAAAGATGGCAATGAAACACATCTGTTATCATTTGATTTTAGTGTTTGTATGTACACATTTTAGGAGTTGGATTGTTGTTATCCACAAAAAAAATATTATTTTTTGAACCTGCTTGTTTTGGCAAATACTGTGCAAAATAAAAAAAAATAGAAACACTATAGAGTAGAGTAGAGTTAATTGCCATCTTTGTTGCCAGTTATTGCGCATACAGGAGACTGAAGGTCCACTATTATTACCATACGTGTACATATATTATAGTTTAAGACCTTTTCTTGTGATGTAATATACACTACATAGTAGTATTACTAGCAGTGCTCTCTGCAACTCAACCCAGAGGTGGACACCCCGTGGATTACATCTATCCCCTAGAAGTGGGGACTTGGGGTACCCCGTTGGAGCTATTAAGATACCTCATCCCTTTGAGGTCACTAAATGTGAATGATATACTGCACATATTATGTGCCAACGTGACTATCAAGTGTTCATATTGCACTAGGAGGTGGTGCTTTGTCTCTTCCCCTATCCTTCTCCTAATATCTACCATTTACAATTCAAACAAGAATATTATTTCTTACTGATGTCCAAAAGTGTTTTTAAAACCTAGTGAAATGTTTTAAGTTTCTAATAATAAAATCTATTGCCCAGTGTGCTTTTTCACAGGAGACATTACAGTATCACAGGTTGGAAAACCAATACATAGATTTAATGTTGTAAGATGCATATTTTGGTATAAATGACAAGCAATGGAAGAAAATAATAAATGAGTACTTATTCAAATTTAGGTAACTCTAAGATAAAAGTAATATATACATACGTATTATATGTAAATCTTGGGTGCATCTGGTTTAGATGCTGCACTGCACGAGTGATATATAGTGCACATTAATATCTATAGTTGCCTTCACATTCAATAAAACACACTTTTAATGTTAAAAATCCTGCAAATAGTGTTAACCATTCTGTAATTGGAATTGAGTGAGTGCAAATCCAGTGATACTGTTAACCACTTCCTGCTAAATTGATTTTTCCCACTGGCATAATAATGGTAAAACATGAAGTGTGTGAAAAAGTTCACTTCCAACTATGAAAATTCTTCTTCCAGGGAATTCTGGAACTTAAAGTTCTCATCACTTAAATTCTATTTTTTAGGGGAACACTGATGATTGCTCTACCACTTAGCTAAGCTGAATATTCTCAAATATGTGTTTAGTTTCTAAACCAATGGTCAATATAGTTTAAGGTGCAACTACATATCTATGATTACCAATATGCAAGAGTGACAAATGCAACATTATTCACACTGAAGTCTTGTCTAGAGCCTCTCCCCACTAGGGGGAGAACTCCCCACTTCTTGATGAGGCCAATATATTTTTTGTAGGAAATTGTATAGAAGATTGTCTTGTAAGGACAAACTATTTCTGCCTCGTCTTCCCTCCTCAGTTGGACACCATTGAATTATATATAATTTCAGGCTGCCTGGAATGACTCTATCCTAATTGATTCTTTCCACCATCTGAACAAATGCTAGCTGACCCCAGGTTTCCCTGCCTGTTTCCTGTGTATCTTCACATTCCTGAGAGATTCTGGCCATTCCAGTATGCTTTTCATGTCTGTTGATGTGTATTCCTGATTACACATGGCTACCTGTTACACCATTCCTGTTGCACCACCTGTTATCAGCACTGCTCCGCTGCCTGGTGACATTACTACCTGTGACACCTATCTTGCCACAATACCTTGCTACAAGTATTGCTTTAATAATTAGTCACCTATCAGCTACCTGTGTCACCTATCCCACTTTACCTCATGGCTACTTGTGACATGTGTCATCAACTACTTCATGGATACTGGTATTAACATGCTGAATGTATCCCTGGACTACATTGCCTCCGGTATCCTGATTTCTACTGTCTAAATGTCTAAATTGCTAAATATTCTTGCTGTGGCAATCCCAGTATAAGGCTATTGCAGGAGCTAAAGCAGTAGTCTTAGCCTGGTATCTTGGATTTAAAACTATGTTTTCTGGACGTTGAGCTGCAAAGCTAGTTCCAAAAAGTCAAACCCAAGGACTGGGCTTGACTCCTGTTGGGCTTGCTTAGTGTGCGAGCAAGTACAGCTTTCTGGATCATACCCTGTCAACTCACATAGGACTACCACAAACTTAAATGGGTGCTGCTGCTCCAATAACAGGTAACCCCTGAACATTACAGGAAGAAATTCCAGGACCTTGTCTGGGGTGAGCTGGACTGATATGAGGAGCTGTTGTAGAAGCTCCACCATGCTTGTGACAGGTGTTGGAAGGGTCACCAGGCCCATACCTTTGAAGAGGCTGCACAGGTTAATGTACTGGAGCTACTATTCCAGCTTTGTCCTCCTTCCTTGAGAGTCTGGGTGCAAGACTGACAACACACCACTGCAGAAGAGGCTGGTCATCTGGAGAACCAGTACAGGGAAGTCCGGGTGAAAGTGAGAGTGCTATCCACCATCCAATGGTCTCCACCCAGCTAGGCCACATAGACCAGTTATCCCCAACTTAATAGGCAAGCCTGGACCAGAGCTCAAATCAGAAAGGTGACTACGATAAAATTGTGCCTTGGCTGCCTGGTCCACCGTTACTGCACCATCAGGCCCTAGGAATGGATGAGCTTGGCTGGAGGAGCACTGTTTTGAAAACTGGGGCATACAAAACTGAACATTTGCCATGTCCAGAAAGTGGATGAATGACCGAACAGTAATGGTGGATAAGTTCTTTGACTACTCCAAGGGTGGAGTCTGGTTCAATGAGTAGTCCCATGGGGATATTTGTACATGGACTACGGGAGTTGCACTGTCAAGTCTATTATTGTGCACAGTAAGCCTGCAGAGGGCTTAAGGGACCCTGGATCCTGTCTGACCCTGATTGACCAAGACCTGGTGAGCCCCTCCTTTATGCTGAAGAAATGGCTAGACAACAATTTAGACATGATATTCCCTTAGCACGGAACCAGGGCAATCGCTGCACTAACCAAATGCCTTTTATAGGCCCATTGTATCACAATATGCACTAGTTTCTGTGCCTTGTGTGATACTTGTCAGTGCTTTGGTAGCTGTAGACCAGAGCAGAAGGCCCCCTTGCAGTGATTGCCAGTTATAGAAATACCCAGCTGTGGTCAATCCTTTATCATCCCATGACCAATTAATGACTATGATTGGATATTTTATGCTATAAATAGAGCCTTTGTGGATCAGTAGAAGGATTTGGAGAAGTAGATTCCCTACCTTCTTATTGCATACAGAGGTGTCCCTTAAAATGCCACAGGGTTCTCCCCCAGTAAACTCTTGTATGGGTGGTGAGTGAAGGGACTCTTGAACCTGTTATGGGAGTTTTGGGAAGGAAACCACCAGGTGGAGAATCTCCATCTGGAGCCAAAATGGGCTTTTGCTCAGAAATAGGATTTAGGCACTGACTGGTCTGGCAAAAGAGCATCTGCTGGCAGCAAAAGGCAAGCAGTATTTCTGATATAATCCTAAATGGTGAGCTAGGGCACTTCAGGTAGGCAAGCAGGTATTACTATTGGTATTAAATCCCCAGAACATGCTCTAGGTGATTTAGGAGGATTCCTACCAATTCATATGGAAAGTAGTATACAGCACATATGTGATAGCCCTGAATGGTCAACAGTAGATTCAGCAGGTAATTCCAATGAATATTCTGAAGCCATACCAGAGTCAAAATAAAGGCTATATGCCTAGCAGAGAGGGTAAGAATATGGGATTTTATCAGACATGCTTGCCCCTGATGACCAGTTCCCTTATCCATAATAGATTAGATAATTATCTGGTCATCGCAAACACACTCTTCCAACAGCCTCTGAGACAACTGTACAGGTGGACATCACCAGATGGACAATATAAAAATAAGAGCTCTATACAATCAGCAAAAACACACCATGTGTTTCTTATTGAAAAGTTCAGATTTAAACTGAAAAAAAAAAAAAAACAGGGAAAATGTTCAGATCAAGTAGATACAAAATAAATAATATCCCTTGTGAATATGCAGTGGGGGTAAAATATAGATTTAAGGGACTAGATATGGAAGATAGAATGCCTGAAGATCTTTGGACCAAGCCGGGTTCTGTTGAAGAAGTGGCACAAGATATCAAATTGCCAATGTCTGATAGATAATAGAGAAATCCTGAGAGTTTCAGAAAATAAATTAATTCTGCTTCATAGACTATTCTAAAGCCTTTGATTGTTTGGACCAAAACAAAAGGTGGTATGTTCTTAAAGAGATGAGATTACCAGATTATCTCCTCCTTCGCCTGAAGTATCTGTATGTTCAGTCAGAACAAACCTGCAACAACTGAATGGTTAAAGTTCGGAAAAGGTGAATGACAAGGTTAAATATTGTCACCTTATTTATTCCACTTATACACAGAGTACAGGATGCGTAAGGCCGGGCTGGATGAATCCAAAGCAGGAATCAATATTGCTTGAAGAAATATCAACAACCTCAGATATGCCATTATTATTACTTTGATGGCCGAATGTTAGGAGGAACTAAAGGACCTATTGATGAGGGTAAAAGAAGACCTGCTGCTCAACATTAAAACGACAAATGGCAAACTCAGTTCCTGGCAAATAGAAGAAGGAAGAAGTGGAAGCAGTGACACATTTTATTTTCCTAGGATTCAAGATCTCTTCAAATGGTGACTGTAGCCCTGAAATTAAAAGCTGTGTGCTTCTGGGGAGAAAATATATGGCAAGCTTTGACATGCTAATAAAAAGTAAAGATTTTAAATTATCAACAAAGGTCCACGTAGTTAGAACTATGGTATTCCTAGTAGTAACATACAGATGTGAGAGCTGCATCATAAAAAAGTCTAAGTTCCAAAGAATTGTCACCTTTGAATTGTGGTGACAAACGATATGATCATGAGTCGGAAGTTTAAATATTTTGGTCATATCATGAGGTGGCAGAATACCCTGGAGAAGATTCTGATGCTGGGAGTGATTGAATCCACAAGATGAAAGGGACAGCAGAGGCGTAGATGGATAAATTAGATCACTAAAGCACTGAACATGTACTTGATGGAGGCCAGAGGGGCAGTGCCTGAGAGATGTACCTGGTGTTCTGCTGTCCAAATGGTAACAGAGAGAAGGACATGACTACACAATTAAACAACAATAGGTGGTTTCATGACAAGATGACTGTGATGCCTACCTAATCCCTAGAGTAGATGAACTGCAAGATAGGCTAGGATGGGCAACCTATGTGACTACGCTGTACTTGTGCTATTGGCAGATTGTTAAAATTGCTAGAGAGAAGTCACCATTCACCACCTCTTTAGAGCTGTAGAAGTTTACGGTATTCCTTTAGGAATGAAGAAAACTGTTTCCAAATGTCAACTGCATGTTAACCACCTACAACATAGATGCTAGGAGTTTGACCCTTTCATACATGGATGACATTGTCATATTCAGGCATACTTAGCAGGAACACGTGGACTATCTAGTCAAAGTGTTGGGTCAGATCTGACAAGGAGAGTTGACTATTTACCCTGACAAGTGTCAGTTTGCAAGAGGTGAGGTACAGTAACTAGGGCACAGAGTAGAGAGTAGGAGGGTATGACCAGAGCCAACCAAGGTAGAAATGATATAGGACTAGCCCACCCCAGTGAGTAAGAGGCAGGTATTGAAATTTCTGAGTACTACAAAGTATTGCCACCGGTTTATTCAGTGCTTAGGACAAAAGACAGAACTCTGGCAAAGCTACTGACAGACCTCAACAAAAAGAGAATTCCTCAGCTGTAGGAGTGGACACTAAAAGGTGAGACAGCCTTCCAGGACCTGATGGCTTCCCTAAAGTTGGACAGCATTCTATTTGCCCTGGATTACACTTGCTACTTCTTCTGAACGGATGCCTCCACCTATGGAATTCAAGCTATATGGAGTAAGATGAATGTATACCTAAGCCGCATGCTGTTGCCTCAAGAGGTCAGCTATGTTTATTGAGAATGATGGTCTTATAGTCATGTGGCCACTAGAGAAGACACTAATAGTAATCATAAGTATATAGTGCCATGTAAAAGTATTCACCCTCCTTGACTTTTGACCTATTTTGTTACATTACAGCCTTAAGTTCAATGTTTTGTTAATCAGAAATTTAAGTAATGGATCAGAACACAATAGTCTAAGTTGGTGAAGTGAAATAAGAAAAAGTTATACATAAAACAATTTTTTTAGAAATAGAAAACATGTGCGTATGTATTCACCCCCTTTGTTATGAAGCCCATAAAAAGCTCTGGTGCAACCAATTACCTTCAGAAGTCACATAATAAGTGAAATGATGTCCACCTGTGTGCAATCTAAGTGTCACATGATCTGTCATTACATATACACACCTTTTTTGAAAGGCCACAGAGGCTGCAACACCTAAGCAAGAGGCACCGCTAACCAAACACTGCCATGAAGACCAAGGAACTCTCCAAACAAGTAAGGGACAATGTTGTTGGGAAGTATCATAACCAAATGGAAAGAACATGGCACAACAGCAAACCTAGAGATGGCAGCCCACCAAAACTCACAGACCGGGCAAGGATGGCATTAATCAGAGAGGCAGCACAGAGACCTAAGGTAACCCTGTAGGAGCTGCAGAGTTCCCCAGCAGAGACTGGAGTATCTGTACATAGGACAACAATAAGCTGTACGCTCCATCGAGTTAGGCTTTATGGCAGAGTGGCCAGAAGAAAGCCATTACTTTCAGCAAAAAAAAATAGCACATTTTGAGTTTGTGAAAAGGCATGTGGGTAACTCACAAAATATATGGAGGAAGGTGCTCTTGCCTGATGAGACTGAAATTGAACTTTTCGGCCATCAAAGAAAACGCTATGTCTGGCGCAAACCCAAGACATCACATTACCCGAAGAACACCATCCCCGCAGTGAAACATGGTGGATGTTTTCCAGCAACCGGGACTGGGAAACTGGTCAGAGTTGAGCGAAAGATGGATGGTGCTAAATACAGGGATATTCTTGTACAAAACCTGTACCACTCTGTGCGTGATTTGAGGCTAGGACCGAGGTTCACCTTCCAGCAGGACAATGACCCCAAACACACTGCTAAAGCAACACTTGAGTGGTTTAAGGGGAAACATTTAAATGTGTTGGAATGGCTGAGTCACAGCCCAGACCTTAATCCAATAGAAAATCTGTGGTCAGACTTAAAGATTGCTGTTCACAAGTGCAAACCATCCTACTTGAAGGAGCTGGAGCAGATCTGCAAGGAGGAATGGGCAAAAATCCCAGTGGTAAGATGTGGCAAGCTCATAGAGACTTATCCAAAGTGACTTGGAGCTGTGATTGTCGCAAAAGGTGGCTCTACAAAGTATTGGCTTTGGGGGGGTGAATAGTTATGCACATTGACTTTTTCTGTTTTTTTGTCCTATTTGTTGTTTGCTTCACAATAAAAAACAAACATCTTCGAAGTTGTGGGCATGTTCTTTAAATTAAATTATGTAAATCCTGAAACAATGCATGTTAATTCCAGATTGTGAGGCAACAAAACACGAAAAATGCAAAGTGGGTGAATATTTTTGCAAGGCACTGTACATGAGTAATAAAAAATAATAGGAATGTCATGGTAGAAAAATCCATTGTAAGATAGTTTTACATACTCTTGAAGAGGCATATTATAATCTTATGTTAATAATGCTGTCCTGTAATTTTGTATTAAAAAAACAATAAATAATATAAAAAAAACAAATACAAAAATTAACCATTCTTTTTAGAGAGATTTAAACTGTTATTTGAAAAAATATGTAGACCATGTAGAAATTATAGTAACGATGTCTGCTACTTTAAATACATTCATTCATTTGACAAAATGTATTTCTTCTAGACTCCTTATGGAATAACCATAATGGAGTAAGTCAAGAACCTTCCATTAATAAATATGTTCTTTTGTTACTTTGTTTTCATAAAGCTAAGGAGTGTGATATACATTGTGGGGGATCACATATAATAGTTGTGGACCAATAACGTTGATCATGTTGCGGCGTTGTCATGCTTTGCGTCTTAGGACCGAAGTGAGTTAGGACCAAAGCAAGGCGAGCAGTTGAGGCACGCGACTACGAGGCCCGTGAAACTTAGGCTGCAATGTGCTCTGAAGGCACTTAATGCAGGGCTTGCGATGAGCAGCACAGATGCCCATAGCTAGTCCCGTAGGACTTAGGACTGAAGCACGTAAAACAGCCGAATCACGCAACTGGAATTGCTAGCCGCGTAGGACTTACGACTGTAGTACTTAAAATGGCAGAAACAACCGAACTGGAAAGACCACCAAAAAAAACCTATTATGCCTCAAATTCACTTACATACTCACTCACAGTACAGGAGGAGAGCCAGGGAGCCTCTGAGTGAGGTTGCAAGTTAATTTGAGGCATATTTGCGGAAAAAAATGGCGGCAAATAAACGTAAGAGGATGAAAACCAGCCCGAAGGCAGTAACACTGAATGCATGCCAGTAACACTTAACCCAAGCCAGTAACATTTAACCCAAGGCAGTAACACTTAACCCAAGGCAGTAACACTTAACCCAAGGCTGTAACACTTACACCAAGGCAGTAACACTTAACCCAAGGCATTAACACTAATCGCGAGGCCCCTAAACTACATGGGGGAGCGCCGAAGGTGCTCAAGTGCGAGGCCTATAAAGTACACAAGGGGAGAGGCTTGCAATGAGCACTAAAAGTGGCCATTGTCAGCAACACGATGAGCGCCGAAGACACTCATCATGAGGCTTGCGATGAGCACCTAAGGTGATCATTGTAAAGCAGGAAAGTTGAAGTACATGGGGGGAGAGACTCGCAATGAGTGCCAAAGGTGCTCAAAGGGGCAACATCCTCACATTGTGTGGCAGACAGCAGTGCCAGGTTTACAATTTTATTCCCGTAATTTTTGACGGGTAATGTCCTAGTATTGTTATATTGATTTTGAAATTCAAAATGTTCCACAACACTTGTTGAAATGAAATATTTTGTTGTTTAAGAATATTTTTTTCAATCTACCATATTTTTTTCAATTTCTACCCAACATGATGGTGATTTTTTTGACAAACCATTTGGTCAATTGTGCTAATCTAGTTGCTTTATAATGTGTTAGAAGAACAGGGGTTGTTAATGCACATTTTTTTCTTTGTAGCTATCATAGTCCCTCTGTTTACTCTTGGCTTTTTATGACTCCAAATAAACCTGAAGATCACTCTTTGTAGTTTTGAGATGTCATTAGTTGTAAATGCTGTTGGAATTGTCTGAAATAAATACATACATGTTGTTATTGTATTCATCTTTACTGCATAGATTCTGCCTAGCCAAGACTGTATTCCAAGTATTTAAACCATAAAATATATTTTTTATTATATTTGGATAGTTCACATTATATGCCACATTAGTTAATTTAGGGTCATAAATGCCTAGGTATTTTATGTAATGCTGTGACCATTTAAAAGAAAAAAAAATAGTTATATTATTTGTTTAGCTTCCTTAGGGAGTGGGATATGTAATACTTCACTTGCATTTGTATTTACTTTAAATTCTGAAATGTTTCTGAATTTCTTCAATAAATCTAAAAGGTTAGGGAGGCTAATTCATATTCTTGTTATTGTTAATAAAAATGAATACTCCCCGGAGCTATCTCAACTCCCCACAGCCAACTCTCCTCCTACTCAATAAAGGTTTCACTACCCTGGAGGGGATCAGCTAGGGAGTGGATACACATAACTATAAGTTCCACACTTGGTCCTAGAAATAGTTCTCTCCCCATTTATAAAGTATCCTGAGCCTATTAAACAGCTCCGCCACTCTCCTCTACACCCCACTACACTCCAGTTCTATGGTTCTGAACACATATTGGACCCCCAACCCATTGCCCAGACATTCTAGCTCCAGGGCTCCCAGTATCATATCAATGCTTGCTGTGCCCAGATTCTGACTGGAGGTAGCTGTTATCTGGGGCCTATACTCCTTGGCACCTAGCTGGTGAAGTAGGCTGGCACCAGGTCCTTGGAGACAGTTCTAGCCCATGTGGGGGTAATTCAAAGGGGTCAGAAGGTGTGAAACTTATGTTTGTCTAGGGAAGTGGCCTACTGCTGATTGGGGCAAAAACTTTATACAATGGTGTACTGAAAAATAAAGTTTATGCTCTGTTTGGAACACATTTGAATGGAGCATTTCATTTAGAGGGACTGTGTTTATTTTTTATTTTTATTGTTTTAGTCAGAAATACATTTCTACAACTTGTCCTGGAACCCAGTAAATTGGCCTGAGTCCGGCAGCTTGTCCTAGCATCCAGTTAAACAGGCAGTCACTTGTCTTATAGTGCTCTGTTGCACGTGATAGAGCATTCTGTGTACAATCTAAAAACTATTATTTTTTTTCGTCTTTATTTATTCACATGTGTAAGCCTTTCCCCATCTAAATAAAAGGTGTGTGTGATGCAGCCAATCAATGATCTGCACTACTCAGTGTGGCTATAGTACTGGTCTATGAGGGGAGTCGTTACTCACAGAATCCCCCCCCAGCACAAGCTGCTACATCCAGGAGCTCTCAGAGTCCTGTCAATCATCCCCTGTGACCAATGAGCAGTGCAGCCTCTGTCCCTCCCACATGCAGTGTCCAGGCACAGGGAAAGCTCTGTCTGAGAGAAAAGAACACAGCAAGTGTGTCCTGTGTGTGCTGAGTGTGTGCCATGTTGTGTATGTGCTGTGTGTGCATATGGTCTACATCATAACACTGGAGTAATGAGCAGATACTATATATGTATGTATATATGTATGTATATGTGTATATGTATATACTGTACAGTCTGTGTGTGTGTGCGTATCTATCTATCTATCTATCGATCTCTCTATATCTCTGTCTCTATCTCTGTCTGTCTGACCTGTATTGAAAAAAACTCTTAAAAACATATTTTTCAAAAGTGCAAAAGTTTATTGTAAGATCATTAGAAGTTCAATGCAATCTGTATACCCTGAAAAGCAATGAGAAATCATCACTGACAGAAGCTGCTCAACAGCATGTCTCTGTGATGTCACAGGTCTTCCTGCCAGTCGGAATACTTTCCACAAACCCCCGCAACCTGATTGGTGGCATTAATGAAGGTAGACCCTGCCCCCCTCCGCCCTGCAGTGAAGAAGTTTGGGCGCCGTCTTTCAGGCCGGTCAACCATTCTAACCACAAATTTGATTTTATTTGATATCTAAGTAAAATATGAAAGGTTTTCAAAAATTCTAAACTAATTCAACATACTACAATCAAATACACTGTCTGAAGTTTTGCTGAAGTCTCTCCACTACGTGAAGGCATCAGTCTCTCCTCTCCCACTCTCTCTGGAACTACAATCAAATACACTATCTTAAGCTTTGCTGAATCCTCCCCACTACCTATAGGTCTCAGTGTCTCCTCTCCCACTCTCTCTGGAACTAAAATCAAATACACTGTCTGAACTTTTGCTGAAGTCTCTTCACTACCTGTAGGCCTCAGTCTCTCCTCTCTTACTCTCTCTGGAACTTCAATCAAATACACTGTCTGAAGTTTTTCTGAAGTCTCTCATCTACCTGTAGGCCTCTGTCTCTCCTCTCTCACTCTCTCTGGAACTACAATCAAATACACTGTCTGAAGCTTTGCCGAAGCCTCTCCACTACCTATAGGCCTCTGTCTCTCCTCTCTCACTCTCTCTGGAACTTCAATCAAATACACTGTCTGAAGTTTTGCTGAAGTCTCTCCTCTACCTGTAGGCCTCTGTCTCTCCTCTCTCACTCTCTCTGGAACTACAATCAAATACACTGTCTGAAGTTTTGCTGAAGTCTCTCCTCTACCTGTAGGCCTCTGTCTCTCCTCTCTCACTATCTCTGGAACTACAATCAAATACACTGTCTGAAGCTTTGCCGAAGCCTCTCCACTACCTATAGGCCTCATTCTCTCCTCTCTCACTCTCTCTGGAACTACAATCAAATACACTGTCTGAAGCTTTGCCGAAGCCTCTCCACTACCTATACGCCTCAGACTCTCCTCTCTAACTCTCTCTGGAACTACAATCAAATACACTGTCTGAAGTTTTGCTGAAGCCTCTCCACTACCTGTAGGCCTCAGTCTCTCCTCTCTCATTCTCTCTGGAACTACAATCAAATACACTGTCTGAAGCTTTGCCGAAGCCTCTCCACTACCTGTAGGCCTCAGACTCTAGTCTCTCACTTTCTATGGAACTACAATCAAATACACTGTCTGAAGTTTTGCTGAAGCCTCTCCACTACCTGTAGGCCTCAGTCTCTCCTCTCTCATTCTCTTTGGAACTACAATCAAATACACTGTCTGAAGCTTTGCCGAAGCCTCTCCACTACCTGTAGGCCTCATTCTCTCCTCTCTCACTTTCTCTGGAACTACAATCAAATACACTGTCTGAAGTTTTGCTGAAGCCTCTCCACTACCTGTAGGCCTCAGTCTCTCCTCTCTCATTCTCTCTGGAACTACAATCAAATACACTGTCTGAAGCTTTGCCGAAGCCTCTCCACTACCTATAGGCCTCATTCTCTCCTCTCTCACTCTCTCTGGAACTACAATCAAATACACTGTCTGAAGCTTTGTTGATGCCTCTCCACTACCTGTAGGCCTCAGTCTCTCCTCTCGCACTCTCTCTGGAATTACAATCAAATTCACTGTCTGAAGCTTTGTTGAAGCCTCTCCATTTCCCTATAGGCCTCTGTCTCACCTCTCTCACTCTCTCTGGAATTACAATCAAATTCACTGTCTGAAGTTTTGCTGAAGCCTCTCCAATATCTCTAGGCCTCAGTCTCTCCTCTCTCACTCTCTCTGGAACTACAATCAAATACACTGTCTGAAGCTTTGCCGAAGCCTCTCCACTACCTTTAGACCTCAGTCTCTCCTCTCTCACTCTCTCTGGAACTACAATCAAATAGACTGTCTGAAGCCTCTCCACTACCTGTAGGCCTCAGTCTCTCCTCTCTCATTCTCTTTGGAACTACAATCAAATACACTGTCTGAAGCTTTGCCGAAGCCTCTCCACTACCTGTAGGCCTCATTCTCTCCTCTCTCACTTTCTCTGGAACTACAATCAAATACACTGTCTGAAGTTTTGCTGAAGCCTCTCCAATACCTGTAGGCCTCAGTCTCTCCTCTCTCATTCTCTCTGGAACTACAATCAAATACACTGTCTGAAGCTTTGCCGAAGCCTCTCCACTACCTATAGGCCTCATTCTCTCCTCTCTCACTCTCTCTGGAACTACAATCAAATACACTGTCTGAAGCTTTGTTGATGCCTCTTCACTACCTGTAGGCCTCAGTCTCTCCTCTCGCACTCTCTCTGGAACTACAATCAAATACACTGTCTGAAGATTTGCTGAAGTCTCTCCACTACCTGTAGGCCTTAGTCTCTCCTCTCTCACTCTCTCTGGAATTACAATCAAATTCACTGTCTGAAGCTTTGTTGAAGCCTCTCCATTTCCCTATAGGCCTCTGTCTCACCTCTCTCACTCTCTCTGGAATTACAATCAAATTCACTGTCTGAAGTTTTGCTGAAGCCTCTCCAATATCTCTAGGCCTCAGTCTCTCCTCTCTCACTCTCTCTGGAACTACAATCAAATACACTGTCTGAAGCTTTGCCGAAGCCTCTCCACTACCTTTAGACCTCAGTCTCTCCTCTCTCACTCTCTCTGGAACTACAATCAAATACACTGTCTGAAGCTTTGCTGAAGCCTCTCCACTACCTTTAGGCCTCAGTGTCTCCTCCCTCACTCTCTCTGGAACTACAATCAAATACACTGTCTGAAGCTTTGCTGAAGGTATCTAAAGACACTGTGGAGCCATTTCAACTTGTACTATATGTAATATTATCAATATTTGTATGAATATTTCTGTGATATAATATCTGATTAGATAGAAACTTTCACTAAGCAAATCTATACCTATGCATTTGTCTGATTCCCCCCCCTTACCTTGCCTGCTCCCCCACCCCCAAAGCCTGGTTGTATTGCTTCTTATCTGTGAAATAACATTTGTCCATCCTTCTCATATTCTGTTGCAGTGTTGCAGTCTCTCCACTACCTGTAGGTCTCAGTCTCTCCTCTCTCAATCTCTCTGGAACTACAATCAAATACACTGTCTGAAGCTTTGTTGATGCCTCTCCACTACCTGTAGGCCTCAGTCTCTCCTCTCGCACTCTCTCTGGAACTACAATCAAATACACTGTCTGAAGTTTTGCTGAAGTCTCTCCACTACCTGAAGGCCTCAACCTCTCCTCCCTTACTCTCTCTGGAACTACAATCAAATACACTGTCTGAAGTTTTGCTGAAGCCTCTCCAATATCTCTAGGCCTCAGTCTCTCCTCTCTCACTCTTTCTGGAACTACAATCAAATACACTGTCTGAAGCTTTGCCGAAGCCTCTCCACTACCTTTAGACCTCAGTCTCTCCTCTCTCACTCTCTCTGGAACTACAATCAAATACACTGTCTGAAGCTTTGCTGAAGCCTCTCCACTACCTTTAGGCCTCAGTCTCTCCTCCCTCACTCTCTCTGGAACTACAATCAAATACACTGTCTGAAGCTTTGCTGAAGGTATCTAAAGACACTGTGGAGCCATTTCAACTTGTACTATATGTAATATTATCAATATTTGTATGAATATTTCTGTGATATAATATCTGATTAGATAGAAACTTTCACTAAGCAAATCTATACCTATGCATTTGTCTGATTCCCCCCCCCTTACCTTGCCTGCTCCCCCACCCCCAAAGCCTGGTTGTATTGCTTCTTATCTGTGAAATAACATTTGTCCATCCTTCTCATATTCTGTTGCAGTGTTGCAGTCTCTCCACTACCTGTAGGTCTCAGTCTCTCCTCTCTAAATCTCTCTGGAACTACAATCAAATACACTGTCTGAAGCTTTGTTGATGCCTCTCCACTACCTGTAGGCCTCAGTCTCTCCTCTCGCACTCTCTCTGGAACTACAATCAAATACACTGTCTGAAGTTTTGCTGAAGTCTCTCCACTACCTGTAGGCCTCAGTCTCTCCTCCCTCACTCTCTCTGGAACTACAATCAAATACACTGTCTGAAGTTTTGCTGAAGCCTCTCCACTACCTGTAGGCCTCAGTCTCTCCTCTCTCACTCTCATTGGAATTACAATCAAATTCACTGTCTGAAGCGTTGTTGAAGCCTCTCCATTTCCCTATAGGCCTCAGTCTCTCCTCTCTCACTCTCTCTGGAATTACAATCAAATTCACTGTCTGAAGTTTTGCTGAAGCCTCTCCAAAATCTCTAGGCCTCAGTCTCTCCTCTCTCACTCTCATTGGAATTACAATCAAATTCACTGTCTGAAGCTTTGTTGAAGCCTCTCCACTTCCCTATAGGCCTCCGTCTCTCCTCTCTCACTCTCTCTGGAATTACAATACCTCCTAACACAGGCCCCTCACTTCCCACACACAGATTATACTATCTGACCACTAGGGGCAGATAACATATTACATACTAGGATCACTTACCAAATTACTTTCTCAGATGCTTTCCTTTTCCTTCTATATGAAAATACATTCTAACTTTGCATACCCTCCTACATAATGAAACTTCACTTTCTTCCTGACCCTAGCTATTTCTTATCTGCCTCTTCCATACCCTTTAGATTATAGGTAGAGTGTTTTCAATCTTGTAGAGTGCTTTGAGAAAAAAACACTTTCTACAAAGATTCTAGGCTCAAAACAGGGCCCTCCATTTTTTTGCAGTTTGTTAAAATTATACTTTTTCCATGTTCTTTTCCCCTGTATAGTGCTACGGAATATGTTGGCGCATTACAAATAAAAGTAATAATAATACAAACAAATAATAATAAATACTTTTAGGAGTAATTGTGGTGTCCAAACTGTATTGAATTAACTGTCCCTTTAAGCTGTCCTGTGTGCAGGTATTTGGAATCTATAGAACCTGTGGGTAGGATTGGTCTTCTTGGCCTTTTCAAGCCTGGATTGTGACAAATGTAATGTGCATATATCATGATTACCTTAGGATAATCTACATTTTAATACATACTAATTATTTTCCTCCACTTGCTTGTCATTTATACCAAAATATACATTGCACAAAACTAAACCTATTTTTGGATTTTCCATCCTATGAAATTGTAATGATCCCCTGTGTTATTACTAAAAGAAAGGGAGCACTGAAGACAGCATAGGTGAAAGGGCATTTTACCAGGCCTAGTGCAGGGTAGTTATTGGTTAAGGGGTACAAAGGGGTGGGGAGGAAAAGGTAATAAAGGGAGCAGGTTACCCGCAATTCTGCACTGTCAGTGTAAACATTTGGCAAGCAAGCATCTCAGAATGGCTTCACCCATACTGAATCTCCTAGTGGCCCAACTGAGGTCCCAAGTGGCTATCAATGGGCAGGAGTGGCTACAGACATTATTGGATAAGCTCAAGAGAGCTAATGTGCAGGCTGATAAGCCTGGACGGGCTGAAGATGCAGCTACTGGGCAGAGTCAGCAGCATGTGAGGCTCAGCCCTGTCCTCAGTACCCCCAGATGGTGAGTGGCAAGTGTGGCTGGGTGTGGGAAAGGACAGGAGAAGAAAAAGAAGTCCCCCGTGTGCCGTGGATGTTTCCTGCGGAGGAGGATTGTGACTGCCGCCACCCAGTGGCCTTACCTTGATGACAGCATCCGGAGGTCAGGAGAATGGTGAGCAGGAAGAAGAGAGAGTGTATAGTAAGCCGGCAGAGGCATCTGGGGTCCGGCTGGCGGGGCACAAGGAGCAGAGCACGGGTATCAATGCGCCAAAGAAGATCCGGCGCGGCAACGTCAATGACATCAGTAGAGGTAACGTGCGCTGCCTCTGAGGTCTGTGTAAGCAGAGCAAAGAGGAAACGGGTAGTGCAGTTGAGGTCTGGCAGCGGAGCAGTGACTGAGAGGTCTGAGGGGAAAATGGAGGAGAAAGATGGAGGGGAAGTCGCAATGGCATCTGAGGGGTCTGAAGTACAGCAAGGTAGGTTGGGGGCTGCATGAATGAGGCTGCAGCAGACAGTAAGACAGAATGGGGGCAAGAGGAAGCAGCAGGCAGGAAGCAAGATTAGTAGAAAGAGCCGGTGCATACAGGGAGCATTCAGAGGCAGAGCACCTGGAAAAGGGGCATCAGGCAAAGAGAGGAGCAGCATGAAGGGTAGCAGTGGAAGAAAAGGACAACAACAGCATCAGGCGCAGCATCTGCAGAGTGGAACTGGAGGCATAGAGCAGGAAGATCTCAGTCTGAATGAGGTGGCACAGGGCTTCAGAGAACAGGCTGATAGCAGTAGAGAAATGGAGCAGAATAGAGATGTGCACTGGAATAGCGAGGAAGAAGTGGATGTGGAACAGAGTTGTGGTGGCAGTCATTTAAGCGGAGAGGTGTCTACTAGAGATGTCCCGGACAGTTCGCCCTTGAACTATTCGCGGCGATTTTGGCTCTTTCGGGCTCGCAGCGGACGGCAGACACATGCTTTTTTCGGTCCGTCCCTTATTCTTTATCATTGAGGAAACTTTGACCCTGCACCTCACAGTCAGCAGACACATTCCAGCCAATCAGCAGCATACACTCCCTTCCAGGGCCTTCCATCTGAAGGACAGCATACATTTTAGAATCATTCTGAAGCGGCATTCGTTGTGAGAGGACAGAAAGTGTAGCTGCTGGAGATTTAATAGGGAAATAAATAGCCAGGCTGTGTATTTAGCTTCCACTACAGACCTGAAGGACTCATCTGATATCTGCTGCAAGGTCAGGAACCCAAAAGCCCTTTTTAGGGCTAGAACATCATTTATTTTATTTTATATTTTATTATTTTTTTCTGTGTAATCTAATTGCATATGCCTGCCTGCCAGCGTGTGTGTGTGACAGGCTAACACCTAACAGCTTATATTGTGCTTATTTTCACTACTCATACCTGGTGGTGTACCATACATTGAAAACAACCATTTTTTCCTTTAATCTTATTTCACTTGGCTGCCTGTGTCAGGCTCACAGCTAATATTCTGCTCTGTTTAACCAGTCATAGTTGGTGTACCATACATTGAAAAAAAACAACCCTTTTTGCCTTTAATCTAATTTCAGTTGCCAGCCTGTGTCAGGCTCACAGCTTATATTGTGCTCAGTGAAATAAAAATGTTTTTGACTGTAATAGATTAAATAGCAATTGCCTGCCTACAGGCGTGTGTGTGAAGCCTATTGCATCTACTCTGCCAACTTTTGCCAGTGCACAGTGATACGTCATATCTGGTGCAACCGTAGTGTACAGTGACATAAAACAACACTTTTTTTACTGTAATCGATTGAATATCAGTTGCCTGCCTACAGGTATGTGTGTGAGGCCTACAGCGCCTACTCTGCCAACTTTTGCCAGTGCACAGTGACACTCATATCTGGTGTCACAGTAGCTTGCACGCATAGTAATACTAATCGGAAAAAAAATGACAGGCAGAGGCAGGCCACCCCGCAGGGGCCGTCGTGGTGCTGTGATTCACTTTGGCCCTAGAATAATGCCCAGTTTTCAGAGGCCACGTACCCTGAACTTGAAAAGTTCTGAGGACATGGTTGACACAAGACACCCAATCTTCTACAGCTTCCGCTCCGAACCTAGACAGCTTAGCTTTGGGCACCTCTCCAGTTACCACTCGCCCGCCTGCCGCCACCACCAACACTAGCACCACAGCCGCTTCACTTGATCCGTCAGCAGAGTTATTTACACATCCGTTGGAAGAAATGAGTGATGAGAAAAGAGTGATGCGCAACCATTAGTGCCAGAGGATGTAGATAACAGGGATATGTCCCAGTCATGCAGCATTACACACATGAACGTACGGTCTGATGATCATGATGTTGTACCCGGTGCTGCTTCCTTTGTTGAGTTGTCAGATACAAGTGAAGCGGTTGATGATGACGATGCGTCCGTGGATGTCACGTGGGTGCCCCCTATAAGAGAAGAACAGGAGGAAAGTTCAGATGGGGAGACAGAGAGGAGGAGGAGATGAGTTGGAAGCAGGGGGAGGTTGTCGTAAGTAGCTAGTGGCACAGTCAGACAGCATGCATCGGCCCCCGGGGCCAGCCAGACAGCACGCCAGTCAAAGCATGCTGTTGCCACCACCAGAATGCCGTCATTGCAGAGCTCAGCAGTGTGGCAATGTATTTGTGTGTCTGCCTCTGACAACAGCGATGCCATTTGCATCCTGTGCCAAAAGAAACTGAGTCGTTGGAAGTCCAACACCCACCTAGGTACACCTTCTTTGTGAAGGCATATGATGTCACATCACAAACGCCTATGGAATCAACACCTGAGTACAAGCAGCACACAAAGTGAAAGCCGCCATCCTCCTCCTGGTCCAGCATCTTCAGCCACGTCAACCACTGCTGCCCTGCTTGCCCCCTCTCAACCATCCGCCACTCCGTGTCTCTCCCTGAGCAGTCCCTGCTCATCTGCCCACAGTCAGGTGTCTGTCAAGGACATGTTTGAGCGTAAGAAGCCAATGTCACAAAGTCACCTCTTGCCCGGCAACTGACTGCTGGCTTGTCTGAAATCTTAGCCCGCCAGCTTTTACCATACAAGTTGGTGGAGTCTGAGGCGTTCGAAAAATTTGTAGCTATTGGGACACCGCAGTGGAAGGTACCCGGCCGAAATTTCTTTGCACAAAAGGCAATCCACAACCTGTACTCGATTGTGCTAAAGGAAGTAATGGCATCTCTGGCACACAGTGTTGGGGCAAGAGTCCATCTGACCACGGATACCTGGTCTGCAAAGCATGTTCAGGGCAGGTATATCACCTACACTGCGCATTGGGTAAACCTGGTGACGGCTGCCAAGCATGGAATACATGGCTCTGCAGAGGAGTTGGTGACATTGCCACGACTTGCAGGCAGGCCTGCTGCCACCTCCTCTACTCCTCCTACTCCATCCTCTTCCATAACCTCCTCGGCTGAGTCCTCTTCTGCTGCTGCTATGTCTTGCTCCACATCAACGGCACCCCCCCCAGCTCCACAGGAACTATTCCACATCCAGTATACGACAGTGTCACGCCGTCTTGGGGTTGACTTCCCAGAAAGCAGAGAGTCACACTGGACCAGCACTTCTGTCCACCCTGAACGCACAGGTGGATCAGTGGCTGACTCCGCACCAACTGGAGATCGGCAAAGTGGTTTGTGACAACGGAAGAAATTTGTTGGCGGCATTGAATTTGGGCAAGTTGACACATGTGCCGTGCATGGTACATGTGTGTAATCTGATTGTACAACGCTTTGTGCATAAGCACCCAGGCTTACAGGACGTCCTGAAGCAGGCCAGGAATGTGTGTGGCCATTTCAGGCGTTCATACATGGCCATGACGCACTTTACAGATATCCAGCGACGAAACAACATGCCAGTGAGGCGCTTGATTTTCGACAGCCCGACACGCACCGAGGGCACCATCAGCGACATCATACCATTTGTTTTCTTCCAGGAGCGTGCCCTGCGAATAGTGCTGGATCAGGCCGTAGATGAGCGTAAAGAGGAAGAGTTGTGGTCACCATCACCACCAGAAACAGCCTTATCAGCATCGCTTGCTGGACCTGTGGCAACGCTGGAAGAGGATTGTGAGGAAAATAAGTCAGAGGAGGAATGTGGCTTTGAGGAGGAGGAGGAAGACCAACCACAACAGGCATCCCAGGGTGCTCGTTGTCACCTATCTGGTACCCGTGGTGTTGTACGTGGCTGGGGGGAAGAACATACCTTCAGTGAGATCACTGAGGACGAGGAACGGGCCATGACTAGCTCGGCATCCAACCTTGTGCAAATGGGGTCTTTCATGCTGTCGTGCCTGTTGAGGGACCCTCGTATAAAAAGGATGAAGGAGATCGACCTGTTCTAGGTGTCCACACTACTAGACCCCTTGTATAAGCGGAAAGTGCCTGAAAAGTTACAGAATTACCACAAGTCGGAAAGGATGCAGCACTTCCAAATAAATTAAATAGTATGCTTTATTCAGCGTTTAAGGGTGATGTCACAGCACAACGGCAATCTAACAGCAGAAGAGGTGAACATAATCCTCCTACTCCCACGAACACGCCGGCAAGGAGAGGACGCTTTACAGACGTGTTGTTGATGGAGGACATGCAGAGCTTTTTAAGTCCTATGCATCGCCACAGCCCTTCGGGGTCCACCCTCAGAGAACTACTCGACCGTCAGGTAACAGACTACCTCGCCTTAACTGCAGATATCGACACTATGAGGAGCGATGAACCCCTTGACTACTGGGTGTGCACGCTTGCCCTGTGGCCTGAGCTATCTCAATTTGCCATAGAACTTCTGTCCTGCCCTGCTTCAAGTGTCCTGTCAGAAAGTACCTTCAGTGCAGCAGGAGGTTTTGTCACTGATAAGAGAAGTCGCCTAGGTCAAAAAAGTCTAGATTCACTCACCTTTATTAAGATGAATGAGGGATGGATCCCGAAGGGACTGACAGTGGGCGATACATTCGATTAAAAAAGGCCTGATAGATGAGCTGCCTTGAGCTAATAATGGTCCACATGCTGCTGTATTTTATCCCTGAATGCCGGATGACTTGCATGACTTATCCACCACCAACTAGGGTTCAATACGCAATGTTTTAGGGCACTTTCTGAAGGCAAACTAACATCAATTTTTCTGGTCGCTGCAACAATACCTAATTTTTGCATTTAAATTCTTTTATTGTCAGAAGGTGTACAGCATGTAATGAAAACTAAAGCATTTTTGAACAGTCTTGCATAACAGTTGTGCAAAAATACATATTTACAATAAAGACATTTTGTGAAAGTTAGCTGGCTAGTCCTTCTTATTTTTACTTTTTAGGTTAATAATTTTTCTTATTTTTTATTTTGATTGCAATTTAAGAGATACCTAAAACATGGTAAAACAGACAATAGTAAAGAGTATATCTGCAGGAAACACCAAAGTCCTATTAGCTATCATCCCTCCAGCAGTATTAGCTTATTATTTACAACTAGCGACTTGCACGTCAAAAAATGACAGCAATGTGATCTATATGTTTGTCAAGTTGTTTAGTTATTAACATATATTTTTGACACTTGTAAGTATATTAATATGAACGTGTATTTTTGTAAAATGTTGATGTAATGGTTTTTTAAAATGTAATTTGTATCTGAAGAATTGTTAACTTTAATATACATTGAATGAATAGGAAAGCAAAAAGTAAAAAGCCTTCTTGAAACGTTGCGAATTTTAACATGAAGTTTAAAATATATGTAAGCAATAACCTTCAAAGTATATATTTTTAAACTTGAACTTTATTTTTTATGTAAGTTTAGAAGTTGACAAAACATTGGTATAATTTTGAACATTATAAACAGGAACATAGTGAATACATTTTGTAACCTAATTTTTTATTAAAAGTATTAACATTTGAATGTAAAAACAATTGACCTTTAAATTAATCAGTATTAACATGCAATTTCTATCACAATAATTGTTAACTTGAATATACATTGAATGTAGAGGAAGGCATACAGTAAAACTCTCCTTAAAACGTACGTAATTAAAGTAATTCATTACTGAGCACATAAACTGGCGATAAACATTAATGTAGGTAGTAATCTTAAGATAACAGACAATATTTACATTGTGACTTAAAAGGTGCTTGACCTCTTAACATCCACTTTGTAATCTGTTGAATGAAATAACTTGAAAATATATTTTTTAAACTTGTAACATTAGAAACATTAACATAGTGACTTAACATTTTAACATATTTTTACTAACAATGCAAGGCAAGTATTTTGTGAGGCGAATCATTCATAAACAGTACTTCCATTAATTATGACTGAATTAAACAACCAATTGTTATGTATTTTGGAATGCTTTTAAAACATGTTGGCAGCTATAATTTGTATCCTGCAAAGTTATAGTACTTCATAGTAGACAATGTTTTTAGTAAAAATACGTCTATCTTCTAATAAATCACCTTGACTTTCATTGTTTTCAATGTAAACTTTAATAGCCTGTGGATTTTTGCACCGTGACAATGCAACGTACAATTGACCATGTGCAAAAACTGGTTCTTCCAAGAAAATACCCACAGATTTGAAAGTTTGACCTTGTGATTTATTAATGGTCATGGCAAATGCCATAATAATGGGAAATTGTCTTCTTTGAAGTATAAAAGGGAGACTACTTTCACTTGTTGCTAAATCTATTCTTGGTAGGAAAACTCTCTCTCCTTTATGGGTCCCAGTTAAAATTTCAGCATCTATAAAATGGTCCTTTAATTGTTGAACAATTAATCTTGTGCCATTGCATAGGCCTTTTTTGGGGTTCATATTTCACAGTAACATGATAATTGCACCTTTCTTTAGCTGCAAAATATGTGGGGGCATTCCAGAAGGAGTTAAAGAGTTTATGAATTCAGTTGAAAAGTTTGCCTGACTTTCATTGTCATCAGCAAGACCAGAATCAGCACTGTGATAATTTCTTTGTGGTGCATTAATTTTTTTTAAGATTTCATTATTGAGTATTAATGCATCTTTATTTTTACACGTCAGTATAACTTGGTTGGCAAGCTCAGAATATTCTTCGTTATTTATGCTCCCTTCAAATATAGCCGATATAATATCTTGTTGACAAATCATATGAGGTGGGATCTCTACAGTGTTGTCAGGTAAATGTAGTATTTTTTCTGTTCTGCCTTCTCCAATTTTAATAAGCCAATCATTGAAATCAGTTTGGCCTTCTGATCTCATATTTTGTTGCAGTTGAAGATGGGTAAAATGTTTCCATACTGTACTTGACTTTATACATGTTTCGATAATGTCAGTTCGATTTCCATGTACAACGACAGGTAAAGTTTGTCTAAAATCGCCACCCAACAACATTACCTTTCCACCAAATGGAAAAATATTATCCATGACTTCACGAAGCAAACGGTCAATACATTGGAGGGCATAGCATGACATCATTGTGGCCTCATCTATTATAATTAATTTACATTTCTTCAATTTCTTTGCTTGTAAGGACGTCATGCGAATATCTGACACAGAATTTTCTAAAATAGGCACTGGCAGTTTAAATCCACTATGAACAGTTCTTCCACCTTTTAATAAAAGTGCAGCAATTCCAGTAGTGGCAAACCCCATTGCTATTTTTCCTTGTGCTCGTACTGAACTCATTAATAAATTGTACAAATATGTTTTTCCTGATCCGCCAGGTCCATCAAGATAGAAATAACGCTCTGTCACCATGTCATCATCTATAGCATTTTTAATGGCATGAAATGCTTGCAATTGTAGTGTATTTAAAGTTGCAAGTCTTTCTTCTGTTCTTTCTGCTTGTAGTTGAATGTCATAGTCTTCAAAGTTAATGTCATCTATAAGACCTGGATCAGGCAAATTAAAACTTGCACAACTTAATCCATGAGTTAAAAAGACTTCTTGAATTTCCATTAACGCTTGTAATGCATTTGGAGCATTTGAGAAGATACAAATAAAAGCAAATTGTTCTCTCATCTGTCGTGGCATTTGACATTGTGCTGCTTCTTCTAAACATCTTTCCCACTCTGTATCATCAGCGAGTAAGTTTCTATGTCTTGCAGCTAAATGGAAGGATTCATATACAATGTCATTAACAGTTCTTAATTGTTCAAAACTTTGTGCTCCTGGAACATTTAAAAGTAATATCCGTAAGCAAAAACGTTCAACATCTCTTGGACTGACTGTGTAAATTCTTGGAATAATTTTATTGCCTCTGGTTTTTCTTGTTCTCCATAATCCATTCACAAAAACATAGTGATATGGAATTTCAATATATAAGTATTGTGTTGCTTCAGCATCAGTGGAATTTAATGCAAACCATGCAGTTAGTGTAGTGTGACGATCTTCACTTTGGGCCAATGCATTCATTTCATTTCCAGCATGGAAATAGACTAAATGTCGTTGTGGCAGATGTACTGCTAACCTATATACTGCATGTGATCTATCATGCATTTCAAATTTTAAAAGCCGCCACATAGCTTCTGGCGCACTGACATTGCGAGCATCTACATGAGATGCAAGTTCATCATGTACTAACTCACTACTTTCAGGGTTGTCTGCACTTTTGACGACTACAGTAGCTGCATCGTAACCTTTGTAAATATATTTGTAGACATATTTAATGGATTTGATGGAAGTGCAGGCTTCTACGTTGATGTGGGCGTTGTACTTCATGAGTAAATGTGGATCATAGGGTACTACATATCTATTGTCCACTTTTTTCCACGAATAATGGCACTATCTCCTTCTCTTCTTTTATAAAGTGGATATTCATCACAATTTGCATATGTTTTGTCTCTATAATCTTTTGGAAATTCTTTTGAACATTTATTATTTTCCATACATGGTGATTGTGGATTAAGGTCACCACAGGGTCCATGAATCATGCGATGAGTAACAATCTCATATAGTCTACCATATAGTTCTGGATCTGGTAGTTCAGCAACAATGACTGCATCCACTTTGTCCGAAGTATCTAATTTATCTTTTTCTTGAAGTATTATTAAAAGCTGTGCATGAGGCCCTCGGCCATTAAACATATTTAGGTCCTGAATCATTTGCGTTTTGACCAATTGAATAGGGCTCTATATAAGCACATAACATATTTTTTGACAGAAGTTTTTAGTTAGTGAAGACCTTGATTGTGGTTAGAAGTTCAGTAACTAAAAATGTCTGTCTAAAAAATCTGTTATGTGCTTATATAGAGCCCTATTCAATTGAGCAACTCGCAATTGAATGAGGCTCATGGTTCGGCTCTTTTTTATACTTAATTCTTTACCTTGATTGAAGTGTGGAATGACAGAGGGTCCCCTCCTGCCAATCTTAATCCGCCGGTTTTCTTGTAGTGTCTGTTTGAAAAATAAAGTGAAATAGTGAATTATATAATTTTTTTAATTTTATTTAGCAAAGCATGGCCTTTTCAGCATATAATGTCTTGTTGTATCTTACCTGTTCTTCTTTGATGGTGTTCTTTAAAAGGGATTGTGGGTCACAATGCACGGTGCAAATTGTTGAGTGACGCTGTTGATGCAGAGTCTGTTTGAATATTAAAAAAAGTAGAAAGATTAAGCTTTAGGTGATCTATTGAATTGCAGTAAATTAATGTCATTTAAATATAGTACTGTAATTATTTTCAATTAACATTATTTTTCGTTGGGGGCTACACACATATGTCACATACATGAAGCACATTTCCATAGTTTAATGTAATTATTTTGTGTGCGTTTGACATATCACTATACATGAATCATATTTTAATTGTTAAATTAAACTTATTTTTATTTTTGGCCAACATACATAAATGTCTGTGAGTGAGATGTGACTATATAGATGATACACATATATGTGCGTGTCACATATCAGTATACATGACTCATATTTTAATAGTCCCAACTTATTTTTTTCTAATGTAATTTAAATGTAGTTGTTTAATTAGTTTGTTTTAAGATAATTTTGTTGCAGGGGCAATACACATAAATGTAAATGTAAAGCGACCCAATGATCCCCCTTGATAGAGGTTTATCTTTACAAATTTTGGAGAACCAATTTAAGACCGGTGTCCCCTGTTTCTGGGTCAGGGAGTGTGGGAAATGCCTCAGCCTACAGTAATTGTAATGTTCTGACAGCAGCAGCTCATGCTTGTCCCTCAGTTCCTCATAGGTGAGCATCTGGCCCTTTACTAACCAGTCTCCCAGTCTATCTAGTTTCCTTGACCTCCACCAGTGTTGTGATGTTTTGCTCATGTGTTTCGGGGCCTGAGGGAGGTTAAGAATTGGGGTCATTAGGGTGGATCCAGGGAACAAACCTGTGTGTTTCTTGGCCCATTTCCAGTATGATAGTGAGTGTCTGATTAGGGGGTTTGGCAAGTTTTTAAGGCTCTGAGGCAATTCTGATAGCCAAGCTACCTTGTCCCAGGTTAAGGGCCTTAAAGTGTGGTTCTCTAAATACACCCAGGCCGGTTGATGCCCTATAGAATGTGCTATTGGGAGGAAAGATAACTGAGCTGCCTTGTGGTAATATTTTAAGTTTGGACACAATAGTCTGCCCTCTGACTTATGAAGGTACATATTTTTCTTTGTGATGCGTGAGGGAGAGTGGTTCCAGATAAACTGAAATATTTTCCTTTGAATATTTTCTAATTATTTTTATTTAATCGGGATCGGGAGTGTTCGAAATATGCAGAGCAACCTAGGAAGGACATTCATTTTTATCGAATTTATTCTCCCTAGCCATGAAAACCTATACTTTGTCTATTTACTCAGGTCATTAATTATTGTTTTATAAAGTTTGGAGTGGTTGGCTTTGTACAAGTCCTCTAGCTTAGGGGTTAGTCGGATTCCCAGGTAGTTTATGTGGTTCTTATCCAACTTAATATTAAACTTCTCTTGGAGACCCTGCTTCTCTAATGCTAAGTCAATCGCTAGTGCTTCTGTCTTCTCTATGTTCAGTTTAAGGCCAGAAAACTGACCAAACTCCTCCATAGTTCGAATCAACTCTGGGACCGATTGGGTAGGGTTTGAGAGCATACACAGCAGGTCGTTTGCAAATAGAAAAGTTTTGAAATGGTGATGGCCTATTTTTATGCCTGTGATTGTCTGAGCCAGGGGTTCTATTGCTATAGCGAATAGAAGGGGAGAAAGGGGGCACCCCTGTATTGTTCCTCTTTCTATTTTAATTAAGGATCTCTCATCTCCTGGAATCTGTAACCTTACCCTGGATGATTTGTATAATGAGTGTATGAGATTTAGGAAGTGGCCTTTATTACCAAATTTTTTAAGCCTTTCCGTATAGGTAAGTCCACTTCAGGGAATCAAACGCCTTTTCAATGTCAAAGGCCATAAGACAGGCTTGAATTTTAGAGGCTTTGGTGTGGTACAGTAGGTTCATGACTTTTCTAATGTTGTCTCCCGCTTGCCTGTGGGAGACAAAGCCTACTTGGTAATTATGTATTAACTTAGGCAAGAAGGATGACATTCTATCCGCTATTGTAGTTTTTTGGTTCTAGGGCATCTCGACCCTCCTTAGGGAATAGAGCGATATCTGCCCTGTTCAGCTCTGCTGGTGTTTGCTTGCCTTCTAGAACTCTGTTAGAGTGACCAAGTGCGGGCCTAATATGTCTATTTATTTTTTTTATTATATAAATTGGTGTACCCCTCTGGGCCTGGTGACTTACCAGGTTTGAGGTTCTGGACTGCTTTTCTCACTTCCTCTAGGGTCACTTTGGCATTTAAAGTCTCTAAGTCATTTTCTTCTATTAAGGGGAGATCACAGGAATTAAGATATCCCCTCATTTTGTGCAGATCTATGTGTTTTGTTGCCGTATAAATGGTATTGTACAATTTTGTAACAATCTTCTGGATCTTATTTGGGTTCGTTGTTTTTTCTCCCTTCGAGGTCTTAATTTAAAGTATCCTATTTTGTGTTGTTTTGGTTTGTAGTTTCCTGGCTAGTAACGGGCCAGGTTTATTGGCTTTATTTAATCCGATAGCAATAAATAGTACAACTGAACACACCACTCCTATCTGGTGGCACCTTAGATTGCACTCGCAGTGCCCCAAATTTGAAGTGGGAGGACCAATCATCTTTTTCCATCTCCAGCTTCCAAAAATCAATGCCATATACATGTCCCCTAATAGTGGACGTAACAGGGATTAAACCGATAGGAATAGTACTACTTAACAGTACACACCTTATAATAATGCAGACAGAGGCAACGCAGAGAGAGGAGTCTGAAGAAGAGGAGTCAGAGGAGGAAGGTGGCTTTGAGGAGGTGGAAGACCAATTACAGCAGGCGTCCCAGGGGGCTTGTTGTCACCTTTCGGGGACCCTTGGTGGCTGGGTGGAGGAAGAGACCTTCAATGACATCAGTGAGGACAAGGAACGGGACATGGCTAGCTTGGTATCCAACCTTGTGCAAATGGGGAGTTTGCGGTTGTGCAAAGGGACTGTTTGCGGTTGTTTGCGGTGCATTAAAAGGGGAGATTGGTCTACCTGATCGATACAACATCATACCTGATGTTTTAAAGCATGTTATTCCAAACGATTTTGGAATGTTAGGTGATTTATGCCCTTTATGGCTTAAAACCAGACTCTTCATCAACTATGTAATTTTCAGTGAGAGTTTTGCCATGGATCCCCCTCCGGCATGCCACAGTCCAGGTGTTAGTCCCCTTGAAACAACTTTCCCATCACTATTGTGGCCAGAAAGAGTCCCTGTGGGTTTTGAAATTTGCCTGCCCATTGAAGTCTATGGCGGTTTTATGTTCGCGACATCTCTAGTGTCTACTGTTTTCTGTCATGTTTCTGCATTTATTGGCTCAGATTAAGGCCCATCGGACAGGAATCCATGATCCATAATGGATTTGCTAGATGGCCCGATGGAGAGCAGGGGTTTGTCGCAGACTTCTTTCACGCCAGAGCACAGGGTGCTGAGGAAGACGCCTGTGGACTTTATTTATAGAATGGGTAAGGACTATAGGCACAATGATCCTTGTGATTACTATTACAGGAGGTCTCAGTCCAGAGGAAGCAGGAATAGGCTTGCTACATCCCCACGACACAGGGGCAGAGAATATTAATCACCCAGAAGGAGCCCATGTTCATGTCAAGGGTCACAGTCTCATTCTATAGGCCGGGGTGAGCAGAGGAGAAGGGGAAGAAGAATTAAAGGAGATCTTCTGATTTCAGGAAAGACAAAATGCCGGGGAAGGAGCTGCCTTACATGGATGAAAGGAGGATACACCAGTCAAGATATTAACTGCCTTCCAGGGACGATAGGAGGTTACATAAAGTCAAGATATGATCGCAGAGAAAGAACGCCGGTCAGGTTTGATCATGGAAAAAGTCAATGGTTGAGGTGGAAAAAGGAAGAATGGCGGGACCTTTTGAAACAAGCCTGTTTGACAATTTGAGGGTGTCGCCATTAGGTTTAGTTTCTAAAAAAGAAGCAAGTGTTTTTAGGCTTATACATCACTTGTCTTACCCTACTGGGTCTTCAGTTAATGATGGGATAGATAAGGATCTCTCGTCTGTCCATTATACTTCCTTTAAGAAGGCAATTAAGTTGGTGAGAAGAGCCTGTAGGGGTGCGTTGTTTGCCAATGTGAATATAAAGTCTGCATTGTTGTTGCTAGTTCACCAGGATTCTCAATATTTACTGGGGTGCCACATATGGGGTAAGTACTTTGTGGATTTTTGTTTGCCTATGGGGTGCTCTATTTATTGTTCTTATTTTTAAAAGTTTAGCACTTTTTTGCACTGGGTGGTAACAAGGCAGGCAGGTTTTTCTTGATGGCCCACTACCTAGACAATTTTCTATTTGTGGGGGCTCCTGGTACTGCAGTTTGCCGGACCATACAACAGGCTTTTATTAGAATGAAAGCTGATTTTGGTATTCCAATAACTGAGAAAAAATTGGAGGGTCCTTATACTACTTTTACTTTTTTGGGCATTCAAATTGATTATGTTTCTTTTGAGTGTAGGTTGCCTTGGGACAAGATTGTGGATTTGAGGAAGACTTTGTTAACGGTTAAGGCGGCTAAAAAAGTAAAAGTTAAGGTAATGCAGTCGTTTCTAGGCAAACTCAACTTTGTGTGTAGAATTATTCCAATGGGCAGGATATTTGCCAGGCATCTGTCCTTGGCCACAGCAGGTTTGACACAGGCACATCACCCCATAAGAATTACCGAGGAACTTAGGGCAGATTTGCATATATGGTATATATATACTCTCTACCCTCTCTGTCTTTCATCCCTCACATACAATTACTAACTAAATCTTGTCTTCTCCATCTAAAAAACATCTCCAGAATTTGTCACTATCTTACACAAGACACAACTAAAATCCTTATACATTCTCTCATCATCTCTCGACTAGACTACTGCAACTCGATTCTTGTTGGCCTACCCACCACCCGACTGTCTCCACTTCAATCCATTATGAATGCCTCTGCTAGACTCATCTTCCATTCACAACATTCAGTGTTGGCATCACCTCTCTGTCAGTCACTCCACTGGCTTCCCTTAGCCTCAATAATAAAATGTAATGTCATGACCCTAACTTACAAAGTTCTCAACAATAATGCTCCCCCTTACATCTCTGCTCTCATCTCCAAATACTCCCCACCCGCCCTCTTCATTCTGCTAATGACCTTCTTTCTACAACTCTTGTCACCTCCTCTCACTCCTGCCTCTAGGAATTTTCTCGTGCTGCCCCTGGTGTCTGGAATTACTCTTCTTGCTTCACCAGATTATCCTCTTGCCTCAAAACATTTAAAACCTCACTTAAAACGCATCTCTTCAAAGAAGCTTTTCCCCTTCCACCCTAACACACTTATCACCTCTCTCTCCCTCTTTTACCAGTCATTATACCTTAGATTGTCTGCAAGTTTCTATCCTAAGTACTTTGGGAATTCACCATGGACATTGGATTCCTATCACAAAGACAGTGTCCTCCTTCCTTTGCTAAATGTTAATCTGTATTTATATTTGTCTGAACCTAATTTATGTACAGCGCTATGGAATATGTTGGCGCGTTATAAATAAACTATAATAATAATAATAATAATAATATGGTATGAATTTCTTAAGAACTTTAATGGTTTTACACTGATACTGTCAGATCCAGTGGATAATGAGGTGTTAGAGTTGTATACGGATGCAGCTGGTTCTAAGGGTTTTGGCATTTATTTTGGTGGAAAGTGGTGTGCTCAGGCATGGCCAGATTGGTGAGAAGTGGAGGGAATAAAAAAAATCTCACTTTTTTGGAATTATTTCCTATAGTGTTGGCCATTTTGCTCTGGGGAGATAGCCTAAGGAATAAAAGTCTTTTGTTTCACTGTGATAATTTGAGTGTAGTACAGGCCATTAATTCAACAACGGCTTCTTCGCTTCCAGTTGTCAGGTTGCTAAGGCAATTGGTTTTGAGATGCTTGCAATTTAATATAATGGTTAAGTCATCACATATACCAGGGGTGAAGAATATCGTAGCGGATGCATTATCGCGTTTCAATTGGGAAAAGTTCAGGAGATTGGTCCCCTCAGCAGACAAAGAACCAACAAATTCTCCTCAACAGTGGTGGAGGCTGGGGAGTTAACTGGGTATGGCGTACTGCCCAGGCAACTTTGTTTGTATTAATTGAATTGTAATCTGTATTAAATTACCATTCCCAACATATTAATTGAATGTATGATGTTTTTCCAGGTTTGCCTTTGCAAGTATGGATTGTGGGGCATTCTTATATATATTTTGCGAGAAGATTTGCATCAATTTCGAATGAAGATCGCCAGATCGGTTTTCCGAATGAACCTGCATTGTTTAAATGGTTTGGGGTATGGGGTTTAAAATGCGATCAAATTTTAGTTATGGTGGTTGATTATGCTAAGGTTTTTCCTCCACCGAAAATGTTGGTAATTCATCAAGGGGGAAACGATTTAGTGAACATTTGGCAAGCTTCCCGCCCTCCCTCCCTCCCTATCTAATGTGTTGTTTGTTGTCACAGCTGTATGCGGGGATGCTGTATCACGTAGGTCAGAGATCAGTAATTTTGAAGGTAACCGGTTTGGTTGTTCCCAAAGGCCTCTTGGACATGGGGTTCCATTGGGCTTCTGTGTGTGGGGGGCACAGCTCTTTCCTGGGTGGGGTGTACAGCTACCTCTGATGTTTAAATGTTAATAAAGCTATGACCTGTTTAATACCCAAATTATGTTTTGTGTCATTATTTATGGTATAGGGGGTATGTTAAGATGGTACGGACCAAGTCACTGGTGCTTAGGTCAACAGCTAACTGGACAATAGATCTGATTAATATAAACTCTTTTAGATCAGTCAGAATAAAGGAATAGCTATTAGGAAGCAGTGTTTTTCTGGATAGATTAGTTTTGAAAGACATTTGAGAGAAATGAAAGCTATGGAAGAATCTACTAATACACAGCTGAGTGTCCCATAGAATATGGGTGACAAGGGAAAATAATCCACCTTTGCAGCCTACATAGATTTTGAGTTGTATAAGGTTGTGAGCTGCGGTAGGGAAATGAATAGAGGAGCAATCTATGTTAAGTCTACTTCTGTCACCTCCTGAAATTTGGACCCCTTTTGACCCTGGATCCCATTGCCATTGAATTATATTCCAATTTTCATGACTTGAGCTGATTTTCAGATAAGAGGAGGTTAACAGGTGCAAGTTCCCAGAAGTCTAATCTTAGAAAATATTTACATCTTCTCATGAGATCTAACAGAAATAGCAATGTTCTAATTAAGTCTCAAGATGGTATGCACTTGTAATGTATTTAAGGCATATATGTTTCTTATAAGAGAAACACATTGCCAAAGGGAACCAACTTGTGCAGCAGCTCTATGTGCGACAGATTCTTATCTATACTAAAGGACTCAGAGGCTGGAACTGAAGACAACCTACAGGTACCAACCAGGCTTAAAGGGCAGTTAATTTAGCACAACTTGGAACACACTACAGTAAATTACTCCTAATTTCCTGTTGTAATACTTTCCAAAAAAATAATAAATGAAGTGTCTGTTTACATGAGTCACTGGCATGCCACCAGACAGACGTACAGCAAGAGCTCTGTGCAGAAAGCAGACACAGAAAGAGGCTTAACACTTCCCAATTTCATCCATGCAGGGAAATGACTGCTGAAAACTCCTAAATATGTTATTTGTGGGTTAAATGATGGTGGATTATATTCCTGAATACAGAAAAAAACAATACATTTTTTTGTTCACAAAGCTTGCACCGTCCGGTGTCGGCATATATTGTTAATCATGGAAAAGTCAGCAGTGTGTTTGTAAACAGGCACACAACTGCAGATTTTTAGCTTTTATTAGTGTAATTAAAATAAAACAACAGATACTTTTAATATCACACCATGAAGACCACTTATAGTGAGGTAAAAGTCCCTTTAAATCATATACTTAGGGTCTGAAGAATTGTTTACTTGGGGTAGGACATTTTACTGATATGGGGTTAATTTTAGTGATAACAACATTATGCTCTATTTTAAACAAATGTAATCACAGCAAATGCAAATAAGATAGTTGCAAATCTAGGCATTTAGCCTGAGATCCAACACTGTGTGATGGAGGGACTTGTTGTGCTGCTTCTGATTTCTATTAAACTGTAAAAATTGGAAAAGTTGCTTCATCAATGATAATTGAGCATAAAATTGTGGGCTGGATGTGATAATATTAATGTTTTGTCAAATAATTGCAAATACAACAAAATATGATATTTGTGCCAAACAAAATGTTTAGCTTCTTATATAAATGAATCTCATTGGCATTATGGGTAGATTACTAAATGGTAAAGTGAACTGTAGGTTAACCTATCCTATGGGGCATATCAATTATATAAATATAAATATATATATATATATATATATATATATATATATATATATTGCTATTCCCTCTACATAAAGTTCATTATGGAGAAATACACAAATTAAATATTTATGATTTTAAACCACTCATCTAGGAGTTAATTTGATTTCTTAATGATATTCTCTGTATAAAGTCACTTGATCATTTCTAGTTTAGGAAGTTACATGGGCTTCTATTCACAGTATTGAATTTTAAAGTAACCTCCTCCTCTAGTGTCTGGTACCAGCTTCCAATGAAATAAATAAAATTAATGTAAATCAATAAGATGGATGCATTCTTATATTTTAGCAAAAGGGAAAGTTTGCAGATGACACAAATATATGTAACAGGGTAGAGATTCCAGGAGGTGTCACGCGTGTAATAATTTAATAAAACTAGAGCAATGGTCACATATGTGGGATCTGAAATTCAGCAAAAATCTGCACATAGACCACAAAAAAACTAAAGTAAAATATTTACAAAAAGGTAAAATGATGATGGAACTGATGAGGAAAAGGACTTGGGGTTATTATATCACATGATTTAAAAGTAGACAAGCAAAGAAAGAAAGACCCAGGAAAAGCAAATAGGAAGCTTGGAGGTAATGGAAGAGTATTTAGCGGCAGGAAGAGAGAGGTTTTACTGTCACTATAGACAAAGACACTGAGCCCAGTTCTGGAGACCGGATCTACAAACAGATATGAACAAATTAGAAATATTTGTAAAAGTATTCACCCCCTTGACATTTTTCTTGTTTTGTTGCCTCACAACCTGGAATTAACATGGATTGTTTGAGGTTTTGCATTATTTGATTTACAGAACATGCCCACAACTTTGAAGATGTTTTTTTTTATTATTGTGAAGCAAACAACAAATAGGACAAAATAACAGTAAAAGTCAATGTGCATAACTATTCACCCCCCTAAAGTCAATACTTTGTAGAGCCACCTTTGTGGCAATCACAGCTCCAAGTCTATTTGGATAAGTCTCTATGAGCTTGCCACATCTTACCACTGTGATTTTTGCCCATTCCTCCTAGCAAAACTGCTCCAGCTCCTTCAAGTTTGATGGTTTGCACATGTGTACAGCAATCTTTAAGTCTGACCACAGATTTTCTATTGGATTGAGGTCTGGGCTTTAACTAGGCCATTCCAACACGTTTACATGTGTCCCTTTAAATTACTCAAGTGTTGTTTTAGCAATGTGTTTCGGGTCATTGTCATGCTGGAAGGTGAACCTCCATCCTAGCCTCAAATCACGCACAGAGTGGTACAGGTTTTGCACTAGAATATCCCGTATTTAGCACCATCCATCTTTCTCTCAACTCTGACCAGTTTCTCAGTCCCGGCTGCTGAAAAACATCCCCACAGCATGATGCTGCCACCGCCATGTGTCACTGTGGGGATGGTGTTCTTTGGGTGATGTGATGTGTTGGGTTTACGCCAGAAATAGTGTTTTCTTTGATGGCTGAAAAGTTCAAATTTAGTCTCATCAGACCAGAGCACCTTCCTCCATACATTTTGGGAGTCTCCCACATGCCTTTTCATAAACTCAAAATGTGCCATTTTGTTTTTTCCTCAAAGTAATGGCTTTCTACTGGCCACTCTGCCATAAAGCCCAACTCTATGGAGCGTACGGCTTATTGTCGTCTTATGTACAGATACTCCAGTCTCTGCTGTGGATCTCTGCAGCTTCTCCAGGGTTACCTTAGGTCTCTGTGCTGCCTCTCTGATTAATGCCATCCTTGCCCGGTCTGTGAGTTTTGGTGTGCTGCCATCTCTAGGTTTGCTGTTGTGCCATGTTCTTTCCATTTAGTTATGATAGATTTGATGGTCCTCCTGGGAATCTTTAAAGATTTGAATATGTTTTTATAACCTAACTCTCACTTGTACTTCTCAACAACATTGTCCCTTGCTTGTTTGGAGAGTTCCTTGGTCCTCATGGCAGTGTTTGGTTAGTGGTGCCTCTTGCTTAGGTGTTGCAGCCTCTGGGGCATTTCAAAAAGGTGTGTATATGTAATGACAGATCATGTGATGCTTAGATTGCACACAGGTGGACATCAATTCACTAATTATGTGACTTCTGATGGTAGAGCTTTTTATGGGCTTCATAAGAAAGGGGGTGAATACATACGCACATGCCAATTTTCTGTGTTCTAGTTCTAAAAAATAGTTTTATGTATATATTTTTCTTATTTCACTTCACCAACTTAGACTATTGTGTTCTGATCCATCACAAATTTTAAGGCTGTAATGTAAAACAATAGGTAAAAAGTCAAGGGGGGGTGAATACTTTTGTAGGCAACTAATTGGCGCAGGGTTGAAAAGACACAACTTATAAAGAAAGACATCATGACCTGAGTATGTATAGAATAGAGGAGACTCCATGACATTAATATGTATAGATTACTGCAGAGATAAGAATGGGGATATGAGAGAAATCTGCAAATATATCAAAGGATTTCTTAAAGTTCAAGAGAGAAGTGTATTTGATAAAAAGAGGAGCAAGAGCAATAGGTTATTATTTGAATTGGAATCTAGAAAATTTAGAGATAATGGGTGAAAGTACCCATTTTGCAGAAACAGCAGAAGACACATGAAAGAGCTTCCAGTTGAACATGTAGTATATATATCCTGTGTCAGTGTTGGTAGGGTGGATCTTGGTCAGCCTACTGGTGCCATCTTGTTGGAAACTTTATGACTTATGGTTTGGGTTCTGAGGTCTGTCAGGGTGATTCAGTATTAGAGGTCGTTCAACAACAGATTCAAAACATGACATACAGTCTAGAAAAGTAATAAGATCCAAAGTTAAAAAGACAGACAAAGCCCAATTGGCTTCTTATTTCAAAATAAATATTCACAATAAAACAATGTCATTTCTGTAGGACTTTACCAGATGAACACATATACAGACTACACCTTTATCTACTATAGTCTATATATGACAATACCTGGATCACTATATTTACACTTTGTACAGGGTTACAATGAATAATAAGGAGTTGTGTCTGGTGATATAATCTGTAATCTAATGATGTTTAAAAAAGTTTAAGTATGTTCTGTATCTTATTATAGTCCAGTTAGGTTTATTTACTAAGTATCACAAGTGTCTGCGATCTGCATAGCTGTATTTACTATGGGAATATTACCATTACGACCCTTCCTTGTCACAGACACTTGTGATGCTTAGTAGCCCCCCTCCCCTTGCTAAGTGTTATCACTGCCAAGTGCCAGCTGGGATTTAAAAGGGATTGAAGTTGACAATTGCCGGAAGTGAGAAGTATGTAATTATTGTACTTTGTCCTATCCGAGGTCGCTAGATCCCATAATCCTGCACCTGGCGTTACAATAAAGAGGTTTACATTACAGAATATGCTTTCATTTATAATGCTCTGTGTAAAGACACTGACTTTATCATATTAATGCACTGCTATATCACCTTAAAATATTAATATATTGCCTTCTGTTACAGCGTCAAAAAGAGCTTGGTTAAAATGTAATCTACAAATGTCTATTGTTCTTGCTGGTTCCCGAAGAGAGTCAGAGCTTTCAAAGCTTTATATCACATCACAGCTTAAAAATCATTTTAGATCATGTCTGTATTTATCTTTATGACCTCATATCTTCTCCTAAGCATTAATATTAATCAGTTGATGTGTTTTTTCAATACAGAGAGAGACATGCAAAGAGCATCAGGTTTTGAGAACCAAACTATTGGACATGAATTCTTTCTTCTCGGATTCTCTGACTTTCCAAAGGTTACATTTTTATTATTTGTGATATTTTTACTTATTTATATGATGACTCTGACTGGGAATCTACTCATTCTAGTTCTTATTCACAATAACCACCATCTTCATACCCCAATGTACTTCTTTCTTGGCCAACTAGCATGTATAGATGCCTTTTCTTCCACTGTGACTGTCCCTCGACTGATAGTTGACTTGCTTTCCAAAACGAAATCAATTTCCCGCATGGCTTGTGTAACTCAATTTTTTTTTTTCCTACATTTTGCAAGTGCTGAGGTCTTCTTACTGGCTGTGATGTCCTACGACAGATATGTCGCCATTTGCCAACCACTGCATTACACCTCTATCATGTCTTGGAAAGTTTGTATCCTGATGGCATCTGGTGTATGGGCACTTGGATTTACCAATTCTTTTATACATACCATTGGTACACTCAGACTGACTTTTTGTGGACAAAATATTATTTATGGTTTCTTTTGTGACCTCCCTCTGTTATTACAGCTCTCGTGCACTGACATTTTTGTAAATGTCCTTAGTTTATACATTGCATATATACCTATGGGAATTGTTGCCATTGGAGTAACATTTATTCCATACATGCACATAGTCAGGTTGATCTTGAGGATCCCGACCAAGGAAGGGAAACATAAAGCTTTCTCTACTTGTACCTCACACCTGACTGTGGTCTCTATCTTTTATGGAACTGCTTCATTCACATACTTTCGTCCTGCTCCAACTCACCATGATATTGGAGAAAGAATAATATCTTCCATTTACACAATAATTACTCCATTATTAAATCCATTAATTTACAGTTTAAGAAATAAGGAACTGATAACAGCACTTAGAAAACTTATAGTGAAAGCTCACAAACATTAGAATGAGATCTACAGCTGAACATAAGATTACAGAGATGGATTGTCTAACATTGTATCTACAAGTAAATCAACACATTTATTTATTTATTTTGTTTATGTGAGTTTATACATTGATAGATAGCAATCTAATACAATCAAACATGGGAGTAAAGCAGAACAATTTGCAGCAAACTCAGAACATAAAGGGTTATATGTGCTGTGTCAAAGGCTCAGAGGGGTCCCAATTCTGGAAGCCCGGAGAGGATTATTATTATTACTATTATTATTATTATTATTTGTAATGTGCCAAGTATTTAAAACAGTTTTAACATATTGCAGAAGAATGGAGATTCCTGTTTTTTGAGCTTAATATCACGCATAAACAGAGCTTTCCAAAAGCACTGACACATGATTGAAAACCCACAAACTTACAGTCTAAAGGGTATGGATGATGTACAGGGAGATCCATGCATGGTGTATATTATGGCTGGAGGTGATAAGCTTCTTTAAACAGGTGCGTTTTTTGTCTAGTTGAGCGAGGCAAGGAATTCCAAAGAATTGGGGCAGCACATGTCCTAAAGGCAGGATTTAAGGGAGCTGATAAGAGAAGAGGAAAGAAGAAGGTCATTAGCAGTGAAGAGGCCAGTTGGGGGAGTATTTTGTGATGAGAGCAGAGATATAAAAGGGTGCATTATTGATAAAAGTTTTATACATTAGGATCATGATTTTACATTTTATTCTAGTGGCTGTGGGAAGTGATTGAAGTGACTGACAGAGAGATGCTGCAGACACTGAGCATTGAGTTTGGTAGATGAGTCTTGTGGTGGCTTTCATAATGGATTGGAGTGGGGACAGATGTGTGATGAGGGACGCCAGCAAGTAGAGAGCTGCAGTAGTTGAAACGAGATATGATGATAGAATGTTTTAGAATTTTAGTTGTCTGTCTTTTGTAAAGTAGTGATAGATTTTTTTTGTTTTTAGATGGAATAAACAATATATAGTTAATGACTGTATATGAGGAATGAAGGAGAGGGCAGGGTCCAATAGAATCCCAATACAGTGGGCCTGTTAGGTGGGGGTAATAATGGCATTGATGACATGAGTCACATCTCCCAATACTTCAGGTTGCTAAAGAGAGATACTCACTATTTGCAAGTTACCACAATTCACATTATGTCTAAAAGTTATAAATATATGTAATTAATTTTTAATCCCATATATTAATAGATATACGCTGCTAAATATAAACATATTAAAAAAATCAAAAAGAGAGGCATACATGAGACAAGATGATCTTCCCAAAATTAGACCTTAAACCAACAGTAAAGAGCATTGTTTGTACTGAAATGAATGGTTAATATAAGCATGTTACTGCTTTCATTGGTCTTCAGGTCTTCCAAGCTTTCCTCCCATGTAGGGAATGTAAAAATGTATTTGTTAAAAACGAGAAAAAAAAAAAAAGATAAAGTACATTTGTGTTGTTTGTAGTACATTTTTCAGTAGGAAAATATGCTCAAAAGTGACATCACACTGTAATGTTATGATCCAGCCATTTTGGGATTGAGGGAATGTGCCAAGACACTTACTGTAAAACTACAACATGTTTTTCATAATGGGACACTGTTTTAATATCAGTAACATTCAGTAAATAGTTATTGATTAAAAGAATACTTCTTGATTTTGTACTTTATTTGTATTAAGACAAAACGAAAAATTTGTAACAATACATCATAGTTTTATTAGTAAAATCAAAAAGTACATGTAACGGAACCCATCACTGTTTTACCCTGTTTTATGGTTATGGTTAAAATATGATCCTACTATTATACTGTATGTATGTTGGTTTATGCTCTGCAGAATATTAGCCTACACTTATTCAGACCTTGGCATAATAGATAATCCTATTACAGAGACTCCTCATAAGATAAGGAAGTCTATTGTATAAAGTGTTTTCATTCTCAGACATAAGAACAAAGAAGGATGATCTAATCAATGTCTGATTGTATCAAAGTTGCCAGGTAGCCTCAGAGAGGTGTGACCCACCTATTGTCCCTCTATGTGTATTGTGTGGCCAACTATGGGGGATGTGTATTGCCTGTGGGAAGAGATGTGTATATATATTTCTGCACATAACAAAATAAAGTCAGTAGTATTGAACTCCCTATTGAGTGTCGTCCAATATGGGAGGTTGGGAATGGTGAGACTGTAATGCCTCTTGGGTATTTTACCATATACCAGCGGAGATATTGGATTTGTGTTCCAACTCCGTTACAGTACATATTAAGTGAAAGCATTTAAAGCAAACGTTAGTTATATTAACAATAAGATTAATACATGTTATGATTTACTTTGTATTAATTACTTTGTTTTACAAGGATTATGAGGTCCATCTTTTGTCTTTTTTTTTTTTATTATTTTTCTAGTATTTACCTCTCAGCTTTATGTTAAATGTCTAAAAAAAAAATAAAAAAAAATTCAAAGCTGAAATCTATAGCGCGGTATAAGAAAATATTATATAGTAGTCACTTATCTAACAAAAATAAGTTCTATTTTCTTACTTTAATGAGCGGTAGTAAACATAATTAAATAAAATCAAACAATAAAAAGTTTTTATAAATGTATGTTTGCAAGTGGATTTTCCTTTACAGGTAAAGGCTGATAAATTGCAGAGTGCACTAATTGTGCCCAGGTGAGAAGGCAGAAGTTAAAATAAACAGGAGAAGGGGCGTACGTGTGAGCTTGCGAACATTTTCAGTATCAAGTGCAATTCTAGTAAAAGTGTTTGGCCCTCATTCTATTAACGGCCGTAGGAGATGCGGGGTCGCAAGGACCGGCTGCAGGCTATTTGCCTATTCTATTCCCTTCTGGCCAGGGGCTCCGGCAGGCTTGTGGCCGGCCCCTTGTTATCCCTTGCGGCCGCAGGAGCCGCAGGAAAGCCTTTGATCTTAAACGGCCGCAAGAGTTTCGGCCGCAAGAAAAGCCGGTTGCTATTCAATTGCTACGGGAACCCTCTCAGGCAAGGCTAAAACCGAGCCACAGCTTACTTGCACCAAAAAGGTCCCGCTAGCACCAATTAAGCACATAATAAAACCATCTTGCACTCTGATGAGACAATAAAGTAATTGGAGGTGTTAGCATTCATAGCACAACATTCCCCTGCACTCAAATCTGAAAATCATTTATATTTTAATTCATGTCAAATATCCGTGGACAAAGTCCCGAGGGCTTGGAGCACCTCAGACCCGCAAAGGCTGCGGGATTAGCCTCCGTCAAGTCCGTAAATGGGTAAAATAGACCTAATGGTCGTAAAGGGCTTACTTACAAGTCACAGCATAGAAAAGCCATCCTGTACTTTTATTAGAAGTGAAAGTGATGTTTGGTTTTAGAATTAATAGATCAACATTCCCCTACTCTCAAATCCGCAAATAAAGATATTTAACTTCATGTTCAATCTTCGTGTTTTATGTATGATGCAAGCCAGCACGGGTTTGAATAACAACTACGGGCTTGAAGGGCAATCATCCGCCAAACCCGTACGTGCTTCACCAAGAAGCTACGGTCGTGCGTTACGGCCAGAAGTCTCAAGCCCGTAATCCTGAAATCAATTAACCTGAAATCAATTAACCAATAGGAAGATGACAATCAAGGCCACAAATAGTTTAAAAGTGAGGGGAATTCGTAAATCTGTGACTGTGTTGTATGCTGTGCAAGTGGACACACGGGTCTTGGAGTTGGAGGGTTTTGAGAGCGAGCAAGAGAGAGTGAGGAGAGGAGGAGAGATGGAGGGAGAAGGCAGTGAAGGGAGAGGCCAGGGAGAGCAGGGCCCCCAGCCGCAGGCTGGCCAGCAAGCTGCTGCTGCTGCCAGAAAAAGGGCAGCAAACTTTAATCAGGAGGAGATTGAAATTCTTATAAGAGGAGTTCAAGCCCACCACTCCATCTTAACCGGTGGGAGCGAGGTGAGGCCCAGGCAAAGGACAGATGCCTGGAGGGCAATAGCGGCTGAAGTGTCTTCGCTGGGGTATGCAAATCGGACCTGGCAGTCTGTCCAGCACCGGTACCAAGACTGCCGCATTGGTTTAAAAAAGAAAATGTAACTCCCAGAATTCAGAGTAACCAGTGAGGCCTTCTGAAACCAGATGCAGGGAAAATTTGGGGCTGATGGTGTGTACAGAACTCCCAAAATTCAGAGTAACCAGTGAGGCCTTCTGAAACCAGATGCAGGTAAAATTTGGGGCTGATGGTGTGTACAGAACTTCCAGAATTCAGAGTAACCAGTGAGGCCTTCTGAAACCAGATGCAGGTAAAATTTGGGGCTGATGGTGTGTACAGAACTCCCAGAATTCAGAGTAACCAGTGAGGCCTTCTGAAACCAGATGCAGGTAAAATTTGGGGCTGATGGTGTGTACAGAACTCCCAAAATTCAGAGTAACCAGTGAGGCCTTCTGAAACCAGATGCAGGTAAAATTTGGGGCTGATGGTGTGTATAGAACTCCCAGAATTCAGAGTAACCAGTGAGGCCTTCTGAAACCAGATGCAGGTAAAATTTGGGGCTGATGGTGTGTACAGAACTCCCAGAATTCAGAGTAACCAGTGAGGCCTTCTGAAACCAGATGCAGGTAAAATTTTGGGGTTCATGGTGTGTACAGAACTCCCAGAATTCAGAGTAACCAGTGAGGCCTTCTGAAACCAGATGCAGGTAACATTTGGGTCTGATGGTGTGTATAGAACTCCCAGAATTCAGAGTAACCAGTGAGGCCTTCTGAAACCAGATGCAGGGAAAATTTGGGGCTGATGGTGTGTACAGAACTCCCAAAATTCAGAGTAACCAGTGAGGCCTTCTGAAACCAGATGCAGGTAAAATTTGGGGCTGATGGTGTGTACAGAACTTCCAGAATTCAGAGTAACCAGTGAGGCCTTCTGAAACCAGATGCAGGTAAAATTTGGGGCTGATGGTGTGTACAGAACTCCCAGAATTCAGAGTAACCAGTGAGGCCTTCTGAAACCAGATGCAGGTAAAATTTGGGGCTGATGGTGTGTACAGAACTCCCAAAATTCAGAGTAACCAGTGAGGCCTTCTGAAACCAGATGCAGGTAAAATTTGGGGCTGATGGTGTGTATAGAACTCCCAGAATTCAGAGTAACCAGTGAGGCCTTCTGAAACCAGATGCAGGTAAAATTTGGGGCTGATGGTGTGTACAGAACTCCCAGAATTCAGAGTAACCAGTGAGGCCTTCTGAAACCAGATGCAGGTAAAATTTTGGGGTTCATGGTGTGTACAGAACTCCCAGAATTCAGAGTAACCAGTGAGGCCTTCTGAAACCAGATGCAGGTAACATTTGGGTCTGATGGTGTGTATAGAACTCCCAGAATTCAGAGTAACCAGTGAGGCCTTCTGAAACCAGATGCAGGTAAAATTTGGGGCTGATGGTGTGTACAGAACTCCCAGAATTCAGAGTAACCAGTGAGGCCTTCTGAAACCAGATGCAGGTAAAATTTGGGGCTGATGGTGTGTACAGAACTCCCAGAATTCAGAGTAACCAGTGAGGCCTTCTGAAACCAGATGCAGGTAAAATTTGGGGCTAAAAGAAAACAATAAAATATGGTATAAGGGACCAATAGAACAGAGAGGGAGAGAGGGAGAGAGAGGCTGTCTCATTTCAGTACCAGCAATTTGGGGCTAAAAGAAAACAATAAAATATGGTATAAGGGACCAATAGAACAAAGAGGGAGAGAGGGAGAGAGAGGCTGTCTCATTTCAGTACCAGCCAGGCGTACCCTGCCTCCTCAGAGCCCTGAAATAGCGGGCCCTGCACCATGTCAAGATGCAGGAAAACCTGCAGCAAGACCACCTGCAGCAGGACCACCTGCAGAAAGTCCACCTGGGCCCTCCACAAGATGCCAGCCATTGGCTCCAGCAATGGCCCCTCCAGCCAGGATAATAGCGCCGTCTGGCTCACAGTCAATGTGGGCTGGCCAAATGTGGGGACATCCAATGTGGTCCCATCCCAGTTGGGCCCACAGTATGGAGACACAAGAAATGGTGCCCTGGAGCATGGGCCCCCGGCAGGGCATGTGGCTCCCACAGGCCCCGGAGGCTACTCTGGCCCCGCTGGCCACTCCGGCCCCACAGGCCCTGCTGGCCACTCCGGCCCCACAGGCCCCGCTGGCCACTCCGGCCCCACAGACCCCGTAGGCCCCGCTGCCCACTCTGGACCCACAGGCCCTGCAGGCCCCACTGGTCACTCTGGCCCCACAGGCCCCGCAGGCCCCGCTGATCACTCTAGCCCCACAGGCCCCGCAGGCCCCGCTGGTCACTCTGGCCCCACAGGCCCCACAGGCCCCGCTGGTCACTCTGGCCCCACAGGCTCTGCAGGCCCCGCTGGTCACTCTGGCCCCACAGGCCCCGCTGGTCACTCTGGCCCCACAGGCCCCGCAGGCACCGCTGGTCACTCTGGCCCCGCAGGCCCCGCTGGTCACTCTGGCCCCACAGGCCCCGCAGGCCCCGCTGGTCACTCCGGCCCCACAGGCCCCACTGCCCACTCCGGCCCCACAGGCCCGGCTGCCCACTCCGGCCTGATAGGCCCCGCTGGTCACTCCGGCCCCACAGGCCCTGCAGGCCCCGCAGGCCACTCCGGACTGGCAGGCCACTCCGGCCCGGCAGGACACTCCACACAGCCGTGCCTCCACCCAGAGGACACAATGATCTGAGTCCACGCCAGGTAGTCCGGCGCTGTCAGCGGCCCAGTGCCGCGATTTCCTCGCTCATCTCCAGCATGAGCGGGAGCAAAATCAAGAGTTCATGCTGGAGATAAGACGGCATAATGACCGGGTGTTTGAAGAGTTAAGGCGGCATCACCAGGTCATGGAGATGGGCCAGCAAAATGACCAGGTGTTGCAAGAGTTAAGGCGGCATCACCGGGTAATGGAGATGGGACAGCACAATGAGCAGGCGTTGCAAGAGTTAAGGCGGCATCACCGGGTAATGGAGCAATATGCACGAAGGGCCGAAATGGCCCGAGAAGGCCATCCACAAGAACAGGGTACCTCCTCAACCTCCCAGACCTTGCCCCCAGCATCCAGGGCAGAAGAGCCGCCAACCCATCGAAGAGGTCGTGGCCGGCCAAGGGCAACGGTTGGCAAAGGCCAGGAGATTCATGAACAACACAAGCGAAAGCGGAAATAGGTGATAACATGTTCATGTTGCATATAGAAGCAATTGATGTCCAAGATCTATTGACGTTGAGGTGTTGCAGTCAATGCGTATATTGTTCTAATAGATGTCTTGTTCTTATCTCTTTAGGTTCAAATCGACAGACGGAATGTTTGCCTCCAATTTTCATTTTTTGGTTCTATAATTTGCAAACATAAGAATAAATATTATGTATTGCTCACATTATCATTGTTTGTTTTCGTTTGTGCTGTACCATGATTGTTAAACACCCGATGAATGCTACACAACAACGTTATTGTATTAGTACATACATCTTCCTTCAATAAACCAGCCCTGTGTTAATGTAGGATTGGGGTAACAGCCACTAGTGCAGCTGAGGGTGGAGGTATTATTCCTGAGTTTGATTCCAGTAACGGCGATGCATGATATTCGTGTTTCTGACACATGGAGATATTCATTCAGGGTAAATATCAAAAGTGAGTACACCCCTAAGTGAAAGTGTAAATATTTTCATGCACTGACTTAAGCCTCATGGGGATGGAGTTCACCAGAGCTTCACAGGTTGCCACTGGAGTCCTCTTCCACTCCTTCCTGATGATATCATGGAGCTGGTGGATGTTAGAGACCTTGCACTCCCCACCTTTCATTTGAGGTTGCCCCCACAGATGCTCGATAGGGTTTAGGTCTGGTGACCTACTTGGCCAGTCCATCAACTTTTTACCTTCAGCTTCTTTAGCAAGGCAGTGGTCAGCTTGGAGGTGTGTTTGGGGTTGTTATCATGTTGGAATACTGGTATGCGGCCCAGTCTCCGAATGGAGGGATCATGTTCTGCTTCAGTATGTCACAGTACATGTTGGCATTCATGGGTTCCCTGAAAGAACTGTAGCTCCTCAGTGCTGGCAGCATGCATGCAGGCCCAGACCAAACATATATGCATGTCTATATATGTTTGATATAATATGTTGTGTGGATTCCCCCTATTTGCATTTACCTAATGATGTCAGATGCTGCCGCCCCTCTCTCTGCATCACTGTTTAGGTTCAAAATGAGGGTTTCATCTCATATCAATGTTTTTGTGTTCGTGGTGACTTATCCATTTATCTGTAATTTAGGTATTATTTCAACTACTTTTGCTCAGTATAGATGTATACTTTTGGTGGTGGGAGTGTCATGGTCGGGGCCTGCGTGACTGCCTCCGGCACTGGGGAGCTACAGTTCATTGAGGGAACCATGAATGCAAACATGTACTGTGACATACTGAAGCAGAACATGATCCCCTCCCTTGGGAGACTGGTCTGCAGGGCAACATAACATAACGACCCTAAACACACCGCCAAGACGACACTGCCTTGCTAAAGAAGGTAAAGGTGATGGACTGGCCAAGCTTGTCGCCAGACCTAAACCATATTGAGCATCTGTGGGGCATCCTCAAACTGACGGTGGGGGAGTGCAAGGTCTCTAGCATCAACCAACTCTGATGTTTTATTAAGGAGTGGAAGAGGACTCCAGTGGCAACCTGGGAAGCTCGGGTGAACTCCCTGGCCATGATGGTTAAGGCAGTTCTGGCAAATAATGGTGGCCACACATAATTGACATTTAGTGCCAATTTGGACATTTCAAATTAGGGGTGTACTAACTTTTGTTGCCAATGGTTTAGACATTAATGGCTGTGTATTGAGTTATTGATGGGTCAGCAAACTTACTTTACATTGTAGCAGAGTGTCATTTCTTCAGTGTTGTCACATGAAAAGACATACTAAAATATTAACAACAATGTGACGGGTGTACTCACTTCTGTTAGATACTGTGGCCCTCATTCAATTGCAATTTTGCCAATTGAATAAGGCTCTAAATAAGCACATAACATATATTTTTAAAATATTTTTTTAGTTAGTAAACATCTATCCAAAAGCAAGGTTTTCACTAACTAAAAACTTTTTTAAAAAAATATATGTTATGTGCTTATTTAGAGCCCTATTCAATTGGCCAAATCGCAATTGAAAGAGGCCCTGTATGTTCACTATTAGGATGTGAGCCACTTACGGACACCTGTCTCATTTGTCTGTTTCTGTGTCATATAGATTGTTAATACCAACCTTTCCTCATGGCTGAAATCAGTAATGCAAACACACTGTGAGAATTCTATTGACACTCCTAACTGATGGTGCAGAGCACAGATGTGGAGTCTGAAGGTCATTGACGAGGCAGACACAAACAACATCTTGGATAAATCATATTTACTATTTACAGAAATTAACAAAGCAAGCTTGCCAAAAAGCCACAGGTTGACTAATCATAACAGGTAAGCAAAGGATCATGGTGGAGGGGGTAGGATACAAAATCCAAGTAACACAGGGAAATAGGGATATGAGAGCAGAATGCAGGCAAGGGAAATTACATTGATAAAGATGATCATGGGATTTACAGTGTATCACCCAACATTCGGCAATATAATAGATCTCATTATTGTTACTACATATATATAACAGTCAATAAGGAAAGACCACAATAATCCAGAATAAGTTGATATACATATGGGGAGAGCAAAATGTATGCTTGTGTGTTAAACGGACACTTTGATGCAACATCAGAAGTATAAGTGCTCAATCAGTGAATGCTATGAGCCCATGAGGTAAGTTCTCACGCAACAATAAGCAGCCCCTACATAGATAACCTTGGTCAAAAAGATGGCGACCTGACCAGGACCATATCAGTCAGATGTTACTTATTCCAGAGAACTCACAACAAACCAGGCAATATCAAAGGTAGTTTGTTCTCTGATTGAGCATCTATACTCACTGTTGTTGCATATGCATAACTCAAGATTAACGTAACCTCATTAACTGTTAAGTCCCAAGCCTGGATTTACTCTTCCCCATATGCACAGGGAGGGTCACATCAGCACTGAAGAAAAGATCTGGAAGGGTTTGTGCTGCAGGCTTCACAACAGTCCAAGTAGAGGAGAGGATAGAATGTCTAAACCAATAGGTACATATGAATCGAGGTAGACTATATGAGCATACACATGCTGAGGATATACCAGGAACATCAGCTGACAGATGTCACATCACATCTGCATTGTATAGTGAAATTGTCTCGTGACACATATCGGCTATTCAGTCAAGGTAATCAGATATCAAACTGGATCCAACAAAGCAATGAAACGGACACATGCACATACATGAGGACATTGACATGGCCATGGAATGTCATGATGTTTATCGTCATGCCTTGTTCTGACCGTGATCTGGAATACAGTGGAATGTAAACATCTGAAGCGCATCTTCAGGAGGCCAAAGGTGCGCTCTATTACATTCCGGGTTCTGGCATGGGCCGCATTGTACCTTTCCTCCCCCTCTGTGCGTGTATTGTTCACAGGGGTCAACAACCACGGCAAACACCTATATCCTGCATCACCTGAAGGAAACAAAAATGGGAGATGTAGATATGAATGTGAGGTTGTGCTGCTCGTTAAAGCATCTGTAAATATACACAATGATTAATGTAACGTTAGTTTAGGGATCTCTGGGTTGGAACTTCCTACTCCTATGACCAGGTCACATTGGGTTAGGCACAGCAACAAGCGACGATGCAATGGCTCAGTCGGCACACCTTCTTTAGGGCGCACGGCAAATGAGCGCGGACAATACGGCGCTGACAGAAGCCGGCGACAGTAGCGCACTGTTGAAAATTGTGTGGCAAAATGTGCGTCGATCAAAGAGCGCAAGTTGTAGAATCTATTGCCTAATGGGCCAAAACCCTCTAACCCGAGCCCTCAGACCCCATACCTAATCCGAAACACTAAGACCCCATGCCTAACACTAACACTCAGAATCCGAAGCCTTAGCCCAAAGACCCCTAACCCTAAAACCCCTAAGTCCACCCTTAAGTCCTTATCTCAACTCCTGCGCGCAGATGTCGTGCACGCTATTGAGGGACTCTATTTTGTCTGTTGGCGCATTCGTCATTGCGCATTTTTTACACAACAATGGAATAGCATTACAGTGGAACATGATGTATATGTTAGGGGATCCTTTATGGGTACTCACCCAGTAGCTACCCAGGTGGAGCTTGTCCAGACTCAAAATAACGATGGGTGGATGACTGACGCAGGATATGGCATCATGATTACTTCCCGGGAAGCCTGCAAACACATTTTGTATGCGCATGTCTGCATCACAAACAACCTGTACATTGATGGAATGATAGTGTTTGCGATTTCTGAACAGCGCTTCTTGCTCTCTAGGAGGTATCAATGCTACATGTGTACAATCTATAGCACCAAGCACATTGGGGATACCTCCCATTCGAAAGAAATCTGCTTTCACCTTCAAGATCTCTTCCCCAGTGTGGGGAAAACTGATGTATCTGGCAGCTTTCGGAACGATAGCATGGAGGAATGTGCTCAGGTACCTTGAAAGGCTTGCTTGAGACATTCCTCCTACTATGCTAGCAGTGTTCTGAAAACTACCAGGTGATAGGATGTGTATGGTGGCTAACATCCGTGTCATGCCTGGGATGGCTCTATTGGTCCGTGAGGAAGACTCCATGTCCTCCCTCAGGACCGCATAGAGCTTCTCTAGGCTGGCACGGGTTAGCCTAAAACGCTCATACACTTCCACATCAGTTTACCCCTCTAATGTGACTCTCTCCCTGTACACCCTTGGTGCACGAAGCCTCCTGGCAGGCTCCTGGGCCTGCTCAACCCCCTGTGGGGCTGGCTGTGCAGGAGCCCCCTCTTCATTTGCCACACCCTCTAGGGGTCTCTCATCTGCCCCCCCCCATCAGCTGATCACCCACATCAAGGTCCTCCTCCCTGTCTGCAGGTGCCCTCATATCCCCCTGTCCCTGTGCCACTGGAGCTCTCTCCCCTAACTGACCCCCCACCATGACCCTAGGCATATCCGGTGATGAGCCACTTGCCTGCCTTGGTTCCGGACCATCATTAATTGCATCAGCACGCTCACCCACATTCACTCCCAGCCACCCCTCTCTGTCACGCCTCAGCCACTCCTCAGTCGCACGCCTGACAGCGGGTTTCCACTCTGCAACATTCGAAACAAATATCCATTCCTACGACGCTGTGCTCTACTCACATACCTATACACCGCACTCAGGTTGCTGCTATCCATGATGGTTCAGACTTGCTAATTCCTGGCTGATGATGTGGTTTTATAGCTTGCTAATTACCACAGCTGTGATTATCCTGGTGGATTTCACAAATGGAAAAGCTCACTGGTGTATCTAAGCTTCATCATGTTATGAAGTTCCCTGATTATGGATTGGTTTAGCCATTTTAATTTGTAACCCCTAATATTCTGGCCCACATTTGAATTTGGGCCCATGCTACATGATCTATGTAATGTGGCGTTGAAATATAGCCAATATTTGTGTTCCAAAAAGTAGATGTGATGAGAGAGATGTAAATCAGATAATGTTGATATGTTTAGGGGACACATTCTAGCCTTTGTGAGTGCTAAAGGGTTAATATGGCCGCCATATTGAGGATGTACATGACAATAAAAATATATCTTTTATTTACATATTTGATCATTGGGGATTGTTTTGCCAGTAATTTGAATGCCTTTTATTGCTTCATTTATACTTTTAGGGCCCTTTCAGCCCGGTTTCATTCCAATGCCGTAAGTGCATCGTGTGGACTTCAACAGATGCCGCCGTAAATTTTATCTAGCCAGGCGCGAATTGCGGCCTTTAGAATGTAGGAAGGCCGTGACGTTTAGGCGCGCACGCAAGCTGGAAGGTGGATGGACTAGCCGCGCCCGGCACGAACCATCCAATAGCGGAATCACGCATCGCGCCACAGGTCTCACAGCCAATCTCTTACGAGATAGACCATTTGATTGACAGTGGGAATGAATAAATAGTAATGACACGCGCCCACGCCTCCACTGTGTTGCGATTTTGGCCGAAGTAGCACGCGGTTCCCGGAGCTTGGTGGGTGAGAGGAGGTAAGTTGCTTTATTATCAAGTCGCGTTTTATGTTCTTTTTACGGAAATACGTTACTACATTTACGGAGTACGATGTAAAGAAGTACAATTGTGTTCTTTTTCTTGTTTATAGGTTTCTTGAGAGTTTGGGTATTTTGTCCAGCACAACGTAGTTTGGAGGGAGGTAAGTTGCATTGTACATGCTTTTCATCTTATCAAGCTGTATTTTATTTTTATGTTTTAACAATTTCTATATTTACTGAATACACTGGCGAGAAGTACAATTGTGTTTTTTTCTTGTTTATAGGTGTTTGGAGTGTTTTTGGATTTTGTCCGGCACAACGTAGTTTGGAGGGAGGTAAGTTGCAATGTACATGCTTTTCATCCTATCAAGCTGTATTTTATTTTTATGTTTTGACAATTTCTATATTTACTGAATACACTGGCGAGAAGTACAATTGTGGTTTTTTTTGGGTTAGCTTATAGGTTTGGAGAGTTTTTTTTGTGTGGGGAGAGGAGTTTGGTGAAGGGAGGTAAGTTATTTTTTTTTTTATGTTTCGTATTATATCTGGATATCTCTCTCTCTCTCTCTCTCTCTCTCTCTATATATATATATATATATATATATATATATATATAAATAGAGAGAGAGAGAGAGAGAGAGAGAGAGAGATTGAGAGCGAGAGAGAGAGAGAGAGAGAGAGAGAGAGAGAGAGAGAGAGATTGAGAGCGAGAGAGAGATTGAGAGAGAGGGATTGAGAGAGAGGGATTGAGAGAGAGGGATTGAGAGAGAGATTGAGAGAGAGGGATTGAGAGAGAGGGATTGAGAGAGAGAGAGAGGGATTGAGAGAGAGGGATTGAGAGAGAGGGATTGAGAGAGAGATTGAGAGAGAGGGATTGAGAGAGAGGGATTGAGAGAGAGAGAGAGGGATTGAGAGAGAGGGATTGAGAGAGGGAGATTGAGAGAGAGAGATTAAGAGAGAGAGATTGAGAGAGAGGGATTGAGAGAGAGGGATTGAGAGAGAGGGATTGCGAGAGAGGGATTGAGAGAGAGGGATTGAGAGAGAGAGATTGAGAGAGAGAGAGAGGGATTGAGAGAGAGGTATTGAGAGAGAGGGATAGAAAGAGAGGGATTGAGAGAGAGGGATTGAGAGAGAGGGATTGAGAGAGAGAGATTGAGAGAGAGAGATTGAGAGAGAGAGATTGAGAGAGATAGATTGATAGAGAGAGATTGAGAGAGAGGGATTGAGAGAGAGAGGGATTGAGAGAGAGAGATTGAGAGAGAGGGATTGAGAGAGAGAGAATGAGAGAGAGAGATTGAGAGAGAGAGATTGAGAGCGAGAGATTGATAGAGAGAGATTGAGTTTGATTGAGTTTGACTGAGTTTGGGTTTGATTGAGTTTGATTGAGTTTGATTGAGTTTGCGTTTGATTGAGTTTGATTGAGTTTGATTGAGTTTGATTGAGTTTGAGTTTGATTGAGTTTGATTGAGTTTGAGTTTGATTGAGTTTGATTGAGTTTGATTGAGTTTGATTGAGTTTGAGTTTGATTGAATTTGAGTTTGATTGAGTTTGATTGAGTTTGATTGAGTTTGAGTTTGATTGAGTTTGATTGCGTTTGATTGAGTTTGATTGAGTTTGAGTTTGATTGAGTTTGATTGAGATTTCTACACATATTTGCAATACACATAGGTGTTCCAAACTGCTTCTTCAATGGGGCTTGACAAGAACTTATTTTCAGCCTAGCCCAGCAGGACCATGTAGTTCCTACTACCTCTGGTACAGAAGATGGCTTCAGGATAGGTACCACGCCCAGGAATATGTGCAGATAGGATATTAGTGGCCTCAGACATGGGCCTCACCCCACACATGATAGAAGCACGCAGTAAATAGCTGCATACCTTGTATATATGCAAACTGTAACTGACCCTTCCACATTGTTTAGGAAAGTATTGATCTAGTGTGTTTCATCAGCGCCACTCAGGTCCAGAGTGAGAGGTGCTGTACACCCCTCCCACTGCTGTCACAGGCTCTGTCCACTTAAGGTTGATTACTGCAGTTAGTTACAACATTGATATCCAAGCAGAAATAGTGTTATAGGCAATCAGAATGGGGGACGAGGGGGGAGCAGGCGAACCCACTAAAACATTTCTTAATTTCTCTTTCTTTTCTTTTCAGGTGGTGATGGAGGGAGAGGAGCAGAGGGGAGAGGAGTGGCCGGGAGTCCCGGGGCGTGGAGGTGGGGAAGACGAGGGGAGGAGTGAGGAGGAGGAGGTAGTAGTTGAGGAGTGGGAGGTAGTTGAGGAGAAGGAGGGAGGAGGAGAGGAGGAGGAAGGAGAGGAGGAGGGAGGAGAGGAGGAGGAGGGAGAGGAGGAGGGAGGAGAGGAGGGAGGAGAGGAGGAGAGGGAAGGGAGAGGAGGAGGGAGGGAGGAGAGGAGGAGGGAGGAGAGGAGGAGAAGGAGGGAGGAGAGGAGAGTAAGGAGGGAGGAGAGGAGGGAAGGAGGAAGGAGGGAGGAGAGGAGAGTACGGAGGGAGAAGAGGAGAGGAAGGAGAGAGGAGAGGAGAGCAGGAGGGAGGAGGGAGGAGAGTAGAGGAAGGAGGGAGGAGAGGAGAGGAAGGAGAGAGGAGAGAAGGGAGGAGAGGAGAGGAGAGGAGGGAGGAGGGAGAGGAGAGTAGGAGGAGGAAGGAGGAGGAGGAGGGAGGAGAGGAGGGAGGAGGAGAGTGGAGAGGGTCCTCAACCCCAGTCTGGAGAGCAAGAGGCTGGCGTCAGGTCCAGGGCCCACAATTATAGACGGGAGGAGAACATGGTCCTCCTGGAGGCCATCCGTGCCCGCCCCGTCATCACCTCGGGGGGTAGGGAAGTCAAGGCTGGGCCCAGGGCTAATGCTTGGCAGCAGGTGGTCGATCTGGTCAATGGTGTGGCGGGCCGTGGACGGAGTCTGCAGTCCATTAAGCACCGGTTTGACGACATCAGGGCCGCAATGAGGAAGAAGATGGCGCAGGAGGCCGAGGGGCGGAGGGTCAAGTACCTGGGACATGAAGTCATTGCAAGGACCATACTTGCACCCTCCATCGCATTTGGAGCTTCAGGCCCGGTGGAGCAGCAGGACCCAGCCTCCATGGCAGGTGAATATGACATACAGCAACATGCCACCACATGTACATCACACACACTACACATGGACATGACACTGACATGTCAGCTCCATGAAATTAACAAGGGTTAGATGGATGCATCATTAAATTCATGAAGCTGACAAATCACTGTCATTCCTGGTCACCACAACAGTAATCAAGCAATAGAGCAGGTGTGTCCAAACTCGGTCCTGGTGGGCCACACACATGCCTGGATTTGATAACCCTGCTGCGCACAGGTGAGTCAATCGCCACTTGAGTCATCCTGATTGACTCACCTGTGCACAGAAAGGATATCTTCCAATCCAGGAAAGAGTTTGGACACCCCTGTAATAGAGAGTCCATGTATTGGTGTGCCCGTTCAGCCTATGCAGTTACAGACAGCAGCCGTAATAACCGATAGTGTTGTGAGCCGAGAACCATCAAGAACAGAAACCTAAGAATAGATAACAGCTAGTATAAGATAGCTAATCAGAGTTGCAAAGAGGAGAATGGCAAGCTCACAAAGGATCGAGGGCAGCATGCAGGAGTTGACGGCCAGCCAGCTCCGGATGGAGGACAGCATCTCTGGCCTCCGGTCGCATATGACCCACAGCCTGGCCAGGCTGTCCAGGGAGGTGAGGAGGCACCACATGACAGCAGAACACCTTCAGGTCAGGCTGCTCAGACAGGAGATGGTCCCCAGCCCGACATCAACAGTGATCTCCCAATCCCCCCGTCAAGAGCAGCCTGGCCCCTCCTCTCCTCCCATGTGTCCACCACCGGCCAGACCACCGCTGCCTGGCACCGCCCGCCCCACCACCATCACCACCAGAGGGGAGACGGAGGATGGGCACAGGTGATGTGGGTCCTGGGCCCAAGCGGAGGAGGACATAGGGCCTCATTCAATTGCAATTTGGCCGATTGCTAAGGGCTCAATTTTAGCACAGAGCATATTTTTTACAGATTTTTGTAGTTAGTGAACTTCTATCCGAAAGCAAACTCTTCACTAACTACAAATATCTGTAACTAAATATATGCTCTGTGCTTATATAGAGCCCTTTTCAATTGGCCAAATCGCAATTGAATGACGCCCATAGGGTCTGCAGACATGTTTTTGCCATCTCAACAGCACTCCTCAGTGACCATCAATTGGTGACAGGTTAAACAGAACACAAAGGGCCTCATTAAAATGTGATTTGGTCAATTGAATAGGGCTCTATATAAGCACACAGGATATTTTTTTTACAGAAGTTTTTAGTTAGTGAAGACCTGGCTTTTGCATAGAAGTTCCCTAACTAAAAACGTATTTAAAAAAATATGCTGTGTGCTTATATAGAGCCCTATTCAATTTGTTACATAGCAATTTAATAAGGCTGTTAATTAGTAGTGTGACCAATAAATTGTCACTAAGGAGTGCTGTTGAGAAGAGATGCTGCAGGCCCTATGATGTTTTTAGGCCTTATATCGTAGGTTTTGTCTTTTTTTGCTTCTTTCTTTTTGTTTTTTTTAGGTCCATGAAGGCATCTCCTGCATCTGCAAGCATTGTGGAGGAATTATATGAGGTGTAAGGTTTTCCCAGTGCCTCTCAGGAAGACATGCCTTCAATGGCAGCCCTCTTAACATGTAGCTCCCACAATCTTACAGCTATCATATTGCCAGATATCTCAGACATGATTGTTGTTAGCTTAAATGTAGACTAATACCGCTATTGCGGTGGACTTGCAAAGTCTCACAATGGCATGTTAATGACAGCCAGCAATAATATATGCACTAGTGAAGCATGTGATCCTGACCTCAATATCAGTCTGAGAACAGATCTTTGGGTCTGATGTAAGTAACATTGAATCTGGCTGCTGACCTTTGTGTCCTCTCCATAATAATGGCTATTCGCCCATATTTCTCATTATCCACAGACCTAGCTAATAGGTAGTAATGCTTGCAGATGGGAATCAGGTGAGTTGGTATATTGGTACAGTATTTAGAACTGTACTGTACATACATCGTGATTATAATTTTTTTGGGGATCCTCCTCCCCCTTTTTTTATTTGACTTATTTCAGATTTTTGTTTGGTCAACACACTGTATGTGTGAAACTGGATTGGATTACACAGTCCAAAGGTTGAATCATCTGTTTCATTGAGCAGATCTAGTTACAAGTTGTAAGTGCTATGCACATAAATGGTTTCTTCAGTTAAATGGAGAGATTTCTGGTTCCGGTTGCAGCGGTGTAGTGCCCGCATGTGACCCTGGTAGGTGCTATGCATCATGCTTAGTCTAGACTATTAGATTGACCCCTGTACTTTCCACTTTTTTCCAGCCTCTTGCTCTTCGAGGACCCGCCCACACCACACCCATGATATTAATGCAGTTTTGACCACTGCTGATTGTGGTCTGTCTAGCAAATAAAGCTTTGTTATACTGTTATGTGAATGCACAATCTTGACCACTGCTGATTGTGGTCTGTCTAGCAAATAAAGCTTTGTTATACTGTTATGTGAATGCACACTCTTGATCACTGCTGATTGTGGTCTGTGTAAAGAACAAAGCTTTGTTAGACCTTTCTGACTGCGTCCGTGTGTTATGATTATGTTTGGTTCTGTGACATCCACATACATTACATTAGTGTCACATTCCTATAAATGTAAACTGATGAGCCATAGTTAACATGCAGTAGATCAAAACATATAAAACTGTTGAGGAGTCAGAATAGCTTTAGATATCATATGATCCCAAATATCATATCTACTACTAATATAGGGTTAATACCCATGACAAGTCTAATTAGCAATACTGTGGAGTAGGAACATTCCCCTGACGGCCTACAATGAATAGGACAGGTGACACTGGAGTGGTTTTCCAGTTCCTTCTCTAGTTGATTGGGATTAGTCTGACCTCTCTGATAAGACGTACCCCCCTACACTGGCCCTAGGTAGTATAGCTCACAGCTTCATTAAAGTATACAAACCACTTCACCAACATCACTTAGCATATGTGTGAATACAGTTAGTTGCCCAATAATGAACATGCATTGGCTAAATATCCTTTGGTTATCATATGTTGTAATGGCCATGCACATGCCAATATGACAAACCATGCTGCAACATGCATAATATGATTAAAGCCACACTACCCAATTCAATAGCAAGAGTAAAACATGAGTTAGGTCCACGGTGCAAATTCTTGAGTGACGCTGTTGATGCAGAGTCTGTTTTAATAGTAAAAAAAAGGAGAAAGATTCAGCTTTACGTTACATATTGAATTGCAGTAAATTAATGTCATTTAAATATACTTGTTTAATTAGTTTCAATTAACATTAGTTTGTTTTAGGGCCTACACATATATGTGCGTGTCACATATCACTATACATGAATCCCATTTTCATAGTTCAAGTTGTTTTTTTTTTATGTCATTTAAATATACTTGTTTAATTAGTTTGAGTTAAGATTAGTTTGTTGTAGGGGCTATACACATAAATGTGCGTGTCACATGTCACTATACATGAATCACATTTTCATAGTTAAAGTTTTTTTTTTTTTGTCCTGTCTTGATAATAAAATGTAATATATTATAGCTTACCTCTCAGTTGTAATTTGCACAATGTAAAGTAGGAAATTAGGAAACAATTCTCTTCTCAAGTAACAGCAGCAGTTACCTATCCAGTCACTCCGTTCATCACCTGAGTAGAAATGTAGAATTTTCTGGCAAGTAGGCAGTATTTATAAACTTTCAAGTGCCTCAGATTGTTAGAACGCAATACGCATGCGCTATTTGCGTTTCAGCTTACAATTTGCGTTCCATCCGCCATTTTATGAGTAGTAGTTTTCAAAATGGTGGTTAATATCAGTTTGGTACGTGCCGCATAGGATGTGTTTCAGTTTTGAGAGTCACTGTAGTATAGTTACGTCTGTAGCCTCGTTGTTCGGCGGCCATTTTTTGTCTCGCTTAGGTGATTTTCAGCAGTTTAAACTTGATTTTTTGGACTTAAATAGACGTGTAAATTAACTTTACGAGGTGACGGATGCCCACCCCCCCTTGCTGTAAGTAAGCTTTTTATGTGTTCGTTGTGTTTATTTCTTGTGTTTCTGATGTTTTCATGCGTGCCGTTTTGGCCGGTTTTGGGTGTTGGGAATGGGTCGTTTTGCGGCCGTATTTTTTTGTGTGGGATGCAGTTGATTTTTTTCTAAGTCGTGTGTGTGTGTTAACCGCGTGTGAGGTGCCTTTGAGTTTTTTTTCTAAGTCCTGCGTGTGTGTGTTAGCCGACGTTGGATCTTCCACCACCGCAAATGCGGCCCCTCGCTTTGCGAGGGTCCGCTTTTGAGGACAAACACAGCCGACTTTGGATCCTTCACCACCGCAAATGTGGCCCCTCGCTTTGCGAGGGTCCGTATTTGCGGACAAACACAGCCGTTGTTGGAGCCTCCACCTTCTGCAAATGCGGCCCCTCGCTTTGCGAGGGTCCGCATTTGCGTTAGCAGCAACTCTTATGCTCACAACTATATATGTGATATATATATGATCTTAGTAGTAGTAGTGGTTCACCACAACAATCATTTATAATATGGTGGGTAGTGATGTCGTGAACATAAAATTTTCGGTTTGCGAACCACGAACGCGAACCGCCGCAAATGTTCGCGAACCGGCGAACCCGGCGAACCGCCATAGACTTCAATGGGCAGGCGGATTTTAAGACCCACAGGGACTCTTTCTGGCCACAATAGTGATGGAAAAGTTGTTTTAAGGGGACTAACACCTGGACTGTGGCATGCCAGAGGGGGATCCATGTCAAAACTCCCATGGAAAATTACATAGTTGATGCAGAGTCTGGTTTTAAACCATAAAGGGCATAAATAACCTAACATCCCCCTCCATCATCATCCTCCCCTGTGTCTCTTTCCCCCCTTCCTCATCACCATCCCCTGTGTCTCATCCCCCCTCCCTCATCATTCTCCCACCTCCCTCATCATCCTCCCCTGTGTCTCTTCCCCCTTCCCTCATCATCCTCCCCTGTGTCTCTTTTCCCCCTCCCTCCTCATCTTCCCCTGTGTCTCTTACCCCCTTCCTCATCATCCTCCCCTGTGTCTCTTCCCCCCCTCCCTCATCATCCTCCCCTGTGTCTCTTTCCCCCTTCCTCATCACCCCCCTGTATCTCTTTACCCCTCCCTCATCATCGTCCCCTGTATCTCTTTACCCCCTCCCTCATCATCCTCCCCTGTGTCTCATCCCCCCTCCCTCATCATCCTCCCACCTCCCTCATCATCCTCCCCTGTGTCTCTTTTCCCCCTTCCTCATCATCTTCCCCTGTGTCTCTTCCCCCCCTCCCTCATCATCCTGCCCTGTGTCTCTTTCCCCCCTTCCTCATCACCCTCCCCTGTATCTCTTTACCTCTCCCTCATCATCCTCCCCTGTATCTCTTTACCCCCTCCCTCATCATCCTCCCCTGTGTCTCTTCCCCCCTCCATCATCATCCTCCCCTGTGTCTCTTTCCCCCCTCCCTCATCATCCTCCCCTGTGTCTCTTTCCCCCTTCCTCATCACCCTCCCCTGTATCTCTTTACCCCTCCCTCATCATCCTCCCTTGTATCTCTTTACCCCCTCCATCATCATCCTCCCCTGTGTCTCTTCCCCCCTCCATCATCATCGTCCCCTGTGTCTCATCCACCTCCCTCATCATCCTCCCACCTCCCTCATCATCCTTCCCTGTGTCTCTTTTCCCCCTTTCTCATCATCTTCCCCTGTGTCTCTTCCCCCCCTCCCTCATCATCCTGCCCTGTGTCTCTTTCCCCCCCTTCCTCATCACCCTCCCCTGTATCTCTTTACCCCTCCTCTTCATCCTCCCCTGTATCTCTTTACCCCCTCCCTCATCATCCTCCCTTGTGTCTCTTCCCCCCTCCATCATCATCCTCCCCTGTGTCTCTTTCCCCCTCCCTCATCATCCTCCCCTGTGTCGCTTTCCCCCCTCCCTCATCATCTTCCCGTGTCTCTTTCCCCCCTCCCTCATCATCCTTCCCTGTGTCTCTTTTCCCCCACCCTCATCATCTTCCCCTGTGTCTCTTTTCCCCCTTCCTCATCATCTTCCCCTGTGTCTCTTCCCCCCTCCCTCATCATCCTGCCCTGTGTCTCTTTCCCCCCTTCCTCATCACCCTCCCCTGTATCTCTTCACTCCTCCCTCATCATCCTCCCTGTATCTCTTTACCCCCTCCCTCATCATCCTCCCCTGTGTCTCTTCCCCCCTCCATCATCATCCTCCCCTGTGTCTCATGCCCCCTCCCTCATCATCCTTCCACCTCCCTCATCATCCTCCCCTGTATCTCTTTTCCCCCTTCCTCATCATCTTCCCCTGTGTCTCTTCCCCCCCCCTCCCTCATCATCCTGCCCTGTGTCTCTTTCCCCCCTTCCTCATCACCCTCCCCTGTATCTCTTTACCCCTCCTCATCATCCACCCCTGTATCTCTTTACCCCCTCCCTCATCATCCTCTCTTGTGTCTCTTCCCCCCTCCATCATCATCCTCCCCTGTGTCTCTTTCCCCCTCCCTCATCATCCTCCCCTGTGTCTCTTTACCCCCTCCCTCATCATCTTCCCGTGTCTCTTTTCCCCCTCCCTCATCATCTTCCCGTGTCTCTTTTCCCCCTCCCTTTATCATTTTCCCCTGTGTCTCTTCCCCCCCTCCCTCATCATCCTGACCTGTGTCTCTTTCCCCCCTTCCTCATCACCCTCCCCTTTATCTCTTTACCCCTCCCTCATCATCCTCCCCTGTATCTCTTTACCCCCTCCCTCATCATCCTCCCCTGTGTCTCTTTCCCCCCTCCCTCAATATCCTCCCCTGTATCTCTTTTCCCCCTCCCTCATCATCTTCCTCGTGTCTCTTCCCCCCCTCCATCATCATCCTACCCTGTGTCTCTTCCCCACTCCCTCATCATCCTCCCCCCTCCCTTGATGACAAGGGGGGGGAGAGACACAGGGATAAGTTTGAGGGGTGTTAGGGTAAGGGTTGTTAGCGATAAGGGTGAGGGGGTTAGGTGTTAGGGTGAGGGGTGTTAGGGATAAGTGGGAGGGGTGTTAGGGTGAGGGGTGTTAGGGATAAGTGTAAGGGGTGTTAGGGTGACGCATGTTAGGGATAAGTGTGAGGGGTGTTAGGGTTGGGTGCTAAGGTGAGGGGAGGATGATGATAAGGGGTGGAATAGACACAGGGGTGTCCTTGCAGCAGAGATCAAAAGAGTCCTTCAGGACTGTATTGCACACTGTGTACAGTAGCCTAGCTATGGTTTTCCCTATTGATGCAGTATCACCTACACTCAGCCTCCTCTCAGTAAGACTTCAAGTTAGTTATGATTCCAAAATGGCTGCTGTCCATGAGTTAGAAGGCTCTGGAAGGGAGTGTATGCTGCTGATTGGTTGGAATGTGTCTGCTGACTGTGACATGCAGGGTCAAAGTTTGCTCAATGATAAAGTATAGGGGGCGGGTCGAATCTCGCATATGTTCGCAGTTCGCCGCGATCGCGAACATGCTATGTTCGCCGGGAACAGTCCGCCGGGAAACTATTCGGGACATCTCTAATGGTGGGTAAAAGAGCGATAGAATACAACATTATAACATATAACATATATAACATTAATAGCCTCTCTTCCATTCACACATTGTCATCATTTTATCCGATTATTATTATTGCTAAATATCCCACATAGAGCAGAGCAATCACCATTAATGCTCCTCTACAGAATAACACATGTAAATGCCATGGTGCTCATGGGAGCTTGATAATATGGAGTAATAGAATACAACAGATAATATAGGAAGACAGAACACTCCATTAGAATATAAAGACCCCGGAGGCACCCCCCAGACATGCTTTGTGAGGAGAATCCTGCATTAATATGAACCTGACACGGGTCACTCTATGGGACACCAGGACACCGGGCAATGTATATAAATGAGATCAATTCCACACAAAACTATTTTCCGTTGTTTGTATAATTTCTAGCAGGTGTCATTGTCTTGTGTATTGACTGTAAGAGAATATCTTCACAATTTCCATGTATCCAAATCCAATTTCCAGTGAATGACACCAGTAATAAGAGAGAGTGAAGGACCAGACATGTCTTCTGTGCAATCACCTCCTTTCCTTCAGTATCTAAGCAAAGATCTTATACTGCAAACATTTGCCTCACTATTCTGAGATAAAAGCTCATTTCACCGTCGTCGGAGCAGATGAAACTCACAGCTCTTTATTTTATGTCATGTCTGAAGTTGAGATGGTTTCTGGGGTCACTATCTGGCTCCTTTATTGTATGTGAGAATTTTCTGGAATGGTTTAAAGAAAAACACTCTACAATCTTGTTACCAGATTCTGCTTCTACGGGGCATTTGCAATACTGTTTACTCTTGTTCGAGTGGTTCCTTGGTTTATATGAGACTTTTATGGCAGGATTGTGATTTAAGATTCCTTCAAGTGTTTAGTTTCCTCAGTATGTCCTTAGTCCTACATGGGTCACGGCCTTGCTCTGCATGTTTTATTGTGTGAAGATCATGCATTTCAAAGGTGACCATGTTATCCAACTAAAGATGAAGATTGATCTCATGGTGCCCATGTGGTGGGCATTTGTCTATACTTACCTGATTATAACAATAATGGAACATCCTCCACTCCAAACATCATTTTTGCAGTTTTGGTCTTTAGGGATTCCACGTAAATTCTAATTCCAATTTTTTTTCCATTTATGATAGTGATGGATACCACAATTTGTATTATTTGGACTCTCATCATGCAAATACTTAATATGGAGCGAATAGGAGAGCTGCTGATTGCTTGAAGGTCCACAAAAGACCAGCCTGGACAATGATGTCTCTTCTCCTGCCGTTACCACTGAATACAAATTACTTTGGAACGCTCATGTTATTTTTTGTATTATTGTCATTGTGAGAATAAGCAAACTGATGAAGATCTGTCAGAAGCTGCTCTCTCATGTTATGTCACGTACGGTAAGTGGGATGGGACACTAGTCTGTAATGTCGTGTGTAATTACTGCAACTGCTTTTGTTATAGAGTTTGAGAGATTTCTGGGTGGTATTTATTAGATAGTCTTTGCAGTGGGAGATATAATGCCATATAATTATTGTACTATTATAACATTAGAATGTGAAATATGCCAAGAGGATTGATCATATCATTATACTTGGCATGGGTGGATCTACCAGTGGTGGGACTGGTGCCTTGCACTAGGGCAATCTTTTTTTGCTTATTTATTTATTTATTTTTGTTTAATTGTTTTTACACATCACTGTACAGGTAATATATTGGTGTTTTGGGGATTGCCCACAGATTGTGTTTGTTGTGATCAGATTGGGCTGCAATATCTGAGAGGTGATTGGACGCATATAGTTTTGTTATTTATAGTAAACACAGAGTCATTTTATTAGCTGGATTTGGACAATTACACAGAATACCGATCCAGACATGGCACCATCTCTACCCAGTGCCTACATGATATGAAGTACGCAGACCCAAGCACCAACTTCCATCATTACATTCACATACATACATACATACATACATGTGAGGGCTATATAAATATGGGGTGATACTATTTATCTTAATGTACCAACTCCCATCATTTCATTCACATACATACATACATACATACATACATACATGTGAGGGCTATATGAATATGGGGTGATACTATTTATCTTAATGTACCAACTCCCATCATTTCATTCACATACATGCATACATACATGTGAGGGCTATATGAATATGGGGCAATACTATTTATCTTAATGTACAAACTCCCATCATTTCATTCACATACATACATACATGCATACATACATGTGAGGGCTATATGAATATGGGGCGATACTATTTATCTTAATGTACAAACTCCCATCATTTCATTCACATACATACATACATGTGAGGGCTATATGAATATGGGGCGACACTATTTATCTTAATGTGCCAACTCCCATCATTTCATTCACATACATACATACATGTGAGGGCTATATGAATATGGGGTGATACTATTTATCTTACTGTACCAACTCCCATCATTTCATTCACATACATGCAAACATGCATACATACATGTGAGGGCTATATGAATATGGGGCAATACTATTTATCTTAATGTACAAACTCCCATCATTTCATTCACATACATACATACATACATGTGAGGGCTATATAAATATGGGGTGATACTATTTATCTTAATGTACCAACTCCCATAATTTCATTCACATACATACATACATGTGAGGGCTATATGAATATGGGGTGATACTATTTATCTTACTGTACCAACTCCCATCATTTCATTCACATACATGCAAACATGCATACATACATGTGAGGGCTATATGAATATGGGGCAATACTATTTATCTTAATGTACAAACTCCCATCATTTCATTCACATACATACATACATACATGTGAGGGCTATATGAATATGGGGCGATACTATTTATCTTAATGTACAAACTCCCATCATTTCATTCACATACATACATACATGTGAGAGCAATATGAATATGGGGCAAGACTATTTATCTTAATGTACCAACTCCCATATTTTCATTCACATGCATACATACATACATATATACATGTGAGGGCTATATGAATATGGGGCGATACTATTTATCTTAATGTACCAACTCTCATCATTTCATTCACATACATACATACAGGTGAGGGCTAAATGAAGATGGGGCGATACTATTTATCTTAATGCACCATCTCCCATCATGTAATTCACATACATACATACATTTGAGGGCTATATGAATATGGGGCGATACTATTTATTTTAAATACCATATAAATGACTGTATAAAGATGGACTATTTGCCTTTACTAATGGGTCCTTCAGGTCTTTTGTTTTTACACATTAAGGTTTTGCATTTATACAAATACCAAACACAAAGCTCTTCACCAGAGAGTGAGGTCTATTTAGACTTCGCAGCCAGTGGGACGGTGTCACAGAAGACAGCAGCTTATCCTGGGTCTGGTGAAGATCCCAGAATGCATCCAACTGATTTTGTTGTCTTCGTGGTTCTTTTTGAAGCTGAAGTCATAGCTGGAATACTTATCAGCACTTTTATTGTGATTGTGAATTTCCTTGATTGGTCTGAGAAGAAAATGCTGAGCTCCTGTGATCAGATCCTACTTGCGCTGGGTATTTCCAATGCATGTTACCCATGGTTCAGTGGTTGTTTGCTTTATATCTGCTTTGTGCAGCCACAGAGTATATTGGCCAATTACTTTCCAGTTGTTTACGCTCTTACCATCTCCGCCTTCCTATCCAGTTCTTGGATCACCGCCTTGCTGTGCTTGTATTATTTTGTGAAAATTGTGCAGTTCCCAAATGGTCTTCTTGTTCGACTCAAGATGAAGATTGATCTCTTGGTGCCTTGGCTGATATTAGTAGTAAACGTGGTATCTATCTTGAGTAGCATCCCTATGGCATTGAACTTTTCCAATGTATATTCTAATGTTACAAATCCCATCACTGGTAACATCTCCTCAGTGACATCTTGGATCAGCAATAACTCCATGCAGATAGTATCTCCTCTCATTCCAAACTTTCTGGTTCCATTTCTGACTGTGATGGTCACCACATGTTGTATCATGCGTTATCTTTCCTCACACACACGTAACATGGAGCAGAACATGGGAGAAGCTGGCAACTTGAAGGTGCACAGACGAGCGGCACGGACCATGCTCTCCCTTCTTCTTCTATATCTAGTCTTCTATGTGGCACAGCTTGTTTTAGTATCCAGCGTTCAGCCACAGTTGGGTCTCCAGTACTGTGTGACTTGTGTATTGGTCTTGGCTTGTTCTCCTATTCAATCTGTTATTCTCATTTTGGGAAACAATAAACTGATTAAGCAATATCGGACATTATTTTATTATATGTCATGCAAGGAAGATGCTAAAGAGACAGGACCCTAGTCTGTAATCTCCAGCCCAGATAATAACCCTTCTATTATTATGTCTTTTATTCAACTAATATTTTATATTCTTGGAAAAAATATATTAAAAATATGAAATAAAATTGGATTCTTGGTTATAGAAAATGTGTGTTTGCTTTTTCAAAGTATCAGATGATATAATGATATTGAGCAGTGATCCGGAGCCAGTTCTGGGATCGGTGCTGGTCTTTTGGACATTATCAACTTGGGAATGGGTTTAAAAGAGTCATGAATTGGATGTGAAATATTGATAATTAGGATTGGTTGACCACTTCTACATGTTACAGTTATAAATAGATTATTGAAGATGGTGGTTTACACAGATATACCATAATTAGGCCCCGTTACAATAGGACTACAGGGTGTCAGTGTCTAACATGAATGATGTTGTGATGATTTAGAGTAGATCGCCAGCGCGCCGGGGACTTATAGGCAACATAGGTATGTATAGGTGTCTAATCACAACAAGTAGATAAAAAGATAAGTGTGAGATCTAGTTGCTCGGTTACTATATTTTAATATTTTAGATTTTCTAGGAATCAGTAAGTTATGAAAAAGACAATTGATTTGAGTAGGAATTCATTTTCAGAAGCTCACACGTCTTCTTTGTAAGATATCTATTTATTGTCCCTCTTGTACCATGGATGTAGATGCTACAGAATATTTACAGATGTGCTAACACATCCCGTCATTTTACTGGGTTAAGTAAACACAATTTTGGTTCCCTTTCCATTCAAGTAATTAGAAATGGGTATCATGTTGAGATACCAAGCTGGTGAAATTATGGTGAAGTCCTTTAGAACATCCATATATGAATTCCTTTTGGTTATTGCTGCAGTTAGTGCTGCCTTTTATTGGACAAACATTTTATTTAGAATAACAAAGCAATATTCCTCCTGACTTGATAAAGAGAGCTGTATGTCTCAAAAGCTCATCACTCGAAATACAAAGTTTGTCCAATAAAAAATATATCAACTTTAATTATTCAACTGATTTTAAAGTAGCTTGTTATACCACAAAATAATCACTAGATGTCAGTCTAGCACAGACTACGCCACAAGAGAAGAAAGCCACGACCAAAACAAGAAAAATGAGAAACGAAAAAATTAATATAAAAGAATTAAAAAAAAATACATAGATAAGAGTACATATATGTTTTTAAATAAAAAATGATGGCTTCTTCAGTTCACAGATAAACAGAATTTGGACACTATATTATTTTGCAGTTGTTTGGTCATCACACACTACCAGGGGTGGAGCTACCAGTGGTGTAGGTGGTGCATTGCACCAGGGGCCTCCTCTGGGGGGTTGTTGTGTGAGATGAATACTGAGAGGAAATGGCTACCTAGAGGACTGGGTGCTAAGTAGGGATGGCTACTATGTAAAGATAGTATATGTGTATATACAGTATATGTGTGCTTCACACAGACAGGAGATAAGGAAAGGGGAACAGCTATGGAAATGGGTCTTGGGGGAGCAGCTTTGGGAAATGGTCTAATGGATAGTGGTCTTAGGAGGGCAATTGCTATGGGAAGAGGTCTTGGGAGAGGGGAGATGCGGTACACAATTTTTTTCGGGAATGAGGCCCCCCCATTCTCTAGCTCCTCCACTGGCTGGATCACATGGAGATAATGTATAGACTGAAGGTGTGAAAGGTCTGACTGTCCATATACAGTGTATGGGATTAACTCAAATGAGCCAGGTGCTGTAGTCCTAGACTGTAATGTCTTAACCGAGCGGGTCCCTCTACGCCTTCTGTAAAGAACGTTATTACACATAAGCAGGTTCATCTAAAGAAACATCAAACATCATCATCACACAAAAATCTACCTACATTGATAAATATAACAATCATACACATAGGTAGAGATGTGATGAACATACACAACAATATAGGACATATGCAAATGTACATGACCGTCTCTTCCATTGTTTTAATTCACATGAATGAAAAATATAGAATTTTCTTTAAATATTTCCTTTTCCTAATTTTAATTTTGAGGATCTGTTCACAGTTTAGTTTTGAAAATTATTTTTGCATGAATGTTGGGGAATCAAATAATGTTTTGTCTCTTCAGAAATAACTGTACACACATACACATAAAAGCCACAAATGTACATATCACCTCCTAAAAATGAGCCACATAAACCCACAGCTACACACCTACTGCTGTGCAGAAACATACAGAGGAGTCAGAGTGAGGCGTCTGTATACACTCCTTACAGTGAGGGAAATAAAGTGATAAGTGATGTAAAAAAGGGCCGTAGACACTCCAGAAAAGTTGGCTTCATCTTAAAGAGCCTGTACATTGTCTCTACACATTGTGTTGTTCAGTTGTGACTTCATGAATCTCAACACACCATGCTGATCCACTTGGTATTCATGGCAGAGATACTGGAGTGGGTTGCCAGATTCTTCTACAGGGCGCCAGCCAGAGCATACAACTTCTATTATTGCTAGGTAGTCTCCCATCCAAGCATTGACCAGGCCCAACCCTGCTCAGCTTCAGAGTGGTGTGACCTCTTGGTTCCCCGACTGGAATCAAACCCAGGTCACAGTGGAGAAAGCACTGAGTCCTAACCACTGGACCATCAGGGAACCCCACATTGTGCCTAAACATTTTGCCTATACATTGGGCCTATACATTGTAGCAATATGTTGTGCCTATACCTTGTGGCTATATGTCGTGCCTATACATTGTGTATATACTTTATGTCTATACATTATGTCTATACATTGTACCTATACATTATGTCTATACATTGTGGCTATACTTTATGTCTATACATTGTGGCTATACTTTATGTCTATACATCGTACCTATACATTATGTCTATACATCGTACCTATACATTATGTCTATACATTGTGGCTATACTTTATGTCTATACATCGTACCTATACATTATGTCTATACATCGTGCCTATACTTTATGTCTATACATTGTGGCTATACATTATGTCTATACATTGTGCCTATTAATCGTGCCTATACATCTTGTCAACATTGTGTCTATACATTGTGTCTGTATGTTGTGTCTACACATTGTGCTGGCTAGTAAATCTGTAAATCATTCCTGAAATATTCAGCATTATTGATACAGCTCTTTTGTGCTAATGTGCGGCTCCTTATGCTAATCAGTAGCCCAGAAAGTTTGATAAGTGTGGAAGAGGGAAAATAATGGTATAATAACATTAGGGAACTTTGTTGTTGACCTGATAGTGATACTAATTAGCACCAGCTGTTCTTTTTTATAACAGCATAAACACGATGAGAATCTCAGGAACTATATTTAAGAATAACTAAAAAATATAAAATATAAAATATGAATTTGAAGTGTCAGGGTCCCTTTAAGAATAAATTATATGTATTAATTACTTAGACAAATCTGAAATTATTATAATAATTGTATCACAGCTAAGTACTGAAAATACTTTTATCTCACTCAGATGTCGTTGTTTCAGATTTACCTGCAAGATTTCCAATGGACGTGGGCTATGGACAGGGCTTCCAGGCGACCTAAGGTTTCTTATTCTTTGAGGCCTTTATGGTTTAACATCACTTCCTACAAACAACTTTTGTCAATAACAAATCTGCATTTTGAATATAATATGCCAATAGCTGACAAACCCAATCCCACACATAGAAGACATCATCCCGAAGACTTGGGGTATCTTCTGGACTCTCCTCACCAGCCACATTGGAATTGGGCACATTCAGCAACATAAGAGGCAAAAAATTATTCACAGTTTACTGCAGAAATACAATTATATTTGTATTAGTCCTTCACATGACTTGGAGATTAAATTATATCTGCCATCTTGGCACCGCCACATGCCAGTGGGTGCCGTGGTGTGATTACGCTGTAATTGTCAGTGAAGTGGGGTGAAGCTAAGTGGGGGCGCCCATGTATGAGTCAGCCATACAGTGGGTGCATAGGCACATCAGCCACCATATTTGTAATGAATATTTACATTAGATTGTTACAGAATCAAAGGACCACTAACGTGTAATAATTATAATAGGCAGTGTTGAAGAGCCTGACTTGATAAAGTACATAATGACAACCTGTAATTTTCAACTTTTGTATTCAATTTTACCTAATAAATTAATATATACTTTAATGATATTTATAGCCCCTTGACAATATTGGGGAGTGAGGACCCCAAAGGATAACCCACCCCAACAGACAGACTACCAAACTAAGATGGAATTGCCCATGACATACAGTAATTAGAGTCATCTAAATATATTTACATGTGGCGATATCACAAACATTCAGTGGTCCTTTAACAAAGTAAGAATGTTTTAACTAGATTTATTTAGTAAACTTCTATCTTTTTTTATATAGTTTTCATATTTACACTTAACATCCTTTTAGGAAGCCAACAGTCTAACAGTCTGTCAGGTTCTGAAACCGCCCCATTACTTTGGGTTTATTCTAATGGGTGCTGCCAGTCAGAAGTCTTCACAACTGTGGCCTGGAAGGTGCTATATTCTGAGAGTGAAGGATAAACTAAGACGTTACCCCAAGAACAGGGATTCCCACTCCCAGTATTTCACTGGTAGGAACAGCACGGAGATAATACATACTGATATGGGATTAATTTTGAAACTTTAAGGATTACGTATTGTATTTTTATTTAAGAATACCAGTTATTCTAAAGTAATATGTAAGGAAATGTATAAAAATAATCATATATCGATATATATATATATATATATATATATATATATATATATATATATATATATATACAAATAGCCTTGTTTTATGCTAGTCTTAGCTCCCAGAAAATAATGATGTGACCTATATGTGAAAAATGTTATTTTTTATTGACTGCAAATAAAATCCTGACATTTAGTATTTATGCAAATGTCACATCTATAGAGTGTAGCGTGTGTAGCGTGTGTAGCGTGTGTAGCGTGTGTGGTGTGTGTGGCGTGTGTGGCGTGTTTAGCGTGTGTGGCGTGTGTAGCGTGTGTAGCGTGTGTGGAGTGTGTAGCGTGTGTGGAGTGTGTAGTGTGTGTGGCGTGTGTAGCGTGTGTGGCGTGTGTAGTGTGTGTAGCGTGTGTGGCGTGTGTAGCGTGTCAGTGCTCTAATTTAGGTTTCACAATTCAGAGATGTTGGTACAATGAGCATTCTGAGCATTCTCCTTCCACTTCTGATTGTGTTGGGCACCACCGGGCGTATCACTTGGTCGCTCTTCTTAGACTCATTTACCATGTGGAGAAGTTGGCAATTGCTACAGTCGCTTGGCCATTATTGTCTCTTCTCCTGCTCTGAATCATTTTCTATGAGACAGAGCTCCTGGAGACACTTGATCTTCTGGGGTTTCTCCTACAATATTTTTCTAATTTTATCAAACAAACAAAAGAATATTCAGAAATATCACAAGTTATACATTATATGTCACGCAAAACAGAGACTAACAGGGCAGGACACGAGATCCTAAACTCAAATCAATTTTATATCATTACAGGTTTAAGGTTTTATTATATCCTCATTAATTAGAAACATAAATTCCCAAACTGTACTAAAATGTAAATGTGAAATATCCCTTAGTTTTCAGTCATAATATGACATGTTTTATATTTTACTTTTAATTTATACTACATGCTTTTATCTCTTTGGGAAGGGTATTAGAGTCCGGTAGACTTTACCCCATGGTTCATGAATAAAAACAGCCAATGTCTCTTGCGTCTCTAATAAATGCCATCACATCTTCTCTAATTGTTGTTGCGTCATCATATTGATGTAATATATTTCTATACTAGTGACCTGCCTGTCAAAAATGACGGCAATCACATTTGAAGGCTGGCAATGATGTTTGCCACACAATGCAAGACTCTCCCCCCTCTAACTTGCGGGCCTCGCAACCAGCTCCTTCAGTGCTCATTGTGAGCCTCTCCCACCATCTACTTTATGGGCCTTGTGATGAGCCGCTCATTGCAGGTCTCGGCCAAACCGCCACTTTCATGCCTCACAATGAACACCTTTGGCGCTCATTGCAATCCCCACGATGAGTGTCTTCAGTGCTCATTGCAAGCCTCTCCCCCCCCCTCTACTTTACAGGCCAATGAGCGCTCATTTCTGACGTCATCCAACCCGCCACTTTCGTGCCTTGCGATGAACGCCTTCGACACTCATTTCAAATCTCTCCCCACTCTCTGACCCCTTTGTCTGTTTCCCCCTCTCCCTTCCATGTGTCTGTTTCCCCCTCTTTCTCACTCCCCCTCTCCCTCTCCCTGCCCTGTGTTTTTTTACCATATTTCCCTCCCCTGTATCTCTTTTCCCCCTTCTCTCACCCCCGTGTCTCTTTCCACCCTTTCCACCCTCTCCCTCCTCTGTGTCTTTCTTCTTTCTCTCTGCTCATCTTGAGTGCCTTGCGATGAGCGTCGTTGCTTTTATTTTTTAAGCCTTGCATTGATCGGCTAAGGGTTCGGCCTTGTTTTGAGCCTTTTTGAAAACATTTACGTCTTCTGTGCTTATTGCCAGCCTTTTTCAAAGTCTTGCGGGCCTCATGATGAGCGCCTTCGGTGCTCCTTGCGCATGCGCAAGCCTGTTATTTTTAACATTGCATGACGACAACTCATTATTACGACAACTATTATATGTTATAATGCATGATTATTATATTGAACCTTTCAAAAGCTTTCAATTCCATGGCTCCCATAAGAACTCTTGGATGGCTGACTCGCAAATACGGGAGTTATGAGAAGCTATTTGGTGGAGCTATTCTATGGCTCCAACATAAAATTATCTTGTAAAACTTACTGACTCGCATCCAGGGTCTGTTTCCAAAGATTTTAAGAGGTAACTGTATAAACCCCTGAATTGTGCCAAAATTGAGCAATCAAGCCTCAAATTGTACACAATTAAAGTGTTGGCTTATTCACAGAGATGGATTTGAGGCATCCATGGCTTCTCTGGGCATTTTTCTATCATTACATAAGTTTGAAAGTACCCATAGACTTTTGTAAATTTGTGGGACTCGGATTGACTTCCTAGTAAACATCAGTGGGATTGGATATTTTTGTGATAGTAATTTGTAAAATAGTTATGGGACCATTACTCTGGGCTTAGTATATTAGGCACATTCAAGTGCTCGGATTGCATTTCTCCCAGTTTAGAATTGAATATTGTACATTCTCAGTAATGTTTTCTCTTTTAAGATTTTAACTTTCTATATAATGCAGAATTTGTATGAATTCGAATATTATGTATTGATATGTAATTTTTGTTTATTTGTATGTTTGAATAATTAAATAAAAAAAAGTAAAAAAAAATAATTGTGTGTATGAACTTCACTGGACTTTTTTCTTATGAGCCATGGAATGGAGGCCGTATTGTCTTAAAACTGGATTGATTATAATACCATATACTGGAAATAAAGTATTGAACATTGCGTTTTATGTCACTTCTCATTCATTTTACATCAAAAGTTCTCTGATAAGATTCTATGTTTATATGTTGCAGCTTTTTCAAGGTATAATTTTTACATATGGTGATTTAATTTCAAATTCAGATTAAACTATAATTCATTATTTTAATTTCTTAAATTAATTAATTTCTTGTTATGGGATCGTCATTAGTTTCTTTGCATTTCTTTTCTAAACACATTTATCTCATTATCATGGTTAGTTATTCATAAGTCTACATAAACATCTGGACAATAATGGTCGTTTAAGTACCTCATAATTTATAAAATATCTTTAGAATGTGAAGAAATGTAAAAAAACAGACCACTTTCTTTTAATTTTAGTATAAAATACATTTATGGGTGAATATATTGGGCCATTTGTTCTAAATAGAGAAGTGTTGGAGAGGTGGTATGTTTTGAGCCTCATTTGCATGCCCCTACCCAGAATCCTTACCTACACTGGAAATACTGTACTTGAGACATGCAAGTTCAATCAGAATGACCTTCTTTTTATTTTACAATAACATAGTAATGGATAGATTCTATATAAATTCACCTATTAGTATATCTGGCCCATTCTTCACATATCTGTTGTTTATTTTACATGTTTTGAATTTCGTTGTACAAACAGTAAGTCAATATTCTTGGATTTTGCATTTACCCAAAGTCACGCTATGGAAACAATGACATCAACTTCTTGGAAAACTTCTGCAGGAAGCCCCATCAGCATGACATGGGATTATTCAAGGGCGGCATAAACATATTTGTATTATATATGGCCATTACTGACAATACTAACTGTGACAACATTACAATAGACCATTCATACGTATACCATACGACAAAGAAACAGTATTATTAATCAGGACAAATCTGAACACGATTCAGGTAAAAGCTGAAGGATTCCCAAACCAACAAAATCCATTTAGAGAATATTGTATATTGTTTGGACAGATTCCAGCACATATTTTTCATAAAAAGACAGAATTACATCTCCAATAGTTTTCACATCAGTAAATCCGGCCAATATCCAGTGTATTTGGGGACAGTAGTAGGTGAAGGACATTGAGATTTGTATTTACCAAGAGGTTAATGATATGTGTAAATGTGTTTGATTACATTAAAGTACAGACAATAAATGCACACAGTCTCCTGTCTTATATTTACTCTTGTTTAGTCTTAACATATATATTTATTTAGTTTATACACTTTTGTATAGCACTTTTAGTATAATATAAAGTAGTTTTCAGATTTGTGATAAAAGGGTAAATTACAATACAGATATAATAATACAAAGTAGATATAGGAATGTTATTTTAAATCAGTGAAAAAGTAGCATTTTGTTACAGATGTAGAATAGCATTTTCAGCCCAAAATGGCAATCTCTTTATCCCCAGCTTTTATTACACAGTTGCACAGTAATTTCCTATCTGACAATATAAACATGATCAGATCTTCTCCGATCCACGTGTTATAAACATTGTGATTTGATTTAGGGAAGGTCACCGACATGTTTGAAATATTACCAACTGTATCCTTTGAAATAAATAAATTCTGCCTTTACCCCCAAAACATTTTTCTTCTCATTTTCTACCAATTCAATGGTGAACTTTTATCTAAAATAAATATCCAAACCTGTTTTTAACACTTTCTATTGAGCTTAGTATGACGACCTCCATTGGTAGAGAATGCCACTGTCTGACCTTCTTTAGTGTAAAGATCCCATTTTCATCGGTGAAGATGAGAGCTCAATTTCCTCTAACAACCTCATTGCATGAAAGGTTCTCCTAAACAAAACAATTATTTTCTCTGGATATATTTTTTTTTATGGAGATAATTACCATGTTTTTATGAAACTCATGAATCCAATCATGTTGAGTGCAGCTACCGCTGTGCAGCAATAGGTTGGATTTGCCCATTAGTTGGCAGTTGAACAATACCCTTTATAAAAGTTTTATATTTTATTTCACTCATTAAGAGATTAATATGTTGGTTTGATAAACAATTCACATATTTCACTCTCACCTCTGGAATATTATCTTAGGGCTGTGGCTGACACAAGTAATCCCACCTGTGTCACCATTTGTAACTGAATATTTTCCTAATTTGCATCCAACCAAAACCAGATTAGTGACCAGAGAACAACAGGTGAGAAGCAGAAAGCTCAGAGATAATAAGTGGGATTGGCGTATAGTTATTAAGCAGTTATAAAAATACAGTCAATATTCCAATTTCTTATGTTTTCTATATTAACTTTTTATCACACTGAGTTAAAGCTTGTATAAATAAGCATATAAAGAGCCCCAAAAGAAAACATTGGAAATGGAGATAAAATATGTTTTAACTTCAGTTGTATCCCCATTTGATAAATATATTCTATTGATTTCCTTGTTCCTAGTGAACAAAGTACTATTTTCACTCTTTCAAAACCATTATTATTGTTAAGCTCTTTAGTGGTTGATGGTACTAAACACTACGCTATGCAAACTCAATATCTCACATAATGATTTTGTTCTATTTGGTTGCCATCTTTCTAATAAAGAGTTAAATCAGAAAAATGAATTGATCTGAACCTTTAAATATGTATACAGCACTATATATATCCACATACAAGAACAAAATGTGCATAAAGATTGTTGACTCCACTTTTTAAGAGAGGCTGTATTGTGAGTCTAAGATTAAGTTTATAGTCAATATTAGAAACAGAACCTCATCACTATTGTATATAACCTCCATATTGCACATACCAGCTCTAGTGATGTCTTTAGAAAATAAACAATGTTTACTTTAAGAAATGCCTCATATACTTAAAAATATCTCTCATTTGTTTATTTTCACAAAAGACTCTACAGTTGAACGTCAATGCAAACCCAAATGGCAATTAGAAAATATATTGAATATTTGCATTCATATTAATCCAGGGATAAAGGAGTTAGCTATAATCCCACTTACTGATGTCATTAAGTAAATTAGTCTAGAGCCAATGACTATAAATTATCTCCAAATAGTGACCTAACTCTTAGACACATCTCTAAAAGGACTGCAATAGGGCCGGTGGAGACAAAATCACAACTGGAGAGTCTGGAATCTCTGCCTAAATAAGACCATTGGTGTTGACATCATTTACTTGCTTGAAGGTCCACTTAAAGTACTTATCTGAATTTTTATTAACACAAAATGGGTGTTGAAGGTTTTGTGATACCCACATTCATGGAGGTAATTCTAATCATACTCATGGTTGAGACCTTCACAGGTATATTGACCAATGGCTTCATTTTGTGCGTGAATCTCAGAGACATGATAAAAGGACAACGCTTGAACTCTTGTGATCAGATATTGGTTGCTCTGGGTGTCTCCAACACAGCTTTCTCTTTTGTAATGGCGGTCTCCATCATGTGCTCTGTTTATTTTACCAATATTTTTCTTATTGACTTTGTGTTTTATATACTGTATTTTCTAATGACGTACACCATATTTTCCAGTTCTTGGCTTACCTCCTGGCTCTGTTTATTTTTTTGCCTGAAAATCATTAACTTTAAACAAGGGCTTCTTGCTTGGCTCAAGATGAAGATCAACACTGTGGTTCCTTGGTTGATTTTTGCTTCTCAAGTGGTAACTTTCCTTAGCAGCATCCCAGTGTTTTGGGCTTTTACTGAACTGCACGCAGAAAATGCTACAGATGCTCTGATGTCCAATCAAACTTCTGCTAATGTTGGGTACAAGATAGATGCTGATTACAATTCATTTGCACTCATCACCAACTGTTGCATCCCATTCCTGATTGTGATTGTCACCACTGGACGTATCATTGGATCTCTCTTCATGCATGCTCATCATATGAAAAAGAACATGGGAGAGTTTGGCAGCCCCAGTCTGAAGGCTCACCGAGGGGCAGCCTACACAATGTTATCTCTCCTTATTCTCTACCTGCTTTTCTATGTAGTGGAGCTCCTCATAGGATTCTTGTCAATGTACAATCCTTGGTATTGGGTTTGTTTTATAGTTATTTTCTCTTTCTCGACAGTGCAGTCAATCCTACTAATAATGGGAAACTCAAAACTGAAACTGGCAAGTGTGAAGCTACTGAGCATGTGTAGAAGAAAAGATTAACCACCGGGCCTGGTCACAGTGTTACTCTGCCCAACCATATGTTATGTTATAATGGTTACTATATAAATAGATAATATAAACTATTGTACTCTACAGAAATACATACATAAACTAGAAGATGGATGACACTGTGGGAAGTTAGACAAAACAAGGTGCCTCAGGAAGGAAAGCTAAATAATATCCTTGTACATGGGCTTCATTGTGCTATTTTCTACAGATCCATAAAGCCTACTTCAATAAAAAAATTTACTTGCTTGTTAAGTATGTACCAAACTAACAATATTAGCAGCTGTGTAAGCCATGGAAAGAAAACAACTTTTTTTTGTGAAAACCTGAATGTTTGTGGACACTGTTTATGGATACAGGCAGCCATTTTGTGTTTGTGACATCACATCCTGAGAGCTTGATGATGGGGTGAATTTTTCATATTCAAGTAGGACAGTGAAGCAAACAAGCTAAATATATCTCTTGGTTCAGTCTGTCTTTGGATGATGCAAACCAACAGGTTCACCATCTTTCTTTCACAAGGTACCAGTGGCATAGTCGGTATGTTGCCACCCTGATCCAAAATATGTTTATAGGCCCACCATGTTATATTTGACATTTTTATGTATGTACAAATGTTTTTTGCTGTTCACTTGGAGACAAAACACCATAGAAACTACATATACTTCTCTCATCCTCTCTGTTCGCATTTACTCACCACAGCAAGTCATCATCACCCTCTTTTCTCCAAGCCTCTCACAGTCTACACCTCACCTCCAACCCATTCTCAGTGATCCTCTATTTCATGTCCTCTTCCCATTTAAGTGTTTCTATTTGAACAGTCCCTCACTATTTATGGTTTTGATGACAAATTGACCCAAAAGGTGAATAAAGGTAGCTTGTTTGATCTGCCTAAAACTGTCCTTAATTAATTTTACTGACCTAATTTATGGCTTACTGGCGGCATTCTTGAATTATGATACTATGTTCTCCTTAGCTACATTTTGCTAAAACAGTAATATTAAACACACTGCATTTAATAATTACTGCATATTAAGTATCTAACGTATAATGAGTTATCTAAAGACTACTGAACCCACACGAGGAAGCTGCAAGGTGTTTGCTATCAACTCATGGAAGACAGAAAGACTACAAATCAGAATAAGCCTCAGATAAGATGAACAAATTAACTTATAATAAATTTGCAACAGCTTTTGGTTGGTTGGGTCAAGCAAAAGTTCTGTTTAGAATGATATCAGTATTATTGGCCACAACTTCATTAATCAATAGTTATGGTCGCAGTGCAGGATGGGGCAACTCAAGGCTGAAACATATATAGGAGATTGGTAAATTTGTTCAAGTTGCTCTCATGACATATAATATGAAAAATTACATCATCCATGATATTACTGATGACATCACATTAGAATCACTATGAAATAACTTTATGCATTTATAATTATATACTTACTTGTATTGTTACATTTGGAGGATCCCACATTTTCAACTGAATCATAATATATATGTCTAAAAATGTCTTCTTTTAGCTCACACTACTGTTGTCCAAATGAAATTAATCATATAATATAAAAAATAGTCACCAGGTCTGCTGGACTTTCACAGCTATATAACAAGATACGTGATCCATGATAGACTAGGACACTGGAAATAAAGTAAGCACATTACTTATTGTTATCTTGAACTGGTTGATATACTACCTTAGATGAGCATTGTATTTGTTATTTGTTTTTAAGACAACAATCAAAGGATATAAAAGTGCAGCTAAATATATAGCCGATAAATTAAGAACAAGGTTTAAGGCCCGTGGGTACCCAAATATGTGCTTAAAAGCAGCGTACAAAACAGATTGGGAGCAATTACTACACACTTCGAAAAAAGAAGATTCAGTGAAAACAATTAGACCAGTATTTATACATAGAATAAGCTCAAAAGTAATTGAAAATGCACTTAACAAATTTTGGTACATCTTACTTCTAGATAAGGACTTATCGAGCCAGATAACAAATTGCCCATCAGTTACCTTTTGAAGATCAGCCACTCTACAAGACTTTGGTATCAAGTAATTTTCAATGTGCAAAGAAACCGGCACAGTGGCTAACAAGACCAAAAGGTTGTTATAGATGTGGAAGATGTGCCAAATGTAAATATATTTTACAAACAAAGGTTATAGTGCATCCCATTACAGGTCAACAATTTGGGGTGAATAATTTCTATAATTGTTCATCAGTAGGAGTCATCTATGTGATACTTTGCTCCTGCAAAAAAAAAAAAATTTACGTGGGCAAAACGTGCAATTCCGTCAAAGTATATGGGAACACCTGTACAGTGTGGAGAAATTAATGGGCACTTACGTCAATGTCAAAATGGAGAACTCCATCATCTCAAGTTCAGTGCAATAGACGGAGCAAAGTTAGGCCAAAGAGGAGGCAAACAAATGAAACTGGATCTATAAGTTGAAATCTCAGTCTCGAAATGACCTGAATAAAGGTTTTTCATACAAAGCCTTCCTTTAAAATTAGTGTCAATAATGGAGATGTGAAATGGGACACATATCTGGAATCTGTGAATATATAAATTATAAATAAATGACAAATAATACAGACGTGTAAATTGATTAAATAACAAGAGTAGTATTTTCCATACCATGATTAGGTAAAAAGGTTGAACAAAGTGTAACTATGGCGAGCAATAATAATCATTATAACAATAATCAAATAGTAATACAGGATTTCCTTGTTGCTCTCCTTCTTGACTGCAGGACAAACTACAATATAATTGATGTCCTTAGCCCATTTGGAGATAATTTATTAGTTCAATATATTACTCTAATCTGCCATTCAAAATTTTAATCCACAACATTATTTTAAAGTATATATCAAGTTATTTACCAGTAAACTACTTAGTATATAAACATGTTGAAAAATGACAATGCTCAGGGTAGGATATGTTCATAGACAAAGTGTGTAACATAAGTTTAAGGTTGTTTGGAGAGATAAAGAATTTGTACTTATACTGTGATCAATGTTACCAATAAATAACATTAAGGTGCAACAGTAATTCATTTTATTAATAATTAAATATTGATAAAAGTGTCACTCCTCAATTTAATTTTAACTCACAAATATAATTAACTAGTGCACCAATTTAAAGCTCACAATAGAAATTCAACCTTCCATTTGAAATTGCTATTTACATGAGCACTATAATTAATAATTAAAAAATATAGATTGACTTTATTCCTATAAAATAAAATTGGACCACTAAGTTATACCTAATATTAAAACGTATTCAAATATGAGAACGTGCAGAAGAGCAAATGATTAAAAGTGAAAAAAAAGTCACTCAAGTCCTTGTTACTAACTAGTGTGCACCAACCAATCACCACACAATACTAACTATAAGTGAGAGCAACGGCAATACTCGTCAAAGACGTTGCCTTCTGATGACGTCAGCAAAACGCTGATGAAACGAGCGTTGGGGTTCTACATCTGCAATGTATCTTTCACTTTCACTGAACCAATGTACTCACATACTATCTCAACAGTCTTTAAGTAATATATGCATTTTACATGGAGTTTGATCACACTAAGAGGTAAGATATGTATTCATCTACTGTGTATTTGATACAAACCATATATATATGAAATGTGAGACTTGTAGTACTATCAGACATCTACTCAGTGCTCCATTGTCAACGCATATATACTACATGTTTCATTCTTGTGATTGTGAGATAATATGTTAGTGTTCCACTGCTTTCCCTTGTTCTGAGACTACTACAGCACTGGGCAACAGACACCATTTTTTGTGGGCTTTGTAAGATTGGTTATCAGAAGCACAATGTAAGCAGGTTGATGTGACATTTGTATGAAAACTGTAAGAAACGTGAGTGGTTAGTAAACTACTATCTAAAACCTGAGCCCTTCTATGAAGAATACTCTTGTTACTGACATTTTGTTGAGGAAAATGGGTGCATGACTATAAAAGCTAAACAAATATTTTTCAGGTCTCCTCACTATATGTGGGGTCTTCAACATGTGTTTAAATCCCTCAGAGGTTTAGAAACTGGCCAATGACTCCATCATTGATCCAAGCACTAAACAGAAAGCCAAACAGTTCCAGGATTTACTCTGTAGTTATAAATTGTTTGATACCAGGAGAGAGGAATTACACCTTCTACTCACACAGGCACCTATCAATTTCTAGACTAGATTATAGTCCTTTTTACTGACTTAAGTTTCAAAAAAATCCTAAAAGCAGACATCAAAACAATATTAAGATCTGATCATGGTATGATATCAATAACGCTAAAATCAGATATTGTGCATGGGAGGCGTCCTCCTTGGAAATTGGGGCTATTTCTTCTAAAAGATTAACACATTAGAACTAAGATAAAAAAAAGAAAATTCTCAATTTTTTAAAGAGAATAGAGGCTCTGTGCAATCCAATGCAACTCTGTGACTTGCACATAAACCATATATTAGAGGTGTTTTTTAAAGACAAAATCCCAATGGTTTAAGGAAAAGGGTAGTTCTCTACGAGGTCTGTATATAGGTTTGGCAAAATTAGATAGAAGCCACAAGCAGAATCCTGATAGAAATATCTTTGAACAAATTAAAATTAAACAGGGAGTAATCAAAAAAAAAATGAACAAAAAAGGTTAGATGAAGCATTCTGGAAATTTGAACAATGACAATATCTCTGGGGAAATAAATCTGGAACAGATGTAGCAAAACAACTAAAGATAAGAAATGTGAATAATTGTCATTATAAAATTAAATATAAATATAATATTATTACAAATACAGATTGTTCAGGCTTTTGGTAATTATTACTATAAACTGTGAATGAGATCAAAAACTTGGGTAAAGCACCGGGGGAAATGTTGGAAGCTACAATAATATACCACAAAAAAGAGAGTGAGCCTTTAGAATGTAAAGACTTCTGCCCAATCTCACTCTAGATATACTCCACAATATTAGCCCTGAGACTTAATAAAATAATTCATTCTTTAATTGGTAAAGATCAGACAGTCTTTATTGTGTAGAGGGAGGGGACAGAAAATATAAGAAAACTTTTTAATTTGATTGTTTATCTCAAAAATAGTGACACCCCGGCGGTGTTTCTCTCCCTAGATGCAGAAAAGGCCTTTGACAGGGTCGGATGAGATACATGGAGCTAGGGCTAGAGAGATACGGCTTTGGAGCTTTCGGCTCTCGGGCGATTAGTGCACTCTCTGGGTCTCCATCCGCATCTGTCATGGGCCTATGGTTCGCCTCAAGGACTTTCAAAAATCTCGAATGAGACCCATCAGGGTTGCCCATTGTCACCAGTGTTGTTTGCGTTATTAATTGAGTCATTGGCTAAGGTCATTAGAAGCTCATAGAAAATTGTGGGGATTAAGATTAGTTCAAACAAACTGAAAGTTTCACTGTTCGCAGATGATATGGTGGTCTCAGTGGAGAACCTGTTGAACTCTTTATGGGCTCTTCAGGAGGTGATTCATGAGTCCAGTACAGTATCTAATTATAAAATAAATGTTTTTTAAATCAGAGGCCCTACCCAATAATGTAACACCTAGGGAAATGGTAGCTCTGAGAGAAGCCTTTGCATACAAGTACAAACTAAGTTTAAAATCTTCTAGGATTCAGTGTACAAATGGATTTTCACCAATTAGTCCTACAACATTATGATGAGATTTATGGGAAACTAAAGGAGAACATCTTAGCATGGAATAACAGAATAGTCTCTTGGTCAGGGAGAATAGCGGCTGTAACAATGTCTTTTACCTAAAATAACGTATATCATGAGGTGTATTCCGATATGGGTTCCGTCACATATTATTCTCAAATTCCAGTTTTTAACCCTCCAAGCGGTAATCCTGAGCATGGCTTGGGGTTAATTTTTGCATCCTAAAGCAGTAACTCCGAGCCACGCTCGGGGTTACTGCAGGGAGGATATGGAGGGGGCTCAGTGCTCCCAAATTTGCCTGGGCCCCCTCAGCACACCAATCCTCCTCTTTCCAATCCTCCTCCTTCTCATCCTCCTCCTCCCTCTTTTACATCCTCCTCCTTCAGATACTCTCCTCCCTACTTCCCCCATCCTCCTTCCCCCATCCTTTTTCCATCCCCTATCCTCCCTCTCCTCTGTCCAATAACATCCCTTTACCCTCTCTTCTCAGCAACTGATCACCTCTTGCTACAAATACTTCCCCCGCAGCGCATCTTATGCCATTCACCGGAACCAGTATATGCTAATGACATGACATCACGCTTCTATGCCAAGTCCCCAATCCGAGACTGATAGCTTAAATAGGACAGTATTTAGGACTTGCTGTATTGATATTTTGTAATTGATGTACCTGTAACGGTACCCCCCAAACATAGAAGGGGGCGCCCAGGCCTTTTTAGCCGATCCGCCCGTCCAGTGCTATAGGGACAGCTACTGCAGGACACCCATTCCCCCAAGCACGAGACACACGCTCTGTGGTTGAGGGTCAAGCAGTGAACTCTCTTCTTTATTAAAAACCAAAAGACATATATAAAAACCCATTTCCACATACACCGTAGGGGCAGTGACTACCTTTGGTCAACCCCTAATTACCTATGGCCAATCAGACAGGGTAGGAACCATGAGACTCCTCCCATGGGCCACCCCCCAGGCATGGCTACCATGCTCATTCTCACCAAGACTGTCCTCATGGAAACTTCCTGTTTGCTGCTTGTCTATGCCCCTGGGGAAACCCCATACACTGGCCCTTTGTTCAAGTCCTGGCGACACCCTGTGTTTACCTAATGGGGGATGGTCAGAATCTGTAACACATATCTACCCATTTTTCATAACTTTAAAAGTATGCATCACATTCACATAAAACATACATTTTCAGAATCAGCATACTCCAAATACAAACATGTGTCAAAAATGATACAAATTGGTCCAGTGGTTCAAAAGTTAGATCACAGTCCTTTCTGACAAAATGGAGTATGGCTTCTATGTCTTTGTAGGTGGAAAGTCAACATGGGCCGTAGTCAAAAGGCAGAATGTGGGCCTCCAAGCTTCTCCAATTCGCATTGACGAGACTGATCTCGTCACAGTACCCTTAGGCTTACTCACCAAATACCCTCAACAAAGCAAATCCTGGGAAGAAGGGATTTATTATTATTTTTATTATTATCGTTTATTTGTAAAGTGCCAACATATTCCGTAGCGCTGTACAAGGGGAGAGAACAGGGATAAATACAATATTAACTACTGAAAAATGGAGGGCCCTGTTTTGAGCTTAGAGTCTTTGTAGAAAGTGCTTTTTCCCAAAGCACCCTACAATACTGAAAACTCGCTACTTACAATCTAAAGGGAATGGAAGAGGCAAAAGCCTGGGGAAGAAAAGTAAGGAATAGCAGGGTCAGGAAGGAGGTGTGAAAGTTTGCTTAGGTGGGAAGATGTAAGAACTTAGAAATAAGTGGTGGAGGGTACATTTTAGACATAGAGGAGCAAATTGAAACACATGGATTAAGGAAAGAGTTAATAGCCTTGTTGCTGAGAAGAGTAGATGAGAGGTGGGACTGAGTGAGGGGTCAGGGCTAGGAGATAGAACTCCAGCAGCAGAATAAGCAGGGAGATGAGATGAGTGTACGACTTACAGAAGCATTTCTGCTTATGGTCTTTAGAACATGAATGGAATAGTGATTGAAGAAAGGAGAGGAGCTTGTGGGAGCAGAGCAGAGGGGGAGCAGGAGAGGTGAGATGTTAATGGTGTTGGAGACATAATATGGAGCAAATGAGGAGGATCGTCTGAGAATAACGCTAGAGCTTAAGGTGAAGAAGAAAGTGAAAGGGAACATAGTGTCTAGGAGAGTGATCTAAGAGGAGGAAGTAGGGATAGTACGCATGTGCAGTTGATAGATCAGGTGAGAGTAGTTTGAGTGATTAAATAAATTAAAGTAAACCAGGGGTGGGTGGGAGTGGGGCAGGGAGCGAGGGGATTGCTGGTCTGTGTTCAGGAGAAGCAGAGGTGAGACAGAGTCAGGGACAGCTTGCTTGAAGAGTGCAGCTGTACTTATGTTTGCTGGTCTTGCTTGAAGAGTGCAGCTGTACGGATGGCTGTTCTTTGCTATTAACTAATTTGATTTGAGGGTATTAAATGTGAATTTGATAAATGACATGATTTCTATATGTTTTATGAGTTTTATCAATAAACTATGTAATTATCTACACTATTGGAGAATTTGCCCCCCCTCCCCAATTCCATTTTTATTTTTTATATTAAGATATTATTAACTGCTGCTAGTTGGACTGAGACCTATATGATACTCAAGAATATATCCTGGGACTGGGACACTTAGGATCTGTGAGTGAGTACCCAACACGCCTACTCTCTGGACTATATCAGCGTACTCTTCACTGTGATATTCAAATATTGTTGGTCGTGGGGACCACAATTGATACTTGCATTACCATTTTAAGACTATTTTATATTGTACATACTTCATTGAAATGTGTTACCCCTGGCCGGCTTTTTATGACTTCATTCTTCCTCTTAATATAGCACTTCAGTGTACCAGCCCTATATGTGAAGTTTGGTATATTATACATTTTTTGCACCTAAACACACAAATGACTTAAAAATCAGTGACGGAAAACCAAATGAAGACAGAAACCTTATATCTCGGGGATTTGCATCACCGCCCACTGCTCATCACAGAACAAAATATAAGGTCGGTCCTACAGATAACTCTAGAGCTGCCTCCATCGTAGATCTCCAAACTAACTCCACTACAGAAAGGAAACATGCTCTATCATCTAGACATATTCCGAGTAATAACTGTAATATTTACCGGCCTCTCTGGAACCATCCTCAACTCTGGGATTATAGCTGTAAATGTCCAGGACTGGAAAAAGGGCATCAAACTGAGTCCATGTGATCACATTCTATGTATGATCGGATTAAGCAACGTCCTGATGCAAAATATGTTTACTATAGATGCTCTGATCAGTGGATGTATGTCTGACTTGCTATTTGCTAGTAAGCTGCACTTAGCATTATTATACATTATAATATTCCTCATTTCCAACAACTGTTCTTTCGTTGTTTGGCTCTGTATTTACTATTGTCTGAGAATTGTAAATTTCACACGTGGGATTTTCTTATTTTTGAAGATGAGGATATCTGAACTGATCCCAAAGATACTATTATTCTCAGTTATTGAATCGTTCTGTGTTGCAGCACCAGCCTATTGGAATATCCATCTTGTATCTCGTCTAGACACTGGAGGGAATATCACAGACAGTTCCACCATTTATGACATGCACTTGGTTGTGACACTACCTTATATTGTTGTTATGGTGGTGGGATGCAGTTTGGGTGTTATCCTGACTAATATTCCCTTAGGAATCACCAGAAGTTCCTTATGGAATCACACAAGGAACATGACGATGAATGCCTCTGACTTCTCTGTTCCCCAAACACATGCTCATCTAATGGCCATCAGGACCATGGCTCTTCTGGTCTTTCTCTGCTTCACCTACTACAAAGCCACCATATGTATTATTGTGTATTCACTCAATGTTGGGGGCATCTTGTTGTTTTTATGTTGGATCTTTACTCAATTCTATCCCACATTACAGTCTTTAACTCTTATAATGGGCAACTCTAAACTGAGGACTGCAGGTAACCAAATACAAAGCCAGCTCTGGAACTGGTGGAGTATGAACACTGAGGATGGCAGAAGACAAGAGAGCTGAGCATATAAACTTAAGAAAATCCATAATTATTAATATGAGGTATATAAAATGCATTTCTATATATTTTATTTGCGTTTTGGGTGACTTTATCTGTATATTTATGTAAATCATCCATAGTGAGTCTCTGGGTTACCAGACCACTAACCGTGAGCCTCTCATAGTCAGGAGCGTGTTATTGTAATTTATGTCATACATTACACCACTATAATTATATATATTATATATTTATAGATTAGCGACTTGCCTGGCAAAAAATTACAGCAATAGAATTGTAAGTCAGGGAATGCTGTTTGTCACACAAAGTAAGTGTTTTGGTTGTGAGAGTACCTTCGGCGCTCATTGCAAGCCTCTGGGTTGGTGTATTGTAGATTATCAGAGCCCCTTTGGCTCTGATTGCAAGGTCCATGCTTATCGACTTTTGGCGCTTATTGCAATGCTCTCCCCTGGTGTAGTTTTGCTCCTCTGAGCACCCTTGGCGCTCCTTGTGAGGCGTGCAGTTAACGGCTTTGGCGTTTATTGCAATACTGTTGTGTGGTGTTTTGGAATTTTTTCTGTATATGTATTTTTGTAATTATAATTAATTCATTACTGAACTGATAAATTAATATACTTTACCTATTTGTAATGAATATATGCAGCAACCAATATGCTGAAGAGCTAGCAATCTGTTTTGATTTTCCTGCAGCATATAATGTAGATTTGCAGTGTTGTGGAGCTGAGGTGTAAGTGTCAGCAATGTGTTCAGTGTGTAGTGTAAATAGGCTGCATGCGCAAGCAAAAGCCGTTAGTGTAAATTAGTGTTGTAAAATGTCGGCAATTGTGTAAGGCGGTATGCAGGTGTGGATGATTTTGCGTCCTTCCGAATAGTGTATTTTGTAGTAGTTTTGTGTAGAAGCTGTATGTGCTTGGTGGTGTTTTGCGGGTTTAGTGGTCGTGTAGCCTCATTTTCGTTTTTCTCGGCGGCCATTTTTTCTCTTGCTTAGGGGATTTTTGAGTGCCTAAACTCTTGGACTTAAATTGAGGTGTAACCTGACTCCCAGATGTCCTGGCTGTCCCCCCTTGCTGTGTGTGATGTTTTTTTTCTCTCTTTGTTTGTATTTTCTGTGTTTTTCGTGCTTTTTGGGGTGCACAGTTCAGCCGTTAAATTCATAATTTTTTGCTGCTCGTGTTTTTTTTTTATCTAAGTCGCGGTTTCCTTTTGTAAGTGTTACGGGCCGTAATTTTTTTAATGCAATTTTTTCAAAGTGCTACGGGTGTCGCACCAGTGCATTGAGCTCCTGCGGCTCCTTCGGCTCCCTGCCTAAGTCGTACAGGGTCGTAGGGATGAGCGCCTATGGTGCCCATCTCCACCAGTGCAAGGAGCGCCTTTGGAGCTCCTTGACGGGCTGCCACCAACTGCAAGTCGACTTTCCCCGTTGCGTTAGCAACGGATTTTGGCAAGCCCGCGCTGCTGAGAACTATACTAGAACTGATGATATTATTAATTAAATGAACTAACTAAATCCTGCTCTACAGAAATCAAACAAATGTTATATACCTTCCTAACGTGCTTACTATATCAGCTCATTGCTACATAATTGTGTCAATCCATGTGTCTTTCAAGTCATTAACATAACCTATTGCTCAATCCTTCTTGTAACAGTGTGCTTGTTTGAATATATATACTAGCGAATTGCCCGTTCAAAAATGCTGGTTGGTGTATAATAATGAAAGGTCTAATACATTAATAAATGAATATCTAATGCTGGTTGGTGTATAATAATGAAATATATAATACATTAATAAATGAATATACATTACCTATTTTGAAGCATTGTGTTGAAGAGCTGACAATCTGTTTTCATGTTGCTGCAGCATTAGTGGTGTGGAGCTGCTGTGTAAGCGTGCTAAATGTGTGCAGTGTAATACTGTGCGTGCGCAAGACGAAACCGTTAGCGTAAAATGGCGGGTCATCTGTGGTATGCGTCCTTGCGGATTATCCGTCGCTGCTTCGTGGTGTTTTTCGAGTTTCGTGTGGTGTTCTGCGAGTGTGTTGTGGTGTTTTACGTGTTGAGAGTGCTGTAGCCTCGTTTTCGTTTTGTTCGTCGGCCATTTTTTCTCTCGCTTAGCGATTTTCTTAGTGTCTAAAGTGTTTTATTTTTATTTAAATGAAGGTGTAACTTGTTTTTTTGAGGTCCTGGATGGTTCCTCTTGCTGTAGGTAATCTTTTTATGTGTGTGTTGTGTGTATTTATTGTGTTTTAAATGTTTGTATGTCGGCGTGTTGCGTCCGATGTTTACAAGGTCGTAATGTCTGGTAACGTGTCTCGTATGGTGTTTGCGTGTGTAGCCTCGTTTTCGTTTTGTTCGGCGGCCATTTTTTCTCTCGCTTAGCAAATTTTTTAGTGTCTAAACTCTTTTATTTCGAGTGAAATGAAGGTGTAAGTTGCATTTTTGAAGTCCTGGCTGCTCCCTCTTGCTGTAGGTAAGTTTTTATGTATGTGCTGTGTGTATGTATTGTGTTTTTAATTTTGTAATGTTCGCAAGTTGCGTCCGAGTGTTGCGAGGCCGTAATGTGTGTTAACGTGTGTCGTATGTTGTTTGCGTTGGTCGTAAAATTTAGCGAGTGTTGTAATTGGTGTGTCGTGTAGTTTGCGTTGCGAGGTGAAGTTTGCGAGGGTCGCAGTTGCTGGCATGGAGCGCCTTTGGTGCTCCAAGCCAGCAACTGAGGCCCTCACCCACTGCCCTCGCTTCACGAGGGCCTTGGCTAGCTATGCGAGGCCCGTGGCTCGCACAGCGAGCCCGCAAGTGTTAGCAACAAGTCTCATGCTCACAACTATATATGTGATTCATGATTTACTTCCATTCCATTGCAAAGCTCAAAGTGAGATATGTGGGTGCTTTGTACATACATGATAAAACAGCAATACCCAAATTATTTGTAATGTCCAGTGGTTTGGTGTCCATAGCAGAAATACCTAAATCACTCTATGCAGAAACAATATTTTGAGTGATTTAGAAAGTTATGTAAACATGTAATATATCCTCCATGCAAAGCCTTCTGCATTTGCGTGTAGTTACGTGTAATTGTCATGCCATCTCGAGGGTCTCATATGTCAGGCTGGTGTCTCCAGTTTCATGGTTTGTACACAGCCAAACAAAAGGATATAGAAACCTTCAGTAGGACAAAGAATAAATGTATGGGGTCATATGGAAAGAAAAATATCAGAGCCACACGGGGCACTTTACTGATGGACAGAGCAGAAGTGAGGACAAGAACCCAATGTAAAAAGGAAGTCACATATAGTCATGTGAAACGATGAGGAGTACAGCAAGAGGTGACAATACAGCCAAGGTATTCTGTAGATAAGAAACATATAAACAAACACAAATATATGCTAATGAGTAAGTATTGGCTGCTAACCCCCTAAGAGACGTCTCCTGCTTCTATCTAAGAGCTGGATCTAGACAATTACATGGTGACCCACCAACCACCTTAATTCTCTGCAGTTCTGCAATATATTTTCACATTATTGTGGATAAATAAATGATATATTTTTTGTATTTTTATTTGTATATTGCCATCAATGTTTACAGTGCTTTACAGAGAAAAAGTGACATGACAATAAAAGTGCATCTAATATGGAGACAATCGATGGGTTACACGTCCCTGCCTGAAGAGCTTACAGTCTACTTACATAGGGGAAAAGACACATACAGACAAATAATAATAATAATAAGTGCATATGGAAGTGATGGTGCTACAAAGGGTGTTATGTGAGGAGGTGACATGTAAGCTGGATCTTGGTAGAGGTGAATTTAGCGGATTCTCTGATATTGTGAGCAGTGAGTACAAGAGCCATGGGGGCCACTAGAGAGAGAGGGTAGATATGAATAGGGGCTGGGTAATTGTCCTAACAACAAAGGGGCCAAGAAAATAGCCATTAAGAAAAAGGACATGTTAATGCAACAGGTTGGATATGAGAGGAGACTGAAAAAAGAGTAATAGTGTAATCATTTATAAAAATAATCTTCAAGATAAAGCTGGCATTTAAAGATAAACGTCTTATCCCTCGGTTCAGCAGCTTGTCTTCACCCCCTTATGAGGTCATCAAGGGGTGTGAACTACTCTGACTGGAGGCAGGTCTAAATGGTCAGACACAAGCTTATGTCTAGACTGGAGCAGGTGCTTTTCACTACCGGAGACCCTGCTCCTGAAGCAATATTTATTATATTTAATATATATAATATTTAAAATCCGAGGTAAGACCTAATGCTGCCCATAAAAACCTCTAATGTGTAATCCATTGCTATGTGTAACTTGCTCCCTGCTCTATGTATAGTGTTAGCTAAAGTACTATTAGCCCCCCCCAATAAGTCTAGACTAATTCTGTGTGTTCTTGAGAAGCTCCGCAGGCTCTCATAGTGAGCCTAAACCTAACAATGCCCATGTATCAAAGGACCACTAATACCACGGCTGATTGACCATTCTGTGGAGATGGAAGTTTTGTGCTTTTCTACAGTGGTATTAGTGGTCCTTTGATATATAGGCCACCTCTTTTTCCTCCTATCTAGTAATAAATTGTCTGGCAAGCTTTGGGGCTTCAACTAGTGGGCCTTCCAGGTAGGAGGACCCACCGAGGTCATAGGTCTATTCTCCACACTATCACTTTTTTTCTAGATGCAGATATGGCCGAGGGAAATATATTGCTAAAAAGAATTTGGAGAGTGATTGCAAATTAATCCCTTGTCTTATTCTACTATTGGACTGTTTTTTAACAGCTACACTATACTAATTCATAAAAAACTTTTAAAAACGTTTTATTGTAAAATTCCCTATATTCTGTAAATTGTCTATTTGGTATATCCTGAAAATCCCTATCTACCTACGCCTGCCCTAGTCACTATCACCCCCTTTCACCTATCAACCCTTAGCATCCCTTGGTGGTCCCAATGGTCCTTGTAGTCCCAAACCCCTTTGGGTGTTCATAGAGATGACCAAGTGTCCTATAACCAACCCCATAGGAGTTACTATTGACACCCATGTCCCCTAATTCAACTCCCCCATGGGGCTCACTGTCAAGCCTTGCGTCCTTTACCTACCCCCACAGGAGTCCTATGGACACTTCTGACATCTAAAATAAACCCTCTACATTGGGGATAACTATGAACCCCCATGGAATCCTAAGATATTACCTATTAAGCAACAGATATCCTTAAACAGACTATAAACTTACTATTTGTCATTAAAAGTAGAGATATATCATTCATTACCTTAAGCTCAATATCTCAACTTTGCTTCTGCTGGTGTTAGCAGTGGGATTTTATCGTATCAATAACCACTGCATGTATGAAAGTCCTTCAACTCATATGTAAATGTATTAAGATTAAATTTGAAGTTCTACTTCAGCACATCACCATTATTATACCTTCAATGTCTTCCTTCTCAACTTCAGAATTCCTTATGTTTGGTCTCCTGATATCAGCTTCTACATCTTAGTTTGATTACAATTAACATGTGGCAGAAAATATGGGAAGGTGTAAGAAAGATCTTGTTCTGTAGGCAAATAAGAAAAAAAAAACATCTAACTGATTTTCATACAGTATAAATCACTGGTTATAAAGTATTGAATAGGCGTTGGGTAAACAAAGACCTCTGGAGGTTATGTGGTGAGGAGGAACATTTTTGTTGTGGGCTTGTAAGTATAAACAGGGGATTTGAGCTAAAGTGTATGATCATATATAGCATCTCTGGTGTAGAATTTAATAAAGACCTACTGCTCTTGTTAATGGGTGACAATGTAGATAGATTGAATACAAATGTAAAGTTTTTAGTAGGACAGATAAATTGTGTGGCTTCTATAATTTTTGCTTCAAATTGGAATAGAAATAAATCACTCAGTACTAATGTTTTAAAACAAAAATGACAAGTAATTTCAAATATGGAATCACATGTAGTAGAATACAGAGCACACATAATAGATGGATTATTATTATTATTATTATTATCTTTTATTTGTAATGCGCCAACATGTTCCATAGCACTGTACAGTGGAAAAGGACAAGGAAGAATACAATAATAACAAACAGAAAATGGAGGGCCCAGTTTTGAGCTTAGAATCGTTATAGAAGACTGGAAACTAGCTACTTACTGTCTAAAGGGAATGAAAGGGGCAGAGGCCCTGAGAAGAGTAACAGATAAGGAATAGCAAGGGTGAGAAAGTAAGTGAGATTAGAAAGGTTTTTAATATAGAGGGTGATAAAAGAGTCAGTGTGAGGTGAATGACTGTAGTATGCAATATGTTATCTGCCCCTAGTGGTTAGATAATATAACCTGCAAATAGGAATGTCAGATAACTTGACTGCCATATTACAACAACATTTGGAGGTGGGTGGGTGAGGGTTGGAGGGAAGTGGTTTCTTGGTCAGTTAGGATAAAGTTGAAGCAGGATAAGGTGGTGTTCAGTTGAGAGAGAAGGTTTAGTGAGAGGCCTCTACAGAGCACACTGTGAGTAGGGGGAGGGAGGGAGAGGATCAGATACAAGCATTGAATTGAAAAGGAGAGGGGGTAAGTTTTATATGAATCTTACAGAAATAATGTAGCAGACAATGAATATTGATTGAAGAAATATTCCTTGTAGGAATTAAGCAAGGACAACGTTGAAGCAGGATAAGGTTGTGTTCTTGGAGGAATTCAGTAAGGATAAAGTTGAAACAGGATAAGGTTGTGTTCTTGGAGGAATTCAGTAAGGATAAAGTTGAAGAAGGATAAAGTTATGTTCTTGAAATAATTCAGTAAGGACAATGCTGAAGCAGGATAAGGTTGTGTTCTTGAAGGAATTCAGTTAGGACAAAGGTGAAGCAGGATAAGGTTTTGTTCTTGCAGGAATTCAGTAAGGACAAAGGTGAAGCAGGATAAGGTTGTGTTCTTGGAGGAATTCAGTAAGGACAATGATGAAGAAGGATAAGGTTGTGTTCTTGGAGGAATTCAGTAAGGACAAAGGTGAAGTAGGGTAAGGTTGTGTTCTTGGAGGAATTCAGTAACTAAAAAGTTGAAGCAAGATAAGATTGTGTTTTGTTGAGAGAGCAGGCAGAGTGAGGGATATATATATATATATATATATATATATATATATATATATATAGATAGATAGATAGATAGATAGATAGATAGATATCACATCTAATAATTCAAAAATATGTTGGGGCAAATCAGAGTTCCCTGCCCAGAGGCTCCAAAAAGGTTAATCCAGCCCTGTACTCACCAACTAAGTCTTTTTAGACGGGCCAGAGTCCCACAAGATGTCCCTAGTTTATGTGCCTTATGTGATACTTGGGTTTTGGTGGCTGTAGGTAAGTGCCCCAACCCCCTATGCATGCTGTGCCCATTATAGAGATTTTCTTCCACCAGTGGCTTAAAGTTTTGTTTCTATTTATGTTTTTGATGCTTTAGCGCCATATTAGGATATTTTTTGTAACATGAATTGAACATTTTTCTCACATCACTTTCACGTGTTTGGTGCTTATATATTTTACTATTTTCATTATTACATGTTAGAATATATGGCATCCTAGCAGTGACAGGGCTAGAGAATGAAGGGCCCTGGTGCAAAAAAGTTTTGGGCCCCCCTTTTGGGGGGTTGTAAACAATGGTGGTGCTTGGACACACTGGTACCAAATCACTCAGTGCTGCTCCCCCACATCCCATCCCAAAAAGACCTCTTCCCAGAAAAACACTCACCTTTAGCACCTGTTTGACTTACATGTAATAAGATACTGAGGATTTGCATCCACCCAGCTCAGGACGTCATTACACCTCATATAATTGAAGCTCACTCAGTTTACAGGACACAGATAAGAGACAGCACAACTGAGAGAGTTTGAACGCAGATCACCACACAATGGAGTCTATCTTGTTGGATGTTGGTCTGGCTCTTTCTGCTTTTGAATTTGCAGCTGGGCTCCTGAACAATTTATATATAATAGCTATGAATGTCCTAGACTGGAAAAGAGGCAACAAACTAAGCCCATGTGATCTAATCCAGGTCTTCATGGCAGTGAACAATATCTGTCTGCAGGGCTTTCTCAATGTGTTTATCGTGCTCTTCATAGTCTTCCCAGCATCTACATTTACCAACAAAAATGTAACCATGAGCATTACCGTTTTTTTGATGTCTTTGTTTTATATCAGCTTCTGGTTTACTGCCTGGGTCTGTGTCTATTACTGTCTGAGAATTGCCAGTTTCAAACATTCCCTCTTTAATCATCTGAAGCTCAATATTTCCACCTTAATGCCAAAGCTCCTGTTGGTGTCAGCGGTGGGATCCTTTGCCATCAGTATCTTCTGCATTTGGAATGTCCATCTGGAGATGTTTACACCACCTGGAAATGTTACAGCGACACCAATGATGAATAATATATATTTTCTGTTTAATCCACCTTTCAAGTACATCACCCTTATACTGGGGAACTGTCTGCCTCTTCTTCTTGCAGTTTCTTCCATTGCTCTTACCCTGAGATCTATATTGATACATGTTCAAAGTATGAAGGACAACTCCAGCTTTAGGCATGCCCATATGGATGCTCACCTAAGGGCAGCCAAGATTATGGTTCTACTCACCATCAACTTTGTCATTTTTTATATTGCTGAGGTCTTGTTGCTGTCACGGACACTAAATTTTCAAAGTTTATTGAATATGATCTCTTTTTTCTACACCCTGATCTACCCCACAGTCCAGTCCACTATTCTCATCCTGGGAAATTCTAAGCTGAAGGGCCCATATCTGCAGATCCTGCACTGCTCCTCTCGTGGATGACTGGTCTTGCCCATCTCGGCTTCCAATCAAAAGTTACCTTGTGTTAGATGAAAACACACAAGACTATGGACACCCTCTGTAATGTGATGAGCAAAATACAAATCTGTTTTTCCTGAGCAAAGGAAATATTTAACTTAGCAGCTATCAAGAAATATGGACCATGACCGTGAATACCCATTCCCTCCATTATTAGAACTACAAGATCCCATAGTTATTGGCCTCTCACTTTGTGGCCCTATATCTCCAATATTCACAGCAGGCTTCTCTAAAATAATAAAACAAAATATTATGCAGTGCTAGCGACGTTCAGATTTTATATAGATATAGTGTCAAAATAACTCCATTCAGTACATATAGGTAGTAGATTAAACACAATAAAATGTAGTGTTGTTTTTTTTATAATACTAATAACTCAGTAAAAAAATATTAATTATTATTTAGACTAAATAAAATACATTGATTTATAGCCTGTCAAATAGTGACACTGTGACAAAATATGTTTATGTCCAGTTGGTAAATGTATATGTGGTAGACAGAAGAGTGATATAATTATTCTGATATCCTGTATATATCTACCAGCAGGAAATGCTCGTGTGACTTATCATTCCCACTGAGAAACAATCACTTGAATAGGGGAATTTTTACTTACAAAACCGACTTTCAGGCTCAATTAGCTAACACTTTCACTCAAAAATGATTTTGTCATATTTATTTATGTGTGTACAATTTGTTTACGAAAAATCTTGGACCTTTGCTGTGTCGCTTTAATTCATTCTCTGTACCTTTCAATGATTGTTCCAAATTAAATGACAAAACATATATTTGTGTCAACCTGCACTTTTTGTGTAAGAATGACAATAGTTATATAGCCACACTCTCACAGCTTACACCTGGGACAGTAATAACGTCCCTCTAAAAATGTTTTACTTTTCCACACACAGAGGAGGGTTTGGAGATTGTGTGGATGAGGATGGATGGTATTGTTAGAAGGTTCAATATGGAGGGGACAGCAGCTAGACAGCTAGAGATTTGGCCAGTAAAGGTCAGATGATGATGATATTATCTGACTGTATAAGGTGTATGTGTATTTAGGTAATATTATATGTGACTGTATTCATATAGTAGGTGTGTAGATATTCATGTGTACAAGTATACATGTTTATGTATATACTGGTTTGTGTGTACATATATGAATATTTATGTGTTGTTGTCTATTCAGAAATAATTGTTAATACGATATTATAGTTTAGTCATTCTGAAGTTTCAGAGGACACACATGATGAGGATGACCTGGGATATCGGGATATGACAGACCAGAGACATCATTCACAGTGTATGTCTCTAGGTAAAACCCAAGAACTTTTTCATTCAAATATTTATTTTTTGGTCATTTTAATAACTACACAAGTTGGTACTAAACTACAATGCAGTGGTGCAATGCACCCGGGCCATCCTCTGAGTGCTGTGTAACTTTTTCTAACTTTTTATTTTTTGGGACTTCATTTTTTTCTGTACTGTAGGGGCCCCCTGTGGCCCTCACCTCAGCCTATTCCTCCACTGCCCCCCTGTGCCCACCCTGGGTCCCCTGTCTTAAATTGGTGTGTGCCTGTTTAATTAGGTGCTTTTCTACTAGCATTTTCTTGCTCCAAGAGGCAGTGTGGAGCAGTTTAGCATGCTTCATATACAGTATGTATCAGGGAAGAGGTGAGAGAGCAAGGGCTGGACAACAGCAACGTACATAGGGAATTGGTTTAGTGAGGGAGGAAGAAAGGAGATAGGGATGGATGCAAAGTGATGTGGGTACTGAGAGGGGTAGGGTGCTGTGTGGGTATGGAGGCTGAGAGGAGATGGCTGCTGACAAGGACTGGTTGGCAATGTATACTAAGAGGTGTGAGTGCTGTGTGGGGGTGATGTTTTTTATATAAACTAGCAACTTGACCACCAAAAATAACTGCAAAAAGATTTGAATGCTGGCATTGCTGCTTGCCACCCAATTGAGTACCTTTGGCACTCACCGAGAGCCTCTCCCTCTGTCTACTTCCTCCCTTGTCTATCATTTCCCCCTTTTCTCCCTCCCTCGTGTTTCCTTTCCCCTCCTCACCCTCACTTGTGTCTCCTTTTCCCCTCCTCTTCCTGCCTTGTGTCTTCTTTCCCCCTAATATGCCTCCCTGGTGTCTCCTTCCACCCTCCTCTCCCTCCCTGTGTCTCCTTTCCACCTGCTCTCCCTCCCTTGTGTCTCCTTCCCCCCTCCTCTCCCTCCCTTGTGTCTCCTTTCCCCCTCCCACCCTTGTGTCTCATTTCCCCACCTCTCTCTCTCCCTATTGTCTCCTTTACCCGTCCTCTCCCTCCCTTATGTCTCCTTTCCACCTCCTCTCCCTCCCTTGTGTCTCCTTTCCCCCCTCCTCTCCCCCCTTTTGTCTCCTTTCCCCCTCCCTCCCTTGTGTGTCATTTCCCCCTCCTCTCCCTCCCTTGTGTCTCCTTTCCCCCTACCTTGTGTCCCACCCCCCACCTTTCCCTCCCTTGTGTCAACTTTCCCCCCTCCTCTCCCTCCCTTGTGTCTCCTTTCCCTCTCCCACCCTTGTGTCTCATTTCCCCCTCCTCTCCCTCCCTTGTGTCTCCTTTCCCCCTCATCTCCCTCCCTTGTGTCTCCTTTCCCCCTCCCTCCCTTGTGTGTAATTTCCCCCTCCTCTCCCTCCCTTGTGTCTCCTTTCCCCCTCCCTTGTGAACCATCCGCCCCTCCTCTTCCTCACTTGTTTCTAATTTCCCCCCTCATATCCCTCCCTTGTGTCTCATTTTTCCTCTCTGCCTTGTGTCTTCTTTCCCCCTCCTCTCCCTTCCTTGTGTCTCATTGCCCCCTCCTCTCCATCCCCTTTGTCTCCTTTCCCCCTCCTCTCCCTCCCTTGTGTCTCCTTTCCCCCTCCCTTGTGAACCATCCGCCCCTCCTCTTCCTCACTTGTGTCTAATTTCCCCCTCATATCCCTCCCTTGTGTCTCATTTTTCCTCTCTGCCTTGTGTCTTCTTTCCCCCTCCTCTCCCTCCCTTGTGTCTCATTGCCCACTCCTCTCCATCCCTTTTGTCTCCTTTCACCTTCCTCTCCCTCCCTTGTGTGTCATTTCTCTCTCCTCTCCCTCCCTTGTGTCACCTTTCCCCCTCCCTCCCCTGTGCTTCATTCCCCCCTCCTCTCCCTAACTTGTGTCTCATTTCCCCCCTCCTCTCCCTCCCTTGTGTCTCATTTACCCTCCTCTCCCTCCCTTGTTTGTCATTCACCCCTCATCTCCCTCCCTTGTGTCTCCTTTCCACCTCCTCTCACTCCCTTGTGTCTCCTTTCCCCATCCTCTCCCTCCCTTGTGTCTCATTTCCCACCTCCTCTCCCTCCCTTGTGTTTCCTTCCCCCTCCCACAATTGTGTCTCATTTCCCCCTCCTCTCTCTCTCTCTCTTTATTGTCTCCTTCCCCTAACTCTCCCTCCCTTGTTTCCCCTTTCCCCCTCCTCTCCCTCCCTTGTGTCTCCTTTCCCCTTCCTCTCCCTCCCTTGTGTCTCCTTTAACCCTCCATTGTGTCCCATCCCCATCTACCCATCCCCCTTCTCTCCCTCCTTTGTGTCTCCTTTCCCCCCTCCTCTCCCTCCCGTGTGTCTCCTTTATCCTTCCCACCCTTGTGTCTCATTTCTTCCTCCTCTCTCTCTCCCTATTGTCTCCTTCCCCCCTCCTCTCCCTCCCTTGTGTCTCCTTTCCACCTCCTTTCCCTCTCTTGTGTCTCCTTTCCCCCCTCCTCTCTCTCCCTTGTGTCTCCCCCCCTTGTGTGTCATTTCCCCCCTTCTCTCCCTCCCTTGTGTCTCATTTCCCCCCTCATCTCCCTCCCTTGTGTCTCATTTTCCCTCTCTTCCTGCCTTGTGTCTTCTTTCCCCCTCCTCTCCCTCGATTTTGTCTCATTTCCCCCTCATAACCCTCCCTTTCGTCTCCTTTCGCCTTCCTCTCCCTCCCTTGTGTCTCCTTTCCTCCTCCTCTCTCTCTCCCTATTGTCTCCTTCCCCCTCCTCTCCCTCCCTCGTATCTCCTTTCCACCTCATCTCCCTCCCTTGTGTCTCCTCCCCCCTCCTCTCCCTCTATTTTGTCTCCTTTCTCCCTTCTACAATTGTGTCTCATTTCCCACCTCATCTCCCTCCCTTTTGTCTCCTTTCCGCTTCCTCTCCCTCCCTTGTGTGTCATTTCCCCCTCCTCTCCCTCCCTTGTGTCTCCTTTCCTCCTCCCCCCCTTGTGTCCCATCCCCCTCCTCTCCCTCCCTTGTGTCTCATTTCCCTCCTCCTCTCCCTCCCTTGTGTATCATTTTCCCTCTCCTCTCCTTACCTTGTTTGTCTTTTCCCACTCCTCCCTCCTTTCCTTCCCTTGTGTCTCATTTCCCCCCTCCTCTCCCTCCCTTGTGTCTGTTCCCCCTCTCCCTCCCTTGTCTTCCCCCCCTTTAATCCCTCTGTGTCTTTGCCCTTCTCTACCTCCCCTGTGTCTCTTCCCCCCTGTCCCTCCCCTGTGTCTCTTCCCCCCCTCTCCCTTCCCTGTGTCTCTTCCCCTCCTTCACCCTTGTGTCTCTTTCTCTCCCCCTCCCTTTTCCCTTATCATCCTCCTACTCTTCCCTCCTCATTCCTTGCCCACTTATCATCATCGTCCTCCTTCATCCTCCCCCACCTTCCTCATCCCTTTCCCCTCAACATTACCCCTCATTGCAGGGCTTGCAATGCGCGCTGGGGGCGCTCATCACAAATCTCTCAGGGCTCGCATAACACCCAGTGTCTCCTTCCCCCATGCTCCTCTTCCCTCCTCATCATTTTCCCCCTCTCCAATTACCTCCGCTGCCCCTCTCCCCTCACTTACCTTGATCCAGTGAGCTCCTGCTGTTGACTGCTCTCCATCGCATCTTCTGGCTGTCCGCCCGGCATATGCTAATGACGTAACTTTACATGCACATTATTAGCATATGCCGGGCGGACACAGGCGGAAGACAGGATGGAGAGCAGAGAACAGCAGTAGCTCACCGGATCAAGGTAAGTGATGGGAGAAGGGATGAGGACGGAGGATGAGGGAAGGAGACTCTGGGGGTTATGTGAGCCCTGGGGGCCACGCGATGTGCGCCTCCTGCGCTCACTGCGAGCCCTGCAATGAGCGCCTTTGAAGCTCACTGGAGCCCCCATCTACTGGTAGGAACCAGGTACTTTGGGGGTGATGCGAGGCCCGCAGGAACCAGGTAGTCCCGTGGGTTGCTCGTAGTTGTGGCTCTATGGGTTGCATATGACTCGCCTTGCTTCGCGAGGCTCGCAGTTCCGGCCATTTGGGCTGCAAGCGTGAAGACAACTCGCAGTTTGACAAATATAATAGGTGATATTGGAAAAAGGTCTTGTGGGATGAAGCACCAGTGGGTAAGGGTCTTGGAAAAGGGTCTTCGGGAGAAGAGTAGTTATGGGATAGGATCTAGGGGAGCACCACCTCCTTTCCCTCCCTTGTGTCTCCTTTCCCCCCTCCTCTCCCTCCATTGTGTCTCCTTTTCCCCTCCCGCCCTTGTGTGTCATTTCCCCCTCCTCTCCCTCCCTTGTGTCTCCTTTCCCCCTCCCTTGTGAATCATCCGCCCCTCCTCTTCCTCCCTTGTGTCTCATTTCCCCACTCATCTCCCTGCCTTGTGTCTCATTTTTCCTCTCTTCCTGACTTGTGTATTTTCCCCCCCTCCTCTCCCTCCCTTGTGTATCATTTCACCCTCCTCTCCCTCCCTTTTCTCTCTTTTCACCTTCCTCTCCCTCCCTTGTGTGTCATTTCTACCTCCTCTCCCTCCCTTGTGTTTCCTTTCCCCCTCCCTCCCTTGTGCCCCATGCCCCTTCCTCTCCCTCCCTTGTTTCTCATTTCCCCCTCCTCTCACTCCCTTGTGTCTCATTTACCCTCCTCTCCTTCCCTTGTGTGTCATTCCCCCCTTCTCTCCCTCCTTTGTGTCTCCTTTCCCCCCTCCTCTCCCTCCCGTGTGTCTCCTTTATCCTTCCCACCCTTGTGTCTCATTTCTTCCTCCTCTCTCTCTCCCTATTGTCTCCTTCCCCCCTCCTCTCCCTCCCTTGTGTCTCCTTTCCACCTCCTCTCCCTCCCTTGTGTCTCCTCCCCCCCCTCCTCTCCCTCCCTTGTGTCTCCTTTCCCCCTCCATCCCGTGAGTGTCATTTCCCCCTCCTCTCCCTCCCTTTTGTCTCCTTTCCCTCTCCCTTGTGTCCCATCCCCCCTCCTCACCCTCCCTTGTCTTTCATTTTCCCCTCATCTCCCTCCCTTGTGTCTCTTTTTTCCTCTCTTCCTGCCTTGTGTCTTCTTTCCCCCTCCTCTCTCTCCCTTGTTACTCATTTACCCCACCTCTCCCTCCATTTTGTCTCCTTTCACCTTCCTCTCCCTCCCTTGTGTGTCATTTCTCCCTCCTCTCCCTCCCTTGTGTCTCCTTTCCCCTCTCTCCCTTATCCCCATTTCCCCCTCCTCTCTCTCTCCCTATTGTCTCCTCCCCCCTCCTCTCCCTCCCTTGTGTCTCCTTTCCACTTCCTCTTCCTCCCTTGTGTCTCATTTCACCCTTCCTCTCCCTGCCTTGTGTCTCATTTCCCCCCTCATCTCCCTCCCTTGTGTCTCTTTTTCCCTCTCTTCCTGACTTTTGTCTTCTTTCCCCCTCTTCTCCCTCCCTTGTGTCTCATTTCCAACTCCTCTCCCTCCCTTTTGTCTCCTTTCACCTTCCTCTCCCTCCCTTGTGTGTCTTTTCTCTCTCCTCTCCCTCCCTTGTGTCTCCTTTCCCCACCTTCCCTTGTGCCCCATTCCCCCTCCTCTCCCTCCCTAGTGTCTCCTTTACCCTCCTCTCCCACCCTTGTGTGTCATTCCCCCCTCATCTCCCTCCCTTTTGTCTCCTTTCCACCTCCTCTCCCTCCCTTGTGTCTCCTTTCCCCCTCCGACCATTGTGTCTCATTTCCCCCTTCTTCTTCCTCCCTTTTGTCTCCTTTCCACTTCCTCTCACTCCCTTTTGTGTCATTTCCCCCCTCTCCCTCCCTTGTGTCTTCTTTCCCCCTCCCTCTTGTGTTTCACATTCCCCCCTCCTCTCCCTCCCTTGTGTCTCATTTTCCTCCTCCTCTCCCTCCCTTGTGTCTCATGTTCCCTCTCCTCTCCCTCCCTTGTGTGTCATTTCCCGCTCCTCTCCCTCCCTTGTGTCTCCTTTCCACCTCCCTTGTGTCCCATCCCCCTCCTCACCCTCCCTTGTGTTTCATTTCCCCCCTCATCTCCCTCCCTTGTGTCTCTTTTTTCCTCTCTTCCTGCCTTGTGTCTTCTTTCCCCCTCCTCTCTCTCCCTTGTTACTCATTTACCCCACCTCTCCCTCCATTTTGTCTCCTTTCACCTTCCTCTCCCTCCCTTGTGTGTCATTTCTCCCTCCTCTCCCTCCCTAGTGTCTCCTTTACCCTCTCTCCCTTGTGCCCCATTTCCCCCTCCTCTCTCTCTCCCTATTGTCTCCTCCCCCCTCCTCTCCCTCCCTTGTGTCTCCTTTCCACTTCCTCTTCCTCCCTTGTGTCTCATTTCCCCCTTCCTCTCCCTGCCTTGTGTCTCATTTCCCCCCTCATCTCCCTCCCTTGTGTCTCATTTTCCCTCTCTTCCTGACTTTTGTCTTCTTTCCCCCTCTTCTCCCTCCCTTGTGTCTCATTTCCAACTCCTCTCCCTCCCTTTTGTCTCCTTTCACCTTCCTCTCCCTCCCTTGTGTGTCTTTTCTCCCTCCTCTCCCTCCCTTGTGTCTCCTTTCCCCCTCCCTCACTTGTGTCACATTCCCCCTCCTCTCCCTCCCTTGTGTCTCATTTTCCTTCTCAAATCCCTCCCTTGTGTCTCATGTTCCCTCTCCTCTCCCTCCCTTGTGTGTCATTTCACCCTCCTCTCCCTCCCTTGTGTCTCCTTTCCCCCTCCCTTGTGTCCCATCCCCCCCTCCTCTCCCTCCCTTGTGTCTCATTTTCCCCCTCATCTCCCTCCCTTGTGCCTCATTTTCCCTCTCTTCCTGCCTTGTATCTTATTTTCCCCTCTTCTCCCTCCCTTGTGTCTCATTTCCCCCTCCTCTCCCTCCCTTTTGTCTCCTTTCACCTTCCTCTCCCTCCCTTGTGTGTCTTTTCTCCCTCCTCTCCCTCCCTTGTGTCTCCTTTCCCCGCCTTCCCTTGTGCCCCATTCCTCCTCCTCTCCCTCCCTTGTGTCTCCTTTACCCTCCTCTCCCTCCCTTGTGTGTCATTCCTACCTCATATCCCTCCCTTGTGTCTCCTTTCCACCTCCTCTCCCTCCCTTGTGTCTCCTTTCCCCCTCCGACCATTGTGTCTCATTTCCCCCTTCTTCTTCCTCCCTTTTGTCTCCTTTCCACTTGCTCTCACTCCCTTTTGTGTCATTTCCCCCCTCTCCCTCCCTTGTGTCTCCTTTCCCCCTCCCTCTTGTGTTTCACATTCCCCCCTCCTCTCCCTCCCTTGTGTCTCATTTTCCTCCTCCTCTCCCTCCCTTGTGTCTCATGTTCCCTCTCCTCTCCCTCCCTTGTGTGTCATTTCCCGCTCCTCTCCCTCCCTTGTGTCTCCTTTCCACCTCCCTTGTGTCCCATCCCCCTCCTCACCCTCCCTTGTGTTTCATTTCCCCCCTCATCTCCCTCCCTTGTGTCTCTTTTTTCCTCTCTTCCTGCCTTGTGTCTTCTTACCCCTCCTCTCTCTCCCTTGTTACTCATTTACCCCACCTCTCCCTCCATTTTGTCTCCTTTCACCTTTCTCTCCCTCCCTTGTGTGTCATTTCTCCCTCCTCTCCCTCCCTTGTGTCTCCTTTCCCCTCTCTCCCTTGTGCCCCATTTCCCCCTCCTCTCTCTCTCCCTATTGTCTCCTCCCCCCTCCTCTCCCTCCCTTGTGTCTCCTTTCCACTTCCTCTTCCTCCCTTGTGTCTCATTTCCCCCTTCCTCTCCCTGGCTTGTGTCTCATTTCCCCCCTCATCTCCCTCCCTTGTGTCTCATTTTCCCTCTCTTCCTGACTTTTGTCTTCTTTCCCCCTCTTCTCCCTCCCTTGTGTCTCATTTCCAACTCCTCTCCCTCCCTTTTGTCTCCTTTCACCTTCCTCTCCCTCCCTTGTGTGTCTTTTCTCCCTCCTCTCCCTCCCTTGTGTCTCCTTTCCCCCACCTTCCCTTGTGCCCCATTCCCCCTCCTCTCCCTCCCTAGTGTCTCCTTTACCCTCCTCTCCCACCCTTGTGTGTCATTCCCCCCTCATCTCCCTCCCTTTTGTCTCCTTTCCACCTCCTCTCCCTCCCTTGTGTCTCCTTTCCCCCTCCGACCATTGTGTCTCATTTCCCCCTTCTTCTTCCTCCCTTTTGTCTCCTTTCCACTTCCATTCACTCCCTTGTGTGTCATTTCCCCGTCCTCTCCCTCCCTCGTGTCTCCTTTCCCCCTCCCTCACTTGTGTCACATTCCCCCCTTCTCTCCCTCCCTTGTGTCTCATTTTCCTTCTCCTCTCCCTCCCTTGTTTCTAATGTTCCCTCTCCTCTCCCTCCCTTGTGTGTCATTTCACCCTCCTCTCCCTCCCTTGTGTCTCCTTTCCCCCTCCCTTATGTCCCATCCCCCCTCCTCTCCCTCCCTTGTGTCTCTTCCCCCTCATCTCCCTCCCTTGTGCCTCATTTACCTCTCTTCCTGCCTTGTATCTTCTTTCCCCCTCTTCTCCCTCCCTTATGTCTCATTTCCCCCTCCTCTCCCTCCCTTTTGTCTCCTTTCACCTTCCTCTCCCTCCCTTGTGTGTCTTTTCTCCCTCCTCTCCCTCCCTTGTGTCTCCTTTCCCCCACCTTCCCTTGTGCACCATTCCTCCTCCTCTCCCTCCCTTGTGTCTCCTTTACCCTCCTCTCCCTCCCTTGTGTGTCATTCCCCCTCATATCCCTCCCTTGTGTCTCCTTTCCACCTCCTCTCCCTCCCTTGTGTCTCCTTTCCCCCTCCGACCATTGTGTCTCATTTCCCCCTTCTTCTTCCTCCCTTTTGTCTCCTTTCCACTTCCTCTCACTCCCTTGTGTGTCATTTCCCCCTTCTCCCTCCCTTGTGTCTCCTTTCCCCCTCCCTCTTGTGTTTCACATTCCCCCCTCCTCTCCTTTCCTTGTGTCTCATTTTCCTCCTCCTCTCCCTCCCTTGTGTCTCATGTTCCCTCTCCTCTCCCTCCCTTATGTGTCATTTCCCCCTCCTCTCCCTCCCTTGTGTCTTCTTTACCCCTCCCTTGTGTCCCATCCCCCCTCCTCTCCCCCTCCCTTGTGTCTCATTTTCACCCTCATCTCCCTCCCTTGTGCCTCATTTTTCCTCACTTCCTGCCTTGTGTCTTCTTTCCCCCTCCTCTCCCTCCCTTGTGTATAATTTCCCCCTACTCTCCCTCCCTTTTGTCTCCTTTCACCTTCCTCTCCCTCCCTTGTGTGTCATTTCTCCCTCCTCACCCTACCTTGTGTCTCCTTTCCCCCTCTCTCCCTTGTGCCCCATGCCCCCTCCTCTCCCTCCCTTGTGTATCATTTCCCCCTCCTCTCCCTCCGTTTTGTCTCCTTTCACCTTCCTCTCCCTCCCTTGTGTGTCATTTCTCCCTCCTCTCCCTCCCTTGTGTCTCCTTTCCCCCTCCCTCCCTTGTGCCCCATGCCCCTTCCTCTCCCTCCCTTGTTTCTCATTCCCCCCTCCTCTTACTCCCTTAATTCTCATTTACCTTCCTCTCCTTCCCTTGTGTGTCATTCCCCCCTTATCTCCCTCCCTTGTGTCTCCTTTGCCCCCTCCTCTCACATCCTTGTGTCTCCTTTCCCCCTCCCTCCCTTGTGTGTCATTTCCCCCTCCTCTTCCTCCCTTGTGTCTCATTTCCCCCCTTCATCTCCCTCCCTTGTGTCTCATTTTTCCTCTCTTCCTGCCTTCTGTCTACTTTCCCCCCTCCTCTCCCTCCCTTGTGTCTCCTTTCCCTCTCCCACCCTTGTGTCTCATTTCCACCTCCTTACCCTCCCTTGTGTCTCCTTTCCCCCTCATCTCCCTCCCTTGTGTCTCCTTTCCCCCTCCCTCCCTTGGGTGTAATTTCCCCCTCCTATCCCTCCCTTGTGTCTCCTTTCCCCCTCCCTTGTGAACCATCCGCCCCTCCTCTTCCTCACTTGTGTCTAATTTCCCCCCTCATATCCCTCCCTTGTGTCTCCTTTTTCCTCTCTGCCTTGTGTCTTCTTTCCCACCTCCTGTCCCTTCCTTGTGTCTCATTGCCCCCTCCTCTCCATCCCTTTTGTCTCCTTTCACCCTCCTCTCCCTCCCTTGTGTCTCCTTTCCCCATCCCTTGTGAACCATCTGCCCCTCCTCTTCCTCACTTGTGTCTAATTTTCCCCCTAATATCGCTCCCTTGTGTCTCATTGCCCCCTCCTCTCCATCCCTTTTGTCTCCTTTTACCTTCCTCTCCCTCCAATGTGTGTCATTTCTCTCTCCTCTCCCTCCCTTGTGTCACCTTTCCCACTCCCTCCCCTGTGCTTCATTCCCCCCTCCTCTCCCTAACTTGTGTCTCATTTCCCCCCTCCTCTCCCTCCATTGTGTCTCATTTACCCTCCTCTCCCTCCCTTGTGTGTCATTCCCCCCTCATCTCCCTCCCTTGTGTCTCCTTTCCACCTCCTCTCACTCCCTTGTGTCTCCTTTTCCCATCCTCTACCTCCCTTGTGTCTCCTTTCCCACCTCCTCTCCCTCCCTTGTGTTTCCTTCCCCCCTCCCACAATTGTGTCTCATTTCCCCCTCCTCTCTCTCTCTCTCTCTTTATTCTCTCCTTCCCCTAACTCTCCCTCCCTTGTTTCCCCTTTCCCCCTCCTCTCCCTCGTGTCTCCTTTCCCCCTCCTCTCCCTCCCTTGTGTCTCCTTTCCACCTCCCTCCCTTGTGTGTCATTTCCCCTTCCTCTCCCTCCCTTGTGTCTCCTTTAACCCTCCATTGTGTCCCATCCCCATCTACCCATCCCCCCTCCTCTCCCTCCTTTGTGTCTCCTTTCTCCCCTCCTCTCCCTCCCTTGTGTCTCCTTTATCCTTCCCACCCTTGTGTTTCATTTCTTCCTCCTCTCTCTCTCCCTATTGTCTCCTTCCGCCCTCCTCTCCATCCCTTGTGTCTCCTTTCCACCTCCTTTCCCTCTCTTGTGTCTCCTTTCCCCCCTCCTCTCTCTCCCTTGTGTCTCCCCCCTTGTGTGTCATTCCCCCCTCATCTCCCTCCCTTGTGTCTCATTTTCCCTCTCTTCCTGCCTTGTGTCTTCTTTCCCCCTCCTCTCCCTCGCTTTTGTCTCATTTCCCCCTCATGTCCCTCCCTTTCGTCTCCTTTCGCCTTCCTCTCCCTCCCTTGTGTTTCCTTTCCCCCTCCATCCCTTGTGCCCCATTCCCCCCTCTCCCTCCCTTGTGTCTCATTTTTCCTCTCTGCCTTGTGTCTTCTTTCCCCCTCCTCTCCCTCCCTTGTGTCTCATTGCCCCCTCCTCTCCATCCCTTTTGTCTCCTTTTACCTTCCTCTCCCTCTCTTGTGTGTCATTTCTCTCTCCTCTCCCTCCCTTGTGTCACCTTTCCCACTCCCTCCCCTGTGCTTCATTCCCCCCTCCTCTCCCTAACTTGTGTCTCATTTCCCCCCTCCTCTCCCTCCATTGTGTCTCATTTACCCTCCTCTCCCTCCCTTGTGTGTCATTCCCCCCTCATCTCCCTCCCTTGTGTCTCCTTTCCACCTCCTCTCACTCCCTTGTGTCTCCTTTTCCCATCCTCTCCCTCCCTTGTGTCTCCTTTCCCACCTCCTCTCCCTCCCTTGTGTTTCCTTCCCCCTCCCACAATTGTGTCTCATTTCCCCCTCCTCTCTCTCTCTCTCTCTTTATTGTCTCCTTCCCCTAACTCTCCCTCCCTTGTTTCCCCTTTCCACCTCCTCTCCTTCGTGTCTCCTTTCCCCCTCCTCTCCCTCCCTTGTGTCTCCTTTCCACCTCCCTCCCTTGTGTGTCATTTCCCCTTCCTCTCCCTCCCTTGTGTCTCCTTTAACCCTCCATTGTGTCCCATCCCCATTTACCCATCCCCCCTCCTCTCCCTCCTTTGTGTCTCCTTTCTCCCCTCCTCTCCCTCCCTTGTGTCTCCTTTATCCTTCCCACCCTTGTGTCTCATTTCTTCCTCCTCTCTCTCTCCCTATTGTCTCCTTCCCCCCTCCTCTACCTCCCTTGTGTCTCCTTTCCACCTCCTTTCCCTCTCTTGTGTCTCCGTTCCCCCCTCCTCTCTCTCCCTTGTGTCTCCCCCCCCCTTGTGTGTCATTCCCCCCTCATCTCCCTCCCTTGTGTCTCATTTTCCCTCTCTTCCTGCCTTGTGTCTTCTTTCCCCCTCCTCTCCCTCGCTTTTGTCTCATTTCCCCCTCATGTCCCTCCCTTTCATCTCCTTTCGCCTTCCTCTCCCTCCCTTGTGTTTCCTTTTCCCCTCCATCCCTTGTGCACCATTCCCCCCTCTCCCTCCCTTGTGTCTCATTTCCTCCTCCTCTCTCTCTCCCTATTGTCTCCTTCCACCTCCTCTCCCTCCCTCGTATCTCCTTTCCACCTCATCTCCCTCCCTTGTGTCTCCTCCCCCCTCCTCTCCCTCTATTTTGTCTCCTTTCTCCCTTCCACAATTGTGTCTCATTTCCCACCTCATCTCCCTCCCTTTTGTCTCCTTTCCGCTTCCTCTCCCTCCCTTGTGTGTCATTTCCCTCACCTCTCCCTCCCTTGTGTCTCCTTTCCCCCTCCCTCCCTTGTGTCTCATCCCCCTCCTCTCCCTCCCTTGTGTCTCATTTCCCTCCTCCTCTCCCTCCCTTGTGTATCATTTTCCCTCTCCTCTCCCTCCCTTGTTTGTCTTTTCCCACTTCTCCCTCCTCTCCTTCCCTTGTGTCTCATTTCCCCCCTCCTCTCCCTCCCTTGTGTCTGTTCCCCCTCTCCCTCCCCTGTCTTTCCCCCCCTTTAATCCCTCTGGGTCTTTGCCCTGCTTTACCTCCACTGTGTCTCTTCCCCCCTGTCCCTCCCCTGTGTCTCTTCCCCTCCTCTCACTTCCCTGTGTCTCTTCCCCTCCTTCACCCTTGTGTCTCTTTCTCTCCCCCTCCCTTTTCCCTTATCATCCTCCTACACTTCCCTCCTCATTCCTTGCCCACTTATCATCCTCGTCCTCCTTCATCCTCCTCCACCTTCCTCATCCCTTTCCCCTCAACATTACCCCTCATTGCAGGGCTTGCAATGCGCGCTGGGGGTGCTCATCACAAATCTCTCAGGGCTCGCATAACACCTAGTGTCTCCTTCCCCCATGCTCCTCTTCCCTCCTCATTATTTTCCCCCTCTCCAATTACCTCCCCTGCCCCTCTCCCCTCACTAACCTTGATCCGGTGAGCTCCTGCTGTTGACTGCTCTCCATCGCATCTTCTGTCTGTCCGCCCGGCATATGCTAATGACGTAACTTTACATGCACATTATTAGCATATGCCGGGCGGACACAGGCGGAAGACAGGATGGAGGGCAGAGAACAGCAGTAGCTCACCGGATCAAGGTAAGTGATGGGAGAAGGGATGAGGACGGAGGATGAGGGAAGTAGACTCTGGGGGTTATGTGAGCCCTGGGGGCCACGCGATGTGCGCCTCCTGCACTCACTGCGAGCCCTGCAATGAGCGCCTTTGAAGCTCACTGGAGCCCCCATCTACTGGTAGAAACCAGGTACTTTGGGGGTGATGCGAGGCCCGCAGGAACCAGGTAGTCCCGTGGGTTGCTCGTAGTTGTGGCTCTATGGGTTGCATATGACTCGCTTGCTTCGCGAGGCTCGCAGTTCCGGCCCTTTGGGCTGCAAGCGTGAAGACAACTCGCAGTTTGACAAATATAATAGGTGATATTGGAAAAAGGTCTTGTGGGATGAAGCACCAGTGGGTAAGGGTCTTGGAAAAGGGTCTTCGGGAGGAGAGTAGTTATGGGATAGGATCTAGGGGAGCACCACCTCCTCTCCCTCCCTTGTGTCTCCTTTCCCCCCTCCTCTCCCTCCATTGTGTCTCCTTTTCCCCTCCCGCCCTTGTGTGTCATTTACCCCTCCTCTCCCTCCCTTGTGTCTCCTTTCCCCCTCCCTTGTGAACCATCCGCCCCTCCTCTTCCTCCCTTGTGTCTCATTTCCCCACTCATCTCCCTGCCTTGTGTCTCATTTTTCCTCTCTTCCTGACTTGTGTATTTTTCCCCCTCCCCTCCCTCCCTTGTGTATCATCTCCCCCTCCTCTCCCTCCCTTTTGTCTCTTTTCACCTTCCTCTCCCTCCCTTGTGTGTCATTTCTACCTCCTCTCCCTCCCTTGTGTCTCCTTTCCCCCTCCCTCCCTTGTGCCCCATGCCCCTTCCTCTCCCTCCCTTGTTTCTAATTTCCCCCTCCTCTCACTTCCTTGTGTCTCATTTACCCTCCTCTCCTTCCCTTGTGTGTCATTCCCCCCTTATCTCCCTCCCTTGTGTCTTCTTTCCCCCTCCACTCCCTCTCTAAAGTCTCATTTCCCCTTCCTCTCCCTTCCTTATGTCTCCTTTCACCTTCCTCTCCCTCCCTTGTGTGTCATTTCTCCCCCCTGTCCCTCCCTTGTGTCTCCTTTCCCCCTTCCTCCCTTGTGCCCCATTCCCCTTCCTCTCCCTCCCTTGTGTCTCATTTCCCCCTCCTCTCCCTCCCTTGTGTCTCATTTACCCTCCTCTCCCTCCCTTGTGTGTCACCCCCCTCATCTCCCTCCCTTGTGTCTCCTTTCCAACTCCTCTCCATCCCTTGTGTCTCCTTTCCCCCTCCTCTCCCTCCCTTGTGTCTCATTTCCCCCTCCTCTGCCTCCCTTGTGTCTCATTTCCCCCTCCCACCCATGTGTCTCATTTCCCCCTCCTCTCTCTCTCCGTATTTTCTCCTTTCCCCTTCCTCTATCTCCCTTGGTCTCCTTTCCACCTCCTCTCCCTCCCTTGTGTCTACTTTCCCCCCTCCACTCCCTCCCTTGTGTCTCCTTCCCCCTCCATTGTGTCCCATCCCCCATCATCTCCCTCCCTTGTGTCTCCTTCCCCCCTACCACCCTTGTGTCTCATTTTCCCCTCCTCTCTCTCTCTCCCTATTGTCTCCTCCCCCTTCTCTCTCCCTTGTTTCTCCTTTCCACCTCCTCTCCCTCCCTTGTCTCTCCTTTCCCCACTCCTCTCCCTCTCTTATGTCTCCTTTCCCCCTCCATCCCTTGTGTGTCATTTCCCCCTCCTCTCCCTCCCTTTTGTCTCCTTCCCCTCTCCCTTGTGTCCCATCCCCCCTCCTCACCCTCCCTTGTGTTTCATTTCCCCCCTCATCTCCCTCCCTTGTGTCTCTTTTTTCCTCTTTTCCTGCCTTGTGTCTTCTTTCCCCCTCCTCTCTCTCCCTTGTTACTCATTTACCCCACCTCACCCTCCATTTTGTCTCCTTTCACCTTCCTCTCCCTCCCTTGTGTGTCATTTCTCCCTCCTCTCCCTCCCTTGTGTCTCCTTTCCCCTCTCTTCCTTGTGCCCCATTTCCCCCTCCTCTCTCTCTCCCTATTGTCTCCTCCCCCCTCCTCTCCCTCCCTTGTGTCTCCTTTCCACTTCCTCTTCCTCCCTTGTGTCTCATTTCCCCCTTCCTCTCCCTGCCTTGTGTCTCATTTCCCCCCTCATCTCCCTCCCTTGTGTCTCATTTTCCCTCTCTTCCTGACTTTTGTCTTCTTTCCCCCTCTTCTCCCTCCCTTGTGTCTCATTTCCAACTTCTCTCCCTCCCTTTTGTCTCCTTTCACCTTCCTCTCCCTCCCTTGTGTGTCTTTTCTCCCTCCTCTCCCTCCCTTGTGTCTCCTTTCCTCCACCTTCCCTTGTGCCCCATTCCCCCTCCTCTCCCTCCCTAGTGTCTCCTTTACCCTCCTCTCCCACCCTTGTGTGTCATTCCCCCCTCATCTCCCTCCCTTTTGTCTCCTTTCCACCTCCTCTCCCTCCCTTGTGTCTCCTTTTCCCCTCCGACCATTGTGTCTCTTTTCCCCCTTCTTCTTCCTCCCTTTTGTCTCCTTTCCACTTCCTCTCACTCCCTTGTGTGTCATTTTCCCGTTCTCTCCCTCCCTTGTGTCTCCTTTCACACTCCCTCACTTGTGTCACATTCCCCCCTCCTCTCCCTCCCTTTTGTCTCATTTTCCCCCTCATCTCCCTCCCTTGTGCCTCATTTTCCCTCTCTTCCTGCCTTGTATCTTCTTTCCCCGTCCTCTCCCTCCCTTGTGTCTCATTTCCCCCTCCTCTCCCTACCTTTTGTCTCCTTTCACCTTCCTCTCCCTCCCTTGTGTGTCTTTCCTCCCTCCTCTCCCTCCCTTGCGTCTCCTTTCCCCCGCCTTCCCTTGTGCCCCATTCCTCCTCCTCTCCCTCCCTTGTGTCTCCTTTACCCTCCTCTCCCTCCCTTGTGTTTCATTCCCCCCGCATATCCCTCCCTTGTGTCTCCTTTCCCCCTCCGACCATTGTGTCTCATTTCCCCCTTCTTCTTCCTCCCTTTTGTCTCCTTTCCACTTCCTCTCACTCCCTTGTGTGTCATTTACCCCCCTCTCCCTCCCTTGTGTCTCCTTTTCCCCTCCCTCTTGTGTTTCACATTCCCCCCTCCTCTCCCTCCCTTGTGTCTCATTTTCCTCCTCTCCCTCCCTTGTGTCTCATGTTCCCTCTCCTCTCCCTCCCTTGTGTGTCATTTCCCCCTCCTCTCCCTCCCTTGTGTCTCCTTTCCACCTCCCTTGTGTCCCATCCCCCTCCTCACCCTCCCTTGTGTTTCATTTCCCCCCTCATCTCCCTCCCTTGTGTCTCTTTTTTCCTCTCTTCCTGCCTTGTGTCTTCTTTCCCCCCTCCTCTCTCTCCCTTGTTACTCATTTACCCCACCTCTCCCTCCATTTTGTCTCCTTTCACCTTTCTCTCCCTCCCTTGTGTGTCATTTATCCCTCCTCTCCCTCCCTTGTGTCTCATTTCCCCTCTCTCCCTTGTGCCCCATTTCCCCCTCCTCTCTCTCTCCCTATTGTCTCCTCCCCCCCTCCTCTCCCTCCCTTGTGTCTCCTTTCCACTTCCTCTTCCTCCCTTGTGTCTCATTTCCCCCTTCCTCTCCCTGCCTTGTGTCTCATTTCCCCCCTCATCTCCCTCCCTTGTGTCTCATTTTCCCTCTCTTCCTGACTTTTGTCTTCTTTCCCCCCTCTTCTCCCTCCCTTGTGTCTCATTTCCAACTCCTCTCCCTCCCTTTTGTCTCCTTTCACCTTCCTCTCCCTCCCTTGTGTGTCTTTTCTCCCTCCTCTCCCTCCCTTGTGTCTCCTTTCCCCCCACCTTCCCTTGTGCCCCATTCCCCCTCCTCTCCCTCCCTAGTGTCTCATTTACCCTCCTCTCCCACCCTTGTGTGTCCTTCCCCCCTCATCTCCCTCCCTTTTGTCTCCTTTCCACCTCCTCTCCCTCCCTTGTGTCTCCTTTCCCCCTCCGACCATTGTGTCTCATTTCCCCCTTCTTCTTCCTCCCTTTTGTCTCCTTTCCACTTACATTCACTCCCTTGTGTCTCATTTCCCTGTCCTCTCCCTCCCTCGTGTCTCCTTTCCCCCTCCCTCACTTGTGTCACATTCCCCCCTCCTCTCCCTCCCTTGTGTCTAATATTCCCTCTCCTCTCCCTCCCTTGTGTGTCATTTTACCCTCCTCTCCCTCCCTTGTGTCTCCTTTCCCCCTCCCTTATGTCCCATCCCCCCCTCCTCTCCCTCCCTTGTGTCTCATTTTCCCCCTCATCTCCCTCCCTTGTGCCTCATTTTCCCTCTCTTCCTGCCTTGTATCTTCTATCCCCCTCTTCTCCCTCCCTTGTGTCTCATTTCCCCCTCCTCTCTCTCCCTTTTGTCTCCTTTCGCCTTCCTCTCCCTCCCTTGTGTGTCTTTTCTCCCTCCTCTCCCTCCCTTGTGTCTCCTTTCCCCCACCTTCCCTTGTGCCCCATTCCTCCTCCTCTCCCTCCCTTGTGTCTCCTTTACCCTCCTCTCCCTCCCTTGTGTGTCATTCCCCCATCATATCCCTCCCTTGTGTCTCCTTTCCACCTCCTCTCCCTCCCTTGTGTCTCCTTTCCCCCTCCGACCATTGTGTCTCATTTCCCCCTTCTTCTTCCTCCCTTTTGTCTCCTTTCCACTTCCTCTCACTCCCTTGTGTGTCATTTCCCCCCTCTCCCTCCCTTGTGTCTCCTTTCCCCCTCCCTCTTGTGTTTCACATCCCCCCCTCCTCCCCTCCCTTGTGTCTCATTTTCCTCCTCCTCTCCCTCCCTTGTGTCTCATGTTCCCTCTCCTCTCCCTCCCTTATGTGTCATTTCCCCCTCGTCTCCCTCCCTTGTGTCTCCTTTCCCCCTCCCTTGTGTCCCATCCCCCTCCTCTCCCTCCCTTGTGTCTCATTTTCCCCCTTATCTCCCTCCCTTGTGCCTCATTTTCCCTCTCTTCCTGCCTTGTGTCTTCTTTCCCCCTCTTCTCCCTCCCTTGTGTATCATTTCCCCCTCCTCTCCCTCCCTTTTGTCTCCTTTCACCTTCCTCTCCCTCCCTTGTGTGTCATTTCTCCCTCCTCTCCCTACCTTGTGTCTCCTTTCCCCCTCCCTCCCTTGTGCCCCATGCCCCCTCCTCTCCCTCCCTTGTTTATCATTTCCCCCTCCTCTCCCTCCGTTTTGTCTCCTTTCACCTTCCTCTCCCTCCCTTGTGTGTCATTTCTCCCTCCTCTCCCTCCCTTGTTTCTCCTTTCCCCCTCCCTCCCTTGTGCCCCATGCCCCCTCCTCTTCCTCCCTTGTGTCTCATTTCCCACCTCCTATCCCTCCCTTGTGTCTCCTTTACCCTCCTCTCCCTCCCTTGTGTGTCATTCCCCCCTCATCTCCCTCCCTTGTGTCTCCTTTTCACCTCCTCTCCCTCCCTTGAGTCTCCTTTCCCACTCTTCTCCCTCCCTTTTGTCTCCTTCCCCCCTCCCACCCTTGTGTCTCATTTCCCCCCTTCTTCCTCCCTTTTGTCTCCTTTCCACTTCCTCTCACTCCCTTTTGTGTCCCATTCCCCCCTCCTCTCCCTCCCTTGTTTCTCATTTCCCTCCTCCTCTCCCTCCCTTGTGTCTCCTTTTCCCTCTCCTCTTCCTCCCTTGTGTGTCATTTCCCAACCCTCCCTCCTCTCCTTACCTTGCATCTCATTTCCCCCCTCCTCTCCCTCCCTTGTGTCTGTTCCCCCCTCTCCCTCCCCTGTCTTTTCCCCCCTTTACTCCCTCTGTGTCTTTGCCCTGCTCTACCTCCCCTAAGTCTCTTCCCCCCTGTCTTTTTTCCCGCCTCTCCCTTCCCTGTGTCTTTTCCCCTCCTTCACCCTTGTGTCTCTTTCCCTCCCCCTCCCTTTTCCCTTATCATCATCCTACTCCTCCCTCCTCATTCCTTTCCCACTTATCATCCTCCTCCTCCCTCAACCTCCTCCTCCTTCCTCATCCCTTTCCCCTCAACATTACCCCTCATTGCAGGGCTCGCAATGTGCTCTGGGGGCGGTCATCACAAATCTCTCAGTGCTCGCATAACACCCAGTGTCTTCTTCCCCCATCCTCCTCTTCCCTCCTCATCATTTTCCTCCTCTCCAATTACCCCCCCCCGCCCCTCTCCCCTCACTTACCTTGATCCGGTGAGCTCCTGCTGTTGTCTGCTCTCCATCGCGTCTTCCGGCTGTCCGCTCTGCATATGCTAATGACGTGACTTTACATGCACATTATTAGCATATGCTGGGCGGACACAGGCCCAAGACAGGATGGAGAGCAGAGAACAGCAGGAGCTCACCGGATCAAAGTAAGTGATGTGAGAAGGGATGAGGACGGAGGATGAGGGGAAGGAGACTCTGGGGGTTATGTGAGCCCTGGGGACCACGCGATGAGCGCCTCCGGAGCTCATTGTAGCCCCCATCTTCTGGTAGTAATCAGGTACTTTGGGGGTGATGCGAGTCCCGCAGTAACCAGGTAGTCCCGTGGGTTGCTCATAGTTGCGGCCCTATGGGCTACTTACGGCTTGCCTTGTTTCGCGAGGCTCGCAGTTCCGGCCCTTTGGGCTTCAAGCGTGACGGCAACTCGCAGTTTGACTAATATAATAGGTGATATTGGAAAAAGGTCTTGTGGGATGAAGCAGCAATGGGTAAGGGTCTTGGAAAGGGGTCTTTGGGAGTAGAGTAGTTATTAGATGGGATCTAGGGGATCAGCACTGAGTGATTTGGCTCCTGTGCGGCCCAGCTCCAACATTTATTACAACCCCCCAGAGGGGGACCTTTCGTTCTCTAGCCCTGTCACTGCTGGGATGCTCTATATTCTAACACGTAATAATGAAAATAGTAAAATATATGAACATCAAACACTTGAAAGTGATGTGGAGAGAAACATGAGAAAAATATTCAATGCAGTTACAAAAAAAAAACAAAATATGGAGCCAAAAAAAGTTAATTATGACCATTTTGAACCTTAAATTGTCATTATTGAGGTCCTACAGCAGAATGACGCTGCCGATAATGTACTAGATGATAAGTAACAATTCTGCTTTAACATTTTGCTATAAAGACAATCTTACTTTTTTTTTTTTTTACTTTTTTTTTTCTCGTTTTTCTTTAACAAACATCAAAAACATAACAAAACAAAACAATCATACATTCCAGAGGTATCAGTAATTCAACAGTTTAGCAATTGAATATGTATAAATACACTGTTAAAATCTCCTCCCTCCCATCTCTTCGAATACCAATTGTTATATAATATATTGTACTCCTGATGGGAAGGCAGTTCCCTAATAGCAAGTTCACTTAACTTGATACCTCCACCAAGCATACAAAGGAACCGGCACTACTCTCAATATAGTTAATATAATTAATAGTTTAGCACAGAAATCATGTGCTTCTGGGGAGACTCGAGTGAAGAAGGAAAATAGAAAACAAAAAAACAAAATCTCTTTCCTCCTCCCTTCCCCTCCCCCTCCCTCCCCCCACTCCAATAGGAGCAGAGAAGAGAAAAGAAAAGGAAGGGAGAAAGAGAGACGGAGAAAAGCAAAGGGAAAGAGAAAATCTGATTTAACAGCAAAGGCATATAACACCAATGGTAACCAATTATCAAACATAATTTCTCATATATTACCTTTCTATTACAATAACTATCCCAAACAGACCATCTGTCTAGTCCTTTTCTTCCAGTTCGCTTGACTAAGCTCTCTCCTTGGACTTCAAACTTTCTATTTCTTATAACACAATTTATAATTTCTTGAAGAGATGGGGAGGACTCTGATTTCCAATATTTCACAATATACATTTTAATAACCAAAAGAATATGAGAGACCAGGAGGTAGACTTTTGGAAAAGTCTCCCTTATGTTTATATGTAATAGGAGCAGCTCTGGAACAAAAGGAACTTCTACCTCACATATATCCTCAATCAGATATGTACAAGCGCTCCAAAAAGGCTTTATTTTTGTACAGTTCCACCAAGCATGGAGTGAATCACTGTTTATACCACAGCCCTTCCAACATGTATTCCCTTTGTTCTGTGCAAATTTATTAATCGCATCTGGTGTCCAATACCATCTATTGATCAACTTGAAATATAATTCAATATAGTTACTAGAGCAGGAAGAGATTTTTATGATTTTTAGAGCCTTCTCCCATTTATCTCCGTCCATTAATATATGTAGATCTTTCTGCCACTCTAACATACCTTTCGTTGGATTTACTTTATCCTGTGGCGTTAGAATCTTATGACATCTTGAAATTCTATGCGGTAACGCCTTCTGATATAGCATACTTTCAAAGTCAGTAATCGAATAGCTAATCTTTTTACCATATCCCTTTGCTTTCACCAAGGATTGTAAGGATCTAAATGCCAACCATTGGTTGTTCTTAAGTTTATATTTTTGTTTCAAGTTAGACCAGGATAGTTGGACACCAGATGCGTAGAGATCATCTATAAGGGATATTCCCTGCAATTTCCATCCACCTATTAAGTCAACATTAAACGGTGATAAGAGACACTCTATAGGGGCAACTAACGAAGGATATCTCGAAAGGTTCAATTTATCTCTATTTGTCACCCAGAATTTTAACAATGTTCTTACTCCTCTGGGTAGCCGTTCACTCTTGACATCATTTACCCATCAATCCACAGCAATGTATTAGGAGTGTCTATTTTTAATATATCGTATTCTAAGGACTTCCAACCTGGATTAATGGCGGGAGTACTCCATATCATAATTTGAGAGAAGGCAATAGCATTATATAAATCTCTTATAGAGGGTGATGCCAATCCACCCTTAAGCATGGGTCTTTTGGTAATTGAAAGAGGGATTCTAGTTCTTTTACCACCCAAAATAAATGCATCTATACCTCTTTGCAGTTTAACAATCCAATATTTTGGCGGAACTTCCGGAATTGTTCTAAGGATATAAGTTATTTTAGGGATCAATATCATCTTACTAATTGCGATTCTAGCTGACCATGAAAATTTTACATCTTTCCACTCTAAGAGGATTTTCTGAATCTGTTTCCATGTCTTTTCTAGATTAGATTTCAAAATCTTATTAACCTTGAATGATAGGTCTATACCCAGATGACTTATTTTATTAGAGTTCCATTTAAAATTAAATGAGCTTTTTAAACTTGTAATTTCTTCAAAGGAGAGATCCCTTCATATAATATCTGATTTCTCATGGTTGATCTTATAATAAGAGAGTCTTCCAAATTCTTTAAAGATGATATCAAGAGCTCCCAAAGATTGGGATAGGGTTCTTCAAAATAACTATCAGATCATCTGCATATATAGCAATTTTATACTCTTTAAGACCGACTTTTACTCCCTCAATATCCTTTGCTTTCCTTATTTTCAATAGAAGAGGCTCCACATAAAGATTAAATAATATGGGAGACAAGGGACAGCCCTGCCTAGTTCCATTTTTTATGGGAAAAAAAGATGTTTCATAATTAGACCCACTAATCTTAGCTGTAGGGTTAATATAAAGAGCCATAATTGCTTTAGAAGCAAATTCCTCTAGTCCATAACATTCCAAGGCAATTTTAAGGAAGTCCCAGCTGACTCTGTCGAAGGCTTTCTCTGCATCTATCGACAGAGCCAAACTGGGGCCCCCATCACTCCTCCCTATAGAGAGAATATCTATCAATGTTCTTATATTATCCCCTCCTTGTCGGGACTTAACAAATCCTGTCTGCTCTGAATTAATCAACTGCGGAATTAAAGGGATCAAACGATTAGTTAACACCTTAGAATATATTTTTAAATCATAATTGATAAGAGAGATAGGTCTATAACTCTTCCTATCTTCCGGGTCTTTTCCTTCTTTTAGTATATTTATAATTTTTGCTTCAGTTAACTCCTCTCTAATAATGCTGCTGTTCTTAATCTCATTAAACATACTGGCCAATAAAAAGGCTAGCTGGTCTTTAAACGTTGTATAGAATAGTTTATCTAGGCCATCAATCAATAAAGACAAGCTTACTGAACATGAGCACAAAACGGAGATCCTCTCAGAGACATTGATCACAATCACTGGTACAAGGTGTGAAATTGGCAGCCGCCATGAGACCACTGACTAATATTCTAGTCGAGACCCTGGGACCAATTGACAAACCTATAGACTGCACAATTGCTGAAAACAACTTTATTACTATAAATGTCTGTTTGAATATGAAAAACAGAAATGGAGACACAAACTATGTGCACTTTTTATTGCAGGAATGTGCAAAATATAAAAGAGACGTGTGTGAAGATTACATTGTAAGAAATTCATTTTAATAACAAAGTATTTTGTAAAGCATTGTGTCCAATAGAGAAAGGAAGCTGCCTATCTTTTATTATTATTATTATTATTATTATTATTATTATACTTTATTTGTAACGTGCCAACATATTCCGTAGCGCTATCTCATGTGCAGAGCATTGAGTCCCGGTCACTGCAGCACTCCCCTCCGAGTTTGGTTTTCCAGCTGCAGAACATCTGGACTAACATAAGCCTGAAGATTGTGTAGCAGAGCATCGCGTCTCTATGTACATCTCCCATTCTGCAGACTGAATGGGACATTGCTCCTCTAGCCATAGAGGCGGCCATAGAAGGCCTGGCAGTAGGGTTTACCATCTTGCTCTCGGAACGTGCCCTTGTTTAGTTGACGGAGGCAGAAAGTGCAGCTCAGGTGATGTGGAGTAAAATTCCTGCCCATTGCAGTCACACAGCGGCCTGTGATTGGCTGCTCACACCCAGCACACAGGGAACCACGGACGGAGTGGTAATGGGTCTCACATAAGGGCAGACCATTGTTCTCGAAGAATCTTCCACTGAGGAATGGACTCTTGCAAACCTAGAAAAACAGGGAGCGGGTTATGTTAATGCATATTATAAGGAAGGTAATATAGAAGAGGGGAAGAGAGAAAGGTAGGTGGGGAATGAACAGCAATGGGGGCGATGATAGTGAACATAGAGGAGTAAGAGATATAGAGTTGGTTTTGGAGGAAGAGGAAAATGATGTGGGCAATGTAGTGATAGAGGAGGTTATGTATATTAGGTATAGAGAGGAGTGAGGCCAGTTAATAGAGAGCTTTGTTTAAGTGAATGTACAAGAATGAAGTGATTAGGGCACGAGAGAAGAAGTTATAGAGATAAGTGAGGACAATAAATATATAAACAGTAATGAAGGGTTGGTGAAGTGAATGCACAGGAATGAAGTTGATCGGGAATGTAGAGTGGTGTCATGGTAAGTTCATATAGTGATGTGCAGGAATGAAGGTCCTGTATGTTATTTATGGAGACGTGTGAGACAATGTAATAGAGGATGAGCAAGATTAGAGGTTGGTGAGGTGGACGTACATGAAAGAAAGGAAATGGAAGTGAAAGCAAAGGAGTGAGTGAAACCAGGTGAAGGTGTTTGTGGGTGAAGGTAGAGAAGGAGTTGTGTGATGTAGAGAAATGTGAAAGAGTAAAAAGAAGGGAGAGAGAAAGAGTGAAAGTGGATATGCAAGAGAGGAGGATAGAGAAAAGAGAAAGAGGATATGGCTGGTCTGCGTGAAAGAGAGTGAAGGCGGGAACAAATGTAAAAAAAGGAGAGAGGAGGATAGAAAGAGAAGATTCAGAAGATGTCAATCCATTGAAAGCAGGTGGGGGGGGGGGGTAAATGTTAATAGTGTATGTCTACATTGTTTCTGTGGGATCTTTGAATAATCAGAAGATGATGGATCCTCAGCTGAAAAATCCAACAGAAAAATGGAAGACTAAAGACTTAGATATGAGTTGGTGTTAGGTAGCCAGACATAGCCAAATACGCACCTCGACACATGACTTTGTTACATTGCAAGGATTTTTTAAACTGCAAAAGATCCTGGTCCCAAAGAGCGTGTGTCATTACAATAGATGGATAACAATGGACACTATGAGTAGAGCAAATATGGAGAGAATAAATGAGAGAAAAAATGACATGAAGAGAAGCTGGATAAAAACAAGCAACAAAGAGGTTGGCGTAAACAAGAGGAAGGAAGGAGTGAGAAAAAAAGAAGAGAAAAGCAAAGTGAGAATAAAAATTAGGAATAAATGATGGGAGGAAAGGTTAAATAAAAATAACAGATAAAAGGTATTATACAAATGAGAGAAACCCGAGGCTGGCTAAGAGTTAGAGAGCAAGGATTGGATCAAAATGAAGAAGTGTAAGGATAGCAGGATGAATGTTGAAAAGGGAGAGAGAATATGCTGGAGTTGTATACAGGATGCAAAAAAGTAGTGTCTGAGATGATATTCAGGAAGAAGACATAATAACTTAATGACTGGATTAGAATGTAAGATAAGTGATAACATGTATATGGAGAAGAAAAGGGTGGAAGAGATAATGTAGACGGGGAGAGATAATTGCTAAGTGAGTGAAAGAGAGAGAGAGATTGTGGACTTTAGTTGTGGAAAAAGGGAAGGTGTTGGGAGTAAATGTAAAGAATAGAAAGAAGGATGGGTAGATTGCCTGTGAAAGAGGGGGGATATTAAGCAGGTAGAGTTGAGATGACGGACGCAGTGAGAGGGCTAAGGATGGAGTGGAAAGAGACGCGTGAAATTACAGGTTGATAATAGGGAAGATGAGAGAGTGAATATAAAAGATTTGAGGTTTTGTGCAGTGATTGAAAAGGGAAATGGCAGTGCATAAAGAGGAAGAAGAAAGAAATGTGACTGGATGTAGAGGAACAGGGGAATGGAGAGAAGGAAGAAAACACAGGATTGGATGTAGATGAAGAGGTGGACGCAAAGAAGGAGGAATAAAATGGGACTGGATGTAGACGAGGAAAAGGTAAAAGCTGAGGTAGAGAAAAGAAATGGGACTAGATGTATAGGAAGAGGTGAATGCAGAGTAAGAGGAAAGAGATGGGATTGGATGTAAAGGAGAAGAGTTGAATTCAGAAGAGGACAAAATAAATATGGCTGATGTAGAGGAAGAGGTGGATAAGGATGATGAGTAAATAAATGGGGTTATTGGTAAGGGACAGGTTAGGCTTAGTTATGGTTAGGTTGGTATGGGTACGTTAGGTGTATGGGTTGTTGAACATGAGGTCAGTAGTAGATGGGTGAGGTCTAAGGTCAGTAAATAGAGAGGTCATTGGTAGGGGGCATTTTATCTTTCTTTAAATGAGACTAGTTTCGTAACTTGGGTCAGGCACAAAGGTCTAGAAAAAAATCACAGACCTAGATCCAGATTCCCGAGGACAGTTCTCACCATGATGACCCCACTATTGAGAGCTGTATTATTACGTGTGTGATGGTACATAAGCATGTTATGGAACTTTGTTTATTATTACATGTGTTATGGTACCTAGGCATGTTACTCACATGACACACAAAACATTGCGGGTGCCACAGGCTGCCAAGTGCTGAGATGTAACTTTCCTTTACAGGCGCAGAGCAAACCAAGCAGACGGCTCCAAACAGCGCATCAGCGCAATACTGCTCACCGTTCTTTTCATGGAAACCTACAAATAAAGAGACCACACGTCACAGCTGGCAGCACAAGTCAAGCATTAGGTAGATAAAATGGGTAGACTAGATATTCATTTTAGTATTACTTATCTGTCATCAAATCTTTGTTTCTATGATTAAGTCTTTTATAATGTCTTTGCTTTCTTATTTATTCATTAAAGTTTTGTCGTTCTGAAACATCAATGTTAAATATGTATTTTATTTTTTTAATATGTATGTAGTGTAGTCAAATTTCCAACCCCCCCCCCCCCCCCCCCCCGGCCACTGGCCCTCCCTGGCTCCAGTGACCCCCTCAGCCTCACTAGTCCCCCACCTTAATGTAGGCTTCTTAGAGGAATTTGTTGGTGAAGTTATTTCTGGTTATTAATGAGATGTTTTATTTTTTTAAATGTGGTATTGATTATAGATATTTGGGGATAAAAAGTGTCAGATGAAGCGGATATTTGCTTGAATATGTGCTTATTGAAGTGATAATGTTTGTGATTATTATATTAAACTAGCGAGTTGCCCGTCAAAAAATTACAGCAATTAAATGTGTATGTTTGTAATTCTGTTTTGTAGATAATATGCATATTTGACACTTGTAACCTTTGTCTTATCTCTAAAAAAGTACAATTATTATATGAAACATGTTTAGTTTTTGAACATGCAACTTTTTGTTGAGGAACTGTTAAACTTTTTTTTGTAAAAGTAGTAACATTTTAATGTAAGAACAGGTCAACATAGTATTAATGAGTATTGTAAACTTGACATAATGTTTTTTAACATGCAACTTGTAGATTAAGAACTGTTAAACAAAATGTATTTGAATCCAGAGGAAGGCAAACAATAAAAACCCTCCTTGAAACGTAGACAATTGTATTAAAGCGGTAAAAAAAGTATTCCTTCCTGACCCCATTAACTGGCGATCGGATTACTCCCTGGATTAATATGTTGCATTGAATGATACATTTACATTGTATAACAAAACCTCCTCCTGTTAACATGAACTTTGAAATATCTGCAATTTACCAACTTTAGCTTTTTTTTTTTTTAACTTGTAACATACTGAAGCAACATTTAAACTGGAATTGTTTTAAAATGCAAGTGTTTTGTGGGGCTACTCATGCAAAAAGACTACTTCCATGAAATAGTAATGACATTTTTTGTCGTTGTTGGTTTCTGATGGTTGACACTTTGTTGTTGTTGTTGTAATCGGTGAATATGGCACATAGAGTTTCCTATGTGGAAGAGTGGTTCTCTAAAAAGAGAACGCAAGACATTAAAGTTCGTCCGCGATGTGTAACCACTGTTCTCTATGTTTTTTGCCATTGTATAAAGCTTATTATGGAAATAGTGGTGCTGTAAAAAGAGTCTGAGTGACATAAAATGCCATTATTGAAATTAAACCACCCTTCACTATATTTATTTTTTGTTTTTTGTTGTTGTATTGTTGTAGAAGTAATTTGTTATTTTTGGTTGCTGTTTCTGTGCCATCTGTGGTGTTTGTTGGAATTAAAGTTACAGTACATCATAGTAGACAATGTTTTTGGTAAAAAATGCGTCCATCATCTAATAAATGCACCGTGATAAGGCAACATATAACTGGCCATGTGCAAATACTGGTTGTTCTAAGAATATACCCACAGATTTGAAAGTTTGACCTTGTGATTTATTAATGGTCATGGCAAATGCCATGATGATGGGAAATTGTCTCCTTTGAAGTACAAAAGGGAGGCTATTTCACTTGGTGCCAAATCTATCCTTGGTTTGAAAACTCTCTCTCCTTTATGGGTACAAGTTAGAATTTCAGAATCTATGAAATGGTCATTTAATTGTTGAACAATTAATCTTGTATCATTGCATAGGCCTTTTTTGGGGGTTCATATTTCAAAGCAACATGACAATTGCACCTTTCTTTAGCTGCAAAATATGTGGTGACATTCCAGAAGGAGTTAATGAGTTTATGAACTCAGTAGAAATTTTTGCCTGACTTTCTTTGACATCACCAAGTACAGAATCAGCACTGTGCTCATGTTTTTTGTGGTTCATTAATTTTTTTTAATACTTGATTATTGAGGAGCAATGCATCCTTATTTTTGCATGTTAGTATTAATTTGTTAGCAAGTTCTGATTAGTCCTCGTTATTTATTGTACTTTTGAATATAGCCGATATAAGATCTTGTTTGCAAATCATATAATCTGGGATTTGCACGGTGTCATCAGGTAAATGTGGGTTTTGTTCTGTTTTTCCTTCTCCAATTGTAATAAGCCAATCATTGAAATCATTTTCTCCTTCTGATCTCATATTTTGTTGTAACTGAAGATGGGTAAATAGTTTCCATAGTGTACTTGACATGTTTCGATAATGTCGGTTCGATTTCCATGTACAACGACAGGTAATGTTTGTCTAAAATCGCCATCTGACAACATTACCTTTCCACCAAATGGCAAAGTATTATCCATGACTACACGAAGCAAACGATCAATACATTGTAGGGCATGGCATGACGTCATTGTAGACTCATCTATTATAATGAATTTACTTTTTTTATTTTTTTTTGCTTGTAATGATGTAATTCGAACATCTGACACTGATGTTTCTAAAATAGGCACTGGCAGTTTAAATCCACTATGCACAGTCCTTACCACCTTCTAACAAAAGTGCGGCAATTCCAGTAGTTGCAAATGCCAGCGCTATTTGACCTTGTGCTCGTACAAAACTCATCAATAAATTATAAAGATATGTTTTTCCTGATCCGAAAGGTCCATCCTGATAGAAATAATGCTCTTTGACCATGTCATCCTCTAGGGCATTTTTGATTGCATGAAATTCTTGCAATTGTAATGTATTTAAAGTTGCAAGTCTTTCTTCTGTTCTTTCTCTTTGTTTAGTTTTCAAAGTTGATGTCATCTATAAGACCTGGATCTGGCAGATTAAAATTTGCACAACTTAATCCATGAGTTAAAAAGACCTCTTGGATTTCAATTAATGCTTTTAATTGTGCAATAGGCTCATTGTATTGTTGCATAAAGTCTTCAGCCATATTTGTTTTAAATTTGTCCCACAAAGCTAATGCATTTGGAGCACTTGAGAAGATACAAATGAATGCAAATTGTTCCCTCATCTGCCGTGGCATTTGACATAGTGCTGCTTCTTCTAGACATCTTTCCCATTCTGTATCATCAGCTAGGAAGTTTCTATATCTTGCAGCGAAATGGAAGGATTCATATACTAGGGGCCTCATTCCATTGCAATTTGACCAATTGAATAGGGCTCTAAATAAGCACATAGCATATCTTTTTTAAAGAAATTTTTAGTCAGTAAAAACCTTGCTTTTGGATAGATGTTTACTAACTAAAAACTTCTTTAAAAAAATATGTTATGTGCCTATTTAGAGCTCTATTCAATTGGCTAAATCGCAATAGAATGAGGGCCTATGTCAATAACAGTTCTTAAGTGTTCAAAACTTTGTGCACCAGGAACATTTAGAAGTAGTAGTCGTAAGCAGAAAGGTTCAAGGTCTCTTGGACTTACAGTGTAAATTCTTGGGATTATTTTATTTCCACTGCTTTTTCTTTTTCACCATAATCCATTAACAAAAAAATAATGATATGGAATGTCAATATATAACAATTATCTTGCCTCTAAATCCGTTGAATTTAATTGAAACCATGCAGTTAGTGTAGTGTGGCGATGCTCACTTTGTGCCAAAGCATTTGTTTAATTTCCAGCATGGAAATACACTAAATGTCTTTGTGGCAAATGTACAGCTAATCTATATACTGCATGTGATCAATCGTGCATTTTAAACTTTAGAAGACGCCACTTTGCTTCTGGCACACTCACATAGCGAGCATCTACATGAGATGCAAGTTCATAATGTACTAACTCACTGGGTTTGTTATTTTCAGCACTTTTGAGCACTACAGTAGCTGCATCATAGCCTTTGTAAAAATATTTGTAGACATATTTAATGGATTTTATAGAAGTGCATGCTTCAACATTAATGTGTGCATTATAGTTCATGAGTAAATTTGGATTGTATGGTACCACATATCTATTGTCTACCTTTTTGCCCTGAATAATGGCAGTTTGTCCTTCTCTTCTTCTATATAATGGTTATCCATCACAATTAGCATACATTTTGTCTCTATAATCTTTTGGAAATTCTTTAGTACATTTCTCATTTTCCATACATGGTGACTGTGGATTAATATCTCCACACGGTCTGTGAATCATACGATGAGTTACAATCTCATAGAGTGTACCTTGTATTTCTGGATCTGGTGGTTCAGCAATAATGACAGAATCTACTTTGTCACCAGTATCTAACTTATCTTTTTCTTGAAGGATTATAAGAATATGTGCGTGTGGAAGTCCTCTTTTTTTAAATTCGATGGTATAAACATAAGCCAAACATTTGACAAATAACTGAGTTATGGTTATGTCACTTATTAATTCATTTAATTTGATTTTAAAGACTCTTGCCACTAAATCTGGTCTATCGGAAGAAGTTTGGCCAATTAGCACATTGTGTGTAATCTCTGGCCATTGTGTATTACATGTAAATGTAATAAATAAATCTGGTTTACCAAAATTTGTTACAATAGCCATGGCATCATTGTATCTTTCTCGCATATTGCGAGGAGATCCCTGGAAAGAAGATGGAAAAATCAATCCACAATACTGTTCTACACGTAGTTTATCATGGTGATATTTTTTGAAGTTTAAATCATTTCCCTCAACTTGCAAATAGGAATCAATGATCCATTGTTGTATTTGTTTTCCCCCACATAAAATTGGATTGAATCTATTTCAAATGGCAATTTGAGCCACTTTAAATTCAAGCATGGAAATATTATTTCGCCCTCGTACTTTAGAATTTGGGTAACTCGGAAGGGTTAATTTGGGTTGCCAACCTGCTTCTCCATGTCGAAAAAATATTGGATATGTCATTGGATCTAAATTTGTACTTAAGATAGTTATATTAATGAAAGGTTGCTCCTCATTTCTGGGATATATTCTAATGTCTCTTTGAAATGGTGGTTCTCCATAATTTTGAAAGACCATTGCAACCTCATTTGATGTTGGCAAGTAATAACGGCATTTATCAGTATGTCGATATCTTTTAAGCACCACTTTGACCTTTGGGATTGGCAATTGATGTATTTCTGAATGGAGTTGTTGTTCCTTTTCTACTTCTGCCAATTTTTTATAAGCTTGAGGGATTATTGGCCATAATTTTATCTAGCTCAGTAAAAACAATGGGTAAGCATTTTTTATTTTCTTGAAGCTGCATACGTTGGTTAACAGCTTCCATTGTATCTAGGACATATAGTTGAGCAGATTTTCTTTGCTCTTCTTGCTCTGGATGTAAATGTGAAGTACAATGGTAAATTAGTCCTTGGACTTTAAAGCAGTAAGGACCATGTCCTGGCACATTAGCAGCTAATGTTGCACCCATAGATGCAAAGGATATGGCACTATTGTATGATCTTATGTTTGTTTTGAAATTTTTGTAGTTGGGAAAAGCAGGCTCACTCATAATGCTTTGTAAATATGGTGGGAATTGTTGTTTTTCTGGAAGTTTGACCTTGCCTTTTTGACAGCAACTAATATACCCGCCATCTCTGGGTCTTTCCTGTTTGAAATGATAAGCCTCACAAAACTGACAGAGAATATTCATGTCACCACAATTATGAACCTCTACTGCTAAAGACTTAACTAACTGAAAGAGCATATATGAGTCTTATTTTGTAAGTCATCATTGGAAATGTTATGTGATTGTTCAGAAACAGGTTCTAAATGCTTTGTTTTTTTTGTTGCTTTCTTAGGTGTAGATTTTTGTTTCTCAGCTGATAGTCTTTTGCTTGCAAGTCATTTGCGTTCTTTTTCTCATCAAATTTCCTTCTGCTTCGGCATCTGCTGCTTTGCCCATGTTTTTTGTCATTCTCTAGTTTGGCGTATTATCTTTTCCTGTTTCTTGTCAGTATCTGCCATATTAATCTGTAAATAAAAAGAATGTATTATTATTTTTGTTCCTGATTTGAATTTATTTAGTAAGTGCATCTTTTTGTTGTGTAGTCCTATCCTTTTTTGTGTGCAACACTGTTGTCATTATAGATTTACAGCCTTATTAAATTGTGATTTGGCCAATTTAATAGGGCTCTATATAAGCACAGAGCATATATTTTTTACAAAAGTTTTTAGTTACTGAAGACCTTGCTTTTGGATATAAGTTCACTAACTAAAAACTTCTGTAAAAAATATGCTATGTGATTATATAGAGCCCTTTTAAACTTGCTGAATCGCAATTTAAAAAGGCTGTTAGGTTATGTGTTTGGGCTTATAGGTTATTGTAGATAAAAGTGGCTTTATAGTGTCAAATTTGTATGTATTACTACTAGTTGTTGTGCTATTATGTTTTGTGGACGTTAGTTTTGAGATGATAGGGTTATAGTTTTGTCTTAAAGTCATAGCACAGAAAATGGACTCTTTGAGTAAATTCTTTAGTATTAGCAATATTTGTTGTATTTCCGTGTTTTCTGTAGATGATTGTTGTTATTGGAGGATTAGGTTGTAGTTTTAGGCTTATAGGGTGGGGCACAGAAAAGAGGCTTTATTCTTGAATTTTGTAGGTGTTAGTAATATTTGTTGTAGTATCCTATTTTCTGTCCATGTTTAGGTTGTGGGTTTAATGTTGTAGGTTAATGCCCAGAGAATTGTTATGTGTTACCACTATTTGTTCTACTATCCTGTTTTCTGTCCGCCACGTTTGGGATGATAGATTTAACTTATGGGTTAGTTTTACAGTTTGGTGGAGACAAAACAGGATTCCTTGTTACATTTTAAATGTGTCAACAATATTTTTTTAAGTATCATGCTTTGTGTGCCTCATGATTGTTAGTAGTTGCTTATTATTATTTTTTTTTCATATTGACATTGGTACACAGCAAACATGATTTTATTGTTTCTATTTTTTTACTTGTTCTACTATACCTTGTTAGAAATATTAGTTGTGTATTAATGCCACAGGATCCTCTGCTGCAAATCTTGCTCGACATTTTTCAGGAAGTGTCTGTTGTAAAAGACAAAGAGAAATGTTATTTGATTTGATTTTTTTTTTAACCAAAGCATCTTCTTTTTGTAAAACCAATGTATTAGCATTTTTCCTTTGTTTGTTGTGTGTAAAATAGTGCTGATTTGACAGTGTGTGTGAAAGCGTGCAGCGCTACAAATTATTTAGTACTATCCTGTTTTGTGTACACCACTGGTGAAATTTGATTATTGGTTTAGTGTTGTAGTTTAGGGCACAGAAAACAAGATTAGTATTTTTTCAATTGTGTATGTGTTTTCAATATTTGTTATACTATCCTGTTTTGTGTCCACCACTTTTGGGATGATAGATTTTGGGTATGGGTTAGGGTTAGAGGTTCTTGCAGAATAAACAGGAATCATTGTTCCATTTTGTATATGTTACAAATATTTGTTATAGTATCCTGTTTTGTGTCCGCCACTTTTGAGATGCTAGATTTGGCTTATGGGTTAGTGTTAGAGGTTCTTGCAGAGTAAACGGGATTAATTGTTTAATTTTATATGTGTTATCAATATTTCTTGAAGTCTGGTGTTTTCTGTTCCCTCTAATTTGTATTAGGGTCTTGTTCTTTGTTTTTATTAAAATTTTGACATTGGCATTTGACATTTTACTTGTTATACTAGAGTTTGATTAAAGTCTTTTTGCTGTATGAATGACAGAGGGTCCCCTACTGCCAATGTTGATGCGCCAGTCTTCAGGCAGTGTCTGTTTAAAAAAAAGATAAATTGTTTAATTTTTTTTGTTTGTGGTTCTTGTAAGAGCATGGTCTTTTTCTGAATGTAATGTAATTTTGTATCTTACCTCTTCTTCTTTCTATGTGTTGTATAAAATTGTTCAGATTTCACACTCCACACTGCAAATTCTTCAGTGACGCTGTTGCAGAGTCTGTTGGAAATGTGCAGAAAAGGAAAATATTGAACTGCTGGCTAAATATGTATGTGTGGCAATGTTTTTTGACAAACTGATTTTATTTGTTAAAATGGATATGAGTAAAATCATTTATTTTTATTTTTTTTGTAGTTAAAATCAGCTTCTTATAGGGCACATAGACATATCTGTGTATTTGAAATGTTACTGTACATGAATCCAGTTGTTGTTGTAAATATTCCCTTTTTTTTGGGGGGGGGGGATTTCTTACTGAATTAAATATATTATAGCTTACCTCTTTGTTGTAATTTGCAGATTGTGAAGTTGTAAATTGGTAACGCCACCAGTGACATGTCCAGTCACCCTGTTCATCACCTGAGGAGAAATGTAAAATTTTCTGGAAAGTGGGCAGTATTTATAAACTTTGAGGTGGTTGAAACCGTTAGAACGCAATATGCATGAGCTATTTGCGTTCCAGCCTTTAATTTGCATTTCAGCCGCCATTTTGCGACTAATTTTTATATGTTGCATGTTAAATGGTGGCGAATTTCAGTGTGGTACATGCCGCATAGTGTGTGTTACGTGCCGCATGAAGTGTTCTTGAGTGTTCCTTCCGTTTTTGCTCGTATTTCTTTTGTGTAAGTCCGTAGTTCGTCAGTGCATTTTATAAGCGGTTCTGTGGCGCCGTCGAGCCTCCACCTCCGCAAATACGGCCCTTCGCTTCATGAGGGTCCGCATTTGCGGGCCGAAAGTCATAGGGGGTTGTAGGGATGAGCGCCTATGGTGCTCATCTCCACCAGTAACTGCGGCCCTTGCTCCGCTATGCGAGCCCGCAAACGTTAGCAAAGACCCACATGCTCACAACTATATATGTGATCTTTTGTTAATCAATTGAGTGGAACATGAAGGTGCTTTTAAATAAAGTTTTTTATTAATTCTTGTAATTATTGTATAATTCATTGTCATGATTTAATTGTTTAAGGACTCATATTGTCAGTGGTTTGTGAGTATGTCCAAGGGAGCATGACATTGTTACATTGGGATTATGTGTTATTGTGTGGTTATATGTTGCCTGTACATGGTTATTATGTATCCTAAGTATAATATATTAATGGGGAAATATGTTATGGGTTATAATATGTTAGTATTATATTGTATATTGTATTATGGAGTGATAGCTATGTTTTGATTAGTCAACCCTCCCCCATTGTATAAACTCTCAGTCAGGAGTTGCCCATATGGCCCTGAAGGTAAACACTTGAAATTATAGTAGTCAGGAACAAAGGGATCTCCACAGACATAGAGGCACCATAACCCCAGGGGGTCTACAGGGATTCTCACTCAGAGAATCAGGGCAAAGTCCAGAGGGCAGGGAGATGTTTCTCCCTTGAAAGTCAGAGACCAAATGAATTAGGTAGCCACACCTAGTGGGCAGACCTGGGAGGAGTCTCATGGTTCCCACGTAGGGACCCTGCCTGATTGGCCAGAGGCAGTTAGGGGCTGGCTAAAGGTAGCCCCTCCTGGTAATTTTGTATGCATGTTTAAAAGATGGTGTTTTCCAAAATAAAGGTTGTTGAGAGATAGTTTTCACATAAACAAGGTGTGAGACTATTTATGTGTGTTGTATCCTGACTTGGGGAGTGGTCTTGCTATGGGCCACTAAGTAACCTGGATCCAGTATTCTCTGTCTGTAGCTGTTGGCCTTGCCCTCTTCAGAAGCCATATTTTGTGCCACAGAGAACAGGAACTACATGATTCTGCTGGGGTAGGTTTGAACTAGGTTCATATCAAGCCCCCAAGAAGAAGCAGATCGTGACATTTGGCTGACAGCGGTGGGGATCTCTGTATAAAACACAGAAGGATGGCAGCTTATGAAGAGATGTCTGCAGCAGAGGAGGAGGAAGTGTCCAGACGGTATCAAAGATGGATGGAGGTAATGCCTGCAGGTTTTACTAAGGATCAGCAGAGGGAACTCCGGATACAAATCACACAGGAGGTAAAGGGGAACAGGAGAAGGGTAAGCAATGGCCCTGTCTCAGCTCCTGTGGAGGGAAATGCTTATCCCCAGTAGAGATAGAGAATGTTCTGGTGACTGGAAAGGACTGTAGAGGAATGGGCCTTCTAAATAAATGGATGGCATTCCTGGGACTATGGCCAGGTCACAGGCTAACGGAATGGCTGGAAGAATTGGTATATGAGGAGGTCGCCCTGGAAGATCAATATGCTTATTGGGTTGGACCTGTTGGGATACATCATCATTTTTCATTGGGGCTGGAAAAGGCACTTTGGGACATAGTACATGGGGATCCGGACTGGGGCTTGGGGACAGAGAAAAGAAAGCTGTGTCTGTTTGCCAAGCGCTGTCACATGCTGGGACTGGAGACAGGCTCTCATACAGCTAACTTACTTTGGCCTTTGATCCAACAGGAGCTACAGCTGGAGGTGGATTATATAGACTTACTGGATGAAGCATCCCTGAATGGTTGTTGGCCAGCCAGCTGGGAGGGCTCATGCCAGTCAGGCATGGAACAGAACCACCTAACAGGTACTAAAGAGACCCAGCTAAATATTGCTGAGGCTGGGTCAGAAAATAAATGTATGGACTGGGGGGAGAATTTCGATATCCATGATTCTCAAAATAACAAGGATGCCGGCATCCATGGGGTTGACTGGGAAGAGGAAGAACTGGTCCCTATATTTAGGGGGCTAAGTCTCACCCAGTTAGAGGAATGGGGACAGGGGCAAACCACAGCAGTGCCGGGCCCAGGGGAAGAACTGGGGAAAAGCTGCTCTGCTCCTAGTGTAAGAGAAGAACCTAATGAGCACTGGGCCCTACCATTTGACTGTGGAAATTGTAGAGAGGTTCCTTGGATGACCATTGTCCAGGAGCCAGCCACAGACCCTGGAGCAGAAACAGAAAGTAGCCCTGTTCTTCAGCCTGAACAAGAGGCAGTAGCAGCTGCTTCTCAAGGGCTGCCTGTAACTACACACCAGGCAGTCTCAGATGGAGAGAGTCAGGAGGTTCCACCTGAGGATCCAGAGACCAAAGAGCCAGAGGGTACCCCAGATTGTGATTTGTCTCCTGGTCTCCCTACAATGACTCACCTGCAGCTGCCCAAAGACACTGGATGTGTACCTGTAACCCTGGAAAGAAGGGGCCATTGGCCAGGCTTGGTGGGAGAGAGGTTGGCTACTGAGCCACAACAGCTTGTATCAGAACTGCCCATTAATCCAGCATGGATGCCACCAGTCAATGTCACTAGCCCATGTTGCAACTCCAGTATCCCAGTTTATTCAGGAGAAAGCTCAGGCCTGACAAAGGGAACCTTGTACTCTTCAATATTACCCATGGGACTGAGTGCTGATCCAGAATCAACATTACAAGAGGTACCCCTAGCCTGGAAGGAGAGGGCTTTGCTGGGTAAGGATCCTCCCAAGTTTATGCTGGACTTACTGGCTGGGATGTACTGTTTCCCCTGGACTACCTTGAAGGGTCCTCTATGGTAGTTGTCTTATAAGTCTCCCCAAGGGCTTGTAAAGGTGTCTAGGCCACTGGGAAGGAGTGAGTATTCACCCTGGACAGGGGGAGGCAGAGAGCCACTGAGGCTATCACATGGATGGACTTTCCAGACAGGAGGACAAGTAAAAGCAGTATAGCTAGAGAATTATCATTGCGTGGTGTGTACGATTTAGCGATGAGGTGATCAAAGGCCCTCATCGCCGGCGAGCCTTGCGTAGCGAGGTGAGCCGTTAACTCAGAGAACTTAAGTCTATAACGTCATGGAGAGATGGAAATCAATAACAATGCAAAAAAAAATACTTTAAAGACATGAGCTATTGAACTCTTATCATTGATCAAGAAAGTGTCCTGTCTAAACGCATTAGATATAGATTTTATGATCTTTTTAGATCAGCTATCACATATTATAATTGTCGAACTACGAGACATTGTCACGCTTTGTGTGGTGTGTACAATTTAGTAATGAGCGCCAGAGGCGCTCATCACCGGCGAGCCTATCGTATCGAGGTGAGCCGTTAACTCTTAGCACTTAGACGATGAGTGCCAAAGGATCTTATCACCGGCAAGCCTCGCGTAGTGAGGTGAGCCTTTAACTCGGTGAACTTAGGCGATGAGCGCCCAAGGCGTTCATCGCCAAGGCGAGCCATTAACTCGGAGCACTTAGACACTTTCTCCTCGGGTGATGGTAGTCTGAGTGGACATTTTCTGCTGCCGGAAAATCCAAAGAGATCGTTAGCTCTTCAGGATACTGATTGTGTATTATTATTTATATTAATAATCATTAAAAAATAATTAATAAATTCATTATTCTTAAAAAAAATTATATATTATTAATTACAAAAATTGAGCAACAAACATAATTTACACTTGCTTTAGTTTATTAATACTTTCATGCTTAGCTGTTTGTAATATATTAATTCATTGAATAATTAATTAGTAATGTACATTAATTTATTAATTATTAACTAGTAATCATTATTAAAAACATGTATAACATTTGAAACTGCCTAAAGTTTAATAATACACTAATGCTTACCTCTTTGTAATATATTTAGACATTAATTAATAATGTACATTATTTTATTAATTAATTATTAGTAATCATTATGAACAACAAATATTCTATATTTTAAAATGCCTTTAGTTTATTAATACATTAATTCTTACCTCCTTCTAATATATTTAGACAATAATTAATTTACATTATTTTATTAATTATTAGTAATCATTATGAACAACAAATATTCTATATTTTACAATGCCTTTAGTTTATTAATATATTCATGCTTAGCTCTTTAGAATACATTTAGTCATTGATTCTTAAGGTACATTCAATTATTGATTATTGATTAGTAATTTTACCAAACCAACAAAAAAAAGGACCACAAACAATATGTATATTTTACTATGCACTTATATATTAGTGTTGCTGCTGATTGCCTGATAGGGATGAATCCAAATATTACAAAAGCTTTCCATATTATTTGACAGTTTCATTATCTCTGCAGCTGACTGAATACAGAGAGTGACGTTTGCAGCCTTTGAACAGCATAAAGATCACCTTTACAGGTATATCATTTAAATATCTTCTTATGGAACAAAAAAGGATTAACTCTTTTTATTTTGAATTGGTGACAGTTGTTGATTAATAAATGTATATTAATATATTAATTCATTAATAATTAGTAATCATTACAAAAAAAATCTTACATTTTATACTGTAATAAAAGCAATAATTTTTTTTAATATGTACTTATATATCTGCCTTACTGCTCATTAATGTACATTGCTTTTGAAACTATTAACTAGCGACTTGCCCGTCAAAAAATGACGGTCAATAAAATATAAATGTTGTAAAATTTGTTTGCATCCCAAAATGAGTCACCTACATTTGTCCCATTTTTTTTTTCTAAAAATAAAAACACATTATTTATTTTAACTTTTTTTTTTTTAACTTTCAACTTATATTTCCCAAACATTAAACTTTGTAACATGCAACTTGTATATGAAACATTCGTTCAACATTTTGTTAATAATACTAACACTTTTTAATACATATTTATCACTGAGTAACTGCGGATTATATTAACTTAGAGTAAGTAAATTGTTTTAACAATAACATACTTTTTCTCATTTGTAACATATTTGTTAAACTCTTGTTAAACTAAATTAGCATTGAATCCAGAGGAAGGCAAACAATAAAAAACCCCTATTGAAACTTGTCCAATTGTATCAAAGAGGGAAAAAAATTAATTCCTTCCTGACCCCATTAACTGGCGATCGGATTTCTCCCTGAATCAATACTTTGGTCCTCATTCAATTGCAACTTTGCCAATTGAAGAGGGCTCTATATAAGCCCATAACATATTTTTTGACCGAAGTTTTTAGTTAGTGAAGACCTTGATTTTGGATAGAAGTTCGGTAACTAAAAAATTCTGTATAAAAAATATGTTATGTGCTTATATAGAGCCCTAATCAATTGGCAAACTCGCAATTGAATGAGGCTCTTTGTCTTTAAATAATACATTTCCAATTATTACTAAATACTTCAACTTTATACTAACAATACATATTTGACTATACCACATATATATTTACCAAACTTTTTTAAACATTCCAAAAACACATATTTAACATCTGAAATTGTAACTTCAAACAATAACATTTAACTCTTGTAAATTATGAAAAAATCAGTGAATTGTTTTTGTGGGGCCAATCATGTAAATATAAAACTTTGAACCCATTCCAATCTGTTTCAGGATATTTTACTGTTTTTTTTTTCATTTAGTCCATTCTGCAAATATCAGATATATTTTCATAAGTGAAATAGTGGTCCCTTATTTAAAGAGTCCCAGAGTACTTTAATTTAGTACTGGAAGTCAAACCACTGTTCTCTATGTTTTTTTGTCCATTCTTTAGATGTTTTACTTGAAATATTGTTTTTGTGCAATCATATTGAGTCCCATATAATGTTGGCATTAAAATGAAACCATTGTCCACTATCTTTCCAACACCTCATAGTAGACAATATTTTTGGTGTAAACACATCCATCGTCCAATAAATGACCTTGAGTTTCGTTTTCTTCAACATGCACTTTAATTTCTTTTGGATTAGTGCACCTTGAAAAAGCCACATAGAGTTGTCCATGTGCAAAAACTGGTTCCTTTAAAAAAATCCCAACTGACTTAAAAGTTTGTCCTTGGGATTTATTGATGGTCATAGCAAATGCCATGATAACTGGAAATTGTCTCTGTTGAAGGACAAAGGGCAAACCACTCTCACTTGGAGCTAAATCAATTCTTGGTATAAAAACTCGTTCACCTTTATGGGTACCAGTTATAATTTCTGCATGAATAAAATGATCTTTTAACTCATGCACAATTAATCGGGTCCCATTACAAAGTCCTTTTTTTGGATTCATATTTCGCAATAACATAACAATTGCGCCTTTTTTTAATTGTAAAATATGTGGTGGCATTCCAGATGGTGTTAACGAATTAATAAATTCGATACTAAAATTCGATTCACTGTCTTTATCATCTGACAGAATAGAATCTGCACTGTAATAATTCTTTTGTGGTGCATTGATGTATTTTAAAATTTCGTTATTTACATTCAATGCATCGATATTGTTTGATGTTAATATTACTTTGTTTGCAATGTCTGTGTAATCCTCATTATTAAGAGTGTTTAGGAATATGGCTGATATGAGTGATTCATTGCAAACCATTTCTGATGGAATTTCAATGGTATCATTTGGTAAATGCTGTATTTCTGGATGTTTTCCATCTCCGATTTTAATGAGCCAGTCATTGAATTCATTTTGGCCTTCAGATCTCATATTTAATTCTAATTTGAGATGTGTAAATATTTGCCACAGTTTACTGGTCTTGATACATGTTTCAATGATCTCTCTTCTATTTCCGTGTGGCACAACAAATAATGTTTGCCTAAAATCGCCTCCTAACAGCATCACCTTTCCACCAAATGGCAACTTATTATCCATCACTTCTTTTAAGAACCTGTCAATACATTGCAGTGTATGACATGACATCATTGTTGCCTCGTCTATGATAATTAGTTGAGTTAGTTTGAATTTTTTTGCTTGTATGGAATTCAGTCGAATATCTGACACTGATGTTTCCAAAATGGGAACTGGCAGCTTAAATCCACTATGCACAGTTCTACCACCATCTAACAAAAGTGCAGCAATTCCAGTTGTTGCAAATGGCATAGCTATCTGACCCTGTTATCGAATATAACTCATCAAACAATTGTAGAGATAAGTTTTTCCTGATCTACCTGGTCCGTCTAGATAGAAATACCGGTCTTTGACCATTTCATCATCTGTAGCATTTGTGATGGCATGAAATGCTTCTAACTGTAAATTATTTAAAGTTGCCAGTTTTTCTTGGGTTTTTTGTTTTTGAAGCTCAGTGTCATAATCATCAAAATTGATGTCATCTATAAGTCCTGGATCTGGTAAATTAAAACTTGCACAATTTAATCCATGAGCCAACAACATTTCTTGGATTTATATCAATGTTTTTAACAGAGCTATTGGTTCTCTGTAACGTTTAATTTAAATGTTTCCCACAAAGTGAAAGCATCAGGTACATTGCAAAATATACAAATGAATGCAAATTGTTGTCTCATTTGCTTAGGCATTTGACATAGTGCTGCTTCTTCCAGACACCTCTCCCATTCTGTATCATCAGCTATAAAATTTCGATGTCTTGCAGCTAATAGGAATGTCTCATAAACTATGTCATTCACTGTTCATAAATGCTCAAAACTCTGTGCACCGGGAACATGTAACAGAAGTAATCTTAAGCTGAAACGTTCAATGTCCCTTGGACTGACGGTATAAATGCATGGTATGATTTTATGTGTATCTCTTCTTCGTTCTCGCCATAGACCATTTACAAATACATAGTGATATGGTATCTCTATGTATAAAAATTGTCTGGCCTGCGTATCCTGACAGTTTAATTTAAACCACGCAGTAAGCGTAGTATCTCTGTCTTCACTTTGATATAATGCAGTTCTTTCATTTCCTTGAGTAAAGCAACCCATCTGACTTTGAGGCAAATGTACAGCTAAACGATAGATAGCATGTGATTCTCAAATTTCAAAAGGCGCCACATTGCTTCAGGAGCACTCACATAACAAGCATCTAAATAATTTGATAGTTCATCATGTAAAATTGGATTTTCGTTTTCATTTCCAACACCTTGTACAACAACAGTAGCTGCATCATATCCTTTGTATATATATTTATACACATACTTAATTAATTTAATCGAACTGCAAGCTTCCACATTGATGTGTGCATTGTACTTCATGAGCAAATGTGGATTGTATGGAACAACAAATCTATTATCAACCTTTTGGCCCCGGATAATAGCTGTTTGTCCTTGTGTTCTTTTATACAAAGGATATCCATCACAATTAGCATATGTTTCCATTTGAAATTGTTTTGGAAATTCTTTAGTACATTTTTTATTTTCCATACATGGTGAATTCGGATTCATCTCTCCACATGGGCCATGAATCATTCTATGTGTAACAATCTCCCAAAGTTTTGTATATTTTTCTTGGTCTGGCAATTGTGCAGAAATTACTGAATCCACTCTCTCTGCAGTGTTCAACTTGTCTTTCTCCTGCAGTATTAAAAGTATGTGAGCATGTGGCAATCCTCTTTTTTGAGATTCAATGGTGTAAACAAAAGCCACACATTGTCCAAATAAGTGTGCTTTAGTGATATCATGAATTAATGAATTGAGTTTGATTTTAAATACTCTTGCCACTAAATCTGGTCGGTCAGAAGTAGTTTGTCCCAGATTCTAATTTTCCTTGAACTCTGGCCATTGTGGATTACACGTGAATGTAATAAATAAATCTGGTTTTCCAAATTTTGTAACAATAGCAATGGCATCATTATACCTTTCTCGCGTATTGCGAGGAGATCCTTGGAAAGAGGATGGCAAATATTAGATCGAATACGAAGTTTAGTATTGGGATAACTTTCCAATTGTAATTTTGGTTCCCATCCTGGTTCCCCATTTGGAAAGAAAATGGGATATGTCATTGGATCTAAATTACAACTTAATATATTTATGTTGATAAATGGTTGTTCTTCATTGCTTGGATATATTCTAATATCCCGCTGAAAAGGTGGTTCACCATCTTCATTTTTAAACACCATGGCAACCTCATTTACAGTAGGTAAATTATATCTTCTCTGATCAGTGTTGCGATCTCTTTTTAACACCATATTGACTCTTGGTGTAGGCAATTGATGTCTTTGAGCATGTTCCTGTTGTTCTTTTTCAAGCTGTGCTAATTGTTTGTATGCTTGACTATATGGTTTTTTTTTCATAATTTTATCCAGCTGTTCAAAGACTATGTGCAAACACTGTTTATTTTCTGGAAGTGTCATTCTTTGTTCCACAGCTTCCATCGTATCTAAGACATATAACTGTGTAAATTTCCTTTGCTGTCCTTCTTGTGGGTGTAAATGCGAAGTTTTGTGGTATATTTGACCTTGAACTCTGAAACAATAAGGACCATGTCCAGGTACATTTTCTGCTAATGTTGCACCCATTGAAGCAAATGATTGCACTGTTATAAGACCTTATGTTTTGGAAATGTTGGATCACTCATAATGCATTCTAAATAATATGGAAATGTATGTCTTAGTGGAAGTTTGACCTTTCCTTTCTGACAGCAACTAATGAAATTTGCGTCATAAGGTCTTCTCCATTGTCCGCCATGATAATCTGTAATTTTAAATAGAGATGTAATTATTGTTTGTTCTTTGTTTTATTTAAAACATTTTTTCCTTTTTGTACTTTTAGATTAAAGTAGATGAATAAACTAATCAAACATTTTCAATTGTTGCACGTTAGTCTGAAAGAAATGAAACCATTTTTCAAAGTATTTTATTGACATATATGAAATCTGAAATAGCTGCACATATCTATCGATATATTATTAACTCCTTCAATGACATTCCTTCTTGATTGAATTCACAGCATACCATCCTTTTTTTTTTTGCAAGTGTTTTAAGCTTCTTATTTTCTTTCAATATTATTATTAATTAGTATTGTCTTTTCAACTTTTTTAAAGTTTTGACTAAATATCATAAATTAATGACTCAAAAAGTACTATCCCTTTTCAAGAAATTTAAATTTTCACCAAATATATAATACAATAGCCGTTAACATTTTCTACCTGGGAAGATGATGTTGATGTTGTTCAAAGGCTGCAAACGTCACACTGTCTGTTTATTCCCTTGCAGATCCGATTAAACTGTAAAATCAAATAGATAATATTTTTTAACTTTTGCTTCATCAATATCATTAAATGAACATCAACATACATATATTTGGCTACATTAAAAACCTCATAATTTGTAATATTTTGACGTAGTAATAAAATTAAATTTCTGTACCTGTCCAAATGATCCTTATGCTGTTCAATTTGTGCAAACGTCACTATCTCTGGTCATTCATGTAGATTTCCCTGCAATTATACAAAATAGTAATTCATGTTTAATATGTTACTTCATCTGTATTAATCAATGAGGCTTAACATACCTATTTTTGAATAGATTAAAAACATAAAATAAATATACCAATAAATAAGCATGAACACAAATATGTAAGCATAGATTATAAACATACACTCAATATTACTGTTAGTCTTTAAATAAGAATCAATGAATCTGTATTAATCTTAAATTAATGTCTGACTAAATATAACCTCAACACATAAGCATGTACCCTTTATTTTTTTTTGAGCGTTATTTTAAAATGAGTATGTTACAACTGAATTCTTAAAATAATGTACATTACTAATGAACTAAGAATCAATTAATGTTCATTAATATTAAACTAATGTGTGACTAAATCTAACATCAACATGTAAGCATGAGTATATATCCTTTTTTTTTTTTTTTTGGTTTATTTTATACAAAATATTGCACATTCTTAACCTTTTTTAATATTAATGATTAGTAATGATACATTATGAATGTTAATTACAATTCTTACCCACAGGTAATCACGACATATCACAAAATAGTTCTTAAATTAATGTACATTAATAATTAATTAATAAAAAAAATTTTTATTGACATTCTTAATTTTGATATTAATAATTAATTAATTAATGTACATTATGAATGTTATTAACAATTCTTTCACACAGGCTAGCACAATATTATTTTTCTATTATTTAATTTCTTACCCACAGGTAATCACGACATATCACAAGATAATTCTTAAATTAATGTACATTAATAATTAATGAATCAATGTGTTCATAATTAATTAATGAACATTATGAATGTTATTAACAATTCTTTCACACAGGTAAGCACAATATTATTTTTCTATTAAATTTCTTATCTATTATTTATTAATTTAGTACCAATTTATTAATTAATAATTATAAATAATAGTTACAATATTATTTTTCTATTAATTAAATTTCTTATCTATTATTTATTAAGTAATTACCAATTTATTAATTAATAATTATAAATAATATATTTACCTTTTTTAATATAATAATGCTGAAGCAGTATACTGAAGAGCTAACAATCTATTGCGATTTCCCGGCCTCAGAAAACATCCAGTCAGACTGTCATCACCTGAGGAGAAAGTGTCAGTCATGTGTGCAATATGCCCTATATATAGGCTTTGTGCGCGAGACCAATGCATTGTTTTAGGCGGGAAATCCGCAGTTGCGCGAGCCAAATGCGTTGTTTTCGGCGGGAAATTCTATGTTGCGCGAGACAAAGGCGGGAAATCTGTGTTAATGCGTAAATCGTTAATATCGTTTCGTAAAATATACTCGCTACTGTTTTTTACTCATTGTGCGGTTAATCCGCATCCTTTACATACGTCTGTGGCTGTGTTTTACGCAGTTCGTAGTAGTGTAGCCTCGTAATTGCTACGATGTAACGGCTCAAGTGCTGCGATGTAACTGCTTTTTTTCACCTCGTATTTTTTTTCTAATTGCTACGATGTAGCTCGTAATTTTTTTGCACCTCTTATTTTTTTTTCTAATTGCTACGATGTAACGGCGAGCCTCGCGATCGATCTAAATTGCAGTTCCAACTCACTTCCAGACGTCCTGCCTGGTTCCCCATGCTGTAAGTGACCTTTATTTTATTTTTTATTGTGTATTTAGTGTTTAGTGGGTTTTTTTTGTGTTTTGGTTCCGCCACTTATCTCGTAATTTTTTTCACCTCTTTTTTTTTTCTAATTGCTACGATGTAACGGCTCGCCTCGCTATGGCTCGCCAAAGTGCTACGTTGTGACGGCTCGCTACGTGAGGCTCGCCTGCAATGAGCGCCTGCAGTGCTCATTGCCAAAGTGCTACGATGTAACGGCTCGCCTCGCTACGTGAGGCTCGCCTGCAATGAGTGCCTGCGGCGCTCATTGCCAAAGTGCTACAATTTAACGGCTCGCCTCACTGGGCGAGGCTCGCCGGGCGATGAGCGCCTGTGGCGCTCATCGCAAAGTCGTACGCACTGCTCAACGCAGCGTGACGGCGTCTCGTAGTTAGACAATTATAATATGTGATATATATATATATATATATATATATATATATATATGTCTCCCTCAAATGCTACCCTCTAAACCTTCTAAAAAGTTCAGTTTAGTAAATATTTATGAACTCTTGCTATTTTGGGGTCTGTAATAGATAAAAACAACACCTGTGTATCTAGTGTGCTTTGATGTAATAAGTAGATAGAGAGCTATAGAGACATATTTATATATATTTTATTTTAGGAAAAATGAGTTAAGTTATAATTTTTTTGGAATACAACGTGCCAGCTACATTTGAACTATCTGGGTTGTTTCAGACATTATATATTTCTACAGTTTTGTTCTGAAGTTATAGGATTGTTAATGAATAATGTGGTCTGCGTATGGTATAATTATATGTGACCTATATATATTTGGCATCATCAACCTCAGAGGATCTCAGACTTTCATAAGTAGAATCATTTTATGAGATTTTGCTAAAACCCCAGAGTGTAAAATGAAAACAAAAGCTCTTTTTTTCTAATTTTAGCCATTTTATTAAACATGATCTTTTAGACATGGCCTACACCACAAGTCATAGCTCTTAATAACAGTATTACTGCCAAAAAAACACATTATATAATGTTTCCTATGTGTATACAAATATTATTATAGGAATCACATCTAAACAGATAAAGCTCAATATCATCAAAATTGGCTTGACTTCACGGGTCAAGGAAATGGTCTGTAACCTCCAGGGTGTTCTGGGTGATATTTTGTTTCTGACAAGTTTAAAAAAGTATAATATCAAATTGGATTTTGTTCTTAAATATTGTTCTCAAGACCATGCAACACATCCCAGTGATACCGGCATCAGTTTATTTTATAAAGTGCCTCTTTTATCCCGTTCTCTTTTCTGGCTTTTACACCGTCCCAATCATTTGTACTTATTTATTATTTAATTTAGTTATTTATTCATTAACATTTATGAAAGGAGATACATTAAATACATATGTAATGCAGATTACTGTAGTGATTACTTTTCTCTGGACATGTTTTAGTTGCAATAGACAAAAAACCCAACAAGCCCAATATATCCAGCACAAACCAGCTGTGGGACTATTCAGATCCTGGGGGTTAAACTGGAACTAAAACAGACCGTGCTTGGTATTTTCCTATTCAATAATCAGACATTGTGACGGCAATCTGGGACATCTTATGGTTACTTATTATATTACAGAACTGACCCTGCTTCCTGTAGGATGCTGTGCTCTCTGCAAATAAGATGTGATAAAACCCTATATGTTGTGGGACATCTGCCTATTAGTTCACAAGAGAGCTGTATTGAAAATACCATTTCATACATTACACATGTAGTATATACCACGTTCTTTCCTGTAAGTTTTACACTGTGAGTATATATCACATAGCAGGCATATAATGTACATATCACTAGAGAAGTACTGTGTCTGGCTCTGTGTATTAGGATTGTTAGAATATAGAGGTTTGTGTAACATCACCTGAAACAGTAAATATTCCTTCTTTTGGAGGATGCACAGGAATCACATAACTGTAACAATAATGACCTTGTCTTGGTATGACCAGGCTTGCAGAGACCGGCCCAGTATGTGTAGCTTGTCTGACAGCAGCAGGAAGATTACCTGTATCTGAGCAGGAACATTAACCCCCAGAGTCCCAGCTTTCAGTGAGACTATTAGGCAGTATTTCCTGCTGGGGTCATCAGACAGATATCTGACCACTTAAATTCTCATTTCAGGACTATGCTTTGGGTTATGAGCCCAAGCAGAACCTTCTGAAGCAGAGTCCGGTCTGGTATTTCTGTGCTTTTGGAGGGGGTACCTGTGCAATGCAAACACAACTGAGCTTTTGGAGAACATGGGTGTTATTGTGAAGCCACAGCTGGAATGTGGAAAGGAAAGTAAAATATTGGTCTCTTACTGATAGGAAGTGCGAGAATAAAACACATTCACATGTGAAAGGTGGACACCCCTTGTACGCCATTGTAGTATGTTGAAGTGATTCTGTCATGGGTTTAAGTCACAGGTTTGTGGTGGAATTGTCCATATATTACTCAATGAATCACTTGCATACTTAGTACTTGGGCCGTAGTGATGGATTTTAATGATTACGTCTTTCAACTTTTAGTGCACTCTGTCTAGTTTCAGTTCCTTCTCATCAATGTCTGGAACCTGGTCCTGCAAGATTTAGCTTGTGGTGTCCAAGGCGTTTGTGTGATTCTGGATCCTGCCTAAAATATATTGTAATGATGACACATATTTTCTCATATGACATTGCTGATGTACTTTTTATTACAGATGTGTAATGTATTCCCCTGCTTGTCAGATATACAGATGTGTTAGAGCTCATTCGCCATTTTCCCAGCATGGTATCTCAGATGGATAATCATTTTCATTGACTTGTGTAGAAGGTTAAAGGTCTACAATGTTTCCCAAAGTCTTAGTACAAAATAAAACTGTAATAACTTCCTAACTTCTGCAATTCTACTAACACTCCCCACAATCCCAATATAGGGCTTGATTACATCCTGTAGGTAATAACTCAGTAAACTCGGCCATAAGAACTTCTCTCACTAAGAGGGAGCCTTGTGGGAGATCTCGTTGAACCCTTGTAATCTGGCCCCTAAACAGGCTACTGCCATCATATACACATGGCCACCATGCTAGATGTAGTCACAGAGCTAGAATGGGTGTCCTCTGATAAGCAGAATTAGTGATATTTATAGTTATATCAAGTTCATTTCCATACACACTTTTCTAGTAAATCCAAGCAATATTTAAATATAATCCTACACATTATGATTATATCCCTGCACCATATAATGAACATTGCACTACATAATATAATGGTAATATTTATAGTTATTTCCCACCTATATCATGCCCTAAGTAAAACTCATATACACATACAGTATATACATTATCCCGAGCTCTGGCCGCTGAGCCTGGGGGACTAAACCTCCTTTATAAGGATCACTGCGGGGAATATTTTCTATTTGGTCTTTTGAACAACAAACTTTATTATTTGCTATAAAGTAAAAATAAAATACACAGTCTTTACATTTGTCATGTCTTGTAAAATGAATGTTTATATTGATATTTTATTTGCTTATTCTCTTTGATTTCTTAAAGGCACAATAAGGCAAGTGCAGGGAAAGACTAAAGACAATCTCATTTAAATGTTGGCCATTTGTGTGACAGAAAACCTTTTCTGGTCTATAAATTGCCGCATTTCTAGGAGCATATTAAGATATTCTCACCCAAAAAGTGCTCTAATTATTCATTTACTTGTGAACTTTCTCTTCTGCAAAGACATCTGAAGACCCCACAGGATTGCTTAAGCTTCTTGTTTCCCAAGATCAGTGTAAGAGCCTGGAGGGGGTAGAACAAATACAAACAAACATTGCAAACCCAACTAACAGGGGTATTATTATTATTAGTGAATGTTAAACCAATATTTGCTAAGTAGAAGACTATTTGCAGTGTTAGCAGTAGGGTCATGGTCATAGCTGCATGAACATGAGCTTTCACATGAGTGAAGCTAATAGTGGATGATCCTCGGTGCAGTCTCAGGACGTGTAGGATGAGGGAGGTGATGGTCGATCCCAGTGATATTAGAGTCAGAAGCGATGGGATGGAAGCTCCCGTGTTTACACCATACAAATATATATATATCGTGAGAGAACGATTTTCTTTCCTGCTGGAAACTGTGCTATCCATTGAATTGATGGCAGGATCAGTAAATACCAACAGAAGAGTAAAGAGACAAATGGATAACACAATGGATCCTGTGAGCAGCCAAGGCAGCAAATTGGAGAATCTCATCCTTAGGTACGTGAGGAGACGGTGCTGGAAGGTGACAATCTTGATGCAGTAGAAGGTACATAACCAGGCAGTGATCCAGGAGCTCGATATGATTGATACACACACAATGGTATAGAGAATGTCTTGGTTGTATGAAAATAAATAATTATTCACAATCATTACAGTATCAGCAATTAATATAAATGTTTCTGCAATGATGTTAAGTAGTCCTTGGATGGTTAAGATGAGATCAGGTGGACTTTGATATCCTCCCATAATCCAGGATCTGATACTGACCATCAGAATAAAAGCATTGAGAGGAACGCCGCTAAAGAATGGGGGAATGGTGAGAGCTAAGATACCTAAGTCGGCCTCCTGCATTTTTCTTTTGTTTCCTTTAGATGCAGAAATAAATATTAATGTTGCAGAATGACCCCCAATGCTGTGGTCTGTTTGCTCTGAGCTCTTTATCTGTATATTAATATAAAACCAAGCAGTGCATTTATACAGCATCCTGTCTGTGGCTTCTCTCATTTGTTATTTGTCTGTATTTAATCTACTTTGCATGTCAGGATAGAACACTGTTTTTATTCACTAATTTGACTATTAAACTCTTAGAATATTGGATAATGAAGAAGAAGGAATCTCTGATAGCTCTGGTACCTGATAGGGATGGAGACAAGCATGTCTACTAAAATGCTAGTTCAAGAGTACTTTTAGTTAAATATATATTTTTTAAGATATTGATTTTTCTTTTTGCCTGTCGGTTATTAAAGGATCTCCTTAGTGCCAATATAACATATTCTCTGAACAATAGTTGTTTATAACTTGATAAGAATAAAACAGTTTGCATTTCTCCAAATTGGCACCAAGATATTATATGGTAAATGTATTAAGCTTGGGTAAAAGAGGATATGTGAGCATAAGCAGGAAGTGGGTCAGTTGAAACTAAAATGGCAGATTCCACTGCAGCATATTTTCACATGCAGGTAATAAATTAGAGGATTCATTATTATTTTTTACATTCTCAAACATGTTGCTCATATTAAAGTGTGGTTCTTCAGAATATATATTTTAATATTTTGACCACATGTTTATTTTCCAATATAAATTAATGGCGTAATTTGTAGTTATACATTTGAATTATTAAAGTCTAATTATACATCAATATTTATATTGATATTTCATTTGCATTTTTTATAAATTATATATATATATATATATATATATATATATATATATATATATAGTTTAAATTAAATGTTTCTTGGCTATTAATTCCCAGAATGCTACTACTCCTAAAACCCTCTGTTCTTGCCCTGGTTTGCAACAAATGCTTTTCTCTTAAACATGTTATGGGTGCTCTACCATCTATTATCTAGCTCTAAAGCTTAGCCTTAGAAATTTGATAATTTTATATCTCTTACCTAAATGTTACCTAGAGCATGGCCATAGTTAACCTAGCTTTACATACCTTAAACTAAAGAAAATAATTTGGTATGCTGCTGTTTCTGAATTGAATACTGCTATGTGTTCCTGCTTCAAATAACATACTTTTCTGCATTATTTTATTTTTATTGTACATATACATAATATATTATATACCATGACCAGCTCTACCATCTGTGTGTTATTTTATACCTTTAATGTCATTGTTTCCAAAAACTCAGAACTCCAACATCTTGGCAGATGAATCAAAGCAACTTAAGAGCATATCACAAAATGCACGCCCTACAACATATCACAAAGTGCACGCCCTACAACATATGACAATGTGCACACCCTACAACATATCACAAAGTGCACAATCTACAACATATAAATTCAGAAATGGACAAAACTGTGCATTAATATCATGGTTGTGGTGTGGGTGGATCCCGAGAGAGCAAGAGGCTTGTGTGGAAAAGGGGATAACTACAGGGGCTAATGTCATCTTCTAGAATAAGCATGAAGCATCGCACCTACCAGGGTCACATGTAGTCACTACACAACTTTAACCGGATTCTGATGAAAAAAAGAATCATCAGAAATCACTTTGTTTAATTGAAGCAACCATTAATGTGCAAAGCACTTACAACTTGTCTAGATCTGCTCAATGAAACAGATGATTCAATCTCTGGACTGTGTAATCCAATCCAGTTTCACAAATTAAAGAGTGCTCAACTAAAAAAAGGCAGAGAAGGATAAAAAAATCTAATCCACATGCATGTACAGTACAATGCTAATACTGTAACAATATACCAACTCATCTGAATCCCATCTGCAAGCATTACTATTAGCTAGGTCTCTGAAAAATCAGAAATATGGGGAAAAAAATGAATATGGAGAGGTCAAAAAGGTCAGCAGTCAGATTCGCTGTTACTTACATCAGACCCAAGGATCTGTTCTTAGACTGATATAGAGGTCAGGATCACATTCTCCACTTGTGCATATATTAATGCTGGCTGTCATTAACATTCCATTGTGCGACTTTGCAAGTCTACCACCTTAGAGGTATTAATCTACATAAAAAAAAAAAGAAAACTAAAGCCTGAAAAAATCATAGAGACTGCAGCATCTCTTCTCAACAGCATTCCTCAGTGACCATCAAATAGTGTCATGTTAAACAGAACCCTACATGTCAACAGAAAAGAGGATCATCGACCATGTGATGGGAGGTAGCCATCTGCATGCAAAATATCACCATCTCATAGGCCAAGATCCAAGACTCTGTAGCCAGGCTAGATTAGGTTAACATTGTGACCAATAGATTGTCACTGAGGAGTGATGTTGAGAAAGCACAAATGTGTCCACAGTCCCTATGTCCTCTCCATCTAGCCACAGGGCCCACGTTGTCTTTGGCTGTCCGTAGTCTCCTCGATGGTGGTGGTGGTGGGGGGAGGCAACGGCACCACAATTGGCCGTGGCAGAGCCATGGTGAAACGAGAGGATGGTCCTGGCTGCTGGTGTCTGGGGATGCCTCAGGGGTAGAGGAGAGGGTTCTGGGGATGAGTCCATGTCATAGCAGCCTGGCCACTCAGTCATGAGATGATGCCTCCTCTCCTCCCTAGTGCCCCATGCCAGGCTGCACATCACCTCCGAATAATTGACAGAAATGCTTGCCTGGATCCCCTGGAGAAAGTCCAGTTGATGGTGCCTGAGGGTCATCATCTCCACCTGCACAGTCTGTGTTAGTGGTGATGGTTGTGTTTGGGATGCAGGTCCTCTGTGCAGGGCTGGGTGAGGAGGTGGTGGAGATCTAGTGGGGAGGATCTGGGGCCCCGCTTAACCCAGGGGTGATTCAGGCAGTGGTGTCGATGTGGCAGCCAGGCCAGTGCTCTGCTGTGGGGGGAAGGAGGTGGTGGCTTGCTGGACGGTAAGTTGGAGGGCACTGGCGAAATCCAAAGTCTTTTGAGGAGGGGCATATTTGGGTCAAATGTCGGTGGGGTGGCCGGAGGTCCAGTTGGTGACCTCACCACCCAAATCTCCTCCGTGAGCCAGTGCCCTCTGATTTTCTTCCTTCCTCCTCCCCCTGTGCTGTTTCCTGCTGAGCCGGGGCTTGCTCCACCACATCCTGCTCGGATGAAGCTGACAACCCCTCATCTGGCTCTCCACTAGACCCAGACCTTCTCTTGGATGCTGAAAGATAGAAAAGAAAGATATATGTAATTAGAATGATGAATAATACATTGTTATGTGTTCATTCCAAACTATCTCAAATCTAGATTTGAGCATGGCTAATTCTCCTAATTGCCACTCAGATTAGCTGTCATATGCTAGATATGATCTTTTCTTTGGTTTATGGACTTGATCATTTTTGGCTCCTAATACTATCTTGATCCCGGCTGCGTTCTGTAACTATAGAGGCTGCAATGGGCACACCAATAAATGGACTCTCTATTGCTTTATTATTGTTGTTGTGCCCAGGAATGACAGTGATTTGTCATCTTTATGGATTTAATGATGCATCAATCTTGTTAATTGTTAATTCCATGGAGCTGACTTGTTAGTGTCCTTGTTGGTCATCATGTATATGTGTAGTCTATGTGATGCACATGTGGTGGCATGTTGGTGTATGTCATATTCACTGGACATGGAGGCTGGGTCCTGCTGGGCCACCGGGCCTGGAGCTCCAGTGGCAGGCAATGGTCTCAGAAGGTCCCTTGTGATTCTCTCACACTCATTATAGTTCAAGATGAGTCCATGGTCCTCCTTATCCATCATCCTCCTCATCTTGGCCCTGATGTCATCAAATCTGTGCTTGACAGACCTCCCACCCCTAGCGCTGTGCATACCGATGTAACCTCTGCCAAAACCTCCTGCCAAGCCTGAGCCCTAGGCCCAGGCTTAACTTCCCTGGCCCCTAGAAGAATGACAAGTGGCCAAGGATAACACCAAGGAGGACCACATTCTGAAGCTGCATATAATTGTGGGCCCTCTGCTTGCCTTTAGTCTCTTTCCATCTCAACTGTGGACAGGGAGCCTTGCCTCCCTGACCTGTCCCTGAGGCCTTCCTCTTCCCCAAACTACCAAGCCCCCCAGGGACCAGCCCACATAACCTCTGTCACTTTTCTACATGTGCCTGATGCTCGAGCCCCCCTTCCACCACCCACCTCTGCACTCTCCCTACTCTCCCTCTCCCTTCTCACCCTCCTCTCCTCCCTCCTCTCTTCCCTCCTCTCCTTTATGCTCCATCCTCACCCTCCTTTCCTCTCTCCTCACCCTCTTCTCTTCCCTCCTCTCCTCCCTCCTCACTCTCCTCTCCTCCCTCCTTGCCCTCCTCTCAGCCCTTCCTGACCTCCTCCTCCTCTCCCTCCTCTCCTCCCTCCTCACCCTCCTTTCCTCCCTCCTCACCCTCTTCTCTTTCCTCTTCTCCTTTCTCCTCCCCCACCTCTCATCTAGGGTCACCCAAGATGGGCAGGTCATAGCAGAGAGGTCAGACAAAGCAGTTCACTGGAGAAGGAACTAGCAATACACTACAGTATCTTTGCAATAAAAACCCTGTGCATTAGCACACCCATACACAGGATGTGTCTGGAGTGCTGTGGTCCATGGGGTCATTGAGAGTCAGACACAACTGATCACCATATTGAGGCTGTATTTTACTAGAATGCTGTGCAATATTTTTTTATAACTGGGGATTGTATATTTCTGCCTTTACTTTAAACCCATTAATCTTATCTCAGTTTAACTTCACTAGTAGTAATATATTTAGGATTTTCATCGGTTAATTATATAAGATTTGAACTGATTGTAGTATTCATAAATATATATTAACATATATACATTTGCATACGTAGGGCCACCATCAGAAATACTAGGGCCCCGTACAAATATATCAAGCAGGGCCCCTGACCATCTGCTCCCCACGCGCATTCCCCACATTTTATGTAATCCTCCTTATCCCCTCTCCCATAATTAAGTTTTCCATAATATCATATTTTAATTTAATGACTTCAAACTACAAAAGCACCTTAAGATATACATATACATAATCTGCATATGATTACACGCATACATTTAAAGGTAGACATTATGAACAACACAAAATGTACAGTGCCAATGGCCACGTATGATTTTTAAGCAGTCGTACAAAAGAAGTTAATAATAATTCTGAGTGATCTAGATCCTTCCAAAATGGCCCCTCACCGTGGTACCCCCTGTAGGTGGCCCAGAACATACATAGATACACATAAGTATTAATACATATAAATATATATATTTATGCCCATAAACTAATGTGCACGTTGATATACAAATACTTGTACATACAGTACATATAATTCCCTTTAGAAGTCAAAATACTTGGTTTTGTTGATTTCCGGTGTAAAACAGTCTACATAGATTATTCAGTTCAAATGATGCTAGTAAATTGTGACTTACAACCCCACTCCCATCTTATAATTAGTTGTTATAATCAGTTCTACTCACTGTTCGCATGACATCTTTAAAGACAAGACATGGCTGAAGTTCTCATGCTCTTTAATCTCCTATTGTCCAAGCTGTATTGACCATGAGTGAATGGCGCCTCCTGCAGGCCAGTCTAGTTTTTATATCTCTAACTGTACTATGATGTCACTGCTAGCTGTATTATGCTCATACCCAAAAAGACTGAGTGCTATAATAAAATCAAAAGGTGCTTCAACAAAGTATTAGTTTAAGGGTGTGCATACTTATACAACCATATTATTTTATTTTTATATTTTTTCTTCCCTCTACCTAAAAGATTTCAGTTTGTTTTTCAATTGAGTTGTACAGTTTATAGGTCACATTAAATGTGGAAAAAGTTCTGAAATTATTTATCTTTGTCTCATTTTTTTACAGCACAGAAACCTGACATTTTAACAGGGGTGTGTAGACTTTCTATATCCACTGTAACTAAATAAACTTGCTTTATTCAAAATATAAATATTTCTGGCTAAATATTAGGATGGACTTCTGTAGTGTTATGTCAATGCTTTCCTCACTAAGGGCCTCATTCTATTATCGGCCGTAGGAGATGCAGGGCCGCAAGGACCGGCCGCCGGCTATTTGCCTATTCTATTCCCTTCCGGGCGGGGACTCCGGCAGGCTTGCGGCCGGCGCCTTGTTATCCCTTGCGGCCGCACGCGCCGGACGAAAGCCTTTGATCTTAAACGGCCGCAAGAGTTTCGGCTGCAAGAAAATCCCGGTTGCTATGCAATTGCTCCGGGAACCCTCTCTGCATGGCTAAAACCGAGCCGCAGCTTACTTGCAGCAAAAAGGTCCCGCAGGCACACATTTAAGCACATTATAAAGCCATAATAAAGCCATCCTGCACTCTGCGGAGACTATAAAGTGATTGTAGGTGTTAGCATTAATAGCACAACATTCCCCTACACTCAAATCCGTAAATAATTTTTTTTTAAATGTATGTCAAATATCCGTGGAAAAAGTCCAGAGGGCTTTGAGCACCTCAGACCCGCCCACGCTGCGGACGGAAAATAAACAGTTAATGAAATCTCAGATTTGGGCTGATGTGCAAGCTTGAGAGGGGGCTGCTATTAATCCTCATGTCCCCCATTATGATCCCTAGCATTTATAGAGCTTTACAGTGCAGTCTTGAATTTATTTTTGCTTTTAAAGATTTCTGAGCTTACGGCCTGTTGCAAGATATGCAGCCGGCCGTAAGGGGATATCCTTGTGGCGCCGTCTATTTGAATTGCAAGGTAACGGGAGTCCTGCAAGGAATCGCAGCTTTGCGGCCGATCTAGGGCCGATAATAGAATGAGGGCCTAAGTCTTTTTTCACATGTGAATTACACTCACTAAACCTTATGCCTTTGGGCTAATCAGTAATTATTGCTAATTGTCTCTCATTATTGCAATATTTGAATCTCTGTTTGTGATGGATCAGACACAGCTCACATTACACCTATTAAAACAATCATTAAGCAAATTATTTTGTAGTATTTATTACAGTTGTCAAGAGACTGCCTCCTCCATATTCCATAATAAATGCAAGTTATGATCATGGGAGTTGGGCGCCTGCGTGATCCTGGTCTTTGGGCACTTTAGATGTAAATCCACCCCTGGCACTTCCCTTTATGCCAATGCCAGAGTTTTATTGTCTATAATAGCTGTCCATCCTGCGCGACAGCCTCTCTTGTAGTTTGGTGTTCATCAAAACATAAGAAAAATGTTAAGAAGAAATTTCATATACATGTTATAGGTGGTTTTAATTTTCCTGGTGTGTTCCACATATCTATTTACTCTACAAAGCAATGACGGGAGATCAAAAACTACACAGAAATCTGCCATTGGCATCATATCCCCTTATATCTGTCTTATTTAGTTGGTTGCAGTGGAGTTATGATTAGGCTCTTTGTGAATCTTGGGGGGCCATCTGTTGTGGGCCATGGGTGGACATGAGTCAACTGTGCAGCAATTATCCCCCTTTCTGCAGGAAGCTGTCCTCCCCACCTGGACACTTGGACTAAAATGCATTTAAAAAAAAGCATATTTGTCATAAATGACTTTTGGGACCAGATTGGGACTTCCTTGAACCTCACAAGCAAGAGACCTTTATGGTCCAGGACCGTACTGCCACATCCCCTGAATTTATGGACTTTGGGATTGTGAGGGTTAAGATTGTGTGTTTTTGTAATTGCAATGTAATTTCTGCCAGTTGTGTGTTATATGGAATATTGTTGTGTTGGGGACCCTGAAGTGGGGATGACAGGCCAGAATATATCCTGCTGGGCTCCTGTTCATGGGTCACTGGTAGCAGTGTGACTGATCCAATGTATTGCAACAATGTTTTACAAGTATCTGACAGGGGTACAGTGTTATTAGGAACTAACCAGAGACAAAAAAGCATGACATTTTCCTGTTTATGCAATTATTGAGTCATTTCACCATCTTGTTAGGTGACTAAATGTTTTACTACTGTTGCTGGACACATAAAGGACCACCCTCTCCCTCAGACAGTCTGTCTCAAGGAAGACATGGTTTGAACATTACTATTTTAACACTCACCCCCATCATGGAATTATTCTGACAAGAGGAAGACAAATTATGACACAACTGTCTTAATTACCTTTTCTCAGGCAAAGGAACACCCAGCTGGCCAGTAGAGGCCTCCACAAGGGGGTGCTAAAGAGAGTGGGGTGATAGTTCAGTCTTAGTAATCATAATTTAATAACACTGGATTTGTGGCATACTGTAGAACCCCTCTTTAATGTTCATACATGAATATGAGTATGAATCACGGAGGCCTATTCACTGGGATATCTTTGCATTGAAATGGGGAATTGACCACCATGTTAAAGGAACATATGCCATTCAGACTTAGTGTCCTCAAAGTGGTCATTACTGACCTCCTACCAAGTACAAAGAGTAGGAAGGATTGACCCTATGGTTTGAAATCTTCTCTCCCCGGTTAGGTAATATTTTAGTTTTTCTGAGGAACCCCACTTACCACATTAGTCCAATCCGAGTATGTTCCATTTGCCATAACCCTTTGCTTCCTGTGTTTTAGCCAGCTTTCAATCCATAAGCAAATATTTCAGGCAATTCCTGTATCCCTTAGTTTGCTCAATGGTCTCCCATGTGGCAATGTATCAAAAGACTTTGCAAAATCCAAATTGACTACATCCACTGAGTTGCCTTGATCCAAGTTCCTACTAACCTCCTCATAGAAACGAATTAGGTTTGTTTGACATGACCTATCCTTCTTAAATCCATGTTGGCTCCTACTTATAATCCTGTATGAATAGACATATTCTTGTATGGTATCCTTTATTAACCCTTCTAAAAGCTTCCCCACTACAGAAGTGAGGCTCACTGGTCTATAATTCCCCAGATGCTCCCTTCTTAAATATAGGTATCACCTCTGCCTTTCTCCAGTCATCTGGTAGAGACCCTGTGTTGAGTGAATCTTGAAACATTAGATAAAATGGTTTTGCTATTGCAGAACCCAGTTTCCTCAGTACCCTTTGATGTTTTTCTCCTCGGTTAACCAGTTTTTTTGGTGAAGATAGTGTATCCTAATTTTGTTGCAGTGTCCCAACCACTGGTACCTCCCTTGTGTATACCGAAGAAAATAACCTATTTCACTCTTCTGCCTTTTCCTGGTCACTAATTATCAGATGGCCTGTGTCACATTGTAATGTTCCTATAGCTTCCTTCCTCGCCTTCTTCCCATTTATATACTTAAAAAATATTTTAGAGTTAGTCTTATTCTCTTTTACAATTAATTTTTCATGTCCTATTTTAGCCAGTCTAATAGCCCTTTTTGCTGCCTTGTTGATTTCCTTGTACTTACGTAATCAGTCTCTGTCCCCTCTTGTTTGTATAATTGAAATGCTTTTTTTTTAACTCCTTAATCTTCATCTTTAATTCATAGGTAAGACACATTGGATGTTATTTACTCCTTCTACTTTTATTTCCACATGGTATATGGTGATAAGTATGTTTATTTAGTAAGGATTTGAACGTTATCCATTTATGTTCAGTATTTTTACCCATCAGTTTTCTGTCCCAGTCTATACTTTGTATTGCTGCCCTTAGATCGTTAAAATCTGCCCTTTTAAAATTAAGTTTTCGTTAGCCCCTTACAGTTATGTTTTTTTTAATTTAATCTCAATGAGACTGTGTTGTGATCACTGTTTCCCAAAGGTTGCCCTATTCCAACATTTGATACTATATCAATATTATTTCTGATGACTAAATCCAAGATAGCTTAATTTCTAGTAGGCTCTTGTATAACCTGGGCCAGATAATGATCCCTAAGTGTACTCAAGAACCTTCTCCCCTTATCACTAGTTCCACCATAAATATCTTCTCTGACTGTAGGCTTAAATTCAGGCTTAACATACAGACAAATCCCTCCTCCTCTTTTACCATTGCCTCTATGTTTCCTAAATAGGTTTACCATCCAGATTAACAGTCTAGTCATGAGATCCAACCCACCACGTTTAAGTAATGCCTATTAAATACAATTTCTCAATAACTGCTAATAATTCTAACTCTCCCATTTGTCCTGGCAAGCTTCTGGCATTAACGAGCATACACCTTATGTTATGAGCCTGTAGTTCTGAAGTGCCTGCCACTGTACTTGAGGTACTTAGTAATACCTACCTATTGACTGTACTAAGCCTCCACATCTCCTCCTTCATGACTAGTTAATATGTTCCTTACCCCCTCTACACTTTCTACTCCATTACTTCTATCTAATCTCCCCCCCCCCACGTACTAGTTTAAAAACTGCCCCAGCCGTTCTACCATCTTAACCCTAGCACAAAAGCTCCCTCATCATTAAGGTGCAATCCATCAATTAATAAAATGTTAATTTTTAAGTTGCAAAAATGATAAAATAGAGTCTTATGTGTTCGTATTTGTGCTGGTTAAGTATTATATGTGGTTAATTTATCCACAAGTTGTTTAGAATTTGAAAATGTACTCTATTGGAAATATTGGGGTTGTATTCCCTCACATGTGTTTATAATATATTTAGATAATAATATGTTGGCATATATACATACATTTTATATATGGATCATTTTATTGGATGATACCCTACTAATATAATACAGTATATTTCTCCCTGTGAAGGGCACAAGTGACTAAAAGATACTGCTCTCTGAGTAGGTAACCAGGCATATAGAACAAACCTACTAGAATGTGTTCATTCTCAGATTGAGCGTCTCTTACTTTGTTGTTACAAATTGGACATCTCATTTCTTATACTGTAACTGAACATTTATGGGTTATACAGAGTTATGGGAGAAGTTTAATTGAATGGGATGAGTAGAACTTAATCCTGAGCAGAACTCAATTGCTGCTCCTATTGAAGGGAAGCCATACTGGTGCAAGTCTCCCACTTCTCCCAAACTGGTTCCAACTTAAATGTCCAGTTTACAAACAATACTGTCTCATGAGCAAAAAATGTTGACAACTATTGATCCAACCTGTTACATTTTTTTAGGACTTGATCAATGGAGCAGATACCATTGAAAGCTGACAGTCTCCTGATATTATAAGTTAGTCATGTAAATAGATATTGCCATATAATGCAGTGCACATCCAAATACAAATATCCAACACAGGATTGTGCTGACCTTTACTTTTACCCCAAAATACTTGAATATACAATTTATTTTGTAATTATATCTCCACATTTTATTTTAAAATATACTTTTAAGTGATAGGGTGCATCTATTTGCAGATTACATTACCAGTCTGGCCAGTGAACATTATGAAAATCATCTTGTTTATGAAAGCAATGTACCATGGCATGAAAAATCAGTTTTGCATTTTCCATTTCCTTATTTTTTCATATTTGCTGCTCGTGCGTCCAGCTTATTTCACTGATTATATTCATTTATATACTGTATGAACAAGAGATTGAAGTTTAAAGTAAATAAAAGCAATAATTATTCACTGTATAATATGAATTAGTCACAATGGAAGTATTCTATAGATGGTATTACTGTGTCAATATGTTGTATTTTTATATGACTTGTCATAATAACTTGTATATAATAAGCTATTTACAAAACATAAACACATCACATACATTGAGTGTTGCAGACTTCCTTATACACAGTACAAGAATGTGAAAGTGTAACATTGTACTCCATCTATGGTCTGCATCTCTCCAACACTGAGCCCAGCTATGCAGCCCATCAAGGTTTTTACAAAAATGAACCCTGTGTTATTAAGACTCAATTGATTAATCTTCATAAGGAGCCATCATATGTGCAAAACACTGTTACTGATGATAACAAAAGATAGATAACCATATTAAATTCAAGCCTCGTAGATACAAGGTTAGAACTGGAGCCTTACGGGCTTCAAATTTGTAAAAGTTACAACGGTATTAAGTTAGCCGTGCTGCGAGCATCGTGTGAGCTACACAGCGCGGCCGTCTGTGTCAAACACAGAGCTACAGGGCAGGAGAAGTGAAAGCCTGTGAGATGATCTTGTAGGCTCCCGACGTCAGCACTTGCAGTGGGGGTCCTAACCGTGACCTCCCCGCAGTTCTACATACAAGTCCTGCCGCAGGGGGTACTCCAAGTACCCCCCGGCACATACAATGAACCTGCCCAATGCAGAAGTGACCCTGTATCAATACGTGCAGCTGGGGGCCTGAGCGGACCCCCGCTGCATTTAAAAATTAAATCGTCCCACCACGGTCCTTAAAGGGCCTAAGGCACACTATTAAACAATCCTGGCTGCGGGGGTACTGTAACTACCCCTGCGGCACCTAACATTAACCCACTGCAGTGTATCCACATTAACCCCTTGCAGCAGGGGTTCCCGATCGACATTGATTGAGACCTCCACTGCATTTAACATTTTCTAATTTCTTCCCTTGTGGGTCCTGAATGGACCTGCGCTAAAAAAAATATTAACCCCTGCCATGGGCGTACTCTAAGTACCCCCCAAGGCACCTTAAAGTAACCCTATATCTCATGGGGTTCTATACAGAGCCCCATGAGCCCTCAATTAACCCTATCACTCATGGGGCTCTATACAAACCCCCATAAGCCTCTATTTAACCCCATCTGTCCAATAGGGGTCTATAAGACACTAACTAATCCCAATAATAACCCTCCAAATGCCATACGTTCCTCCAGGACCCTGCTGACACAAAGTCTAAGAACTACACTATTAACTCTTTTAACTATACCGCATTAACTCCTGAACCGTAACTATATCCATTAACCCATACTAAACCCCTTTATCCCTATCTAGACCCATTTAACCAGAACTGGGCCTATCTAACCGCATCTAGACCTACTTAACTCTAACTGGGCCTATCTAACCCCATTTAGACCTATTTAACTCTAACTCGGCCTATATAACCCCATTTAGACCTATGTAACTCTAACTGGCCCTATTTATCCCCATCTGGAACTATTTAACTCTGTCTAGTCCTATGTAAGCCTATCTAGTCCTATTTAACCTTATCTGGACCTATTTAACCTCATCTGGCCCTTTTAAAACCCAACTGGGCCTATCTAACCCCATCTAGACCTATTTAAACCTAACTGGGCCTATTTAACCCCATCTAGTCCTATGTAAACCTATCTAGTCCTATTTAACCTTAACTGGGCCTATTTAACCCCAATTGTACCCAGTAAACTCTATCCTACCCGACACTATTAACTCCCCCTCTACCCTGTTAAACCCTACACTATATACCTATCACCATAATAAAATCCCTATTACAATTTAAGAAGGAAAGAGAAAAGACATCCTTTTATCCAGAAACAAATCCACTATTTATTAAATATAAAAAAAAAAAAAAAATATTGGAAACTTGTGACTTTATTAAAGTATTTCAGAAAGGACTTTTAAAACATATTTAAAATTGATGACACAATTAACTTTTTCCTGAATATTCCTTTGTATCAAACCCAACTGTACTTACAAGTATTATTATGACCTCTATAAGTTTGATTATCTTTATTGTGTCCTTTTCCTCAATATCTTAACACTTGACATATAATTTTGACAGCGAGGCGAGCCGTTAAATCGTAGCACTTAGAAAAAAAATACGAGGTGAAAAAAATTACGAGATAAGCGGCGGAACAAAAACAGTAAAAAAAACACTAAATACACACTAAAAAATAAAACAAAGGTCACTTACAGCATGGGGAACCAGGCAGGACGTCTGGATGTGAGTTGGAACTACAATTTAGATCAATTTAGCCGAGTTACAAAGATCGAAAATCGGCTAAGCGAGAAAAAAATGGCCCCAAAAAAAAATGAAAACGAGGCTATACTACTACGAACTGCGTAAAACACAGCCACAGACGTATGTGTTTGAAAAACAACGAGATAAAGGATGCGGATTAACCGCGCAATGAGTAAAAAGACAGTAGCGAGTACATTTTACGAAACGATATTACCGATTTACGCATTAACACAGATTTCCCGCCTTTGGCTTGCGCCACATAGGATTTCCCGCCGAAAACAACGCATTTGGCTCGCGCAACTGCGGATTTCCCATGTAAAACTATGAATTTGTCTCGCGCACAAACCCTATATATAGGGCACATTTCACACATGACTGACACTTTCTCCTCAGGTGATGACAGTCTGACTGGATGTTTTTTGACGCCGGCAAATCGCAAGAGATTGTTAGCTCTTCAGTATACTGCTTCAGCATTATTACATTAAAAAAGGTAAATATATTATTTATAATTATTAAATAATAAATTGGTATTTAATTAATAAATAATAGATAAGAAATGTAATTAATAGAAAATTAATATTGTGCTTATTATTTATAATTATTAATTAATAAATTGGTACTTACTTAATAAATAATAGATAAGAAATGTAATTAATAGAAAATTAATATTGTGCTTATTATTTATAATTCTTAATTAATAAATTGGTACTTACTTAATAAATAATAGATAAGAAATATAATTAATAGAAAATTAATATTGTGCTTATTATTTATAATTATTAATTAATAAATTGGTAATTACTTAATAAATAATAGATAAGAAATGTAATTAATAGAAAAGTAATACTGTGCTTATTAATAATTATTAATCAATAAATTGGTACTTAATTAATAAATAAGAAATAAGAAATTTAATTAATATAAAAATAATATTGTGCTTACCTGTGTGAAACAATTGTGAATAACATTCATAATGTACATTAATTAATTAATTATTAATATCAAAATTAAAAATGTCAATAAAAAAACGTATTTGTTAATTAATTATTAATGTACATTAATTTAACAATTATTTTGTTATATGTCGTGATTACCTGTGTGAAACTATTGTTATTAACATTCATAATGTACATTAATTAATTAGGAACTCATTGATTCATTAGTTATTAATGTACATTAATTTAAGAACTATTTTGGGATATGTCGTGATTACCTGTGGGTAAGAATTGTAAATAACATTCCTAATGTATCATTACTAACCATTAATATTAAAAAAGGTTAACGTTTAAGAATGTGCATGAAAAATGGAACACGTTGATTAATAATTATTAATGTATGTACATTATTTAAATAATTCAGTTCTTATATATTTTGTATACCACTCAAAAAAAAAAAAAGGGAACATGGTTATGTGTTGATGTTATATTTAGTCAGACATTAATTTAATTTTAATACACATTCATTGATTCTTATTTAAAGACTAACAGTAATATTGAGTGTATGTTTATAATCTATGCTTTCATATGTGTGTTCATGTTGATTTATTGATATATTTATTTCATGTTTTTAATCTATGCAAAAATAGGTATGTTAAGCCTCATTGATTAATACAGATGAAGTAACATATTATACATTAATTTTACTATTTTGTATAATTGCAGTGAATTCTACGTGAATGACCAGAGATAGTGAAGTTTGCACAAATTGAACATCATAAGGATAATTTGGACAGGTATAAAATTTTAATTATATTACTATGGCAAAATATTAAAAAAGATGATTTTTTTTAATGTAGACAAATATATGTCTGTTGATGTTCATTTAATGATATTGATGAAGCAAAAGTTTAAACATATTATCTATTTGATTTTACAGTTTATTCGGATCTGCAAGGGAATAAACAGACAGCGTGACGTTTGCAGCCTTTGAACAACATCAACATCATCTTCACAGGTATAAAATTTTATTTTGTAGTGACGCATAGAAAAAGGCTATATATTATATATTTGGTGAAAATTTACATTGATTGAAAATGGATAGTACTTATTGAGTCATTAATTTATGATATTTAGTTAAAACTTTAAAAAAGTTAAAAAGACAATACTAAGTAATAATAATATTTATAGAAAAGAAGAAGCTTACAACACTTGCAAAAAAAAAAAGGGTGGTATGCTGTGAATTCAATCAAGAAGGAATGTTATTGAAAGATTAGTAATATAAAGATGGATATGTGCAGCTATTTCCGATTTCATATATGTGAATAAAATAAAACAAAACATAAGGTCTTATAACAGTGCAATTTCATTCGCTTCAATGGGTGCAACATTAGCAGAAAATGTACCAGGACATAGTCCTTACTGTTTCAGAGTTCAAGGTCAAATATAGTAGTTACATAGTTACATAGGGCCTCATTCTATTATCGGCCGCAGCCGTTGCGGGGCCGCAAGGACCGGCCGCAAGCTATTCTGCTATTCTATTCCCTTACGGCCGGGGACTCCGGCAGGCTTGCGGCCGGTGCCTTGCTATCTCTTGCGGCCGCTCGCGCCGGAGGAAAGCCTTTGATCTTAAACGGCCGCAAGAGATTTGCAATTCAATTGCTCCGGGAAACCTCTCTGCAAGGCTAAAAACGAGCCGCAGTTACTTGCAGGAAAAAGGTCTCGCTAGCACCAATTAAGCACATAAAATAGCTCAAATAAAGCCATCCTGCACTTTGAGAAGACTATAAAGGGATTTTAGGTGTTAGAAAAAATACACATAATTATCCTGTACTCAAATCCGTAAAATATTTAATTTTTAATATCCGTAAAATATCCATGTAAAAAGTCCAGAGTGCTTGGAGCACCTCAGACACACCCACGCCGCAGCCGGAAAATAAACAGTTAATTTGAACTCGGGTTTGGGCAGATGTGCAAGCTTGAGAGTGGGTTCCTTTTAATCCTCATGTCCCCCAATATGATCCCTAGCATTTACAGAGCTGTACAGTGCAGGCTTGAATTTATTTTTCAGTTTTTATATTTCACAGATTACGGCCGGTTCCAAGATATGCGGCCGGCCGTAAAAGGAGATCCTTGCGGGGCCGTATAATAGAATCGCGAGTTAACTGAACCCTCGCAAGGAATCGCAGCCTTACGGCCGATTTACGGCCGATAATAGAATGAGGCCCATAGTAATTAAGGTTGAAAAAAGACTCTCAGTCCATCAAGTTCAACCTGTTAAGATCCCCTCTGATCTGCAATATGCGGATTAGTTATTAATTACATTATTGATAAAATAATTATTAATAGTAAAGTATTGGAGGATGAATAAAGAGTTAGTCCATCAAGTTCAACCTTTTTAGATCTCTATTGATCTTTTTAATGTGGACTATTTATTATTATTGTTAATTGTTAATTGTTAATTGATCCAGAGGAAGGCAAACAGAAAAAAAAACCCCATTGAAACTTTGCCAATTGTCTCATAAGGGGAAAAAAAAGCAAAATTCCTTCCTGACCCCAGAAACTGGCGATCAAATTTCTCCCTGGATCAATATTCCTTGCTAGTTATCTAGGATAGCCTTGAATGCCCTCTTTATTCAGAAATATATCTAACCCCTTTTTGAAGTTGTCTATCGAATTCGCTGTCACCACCTCCTTTGGTAGAGAATTCCACAGTTTAACCACCCTAACTGTGAAGAACCCTTTTCTTTGTTTAAGGTGAAATCTTTTTTCCTCTAACCTCAACAGATGTCCTCTTGTCAGTTGAAAATCTCTTGCTACAAAAAGTTCACTTGACAAAGCCTTATATTGACCCTGGATGTATTTATATAACGTAATCATATCTCCTCTTAGGCGCCATTTTTCTAGCGAAAATAATTTTAATTTTTTTAGTCTTTCTTCATAACTTAGCCCCTCCATTCCCCTTATTAGTTTTGTTGCCCTTCTCTGTACTTTTTCCAGCTCTAAAATGTCTTTTTTATGAGGTGGTGCCCAAAATTGTACTCCATATTCCAAATGAGGGCGTACTAGAGATTTGTATAGTGGCAGAATTATATTTGCTTCCCTGGCTTCTATACCCTTCCTAATACATGCTAATATTTTATTTGCCTTTGCAGCTACTGCTTGGCTTTGAGCACTGTTACCTAGGCGGTTGTCCACTAGTACTCCCGAATCCCTTTCAATATCTGATACCCCTAGATTTGCTCCATTAAGATTATAGATTGCTTGGCTATTGTTCCTTCCCAAATGCATAACTTTACATTTATTTGTATTAAATCTCATCTTCCATTTAGCCACCCATTTCTCTAATTTTTGCAAATCCTTTTGTAGGGAAAGTACATCATTATCTGATTTTATTACCTTGCACAACTTAGTGTCATCAGCAAAAATGGAGACACTACATTCGAGTCCTACTTCAATGTCATTAATAAATATGTTAAAAAGGAGAGGACCTAATACTGAGCCCTGAGGAACCCCACTTATCACATTAGACCAATCGGAGTATGTTCCATTTACAACAACCCTTTGCTTCCTGTCTTATAGCCAGCTCTCGATCCATGAGCAGATATTTACTGCAATTCCTGTATCCCTTAGTTTGCTCACTAGTCTTCCATGTGGCACTGTATCAAATGCCTTTGAAAAATCTAAAAAGACTACATTCACTGAGTTGCCCTGATGCAAGTTCCTACTAACCTCCTCATAAAAACTAATTAGATTGGTCTGACACGACCTTTCCTTTATAAATCCATGTTGACTGCTACCTATGATCCTGTTCAAATAGACATTTTCTTGTATTCTGTCCCTTATTAACTCTTCTAAAAGCTTCCCAACTACAGAAGTGAGGCTCACTGGTCTATAATTCCCCGGATTTGCTCTAGATCCCTTCTTAAATATAGGTATCACCTCTGCTTTTCTCCAGTCATCTGGTAGAGACCCTGTAGTGAGTGAGTCTTGAAAGATTAGATATAATGGTTTGGCTATTACAGAACCCAGCTCCCTCTGTACCCTTGGATGTATTCCATCAGGACCTGGGGCTTTATTAACATTTATTTTCTCCAACCTCTTTTGTATTTCTTCCTGCGTTAACCAATTATTTAGTAAAGGTAGTGTAGCCCCTTTATGTTGCGGTGTCCCAACCACTGGTACCTCCCTTGTGTAAACCGACGAAAATAACCTATTTAGCTCATCTGCCTTTTCCTGGTCACTAATTATCAGATGGCCTGTGTCACATTGTAATGGTCCTATCGATTCCTTCCTGGCCTTCTTCCCATTAATATATTTATAAAATATTTTAGGGTTAGTCTTACTTTCCATTGCAACTGACTTCTCATTTTCTATTTTAGCCAGTCTTATAGCCCTTTTGCAAGCCTTGTTGATTTCGTTATAGTCACATAAAGATGCCTCTGTTCCCTCCTTCTTGCATAATTTAAATGCATATTTCTTTTTCCTCATCATGATCTTTAAGTCATTGTTAAGCCACATGGGATGTGATTTACTCCTATTCATTTTATTTCCACATGGTACATGCTGATGAGTATGTTTATTTAGTAAGGATTTGAATGTTGTCCATTTATTTTCAGTATTCTTCCCTGTAAGTTCTTTGTCCCAGTCTATATGTTGTATTGCTGCCCGTAGCCCATTAAAGTTAGCCCTTTTAAAATGTAGAGTTTTTGTTGGCCCCTTACAACTCTGTTTTTTGTATTCAATCTCAAATGAGACTGTGTTGTGATCACTGCTCCCCAAGGGTTCCCCTATTTTTACATTTGATATTATATCAATATTACTTGTGATGACTAAATCCAAGATGGCCCCATTTATAGTAGGTTCTTGAATTACCTGGGCCAGATAATGATCCCTGAGTGTACTCAAGAACCTGCTCCCCTTAGCTGAGCTGCTGGTCTCGTTTATCCAGTTTATATCAGGGTAATTAAAGTCTCCCATTATTAGAACTTGCCCATGCTTAGCTGCATTTCCAATCTGTAACAATAATTGTATTTCCTCACTTTCAGCTGTATTTGGGGGTTTATAGCATACTCCCACCAATATGCGTTTAGAATTAGCTCCTCCACTATTTAGCTCAACCCACAAGGATTCAATGATGCCGTTAGTGCCAGCATAAATATCTTCTCTGACAATAGGCTTAAATTCAGGCTTAACATAAAGACAGATCCCTCCTCCTCTTTTACCATTTCCCCTATCTTTCCTAAATAGGTTATAACCATCCAGATTAACAGTCCAGTCATGAGATTCATCCCACCATGTTTCCGTAATGCCTATTGAGCCCCATTTTTCTTGTACTGCTAATATTTTTAGCTCATCTATTTGCAATCATACACTTTATGTTGCTATGGCTCTGCTGATGTGAAGTGCCTGCCACTGTATTTGAGGCCCCTATCAATACCTCCCTACTTTCTATTGTAACCCTCCCCCCTTCTCCTCCCCCATGGGTAACTAATTCATCCCTTTCCTTCTCTACCCTATTTACCCCAATACTTCTATATAGTCCCTCCCCCCCATCTACAAGTTTAAAAACTCCCCCAGCCGTTCTACCATCCTATCCCCTAGCACAAAAGCGCCCTCATCATTAAGGTGCAATCCATCCGTGCTATAGAGTTTGTACCCAAGTGAGAAGTCAGCCCAGTGCTCTAAAAACCCAAAACCCTCTGCACTGCACCACTTTTTTAGCCACGCATTAACCTCCCTAAGCTCCTTCTGCCTCCCTGGGCTAGCACGTGGCACTGGTAGTATCTCAGAAAATACTACCTTGGAGGTCCTTGCTTTAAGCTTATTCCCTAATTCTCTAAAATCATTCTTTAGGACGCTCCATCTTCCACTAACTTTGTCATTGGTACCAATGTGTACCAAGACCGCCGGTTCATTACCAGCCCCTCCCAATAATTTATCCACCCGATCCACAACATGCCGAACCCGAGCACCCGGAAGACAGCAAACTGTTCGATTGCTGGGATCTGGGTGACTAATTACCCTGTCTACCTTCCTAATAATAGAGTCCCCTACCACCAAAACATGTCTGTTGCTCTGCCTATTCTGCCCTCCCTCTCCTCCAGTAGAACTGTTCTCCCGGCTGTTAGAGGGAACAGCTCTATCTGGCATTGCCATTCCTGAATGGACATCCCCAACAGTTTCACTCAATCTCGCAAATCTGTTGGTGTTTGCCAACTCAGAAATGGCCTGCCTCCTCCTGTTCCCCCTGATTCCCCTTCTAACTGTAACCCAGCTACCTCCCTGGCCATCCTCACTAGCCCCAGCTCCTCCCTCCATACTAGGCCCAGCTAAACTGTGCTCCGTGAGCACCAACTCCCTTTCCAGTGTGACAATATCATGAAGTGTTGCAATTCTCCTCTCCAGATCTTCAATTTGAGCTTCCAAAGAGGCAACATGCTCACACCTGTCACAGAGGTATGGACCTTGGATCATCTGTTCCAGTAGTGCATACATTTGGCAGGATGTACACTGAGTGAGGTTTCCACTGGACTGACTCATGATTATCAGTTACAAAAATACAGTGAGAAAACAAATCAATGTAGAGTGTCTGTTCTGTAGTATATATGCAAATGCACCCAGATATAACTACACAGACCAAGCCACACCCACTCTCACCTGTACTCTGATTACTTCAACAGACAGAAGACTCTGCACTGACTTAGAGCAGATTCAAACAGAAACTCACACAAATGCACCCAGATATAACTACACAGACCAAGCCACATCCACTCTCACCTGTACTCTGATTAATTCAACAGACAGAAGACTCTGCACTGACTTAGAGCAGATTCAAACAGAAACTCACACAAATTCACCCAGATATAACTACACAGACCAAGCCACACCCACACTAACCTGTACTCTGATTACTTCAACAGACAGAAGACTCTGCACTGACTTAGAGCAGATTCAAACAGAAACTCACACAAATGCACCCAGATATAACTACACAGACCAAGCCACACCCACACTCACCTGTACTCTGATTACTTCAACAGACAGAAGACTCTGCACTGACTTAGGGCAGATTCAAACAGAAACTCACACAAATGCACCCAGATATAACTACACAGACCAAGCCACACCCACTCTCACCTGTACTCTGATTACTTCAACAGACAGAAGACTCTGCACTGACTTAGAGCAGATTCAAACAGAAACTCACACAAATTCACCCAGATATAACTACACAGACCAAGCCACACCCACTCTCACCTGTACTCTGATTACTTCAACAGACAGAAGACTCTGCACAGAACTTCACATTTACATCCACAAGAAGGACAGCAAAGGAAATTTGCACAGTTATATGTCTTAGATACGATGGAAGCTGTGGAACAAAGAATGACACTTCCAGAAAATAGACAGTGTTTGCGCATAGTCTTTGAACAGCTGGAAAAAATTATGGAAAAAAACCCATATAGTCAAGCATACAATTAGCACAGCTTGAAAAAGAACAACAGAAACATGCTGAAAGACATCAATTGCCTACACCAAGAGTCAATATGGTGTTAAAAAGAGATCGCAATACTGATCAAAGAAGATATAATTTACCTACTGTAAATGAGGTTGCCATGGTGTTTAAAAATGAAGATGGTGAACCACCTTTTCAGCAGGATATTAGAATATATCCACGCAATGAAGAACAACCATTTATCAACATAAATATATTAAGTTGTAATTTAGATCCAATGACATATCCCATTTTCTTTCCAAATGGGGAACCAGGATGGGAACCAAAATTACAATTGCAAAGTTATCCCAATACTAAACTTCGTATTAGATCTAATATTTCCATGCTGGAATATAAAGTGGCACAAACTGCTATCCGTGATTGTTTTAATCCAATTTTAAATGGAGGAAAACTCACTCAACAATGGATTATTGATTCATATTTACAAGTTTAAGCCAATAATCTAAATTTTATTAAATATCAACAAAATAAATTACGAGTAGAACAGTATTGTGGATTAATGGATTATGTGGCAGATTTAGCTTCCAACAGAGACATTCCAGTTGGAAGAGCAATTATTTTGCCATCCTCTTTCCAAGGATCTCCTTGCAATATGCGAGAAAGGTATAATGATGCCATGGCTATTGTTACAAAATTTGGAAAACCAGATTCATTTATTACATTCACGTGTAATCCACAATGGCCAGAGATCAAGGAAAATTTGAATCTGGGACAAACTACTTCTGACCGACCAGATTTAGTGGCAAGAGTATTTAAAATCAAACTCAATTCATTAATTCATGATATCACTAAAGCACACTTATTTGGACAATGTGTGGCTTTTGTTTACACCATTGAATTTCAAAAAAGAGGATTGCCACATGCTCACATACTTTTAATACTGCAGGAAAAAGACAAGTTGAACACTGCAGAGAGAGTGGATTCAGTAATTTCTGCACAATTGCCAGACCAAGAAAAATATACAAAACTTTGGAAAATTGTTACACATAGAATGATTCATGGCCCATGTGGAGAGATGAATCCGAATTCACCATGTATGGAAAATAAAAAATGTACTAAAGAATTTCCAAAACAATTTAAAATGCAAACTTATGCAAATTGTGATGGATATTCTTTGTATAAAAGAACACAAGGACAAACAGCTATTATCAGCGGTCAAAAGGTTGATAATAGATTTGTTGTTCCATACAATCCACATTTGCTCATTAAGTACAATGCACACATCAATGTGGAAGCTTGCACTTCGATTACATCAATTAAGTATGTGTATAAATATATATACAAAGGATATGATGCAGCTACTGTTGTTGTACAAGGTGCTGGAAATGAAAACGAAAATCCAATTTTACATGATGAACTATCAAATTATTTAGATGCTCGGTATGTGAGTGCTCCTGAAGCAATGTGGCGCCTTTTCAAATTTGAGATGCATGATCGGTCACATGCTATCTATCGTTTAGCTGTACATTTGCCTCAAAGTCAGTTGGTTTGCTTTAGTCAAGGAAATAAAAGAACTGCATTATATCAAAGTGAAGACAGAGATACTACGCTTACTGCGTGGTTTAAATTAAACTGTCAGGATACGCAGGCCACACAATTTTTATACATAGAGATACCATATCACTATGTATTTGTAAATGGTCTATGGCGACAACGAAGAAGAGATACACATAAAATCATACCACGCATTTATACCGTCAGTCCAAGGGACATAGAACGTTTCAGCTTAAGATTACTTCTGCTACATGTTCCCGGTGCACAGAGTTTTGAGCATTTACGTACAGTGAATGACATAGTTTATGAGACATTCCTATTAGCTGCAAGACATCAAAATTTCATAGCTGATGATACAGAATAGGAGAGGTGTCTGTAAGAAGCAGCACTATGTCAAATGATTAAGCAAATGAGACAACAATTTGCATTCCTTTGTATATTTTGCAATGTACCTGATGCTTTCACTTTGTGGGAAACATTTAAATTAAACATGTCAGAAGATTTCTTAAAACGTTACAGAGAACCAATAGCTCTATTAAAAACATTGATGGAAATCCAAGAAATATTGTTGGCTCATGGATTAAATTGTGCAAGTTTTAATTTACCAGATCCTGGACTTATAGATGACATCAATTTTGATGATTATGACACTGAGCTTCAAAAACAAAAAACCCAAGAAAAACTGGCAACTTTAAATAATTTACAGTTAGAAGCATTTCATGCCATCACAAATGCTACAGATGATGAAATGGTCAAAGACCGGTATTTCTATCTAGACGGACCAGGTGGATCAGGAAAAACGTATCTGTACAATTGTTTGATGAGTTATATTCGATCACAGGGTCAGATAGCTATGCCATTTGCAACAACTGGAATTGCTGCACTTTTGTTAGATGGTGGTAGAACTGTGCATAGTGGATTTAAGCTGCCAGTTCCCATTTTGGAAACATCAGTGTCAGATATTCGCCTCAATTCCATACAAGCAAAAAAATTCAAACTAACTAAACCAATTATCATAGATGAGACAACAATGATGTCATGTCATGCACTGCAATGTATTGACAGATTCTTAAAAGAAGTGATGGATAATAAGTTGCCATTTGGTGGAAAGGTGATGCTGTTAGGAGGCGATTTTAGGCAAACATTACCTGTTGTGCCACACGGAAATAGAACAGAGATCATTGAAACATGTATCAAGACCAGTAAACTGTGGCAAATATTTACACATCTCACATTAGAATTAAATATGAGATCTGAAGGCCAAAATTAATTCAATGACTGGCTCATTAAAATCGGAGATGGAAAACATCCAGAAATACAGCATTTACCAAATGATACTATTGAAATTCCATCAGAAATGGTTTGCAATGAATCACTAATATCAGCCATATTTCTAAACACTCTTAATAATGAGGATTACACAGACATTGCAAACAAAGTAATATTAACATCAAAAAATATCGATGCCTTGAATGTAAATAACGAAGTTTTAAAATACATCAATGCACCACAAAAGAATTATTACAGTGCAGATTCTATTCTGTCAGATGATAAAGACAGTGAATCGAATTTTAGTATCGAATTTATTAATTCGTTAACACCATCTGGAATGCCCCCACATATTTTACAATTGAAAAAAGGCGCAATTGTTATGTTATTACGAAATATGAATCCAAAAAAAGGACTTTGTAATGGGACCGATTAATTGTGCATGAGTTAAAAGATAATTTTATACATGCAGAAATTATAACTGGTACCCATAAAGGTGAACAAGTTTTTATACCAAGAATTGATTTAGCTCCAAGTGAGAGTGGTTTGCCCTTTGTCCTTCAACGGAGACAATTTCCAGTTATCATGGCATTTGCTATGACCATCAATAAATCCCAAGGACAAACTTTTAAGTCAGTTGGGATTTTTTTAAAGGAACCAGTTTTTGAACATGGACAACTCTATGTGGCTTTTTCAAGGTGCACTAATCCAAAAGAAATTAAAGTGCATGTTGAAGAAAACGAAACTCAAGGTCATTTATTGGACGATGGATGTGTTTACACCAAAAACAATGTCTACTATGAGGTGTTGGAAAGATAGAGGACAATGGTTTCATTTTAATGCCAACATTTTATGGGACTCAATAGGATTGCACAAAAACAACATTTCACGTAAAATATCCAAAGAATGGATAAAAAAACAAAGAGAACAGTGGTTTGACTTCCAGTACAAAATTTAAGTACTCTGGGACTCCTTAAATATGGGAACACTATTTCACTTATGAAAATCTATGTGATATTTGCAGAATGGACAAACTGAAAAAAAAAACAAAAAAAAAAACAACAACAGTAAAATATCCTTAAACAGATTGGAATGGGTTCAAAGTTTTATATTTACATGATTGGCCCCACAAAACAATTAACTGACTTTTTCAGGTTTACAAGAGTTAAATGTTAGAGTTTGATGTTAAAATTACAGATGTTAAATATGTGTTTTTGGAATTTTGCTAAAAGTTTGGTAAATATATATGTGGTATAGTCAAATATTTATTGTTAGTATAAAGTTTAACTATTTTAAGAATAATTGGAAATGTAATATTTAAAGACAAAGTATTGATTCAGGGAGAAATCTGATCGCCAGTTAATGGGGTGAGGAAGGAAATATGTATTGAAAAGTGTTAGTATTGTTAACAAAATGTTGAACGAATGTTTCATATACAAGTTGCATGTTACAAAGTTTAATGTTTGGGAAATATAAGTTGAAAGTTAAAAAAATAAAAAGTAAAAAAAAATAATGTGTTTTTATTTAAAAAAAAAAAAAAAAAGGACAAATGTAGGTGAATCATTTTGTGTTGCAAACAAATTTCACAACATTTAAATTTTATTGACCGTTTTTTTTTTGATGGGCAAGTCGCTAGTATATATATATATATAATGATGTATTATGTGTAATGTGCAGTGTGTATACATATATATATATATAATGATGTATTGTGTGTGTGTGTGTGTGTGTGAGGTGTGTGTGTAATGTGCAGTGTGTATACATATATATATATATAATGATGTATTGTGTGTGTGAGGTGTGTGTGTAATGTGCAGTGTGTATACATATATATATATATATATATATATATATATATATATATATATAATGATGTATTGTGCGTGTGTGAGGTGTGTGTGTGTAATGTGCAGAGTGTATACATATATATATATATATATATATATATATAATGATGTATTGTGTGTGTGTGTGAGGTGTGTGTGTAATGTGCAGAGTGTATACATATATATATATATATATATATATAATGATGTATTGTGTGTGTGAGGTGTCTGTAATGTGCAGAGTGTATACATATATATATATATATATATATATATATAATGATGTATTGTGTGTGTGAGGTGTGTGTGTAATGTGCAGAGTGTATACATATAACACATATATAGTTGTGAGCGTACGGGTCGTTGCTCACGCTTGCAGCCCTCGCTGCCCTTGCCCGCAGTCAGTTGCTGGCATGGAGCGCCGAAGGAGCCGCGGCCCTCGCGGGCCTCAGTTCCCGACACTTGATTTGCATAGACACAACTTTACAGAAGAGCTCCTCGGCCATGATGCTCGGGCGCTGCTCTATCACATATCCCGGGTCCTCCTGGCTGTATGCTCCCCCCTAATCCTCTTTCCGGGGGTCCCACCAGCACACGGCCCGCACCTCACACACGTCTCCCTGGCAGCCACACAAATGAATGAGATGGCGGAGCCCAGCACCAGGCACCTGTTAATAAAACTTCCAGACGGCGACCTACGAATATTCCGCTAAGACGCATACCACACATTACCCGCCATTTTACGCTAATGCGGAAGTACCCAACTTCGCTAACGGTTTCGGCTCGCGCACGCACACTATTACACTGCACACGTTCATCACGCTTACACAGCACCTCCACACCACTAATGCTGCAGCAACATCAACACAGATTGCCAGCTCTTCAACACAATGCTTCAAAATACGTAAAGTCGATTAATTTATTAATGTATTATATATTTCATTATTATACACCAAACAGCATTAGCTCACTTACAATTTCATTGCCGTCATTTTTTGACGGGCAAGTCGCTAGTACAATATAATACAAATACATACAATACAAATACATACAATACAATAAACCCCTATCTAATATACAATACATTCTATCTATATAATATACATCCCCCAATCTATTTAAATAAATACCATAATCTAATATACATCCTATTTATATAATATGCATCCCCAATCTATCTAAATAAATACCACAATCTAATATACAATGCATGCTATGCTATCTATATAAAACACATACCCCTAGTTAAAATACAATAAATGCTAGCTATATAGAAAAATCCCACTCTGATTGGATAATGCACCTGTCAATCTTTATTTAAACCAATCACAAGGCGCAGATGCTTTCAGCCAATCACAATGGAATACACTCCCACAGGGTGATTGGTTGGAGCATCTGCGCATTCTGATTGGTTGCACTGACAACAGTCAATCACAATGGAATACACCCCCACGTACTGATTGGTGAAGGATTTGCGCATTCTCATTGGCTATTGTTAATGTCAATCAATATTACAGCCAATGGGAAGGTGCAGATGTCTTCACCAATCAGTATGTGGGGGTACATTCCATTGTGATTGGCTGATGGCAATAAAGCCTTCGGATTGGTTCAAATAAAGATTGACAGGTGCGTTATCCAATCAGCGTGGATTTTGAGGTGTATCCCTTTCTCATTGGTTCACAATTGGCGTCTTCTCATTGGCTGAATTTGCTAGACAGCGTTTTCAGCCAATCAGAAGCCGCCTTTGCCAATTTTTTCTGGAACACTCCGTAGGAAGCTCATAAGCGTCGGAGACATCCGCCAGGGCGGATGTGTGTCGTTTTTTTTTTTTTTTTTTTACTGTGCGGATGCTTCCAGGGCCCTTCTGGGGCAGAACACGAGGAGGCCGGAGACATCGCGGGGAGGTAAGTACAATGTAGATTGTGTTTATTTCACTTTGTTTTATGTTTATGTATGTGTGCTAATGTAATGTTTTTTTTTAACAGGGGCAGCGCCGCAGAAGCAAAGATGGACGTGACATGCTGGGACGTGACATGCTGGAACGGGACATGCTGGAAAGGTGAGTATAATATTTAGAATATTTAGGATGTTTAGTTATTTTATGTAAAGGTGTTGTATTAATTTTTTTAATCTTTTTTACCCTAGGTTGGTGATCTGAAGAAACATCTCAAAGGTAAGTGGTCTTAATTATTTTATTGTAGCTAACAATTAGGGTTTCTATATAGAGATAGCATGTACTGTATATTAGATAGATAGGGTGATGTATATTATATAGATAGTATTTATTGTATATTAGATAGATAGAGGGATGTATATAACATAGATAGTATTGTATATTACATAGTGGGATGTATATTACATAGTGGGATGTATATTAGATAGGGGGATGTATATTAAATATGGGGGATGTATATTAGATAGGAGGATGTATATTAGACAGGGGTGTATTGTATTGTATTTAATTGTATTGTATTGTATTTAATTGTATTGTATCGTACGTATTATATGTCATTCCTTTTCAGGTGTGTAATTTTTTTTTTACTGTAATGGGGGGGGGGGTTGTAATGTATTTTTCTTTTTTTTAATGTAATATACATTTTTTATTTTTGGTGATTTTAGTTTTTTTATTTTATGTAATGTAGATTTTTGATTTTTGATTACTTTAGATTTTTGGATTTCTGTAATTAGACTGGTGGGGGTTATTAGGGGTAGGTAGGTAGTGTAGGTGTTAATAGGTTAGTGTAGAGGGTGTTTAGTTGATATTTAATGTTTTATTGGGGGGGTATAGTGCAGTGTAGTGTTTATACGTAGTGTCATGATGGTCCTTGAGGACTGTCATGGCACTTATGTGGTTAATGCTGTGTTGTAACAGGCCCATAATGATCATAATATACACTTATGGGACTGCTGGGGTTAAATAGAGGCTTATGAGGGTCTGGATAGACCCCCATAAGTGACAGGGTTAAAATGGTGTAGTGCTTACACTTTGGGTCATGAGGGTCCTGGATGACCCTCATGTCACTTATAGTGTTTTTACATGCTTTCATTAGTGTGTTAGAGGGGTCTATATAGTTGAGGCACACAGTACACTCACAGTGTGTGCCAAACAGCATTTCAACACTTTCTTTTATTGACCGTCATTTTTTGACGGGCAAGTCGCTAGTCATATATATAAAGAGTGAGAGAGAGACACTTTGGAGGCTGCAACATAAGTCAGTTATGTGCCAAAGTACTATTTTATAAAACACTAACTGCCACAGTTTTCCAGTGCATGTGATAGGGTCATGGAATTTAAAGACAGAGAGGGAGTGTTCTATCTAAAATAGTAGCACATAACTGCCACAGACTTCCAGTGCATGTGTTAGGGTCAAACATATTTATGGAATTTAAGGCTGCCTGACATAAACCTATCCTCATGCTAAAATAACCAAACTGCACAGATCAGATGGCCATTTTGCTTCTTATGTGGAGTAAACAATGTTTATCTATGTTAAACAAAATAAACACATTCATTAGGCAGCTATTACCACCAATCAACTTTGGGGGGGGGGGGAAACAAAACAGATCTGCATTAAATTGCAACTAGTTTAATTAAACAACACATATCACATGTATAACAATGCATATTACTTCATACATGCATTCAGTAATTCCCTGTTCACAGTATGATCCTTTCTTGAATAACAGTGCAATTTGTTACTCAAAGAGACAATGTTTATTTTTAAACATACAAGTACAATATTTTTATGGAGAATGAGGGCCTTAGTATGTGTTACTATTCATTGCTGCTCTCTGCCAAATTGTATCCAGCTGATGTGATAGGTAATGAGCATGCTCAGTAGAGACTTGTGCCACAGACACATCTTGAGAACTAAATCATGGCAGTGTGCCTTTTTTAGTTATCAATGGAGGGAAGGGTGAACTAGGAGAAGCCAAGAGTCTTTGCTAGATAATAGGATAAGATGTAAACTGTCACCCCAACCCCTCCTCCATTCAGTCCCAGAAGCATGAAGTTGCTAGTGGAACATGACTTAAATAGTGTTAATAAGATTATTCTCCTGCTCAATATCTTCCTTATACTATATTAATGATCATGTCCCTGTATCTTTTATTAATTATTCAAATATAAACATCCCTAGTTTTAAATTATCTGTTGAAAGTGCTTTCACAAATAGTTTTGTGATAAATTCCACAATATGACTGCCCTTACTTTCTTTTTTTATCTCATTTCTTTTGATCTAGCCAACTATACATTTCTTGAATTGGCATATTCAATAGATAGAGTAGTCTAACCTTATGTTGACCATAGGTGTTGTTAGATAAAAATAAAATCTGAAAAGCACATTATCTATTAAAAATAAACCTAAATTGGCTGGATGCTTCATAATGCATGTTATGATCCTTCTCTGAACCTTCTGTAGCTCTACATAGTACTTTTTAGATATGGTGCTGTAAGCAATACTCTGTGCTCCGGATGGTGTCTTTGCTATGATGTATATCATGGAAAATGTATTACCAAAGAAGCTGATTGGTGCTTATCTCCTGAAGTTTTAGTATTGTTTTTTTTTCTTGGGGACCAATGTGGATCCATTCTAATTGAATTGTTAGTTGCATTACTTTGCATTGTACTGCAGCGCATAGCACCACTAAAGCATTTTCTGCCCTACATCACGTAGTCACACTCCACACACTTTGTCTATAACATTGTCTTGTGTTTCTACCATACCTCTGATAGGTTTATTACAATTATCTCAAGGGAACGATAAACATATACATTTTTGTGTCTGTATGTATAAATAAAATAAAGGGAAATTCACAGATCTAAATGAAAGTGGACACTTTTAAAAATGCTTTGTTCCATTTTCTGCTGTGTTATAGACAGATAATGGGTTAATTCCTTAAAAGCAGCATGAGTGGGAGATCTGAACACTTATTATCATCCCGTTAGGAGGCCCTCCCTTCCCATTACCGTTTGGTGTGGTATTTTGTGCAGCAATATACATTATGTCCTGAAAATGTTATAAACTTAAGGAGGTCTTATGGACAAGATGCTCATAAGTTGAAAAGGTACCAGCCGAGAGGTCAACAAGTGTTGGGAAGTCCCACTAACCTCATCATCTGAGGTTATAGAAGGTGAGAGTCGAACCTTATATATTTAAAAAAAAATAAACGTTTGGGATTGTTGACTGATCTATGACTGCAGTTACCTCACTGACAAACTATATTTAAAGCTTCAAGGAAGCTAGGCCATTTATTTTGTGTTTGTTTCTTTTATATGCTGAAGAGAACCATAAATATTGAAAACCTCCTGTGTAGACCTCCATCTAAAGTACGGGAAAACATGGCACAACCAGAGACAGTACTTTGCCACAGAACATAATATTCACAATAATAAATGGCTGGAATATAATATATTAAAATGTTTGTGTTTAAATCAGAACAAAAAAAATCTATGAAAAAAATAAATTTAACTTATTTTGAAAAGCTTTTTAATAAGTAAGAAGACACACATATAATATCAATATGCTACAGCATTTTAAAATAACATTTACAAAAATCTAAAACATTTAGAATGAAAGAGTGGTAGAAATAATTAGGTCAAGAATGGAATGGAAAAGAATGGTTTGAAGCTTTTGAAATCACCTCAACGGCTGTAAAATGTAGTAGTTTAACATAAGTTTAGGGAACATTGCTTTAAACAAATCCAAAGATGGTACATAGTATCTTCCATTTTGGTACAAATAGCCCCTAATAAATATTCAGATAGTTATCGGAGATGTGGTGAAGCCCTGGGATCTCATGGTCATATGTCGTGGGCTTGTAAACAACATTTTGGACTGTTTGTATTAAACACATATCTAATATAATGTAATCTTTTGATGTCACCAAAAATTATTGTTTCACATTTCCCCCCCAAAGTTGAGATATGACGATAAATGTGTAGCTTGCTGCTAAATGGATCATTGTTATACATTGGAAACAGACATCAATATTTAAAGAAATTTTGCAAAGAAATAAATTAATTTAAATAAACTTTCTGTAAATCAAGATTATTAAAGAGAAAAATCTGTATTGAAACGGAAATTGTGGTATCAATAAGAAGCAGAGTCACCGTAACTAATGATGGTCGTTCACTTCACCCAAATTTGCATTTGTTTTTGTTTCTATGCATAATGATAATAATGCTAAATATTACACATATTCATACTATGTTAATATTCCATTAAAATATTGTATGCAATATATTTAGTAATTAATTTTTAAACATTTTGTATGTTATTTAAAAAAAATAAAAACAATATTTTAATATGAGTGAAATATTGAATGACTGTAAACACAGAGTTGAAAATGATTTTTTTTTTTTAATACCTTTATTTCTCAATATATTTTCAGATTGCATTTAATTCAAATAACACATATTAAGGTAACAAGAAATGTCTTCATAAACATAAAAAATGCTAAAAGAAACCAAGTCTGAGCAGATGTACAGCCACATGTAGAAGACCTCCCGGGTCAGTAAAAAGAGTCTCAACCACTGACCTAAGATGCCTAAGACATTTTATTAGATTACTTCTGTCACAGAAATCAACCTTGATTAGTTATACTGTCTATGTTTTATAGGGCTAAGATACTGACATTTATTTTGCAGTTGGGTATGGGAATAATATTGCGTAGGCACACTAATACTGAAGACATGTTTGTTTTCTTACATTTCTGATACATGTATTATGTGTTTGTTATTATGCGTGCATGCTTCCTGGCTTGTGCATAATCCATCCTGTGCTTTGCTTAAAGCTGTGTAATATAGCAGGCATATAATGAAAAGGTGCCATGTTTGAAATAGTATTGGATTAAAGGGTGAAGCATTTGTGGGCATATTTGCATGTCCCTGCCCAGGTTCCCAGAATGCAGTGTAATAACTGTATTTCTTGGAATTCTGAGCAGTAAATACATTTTTTAACTTATTAACTTTTTTTAGACATTTAAACATGAGCACAAATGTACTATTTATTTTATATGTACTATTTGATAGATAGACTCCGTTTTTATATTTATGTAAATATTATGAATTTGTTGTTGAAGTCAACTTTCTTAAGCTGGTCATCATATCTATAAGTGTTCTTCTTACCTTTTTACCAACAAATACATACACAATGGGATTTAGACAGCTGTTGGAATAAGCAATGCTAGCCAAAAGGGGCAAAATAACATTGATCTTAAACATTAGTGGGAAGTTCATATCACGAGCAGCCACCAAGTATATAACCTGCGCTATGTTTAATGGTGTCCAGGTTACGAAATAGACGATTACAACTGTAACTATTATTCTATAAAGTGTTGAGGGTTTAATTGTCTGGGATTTCCTTACTTTCAGAGCAATGATACAATTACAGATTATAATAACACATAAAGGAATCATGTAACCCATCACTATAAGAGGGATCAGAATCATTTGTGTTCTCAGCATCATCACACCCCACTGTGTTACTTCATCATCTTTAGCACATCTGTCAAAACCACTACATTGTTCCCTAGAGGAAGGAATAATGTCAATACAGTCATTTGTAAAAGAAGTTAAAAGAAAATTGAAAGTCTTGAGGAAGCTGGGTCCAGATGTTCCACCAACAGCATACATTCCTGGATTGAAAGCTAAAGAGAAGTTAACTTCTTTGACGTATTCTTCAGTTGCTTTGTACCTTTTATAATCACTATCTCTAATAATCCTTTCTACAATATTGTGTTCACTTTTACTGTGTTCAGTATAGCCCAAAATGCATTGAGTTTCTTTATGAATTATATGTTGATTGCTCATTATAAATGCGGGTAGACTGGCTATTATTGTTACTGCCCAAATCAGTCCACAGGTGACATAACTGACTTGCGGAGATAATGATTGTTGGTACCATATCGGTTTAGACACAGCCAGCACACGATCAATACTTAGGGCTGTAATAATGAAAATACTGGCATACATATTAATGTTGGAGAGAAAATGATACAGTTTACATACATACAAACCATAGGGCCAATACCCCTTTAGTTCAGAAGTAGCATTGATTGGCAGGAACAGTAAAAAAACTAAATCTGCAACAGCCAAGTTCAAAAACCAGATTCTAGATTTGCTCCCCTTCAGTCTAAATCCACTGATATAGATGACAATAACATTTCCAACCAGTCCAATGACACAACAAAGAACAGACAACACAAAACTGGTATACTGAAGTATGGAAGGGCCAGCAGGCTTTGTAGTTATGCTATCAAGGTCAGAAGTGCTATTTAAATCCCAAAAGAAATAGCAAAGTTGTTCAGAGAGCTGCATTCTGTCCATAGCAGACACCTGCAAATAAGAAATAGATATAATGTAAAATAATGTGAATTACTTATTAGGCTGACTGCCACCAGATTTTACACAAAAACATTTATTGTAATGTATTTTTTTATTATTTATACATTTATTAAATTATACAATCTGTTATTATTTTCTAGGATGAATTGTGAAAGACTCCACTGGCTTTACCAAACATTGCTACAAGCTCCCAGACACCATATTCACATTTCTCCACTGGCTTTACCAAAAATTGCTACAAGCTCCCAGATATAATCTTGCAATTTCTCCACTGGCTTTACCAAACATTTCTACAAGCTCCCAGACACCATATTGAAATTTCTCCACTGGCTTTACCAAACATTGCTACAAGCTCCCAGACACCATATTGACATTTCTCCACTGTCTTTACTAAATATTGCTACAAGCTCCAAGACACCATATTAAAATGTCTCCACTGGATTTACCAAACATTGCTACAATCTCCCAGACACCATATTGAAATGTCTCCACTGGCTTTACCAAACATTGCTACAAGCTCCCAGACACCATCTTGCAATTTCTCCACTGGCTTTACTAAACATTGCTACAAGCTCCAAGACACCATATTGAAATTTCTCCACTGGCTTTACCAAACATTGCTACAAGGTATCTCCATCTTTCTCAATGAATTACCTTTTACTCTAGTGTATCCTCCTGTTAGATTAATAATGAATTTCCATATCTGATATAATTTTTTTCACATTGTATTATTCTGCCACCATCTCCCCACCCTCTTCACACCTTCATATCTGTCTGCACCATATGCTCCTTCCAAATGCTTATATACTGGGCTAGCCTCAATATATCTCACTATTTCTTCATTTCAGCTCCCAGTCACCATCTTTAAATTTCTCGACTGGCTTTACCAATTATTGGTTCAGGCTATCTACAGCATTCTCAATGATTCACCTTTTACTCTAGTGTATCCTCCTGTTACATTAATTATGAATATCCATATCTGATATAATTTTTGTTCACATAGTACCTCTATTTAAACATTGTTAAATTGTAAAGCTTTCACACTGTTTATGTTGCCACCATCTCCCCACCCTCTTCACAACTTCATATCTGTTTGCACCAAATGTTTCTTTCAAATGCTTTGTGACAGTTTGCCCCTAGAGGATGGCGCCAGGTACAGATTGTGAAGAGTTCTTGACAGGAGTTACAGAGTTAAACTCCTGGAGAACTGCTAATTGGTCCAGCTGCAGCTTCCCTTTAAAGCTTGGAAAGCAGACATGGGAAGGGCTGCTGACTAGGCTCTGGCCGGGTTGTGTGCCGCTGCTAAGCAGCCAGTGTAAGCCATAGAGAGGAGCTTGCTGGCTGGTGCTGTGTGGATCTACATTCTGAACTTTGAAAGCAAACCTGAAGGAGATCACCTTGTTTACTCGGGCTGCGAGTTTTGGACAACAGAAAGGAGTGTGTGCTGTTTGTAGTCGCTGGACGAACAGAGCTGAAAGAAAGAGCGACTACAGACTCAGGATGTGAAGCTACAAAGGCACTAAGTAAGGGAATTCAATATTGAGGATTCCCAGGCAGAGTTGCTTAAGAAGACAAGGTCTAGGCAAGTATAGAGCTGCCAAGGCTGTTTGAGGTGCTGAATGAAGGCACCAGACTTATTATACTTCAGGGAAGAGGCTGAGTGCTTGACCTGTTAGTTTTCAGTAAGTTAATATTGCAATATCAAAGGGTCCCTGGGGTAAAACATATGGGAGAGACGGGTGGGCCCTATGCTTCATCCACTGTTACTTATTTTAAGACATGGAAAAGACTTCTGCTAAAACAGACTATTTGGTGCCCTGCCCACTAGATGACGCTATATACAGTGGTCACCAAGTAAAAAAATATACCGGTGACCATAGGACTGTTTTGGGCACGCCGGTGGAAGAAATTGCTGATATTCTAATTAATCCTGTTTTGTGTTTTCCTGAGGCCGAATAGCAGCTCTGGCTAGTCAGTGTGTTCTGGCAAGTCAGTAAGTCCGTTAAAAGAGACTTTGATTTTCTTTAGCCAAGTTGCTGCTAATGTCGTCTTATTTTTACTGGCAAAATAAAACACCAATCTACTACATCATACTGTACGTGTTTTGCATACTGCTTTAAGGATACATCAGTTCCAGTCGGCCATCTTTGTCACAGCTTACATACTGGGTTAGCCTCACTATATCTCATTATTTCTTAATTTCAGCTCCCAGACACCATCTTAGCTACTCACCCACCACAGTCACTAACCATTTCCCCTTAACTTTCATCTCCTCTACTCCCTGTACCTACACACTGTGTCACAATGCTCTCTCACTATTTTCTCCTATTTCTCTTCTACTGCCTCTCTCTCAGACTTTCATTTGCAGCCTCTCCATATCATGCTCCCAATACTATAACCATCTCAACTTCCTTGCTCTGCTTTCCTCTTCTTTACTCTCATGAGTTCTCCTCCCTCCTTCCTCCTCCAATCACAATCTCATTCCCTCCCTAACAATATTAAGCAGAAACATCATCTTTGTAGGAAAAGTACAGAATTTTTTGATTTATTTACCTTGCACAACTTGGTGTCATCAGCAAAAATTTAGACACTACGTTTGAGTCCTGCTTCTATGTCATTAATAAATATGTCAAAAAATAGAGGACCTAATACTGAGCCCTGAGGAACCCCGCTTACTACATTAGTACAATCGTAGTATGTTACATTTACAACAACCCTTTGCTTCCTGTCTTTTAACCAACTCTCAATCCATGAGCAGATACGTACTGTAATTCTTGTATCTCTAAGTTTGATCAATACTTTCCAATGTGGCACTGTATCAAAAGCCTTTGCAAAATCCAAAAAGACTACATTCACTGAGTTGCCCTGATCCAACTTCCTACTAACCTCCTCATAGAAACTAATTAGATTGTTCTGACATGACCTTTCTTTCATAAATCCATGTGGACTTCTACTTATGATCTTGTTCAAATAGACATATTCTTGTATATTGTCCCTTACTAACCTTTCTAAAAGCTTCCAAACTACAGATGTAAGGCTTACAGGTCTATAGTGCCCTGGAATTTCTCTTGCTCCCTTTTTAAATATAGGCATCACCTCTGCTTTTCACCAGTCATCTGTTAGCAACACTGTGGTAAGTGAGTCTTAAAAAATTAGATATAATGGTTTTGCTAATACAGAACTCAGTTCCCTCAGTACCCTTGGATGTATTCCATCAGGATCTGGGGCTTTATTAACATTTATTTTCTCCAACATCTTTTGGATTTCTATCTTCATTAACCAATTATTTGAGGGTAGTGTAGCCCCATTTTTTTGCAGTGTCGCAACCACTGGTACCTCCCTTGTGTATCCCAAAGAAAAGAACCTATTTAGCTCATCTGCCTTTTCCTGATCACTAATTATCAGATGGCCTGTGTCACATTGTAATGTTCCTATAGCTTCCTTCCTCGCCTTCTTTCCATTAATATATTTACACAATATTTTAGGGTTAGTCTCTCCCTTGCAACAGACTTCTCATTTTTTATTTTAGCCAGTCTAATAGCCCTTTTGCAAGCCTTGTTAATTCCCTTATAGTCACATAAAGCTGCATCTATTCCTTCCTTCTTGTATAATTTAAATGCATGTTTTTTTTTTCTTTTCCTTATCATTATCTTTAAGTCTTGTTAAGCCACATGGGAGGTGATTTACTCTTATTCATTTTATTTTTACATGGTACATGCCAATGTGTATGTATATTTAGTAAGGATTTGAATGTTGTCCATTTATGTTCAGTATTTTTTCCCTGTAAGTTCTTTGTCCCAGTCTATATGTAGTTTTGTTTTGCTGCCCTTAGCCCATTAAAGTTAGGCCTTTTAAAATTTAGAGTTTTTGTTGGCCCCTTACAACTATTTTTTTTTTTTATTCATTCTCAAATGAGACTGTGCTGTGATCACTGTTCCCCAAGGGTTCCCCTATTTTAACATTTGATATTATATCAATATTACTTATCATGACTAAATCCAAGATGGCCGCATTTATGGTAGGTTCTTGTATAACCACAGTCGGATAATGATCCCTGAGTGCACTCAAGATCCTGTATCCTTTAGCTGAACTGCTGGTCTCAAACTGTATCAATATTTCAGGGTAGTTAAAATCTCCCATTATTAGAACGTGCGCATGCTTAGCTGCATTATCTATCTGCAGCAATAGTTGCAGTTCATCACCCTGCATTATATGTAGGTGTTTATAGTATATTCCTACCAATATGCATTTAGAAAGAGCTCCTCCACTATTTAACTCAACCCACAATGATTCAATGTTGTTGTTAGTTCCACCATAAATATCTTCTCTGACTACAGGTTTAAAACCAGGCTTAACATGGAACAATCCCTCCTCTTCTACCATTACCTCTATCTTTCCTAAATAAGCTATAACCATCCAAATTAACAGTCCAGTCATGAGATTCATCCCACCATGTTTTGGTAATGCCTATGAAGTCCCAATTTTCTTGTACCGCTAATAATTCTAGCTCGCCCATTTCCCCAGGCAAACTTCTTGCATTCGCAAGCATACACTTTATGTTGCTATGGCTCTGCCATTGTGAAGTGCTTGACACTGTATTTGAGTCACCTAGTAATACCTCCCTACTGTCTATTGTAACACTTCCCCTTTCTCATCCCCCACGGGTAGTTAATTAATTACTTTCCCCCTCTACCCTTTCTACCCCAATGTGTCTATCTAGTCCCTCTCCCCACCTACTCACTACCAAGTGAGAAGTCAGCCCAGTGCTCTAAAAACCCCAAACCCTCTGCACTGCACCACATTTTAGCCACACATTAACCTCCCTAATCTCATTCTGTCTCCCTAAGCTCGCATTTGGCACTGGTAGTATCTCAAAAAATACTAACTTGGAGCTTCTGGCAAATCAGTTTTGTGTTTCATCAACTCAGTATTGGCCTGCCTCCTGTTCCCCCTGATTCCCCTTCTAACTGTAACCCAGCTACCTCCCTGGACATTCTCACTAGCCCCATCTCCACCCTCCATGCTAGGCACAGCTAAACTATGCTTCCTTTCCAGTGGAATATCAGTAAGTGCTACAATTCTCTTTTCCAGATCTCCAATTTGAGTTTCTAGAGAGGCAACATACTCACAACTTTCACAGCGGTATCGACCCTGGTCATCTGTTCCAGTAGTGCATACTAGAGATGTTGCGGACAGTTCGCCCGCAAACTATTCGCGGCGATTTTGGCTCGTTGCCGCTTGCATCGGACGGCGGACACATGAGCTTTTCGGTTCACCCCCTATTCTTTATCATTGAGGAAACTTTGACCCTGCACCTCACAGTCAGCAGACACATTCCAGCCAATCAGCAGCATATACTCCCTTCCAGAGCCTTCCATCTGAAGGACAACATACATTTTAGAATAATTCTGAAACTGCATTCATTGTGAGAGGACAGATAGTGTAGCTGCTGGAGATTTAATAGGGAAATAGATAGCCAGGCTGTGTATTTAGCTTTCACTACAGACCTGAAGGACTCATCTGATATCTGCTGCAAGGACAGAAACCCAAAAAGCTCTTTTTATGGCTAGAACATCATTTTATTTTATTTTATAATTTTTTTCTGTGTAATCTAATTGCATATGCCTGCCTGCCAGCGTGTGTGTGACAGGCTAAAAACTAACAGTTTATATTGTGCTTATTTTCACTACGCATACCTGGTGGTGTACCATACATTGAAAACAACCATTTTTTTTTCTGTAATCTAATTTCATTTCCCCGCCTGTGTCAGGCTCGCAGCTAATATTCTGCTCTGTTTCACCAGTCACAGTTGGTGTACCATATATTGAAAAAAAAAAAACTTTTTTTCCTTTAATCTAATTTCAGTTGCCTGCCTGTGTAAGGCTCACAGCTTATATTGTGCTCAGTGAAATAAAACAACACTTTTTTGACTGTAATAGATTGAATATCAGTTGCCTGCCTACAGGCATGTGTGAGGCCTACAGCGCCTACTCTGCCAACTTTTGCCAGTGCACAGTGACACTCATATCTGGTGGCACCTTAGATTGCACGTGCAGTGCGACCAAGCATCTTTTTCCATCTCCCTGTTCCAAAAATGAATGCCATATACACGTTCCCTAATAGTGGACGTTAGAGGGATTAAACCGATAGGAATAGTACTACTTAACAGTACACACCTTATAATAACGCAGAGGCAACGCAGAGAGAGGAGTCTGAAGAAGAGGAGTCAGAGGAGGAGGGTGGCTTTGAGGAGGTGGAAGACCAAACACAGCAGGAGTCCCAGGGGGCTTGTTGTCACCTTTCGGGGACCCTTGGTGGCTGGGTGGAGGAAGAGACCTTCAATGACATCAGTGAGGACAAGGAACGGGACATGGCTAGCTTGGTATCAAACCTTGTGCAAATGGAGAGTTTGCGTTGTGCAAATTGACTGTTTGCTGTTGTTTGAGGTGCATTAAACAGGGAGATTGGTATGTTACTGTAAAGCGGGTGTAACCTTTACACTACTTGATCGATACAACATCATACCTCATGTTTTAAAGCATGTTTTCCAAACAATTTAGGAATGTTAGGTGATTTATGCCCTTTATGGCTTAAAACCAGACTCTGCATCAACTATGTAATTTTCCGTGGGAGTTTTGCCATGGATTTTCTGCACCTTAACCTAAACACAATAAAAGTATATATTTTTGTTTTCTATTTTCCCCATAATACTCCTTTTCTTTGAACTCCCTCCTTTTATTCAATCTCTCACAGTTACACTTAAACTGGAAATGTTTGCAAGCTCCCAAGGTTGCTCCTTCCCTTGTTAAAATAAACCCTGCCTACTCACCTGCAAAATGATTACAGCCCACAGGACAGAAAACACTGCACTGACTCACAGATCAGATTCATACAGAACACCACACAAGTGCACGCATATACCTTACAGAGACAAAAACACTCTCACCTGGACACTGATTACAGCTCACAGGACAGAGAACACTGCACTGACTCACAGACCAGATTCAAAAATGTTTTCCCAATATTTATTTTCTGCCTGGCTCCCTCACTTTCTTTCCTCCAACATTCCTTCACAGGTACACAGAAACTGCTGACACTCATCTCCTCCCTTGGCCTCTCACAACTTACAGATTCTTCAACTCACCATGCTGGACACTATCTTGACCTTATTTTCACCAATATCAGCCCCAATCCAACCCAGTCATGCACCCACTCCCTCTATCTGACCATCACCTCATCACCTTCAACCTCACCACATCTTCATTTCATCAATCTTCTTTAACCCCAGCCACCATAACCCACAGAAACCTGCTAGAACTTGACCCTACACAGCTCTCCACTGTGCACCAACCTCTTCTCAGCCCCATCACCAACCTCAACCGCCATGACACTGCCACCTCACACTACAACTCTACTCTCTCTCTTACCCTTGACACACTTGCCCCCATAACCACATAAAGATGCCCTTGCTCTCTTCCTCAACCATGGCACACTACACACACTTTACATTCAGAAGTGCTCCCGCCCTGCTGAATGGCTATGGAGGAAATCTTGCTTCACAGCAGATTTCCTCCACTACAAGTGTATGCTATGTTCCTACTCCTCCACCCTCAACCTTGCCAAGCAGCACTACATGACATCACTAATATCACCTCTGTCCTCCGACCCCAAACATCTGTTTGCCATTTTTAATACTCTCCTACGCCCACCACCTCCTCCCATCCCCTCCTTTCTCATGGCTGAAGAATTTGCCATTCATTTTATGCTTAACATTCAAACCATCCACAATGAAATCTCCTCTCATCATGGCTCACACACTCCACCCTCTCAACTAAGCAACATTACCCAGTATTTTCTCCTCCCCATTCCCACAACAACTATGAACTACTTTACCCCAATGATAGAGGATGAAGTCTCCATCCTAATATCCTCTTCTCACCTCACTACCAGTCCTCTGGATCCTATTCCATCTCAGCTCCTTCCTCCCATCTCTACCACAGTAATCCCATCTCTCACAAACATCTTCAACCTTTCCCTAAACACTGGCATGTTTCCATATTCTCTAAAACATGCCCTAATTACACCCACTCTAATGTTGCATCTAACTATTACCCTATGTCGCTACTTTCCCTGGCTTCCAAACTGCTGGAGCGGCTCATCTATAACTGCATTACCAGCTTTATCTCCTCTAACTCTTTTCTGGACACCTTCCAATCTGGCTTTTGGCCAGAACATTCCACTGAGACAGCTCTCATAAAAGTCACCATTGACCAGCTCACAGCCAAGTCAATAGGCCACTTTTCCATTTTGCGTCTTTTTGATCTTTCTGTCACCTTTGACACAGTTGACCACCTGCTTCTACTTCATATTCTCTCCCCCCTCAACATTCAAGACACTGATCTCTCGTGGTTCTCCTCATACCTACAAGAATGATCACTTAGCGTCTCCTTCTCCGGCTCCTTTTCTCCTCACCCCTTGTCTGTTGGTGTACCCCATAGATCAATCCCAAATCCTACGGGTGCTGGAGAGGACCCCCAAGGGAGTTAAAGACATATGTGTAGCACTGTAAAAGCAAATAAGAAAAATCACTACTGCACAGTAAATAACGGGAAATCGATGAATGAAAGAGATGAAAGACATTAGAATTAATTGCACACCAGTCTCAAACTCACATTTTATTTTATGTTTCATATCGAGGTTATATAGATCTTGGGAATCAATGAATTAATACATATCAGGCCACCCACATGGACTAGAACAGTATCGGCATTATGTTTCATTATTATGTGTTTTGTGAGTCCGATCGCATATCGGACCTCCAAACTCTAATTGTTTGACATGTAACCTCCCTGTTTTACTGCCGCAATGATGATAGTCTCATTTTCTATTGGCTGTTTCTAAATGGGTAGTTATAGTCTTGCTTAATTGATCATGTTCCCGCACTGAACTGCTACATATGCAACCATGGTTTTTGGTATTCGACCCATAACTTGTGGGCTTGCTCAATTGAATAGCACCAGAATTGGAAATGAATGGGAGCCCGCAGCACCCCCGAAGACATACGGCCTGTATCCCACGAGATGTGGTCTTGCAATTGAATTGGGCTCTATGTAGAAAATAGGATTTTTCTGTAAGTTACACTTAGGAATTGGTAAGAAATATATGTGAAAAATAAATATTCCTATTTAGAAAACTTATCTCTTCTCATCATCTTTATTAACTTAAAATTAAAGGAAAAAATGACACATAGCATTAAATTATATTTGCTAATAAAAAAAGAAATATGGTTGAGGTACTTGATATCCACATGGCTAAATTAAATTGCTCTGGCGCTACACCCATGGGCTGAACTACTGCTTCCCTGCTGATCCCACCAATATATTTCACGTATAATTAGTTACTTTCTAACGATTATGTTTCAGATATGTTTAATGATTTACAACATCGGAACACAAAAATCAAGGTTCATGAAAATAATCGTCGTGCTACTTAGGACTTGTCAACTCTGACATAAAAACTTACCTCATTTTTCCAAAGGTAATTGTAAACTTTTTCTTATATATTTTCTGGATCAGAATTATATTTATGTTATATTTGATGTTTTGCAAATTATCACTTTGAACATCTTATGGTGATTTGTATACCTTTCTCTGCTTATTGTTCTTTATATACATGTCCATGCTTTTTTATTTACTTATTGAAAAAAAGTTGTGGCAGGAATAGATTGGTTATACCAAAAGCAGTTTTTTCGGGACATAGCAATACTCTCTGTAAGGTCAAAGGGAACTATGGTATTTTCCTAAATTTCAAAAACAATTAAGAAACCCATGTCTGGCCCCTCGCAGGATGTGATTAGCTGCTGGTGCTGGACTGGGAGTCCAGACCGGAGGCTCAGAGCTCTGATGTTGGTGGAGAACAAACCAGCCGCTACACAGGCTTGGGGCAGAAACGCCTGAACTTGCTCTTGTGAGCACACAACATCACCGCACACTAAAGAGACAAGAAGCCAAGGCGTTTATCGATCATCGCAAGTATACCGGAAATTTGGAGAGTAAGCGAACATTCCCAGCGAGATTTGCCTATAACTACGATTGAGGAGGCCCGTTTCCAGCACGGACCATCCAGGTGCGCCATTGGGGAAACGCCTTACCAAGCCTGCCCAGCAAGCTCACACAACAGAAGGTGAAGGTAAATGATTGGGTTATTAAACCCTATAACAATTTCTTGAATCCTTCTGTCGATAACATAGGCGAGGTAAGCTCCTGCCTTATTTGTCATGCCTGCTCACCCAAATATAATGTACATATAGTACAGAAGAACAGAGACTGTTGCTTGAACTGTCTGCAGCATCCGTTTTGGGTAAGAGCTGACATTTTGCTGAACTTTACAAATTGATATAAAACTGATACAGCAGTTAAGATAACAACCCCCTGACACCTGTTTTGCCTATAATAATATTTGGGAAAATTATATAAGCTAATTTTTAAGTTGAGCAAAAAACATCTCCTTAGTTTTCTTTAAATAGTATGTTACTATAGATAACACATTAAGACTTATATGGGGAATTAATCTGCAATTAATCTTAAGTTGTCCTGAGGCATAACTCGTGAAAATTATCCTTTGATATCTGAAGATTTTATAGAGACTGCATATAACCAAAACTTAAACTGCCCCTAAATGTATGCAGGAAATGAGACAAAACCTGCATTGCAAGAAGATGTCAGCTCATATAGTTTGCAAAACCTTATAAATACTTTAATAAAGATATTTCTCTTAAGCAATAATGGCAGCAAAGCATTAAAGGCAAGGGAAACCTTTTTTTCTTTAAACCGCCCATATAAATAAACTATTGGAGTAATGCAGAACTCTTCCAATTATCTCATGAAAAGCCCATAAGTGGAAGTTTCTAAACCCTTACTTTAAGAAGCACAATTATCCTTGAAAGTCAACAAACTTAGATATTAATTTAGATCATGATGTCGACCAGGTCTTCTGTTTAATGCTACGGAGCTTAAATCCTCTCCATCTGAACCTCAAATCTGAGAACATATGAAAATAAAGATTGTGCTTAAATATTATTTTTGACTCTTGAAAAGAAGAGCATTTTAAAGGGCTTTGAAATAATAAAGTTGTTTTATCTCCTCAACTTCTGAAAAAAATAACAGAAATTAACATTATTTAGGTGAGTATCTCAAACTACATCTTAAGGAGCAGCAAAGATCCACTCCATTCATAAAGACAATGTTTACTTACTGAACTCTATAGAGTTTAAAATTCCCTCTCTATGTCTTTGGATAATAAAGAATACTCAGGAAAATTTAAGATTAAATTAGAGAGGATGGAATAGGATGTCGGGTATGTGTCTCCAACGTAGGCGTAGCGCAGGGTAGGTGTGTCGGTAAGATGATCCGTGTATTTGTAGTAGGTTCTTCTGGGTGGTCCTACTGGATGTTCTTTCTTACCCCTGTCTGGAGGTGGTCCAGACTGGGATGTCAGGTATGGTGATTCTCTGTTTCAGCGTTAGGCAATGCTTTGGCTTCTATTGGTGTGAACTGGGATCTGCAGCTTTTCTTGGGGCTCTGTTCACGTCAGTGTCCGAGTAAAAGAGAAACGCAAAGGTGGGGTGGAAAAAGTGCACAATCCCTTCAGTAGTCCCAATGTTATGGGATAATGTTTGGTCTGAAGCTCTCAATGTTGGTCTCTATAATGTAGAATTGTTATTTATATATACACTGTACTGATGGCGGACAGATAGATAGATGCTATGTATCTATTAATTGTTCTCACAGTGCAAAAATCCCGGTGGCAATGAGGTAGACTAGTACTGTGGATATAGCCACCTGTTGATGTTGCAGTTTTGCTGTAATGATAGTGTCTAAACAGCCATGGATCCTTCAAGCGCACCCCAAATCAATGAGATGGAAACCAGGGTTGATAAACAGGTTTTATTCGTAGAATGCCGCAGATAAAATATACACAGTAGTTCGTCTTTGGTATATGTCATACACAACGGATAAAAGAAAGAAAAAATAAAAAGTAAAAACAAACTCTAAAAGATTTAAAACCTATAAAAACTTTGGTAGGTTGGTGCACAAAAATTATGTCTTCACTTCCTTTGAAGGGTGTTGGAGATGATATTTATGTGTACATTTTTACTTTTGTATATTTTATGTCATTTTTTAAGTTGATTATAACGGTTATGTATTTTACCATTTTCTGTTGAACAGTTTAAAACAGCAGCAGAGGAAAAAAAAGGGGGAAAAAAAGGAGGAAATAAAGGAAACACAAAGGAAAAAAGGAAAACAAAAGGGAAGAAGTATTAATTCCTCTGTCTCTAGTAGAGAGGAAAGGAGGGAAGGAAGGAAAATAAGAGAAAAGGAAAGAGAAAAAAAAGAGGGGGGAAAGGGGAAAAAAGAGATCAGCTTAAATAAAATTCATTTATATTCTTGTTGAATAGTTTACTGAATATTGAATATGAGTAGTCCTAACACAAAGGGAGGAACAGAGATAAAAAAACAACTGCAAAAACAGTACCCAACTTTATTTTCTCCAAAAGGTAAAGATAAAATGAAAGAGGCCAAAACATCACAAACTTATAATATACCTACAACAGATTTTTTGGACACACCACTTGAGACAAGCACGGAGGGGCACAGTGAGATTGTGAAATCTATGTTGGAAGAGGAGGATGAGACGTTAACTTTCTTTATTCTGAAAAAAACACTCATAGAATTTAAAACCTCATTAAAGATGAATTATATTCATCAGTCTCTAAAAATACCTCAGATATGAATAGCTTGTCTAAAAGAACTGGTTAACTAGAAGATAGAGCTGAGAAATTGTGGGCAGACAACCAAAGCCCTGGTAAAATGTCTAAATCTCTTGGAGGAAGAGGTTAGGGTGCTTAAAAAAACAAGATACCCTAGAAGATTACGCCAGGAGAAACAATCTCAGAATACGTGTCATTTCTGAGGCGGTTTCTCCAGGGGAATTAAATACTTATGTAACAAGATTTTTTGGAACATCTGGTGAAACCCAGCACTCCTAATTATAGTATGTTGGATAGAACACACAGTGTTCAACTAAGATAGAAACTTATTAAAGACATCCCTACAGATGTCATAACCAGAATACACTTCTTTACATATAAGGAAGCTATTCTTAAAGTTGCAAGTGAAAAAAAGAGCTTTGATATGAACACCTTTCAATCTTTGCAGATTTACTGTATCTACCACAACACTAAATAAGAGAAGAGTTTAGAAATGTGACTATAGCAGTAAGAAGAGAAAATAACCCCTTAAGATGGGGTCTTCCTGTAAAGCTGATTGTGACTAAAAATAATGAAAAAAATAACCTTAAATTCCCCAGAAGAAGGAGAAAAATAATGTAAAGAATGGGAAATCGCATTTGAGGGTAATCCAAGGTCCACAGTATAAATGGCCAAGCTACAACTCAGTAAATGGGTTAAGGTATAATATACCATTCACTAACTATATACATATATTAATAATTTTTTAAGCTAATTTGCCAATACACTTAATTGATAATCGATTTTATAAGACTTAAAAGACTGCATACTTACCTAAGTATTTATTTGTCACATTATGTGCACATAAAGCTAGCACAATCCACTATCCATAGTTCTAATTAATAAATCAAGACTATTAATATATAGACATCCTCCCCTCCCTTCTATTTTTTTTTTCTCTCTCTCGGGGGATGGATAGGAGAAGGAGCAAGTTGATAGAGATAGATAGATGGAAATAAGATTATATCAATAGTAAGCCCCAGAAATATTTACTGTGCCACCTGTTACCCTAGATAGGGTCCTTCCCTCACCCTGCTTTGGGATTCATCAATTTCTTACAGTATCTATGGAATATCTACTATATAGAGAGAATGTTGTTTGGGATATAATTGTAACATACAGTATGTGATTAAATGTTGTTGTTTTTTTATGAAAGACACTGGAGGCTTAGATGGATAGTGAAACACAATGAGAAAGGGATTATAAAATACATTCAAATTTGAGGATTGACATAGAAATTAAAATCTTTTCCCATAATGTAAAAGGATTAAACACCCCTTTCAAAAGAAGAATAGCACTGTAGTTTAAAAAAAAAAAAAAAGAGCTGACATTGTCTGTATACAAGAATCACATTGGAAGAAAGATAAAAAGCCAAAGTTGCCTAACAAGATCTAAAATATTAAAATATCTGCACCTTTTAAAACAAAAGCCAGAGGAGGCATTAGTTTCTTTAATAAAAATGTCACATATAAGGAAGAACTAATATAAATAGATTCTCAAGGACGCTATAATATATGGATTGGCATTTTAAATAGCATACCCTATACAATAGTAAATACTTATGCCCCTAACCAAAAACAAAATATATTTCTCAATAAACTTTTAAAAAAGATATATAAAGTAAAGAAGGGCCATCTTGTCATATGCAGAGATCTCAACATGTGTTTAGATCCCACATTAGACAGGAAATCCTTAAAGAAATTGGTCTCAGATAAAGATCTTAAAGGAAAGCTAAGAATTTCAATAGAAGCTTTGTAAAATATAACCTTTTTGATAGCTGGAGAACTCTATAGATTACAAAAAAATTATACCTTCTTTTCAGAGCGACATCAAACATACTAGGATAGATTATTTTTTAATGGACCTACATTTACTCAATCTAGTACAAAATATATAAATAGATCTATCTAGTTGGTCAGACCATGACTGCATAAAATTATATATCAGAAAATCCTCTAAAGTAAAGAGAACAAATAAATGCAAAATTGATGCAACCCTTTTTAAATCTATAGAAGACAGATGAAAACTAAAAAAAAGAAATTGATAGTTTCTTTGAAATAAATGAAATAGATGTAACTCACATAAAGTGGTGATTAGAGGCATATTGATATCCTGGGTGTCAGCAAGAACAAACAGCCTTATTAAATTGCAATTCGGTAAATTCTAAAGGGCTCTATATAAGCACAGAGCATATTTTTTTTACAGAAGTTTTTAGTCAATGGACTTCTATCAAAAAGCAAGGTCTTCACTAACTAAAAACCTTTGTAAAAAAAATATTCTATGTGCTTATATAGAGCCCTTTAGAATTTACTGAATTGCAATTTAATAAGGGTGAAAATCTAGGGGCGCTTCTTTAAGAGATTTATATATCCGACTAAGTAACTTAGATAACGCAAATAATAATTCCCCATCAAAAGATCTAATACAAGAAATCGCAGGGCTACAAGCAAATGTCAAGAGGATTTTACAAACCCAATTGGATAATAATATATGAAAATTACAACAGAAACAATACCACTTTGGGAATAAAGTAGGCAAATGGACGGCCAATTACTTTTAATTTAAAAATACTAATAATATAAGTGAAAAAATTAAATATCAAAAAGGTAAAATAGTATTTAATCCAATAAATAGAAGAATACTTTGCAGAATACTACAAAACATTATATAATTTAGATGATAATCCTGAATTTAAGAAACCGACTAGCGAACAGATTAAAAAAGTTTCTATCTAATATTAATTTACCTAGAATATCTGAGGAATAATTAATGACATTAGAGGATATAGGATATAGTAGAAAAAGAAATATAAGCCTGCATTTCAAAACTTAAGCCTAATAAAGCGCCCGGCCATTATAGCTTTGTGAATATCTATTAGAAAACATTTATGCCATCTCTGATGAAACATTTAAAAAATATGTTTAACAAAATCAAAAATTCAGAAGTTGCCCCTTTGGAAACCCTTGAAGCAGCAATTGCTTCCATTCCAAAAACAGGGAAAGACCATACTGAATATAGAAACTATAGACCCATAACACTGCTCAATACAAATGTGAAAATGTATGCAAGTATTCTTGCTGGAAAGGCAAGGAGCAGATAACAGCAGAAAACTTATCGACTTATTCACATTACTAGAGCAAGAAGGTATGGCAGCATTGGCCTTAACCTTAGATGCCAAAAAGGCATTCGATATGGTAAATTGGGAGTTCCTGGAATTAGTGCTAGAGGAAGTTTGGCTTAGGCAAGTTTGGCTCTTATGCTGTCAAAGCGTTATACTCTAATGTTACATCCTATACAACTGGAGTAGGCTTTTGATCTGATAATTTTATAATTTAAAATGGAACACGCCACGGTTGTTCCCTGTTACCTCTCGTTTTTGTTTTGATAATTGAACCCGTAGCTGAACTAATTCGAAATTAAAAAGATATTGCAGGGATTCAAATTGGGTCTTTACAACACAAAATCACTTTATCCGCCGATGACATGGTTATCATTTTAACCAATCCTTTGAAATCCTTGAAAACTTTATTACACATTATTGAACTATACAGTAAGATGTCTTACTATAAACTTAACTCCACTAAAACTGATATCTTGATGTTGAATATAGACAATGAACTTACTGCTAAACATATTCCTTCAAATGGAATAAAAATGGTTTAACACATCTGGGAATAGACTTCACTTCAAATATAAGATCATTAGTCCTTACCAATTTCAATAAATTATACAAACATATAAGTAAGATATTACTACAATGAGATAGCTTAAATCTTTCCTGGATGGGAAGAATAGTAGACATTAAAATGGCTATTCTGCCAAAAATTACATATCTGATAAGGAATATTCCCTTAAAAATAGCAAAATCTTTGTTAGATAAACATTAAAATCTCAATGTATTTATAAGAAGAAAAACAATTGTATCAAGAAAGATATTTCGTTCAGAACAATTGCCAAAGGAGGTTTAGCCTCTCCGAGCCTATTAGAATATGATGACGTAATAAATCTTTTACATATATTGAGATTGTGTGATTTTGAACAAAGCCTACCATTCTATCAGAGAGATTTTTGACACATGACTTTGTGCTAAATCATCTAATTTGGTATAAGGATAAACAAAAAAAACAAATTAAGGAAGTTGCCTTTGGTCCCTCAGAATTTACTGAGAACATGGTACCATTGTAATTGGAAATATAAGCTCATACCTTTCCCATCTCCTAATCCCCCGATTAAGACATTATATGATAAAGGTATTCCTAAAAGAATGGGAGAATGGGAGGGAAGCTAACTGTGGCTGAAGTGTATCATGATACTTATTTTAAAACCTTTGAAGAAGTAAGGAAGGCAAATGATGTATCTAGAGAAGGGTGGTTAGTATTCAATTCCCTGAAACAGGTGATTTCGAAATCAGACTTTATGATCAGGAATATTTGAGAATTGACACTTTTTGAAAAAATGCTCAAAAGGGGCAAAATAAATAAGATTTCTAACCTCTATAAGTTAATTAGATCAATCACTGATGATAATTAAATACATGCTATAAAATAAGAGTTGGAGTTAAATAAGACATTAACAAAACGACGAAAATAACTAATAAATGTGTCTCATTTAGAGAAACACATTTCAAGATAATACAAATATGGTATTTAGTACCACCATATCTATACAAATTTGATTTAAATCTCCAATCTAAAAATTGCTGGAGAGATTGTGTAGATTCACATACACAGATACACATGTGGTGGGCATACAACAAGATCAAAACATTTTGGGAAAAATGTATGTCTTATATCTCCACAATTATTGGGCGAGAAGTAGAACTATCTCCAGAATTAGTTATTTTTCACACCAATCCTCAAAAATTAAAAACTAAGGAATTAGATATAACCATACGTAAACGTCTCACTGCAAAATGGTTAGTCGCAAAAAACTGGAAGAAGAGCATCATATGGGAAAGACTTTAGTTACATGGCAATTGAACTGTGTGAATAGGATCTGAGCGCTATTCGGTAATTTTGTGCACTCAGATCCCAGCTATCTGGGGATATGTGAAATGTGAGTCAATGTGAATTGCAGTAATGCTGATAGGTTGTCAAACTAGAGAATTGACCAACAAATACTTTTGTCCGGACATCCCCAGGCCGATCCGTTGGGATCAGACCGTGTATGCCGGCTTATGGTCACGGGGGAGGTGTGTTACGGAACCCATCACTGTTTTACCCTGTTTATGGTTATTTAATTCTTGGTTAAAATATGATCCTAGTAATATATTGTATGTATGTTGGTTTATGCTCTGCAGAATATTGGCCCCAGGCTGGTGCAGACCTTGGCAGGAGAGATAATCCTGTTACAGATAAGGACGTTTATTCATTCTCAAACATAAGAACAGAGACGGCTGATTTAATCATTGTCTGATTGTATCAAGGAGCCTCAGGGAGGGTTGACAACACCTATTGTTCTCTTTATGTGTATTGTGTGGCCAACTATGGGGGATGTGGATTGCCTGTGGGAAGGGATGTGTATAAATATTTCTGCACATAACAAAATAAAGTCAGTATTCATTTGTCTCCCAAATTGTGTGTCGTCCAATATGGGAGGTCGGGGATGGTGAGACTGTAGTACTTCTTGGGTATTTTACTGTATACCAGCGGAGATATTGGATTCGTGTTCCAGCTCCGTTACAATTAGAAATCAAGAATCTGTTTTCTCTTTCACATAGATTAATAAAATATTCTATCATAGTTAAGGATCTATTATCCATCACACTGTAATCCGATTATTTTAATATGCTGGTTAATATATTATATTTAAGCCAATCAATAAGTGGTATATTACATTCTTTGTATATATTATTCAAATTCTTAACCTTACCTCTATAGAAAAGATCTCACAAATATTGAATTCTTTCTCCCCCATAATTCCATTATCTTTTTGGCTAAACTTGTCATATATAAATTCAATAGGAGTTATAGGAGAAGGGAATAATATCAGACCCTATTTTTTATTAAGTTTATTCCAGATTTTGATTCCAAATTTAATAATTTTGAGAGGATTTGCAAGAACCTTGTATTTTGTCTTTATGCCATATTAGCTATTCCATGTTCAATTCGGTCATAGTAGATAGCCAGCTAGCCAATGTACTACATTTAATCCTCATGTCCCTAAATGTTTTCCCTATCCGTACATTTATTTTGGCCTTCTTAGTTTGGCGGGCTTGCACTCTGATCTGCGGACTAACGCCCGTGATTTTCATGACAAAGATTTTGGAATGGGTTGAAAGTTTCTTCTCCAGTGGACCGTAATTTACCTGATCTCTTTGCTATGACCAGCCAATTTTGGGTGACCCTACATGGTATAGCTCACAGCTTCATTGAGGTACACAAGCTTTTAAAAATAAAGGAAAATGTTGTCTTATGTTAAGAAACAAGGTGATAAAAGAGGACAACACAAGTAAAGGCCATCATCACACTTATTGAGAATTGTATCACTTACACAAGATTAATAAAGCTGACTATTGTAGGTTCTCTTTCACATGTGGCTAATATAGTGATAATATAACAAATATTGGAGCAGACGGACGCTCTTCTTGTTCCTTTACCTGAACTCCCCAATCATGTGACAAAGCTGAGCTGCAACCCCCGAGACAGCGGTGACCGCATCTCACAGAGGAACACAATAACCAGGGTTACCAATACAAAGGGATAAAGTAATAGCCAACATACAATAGGATTCAGGGTAACCTCTGCAAAAATATTGTGCATTGGTAGATGTAGTCTTCATAGTTTAGAATAGAAATTAATTATGTTATCTATGTATTTAGATGGAAAGGGTGTGTAATAATAGTGTGGTGAACCTCAATGTAACTCATTATGCAATGTAATTATAAAGACTGAACTTAGAGCACATGGCACAAATGAAAATAAAAACCCAAAGTAAATGTCCTTTATTCAGTGAGAAAATACTATTTGATGGGGTCTGGCAGGGCAACATCAATCCTCATGATGTCATGATACAGGGTGGGGCTAATATGGCCGATTCTCAGGAAGATGACTAAGGTAGGGCTATGGGGGGTTTGAAGAGTCTGTGGTCATATTGTCCCTCTAGGTGATTGACTCTAAATTGTTTGATAATGCCATTGATGCCCATAATGCATACAAAGAAGATGGAAGAACAGAGTAACTTCTAGGATTGATGTTAATCAACTGAACAAAGATAATTACTAATTATTGTATAGATATTCTACAGAGAAAGATGAAAAATACAGAAGAAACTTGTAACTGTGAACTCAATTCAGTGTATTCCTTAAGGAACGGTAGGAAACACAATACATTCAGCTAGTAGGATTATTAAAGAGAGAGGGCAATAAAAAAATCTCCTCATCCTAATGTCCTTATTGAGAACTGGGATCTTCAACTCTACATTTAATGTCAATCTGTATATATTCTGACTTTGTTTTACATCATAGGATATATAATTAATTGGTTATTTATATACTGAGCTGTGATAGAATATATGTATGTGACTATGCAGTATTGACATAACCCTGGAGGTTCACTTCTTGTTTAGATGTATGTGTATGTATGTATGTATGTGTGCTGTGGTATCCACAAAAAAATCTACTACACAAGCCGGGAATGGGCCGCACACTGAAGAGAGGCAATAACGTTAGCTGTATGTGGGTAGGTTTCCTGGCTTGTGTATAATTCATCCTGATCTTTGCTCAAAGTTGTGTAATACAGCAGGCATATTCTTAAAGAAAGTCATGTTTGAAATGGTAATGGATTACAAGAGTAAAGCTTTTGTGGGGCCAGGTTCCCAGAATGCAGTGTAATAACTGTATTTCTCAGCAGGAAACATGTTTTTTTAACTTATTTTAGATGTTTAGATATGGACACAAATGTACTATTTATTTACTATGTACACACATATATAAACATACATACAGATAGAAAGACATGCTGTACATATAGTGCCTACAACTTAATAATCCATCCACGTATTTTTCTACCTGCTGCAAATTAGCTTAATGTCGATCCCTCACCTTGCAAAGGTGTTTTTCTGTTTACATAATTCATGACTTAATATATGACATTAGGTGACATCATTCATGACATATCAGTAATGACATCACTCATTAAAATACATTTAATATGAAAAATGACATTGTCCATAATATCATGGCTGATGTCATTAATTATGTGATGTCATGAATGATGTCACCTAATGTTATAGATCATGTCATGATTGATGTAATCAGAACTTTGCAGGGAGAGAGGGGGATGTTTAGGTTAAGTGCAACCTTAATGTGACAGCACAGGATTCATTGTATGTCTTCTAAAAGCTTTCCCAATACTGATGTGAGGCTCGTTGTTCTATAATTCCCTCCATTCTTAAATATAGGTATCACCTCTGTATTTCTCCAGTTATCTGGTAGAGACCCTGTGTTGAGTGAGTCTTGAGAAATTAGATATAATGGTTTGGCTATTACAGAACCCAGTTCCCTCAGTACCCTTGGATGTATTCCATCAGGACCTGGGGCTTTATAAACATTTATATTTTTTTTGGATCTTTTGGATTTTTTCCTGCATTAACCAGTTATTAGGTGATGATAGTGTAGTCCCATTATGTTGCAGTGTCCCAACCACTGGTACCTCCCTTGTGTAAAACTAAGAAAAGAACCTATTTAGCTCATCTGCATTTTCCTGGTCACTAATTATCAGACTGTGTCACATTGTAATGCTCCTATAGCTTCCTTCCTTGCCTTCTTCCCATTAATATATTTTAAAAAATATTTTAGTGTTAGTTTTACTCTTTTTTGCAATACATTTTTCATTTTCTATTTTAGTCAGTCTAATAGCCCGTTTTCTGCCTTGGTGATTTCTTTGTATTCACATAAAGCTGCCTCTGTTCCCTCTTTCTTGCATAATTTTAATCCCTGTTTATTTACTCTGTATCTTGATGGGATGAGATTTACTACTTTTACTTTTATTTCCACATGGTATATGGTTATAAGTATGTTTTTTTAGTAAGGCTTTGAATGTTGTCCATTTATGTTCAGTATTTTTCCCTGTCAGTTCTTTGTCCCAGTCTATACTTTGCATTGTTAAAATCTGCCATTTTTAAAAATAAAGATTTTGGTTTGTCCCGTACAGTTTTGTTTTTTTATTTCAATCTCAAATGAGACTGTGTTGTGATCACTGTTTCCCAAAGGTTGCCCTATTTTAACATTTGATATTATATCAATATTATTTGTGATGACTAAATCTAAGATAGCTTTATGTCTAGTAGGTGCTTGCATAACATGGGCCAGATAATGATCCCTGAGTGTACTCAAGAACCTGCTCCCCTTAGCTGAACTGCTGGTCTCATTTATCCAGTTTATTTCAGGGTAATTAAAATCACCCATTATTAGAAATTGCCCATGATTAGCTGCATTTCCAATCTGTAACAATACTTGTATTTCCTCACTTTCAGCTATATTTGGGGGTTTATAGCATACTCCTACTAATTTTCTTTTAGAATTTCCTCCTCCGCTATTTAACTCTACCCACAAACATTCAACAAAATCTCTAGTTCTAGCATAAATATCTTCTCTGTATATTCTGTATATTCAGGCTTAACATACAGACAAATCCTTCCTCCTCTTTTACCATTGGCCCTATATTTCCGAAATAGGTTGTAACCATCCAGATTAACAATCCAGTCATGAGAGTCATTCCACCATGTTTCAGTAATGCATAATAAATCCAATTTTTCAGTGCTAATAATTCTAACTCTCCTATTTTACCTGGTATTTTTCTGGCATTAGCAAGTATACACCTTATGTTATGAGTCTGTAGTTCTGAAGTGCCTGCCTCTATAATTGAGTTACTTTACAATATCTTTATATTGACTATACTATTTAGACAGTCTTTTTTTTACACCTAACATGCATGGTTTTAATGTTCAGGGCTAAACATTGGTATTACTTCTTATAACCAATAAAAAAACAAAATAATATACATAAAAAAAAAAAACTAAAAAAAGAATGAAAATAAATAAAATTTAAAAATAGTGACCCATACATATGTCAAGTAGAGTAATTGAATATATTTGCTTACAGAAACCAAAGCCATACATGATAACTAGTTTTCTAATAAAATAAATATCTTACCTATATCTCCAGTGTAGATACTCAAGTCTTTGGCTTATATGTACGCTGGAATCCAACAAACGCTTTAACAGGTTCAGAACAATATCAGTCCTATTTATACTATTTTACAGTGTTTTTTTTTTTAATTCCCAATAGAATGTTGCCATGGAAATATTAGTTACTTGAGTAATCCGTCAAGCAATAATTAATTTTTAATTACTAAATACATTTTGTAATAAGATGCTATGCTTTCCCTAAAAAACTATTTAAATTATAAAAGACATTAGCAACAGAAAGATCAACAATCTTTTGTGGTTGCAAAAAGTAAAAAGCAAATGGCATTCATGATTTCAGTAAATACTCTTAAACATAATTATGAAATGTAATGATATAATTAGAGGTGAAATTTAATATATTAATATAACACTGAGAATCCACACTTTTTAAGTTAATAGTAAATGTTTACAGTCAACATGTAAACAAGAAACATATTTTTCATTAAATTTTTTTTACATAGTTACAAAGTAATTGATGTTGAAAAAAGATTGTTGGTCCATCATGTTATCTTGAAAGGTTGAACTTGGTGGACTAAAGGTCTTTTTCCAACCTTAAATACTATGGGCCTCATTCTATTATCGTCCGTAAAACGGCCGCAAAGCCGCGATTCCTTGTGGCCTTCTCACAGCCCCGTGTAGAGCTACCTTTACCTTGCAATTCAAATAGACGGCGCCACAAGGATATACCCCTTGCGGCCGGCCGCATATCATGCAACCGGTCGCAAGGTCTGAAAACTTTAAATGCAAAAATAAATTCAAGATGGCACTGTAAAGCTCTGTAAATGCTAGGGATCATAATGGGGGACATGAGGATTAATATCAACCCCCTCTCAAGCTTGCATATCAGCCCAAATCCAATATTTCGTTAACGGTTTATTTTCCGTCCCGCAGCCTGGGCAGGTCTGAGGTGCTCCAAGCCCTCGGGACTTTGTCCACGGATATTTGACATGGATTAAAATAAAAATTATTTACGGATTTGAGTGTAGGGGAATGTTGTGCTATGAATGTTAACACCTCCAATCACTTTATCGTCTCCTCAGAGTGCAGGATGGCTTTATTATGTGCTTAATTGTGTACTTGCTGGACCTTTTTGCTGCAAGTAAGCTGCGGCTCGGTTTTAGCCTTGCAGAGAGGGTTCCCGGAGCAATTGAATAGCAACCGGGATTTTCTTGCAGCCGAAACTCTTGCGGCCATATAAGATCAAAGGCTTTCCTCCCGTGCGTGCGGCAGCAAGGGATAACAAGGCGCCGGCCGCAAGCCTGCCGGAGCCCCCGGCCGGAAGGGAATAGAATAGGCAAATAGCCTGCAGCCGGTCCTTGCGGCCCCGCATCTCCTACAGCCGATAATAGAATGAGGCCCTATGTAACTATGTAACTATGTTCAACCTTGTGTGAGCCACTGATTTTAAAAAGTTATTTTTTCCAGGAGGTAAATAGTTAACTTTTGGAACAATTTAATTCAGATCCACCTAATCACAGCCTTCAATAGACCCTAGAGCTGAGGAATTAGTGTGGCCATTTATGCCCTGCTGGACCAGCAATGAGAAACTAGGGGTGTAAGAGCCATTTGTTGTCTGAGCCCTATGGGCTTTTGTTTGATGCCTTTAAAAACTAGGAGGCTGACATATGGCCTTCATGCTTGCAGTCTCTATGTGAGGCCTCTAAGGGGGCTGGGCTTTTTCCGGGTTTCTCGAGTACTCAGTTGGTCTGAGTGGAAGCGAGACAAACACAAAGAGAAGACTTTTGTTTGGGTTGAGGTAAAGAGACACACAGGAGAAGTGTTTTGTTTGGCTTGAATAAGATAGACCCACTCACAGATAAATATTTATAGAGTTTATTTGGTTCTGAAGGAGAGACACACAAGATAAGTGTGCTGTTGATTGGAGATGGATAAAAAGACAAAGACAGAGAGACAGCAACTTAAAAGCGGAGGAGCTATCTGCTATCACTTTGAAATACTGGACTTCTGAAGAATACAGGCCAGTGGAAAAAAAAATACTGTTCAACTGTTTTGGTTTTGGTTTTGCTCCACCCAGGATTAGCTGGGTGCAAGCCTGGTTAGTAAAGGAACCGACTCTAAGTAAAAAGGTAGTGCTCCGATGGGAGCTAGGTTTAATATTTATTATTATTTATTTTGCTTTATATATTTTTGTAACATTGCTTATGGTAAAATCTGAAAATGTATTAAAGCCTCCTGTATTGGTGTTCCTCCATAAAAGTTCCAGAAACACAGGCACAAATATAGAAGTGGTAATTTATCACACCAGCAAACAAACATATTAGCTTTACTTCTAAATACACTAAAGTGGCACTTTCATTGTAAGAGGTAAATTACCCTTTCACACAGGGGATTTGTGTTGTATACATACTGTATGTTCAATAGTTAAATGAAATAAGTTAAAAAAAATTATACTTTTCAAGCTTATCAAACTTCAGCATGTTCTTGATTATGAGTGAGTTTGTGTAATATGTGTTGCAAATCTGAGGTCAATCTAGATTAATTGGAGTCCAAGTGCAGCCTGAGCCTGTCCAAGTAACTTGCAGTCAGGGGTATGAGAAACATGATTGTGAGAGTAAACTTGTGTAATGTTTGCTATAAATCAGAGGTCACACCACATTAGAAACCCTGCACTTCTTAAGCATGTCTTGTTATGGTACAGTTGGTGGAGTGCCAGATGTTTATAAGCCTGTCCTGATAATGTGAAGTTAAGAGGTGACCATTTATTAGACATACACATGGCATATATACACCAGCCTTAGTAATATGCCAGCCAGAGGACACCAAACACTGCACTTCCTGAGACTGATATTATGTAGTGAGTGAGACTTTGAGGTTGTGAGTAGGAGTCTAACACTGAGGTAGAAATAAATAAACTCAGCACTGCAAGGCTTTGAACAAGAGGGTCCAAGTGAAAATCTAAAGTCAAAGAACAGTCTATTAACATAAGTCTGAGGTCAAAATACATTAAACCAATGCTGTTTGTATCTGGGCAGTGAGGAGGTTCCTTTCCAAACCAGTCCTTATAATAAGACATTAAGAAATTGAAGAAATGCAATTGTGTAGTTGGCTAGTATAAACAGAGAGTATAGCTTCAGTTCCAACATCAGATGCTTCAGGACAAGACATGATTGGACTTGAGACTTGGTTAGTGAAGATATATGTAAAATTACATTTGGAAGAATGTTGACCAATGATAGAAGTTGGAGAAGCCTATGACGCTATAAATGGCCTTCAGATCTACAGGTAGATGACTGACACATTAGATGGGTCCTAAGAAACATCCTGTGGCATAAATATTGTATCCAAGGAAAAATATATCATGTTGATGAAATGAGCAATTGCCAATCTTAACAAAATATTTATGGTCTATTTCATGCTCTAAAACGCTTTATACAATAGTTGTAAGTTCATTTAAAGAGCAGTTAGAGAATATTAGAAGTTTTGAAGCTAAGCAGGGGCTTTGCATAATCCAAATGACACAATACTCTCAGTGCCCATTGTAAGTATTGAATTTTCAGTTAACGCTTTTTGTCCTGCAGCTTATCAGGCCCCTATATATATATTAGAAACTTTATTTGTGCACCCCTTTATTTGTCAGATTATCTATATATATTCAGATATTCATTAAAAAAAATCCAATATTCATCGTAAAAAATATATATTTATCATATTCAGTATTAGTCCATCCTTGAGGAATTGATTATTGACAAATATGAATGTTCCAGACCCTCCTGATTCTCCCCCCACCCTGGACCCTCTTGGAAACCTCAGACTACACCCCCTGATCCCCACGACTCCCCGGTCTGTCTCAACCGCTCCCATAATGCGGCCTCCTCCACCTGTCTGTCTTCTCTTGGGGCAGAGCATCCTGCACCAGGAGAGGAGGCAACAGTGCAGGAGCTGGTGAGACAGAGGGGGCCCAGGGGGCTGGGGGGAAATCAGGGTTTCAGAAGGGGCACGGTGGATTAGGAGTTGCCTTGCTTCGTGTTCCAGGAGGGGCCAGGGTATTTGGGCCCAGAAGGAAATTGCAGAAAAATGAATAAAGAAAAATAAATGTTAATAGTTCCAGGCAGTTCTTCTGTCATATATTTATTATGTTTCTCTGCTTTGTATTTATCTCAGAGGTATCGTCCATGCTCTCATGCACGTCTGTGATCCCGCACTCTTGTGCCTATCTGTGGTCTTGTGGCCAATCAGTCCATTTCTGACATCTATTCTGCTCCTTACTTTTGGTCTTCAGCTACTTAATCACGATCCTAGACACCACTTCCCAGGTAAACGCTCTAGAGGGCCCCTTCTTCCAAAGTTTATGGATTTCCACTTCACATTTTCAGTACTACCTCTAGTGTGACTAGTTCACAACAGCCCCATACAAAGTCATGTATTCCACATCACATGCCTAGTATACCATATCATACCCCTAACATTCAAAGTTATACCATACTCATACCCAGGTTCAAGTTTACCATGCTCTACCATGCTCTAAGTCGTATCATATAGTAACTTACTCCTGACACTTTGAGCCATTTCATGCAGTATTGTATCCCTAGCTTAAGTCTTATGCCATACTGTAATGTTCCCCTTCCATACAGCTGCATGCCACACTGTATCATTCCCCTTGAATACCAGGTCAGCTGCTCTCACCCATTTGTTAGCTGCACCTGTACCCTATAAAATCTCAATACAATTCCAGTATTAAATCCATACGCTCTATCATGTATAATTTCTGCTAATTCAGTACACTTATCATATTATTGTAATACTGCCATTCTATTACTATTTACACCTGATTTGCTCACAATCTATTCCCCAAATGATACCATACTATATCATAACCCGAGTACACCCAATCATATCCCTTACCCCATACCAAGTCATGTCATGCTCTATCATACACCAGCATTCAAAGCCCCTTGCATGCAGAGACATACCATAATGCACCCCTTGCATGCTGGTCCATGCCTTACCATAATGTGCCCCTTGCATGCCAGTCCATGCAATACCTTAACATACCCCTTGCATGTAGAGCCATACCATAATGCATTCCTTACATGCCGGTCCATGCCATACCATAATGTATCCCTTGTATGTCGGTCCACGCCATGCCATAACGTACCCTTTGCATGCCGATACACACTATGCCATAATGCAACCTTTTATACCACTCCATGCCATAAAGTACCCCTTGCATGCTGCTCCATGCCAAAAGGTACCCCTTGCATGCCATGCCAAGGCATAATGTACCCCTTGCTTACCGCTCATGCCATAATGTACCCCTTGCATGCTGCTCCATGCCATAATGTGCACCTTGCATGCCACTACACACTGTGCCATAACGTACCACTTGCATGCCACTACACGCTGTGCCATAACTTACCATTTACATGCAGAGTCACTCCATACCATTGCATACTCATTTCATGCCAAGCCATGCCTTACCATAATGTACCCCTTGCATGCCGAGCTTACTCTGTGCAATCCTAGTCATGTCATACCTTACAGTACCATTGCATACCAAGTCATTCATACCATTTTGTACTACTTGCATTCCACTTCTTTCTCCCTGTACTGTACAAAATTATTTAAAAAATGGAAAAACGTTATTGACACTTGCTCTCAATAATGTGCTGCTATTAAAATAAAAGAACTTGTGTAATGTATAATATCTCAGACTCCAATTATTTATATATTTGGGATTTTATTATATTTCATCAGGGGACAATACGCTAGCATATAACTAAATGTATTTCTCATTCAGTACTTTAACTTGTATTTGCTTTGGTGTACCATCCACTTTATACCACCCCATTAGAAGGAAATCAAGTGGGATAAATATAAAGATGTATAATCACTTATGAAATACTTGGATGTAAATTCTTATCCCAAAACTTAGCAATACAGAGGGTTAAACTATAATTACTCAAGTTCTTTTATTTTAATAGCAGCATATTTTTGAGAGCAAGTGTCAATAACGTTTTTCCATTTTTAAAATCATTGTAATGATATGGAATCACAAGGTTGTGGAGACCAGCAGCCAAGGTCAGCAATAATCCAGTTCAGCAATTTGTAGGTAAAACAGGAACAAGCTTTACTGAAGTGATCAGGAACCAACAATAATCTGGCAAGGTACATTTGACAGGAAGTGCCTTATATAGGCCAAGGACCAGACACCTGACCAGACACAGCTGAAGAGACTTAGGTACTGATACTATTGCTAGCAGAGTCAAGTTTATCAGATCTCAATGAAATTCACAAAAGGCAGGCTGGCGCAGTGGTAGGAAAGAGGTATAGCAGCCTGGGGACCAGGGTTCAAAACCCAGCAGAGTCAATTCCTCACATTACCCCCGCCTCTATAGGTGCAGCCTCTCGATGCCCTATTAACTGGTTAAGCAGGGTACTGCACATGAAAAGACTGAAGGAGATCAGGAGCGTGAATATTGTCCACTGGTTCCCACGAACACTCCTCCTCACCATAGCCTTTCCAGCGAACCGGATACTGAAGCTTGTTATGGAAGATCCTGGAGTCAAGAATTTTGTCCACTTCGTACTCATCCTCACCATCCACGAGGACTGGAGGTGGGGCAGGCAGGGCTCGGCCAGGGAAAGTGTTTTCATGAAAAGGTTTAAGCAGTGCAACGTGAAACACTGGATGTATTTTCATGGAATTCAGGAGTTGCAAACGGAAAGTGACAGCATTGATCTGAGCAATGATCTCAAAAGGTCCCATGAACCTTTGACCCAATTTATGAGAAGGAATCTGAAGCTTAAGATTCTTTGTTGACAGCCACACCTTGTCACCAACGTGATAGACTGGGGCATCCTTTCTATGCCTATCAGCAGCTCTTTTGTAGCATTCCTGAGCCTCCAAAAGAGTCTCTTTCAAAAGTGCTTGGGAATCACGTAAGGCGGTTAGCCGGTCAGTGACAGCAGGAATGGAAGTAGTAATTGGGAGACTGACTAGAAAGGTCGGATGGTAACCATAGTTGGCAAAAAATGGGCTCAAAGAAGTGGAGCAGTGTTGGGCATTGTTATAGGCAAACTCCGCCGTGGGTAGAAGATCCAGCCAGTCATCCTGCAGGTAACTAATATAGCACCGCAAATATTGCTCCAAAGTCTGGTTGGTTCGCTCAGTCTGTCCATTACTTTGCGGATGAAAAGCTGACGACAGATTTACATTAATACCTAGATTAGAACAAAAATGTTTCCAAAAACGAGATGTAAACTGCACTCCCCTGTCAGAAACTACTTTATCAGGCACTCCATGCAAGCGAAATATTTCCCGAATAACCAGGTCAGCCGTCTGTTTAGCTGAAGGGAGACCACAAGCTGGTATGAAATGACCCATCTTAGTTAACCTGTCCACAACAAGAATGGTAGTGTGTTTCTTAGAGGGAGGTAGTTCCACAATAAAGTCCATGGATATAGATCCCCAGGGATGATGAGGAATCGGAAGAGGCTGAAGCAAGCCAACAGGGGATGATCGAGGAGTCTTATGTCTGGCACACACATCACAAGAGGACCCATACTTCTTAACATCCTCATGATACTTCGGCCACCAAAAGGATCGGGCAAGTAGGTCTTGCGTCTTTCGGATTGCTGGATGACCTGCTGGTTTTGAGTCATGGTAGAGACGTAAAAGGTCCAGTCGCACTGACTCCGGAGCAAACAGACGTTGTTGAAAAATCCAAAACCCATTAAGCATCGTCATATGGAGGTCACGAGGAGGATCACGAAGAACTGAGTCTTCAGCATAGCCCTTTTTAATGCGAGACATCAGATCAGAAGGAAATGTAACTCCTATAAATATATCCTCCGGCAAGATGGTGGTCTTGGTTACGGTAGTATGGAGGGGGTCAGCTATTCTAGACAAGGCATCCGCCTTACCATTCTTGGAGCCAGGACGGTATGTAACCAAAAAATTAAACCTCGAGAAGAATAGGGACCAGCGTGCTTGTCTGGCTGACAGTCTCTTTGCTGATCGAATACATTCCAGATTTTTGTGATCTGTGAGGACAGTAATTGGATGGGTAGCTCCCTCCAAGAGATGTCTCCATTCGGTGAAGGCAGCTTTTATAGCCAATAGTTCTTTATTCCCTATGTCATAGTTTCTTTCTGCTGGCACCATCTGGCGGGAATAGAAGGCACACGGATGTAACAGCATCTTAGGTCCAGTCCTTTGAGACAGTATAGCAACAACAGCTGAATCAGAAGCATCAACTTCCACAATAAATGGTAATTCCGGCTGAGGATGTACCAGGACAGGGGCAGAGGTAAACAGAGTCTTCAATCGGGAAAATGCGATATCCGCTTTATCGGACCACTGAAAAGGAGTCCCTTTACGTGTGAGTTCAGTGATCAGTGTAATAACGGCAGAGAAATTCTTAATGAAACGCCTGTAAAAATTGGCAAACCCCACAAATCTCTGAACATCTTTTTCATTCTTGGGGATGGGCCAGTCCAGCACAGCTTTAATTTTACTTGCGTCCATACTTAAACCTTTGGGAGTTATTACATACCCCAGGAATTAAATTTCTGTTTGTTCAAACTCACATTTTTCTAGTTTAATGTATAGGCGGTGGGTACGAAGGCGCTCTAGAACTATACGGACCTGTTTTCTGTGGTTTCAAGATTATCAGAGAATATTAGGATATCATCCAAATATGCCACAACAAACTGATCCAGGAGATCTCGTAGTACATCATTGATAAGATGCTGGAAAGTTGCAGGGGCATTACACAGCCCAAAAGGCATTACTAAATATTCGTAATGCCCGTACCTGGTTCTGAAAGCTGTTTTCCATTTATCATTGGGTCTTATGCGAACCAGATTATAAGCCCCCCGAAGATCAAGCTTCGTAAATATTTTAGCTGAGTGAAGTCTCTCCAAAAGTTCAGGAATCAGAGGCAAGGGGTAGCGGTTTTTAACAGTGATGTTATTAATGTCCCTGTAATCAACGCATGGCCGTAGGCTGCCATCTTTCTTTTCTACAAAGAAAATAGGAGCTCCTGCTGGAGAAGTAGATGGTCGAAGAAAGCCTTTGGCAAGATTTTCTTGTAGGTATTCACGAAGAGCTTTCAATTCAGGCTCAGAAAGGGAATATATACGGCCAAAAGGGATAGCAGACCCAGGCAACAGCTCTATTGGGCAATCATAAGGCCTGTGGGGTGGAAGCTGATCAGCATTCTTCTTATCACAGACATCTGCAAAATCCCGATATTGTAGAGGAAGCTTAGTCAAGTTTGTAGCAACCATTTCATTAATTGTTGTGGCAACAGGTGTTACCTTAGAGGGTTGACAATTCATTAAACAGTGTTCTGAAGGAAAGGACAAAGTTCTGATCTTCCAATCAATCTGTGGGTTATGCAGAGCAAGCCAAGGTACCCCCAAAATCACTGGAAACTGTGTTGAGGAAATTAGGTGGAAAGAGATAGCCTCATGGTGATTCACTTCCAGAGTCTACTTTAAGGGCACAGTCTCATGTGTAACCGGGCCTGACGTAAGTGGAGAACCGTCAACTGTCTCCATTAACACAGGTGAAGAATTAGGGATAGACTGAATTCTATTTCCTGCTGCAAATTTATTGTCCATAAAGTTTCCGCCTGCTCCAGAATCTATCATAGCTGTAGTTTAAATTTTACGATCACCACATTGCAACGTGATAGGCACCACAAAATGAGGATGTTGAGTCAACATACCCTCTTCACCATGAGCCAGAGAAAACAAGGGTTGTGTGACAGAATCCAGTTGATCTGAAATCTGGGATTGGTGTTGAATCTGTGCACCCTCAGCCGCCATAGCTATTGTTCTTTTGGATTTGCTAGGGCAATTGATGGCATAGTGCCCTGCACTACCACAATACAGGCATAAATTGTGAGTGCGTCGCCACTGTTTTTCTTCGTTGGATAATGGCCCTCTTATTAGATTTACCTGCATAGCCTCTGGCTAAGAGTCTGTAGGTGTTTGTGGGATCAGAGTAGAAGTTCTTGAATAGGAAATTGGAGTAGTACTTGGTCTAAAAGAGCCCTGTCTTTCCAATCTTCTTTCAGAAAGTCTCCGATCAATACGGATAGCCAAACGCACAAATGCATCAAAGTCCGCAGGAAGATCAACACAAGCTAGCTCATCTTTTATAGCTTCTGAGAGACCTTTTCTGAAGTGGAACCTCTGGGCTGATTGGTTCCAGGTAGTATCAGCAACCCACTGTCTGAATTCAGCAGCATATTCAGCCACCGAGCGCCTCCCTTGATGCAAATGAAGGAGAGTGGCTTCTGCTGTAGCACATCGATTGGGGTCATCAAAAACTAGGCACATGGCCTCAAGAAAGTCATTTAGATTACCTAAGACTGGACTGTCCTGTTCCAGAAGAGGGGAGCCCCAAGCCAGGGCTTCATCTTTGAATAAGGAAAAAATAAATCCCACCTTCTCTCTTTCAGATGGAAATCATTGAGGTAACATCATGAAGTGCAAACGGCATTGATTTAGGAAACCCCTACATTTTTTGCGATCTCCTCCAAACTTTTCTGGTAGGGGCAAGCGGGCATCTTGTGCAGGTGTAACAGTAGCAGCCGCAAGATCTCGTGCCCTGTAGCTGGTATACTCACTGTGCATTGACTGAATTTTATTTTGCAGTTAAGCTATCTGGTCCTGCAGCACTTGAATGGTCTGTGCCTGGGTCTGCACATTTCTTGCAGTAAAAGCAACCTGTTGGGCCAGCAGTTCAGCTACCTGGTCCTGTAGCACTTAAATGGTCTGTGCCTGGGTCTGCACAGTTCTTGCAAATAAAGCAACCTGCTGGTCCAATGCAGAATCTGACCCGGCGGTCTCCATGAAAGGGCCAGATTATTCTGTATGATATGGAATCACAAGGTTGTGGAGACCAGCAGCCAAGGTCAGCAATAATCCAGTTCAGCAATTTGTAGGTGAAACAGGAACAAGCTTTATTGAAGTGATCAGGAACCACACAATAATCTGGCAAGGTACATTTGACAGGAAGTGCCTTATATAGGCCAAGGACCAGACACCTGACAAGACACAGCTGAAGAGACTTCGGTACTGATACTATTGCTAGCAGAGTCAAGCTTATCAGATCTCAATGAAATTCACAAAAGGTAGGCTGGTGCAGTGGTAGGGAAGAGGTATAGCAGCCTGGGGACCAGGGTTCAAAACCCAGCAGAGTCAATTCCTCAAAATCATTTTATTACCAATGTGGTATTAGGCACTGGAAAAAAGTTCTCTAAATAAGTGTGCTATTATTTTTTTTAACCACTTTATAAAAGAAACATCTTCAAAGTAAAGTAAACACATAAAAAATGAAACCAACTCCCATTAGGATGAATAAATAATTATTTGAGCCAAACTTATATCATAAAGAATTTACACATTTTCTAATAAACTGAATATTTTACCAAAATATGCAGCAGAGATACTTAAGTCCTTTGTAGCCATGTGTGCAAATACCACAAATGATTTGATAGTATAAGCCACCATATTTATGTTTTTGTTTTATTCTCTTTTACATTTACATTTTATATAACTTCCATATAGAATATTTTCATAGAAACATGAATTTGTTGAATATACCAACACCTACCCTTTCATTTTTAATCTATAAATGCATTTTGGATAAAATATTATGTTTCTGTCAAGGTAATTAATAATTTTAAAAAGTGAGTTGCACTGTTCAATTATTAATTCTAAATGTGTTTTATGATAAGATATTTATTCTGTAAAAAAGTTATGTATAATATAAAAAGCTAGATGTAGAAGACTTTCATAATAGTGAGTTGATTATTTTCCATGGTTGCAAGGTTTAACATGAAATAACATTCACACACTTTCTAATTTGTGATTTTTTTAAATGGAACTAATAATTTAATAATGCTGGTACAGGTAAGGTTTGGTAGTTCTAAAAGCTGGTAAACATTATAGATACACTAGCGACTTGCCCATCAAAAATGAGGGCAAGAAAATTGTAAGGCTGGGAATGCTGTCTGACACTCTTAACATTTTTGTTATCTACAAAGAAGAACAAAAATTATAATAAATGTGTTTATTTTTTTAACATGCAAAATGTATTTCCACAACTGGTAAACCATCATTTTTAACAATATTAACCTTTTTAATTGTCATGTATGCAGGAATAATACAATGGATGAAGTGTGTATGAATCCATATTATAAACCATGACATAATGCTTCTTAACATGCAACTTATATTTCAAATACCGGTGAACCAATTTTTTTAACAATACTAACCTTTTCCATTCTGAGCTATGCAGGGGTAATATAACAATAGATTAACTTTGTATGAAAGAGTATTGTAAATCATTACATAATGGTTTGTAACATGCAACTTGTAGTTCAACTACTGGTAAACCACATAGGTATTGAATCCAGAGGAAGGCAAACAGTAAAAAAACCATTGAAACTTAGCCAATCGTATCAAAGGAGGAAAAAATAATTCCTTCCTGACACCAGTAACTGGCGATTGGATTACTACCTGTATCAATAATCTGTATTTAATTATGCATTTAAATTTATGAACAAATGGTCATCCTCCTACTAATATGAACCCTTAATTATATACAACGAAACAACTTTCCACACCTTTTAAAATACAATATTAACATTACAAATGGTAACTTAATGGCACATAGAGTTTTCTATGTGAAATAGTGGTCCTCTAAAAAGAGTCCGCCAGTCATCTAAGTTCGTCCACGGATTATAAACCACTGTTCTCTATGAGTTTTTGCCATTTTATATAGTTTCCGATGTGAAATAGTGGTCCTCTAAAAAGAGTCTGAGTGATATCAAAGTTTGTGCGTCCATCCTCTAGTAAATCACCCTGACTTTGGTCTTTTTCAATATAAAATTTAATGTCATCTGGATTTTTGCATCTTGAAAAAGCAACCTAGAGTTGCCCATGTGCAAATACAGGTTCCTGTAAAAAAATACCCACAGACTTAAAAGTTTGTCCTTGGGATTTATTTATGGCCATGGCAAATGCCATGATAATGGGAAATTGTCTCCTTTGAAGGACAAAAGGCAAACCACTTGCAGCCAAATCAATTCTTGGTATAAAAAACATGTTCAACTTTATGGGTACCAGTCTTCATTTCTGCATGTATGAAATGATCTCTTAAATCCTGCACAATTTATCTGGTCCCATTACAAAGTCCATTTTGGGATTCATATTTCTCAGTGGCATGACAATTGCCCCTTTTTTCAATTGCAAAACACGTGGTGGCATTCCAGATGATGTAAAATAATTGATAAATTCTATTCTAAAGTTAGATTCATTGCCTTTGTCATCAGCCAGAACTGAATCTGCACTGTAATATTTTTTCTGGGGTGCATTGATGAATTTTAAAATGTTGTTATTTAGATTTAAGGCATAGATATTTTTTTATGTTAATATCACTTTGTTTGCAATGTCTGAGTAATCATCGTTATTGATAGTATTTAGAAAGATTGCCGATATGAATGATTCTTTGCAAATTATTTGTGATGGAATTTCTACGGTATCATCAGGTAGATTATTTATTTTTGGATGTTTTCCTTCTCCAATTTGAATTAGCCAATCATTGAATTCATTTTGGCCTTCAGATCTCATATTTAGTTATAATTTCATCTGTGTAAATATTTTCCACAGTTTACTTGTCTTTATACATGTTTCGACAATGCCAGTCCTATTTCCATGTGGCACAACAGGTAATGTTTGCCTAAAATCTCCTCCTAACAACATCACCTTTCCACCAAATGGCAAATCATTATCCATCACTTCTTTTAATAATCTATCAATACATTGCAAGGCATGACACAACGTCGTTGTTGCCTCATCTATGATAATTCATTGACTTTTTTAAAATGTTTTTGCTTGTAAAGAATGAATTTGAAAATCCGACACAGATGTTTCCAGAACGGGAACTGGCAGTTTAAATCCACTATGCACAATTCTGCCACCTTCTAACAAAAGTGGGGCAATTCCAGTTGTGACAAAATATTTGCTCTTCCAGCTGAAATGTCACTGTTGGTAGCCAATTCCGCAACATAATCCATCAAACCACAATATTGTTCTACTCAAAGCTTGTTTTGATAAAATTTTGATTATTAGCTTCGACTTTTAGATATGAATCAATAATCCATTGTTGTGTGAGTTTCCCATAACATAAAATAGAATTAAAATGATCCAGAATAGCAGTTTGTGCCACTTTATATTCCAGCATAGAAATATTGTTTCTAACAAGAACTTTGCTATTCGGATAACTTTGCAATTGTAATTTTAGTTCCCATCCTGGCTTACCATTTGGAAACAAAATGGGATATGTCATTAGATATAAATTACAACTTAATATATGTATGTTTATAAAAGGGTGGTCTTCATTACATGGACATATTCTATTATCCCACTGAAATGGTGGTTCACCATCATCATTTTTAAAGACCATGGCAACCTAATTTTCTGTTGGTAAATTATAACGTCTTTGATCAGTATTGCGATCTCTTTTGAGAACCATATTCACTCTTGGCATTGGCAATTGATGTATTTGAACATGTTCCTTTTTTTCTTTTTCAACCTCTGCTAATTTTTTTTATGCTTGACTATATGGGTTGTTGGCCACAATTTTATCCAGCTGTTCAAAGACTATGAATAAACATTGTTATTTTCAGGAAGCATCATCCGTTTTTCAACAGCTTCCATTGTATCTAAGACATATAACTGTGCAAATTTCCTTTGATTGTGTGTGTTAATGTGAAGTCCGGTGATAAATGTGTTTTTGTACTCTAAAACAGTAAGGACCATGTCCTGGGACATTTTCTGCTAATGTTCACCCATTGAAGCAAATGAAATTGCACTGTTATAAGACCTGATGTATTTTTTTTTATTATTGCTATAATTTGGAAATTTTGGATCACTCATACTCAGACAGCAACTAATAAACTGTCTATCAATTGGTCTTTACTTTAGAAAATGATAGGCCCCCCAAATCTGACAAACCACATTGAGTAATCAACAATAATACTGTCTACTGGTAGTGCTTTAAATAAGGGGCTATCGTGAGCTTCCTCAACACAGATATCACTACTACTTTCTATAACAATATTGTTATGTGTATCAACATTGGGGTCATTAGTCAAAATTTGGTCATTCGACAATGTGTCACAGACATGATGTCTTTTTACTTGTTCTTTTCTTTGTAGCTCTGTCACACTCAGTTTGACCTTTTTTTCAGTCATTTTTCATTTATTGGAAAGTCTCTATCTGTCTTCTCCTAATCTTTGTGAAGTCTCAGGGGACTGTGCATCTCTCCATCTTTGCTTCCGTTCCCTTGCCATTCCTCCTTTGCATTCTTTCTTGTCTTCTACATTATCCGCCATTGTAATCTGTAATTGTAAATACAGATGTTTTAGTTTGACTTTTATTTTTTTCTTATATTCAGTGCCTTGCAAAAATATTCACCCTTTTGACTGTTTACCTATTTTATTACGTTACAGCCTTAAGTTCAATGTTTTGTTAATCTGAATTTTATGTGATGGATCACAACACAATAGTCTATGTTGGTGAAGTAAAATTAGAAAAATATATACATAAAACTATATATGCATATGTATTTACCCCCTTTGTTATGAAGCCCATAAAAAGCTCTGGTGCAACCAATTACCTTCAGAAGTCACATAATTAGTGAAATGATGTCCACCTGTGTGTCACATGATCTGTCATTACATATACAGACCTTTTCTGAAAGGCCCCAGAGGCTGCAACTCCTAAGCAAGAGGCACCATTAACCAAACACTGCCATGAAGACCAAGGAGCTCCAAACAAGTAAGCATTAGGTTATAAAAAAAATCAAAATCTTTGATGTTCCCCAGGAGCTCCATTAAATCTATCATAACCAAATGGAAAGAACATAGCACAACAGCAAACCTGCCAAGAGACGGCCGCACACCAAAACTCACAAACCGGGCAAGCGGCCATTAATCTGAGAGGCAGCACAGAGACCTAAGGTAACCCTGGAGGACCTGCAGAGTTCCACGGCAGAGACTGGAGTATCTGTACATAGGATGACAATAAGGGATTTATGCAGAGTGGCCAAAAGAAAGCCATTGCTTGTAGCAAAAAACAAAATGGCAACATTTTCAGTTTGCGAAAAGGCATGTGGGAGACTCCCAAAATGTATGGAGGAAGGTGCTCTGATGAGACTAAAATTGAAAAGGGATAGAGCGAGAGATAGAGAGAGGTTGAGAGAGAGAGAAAGGAGTGAGAGAGAAAGATGGAGAATGAGAGAGACAGGGGACAGATAGAGGGAGAAAGAAAGTAGACAGAGAGAGAGGAGGGAGGAGAAATATATATATCTATTTATATATATATATATATATATATATATATTTATATTTAGAGTGAGAGAGAGAAAAGGGATAGAGAGAGAGGGAGATGGAGAGGGAGAGAGAAAAAGGAGAGAGAAAAAGAAGAGAGGAGGGGGCAGATGGAGAGAGAGAGGAAGGAGAGAGAATAGACAGAGGGAGACAGGGAGTGGATGGAGGGAGGAGAGAGAGAAGACAGAGAGAGGGAGAGATGAGATATAGAGAGAGAGGTAGGGAGAGATAGTGAGAGGAAGGAGAGAGAGATGAAGAGAGACATGGAAAGAGGGGAGACAGAGGAAGAGAGAGAGAGAGATAGAGAGGTAAGGAGAGGTGAAGAGATAGAAAAAAGGATAGAGCAGTAGGGAGGGAAAGAGATAAAGAGAAAGAGGAGAGGGAGAGATAGAGAGAAAGAAAAAGGAGGGAGAGATAGATAGAGGGGAGAAGGAGATAGAGATGAATAGAGAAAGAGAGGGGGAGAAAGAAAAGAGAGAGGAGACAGAGAGGGAGGGAGAGAGGAGACAGGAGAGAGAGAGAGAGAGAGAGTGAAGGAGAGAAGAGGAAGAAAGAGAGGGAGACAGAGAGAGAGAGAGAGAAAGGGGAGAGAGAAGGAGGAGAGAGAGAAATACGTAGAATAATATAAGTGAAAGGAAGAGGGAATGAGGTAATTAGTAATAGTATTATCCAAAACAAAAGCATTGACAACATTGGATATAAGTGGAGGTTGTAGCATGTGACCTTGGTAAAGTAGTAGATGCAGATTCTACTTCTGTGCGGTGTTATAAAGTAATTATGAGCACTTAATAATTATCTATTACTTCAAGGTGGGGCAAACATCACTACAAAGTTGCAACTATGAAGAAATAGGTCTTATAGAGAATTCACAAGTATATCACTTGGGGAATATGTGTAATGAATCCACCATGCATATTGTGACATAAAGTAGTGGAAGCATAAAAATGTGCAACCATGAGGTGACCAGTATTAAGTTCCAGCAACACCGAAAGCAGACAAAATACAAACATAATATGTTTAATTAATTAAATATAAAATAATGAGAAGTGGTATAATGTAGTGGGAACATTATATACTGCAACCAGAAGGTGAACAGTGTTAAGTCACTTTAATTTAAACTAAAAATAAAATAACATTCTAAGCCAAGTAGTAAATTAAGATCGAACATAATGTAGAGGTTGAAAAAGGGAACAACCATGAGGTAAATGATTTAGCATACAGCAAATAAATACAGTACAACAAGCTGATGTTTTGAGATAGCATAACTTTGGGCCCTATTAAATTTGAAGCCCGCAGCGGCCATGATAAGTTGCAATTTGGCGGAATTACACAGCAATTAAATTAGACAAGCCCGCAACATAAGTGGCTGACATCCAAATCCATAAACCATGCTTACGCACGTTCCACTTGCAGCCATGAACATGTTTATGGGTTTAGACCAATAGTAAAAGAGACCGTGATCATTACGTCACTTAGAGAATGGAGGTTAGATTTCAATCACTTACGGCTTTGAAGTATAAGTTGCAATCGGACCCGCATTCCAGAAATAATGCAATATGAATTAATCAATAAATATGATATTCTAGTCCATGCGAGTTCTATTATATGTATTAACACATTGATTGCTGGGATCGATATAATACGGAAATTAAACCTAAAATAGATATTTTTTTAATGTCGAATTACGTGCTTGAGAATATTGTGCTATTAATATTAATACATTACATCAATATCCCTTTTATTTAAAATACAGCATTGTGTTTATATTTGCTTTTACAGTTTTACGGACAATACTTTAACCCCCTTGCAGTTCTTCTCTAGTACCCGTAGGATTTTTATCTCCATTTGCCATTTACGTGTTTGAACTCCAGTGCGTCTTTGGGGAATCGTTAATAGCGATTTGCGAATGTAACATTTACGGGCTTGACAGATAGAAGGCATACAGGTTTTCCTCCTGTAACCTGCGGGTAGCTAAAAGAGGCTAATTTAATAGCAGTATCTTTTGCGGGCTACGATTTCTAAAATCGTAGCAATTTAATAGGAACCTTCGTGTTTCATGCAATAAGTATCAGCGGAAGTATAAGTTAAACATTAGCATCCTTATGAAATTGTGATTCGGCAAATTGAATAGGGCTCTATTTAGGAACATAGTATATTTTTTATAGAAGTTTTTGGTTAGTAAACTTCTATCCAAAAGCAAGGTCTTCACTAACTAAAAACTTCTGTAAAAAAAATATGTTATGTGCTTATGTAGAGCCCTATTCAATTGGTCGAATCACAATTTAATAAGGCTGTGTATTAATTGAAGTTTGAGCTCTTAATGAGATAACAAAGAAAGTATGAATATAATATAATATAAGGCTTGATAATAGTGATGTCAACAAATTCTGAGTAAGGATATTCCCAGATTTTTAACTACTCATATTTTTAAATACAAAAACATTTTAGTAAACTTCAATACTTCTAGGAACCATGCTAATTTAGTTAAGTAAGGGTTGATGAAGATCTGATTAACCATTACTGTTCTGGCTTGCCCCTGTGATACACACACAAAGGTACAATGTATGGGCCTAAAGAGCAGGTTACACAAGCTGAGCCCTAATCAGAACTCCATTTCATATTTGTTGCAACATAAAAGCATTCCTTTATTTATTTATCATTAAAATTTACATCATAAATTATTCAATCCAAATAGATTGATTACTAAGCTGAGTGATAATGCTTCTGTGAATTTCCTCCTTCATAAATTTTTAAGGTGGTAGTATAGTGCTATTTACTACATAGAGATTTACAGCCTTAATAAATTGCAATTGTAGCTGATCAGTAGTTACACTCTGTTAAATTGGATAGCACTGTAAAAATATTAACAGCCTTATTAACTTACAATTTGGCCAATTGAATAGGGCTCTATATAGGCACAGAGCATCTTTTTTTACAGAAGTTTTTAGTTAGTGAACTTGTATCCAAAAGCAAGGTCTTCACTAACTAAAAACTTCTGTAAAAAAATATTCTCTGTGCTTATATAGAGCCCTATTCAATTGGCCAAATTGCAATTTAATAAGGCTGTTAATATTTTTACAGTGCTATCCAATTTAACAGAGTGTAACTACTGATCAGAAACAATCTATGTACTGTTGTTTTAGTCAATATACCCTTAAGGGTTTTATCTGGCCATGCTATAGTATACAACCAATAATGCACGCCATTTGCCCATAGGATCTCACTCTATATGTAATTCACTAGTATACACATTAATGATGTGTAATGCACTTCACATGATATGCAATATACTTGGCATTAATAAATAATGGGCAAGCACTAACAATTTACCGTTTGCCTTGTAAGGGGAGAAGCAGTCACTCCATCACTCAGCTGCGCCCGACGTACGTTTCTCTACCAACTTAGAGCGGAGTTCTCATGGTTGGGCATTACAGCACTGGAACGCTGAACATTTAACTAGGCAGACACGCCTCCTTTCTGACGTATTGGCCGCGTTATTCAATAGACCGCAAGACTTGATTTTTTTCTTAATCATGTTGCCGTTCGTTAAGCAATCTAATCTGTCGATGGCCAGGCTTTCTACTGAGGAAAACTGCATGAAAAATACTGTGACTCCTTACTCTAAAACATTGTATCTGAATGTACTGATTAAGCTGCTGCTCAATCTCTTCAATCTCTTTCAACGGCATATCCTTTTCGAATGGACAGTTTTTCAAAACCTATACTTATGAAGACCTTTGATCCATTGCAATTATACTATGAAAGGTTTTACTATAATAGTATAGTGATGGTTCTACCACATTCTGTAGGGACTAATTACTGAATAATGTAATTCATTGGTGACCCAAGATTATATCCTACTTCTACCGCCCTTTCATGAATTATATACAAAGTCATTTCCTACTATGAAATTATACTAAAATACTAGTATATTTCAATATCCTTAGAAATTAAGAAAACATTTTCCTATAGAATAGGTGGTGGACTACATAGGATGAAAATAGTGCTATGTGATCAAGTTTATAATCACCTATTTCATGCTTTTATAAATCAAACTCACTAATACCTATTTATTGCTTGAACAAGATGCTTTTTCACATGATTAATTATGGTTTGAAAATTAACCAGAATATACTGCCCCATTGACTATCAGCCTCATTCATATGGCAGCTCGCAGCGCACTCGCAGAGGGTCGGATGTCTCCAAGTGAGCTTCAAGCTTCTTTTTCCCTCTACGTTTCTGAGACTATTCAATTTGCCAAGGGAGAGTCGCGCTGCCCGACATCTGATTTCAGAAACCCAGGTTTCCCACGTAGGCAGAGCTGTGCTTGCGAGTGTGAGGTCGCAGCTTCTGCTCACTATCAGCCAATGGGAGTTGAGACAGTCATGATTGACGGTTCTCAAAGCTGAGAGTGTTCTCGCAGCCTCCCAATATGTAACCCTGCTGCAGGGGTCTTGATCGGACCCCTGCCATGTCCCCAAATTACCCCAATGATGCAGTGGTCCTGATCGGACACCTGCAGTGTCCCCACATTAACCAGAATGATGCAGGGGTCCTGATCGGACCCCCGCAATGTCCCAACAATAACCTTTGCACTGCATTTAAAATGTTAATATTCCAAGCCACAGATCCTAATAGTTAAGGCTGGCATTGGGGGTACTGTAAGTACCCTTACCGGCAGCTACCGGTCCCCATCGGTAACCCCCGCAATGTCCCCACATTAACCCTTGCAATGGAGGTCCCGATCAGATGCGATCAGGACCATCAATGCATTCAAAAATCAAATGTCCTGCCTTGTGGGTTCTTAAAGCACCATAAAGGTCCATAAAGGACCAGCACACAATAAAAATGAGCCCTATCACTCATGGGGCTCTACACAGTGCCCCATGAGCCCTTAATTTACCCTGTCATGTATGGGGGTATACAGACCCTCATAAGCCCAAAATTAACACTGTCACTCGTGAGGGTCAATACAGCCCCCCATAAGCCCCTAATTAACCCTGTAACTTGTGGGAGTCAATACAGTCCCCCATAAGCCACTATTAACCCTGTCACTAGTGGGGGTCAATACAGACCCACATAAGCCACTAATTTACCCTGTCATTTGTGGGGGTCAATACAGACTGACATAAGCCCCTAATTAAAACTGTCACTCATGGAGGTCAATACAGACCCCCATAAGCCCCTAATTAACCCTGTCACTTGTGGGTGTCAATACAGATAAGCCACTAATGAACCCTGTCACTCGTGGGGGTCAAATACAGACCCCCATAAGCCTCAATTTAACACCATCAGTCCGACAGGGGTCTATATAGACCCCTATAGGACACAATTTAACCCCTATAATAACACTATAAGTGCCTGAGGATTATCCAGGTCAGTCATGACATAAAGTTTAAGCACTACACTATTAAGTCTAACTATACCAAACTCTGGCCCTATCTAACCTTAACTGTACCTAGTTAACCACAACTGGACTCAGAACTCTAACTAGGCCTATTTAACCCTAACAGTACCTATTGAACCATAACTGGGCCTATTTAACCCTAACTCATCCTATTAAACCCTAACAGTACCTATTTAACCATAACAGTACCCAGCTAACCCTAACTGGACCTATATAACCCTAACTGGGCACATTAAACCCTAACAGTACCTATTTAACCCTATCTGAACCCAGTAACACTACCTAGTCCTATTTAACACTAACTGGGCCTATCTAACCCTAACTGGGCCAATTTAACCCTGACTGGGCCTATTAAACCCTAACAGTACCTATTTAAACCTAACAGTACCTATCTAACCCTAACTCGGCCTAATTGACCCTAACAGTTCTTATTTAACCCTATCTGGACCCAGTAACACTATGTAGGCCTATTTAACCATAACTGGGCCTATCTAACCCTAAATGGGCCTATTAAACCCTATCAGTACATATTTAACCCTAACAGTACCTATCTAATCCTAACTGAGCCTATTTAACCCCTATTTATCTCTTAAAAACCACTAAATCTAAACTAACCCTTTCTACCCTAACCTATTAACACATACACTACCTACCTAACCCCTTATTAAACCCCCATCCCACAAATTACAAAAAAAAAAACTAAAATAAAAAAGTGTAAGATTCTTCAAGGACCCAGCCGGGGCTGACTTCCAGGAGGACAGGGACATCACGCTGAGGTAAGTTTAATGTATGGTTATTGTTGTTTTTATGTGTATGTGTATTTGTGACTAATGTAATGTTTATTTATTTCCAGCATATTTATTTTACAGAAGTTTTTAGTTAGTGAAGCCCTTGCTTTCGGATAGAAGTTCACTAACTAAAAACTTCTATAAAACAAATATGCTCTGTGCTTATATAGAGCCCTATTCAATTGGTCAAATCACAATTTAATAAGGCTGTTGATGTTTCTTTTTTTCCTAGGGGTAAGACCTGCACTATGAAACCCATCATCACTGAAGCGACATCTAAGCAAGGTAAGTCGTCTTATTTGTTCTATTTTAGGTTAGATACAGGGTTTTTACAGGCATTTGTGGAGGTGGAGGCTCTACGGCGCCTCACAACCGGTTACAAACGACCACACAAGCGGGACTGAAAAAAACAAACACACAATGACTAACTACGGACTTACACAAAAAAAAATACGACCTGCGGGACTTCGAAAAAAATCCATTATGGACTCGCAAAAATACGACCTTAACGGACAACCCGCGCACAGTGGCAAATATTAAAAAACACTAAAATACACACTAAAATAAAATAAAATCCTTACCCACAGCAAGGAGGGACACCCAGGACCGCAGCAACACAGCTTAAACCTCGATTTCAGTCACATTTACAAAGTTTAAACACTTGAAAATCCCTTAAGCGAGAGAAAATATGGGTGACAAAAAAAACAAAAACGAGGCTACACAACCCCTAAAGTCGTAAAATACCGCAAAGCTAACACAGCTTTTACAAAAACCTGTACAACCTACAACATACACCATTAGCAAGAAAGCTAAATCATACAAACCCGCGTACCACATACACATTCACCGCCATTTTACAACACTAACTTGCAGAATGCAGAAGTACCCAGCTACACTAACAGCTTCCCCTCGCTCACACAGCCTATTTACACTACACACTGCACACATTACTGACACTTACACCTCAGCTCCACAATACTGCAAATCTACATTATGTGCTGCAAGAACATCAAAACAGATTGTCAGCTCTTCAGCACATTCCTTGCTGCATATATTAATTACAAACAGGTAAAGTATATTAATTTATGATTTCATTAATTAATTAATTATCAGGAAAACCTACATATACACAAAAAAAAACACTATAGAAATAAACGCCAAAGCCCTTCACCGCGTGCCTCACAAGGAGCGCCAACTGTGCTCATAGGACACAAACTACACCAGGGGACAGCCTCGCAATAAGCGCAAAAAATAGATCAGCGCCGACTTTTCAATGACAGCAAAAGCCCCTCTGATAACAAAAAATACACCAACCAAGAAACTTGCAATGAGCGCCGAAGGATCTCATACCACCAAAACACTTACTGTCTGGGGCAAACAGCATTACCTGCCTTACAATTTTATTGCTCCGTTATTTTTGACGGGCAAGTCGCTAGTACTAAATAAAGACTATAACATGTTCGTATAATCAGAGATATGATTGGCCCCTATAATATTACCCAGGCTTTATACAACATGGTGGAAATACATTGGAAAAGTAAAATTTTAGTGAATTAACCATAAAATATGATATTTGATCTGCGTATGTTCTCCAAGAGCCTCAAATTCCTAATCTTTGTTAATCTCACTCAGATTCAGAGGGAACGCTTCATCACAAGGAATATATACAACTGAAAACCTGGAGATTAGGTGAAAAGTGATTTTATATTCAACTAAAAGAATGGCTTTTTAGAATAATTTAACATGGTGGACTTCACTATTTGGGAGGTAAAAAGGGCCAGACGTGCTTGTAGTAATAAATGTGATCCTTTGTTATATTCATGTTGAATAAAACACACTCTATGATCTGTACTTTTCTTACAGATTTAGTAAACAATTAAATATCTGCTTTCAATGTAAGTGAATAGAGATGCCCAACACACAGATTTTATATCGCCGGAAATCAGAGAATCGGGTTTAACCCATCTGTAAAAATAAAGTACTATCTTGCTCTGGGTCTTTGTAAGAAAATATAAATTACAGGTGAATTTGTTTAATCCTCTGTGTTACTATGTAACAGTGTAAGATGGACATGCAAATCTAACTGAGCCCAAAGGATCTGATGGAAAACACATTAAGAGCTGGCACCGATATAAAGGTATTTATACTGTTTACACTCGGTCTTATGTGACGGGTCTTTTCAGTCTAAAAATAAATAATATAATTCTAAATATGTCTCTAAATATCTTTAAATCATTTATAATAGTTAAAGAGTTTGAGTCAAGAGCTGAATGAAATCATGTTTGTATGTGGTTAACTTCTGTGGTCCTACAATGCGAGCATTAATACCTGAGAGGTCACTTCAATGTCTGGCATACATCGATCTATTACCTTTAGTACACTGGTTTGTTGTACACCCAGCCCTAATGTTTGCATGGCAGATCATCCTTTAAACCAAGCTCAGATGCTTTACATACATGTATCTGACTCATTGGGATTTGAATACCCCCAGGAGGTTTGTGTTGGGAGTATTGGGTTTGCTGAGTATTTGTTTACTGCACAGTATGGAAAACAAACAATAGTAAAAATCTCAATACCAAACACAAATATGATGTTGGATTATCTATCTATCTATCTATCTATCTATCTATCTATCTATCTATCTATCTATCTATCTATCTATCTATCTATCTATCTATCTATCTCTATCTATCTATCTATCTCTATCTATCTATCTATCTATCTATCTATCTATCTATCTATCTATCTATCTATCTATCTCTATCTATCTATCTATCTATCTATCTATCTATCTATCTATCTATCTATCTATCTATCTATCTATCTATCTATCTATCTATCTATCTATCTATCTATCTATCTATCTATCTATCTATCTATCTATCTATCTATCTATCTATCTATCTATCTATCTATCTATCTATCTTTTGTGGTCTGTCTCTTTGTAGATAGATAGATAGATGGATGGCTGGATGGATGGATGGATGGAAGAGAAGAAATACTGATCCGTTCAGGGAGAAAGACCATAACTTGTGAAGCACAGACAGCAGCCTTACTATAATTACTATAGTTACTATAATTCTAAGTATTTCTGGACTTCTTTTTAATCATTTATCATGACTGTCAGGGCAACTCTGGTTTTGTTTTTGATTTTTTAACAATGGTTGGAGGAACTTTGAGAATTTACAGAAATCTGATATAGATTATTAAGGAGGTGTTTGTTATTATCACTCTCAGCTAAGGACAATGCAGTGTACAAAAGGAAAATGGGGCCCGATTAAATTCCAGCTCTATCATAGTAGGTTGTATGTCTCCTGATGTGTTCATCTCCAATTATGATGCTTTTCAATTGCTCAAGCCCGCAAGTTACTGGCCCAAAGCCAAAACCTTAAACCATGCACTGGTTCAGAGGGGTTTAGGTCGGGAACATGATCAATTAAGCAAGCCCGTAACCTCCCATTTCTAATCAGCCAATAAAAATTATTATGGCAGAAAAACATGGAGGTTACATGCCAATCAATTAGGTCCGGGGTCCCATATGCAATATAAAAATAATATATTTAAAAGTGCATGGATGAGCACTTGTCTGTGCACTTTTCAATATAGTATTTTTAACAAACGCCCTTACTCTCACTTGTAACTTTTTAGAAGTTTTATTTATGGTATTCCATAATCTTTGGCGTTTAATTGATATGTAAAATTAATGTATTTATGTAGGTTTTATTTGACATTTACACTTTTATCTATTAATCACATAGTTTCACATTTTCTATTCTTATTTCATTCTTTGTTTATTTTCATTATACAATTTATTTTTTATTTTTTATTTTATTTCATATTTATCTTTTTCGTTTATTATGCAGCACCCAGCTCTTCATTGCCTTTAAGTTATTATAGAAATATTCTAAATAGGGCAAGCAGATTCCCATTAACCAGATTGTCTAAGTGTTATGTATGTATAAAGTTTTATTGAAAGTGACGTCATACATCAACGTGCGTGCCGCGTCATCGTGTCACTTAGGCTTAACAACAAATACACCACACTAATCTACTCTAACCCATCAGGAAGGCCCACAAAAACATATGGAGGCTGTGCCCTGCTACGCCTATCCTGGAAAGTCCCTCGCCATTGTTGGTGGCCATGTTCTAAGATATATACCTATTCCCATTTTGTGACCCGTTAAGTGTTTTGCTATCAATCAATTCACATTATCACCTGTCATATTCCTTTCAGGCCTACAGATGGAATGTCAATACTCCACAGTATCACAAATTGAACTTTGCATGTGTTTTAAACCATTATTATTATATATTATATATTGCTATATTACAGTCAGGTCCATAAATATTGGGACATCGACACAATTCTAAACTTTTTGGCTCTATACACCACCACAATGGATTTGAAATGAAACTAACAAGATGTGCTGTAACTGCAGACTTTCAGCTTTAATTTGAGGGTATTTACATCCAAATCAGGTGAACGGTGTAGGAATTACAACAGTTTGTATATGTGCCTCCCACTTTTTAAGGGACCAAAAGTAATGGGACAATTGGCTGCTCAGCTTTTCCATGGCCAGGTGTGTGTTATAACCTCATTATCCCATTTACAAAGAGCAGATACAAGCTCCAGTGTTCATTTCAAGTGTGCTATTTGCATTTGTTGCTGTTAACTCTCAATATGAGATCCAAAGAGCTGTCACTATCAGTGAAGCAAGCCATCATTAGGCTCAAAAAACAAAACAAACCCATCAGAGAGATAGCAAAAACATTAGGTGTGGAACATACTTAAAAAGAAAGAATGCACCGGTGAGCTCAGCAACACCAAAAGACCCGGAAGACCACAGAAAACAACTGTGGTGGATGACCAAAGAATTATTTCCCTGGTGAAGAAAACACCCTTCACAACAGTTGGCCAGATCAAGAACACTCTCCAGGAGGTAGGTGTATGTGTGTCAAAGTCAACAATCAAGAGAAGACTTCACCAGAGTAACTACAGAGGGTTCACCACAAGATGTAAACCATTGGTGAGCCTCAAAAACAGGAAGGCCAGATTAGAGTTTTCCAAACAACACCTAAAAAAGCCTTCACAGTTCTGGAACAACATCCTATGGACAGATGAGACTAAGATCAACTTGTACCAGAGTGATGGGAAGAGAAGAGTATGGAGACGGAAAGGAACTGCTCATGATCCAAAGCATACCACCTCATCAGTGAAGCATGGTGGTGGTAGTGTCATGGCGTGGGCATGTATGGCTGCCAATGGAACTGGTTCTCTTGTATTTATTGATGGTGTGACTGCTGACAAAAGCAGCAGGATGAATTCTGAAGTGTTTCGGGCAATATTATCTGCTCATATTAAGCCAAATGCTTCAGAACTCATTGGACGGCGCTTCACAGTGCAGATGGACAATGACCCAAAGCATACTGCAAAAGCAACCAAAGAGTTTTTTTAAGGGAAAGAAGTGGAATGTTATGCAATGGCCAAGTCAATCACCTGATCTGAATCCGATTGAGCATGCATTTCACTTGCTGAAGACAAAACTGAAGGGAAAATGCCCCAAGAACAAGCAGGAACTGAAGACAGTTGCAATAGAGGTCTATTGAAACCCAGCGTCTGGTGATGTCTATGCGTTCCAGACTTCAGGCTGTAATTGACTGTAAAGGATTTGCAACCAAGTATTAAAAAGTGAAAGTTTGTTTTATGACTGTTAATCTGTCCCATTACTTTTGGTCCCTTAAAAAGTGTGAAGCACATATACAAACTGTTATAATTCCTACTTCGTACACCTGATTTGGATGTAAATGCCCTCAAATTAAAGCTGAAAGTCTGCAGTTAAAGCACATCTTGTTTGTTTCATTTCAAATCCATTGTGGTGGTGTATAGAGCCAAAAAGATTAGAATGATGTCGATGTCCCAATATTTATGGACCTGACTGTATATCACATAATAGTATTACTCTTATTATTGTTATTATTGTTATTATATGAATTAACCCATTGCATAGTAACTAGGTCTTATTAGTTTACTGATATAGGAATGTGACACAAATGTGGTGTATTTTGATGTCCCAAAACCCCAACCATTGAAAACACACTGACACTGTGAGAATGGCATAACAAAGCTTTATTTCATACACAGAGCACAATCAGAAATGGACAAGACTGTGCATTAATATCATGGGTGTTTTGTGGATGGATCCCGGAAGGGCAAGAGATTGTTTTGGGGAAAAAGGGGATACCTACAGGGGATAATGTCATAGTCTAGAATAAGCATGATGCATAGCACCTACCAGGGTCACATGTGGTCACTACACCACTGCAACCTGAATCTGGTGAAAAACAGGATCATCAGAAATCACTGCATGTAATTGTAGAAACCATTAATGTGCATAGCACTTACAACTTGTCTATATCTGCTCAATTAACATAATCATGGATAATGTCATATAGATCTCTTCCACACACAATGTGTTGTCAGATATTATGGAATAATCAGAAATTAATGAGCAGAATCTGTGACACAGAAAGATTACGTTGAGGAACATGCCTGCATGGTCGTGATATTGGGCTATTAAGACCTACACAGACCAGAAAAAGATATAAATCAGAACACTATTTTGATTGACTTCAACACCTTGTCTCAACGGCAATCCCCATTGAACAATCAATTGCAGAAATATTCAACATAACAATACGTGTACACACTCTGTAGCCAGCCAATAGTATGTCAACATTAATACAAAATAATATTCATTGTGGAGTGTGGATGAGGAGGACTTAGGGCAGAGGTTCTTATTTTTTATTTATTTTTTTATTGTTTTTATTGGTTTTTTTTACACAAAAATATAACAATACAAACATACATTGCATTTCCATACATAATAAAATATCAAGTATTTATCACATAATAGAATATCCATACAATTTAATGTTTTTTCCTTTAACTTTTATCTTTCATTCTCTTTCCTCTTTTTTCCCCCTTTATCTTGATTAGTTGGTCTTATCACTAAAGTTTAGAACCATTTGTTATTTTAATAGCCAACATAAAAATTTGCATAACATATAAAAGCCTATAAAGTGGTCTGTATTGTGATAAATAGTAATCTTACTGATAGTAGTTCTATTGCTTATACATTCATTTATATGGAATTGAATATTAACGCAATGATTGATGTCAAATAAGGGGGAAAAGTAAGAGAAGGATAAGGGGGAAAGGAGGAGGATAAGGGAAGGGAATGAGGAGGAGGAGGATAAGGGGGAAAAGGAGGAGGATAAGGGGGAAGAGGAGGAGGAGGATGATAAGGGGGGAAGGTAGGAGAAGGATAAGGGGGGAAGAAGGACGATAAGGGGGGGGGATGAGGAGGAGGAGGATAAGGGGGGAAAGGGAGGTATCAATTGTTTGCTGTGTGTTTCCATATCCCTGACATCATGGACACTTATAATTGGCTGTGGTGATTGTTTCCCGCAGATAAACATTGAGCTGTATCATGATCATTGTGGATCAGGGCTCGTATCTTTATATATATACTAGCGAATTGCCCGTCAAAAAATGACGGCAATGAAATTGTAAGTGAGCTAATGGTGTTTGGTGTATATAATGTGGCTGATTTAGCGTCCTTCGTTTTCTATATCGTGCGACTTTTTCAGAATATCCGTAGCTGTTTGGTGGCGTTTTGTGTGTTTATGGTGGTGTTTTGCATGTTTAGGGACCTTTAGCCTCGTTTTCGTTTTGTTCGACGGACATTTTTTTTCTTGTTTAGGTGATTTTCAGGTCTCTAAACTGCGTAATTTGTGCCTAAATGGAGGTGTAACTTTACTTGCAGAGGGTCCTGGGTGCCTCCCCTTGCTGTGAGTAACCTTTTTATGTGTTTGTTGTTTGTATTTATTGTGTTTGTAATGTTTTTGGGGTAGCGCGGGTTTCGTCCTTGTTTTTTAATCTCGTAGGTGTTTTCCGGCAAATACATAGGTGTTTGGTGGTGTTTTGCGTCTTTACACTGCTGTAGCCTCGTTTTCGTTTTTTTTCGGCAGCCATTTTTTCTCTCGCTTCGAGAATTTTTTAGTGTTTAAACTCTTTTAATTTGAGTTAAATTGAGGTGTAACTTTAGTTTTCGAGGTCCTGGATGCTCCCTCTTCCTGTAAGTAAGCTTTTCATGTATTTGTTGTGTGTATTTGTTGTATTTTTCATGTTTTCCTGTGCACGTGTTGCGGACGATTTTTGCAAGGTCGTAATGGTTCGTAACGTGTCTCGTATTTTCCTTGCGTAACAACGTAAATTTGGCAGTTGCTGGCAAGGGGCACCGTTGGCTTATTTATATGTTTTGGACAAACTGCAAACATAACACTAACACAAACTGCATTGCCAACTGCTATTCAGAATCTGAACTGCAAGTATTGGACAGACATTTCATTGATAACAATTATGATTATAATATATATGCTTCCTGGATGTACAGGGTTATTGATGCCCCATATATATGTACTCATAACCAGAGATCTTACAGTTATCTATGTGTGTGGGGTTCATGTGTGTGCATATGAGGGTGTGATGGTGTATATGGTACTCACATTGCAGGTTTGGCTGAAAGCCAGTGTCCAGCTGTCCTTGAAGGCCCATTTTTTAACCCGAAATGTACTAAGGAAACCCCATCCCCAAAAAAACCTCCTACCCTAACCTGTTAACCCCTACACTACCTACCCAACTCCTACCCTACACCATAAACCCCTGGTCTAAAAATGTTTTTGAAATAACAAAGCTCCTCCCTAGAGGAGCTCCCTTCTGCAGATGAGGGTTTTCTTGTCTGCTCCGCAAAAATTTCAAAATGGCGCCTTCTTATTGGCTGATGTAACTGTCAATCAGAGTTCAGCCAATCAGAAGTTGCAGATGCGTGGAGCCAATCACAATGGGCTGTATCCCATTTTGATTGGCTGATGGCAATAGCGCCTTCTGACCGGACCAACAGAATGGATCAATCAGAATGGGATATAGGGGTGTATTCCATTTTCATTATCTCACACCTTGGCGCCTTCTGAGTGGCTGAAAAATGATTGACAGCATTTTCAGCCAATCAGAAGGCACCATTTTTAAATTTTAGCGGAGCAGGCAAGAAAACCCTAATTTGCGGTAGTTTTTTTTTTTTTAGACTGGCGGATTATTTTGGAGGGGTTCTGCCAACTAAGACTACAAGGAGGACAGGGGCAACGGTGGATGGCTAATTAGGAAAGGTAAGTGTACTATTTAGAATGTATTTGATGATAGGTTGTGTTTATTTATTTAATAATTGTAATGTTTCTTTATTTCCTAGGGGTGCCAGACCTGTGGAAATGTAGGAAGGGCCCTTGCATAGGGAGGAAGCAAAAAAAAACATCATCACTGGACTGGCATTTGGGTACGTAAGTGGTCTTATTTACCCTATTCTAGGTTTATGAAGGGAGGTTGTTTAAGTGAAATTTAGGGGTTTTATTGTATGTAATTAGGGGTTTTATTGTACAGTATGTATTGAGGGGTTTTATTTTATGAAGTTAGGGTGTTTATTGTATGTATTGAGGGGTTTTATTGTATGTAGTTAGGGGTTTCATTGTATGCACTTAGGGGATTTATTGGATGTTATATATGTTTTTGTTTTATGTAATATATGCTTTTTTATTTTGTGTAACTTTGATTTTTTTTTCTGTAATGTTTTTATTTTTATTTTGTGTAATTAGTGGGGCAATAGGGATTTTATTATGGTGTTAGGTGGGTAGTGTAGGGGTTATCAGCATAGAGGGGGGTAATGGGGTAGAGGTGGGTTAATAGTGTAGGGTAGGAGTTATTAGAGTATGGTAGGAGGGGGTGTATGGGATGAGGTTTACTGAGTGCAATTGGGGTTAAATAGGTCAAGTTAGGGTTAAATAGGACTAGATAGGGTTACATAGGACTATATAGGGTTACATAGGTCTAGATGGGGTTAAGTGGTTAGTAATAATTAGGTATGGTGCGGATTAAATAGGGTTAATTAGTTAGAGGGGTTAATAGAATGTTATAGGGTAGGATAGGGGTTAATAATGTAAGGTAGGGGTTAATAGGGTAGGTGTTAATTGGGTTTAGTATTTGTTAATGGGGTATAGTTAATGTTAATGGGTTTAGTATTGGTTGATGGGGTATAGTTAGGGTTACACTAACTATAGGACCCTTGTGGTACTTATGGTGTTAATATAGTGGATAATAGTGTCCTATGAGGGTCTATATTGACCCCCATGAGTGATGGGGTTAGTCAGTGTCCCCTAAGGGTCTGTATAGACCCTTATGGGACTAATGGTGGTTCAGTGCCGGCAGGACTTCGGTTTTTCCAATTGGGACCACCGCAGCCAGGGCTGATGTCGGGAGCCTGCGGGTAATCCCGCAGGTTTTCATTAGCCATGATAGCAATCTGTTTTGCTTTTGGCTAAGTCCAACCCATTTCTCTGGTTAATCAGTGTCCCATAAGTGCATGTATAGACCCTTATGGGACTAATGGGGGTTAATAAAGTTCCATAAGTGTGTGTATAGACCCTTATGGGACAAATGGGGTTAATTAGTGTCCCATAAGGGTCGGTATAGACCCCCATGAGTGATGGGGTTCATTTTAGATGCCGGAGGGTTACTTATAGTACCCCCTTGGCAGGGGTTAATTTTTAAGGATCTTTATGGTGTTTAAGGACCTGCGAGGCAGGTTTTTTTAAATGAAGTGAGGGCCCAATCAGCTGCAAGGGCTAATGTGGGGAGACTGCGGGGGTCCAGGTGGGTGCCCCAGCTTTGGGGTGTTAATTTTAGGTGCTGCGGGGGTACTTGCAGTCGCCTGCGGCCAGGATAGCGCAATAGTATGACGCAGGCCCTCTAAAGACCCAGAGCGAGTAATTTGAAATTTTAATTGCAGGGACCCCACTGCTGATTTAGGGAGCAGGGGGGAGGTTTAGGTGCCATAGGGAGAGTCGGGGCCAGAGCGGGGGTCTTCTGTGCTGCTCGAGCAGCGCACGAATCTGGTTATTCATTTGCCTGGTTCTCTTAGCACCACACTATTGGGAACTGAAACCCATTTAAGCGTAGGCTGCACACAAGAGAAGAGTACTTTCCAAGACCCTTTTCACAAGAGTACAGATGAAAACATAAATGTGTCAGTGCTATAACACATATTAGTATTGCTATTCTGATAATCATTATTATTATTATTATTATTATTATTATTATTACACCAACTACTAGTCACACTCTGGAGACACCCTCCATGGAGACAAGAGGAGTATTCTGCTTAATGGGTACTGATTCCAGCCTATGCTCTATACATACCTCATTATGTTTGAGGGTGTAAAATGTGTGTGATACCTTACCCTATTTTATTGATGGTTTTACTGTTTTTGTTATCACCAATAAATATCTATTGACCTACATTACTGGAGGTTTTGCGTTTCCCCCATGCACCCTTCTATCATGAAATGCTGTTTGCCTTTATTTGCCCCAATATGTTTTCTTCTTGCTTCTCCTTCTGCATCTTGACCCTCACGACTCGCATTAAAGCTGTGCGTCCGACGTGAGTTCAGTGACCTGATCAATGTGATCTTGTCAGGGGCAACCCAGATGCCCCCTTCCTGTTTTTTGATAGTGCTATTCATTAAATCAAACTGGTATGCAGGTCCTTATGACAAACATAAGGTACTTACATCCATGTATGCTTATTATTTTGTACATAACTCTATTCTAGGCATTTAATTGTCACAAATATTCATGTTTAGAACATTGATGGACTCTACAAACCAAGTGAAGTCAATACAGTCGTTGCCTGTTTAAATATACAAAATAATCCTTGCTCTGCCATTAAGACATTTGCCTGTAGGTTGCATGACTAGGTTGTGAGACAATCCCTTTATTTGAATCCATGCAAATCTTAAACCCTAAGAAGTGTTAAATAGACATTTGAATGAAGCCTAAGCTATAAAGGGATGGAAGATTTGTGTCTCAGTTTTATTTATTTGCGCAGGAGCAGATGAGAAATAGAATGAGGGAAGAATCCACCAACTAGAAATTTTACAGGAATTATAAAATTCTCCTTTATGACATTGAAAACTCAGATATATGACCATCCACCAGTAACTCAGGATCTTGTTCAGCATACAAGTTACAGGAAAGCAGCAAAGAGGTATACGTCAGATGCAAAGACTCCTTGCCAACATAAACAACTTTTCCTGAAGAAATCTTTACCATCTACAAATGTAAGAATTTATTCTCCAGTGTCCAAGGTCCTTCACTAGAATCCAAAAGTCTCCATCAGAGCTGAAGGTTCTTTACCAACATTTTCTAAAATAGCTGCAAGTTTTATCAAATATTCTCCAGCATTTAAGTTCTTATCCAACATTTCACATTATCATCACCATCTAAATAGTAAGACTGCTTTCTTGTGTGTAATCTGAAACACCAAAGACTGCTCTCGACCACCTAAGGTGTTCTCAAGTACTAGCATCATCTTATTAGCATTTATTTGGCCAACATTTAAGTTCTTCTCCAACATTTGGCATTTTCATCACCATCTAAATAGTAAGACTGCTTTCTTGTGTGTAACCTGAAACACCAAAGACTGCTCTCGACCACCTAAGGTGTTCTCAAGTACTAGCATCATCTTATTAGCATTTATTTGGCCAACATTTAAGTTCTTCTACAACATTTGACATTATCATCACCATCTAAATAATAAGACTGCTTTCTAGTGTGTAACCTGAAACACCAAAGACTGCTCTCCACCACCTAAGGTGTTCTCAAGTACTAGCATCATCTTATTAGCATTTATTTGGCCAACATTTAAGGTCTTCTACAACATTATCGGCTGCTTTTAGTAATCTCCAATATGGGAAATATGTTATTATTGTTTTTTTCCTGTAGTTCATTTGCTTCTGGAATAATATCATATATATTTATCTTGACTATCAGTGTCAGATCATGGGTTAAAGGAGGACACCAAAGCCCTGCTGACCTCATGTTGTCTGCATTAGGTTTGTGTAACATAATCATTCAGAGCTTTGAATTCATTGGTGATATTACGGGCTTTTTCTTTATTGACATTTTTTATTTATACCACCTTTATTTGTGTTTTCTCTTTGGTAACATTGGAATGCTTTCAGGCTCATGGATTATTGCCTGGCTCTGTGCTTTCTACTGCACTAAGATTGTTACCTTCCACCGTCTACTCTCATATCTAAAGCTGCAAATCTCTAAGTCGCTTCCTTTTCTGCTCTTCGGATCCATTTTGTAATCCTGTGTTCTGGTGACTTCCTTGTGGGTCATATTTATTAATTGCCCTGTATTTATGAATGTAGGTAATAGCACATTGAATGACACCCAAGAACAGTTTAGCAGGAACTTTAATATCTTAATCTATGTATTGAACATGTGCGCTTGCTTTCCATTGCTGCTGACTCTGGCATCATTGGGCCTGACTCTCACCTTCCTCATCTTACATGTCCTGAGACTGTATAGAGGATCATCCGACATTAGATTTTCCCAACTGAAAGCTCATGTTCATGCTGCTATTACCATGACTCTGCTTCTATCTCTTCATATATTTTATTACTTGGCCAAGCTGAGCCTTAATTTGCAAGTGCGTCGCTATGGAGCCACTTGGTCTTATTTTTGCCTTGTGATGTATAGTTACTTTGGTTTCCTACAGGCTCTCATACTCATCTCTGGGAATAGGAAACTCAGACTCATTTGTGAGGCCTTTAGCTGCTCTCATAGAGGACAAATACTGCAAATAATTAATAATTTCAAGAAATTCCAAGTAAAAGTTAGAAACAAGAGTAGAACAACTGACAGATCCAAGATTGGGGAAGGAGTATAACAAGGCTGTGTACTATCACGCTATCTATTTAACCCAAATATATTGTGTGAAATACTGGGAGCAATTAATCAAAAACTGCAATTAAAATCACTGGTAAAAATGATCAATGTCAGATGTTTATTTGATACCATTGTGATGGCTGAAAGGAAGGAGAAGTTGAGCCGCCTGTTGATGAGGTTGGGAAAAGAAAGTCTAAAATCTGGTTTGCTGCTTAACATCAACGAAGACTAACATTACGTCAACCAATGAGATGGGGAGAACATGGAGGCTCTGACAAATGTTGTTATCCTGGGTTCAAAGATTATGGCGGCCACTATGGAATCCAATTATGTTTGTTTCTTCTTCTTTTGAGATAAGCCATGGCAAATCTGGACAAGATATCAAAGAACAAAGTTGTTACAGTCCATATAGTAAGAGCTACAGTGGATATAAAAGTCTACACACCCCTGTTAAAATGTCTGGGTTCTGTGCTGTAAAAAAACGAGACAAAGATAAATCATTTCAGAACTTTTTCCACCTTTAATGTGACCTATAAGCTGTACAACTCAATTGTAAAACAAACTAAAATCTTTTAGGTGGAGGGAAGAAAAATAATAAAGAAAAATAATGTGGTTGCATAAGTCTGGGGATGTAGCTGTGTTCAGAATTAAGCAATCACATTCCAAATCGTGTTAAATAGGAGTCAGCATACACCTGCCATCATTTAAAGTGCCTCTGATGAACCCCAAATAAAGTTCAGCTGCTCTAGTTGGTCTTTCCTGAAAAAAAATTTGTCGCACCCCACAGCAAAAGCCATGGTCCACAGAGAGCTTCCAAAGCATCAGAGGGATCTCATTGTTAAAAGGTATCAGTCAGGAGAAGAGTACAAAATTATTTCCAAGGCATTTGATATACCATGGAACACAGTGAAGACAGTCATCATCAAGTGGAGAAAATATGGCACAACAGTGACATTACCAAGAACTGGAGCTCCCTACAAAATTGATGAAAAGAGAAGAAAACTGGTCTGTGAGGATACCAAGAGGCCTACAGCAACATTAAAGGAGCTGCAGGAATATCTGGCAAGTACTGGCTGTGTGGTACATGTGACAACAATCTCCCGTATTCTTCATATGTCTGGGCTATGGGTAGAGTGGCAAGACGAAAGCCTTTTCTTACGAACATTTTGCAAAAACACACCTGAAGTCTCCCAAAAGCATGTGGGAAAAGGTGTTATGGTCTGATGAAACCAAGGTTAAACGTTTTGGCCATAATTCCAAAAGATACGTTTGGCACAAAAACAACACTGCGCATCACCAAAAGAACACCATATCCACAGTGAAGCATGGTGGTGGCAGCATCATGCTTTGGGGCTGTTTTACTTCAGCTGGAACTGCGGCCTTAGTTAATATAGAGGGAATTCTGAACAGTTCCAAATACCAGTCAATATTGGCACAAAACCTTCAGGCTTCTGCTAGAAAGCTGAACATGAAGAGGAACTTCATCTTTCAGCATGACAACGACCCAAAGCATACATCCAAATTAACAAAGGAATGGCTTCACCAGAAGAAGATTAATGTTTTGGAATGGCCCAGCCAGAGCCCAGACCTGAATCTGATTGAAAATCTGTGGGATGATCTGAAGAGGGCTGTGCACAGGCGATGCCCTCGCAATCTGACAGATTTGGAGTGTTTTTGCAAAGAAGAGTGGGCAAATCTTGCCAAGTCAAAATGTGCCATGCTGATAGACTCATACCCAAAAAGACTAAGTGCTGTAATAAAATCAAAAGGCACTTCAACAAAGTATTAGTTTAAAGGTGTGCATACTTATGCAACCATATTATTTTATTTTTATATTTTTTCTTCCCTCTACCTAAAACATTTCAGTTTGTTTTCAATTGAGTTGTACAGTTTATAGGTCACATTAAAGGTGGAAAAAGTTCTGAAATGATTTATCTTTGTCTCATTTTTTTACAGCACAGAAACCTGACATTTTAACAGGGGTGTGTAGACTTTTTATATCCACTGTATGGTATTCCCAGTAATAGCATACAGATATATGGGAGCTGGGCCATAAGGAAGGCCGAGAGCTGGAGGATGGACAGTTTTGAATTATGGTGTTGGAGAAAACTATGAAGAGTCCATTGGACTACCAGAAGATTAAACTAATACCTACCCACGGGTATCAAACCAGACTGCTCACTGAAAGGATTGATAGTAAATCTAAAGCGCAAATACATTGGCCACATAATAAGAAGACAGGATTTACTAGAGGAGACTGTGATGCTAGAAGAAAAAAAAGCAACAAGAAGAGGAGGTGACAGAAGATTATATTATGGAAGAAATAAACATGACCCTACAGGACCGCAGAGAGGGATGGACAGAACTGGAGTGCTAAAGGCCACAAGGTGACAATGATTCAGACCCAACTGAACAACAGAAGAAAAAACAACAAGGTGTTATATTGAAAGAAAGTATTGTATTTAGTTACAAGGTTTAAGTAACCATTGGGGATTTTGGAAAACGTCACTTTAGTGCTATGTAAAATAAAATAAAAAAATCTTTTTACTGAAGATTCAGATAATCTTGGACACACCTTCCCTTTCCATATGGTCAGAAGCACCAGCCACATTTCATACTCTGTGCCCATAGACTCTTCAATATGGCGGCTGTTACTCACTAGGAAGATCTGCAACAAATAATATTTTCTCTGAACCTGCTGATACTTCCGGTTTCAGAGCTGCTAATGTTGTTATAAACATCACCAACATGACATCACAGCGTCCTTTATTGTGATTGGAAGAAACAGAAAGATATGTCATACATGTCATTATCGAGTACCCACATTTCACACAATATATTTGTATAATAAAAACATTTAGACCTATTTTGGGTTTTCATGAATTCCAGCTTAGATAAATAAATATAAGCTTCTTAGAGATAGAGAATTTGTATCGTGTGATGGACTAATTATAATAATGGCCGATATTAATCAATGTAGTTTAGGCAAAGTGTGTGACAAGGAGCCTGATATTGTACTGAATATGGAGTTAGACTCATGTGCAGTGATCTGGAGGAGCAAGTGCACATGTGGAGGGATCTACATCAAATGGTTTACCTACACTGTGCATATATATATATATATATATATTAGTATTTATGGGGTAGCCGATAAAGTCCAGTAATCAGAGTATGGCATTATATCAGACGATCTTCAGTCATCCGCTGAATGGCGCGGTGTTATTATATGGTGTACCCTCCATTAGCATTGTCGTATGGTATATGGCCACTTCTGTATTCATTGCATATTAATGTTATTAATTCGAAGCTGTGGTTAAAAATGGCCTCTTGTGAAGAACTACACTAAAAAAATATATTTCTGTTTCTATGGAAACTGACATTTTAGTTTCCAGTGATCTGCTTCCTGAGGTGGGAGGAGACTTTAAATACACGAAGTCTGTATCTGCACAAAGGGTATGAGGCAGTAACTACTGCCAGTGCATTCATTGACTGTAATGGAAATCTCATTCATTTTTATGAACACAGACAGAAGCTGCAAAAAGCACACAATACGGAAAATGGAAAATAGCAAAAAATAATTATATAGAAGTGAAATATTTGTTGATTTTTACTTTCTAGCAACACATAGAAAAACATTTACTAGAATTTCATGTCTGTTTAATTCCTTTTGCTTTGTGGGCCACTTGAATGAAGCTCTTAGACCACTTGTGGCCCATTGACCACATTGGAACCTCTGGACAGACCAGTCAAAGACGTGGCTCCTAATCTCATTAACCAGACTTTTTTCGGTGGGCGCACTTCTGGGGGTCTCTATGTGTCTACGTCAGAACTACTGACCTCTAGAACTGACAATAATGTTGGGACTGGTAAACGTCTACGTGATGCTCAGGGTAGGCAAGTAAGGTCTTGGAGAGCCACATACTGGCAAATATCTGAGGACTTTTCTCTTCTTCTTTCATCCTGATTGACTTACCTGTGCCCAGAAAAGGAAATTTCAAATCCAGGCCTGTGTGTGGCTTTCCAGGACTGATCTTGCCTACCCTTGGTCTAGATCCACATTCCCTTGGTGTTACTTTTACACCCATAAGCAATAGCCTGCAGAGATACAATAACCGAGAGCACTCAATATGCCCACAATTGCTTATAGAACTTAGACATCACTTCTTTGGCACCAATCTCATGTACCCCGTCCCTAAGCTTTGTCCTCCAGCTGTGACCCATCCTCAGTCTGTGGTGTAGAGCAGGTCCTGAAGTGTCCTAATATAGACCATTCTCTCTATATACTGTAAATAATGTTATTTTACATGCATTCTTAACCAGTCGGTTCCTCTCTGGCAAATGTTCTTTCATTCTTTGTTTTTCTCTCTTTTTCATTATTCCTCATCAAATCACTTGCAATTTTAAATTCCACATTTGCATTGTCCATATAGAAGCTTCTTGTGCATTCAAAGACTCCTCGTCCAATCCCAGGAAGTAGATCTAATATGGCAGCTTCCATGTTTGCTTATATAATATAGTGAACGCTGTAATATATTTCTGTATAAAAACATGCTCCCTATTTCTAAGTGTAGTTCTTCATATGACTTTATGTTAAATATATATAGTGCTTTAAATGTGATGCTGTGCTATAAAATACATAAAAACTCCTATTTTACAGATAACATTCTTATATGAAGACTTAATAAATGCGATAATAAATGATATAAAAATAATAATTGCTGATTTATTCTGGCTCAGGACATTATTATAATACAGAAATAAGTCAGTTTGGGTGGGCTAAAGAAATGTCACCTGGTGCCGCACTGCTTCATGTATCAGAATATTATGTATTGACTTTAGTACACTGGTTTGTTGTATATGTTTGCATGGCAGATCATCATTTAAACCAAGCCCAGGTGCTTTACATACATGTATCTGACTCATTGGGATCGGACCAGGAGGTTTGTGTTGGACGTATTGGATTTGCTATTTGTTTACTTTACAAGTGGAAAATAAACACTACGGAAAACCCAGTGGCGTAATCACTGGAAGGAGTTAGGGATTATATCCATTGCATACAACTACTGGCATAGAATAAATATTAGTGTAATAGAGAATGACCAGGACTATTTCAAGTAAGAAATGCAAATTTTATCTAAATGAGAAATTAACAATTTAGTAAAGCAGCCTCAGTATGATGGTGGGCGTTGGATAGGAATCATGCCCAGAGGGAAGTAGCGATAAATATCAGATGGTATATGTGTGCTCCTCAGTATGATGGTGGGCATGGATAGGAATCATGCCCAGAGGGAAGTAGAGATTAATATCAGATGGTATATGTGTGCTCCTCAGTATGATGGTGGGCATTGGATAGGAATCATGCCCAGAGGGAAGTAGAGATAGATATCAGATGGTATATGTGGGCTCCTCAGTATGATGGCGGGCGTTGGATAGGAATCATGCCCAGAGGGAAGTAGTGATAAATATCAGATGGTATATGTTGGCTTCTAAACATGAACATCCCTTATGAGAATAATACTTGCAGTAGTATAAATAGATGTATGGACAGGTTGTATAAGTACTAGGATGTAATACACAAATTGCACAATAATCTTACACAGCCCAATTACTCTATATCCGTGCTACAAAAAGAAACTGAAAAAAAAAAGAGGATAAATGGAAGATTTGTATCTAAACCTGAAAATACATTACAATGCTCATATGTGCTGTCAGAAGCTGCCATGATGACACTTAGATCTGTTTTGTATATTGTGCAATAAAGAAGTCCTTTGTCGTTAGTGCCCCCTCCATCTGGATGTCTATCTACAAACCCACCGACAGGCAAGAGGAAATAGCACACTCACGGGTACCTATAAAACCTTCACGTTAAGCTTCCCATAGGGAGAGGGAGGAAAGGAAAAGGACCAGCTAGTGGAGCAAGAAAACACTATCTATACTTACAAACAGTGGTATCAGCAAAACAATATAACTGGCTCCTACACGTTTTGCCCAATCTAAAATATCAGAGCTCCAGAAATCCTTAAAACATTCAAGGTCTTCCATGATCCAAGCAGAAATACACAGATTGAAACAAAAATTATGTGGGGTTCTGAGGAGGAAGGTTGTAACTGTCCTACAACGTACTCGGTCTACATTTTTTACTTTCGCCAACAAACCTGACAAAATGCTTGCAAAAAAGTTAAAACAGCAGAAAGCAAACTCATTCATTCCCAAAATCATACTTGACAAGAGCAAGTCTATCTTTCAACCAGGAGATATAGCAAGAGCATTGGAAAAATACTATGCTACACTATATTCACCCCCCCCCAGTCACATTCACCTAAATATAATATCATTTCTTTCCTCTCTTCAATCAAATTCCCCCAAATTGACAAAAACAAAATTGATTCCCTAGGTTCACAATAACCGTAGAAGAAATTAAAATTGCTATAAAAAAAAAAGAAATCCCACAAGGCCCTTGGTCTGGATGGATTTACTAACTACTATTACAGACAATTTAAAGATATTTTTGGTCCTCACCTCCAATCTTTATTCAATGTCTTCCTTACTGGTCAACCAATGAGGGCAGAATTCCTAGAGGCTAAAGGTAATGTTTCACTTAAGGAAGGTAAATTCCCATCTCAATGCCATAGCTATAGGCCAATTTCCCTAATTAATAGCAACACCAAACTGTATTCCAAAATATTAGCAAACAGACTAGCTCAAGTGTTACCAATGTGTATTCACCTAGACCAGGTGGGATTTATTAAAGGTAGAGAGGCTCAAGATAACACCAGATGTATTCTGGATCTTATGAATGTTGCATCTGCAAAAATCTACCACTGAAGCTACTTTCACTAGATGCAGAAAAAGTTTTTGACCCGATCGATTGGGCCTACATGACTGAGATATTGTTTCAGTTCTGAATGAAGGTCTGGTAGGAGGTATTTTAGTGATATATTCGGCCCCAAAAGCCTTCATAGCCTATCAGGGTTTCAGGTACCAACTTTGTCCAATACAAAGAGGAACGAGACAGGGATGCCCCCTCTCCCCACTATTATTTGCCCTAGGCATAGAACCATTAGCAATTGCCCTAAAAGAGAACCAAAATGTGAATGGAATCCAGTTTGCAAACTTAGGAGTACAAACGTAGCCTTTTTGCTGTAAATATCATGCTCACTGTGACTGAACCCATAACAAGTCTTCCTAATGTGTTTAACACTTTGGCAAAATTTTAGGTTTTAAGGTTAACTCTAGCAAGAGTGAAGCACTAAACGTTTCTTTGCCAAAGGACTAAAAAGCACTATTATCAGCTAATTTCTCGTTCAAATGGGCTGAACACAGTGTCAAATAACTGTGTATCAATATCGCAAGGAATCCAGTTTGCTATATTCTAACAATTATTCTGCAAGATATTAGCTCTTGGCCCTCATATAAAATTCCCTGGATAGGAAAAATCCACGGCATTAAAATGAACGTACTTATATATCCTATATCTTTTAGAGGAATTCCAGCAGCAGTTAACACAAAGGACATGCAGAAACTCCAGGGGACAATATCTTGCTTTGTTTGGGATCATAAAAAACCAAGAGTAAACAAAACTACTTTGCTCTTTTCTTCTTTCTATCTGTTTCTCTATCTAGTTATTTTATGTCTTTATATTTTATCTACATTCTCTGTAGGGCTAATTGGATATAGCATATTATATTGAATCTCATATTAAAGGTTCATAATATTCACAAACAATAACAAAAAAACAAAAAAAGAATTGTATATACTTTTATAATTTGACAATTTCACTCACCTTACCTTGTTTTACATGGGGAATATTACTACAGAAAATGCATATGTTTTCTAAATAAAAAATAAAGGGTAATAAAAAACAGTTATATTACTGTAGATGTTAACGTGTAGTTTAGCTCTTGACCAGCGGAACTCTGGTGTTACTTAGGAGCTAGAAGGGCTGCCATTGCACAGTTGACTTGGTTGATCTCAGAAACCATTCAATTTAAATATATTGCCTTGAAGGGAACAGATTTGTTTATTTGTTTATTTGAGCACAGGCTGCTCTGCAAACACAAAGTTAAGGTTAAGAATAGCAACAACTGCAGGAACAGAATCCCAATCCCATATAACAGACAATACTAAAAGGGCCCAAACTCTAGCCTTAAGGAGACCTAGACCTATTATTTAATCAGTATTCACCATTCAGTTTGTGGTTTTCTAATTATGGTGAAATATCTAATCACAGTTATCTTTATATATCAATAAATCGTCACACCATATTTAATCAGCTTCTGTAAAATCTAATAAATCATACTCTGATACTCCGTCATCCGGTATGAATTAACTGAGAAAACATGATCTTGTGAGAAAAGTACAACCAACTTCCATTAGATTGTTGGCAGATGATGTACATAAGGGGTTACTTTAAATTGTGTGGCTGGGATGGGACACATGTAGTAATCACAAGTGGATCAGACAGCAGAATCTTAGCAACTTGTCCAGCATCTTATTGTCTCCTCCTGCTCTTATACAGAAATAATATAAAATGTCATTAGTAGTTTTATGTAAATTCCTCTTTTCCACCATTTCCTTTATTTATAACGATTCCTCTCAATTTATTTATCCTGATTGTAATGATCAAATCCTGGATTAAAGGAGGACATCAAAGCCCCGCTGATCTCATCCTATCAGCTATAGGATTGTTTACCATCTCCATGCAGAGCTTCCAGCTGATTCTGTACAATATTAACTATTTCTTGGGTCACTTTTTAAGTTCATACCGTTTTTATATTTTCTCTGGGTTTTTTAGTGGCAGTGTCCTCTCTGGCTCTTGGAGTACCGTATGGTTATGCATCTTCTACTGCCTCAAAATTGTCACCTTCCAACACCGTTTGTTCATAAAACTAAGAGTAAGATCCCCAGAGCTGCTGCCTCGGCTGCTTTCAGGGTCCATATTGTTTTCCTACAGTCTGATGACTATTTTGCTGATTATCAATATCAGATATGGTCCTTTTATTCATTCAGCTAATAAAACAGAGTTTGGAAATTGACAACTTATTTCTTTTGAAAGGGATCGTGTTTTGCAAGCTTTGGATGTGGGACTTTGCATTCACATGCTTCTGATTCTAATATCATTGAGCTTGACAATCTTCTCCCTCGTCTTACACGTCCTGAGACTGCATAGAGGATCCTCCAGCATTAGCTTCTCTCACCTGAAACCTCATGTTACTGCTGTTATAACCATGACTTTACTGTTAACTCTACAAATATTGTTCTTCTTGGCTCAGCTTACTTTGCATTTGTCCAACTATTTAATTGGAATTACTGGTTACTGGATTTGCCAAATGATCATTATATTGTACTGTCCACTTCAGGCTCTTATACTGATCTTTGGTAATAAAAAACTAAGCCTTGCTTGTGGGACTTGGTCCTGTCCTTACAGTCCTGAAAATCGACAAGTGAATAAATAATGTAGAGAGATAACATGGCAGAGCAATATGTTTTATATAATGATCTGCCAAGATACAGTGTATGGTAAGATTCCCTTTAAATGTAATTTATATTAGGAAATGTGCTAAAGTTCTTAGTGATGTTCTGGTTCTGTTTAGGATTAAAAAATAAATACATTATAAAGATATGAACCATCTTTATAACACTCACCTGGCTTCCTACAGACACTGCTACAAGCCTCCAGCATCCATATTTAAAACACTCACGTGGCTTCCTACAGACACTGCTACAAGCCTCCAGTATCCATCTTTAAACACTCACCTGGCTTCCTACAGACACTGCTACAAGCCTCCAGCATCCATCTTTAAAACACTCACCTGGCTTCCTACAGACACTGCTACAAGCCTCCAGCATCCATCTTTAAAACACTCACCTGGCTTCCTACAGACACTGCTACAAGCCTCCAGCATCCATCTTTAAAACACTCACCTGGCTTCCTACAGACACTGCTACAAGCCTCCAGCATCCATCTTTAAACACTCACCTGGCTTCCTACAGACACTGCTGCAAGGTATCTACAGCCATCTAACTGATTCACCTTTGACTCTACTGTATCCTCCTGTAACATTAATTAAATATCCATATCTGATATAATTTTTGTTCACATAGAAACTTTATTACTACTCTGGTAAATTTTAAGCTTTCACACTGTATTTCTCCACCACAATCTCCCGCCCCCTTCACACCTTCTTATCTGTCTGCAACAAATGCTCCTTTTAAATGCATAAATACTGGGCTAGCCACAAACTATATCTCACAATCTCTTCTCTGTTCCAGCCTCCAGCATCCATCTTTAAAACACTCACCTGGCTTCCTACAGACACTGCTCTCTCTGCCCTCCCTCCCTGCCCCACTCCCACCCACGCGTTGTCTCAATTTATAGATACTCATCTGACTTACACCTGCTCACTCAGCATCACCTGCTTCAAATGATTCAACTAATTTAATACACACACAAAAAAAAAAAAAAAAAAAAAAAAAAAAAAATTATATATATATATATATATATATATATATATATATATATATATATATATATATATATATATATATATATATATATATATATATATATATATATATATATATATATATATACATATATAATTACACACAACCCAGCTACTCTCCCATCTTGGTCACTAACAATTTTTCTTTTACTCTTACACCTTTATCTCATCTACTCCCTACACCTACACACTGTGTCGAAATGCTCTCTCACTTTTTTCTCCTCCTCATCTTCTACTGCCTCTCTCTCAGACTATCATTTGCAGCCTATCCGTATCACACCTCCAATACTATAACCATCTCACCTTCCTTGCTTTCCTCTCCTCTTCTCTGCTCCCATGAGCTATTCTCTCTCCTCCAATCACAATCTCATCCCCTCCCCAACACTCATAAGCAGAAACATCACTGTAAGTCCCACTCCCATATTCTCTCACTCTCACTCCTCCTTCTTCTAGCTGCTGGAGACATATCCCCTAACCCAGGTCCCTCCCTCATTTCTACCTGCTTTCAGCCACGCTCTACTCCAAGGGCAGAAAACACCAGAAAAACACAAAATTTGATACCCATCACTTGTCACAAACCTTCCACTCTTCCTTTCTCCTGTGCTCTCTGGAACGCACGATCTATCTGCAATAAACTCACTTTCACTCACGACCTTTTCACTACCAACTCCCTCAATCTACTGGCTCTTACTGAAACCTGGCTCTCCTCTTCTGATACTGCCTCCCCTGCAGCACTCTCGCATGGGGGTTTTCACCTCAGTCACACACCTAGACCTTGGAACAAACAAGGTGGTGGTGTGGGTGTATTACTTTCTTCTCGCTGTACGTTCCACCTCATACCCCCTGTCCCATCCCTCCAATTTTCGTCTTTTGAAGCTCATACTATCCGCCTCTTCTCTCCTATCTCTCTACGTGTTGCTGTAATCTATCGCCCCCCAGGTACTTCCTCTCAATTTCTCGATCACTTTTCCGCCTGGCTCCCACACTTTCTTTCCTCCAACATTCCCACACTGATACTTGGTGACTTCAACATTGCCATTGACACCCCCACCTCCTCAGCAGCCGCCAAACTAATTGCACTCACCTCTTCCCTCGGCCTCTCACAACTTACAGATTCTTCAACTCACCATGCTGGTCACTCTCTTGACCTTATTTTTACCAATATTACCCACACCTCCAACCTAGTCATCCACCCTCTCCCTCTATCTGACCATCACCTCCTTACCTTCAACCTCAACACATCTTCCTCCCATCACTCTTCTTCAACCCCAGCCACAATAACCCACAGAAACCTGCTAGAACTCGACCCTACCCAACTCTCCACCGTGCTCCAACCTCTTCTCAGCACTATCACCAACCTCAACTGCCCTGACACTGCCACCACACACTACAACTCTACTCTCTCTTCCACTCTTGACACTCTGGCCCCCATAACTACACGCAGACGCCCTCAATCTCATCCACAACCATGGCACACTACACACACACGTTACATTCAGAAGTGCTCCCGCACTGCTGAACGACTATGGAGGAAATCACGCTCCGCAGCAGATTTCCTTCACTACAAGTTTATGCTACGTTCCTACTCCTCTGCCCTCAACCTGGCCAAACAGCAGTACTTTACATCACTAATATCAACTCTTTCCTCTAACCCAAAACGTCTTTTTGCCACTTTCAATACTCTCCTTCGCCCACCACCTCCCCCCATCCCTTCCTGTCTCACAGCTGAAGACTTTGCCAACCATTTTACACATAAAACTCAATCTATCCACAATGAACTCTCCTCTCACCGTGGCTCACACACTTCACTCTCTCAACTAACTCTACTAACCAACAACACCCAATCTACCCCCCTCCCATTCCCACAGCCACTCTGGACTACTTTACCCCTGCAACAGAAGATGAAGTCTCCATCCTAATATCATCCTCTCCCCTCACTACCTGTCCTTCAGATCCTATTCCATCTCAGCTCATCCCTCCCCTCTCTACTACACTTATCCCAGCTCTCACACATATCTTCAACCTTTCCCTAAACACTGGCACATTTCCATCATCTCTAAAACATGCCATAATTACACCCACTCTCAGGAAACCCTCATCCGATTGTGACATTGTATCTAACTATCGCCCTATCTCTCTACTTCCCCTGGCTTCCAAACTGCTGGAGCGGCTCGTCTATAACCGCCTCACCAGTTTCATCTCCTCTAACTCTCTTCTGGACACTTTCCAATCCGGCTTTCGGCCCCAACACTCCACAGAGACATCCCTCATAAAAGTCACCAATGACCTGCTCACCGCCAAGTCGAAAGGCCACTTTTCTATTTTGCTTCTCCTGGATCTCTCTGCCGCCTTTGACACCGTTGACCATTTTATTCTACTCCACATTCTCTCCTCCCTCGGCATTCGAGACACTGCTCTCTTGTGGTTCTCATCATACCTCCAAGAATGATCATTTAGCGTCTCCTTCTCCGGCACATCTTCTTCTCCTTACCCCCTGTCTATTGGCGTACCCCAAGGATCAGTCCTAGGCCCCCTCCTCTTCTCCATCTACACATCCTCACTCGCACCCTAATAAACTATTTTGGGTTCCAGTACCATCTCTATGCAGACGACACCCAAATCTATCTCTCAGCACCAGATCTATCCCCCTCTCTTCTAGCACACGTCTCCGACTGCCTCTCTAGTATATCCTCTTGGATGTCCACCCACCATCTGAAACTCAACATGTCTAAGACTGAACTCTTAATCTTCCCACCCTCTACTACAGCTTCAATTCCTCACATCTCTCTCTCTGTCAACAATGCCATCATCACTCCCACCTCCCAAGCCCGTTGTCTCGGGGTTCTACTGGACCCTGCCCTCTCTTTCATCCCACACATACAGTCTCTAACCAAATCCTGTCTTTTCCATCTAAAAAACATATCCAAAATATGTCATTACCTTACACAAGACACTACTAAGATTCTAATACACTCTCTTATCATTTCTCGTCTTGACTATTGCAACTCGCTCCTTGTTGGCCTGCCCATCACTCGCCTCTCCCCACTTCAATCCATAATAAATGCCTCCGCCAGACTCATCTTCAGTACACATCGTTCAGTGTCGGCAGCTCCTCTTTGTCAATCCCTTCACTGGCTTCCCTTAGCCTCCAGAATAAAGTTTAAAATCTTGACCCTAACTTATAAAGCCCTCAACAACACCGCACCCCCATACATCTCTGCTCTCATCTCCAAATACTCCCCCACACGCCCTCTTCGTTCTACTAACGACCTTCTTCTTTCTACCACTCTTGTCACCACCTCTCACTCCCGCCTCCAGGACTTTTCTCGCGCTGCCCCTATTCTCTGGAACTCCTTGCCTCGCTTCACCAGACTATCCTCCTGCCTTAAATCCTTTAAAACGTCAGTAAAAACACACCTCTTTAAAGAAGCCTATAACCTTCCTCCCTAACATGCTCAGCACTGCTCAACACTACTCTCTCTCCACTGTACCACATACAAACTTTAACCTTTAGATTGTAAGTCTGCGAGTTTCAATCCTGCGCAGTGCTTTAGGGAAAGCGCTATGGACACTGGATTCCTAGCTCAAAGACAAGGCCATACACTCTTTGCAATGTATGAATCTTTAACTTGTCATTGCCTGTAACTTAACTTATGTATAGCGCTACGGAATATGTTGGCGCGTTACAAATAAACGATAATAATAATAATAATAATAATTAGAAAAAAAAAATATTTTTAGGAAGAGTGAGAGCCCCAATCATGCAACAACCTTACAACCAATAGAAACATATCATGGTTAACATAGCAAGTCATTAATGAGACCTATGGATCAAAGGACAAAGTATGACTGTCATGTTTGACATCTTCTATTTGTATGATATGACTACACATGTCTTCTCAGTAGAAGAGCTGAACATCAGCACTGTGGGTTTACCATTAGTTGGACTGGTTCCTTTATCTGTAGAGCTGTAGAGTGTATGGACTCGCTATAGAACAAACTAATTGATGGTCTGATGAAAATTGTTCTGATTCTGAACCTAACAAGTGGAGGACCATGTCCAAATGTCCTGACCTGATTTCCAAGGCTACATACTGTTGTTTCTTCAAATGGCCGGAAACAGGAATTTTGGGCCCAGAAGTAAATAATCATTGCTAAAATAATCTGCAATTGCAGCTGTATCTCTATATGAAGAAAGACATTCTTGATACAATAGAAGGCAATTAGTTTGTGCGCTACAAGCCTTCCACCAACTTTCCATTCAACTCAATTCAAGATCCAGTTTTCATTGAACTTGCTGCCAAGTGTTACGTTTTGGTCCTCAAAAACAAAAAACAAAATAAGATTTTTTTTAAGAAACCCAGAGGTCTCATTGAGCATCTCATTACAGATCTTGTTACTACAAAAAGTCAAAGTAAATATACTACATAGTTTTAAGTGCTAGTTTATCATTATTCTTCCAAAATGTGAATATTAACGAGGAGTTCCATGTTGTGCAACTGTCCAGCAGAACAAGAAGCAGCATATGTACTACCTGTAAGGATCCAGGTATAAGAAACTTGCACTGTCTGCTACAACAGTGGAGCAAATCCTCAAATCCAGGCCTGTATGTGGCCCACCCAGACCGAACTTGGACATCCCAGATCTAAAGTCAGAGGATGTGGCTAAAATAGCCATGATTAAATTACCTACTGTATCTTTTCTACTGTTCACTACATTGTCTACAATGTCTATCTCAGTATCAGAAATGTTCAGGCTGTCCTGGATGAAGGTGAGTGCCCAACACAACTTGTTCACATAAAATGCTTCTTAAAGCACCCCTGTGGTGACATTTTTCAAAATGGTCTTTTGACTAATTAAAATGATAATGGGCAAGTGTAATTATAAAACAAAATAATAAACATAACTTTTACATTTTGTAAACTTTGTATGCAATTATCCATTACTTCATACTTCAATGTTGTCGCTTTTACCTGTTGCTTTGTCAGGCAGGCGTGTTCTTGTAAACTAATGTATTTCTCTATAGTGCTCCTGAGAGCAATTTCCCACTGTGCACAGGGCAGTAGGAACTCGAGGAAATGGGGCGGGGGGCAAATCCTTGTGCAAAATACATAAATAGGGGACAAGCAAAATACCAAAATTAGACTTAGTCATGCATTACTTGAGTTTGCCACTAGTGCTAAGGATCAGTATGTCTCTGCCAGGAAGACAGGGGGTTGTAATGTATTTTTTTTATTTTCTGTAATGTTCCATTTTTTATTTTTTGTGACTTAGGTTTTTTTATTTTCTGTAATGTAGATTTTTTATTTTTTGTGACTTTAGTTTTTTTTTATTTCCTGTAATTAGAGTGTGGGGGGTTATTAGGGGGCAGATAGGTAGTGTAGGTAGGTAGTGTAGGTGTTAATAGGTTAGTGTAAAGGGGGTTTAGTTGATATTTAATGTTTTATTGGGGGGGTATAGTGCAGTGTAGTGTTTATACTTAGTGTCATGATGGTCCTTGAGGACCGTCATGGCACTTATGTGGTTAATGTTGGGTTGTAACCGGCCCATAATGGTCTTAATAAACCCTTATGGGAATTTTCATTGCAGCTAGGGTTCCCTATCTCATGCGATTGGGACGCCACTGCGATGGTTAATGTGGGGTTAATGCGGGTCTCCGAGCTTATCTCGGATCCCGTGGGGTTAATGCGGGTTTCTGAGCTTATCTTGAATCCCTTCTTAGGTAAGTTGTACGTGGCTGGGCGGTCCTGGGTCGTGGAGCCTCGTTTCCTTTTTTTCGGAGGCCATTTTTTCTCTCGCTTAGGGAATTTTCGTGTGTCTAAACTCGGGAATTTGGACTTAAATGGAGGTGTAACTTAATTTGCAGAGGTCCAGGGTGCCCCCACCCTTGATGTGGGTAAGCTTTTTATGTATTTTTAGTGGGTATTTATTGTGTTTTCCTGTTTTTAGGTGCACGCGGTTCGGCCGTTAAGGTTGTATTTTTTGCGAGGTCGTAATGGTGCCGCTTGTGTGGGTGTTTGTAACCCTGTGTAAAGCGCCTTTGAGCCTGCACCTCCGCAAATGCGCCCCTTGCTTCGCGAGGGTCTGCCTTTGCAGCCGACGTTGGAGCCTCCACCTTCCGCAAATGCGGACCCTCGCTTCGCGAAGCGTGACGACGATTCGTAGTTTGACAACTATTATATGTGATATGCAGTATATATATATATATATATATATATATATATATATATATATATATATATATATATATATATATATATATATATATATATATATATAGATTATAATCAGGCCTATTATCGTACAACCACTATCACCTAATACAAGGTGATTGTATTTGTTTCCTTTTATCAAGAACTAGCCAAGAAAGAATTAATTTTAGAGAACATGTTTGGATAAATAATATCCCATGAATGACCAGTTTGTTTTATTGACATGTAGATTGGCCCAAATATGTTTTAATATTTTTATTTAGATATTTTTTTTAAGGAGAATTGGTTTACATAAGCAATAAAGTCTTGTCTTATATAAGTTAGTAACATACAGAAAATAGATTGCTTATATAATTATATCTGACAAAATCATCTTGATAATAGAATTATCACATTCATAGTGAAGTAAAACTTATGATCGTAAAATAATATCTCAGTCACTTGCTCTTAGATCTATCAAATCCAAAGAGAGTATAATAATTAAATAATAAAAGTTACATTTTAGCTACATTTTGGTTTCTAAGTCCTGTAACAAATATGTAGTTGTTAGTTTAAAAGTATACTTTTCTATCTCTCTTTTGATATATGTGAGGTGGGAGGAAGCCTGTATTATACAATAATATGATAGTGAGGAGGGATGTGTTTTGCAATGATATGGTTGGAGGAGGGAGGAATCTTTTGTGATACAGTGATATGATAGTGAGGAGGGGAAGCCTGTGTTATGCAGTGATATGGTAGTGAGGTGGGAGGAAGCTTGTTTTAGGCAGTGATATGGTTTTAAGGTGGGAGAAAGCTTTTATTATTCAGTGATATGATAGAGAGGTGGGAGGAAGCTTATGTTATTCAGTGCTATGAAAATGAGGATGGGAAGTTTTTGTTATGCAATGGTATGATAGTGAAGAGGGGAAGCCTGTGCAATACAGTGATATGATAGTGAGAGGTGCTGTTTTTTGCAGTGATATCGTCAGGAGGGTGGAAGCCTTTGCTATACACTGATATGATATTGAGGTGTAGGGAAACATGTGTTATGGAGTGATATGAAAGAGAGGTGTGAGGAAGCTGGTATTATCCATCATATCACTGCATAACACATTTTATTATGCAGTTATATAATGGTGAGGAGGGGAAGCTTTTGTTATAAAGTGATATGATAGTGAGTGTGTGATATGAGAGTGATGAGGAAGGAAGCTTGTGTTATGCAGTGATATGATAGTGAGGAGAGATAAATCCTGTGTTATGCAGTGATATGATATTGAAGTGGAAGGAAGCTTGTTTTATGCAGTGTTTTGATAGTGTGGAAAGAGGAAGCCTGACATGATAATGAGTAGGGTAAGCCGGTTATATTAAGTGATATGCCTGTGAGGAGCGGGAAGCCTGAGTTATAAAGTGATATGACAGTGAGGTGGGATAAAGCCTGTGTTATGCAGTAATATGAAAGTGATAGAGAGGACATACTGTTTTACATAGATATGGTTGTGGAAATATACATTATCAAAATATGACAGTTAATTCCAACCTCTTCATGACTACAGCACAGATACTTTTCTGTGTTTTCCTCTGAATACTTTTTTCTAAGGTGGCTTTAATGCTTTTCTCAGGCATGCTTCACCTTAACTGTGTTTGACGCTACCCCTTCCACTGGAAAGCAATTTCAGCCATCTATTACACTTTCTGTAAAGTACTATTTTCCCTCCATTTCTACTTTCTCTCTTTACTCTCCATCTCTTTCTCTTCCTTATGCCATATTAATAAGACAAATGGAAATATTATCAGTTCATCAATCCCCTCCTGTTGAGCTAAATGTTTGCCCCGGTATATAATAATTTAGTAGATCATATGTTAAAAGTTACATTGTGTTTGGACTTTCCAAAAATATATAGCCATTTATCTCTTGAAAAGAACATATTGGAGATATAGGACATTGGTGGACAATCGTTAAATTATTTTTCTGTTACATTTTGAAGTACTATATAAAAAAATAACTTGAAAATAGGCAACAACCTATTTTTGTTATTTTGTACAAAGAATAAAACAACCTTTAGTTTGATTTTTAAATTTGAAATTAAACTATTACAGGAATGTTTTGTTTGCACAAAAAACTGACAACTTCTATCAAGCGGACTAATGGAAATTAATTAGATTACAAGGGCACACTCCTGTGAGCAAGTAGCAGAAAATATCAGAAAAGAAAAATATGGGAAAGTAAATAGTAATTTTACATAATAATTACAAATACAAAAACTATGTTTATTTTTTTGTTTGTTTTATACAAATGTTGTGTGGTATCAAGTTTAGCTATGTTGAAGGACATATAGGAAATATATATATATATATATATATATATATATATATATATATATATATATATATATATATAGTCGTAATCTAATAACATAAAGAGTAGTATATGGCACATTAATTGTCTTATTTAGGGTTATTTCCATTTTAAAGTTTAAATTGTCATATTGTTCAAGAATAGGAAACTCTTACTCTAAGGCCACACAAGTAAAAGAGAAATCTTACTTCTCCAATGTAATAATCTTCCAAAAATGCTTTTTTTTTTAGAGTTTCACCTCGTTACTGCCAAGAAATTAAAGGTCAGGAGGACCAGAGATTCAGACAAGATCATCTTAATCACACAAATATGCTCCTACAGGAAGTTGTGTACTTGAAAGATTTAAGATACTGACCGTGTGATGTTTTGTTCTATGCTCGGCTCCCCTGGGGAAGTGCAAACTTATAATCATTGATTTCTGAGAAGACAGTGGATTTTCAGGTTACTCTTAGTGCAAATTAAATTAATGTCTCCACCTTTGAACTATCAAGCGAAAAAGCCGACAGTTGGTTGTGGACAGTCCCATTTCAGTTGTACAATGTTTCAATGGTCCATGCAAGCCAATGTCATACACATTATATGTTGACTAGCGACTTGCCCGTCAAAAATGACGGCAATAAATTGAAGCCTGGCAATGGTGTTTGTCACACACTGCGAGCCTCTCCCCCCCTCTACTTTATTGGCCTCGCGATGAGCGCCTTCGGCGCTAATCACGGGCCTCGCAATGAGCGCCTTTGGCGCTCATTGCGAGCCTCTCTACCCCTCTACTTGACGGGAAGGGCTCATTGCGAACCTCTCCCCCCTCTACTTTACTGGCCTTGCGATAAGCTCCTTCAGCGCTCATCTCGGGCCTTGCAATGAGTGGCTTTGGAACTCATTGTGAGCCTCTCCCGCCCTCTACTTCCTCTCCCTTCCCTCTGTCTCTTCCCCCCCTCTCCCTCCCCTGTGTCTCTTCCCCCTCTCCCTCCCCTGTGTCTCTTTCCCCCCTCTCCCTCCCCTGTGTCTCTTTCCCCCCTCTCCCTCCCCTGTGTCTCTTTCCCCCCTCTCCCTTCCTTGTTTCTCCTTCCCCCTCTCCCTCCCCTGTGTCTCTTTCCCCCTCTCCCTCACTTGTTTCTCCTTCCCCCTCTCCCTCCCCTGTGTCTCTTTCCCCCTCTCCCTCACTTGTTTCTCCTTCCCCCTCTCCCTCCCCTGTGTCTTTCTCCCTCCCCTGTGTCTCTTCATCCCGTCTCCCTCCCCTGTGTCTCTTCACCCTGTCTCCCTCCCCTGTGTCTCTGCCCCCCTCATCCCTCCCCTGTGTTTTTCCACCCCCTGACCCTCATCTCTTCCCCCCTCCGCTGTGTCTCCTCCCCCATGTCTATTCCTCCCCTCCTCTCCCTCCCGTTTCTCTTCCTCCCCTACCGTTTCTCTTCCTCCCCTACCGTTTCTCTTCCTCCACTCCTCTCCATCCCCTGTGTCTCTCTTCCCCCTCCTCTCCCTTCCCTGTGTCTCTCTTCCCCCTACTCTCCCTCCCCTGTGTCTCTCTTCCCCTCCCCTGTGTCTCACTTCCCCTGTCCCCTGTGTCTCTCTTCCCCTCCCCTGTATCTCACTTCCCCTGTTCGCTGTGTCTCTCTTCCCCCCTCCTCTCGTGTCTCTATTCCCCTCCTCCTCTCCCTCCCTTATGTATCTCTTCCCCCTGCTTCTCCCCTCCTTGTCACTCTTCCCCCGTGTCTCTCTCCCTCACCTCATTGCTGTAGATGCGCGCGCGCGCACGCGTATGTGACGTCTTGTCTGTCCGGCTACCCGCGCACGCGACGTCTTCGCGTGTGCGCACGCGACGTCTTCGCGTGTGTGCGCGCGCACGCTTGCCGGCTACCCGGGCACGCCTGCAGTAGGGCTGATGGGAGCCATGGTGAAACTGCGAGTTGTCGTCAGTTGCGGCCCTTCCTTTGCGAGGGCCGCAAAGCGTGACGACAACTCGCAGTTGTACAATTATAATATGTGATTAGCTAAAGGAGACAAATATGTCTCATCTAAGACTGAAGTGAAAGTCCTACTTGTATATTTTGATGACAGCCTTGATGTGGGATAATCCTGAAGGGCTGTGTTGTTGTGGGTTGCTATGGCAACAGTGACAGTTAAAAAGTGAATATTAGCTTTCTATGTGAAAGTGCTGTTTGGCTCATGAGCTCAGAGGAATGGGAGCAGAATATTATTCTAACATTATGGATACCTAACACTTCTTCTCTATGTATTGCTGTGTGCTTGAGACATAGTGAGGAAACATGATGCATTAAAACAATTTCCTATTCAGTGATCCGGACAGAGTCATTTAATAACTGCCATCTTGCCCAGATTCTGCTGCCGCCTCCTTCCAGGGAATCCCTAGCACCAATACACAGAAACCCACAAAGGAGAGGACCTAACCAGTGGGATCCTTTATTGGCCGGTCCAGCTGGTCCCTCCTGTTGACATTATTATTATTCAGATTTTGTACAATATAGTGAAGCTGTATATATCCTGAATAGAAGCAAGAAGTTTACTATTGATGTTATCAAATAAAAGATTTGGAGGCTCTGCCCTTTAAATATTTACCTGTTGGCCTGAAAAAGATATCACAGACTGCTACCTGCAAAGAATCAGAGTGGATTGTCATCTTCATCTTTTATATCTAGGATCCAGGATGAACTACAGCTACTTCCTTCATAATGACTTATATTATTCAATTGAGAATCTGCAGATTTCAGCAAATACTTTCCTTTTTGGGATGTTTGCTTCATTCATTTACATATTAAACTGGTTATTTCTGCTCTTATACCATCCATCCTGAAAACACAATAATAAAAAGATTCCATATTTAATGTTGTTGGTTGTCTAACTGTGTTCTGTCATGAATAGTGACATTATGAAAAAGTCGCAGCACTTTGGCGATGAGCGACGAAGCGAGGCGAGCAGCGGTGGAAATGAAACACGCGGGACTTAGCCATAAAGGAGCGATCCTGCGAGCCACGCTAAGCCGATCACACATTGAAACACGCAGGTCTTAGCCTCCAAACACTTAGAAAACGCAAAACTTGACGAAACGTGGGACTTAGAAAAAAAAATACGAGACGCAGATCTTGAAAAAAATTAGATGTGGGACTTAGAAAAAAAAAATATGAGATAGGAAAAATACAAACTTAACACTCGACCGCACAAAGCAAACAACACAAAGAACACAAAAAAATACAAACAAAACAATACAAACAAAACATCACATCCAGGACGTTTGGGAGTGAGGTGCCACGTGAATTTAAGTCAATTTTGCCAAGTTTTGGCACTAAAAGATCGGCTAAGCGAGAAAAAAATGTCACCCCAAAAACATGAAAACGAGGTTACATGACCTTGACCCGCGCCAAACACCGCCAGCCGCGTACCGCTTTTACCCAGGAACGTACGGGGTACAAAATACACTATAAAAAAGGACGGAAAATGCTTGTGAACAGCGTAGCACATAGACAAACGATGACATGTTACAACGCTAACTTGCAACTAATAATATTACGCATCTACAGTAGCGCTTTATACAAAAAAAACAACGGTTTGACCTCACGCACGCAGCCTATTTCTAATGCACAGTTGGGACATTCATAAAACTATCTCCTCAGGCCAGCAACAGTCCCACTGGACATTATATATGCTGCAGGACAAGAAAAAGAGATTGTTACTTCTTCAGGCTACTTATTGTTACATATATTAATTAGAAAAAGGTGAAAGATATTAATTTATTATTCAATTAATTCCCTAATTAGTTTTTTTTTAAATATAGACAGGAGCCAAAGGACATGCGAGGAGAGGCTCGCAATGAGTGCTGAAGGTCTTTAGAGTAGAAAAAGCTTAACATTGTGTGCCAAGCAGCATTGCCATGGCTTCAAATGTTATTGCTCTGTCATTTTTGATGGGCAAGTCGCTAGTTGGAATATAATATCCCTGCAGACATGCTCATGCCTATTGGAATATAATAACCCTGCAGACATGCTCATGCCTATTGGAATATAATAACCCTGCAGACATGCTCATGCCTATTGGAATATAATAACCTGCAGACACGCTCATGCGTATTGTAATATAATAACCCTGCAGACATGCTCGTGCCTATTGGAATACAATAACCCTGCAGGCACGCTTGTGCCTATAGCAGTGTGTGAGATATTATAACAATGTATTATTATTGCTCTTAATTCCATGTGTAATTCTTCTTCAACTAAAATGATCCTTTTCCCAGTCAGATATCATGACTTACCGAGCACAATGCTGAGGGGGGGTTACGGCCAATACCCATCGGGTGCCAGCTGTTCCAGCCTTTGGTTCCTTTCTGTCTCTCTTATAGGATATGTCACTCACAAGACTCAGCTCCACCTTATAATCCTCACAGCTCTTAAAAACAAAAGTCTGTTTATTCTCACAAGAAATAAGTAAATGTTTCTGTAACTTTAGCCTGTAGGGACCCTGCACCTGTTACCCGTCTCTTACCTATGAAGATCATGTCATGGGGATACTGAGCAACTTCTGGCCAATTATACCCTGTAATATGGCATAGCTGGGATTATAATCTCATCCATCCTGGGTTACAGGGAAATAGCCATGGTCCTGAGGATGGTGGACATTAACACATCTCTATGAAATTAGATATTTGCAGTATGTTTTTATAAAAAAAATTGTGTTAGATAAAGATCCTTGAACGTTGCTATTTTCAGCCAAAAAAAGTTTTCAAAACCTTTGTACATAGTCGCTAAGACTGTTAATTAACAAAAAGAGCATGCCCATTTGTTTAAATCAGAGTCTTACAGTGCTGGCAGCCCACATAATCTGGTAAAAGTAAAAGAGAAATATAAGAGTATGAATGTTTCAGACACACAAGGTACAGGTCACCCCAGCAGACACACACAGCGAACTGGTCCCCTTAGCAGGTACTTATGAAAATTTACACACAGATCAGTTCCTCAAACAGACACAAGATCCACCCAACTGTTAAACAGACAGAGTAGCACTGTCATGACCAGCTCTTCATTGGGCTTGAAAAGGCCAAGAAGATGCAGGTTGTTAGATCCTTCTGATCCCGTAGGACAAGTCGCCAATCTCTCCAGACCAAGTTGCAGAGTTCTGGACAAGTTACCCGGTACCAGGACAAGTTGCAGAAATTAAAATCTGATTAAGAGAAATAATAAATGCTTTCTCTCTAAATGAAACACACCATGCATATGTGTCCCAAGCAGAGGTTAAAGGTATTTTTCAGTTCACATATTTATACAGTAAAATTACCAATCACCTGAGCTCCTTCCTTGGTCAAAAATGCATTTTACACCTTATTACTCATATGAACTACCCCACGTGGGTCAGGACAGTCTCCATGCACATTGGGCTATCTTGTCTCCTCTTCCCCCTAGGTGCTAAGAAGTCTAGGTTCCTGGTTGGCAGTTATCTCTGGCAAGATCTGGTCAAAGCAGGGGATAGTTGCGCAGTGTAACTGCATAAGACATAGTGTCAGGCTGAGGGGTCTGTGTCTTTACCCCAAGTGGACCCTAGAAACCTTGGTGTTCACGGTAGAAATTACAGGGAATGGGGGTCCCTCTATGCAGGTACCTTTGGACTGTAGTGTGGTTTTGTTAACAGGCCTGGTTACCTCTTTCAGGGAGAGACCAGAGGGACAGGGGTCTTTGTTTTCTCCCCTTAGATTAAATATCTTTATTGAGTCAGAGGGGAGTAAGACAAAAGCTTTGTGATCGGTCTGGGGTGTACTTACTTTTTCGGGCTGACCAGGAGTTCCATAAGAATTTGAGACAGCCAGACTACTATTAGATTGCATCGGCGGGGTACAAACAATGACTAAGAATTAGTATTTCTAAACTTGTTTTTAACCACAAGGCAAGAATCAAGGGTATCACTACCAAAGCACTTGACACTGCTTAAACTTTATCTATTGAAATAAGTGTTTCTGCTGCAGTTTTGACAGTCTTCATAATTATAATTGACTAGAATATTGCCCGTCAAAAAATGATGGCAATGAAAGTGTAAGTGAGCTAAGGGTGTTTGGTGTATATAATGTGGCTGATGTAGCTTCGTTCGTTTTCTATGTCGTGCAAGTTTTTCGTAATATTAGTTTTCTATGTCGTGTGAGTTTTTCGGAATATCCGTAGCTGTTTGGTGGTGTTTTGCATGTTTATGGTAGTGTTTTGCGTGTTTAGGGACCTTTAGCCTCGTTTTCGTTTTGTTCGGCGGCCATATTTTCTCTCGCCTGGGTGATTTTCCGGTGTCTAAACTCCGAAATTTGTGCTTAAATAGAGGTGTAACTTCACTTGCAGAGTTCCCCGGTGCCCCCACCCCTTGCTGTGAGTAAGCTTGTTATGTGTTTGTTGTTGGTATTTGTTGTGTTTGTAATGTTTTTGGGGTTGCGCGGGTTGCGTCCTTGTTTTCTAATCTCGTAGGTCTTTTCCGGCAAATACGTAGGTGTTTGGTGGTTTTTTGCGTCTTTAGACTGCTGTAGCCTCGTTTTTGTTTTTTTCGGCGGCCGTTTTTTCTCTTGCTTAGAGAATTTTTTAGCGTCTAAACTGCTTTAATTTCACTTAAATTGCGGTGTAACTTTAGTTTTTGAGGTCCTGGATGCTCCCTATTGCGGTAGGTAAGCTTTTTTGCGAGGTTGTAATGGGTGGTAACGTGTCTCGTATTTTGTTTGCGTTATGACATAAAGTTTGTGAGGGTCGCAGTTGCTGGCAAGGAGCGCCGAGGAGCGCCTTCGGTGCTCCTTGCCAGCAACTGCGACCCTCCCAAAGCGAGGGCTGCGGGCTCACTACGCGAGCCCGCAAGCTTTAGCAACAACTCGTATGCTCACAACTATATATGTGATGGCTTTATTGTGTTCTTGAACCCCCCTTATAAATCTATGGAGCTTACTCTACAGCTTGAGCACATTCAAGTCCCATCGGGACCATCGCCAGGCCCTGGGACTAGCTACTGGTGGTACTTACTGGTTGCCCTTAAATTTGTACTAACCCCAAAATGTTTTTATTGGCCAGTAAACTCTGAAACCTTAAGTCACACTCTTAAACCTTAAATGTTCAAAAGTTACACAAAACTACCCCGAGAATGGTAGAAACCAAATTGTTTAGTGGAATGGCTCTTGGAAGGCCAATTAACAGCATAGTGACAAAAGTGTCAAATTTCTTTACTGTAAATCTCCTGGTCATTGTAATAACCCCTGTGTTTTATAGCCACATGGGCTAGTGTTCATCTACAGGGAATGCAGAATTATTAGGCAAGTTGTATTTTTGAGGATTCATTTTATTTTTGAACAACAACCATGTTCTCAATGAACCCAAAAAACTCATTAATATCAAAGCTGAATGTTTTTGGAAGTAGTTTTTAGTTTGTTTTTAGTTTTAGCTATTTTAGGGGGATATCTGTGTGTGTAGGTGACTATTACTGTGCATAATTATTAGGCAACTTAACAAAAAACAAATATATACCCATTTCAATTATTTATTTTTACCAGTGAAACCAATATAACATCTCAACATTCACAAATATACATTTCTGACATTCAAAAACAAAACAAAAACAAATCAGTGACCAATATTGCCACCTTTCTTTGCAAGGACACTCAAAAGCCTGCCATCCATGGATTCTGTCAGTGTTTTGATCTGTTCACCATCAACATTGCGTGCAGCAGCAACCAAAGCCTCCCAGACACTGCTCAGAGAGGTGTACTGTTTTCCCTCCTTGTAAATCTCACATTTGATGATGGACCACAGGTTCTCAATGGGGTTCAGATCAGGTGAACAAGGAGGCCATGTCATTAGATTTTCTTCTTTAATACCCATTCTTGCCAGACACGCTGTGGAGTACTTGGACGCGTGTGATGGAGCATTGTCCTGCATGAAAATCATGTTTTTCTTGAAGGATGCAGACTTCTTCCTGTACCACTGCTTGAAGAAGGTGTCTTCCAGGAACTGGCAGTAGGACTGGGAGTTGAGCTTGACTCCATCCTCAACACGAAAAGGCCCCACAAGCTCATCTTTGATGATACCAGCCCAAACCAGTACTCCACCTCCACCTTGCTGGCGTCTGAGTCGGACTGGAGCTCTCTGCCCTTTACCAATACAGCCACGGGACCATCCATCTGGCCCATCAAGACTCACTCTCATTTCATCAGTCCATAAAACCTTAGAAAAATCAGTCTTGAGATATTTCTTGGCCCAGTCTTGACGTTTCAGCTTGTGTGTCTTGTTCAGTGGTGGTCGTCTTTCAGCCTTTCTTACCTTGGCCATGTCTCTGAGTATTGCACACCTTGTGCTTTTGGGCACTCCAGTGATGTTGCAGCTCTGAAATATGGCCAAACTGGTGGCAAGTGGCATCGTGGCAGCTGCACGCTTGACTTTTCTCAGTTCATGGGAAGTTATTTTGCGCCTTGGTTTTTCCACACGCTTCTTGCGACCCTGTTGACTATTTTGAATGAAACGCTTGATTGTTCAATGATCACGCTTCAGAAGCTTTGCAATTTTAGGAGTGCTGCATCCCTCTGCAAGATATCTCACTATTTTTGACTTTTCTGAGCCTGTCAAGTCCTTCTTTTGACCCATTTTGCCAAAGGAAAGGAAGTTGCCTAATAATTATGCACACCTGATATAGGGTGTTGATGTCATTAGACCACACCCCTTCTCATTACAGAGATGCACATCACCTAATATGCTTAATTGGTAGTAGGCTTTCGAGCCTATACAGCTTGGAGTAAGACAACATGCATAAAGAGGATGATGTGGTCAAAATACTCATTTGCTTAATAATTCTGCACTCCCTGTATAGCCAACTATTAACAAAAATAGTCCACGAGTCCAGGGGTTCATGGCCAGCGCCCACTTGTATAAACACAGAGTGTACATTGCCCAAGAAAGCATACACATAAAGCAGATACCCCAGTAGGCACTCACACCTTGAAAACACTCAGTGAATTGTCTCTTAAGCAGTTACTAACATACAGAAGATCCCAAGTGTACACTTAGTCTAAAGAGGGCAGCTATTCAGTTGACACTGAGATTTTGGAAAGATATAACAGGTCCAAAACAATGACTTGACTAAAAAGAGCTGCTTCTGGGTAAACACTGAAATCTGCAGTGTACAGCTCTCCGGAATACACTTACACTTACGAGTTTTTGCTGTGATTGTGGAAGGCTTCTAGGGCAATTGCTGAGTGGGCATCAAGTGTCACATTTTGAGTTATTCCCTAGGCCATGGCTCAGTATACCTTGAATACTGAACATTAATACCACAGGTTCCAGGATCAAGGAGTCCTTTGCTGGACTAACATTGAAGCTCAGACAAGTGTTGATCAATGCAGTACCAAGTAGAGTCCAAGGGAGATGCTATTCAGTTTTTTTTCCTAGAACAGAGCACAGGAGACCAGGGGGAGTGCCTCCCCTGGCCAGTGGCTAGCATCCCAACTTTACTCACAGCCCCAATAAGAGGTTTGCCCCCTACTAACTCAGCCACTGTACTTTTAGACCCTGAAGACATAAAAGAACAGTATTGTGACAGTGTGGAACAAGAAACCCAGTATGGGGATCAAGTCTTTATAGACCCAGTGCAACTGACAGCTGGTAACACATACAGCATGTCACAGTGGATGCCAAGGTTTCTGGGATACTGGGTCCTACTTGACCCTTATAAACCCAACTTTGGTGAGACCCTTTGCCATACTCAAGATAAAGGTGGATGTTGTAGGGACACAGGCCAGCAGTTGATCATTCCCCTGGCCTGTGTCCCTATTGATTAGGGCACAGATCAGGACTAGTGATGTCACTAACATCAAATTTTCGGTTGGCGAACTGCAGACGCGAATTCCATCAAATGTTTACGAAAGGGCGAACATCGGCGGACCGCCATAGACTTCAAAGGGCAGGCGAATTTAAAAAGCCACAGGGACTCTTTCTGGCCACAATAGTGATGGGAAAGTTGTTTCAAGGGGACTAACACCTGGACTGTGGCATGCCGGAGGGGGATCCATGGCAAAACTCCCACGGAAAATTACATAGTTGATGCAGAGTCTGGTTTTAAGCCATAAAGGGCATAAATTACCTAACATTCCTAAATTGTTTGGAATAACATGCTTTAAAACATCAGGTATGATGTTGTATCGATCAGGTAGTGTAAGGGTTACACCCGCTTCACAGTAACAGACCAATCTCCCCATTTAATGCACCGCAAACAACCGCAAACAATCCATTTGCACAAGCGCAAACGCCCCATTTGCACAAGGTTGGATACCAAGCTAGCCATGTCCCGTTCCTTGTCCTCACTGATGTCATTGAATGTCTCTTCCTCCACCCAGCCACCAAGGGTCCCCAAAAGGGGACAACAAGCCCCCTGGGAAGCCTGCTGTGTTTGGTCTTCCACCTCCTCAAAGCCCCCTTCCTCCTCTGACTCCTCTTCTTCAGACTCCCAGAGTCTGGGGGCTTCCACTGTCCAGCATGGAAGATTATACACAGGTAAGAGTCTGGGGGCTTCCACTGCCCAGCATTGAATATTATACACAGGTCAGAGTCTGGGGGCTTCCATTGCCAAGCATGGAATAATATACACAGGTCAGAGTCTGGGGGCTTCCACTGCCCAGCATTGAATATTATACACAGGTCAGAGTCTGGGGGCTTCCACTGCCCAGCATGGAATATAATACACAGGTCAGAGTTTGGGGGCTTCCACTGCCCAGCATGGAATATTATACACAGGTCAGAGTCTGGGGGCTTCCACTGCCCAGCATGGAAGATTATACACAGGTTAGAGTCTGGGGGCTTCCACTGCACAGCATGGAAGATTATACACAGGTCAGAGTCTGGGGGCTTCCACTGCACAGCATGGAAGATTATACACAGGTCAGAGTCTGGGGGCTTCCACTGCACAGCATGGAAGATTATATGCATTGCCTCTGTCTGCGTTATTATAAGGTGTGTACTGTTAAGTAGTACTATTCCTATCGTTTTAATCCCTGTTACGTCCACTATTAGGGGACGTGTATATGGCATGGATTTTTGGAACAGGGAGATGGAAAAAGATGCTTGGTCGGACCTCCTAGTTGGAATTTGGGGCACTGCACGTGCAATCTAAGGTGCCACCAGATAGGAGAGTTGTATTAATTTGTAATACTCATTCCTATCAGTTTAATACCTGTTACGTTACCTATCAGGGGACGTGTATATGGCATGGATTTTTGGAACAGGGAGATGGAAAAAGATGCTTGGTTGGACCTCCTACTTCGAATTTGGGGCACTGCACGTGCAATCTAAGGTGCCACCAGGTAGGAGAGTTGTATTAAGTTGTAATACTCATTCCTATAAGTGTAATACCTGTTACGTTACCTATCAGGTGACGTGTATATGGCATGGATTTTTGGAACAGGGAGATGGAAAAAGATGCTTGGTTGGACCTCCTACTTCAAATTTAGGGCACTGCACGTGCAATCTAAGGTGCCACCAGATTGGAGAGGTGTATTAAGTTGTACTACTCATTCCTATCAGTTTAATACCTGTTACGAGGTAATCTAGACTTTTTTGACCTAGGCAACTTCTCTTATCAGTGACAAAACCTCCTGCTGCACTGAAGGTCCTTTCTGACAGGACACTTGAAGCGGGGCAGGACAGAAGTTCTATGGCAAATTGGGATACCTCAGGCCACAGGGCAATCATGCAAACCCAGTAGTCAAAGGGTTCATCGCTCCTCATAGTGTCGATATTTGTAGTTATGGCGAGGTAGTCTGTTACCTGACGGTAGAGTCATTCTCTGAGGGTGGACACCGAAAAGGCTGTGGCGATGCATAGGACTTAAAAATCTCTGCATGTCCTCAATCAACAACACTTCTGTAAAGCAACCTCTCCTTGCTGGCGTGGTTGTGGAAGGAGGAGGATTATGTTCACCTCTTCCGCTGATAGATTGCCTTTGTGCTGTGACATCACCCTTAAACGCTGTGTAAAACATACTTTTTAATTTATTTTGGTAGTGCTGCATCCTGTCCGACTTGTGGTAATTCGGCAATATTTCAGGCACTTTCTGCTTATACCGGGGGTCTAGTGGCGTGGAAACCCAGTACAGGTCGTTCTCCTTCATCCTTTTTATACGAGGGTCCCTCAACAGGCACGACAGCATGAAAGACCCCATTTGCACCAGGTTGGATGCCGAGCTAGTCATGTCCCGTTCCTCGTCCTCAGTGATCTCACTGAAGGTATGTTCTTCCCCCCAGCCACGTACAACACCACTGGTACCAGATAGGTGACAACGAGCACCCTGGGATGCCTGTTGTGGTTGGTCTTCCTCCTCCTCCTCAAAGCCACATTCCTCCTCTGACTCCTCTTCCTTTACAATCCTCTTCCAGCATTGCTGCAGGTCCAGCAAGCGATGCTAATAAGGCTGTTTCTGGCTGTGATGGTGACCACAACTCTTCCTCTTCACGATCATCTACGGCCTGATCCAACACTCTTCGCAGGGCACTCTCCAGGAAAAAAACAAATGGTATGATGTCGCTGATGGTGCCCTTGGTACGACTGACCAGGTTTGTCACCTCCTCAAAAGGACGCGTAAGCCTACAGGCATTGCGCATGAGCGTCCAGTAACATGGCAAAAAAATCCCCAGCTCCGCAGAGGCTGTCCTAGCACCCAGGTCATACAAATACTCGTTAACGGCCTTTTCTTGTTGGAGCAGGCGGTCGAACATTAGGAGTGTTGAATTCCAACGTGTCGGGCTGTCTAAAATCAAGCGCCTCGCTGGCATGTTGTTTCGACGCTGGATATATGTAAAGTGCGCCATGGCCGTGTAGGAACACCTGAAATGGTCACACACCTTCATCATCAGACCGTACGTCCATGTGTGTAATGCTGCCTGACTGGGACAAATCCCTGTTATCTACATCCTCTGGCACTAATGTTTGTGCATCACTCATTTCTTCCAACGGATCTGTAAATAATTCTGCTGACGGATCAAGTGAAGCGGCTGTGGTGCTAGTGTTGGTGGTGGCGGCATGCGGGTGAGTGGTAACTGGAGAGGTGCTCGAAGCTAAGCTGGAGGAGGATGGTGCGTCTAGGATCCGAGCGGAAGCTGTAGAAGATTGGGTGTCCTGTGTTAGCCAGTCAACCATGTCCTCAGAACTGTTCAAGTTCAGGGTACGTTGCCTCTGAAAACTGGGCATTATTCTAGGGCCAAAGGGAATCACAGCACCACGACCACGACGGCCCCTGCGCGGTGGCCTGCCTCTGCCTGTCATTTTTTTTATGATTAGTGGTACTATGCGTGCAAGCTACTGTGACACCAGATATGAGTGTCACTGCGCACTGGCAAAAGTTGGCAGAGTAGATGCAATAGGCCTCACAAACACGCCTGTAGGCAGGCTACTGGTATTCAATCGATTACAGTAAAAAAAGGGTTGATTTATTTCACTGTGCACTAAGGTGGCACTAGATATGAGTGTCACTGGGCACTGGCAAAAGTTGGCAGACTAGATGCAATAGGCCTCACACACATGCCTGTAGGCAGGCTACTGATATTCAATCGATTACAGTAAAAAAAGGGTTGTTTGATTTCACTGCACACTACGGTTGCACTAGATAGGAGTGTCACTGCGCACTGGCAAAAGTTGGCAGACTAGATGCAATAGGCCTCACACACACGCCTGTAGGCAGGATACTGATATTCAATCGATTACAGTAAAAAAAAAGGGTTGTTTGATTTCACTGCACACTACGTTTGCACTAGATATGAGTGTCACTGCGCACTGGCAGTAGTTGGCAGACTATATGCAATAGGCCTCACACACACGCCTGTAGGCAGGCTACTGATATGCAATCGATTACAGTAAAAAAAGGGTTGTTTTATTTCACTGCACACTACGGTGGCACTAGATATGAGTGTCACTGGGCACTGGCAAAAGTTGGCAGACGAGATGCACTAGGCCTCACACACACGCCTTTAGGCAGGCTACTGATATTCAATCGATTACAGTAAAAAAATGGTTGTTCTATTTCACTGCACACTACGGTGGCACTAGATATGAGTGTCACTGTGCACTGGCAAAAGTTGGCAGATTAGATGCAATAGGCTGCAGCCTGGCTATCTATTTCCCTATTAAATCAGCAGAAAAAAATAATAAAATAAAATAAATGATGTTCTAGCCCTAAAAAGGGCTTTTTGGGTTGCTGTGTTTGCAGCAGATATCAAAGGAGTACTTCAGGTGTGTAGTTAAAGCTAAATACACAGCCTGGCTATCTATTTCCCTATTAAATAAAGAGCAGGTAGAATATATCTCCTCTCTCCACGAATGCAGCTACAGAATGATTCTAAAATAGTGGCTGTCATACAGATGGAAGGCTCTGGAAGGGAGTGTATGCTGCTGATTGGCTGGAATATGTCTGCTGACTGTGATGTGCAGGGTCAAAGTTTCCTCAATGATAAAGAATAGGGGGCGGACCGAAAAGCGCATATGTTCGCTGTTCGTGGCGAACGAGAACATGCGAAAATCATCATGTCAAAATGTTAGGCTAACAGGTCTTGGGGTTATGGTTAGGCTTACAGGGTTGGGCTTAGGGGTTTTGCTTTTAGGGTTAGAGGGGTTCAGGGCACCAGTGGATACACATATTCCAACCTTACACTCTTCCAACAGCGCGCATTTGTCAAGGATTTGTTTAGAGCACTCTAATTTTGGTGCACTGTTGTCGGCACGCTGTTGTCGCCTTGCAATTGTCCTGCGCACAAAGGTTGGGGTGCTGTTAGAAATACACTCCTGCTGTCTTTAAATGTTGCTTCAAATATATCAGACCAGTCATCAGTATCCTTCACTACTCGTAGGTCCCTTTTCCAAGACTTTATACATTTCGTTTTGTTAGAGGATGACATTTGTATACTATTGAGATATATGTATGAAATGTACCCTTCAGTGCTTTAGGCATATTGTTTTATGTTGCACTAATGGCAATTGAAATTCTGGCTACTGTATAGAAAAAAAATAATGCTTAAGCTGTAAATATTTAGATGTTTCTGCATATTATATTTGATTTGCAGATTATTATTATTATTATTATTATTATTATTATTATTATTATTATTATTATTATTATGATCTTTTATTGGGAGCACACCAACATTTTCTGTAGGGCTGTAGAGTGGTTAAGTAAAAGCAAATATACAACATTATACAAATATTAAATCCTGTAGAAAATGGAGGGTCCTGTTTTTAGCTTTGAGTCTCGTAAAAGTTATTTTTTCCAAAGAACCCTACTAGAATGGCAACTTGCTACTTACAATCTAAAGGGAATTTAGGGGGCAGAGACTGAGGAGGAGCACACAAGGAATAAAAAGGTTCAGGAAGGAAGTGTGAGTTACATAGGTAGGAAGGTGTGAAAAGTTAGAAGGTTATTCATTAGTTGGAGAGGGAAGGGATTTGATGTAAAGTCATAGTGAAGTGGATGGTTCTAGAATGGTTCTAGAATGCAATATGTAATCTGCCCCTAGTGGTTGGATAATGTAAACTGCAAGATCAAACTCAGATCAGCCCTTTCCAAAAATGTACCTTGCTCGAAATAAAGGATGTTTATTACTAGACCCATTGAATCCATCACTGAAAAATCTGCTTATCTATCTTAGTCCTTCCTCAGTTTAACAGGTAAATTGTTTTCTATCAGATACCCTTGGAATTTCAGTATTTGTTTTGTAACAAATTATCCCAATATCTTTATTCACATTTAACATTTAACTTGCAAAGTATCAATAATATAATAACATTTCCTTTACTTGACCTTGCAGTTGTCATGTTTTATTATGTTTATTGTGTCTGTTGTTACATTTTCTCACTAATTAATGCATATGATTATATTCTATTAGAATTTTCTCTTGCTGGGTAAGTAATAATCCAGTGGCCTGGCAAGTGTATAGTTGGACAATAGTCTAATTAACACCTTTTTTTCACCTGTTAAAATAGATGTATTAGAAAGGATTACATAAAATTATAAGTGACAATTAATAGGATATAATATACTACTTAAATACATTTGAAAAACAAATTTACCTCTTGATCTAATTATAGATCAGTAGATTTACCATGGATTTATTTATTATTATTATATGTCAGTGAATAATTCATTTATTTATATTTTTTCCTTTACTTAAATGACCTTTTACTCTATTGCTAAGGTCTCTGCTTTTACCATTTATACTGTAGATGTGCCTTTAAATTTAAATACAATCTTCCAGAGAAAAGTAAATTAACTTCATCAGAATATATTGGAATTTCTTTACAGACAGTAATGCCCAAATGCTTTGTTTATTTTCTTTAGTCACTAAAATATATAATTTTGACATTTTGTTTGCACCAGTGCATTAAGCACAGTAGTCTGTACTGCAGGGACACTAAGACACTGTTTACTGAGGCGGCTGCATCATCAGCAAAGCACCTGACGCACATTTTGTCTGAACGATTGTGTCAGACTCGTCAGGGTTAGACTCATTGATCAACTATACACTTGCCAGGTTACTGAATTATTACTTACCAAGCAAGAGAAGAACTATAACATCATCATATATTTTAATAAAGAAGACAACTGCAAGGTACAAGTAAAGGACATTTTATTATATGATTGATACTTTGTAAGTCAAATGTTAATATGTGAATAAAGATATTGGGATAATTTGTTACAAAACAAATACTGAAATTCCGAGAGTATCTTTAACTGCTGAAGGACAAAATTAACACTTACTACATTGACAGTTCATTCAATCAGAGAAAAGAGCACCTTTAATAACTAGCCAAAAGAACCTTATTTACACAAAGAGACTATCCCAAAATATAGCATATGTGAATGCCAAGTCCCAGCTATAGTAATGAGGAATCTCTCAGAGAATATATGTGTGGGTACACAACCTCAGCTATAAGAGAGCAAAATTACAGATATAAGTGATAAATGTGTCATAAAACTTAACTTTTATTAGGGCTTAAAATTAGAACAAAAAACACCACAAAACATAAAATACGACGGTTACAAATACTATATACAAATAAAAAGCCTTATTAAATTGCAATTCGGCAAATTCTAAAAGGCTCTATATAAGCACAGAGCATATTTTTTTTACAGAAGTTTTTAGTTAGTGAAGACCTTGCTTTTGGATAGAAGATCACGTGCTAAAAATGTCTTTTTGAATATTTATTCTTTTTGAATATTTATGCTCACTCTAAATATTTATGTTCATTCTTTGTATATAAATTCTACTGAAAGTATTATAAGTATTATAAGAAGTTTTAACTTTTGTATTATCTCGTTAGTCTATTGTACACCGTTTCCATGGTAATTGAAGGCTATAAAGGGAAGCCTTAGGATCAAGGCGGTGACCCTTGCTAAAATTTAAAAACGTGCATTGGGTTAGACGCAGGAGCGTGCAATCGGGTTGATGACGTCATCGCGAGGCGCCTAAACCACATGGGACGCAGTCTCTGAGCTCCCACAATTAGAATTTCACCATTAGAGTGTATATAATATGATAGGAGCCTTTATAGTCGCTTTAGCTATTTAGCAATAACACAATATCCATCTAAGCCTCAGTATATATAAAAAAACGGAGCTCCGATTTCCAGTAACTTATCATTTAATAACACCGAAGAATGCAATGACATAGAGCTTATGTGGTTGCATTAGTCACTGCCCCACAGATTTGGGATAACCTTAGGATAAACCCTAGGAAGTGGCACATTATTATCTCCAGATATAAGGGAGTTTATATCCTTGTACTAGATATAAACTATTCCATTCTCTTAGAGAAGAGGTTTTCCCTACAGCACTTTAATAGAACCTAGTATTTTGGGGCTTTATATATAATATATATATATATATATATATATATATATATATATATATATATATATATATATATATATATATATATATATATATATATATATACATATATACACTGTGTATATATATATATATATATATATATATATATATATATATATGCGCATTAGCACTTTACATCTAGCACTTTATATATTTTTTTATAGTGATATATTTATTTACTTGACATTAACTCCTTATATATTATCTGGATTTATCACAATATACTCAAGACACTTATAATTGAAAACCCTGCCTCTGCTTATTTTAAAATATATATTTTTATAATTAACTTATTAAAGGCTAAGTTTTACTCTTATACTACTTTTTAGCTCTCTTTTTGAGTTAATATAGGTGTGCACAACAATACTCTGACTCTAGGACTCTGTTGTTTCTTTCTGTGCATTCTTGATGTTACAGATATGTTCGCCAAACCTACGTCTAATATCACGGGTAGTCATAACAATGTATCTTAGATTACACATACATTCAATGCAGTAGATTAACCGTTTCAAACTGCAATTGTAGAAGTCAGGTGCCCTGTGCGTTATTCCAATTCTATCAGTTAAGTACTCACCTCGTGCATGTATTTACAAAATTTACAAAGGCCCCTTTGGGTAATTTATTCTGTTTTTTGCTTTTGAAGAAATGGCTTCTGACAATCATGTCTTTTAAATTACGCAACGTATCTGATCAAATCATCTTCACAACTACGTGTTTTCTGTGTTAACAGCTGCTCTGTATCAGTGTGTAATGCTTGGTGGAAGGTCGTTTTGACAGAGGTATGACTGTATCCTCTTTCTGTCAATCTCTGTCTAAATTCCTTAGACCTATGTTTGAATATGGGGATATCAGAACAGTTGCAGTGAAGTCTAAGAAATTCTCAGACTAGAGACCCAACAGGGGACTTACTTACGGGTGCATGGTTATGGTTTTGGCTTTCGGCCATGTAGTTGCGGACTTGTTCAATTTAATCACTCTGCAACTGCTACATATTGGAATTTAATAGGGGCCTATATCACTGTATTACTGGTAAAGGGCCAAGAAGTAATAGTTAACATGAATATATGCCCTAATGATTTACAAGCCCCTGGCTACATTCCCTGATCACCAGAAAACATTTGCCAAGCTCAGATTGCACTACTGTATGTATATTTAAAATGTTAACAGTTGCAAGGGAATGTATCACTTTAAGAGCAACCAGTAGCTACTTATAGTAGCTAACCAGTTTGATTCCCTTTTGCAGGGCCAAGCTAGGCTCCTGGTTGGATTCAAACCTGAAGTAGCAGTGAAAAAGGCTCTATAGACTTCTATGGGTAGATTTGCAGGCCTGATTGAGCCATCAGGCAAATGGATTCAAACTCATGAAAGGTAGAAGAAAGGGAAGCAAATATAATTCTGCCACTATACAAATCTCTAGTACGCCTTCATTTGGAATATGGAGCACAATTCTGGGCACCACTTCATAATAAGGACATTTTAGGGCTGGAAAAGGTACAGAGGAGGGCAACAAAACTAATAAGGGGAATGGAGGGGCTGAGTTATAAAGAAACACTAACCAAATTAAACTTATTTTCTCTAGAAAAAAGGCGTCTAAGAGGAGATATGATTACTTTATATAAATACATCCAGGGACAGTATAAAGGGTGGTTTTTGAGCCAAGAGATTTTCACTTGATAAGAGGACATACCTTGAGGTTAGAAGTAAAAAGATTCCCCCTTAAAGAAAGAGAAGGGTTCTTCACAGTAAGGGTGGTTAATCTGTGGAATTCTCTACCAGAGGAGGTGGTGACAGCGAATTCGATAGAACTTTAAAAGGGGACTGGATTTATTTCTAATTAAGAAGGGAATTTAGGGTTATCCTGGATAATTAGAGACAGTATTGATCCAGAAAGAAATCAGCTCGCCAGTATCTGGGGTCAGGGAGGAATTTTTTTTTTCCTTTGAGATGATTGGCTAAGTTTCACTTGTTTTTTTCTGTTTGCCTTCCTCTTGATTAATTGCTAATTAAAATAAATAAATAAATAAGCAACTAATTCATTAATAAGTAATCCGCATATTGCAGATCAGAGGAGATCTTAAAAGGTTGAACTTGATGTACTGAAAGTCTTTTTTCAACCTTAATTACTATGTAACTATGTAACTATGTAACTATGCTAGAGGTGAAAAGGGCTCCGTTGAGACTACAATGGGGAGATCCACTGACCGGATTGAGCCATCAAGTATAGTTAACTAGGTTGTCAGACAACGATTCAAGCAGTTTGTTTCAAGAGACAAAAGTCAAGTGATGTCAAGTGATCTACAAGTGATATCCCTTTGATCCATTAACTTGCAGTTAACCAATAATTAGAATATACTTCACACCAGCCATTGTTCCTGACCACCACACTGCAAACTAATAGAGACACAAATGTTAGAAACATTATGGAAGTATTCACAATAACCCTGCAAACCCTGGAGTGCTCAAACCATAGCTTGAGGTATCTGACATTTGGAACCATAGACTCATCTGCACCTAGATTGGAAAATAGACATGTCCCTAACCCCTTCCCCCTCTTAATCTTGAAAATCCTGCCAATTGGGGCACAGTAACTCACATCCTGAAATGTCCAAGCCCGACCTGCCCAGCCAATCAAGTTATGGCCGACAAATAGTGGTTCCTGGACGGAACCTCTAGCCCATAGAGGGTAATTTAAAGTGCCAAAATTTGCTAAGTTGTATTTGCTTATGAAAATAACCAATTATTGTATTGTGTAAAAGCAATACAATGTGTCATGTTCTTAAAGGGTTCGGAGTACCAGATCATCTCATCCTCCTCCTGAAGAATCTGTATTTGGACCCAGAAGCCACTTGTCAGAACCGAACATGGGACAACAGAATGGTTCAAATCGAAAAAGTAGTGTGACATGATTGTATATTGTCAACTTATATGCAGAGTACATCAAGGCCAGACTAGATGAATCCAAATCAATATTTCTGGAAGAAATATCAACAACCCCAGGTACACCGATGATACTACTCTGATGGCTGAAAGTGAGGAGGGACTAAAAACCTATTGATGAGGGTGAACAAAGAGAGTGCAAAAGTTGGGCTGCTGCTCAATGTTAAAATGACAAAGATCATGACAAATGGCAATCTCAGTTCCTGGCAAATAGATGGGGAAAAAGTGGAGGCAGTGATAGATTTTATTTTTATTGGATCCAAGATCTCTGCAGATCGTGACTGTAGTCAGGAAATTAATAGATGTTTGCTTCTGGGGAGGAAAGCTTGGTTTGTCTTGACAAACTGGTATAAAGTAAAGATGTTAAACTATCAACAAAGGTCTTCATAATTAGAACTATGGTATTCCCAGTAGTAACAGATGTGTGAGCTGGGCCATAACGAAATCTGAGCACAGTAGAATTGACCCCTTTGAATTGTGATGTTGGTTAAAACTAGTTAGAATCTCGTGAACTGCAATAAGATCCAATAAATCAGTACTACAGGAAATCAAGGCAAACTGTTCCCTAGAAGGTATGATTATGAGGATGAGGCGCAAATATTTTGGCAATATCATGAGACGGCAGGATTCCCTGGAAAAGACTCTGATGCTGGGAAAGTTTAAAGGCACAAGAAGAAGGGAACGACAGAGGCGAGATGGATAGATGAGGTCACTTAAGCAATGAGCATAAACTTGATGGAGCTCAGTGAAGTAGTGTTTGAGAGATGTACCTGGTGTCCTGCTGTCCATGGAGTCAGAGAGAGTTGAAAGCAACTAAACAAATAAAAACTGTATAAAAATGTGAAGCAAAAATAAAGATATTTAGCTTGGGACACATATGCATGGTGCTTTTCATTTAGAGGGAATGTTTTTATTATTTTTTATTTTACAAAAAAATGTTAGTATCTAAAAGTATCTGGTAGAAAGAAGAATTAAAGATAATGTCATCACAGGCACTGTAAAATATTATATAACTAGCGACTTGCCCGTCAAAAAATGACGGCAATGTGATGTATATGTTTGTGAAGTTGTTTAGTTATTTAAATATATTTTTGACCCTTGTAAGTATTGTGATATGAACATGTATTTTTGTAAAATGTTGATGTAATGGTTTTTTAACATGAAATTTGTATCTGAAGAATTGTTCACTTTAATATACATAGAATCCAGAGGAAAGTAAAAAGTAAAAAGACTTTTTGAAACGTTCCGAATTTTAACATGAAGTTTAAAATATATGTAAGCAATAACCTTGAAAGTATATATTTTTAAAATTGAACTTTATTTTTTATGTAACTTTGGAAGTTTTCAAAACATTTGTCTAATTTTGAACATTATAAACAGGAACATAGTAAATACATTTTGTAACATAATTTTGAATTAAAAGTATTAACATTTGAATGTAAAAACAGTTTAACTTTAAATTAATCAGTATTAACATGCAATTTGTATCAGAATAATTGTTAAGTTTAATATACATTGAATGTAGAGGAAGGCATACAGTAAAAACTCTCCTTAAACTGTAACTAATGAAAGTAATTCCTTACTGACCACATAAACTGGCGATAAACATTAATGTAGGTAGTAATCTTAAGATAACAGACAATATTTACATTGTGACTTAAAAGGTGCTTGAGCTCTTAACATGAACTTTGTAATATGTTGAATGAAATAACTTGAAAATATTGTTTTTAAACTTGTAACATGAGAAACATTAACATAGTGACTTAACATTTTAACATAATTTTTAATAGAAATGCAAGGCAAGTATTTTGTGAGGCGAATTATCCATAAACATGACTTCCATTAATTATGACTGAATTAAACAAATTGTTATGTATTTTTTAATGTTTTTCCAAAATGTTTGCATGGCTTTAATTTGTATCCTGCAAAGTTATAGTACTTCATAGTAGACAATGTTTTTAGTAAAAATACGTCCATCTTATAATAAATCACCTTGACTTTCATTTTTTTCAATGTAAACTTTAATAGCCTGTGGATTTTTGCACCGTGACAATGCAACGTACAATTGACCATGTGCAAATACTGGTTCTTCCAAAAAAATACCCACAGATTTGAAAGTTTGACCTTGTGATTTATTAATGGTCATGGCAAATGCCATAATAATAGGAAATTGTCTTTGACTACTTTCACTTGGTGCTAAATCTATTCTTGGTATGAAAACTCTCTCTCCTTTATGGGTCCCAGTTAAAATTTCAGCATCTATAAAATGGTCCCTTAAATTGTTGAACAATTAATCTTGTGCCATTGCATAGGCTTTTTTTGGGGTTCATATTTCGCAGTAACATGATAATTGCACCTTTCTTTAGCTACAAAATATGTGGTGGCATTCCAGAAGGAGTTAGAGAGTTTATGAATTCAGTCGAAAAGTTAGCTTGACTTTCATTGTCATCAGCAAGTACAGAATCAGCACTGTGATAATTTCTTTGTGGTGCATTAATTTTTTTAAGATTTCATTATTGAGGATTAATGCATCTTTATTTTTACACGTCAGTATGACTTGGTTGGCAAGCTCGGAATATTCTTCGTTATTGATGCTCCCTTCAAATATAGCCGATATAATATCTTGTTGACAAATCATCTGAGGTGGGATCTCTACAGTGTCGTCAGCTAAATGTAGTATTTTTTCTGTTCTGCCTTCTCCAATTTTAATAAGCCAATCATTGAAATAATTTTGTCCTTCTGATCTCATATTTTGTTGCAGTTGAAGATGGGTAAAATGTTTCCATACTGTGCTTGATTTGATACAGGTTTCGATAATGTCAGTTCGATTTCCATGTACAACAACAGGTAATGTTTGTCTAAAATTGCCACCCAACAACATTACCTTTCCACCAAATGGAAACATATTATCCATGACTTCACGAAGCAAACGGTCAATACATTGGAGGGCATAGCATGACATCATTGTGGCCTCATCTATTATAATTAATTTACATTTCTTAAATTTCGTTGCTTGTAAGGATGTCATGCGAATATCTGACACAGAATTTTCTAAAATAGGCACTGGCAGTTTAAATCCACTATGAACAGTTCTTCCATCTTCTAATAAAAGTGCAGCAATTCCAGTAGTGGCAAACGCCATTGCTATTTGTCCTTGTGCTCGTACTGAACTCATTAATAAATTGTACAAATAGGTTTTTCCTGATCCGCCAGGTCCATCAAGATAGAAATAACGCTCTGTCACCATGTCATCATCTATTGCATTTTTAATGGCATGAAATGCTTGCAATTGTAGTGTATTTAAAGTTGCAAGTCTTTCTTGTGTTCTTTCTGCTTGTAGTTGAATGTCATAGTCTTCAAAGTTAATGTCATCTATAAGACCTGGATCAGGCAAATTAAAACTTGCACAACTTAATCCATGAGTTAAAAAGACTTCTTGGATTTCCATTAACGCTTTTAAGTGTGCAATGGGTTCATTGTATTGTCGCATAAAGTCTTCAGCCATATTACTTTTAAAAGTCTCCCACAAAGCTAATGCATTTGGAGCATTTGAGAAGATACAAATAAAAGCAAATTGTTCTCTCATCTGTCGTGGCATTTGACATTGTGCTGCTTCTTCTAAACATCTTTCCCACTCTGTATCATCAGCGAGTAAGTTTCTATGTCTTGCAGCTAAATGGAAGGATTCATATACAATGTCATTAACAGTTCTTAATTGTTCAAAACTTTGTGCTCCTGGAACATTTAAAAGTAATATCCGTAAGCAAAAACGTTCAACATCTCTTGGACTGACTGTGTAAGTTCGTAGAATTATTTTATTGCCTCTGGTTTTTCTTGGTCTCCATAATCCCTTCACAAAAACATAGTGATATGGAATTTCAATATATAAGTATTGTGTTGCTTGAGCATCATTTGAATTTAATGCAAACCATGCAGTTAGTGTAGTGTGACGATCTTCACTTTGGGCCAATGCATTAATTTCATTTCCAGCATGGAAATAGACTAAATGTCGTTGTGGCAAATGTACTGCTAATCTATATACTGCATGTGATCTATCATGCATTTCAAATTTTAAAAGCCGCCACATAGCTTCTGGTGCACTGACATAGCGAGCATCTACATGAGATGCAAGTTCATCATGTACTAACTCACTACATTCAGGGTTGTCTGCACTTTTGACGACTACAGTAGCTGCATCATAGCCTTTGTAAATATATTTGTAGACATATTTAATGGATTTGATGGAAGTGCAGGCTTCTACGTTGATGTGGGCGTTGTACTTCATGAGTAAATGTGGATTGTAGGGTACTACATATCTATTGTCCACTTTTTTTCCACGAATAATGGCACTATCTCCTTCTCTTGTTTTATAAAGTGGATATCCATCACAATTTGCATATGTTTTGTCTCTATAATCTTTTGGAAAATCTTTTGAACATTTATTATTTTCCATACATGGTGATTGTGGATTAAGGTCTCCACAGGGTCCATGAATCATGCGATGAGTAACAATCTCATATAGTCTACCATATAGTTCTGGATCTGGTAGTTCAGCAACTATGACTGCATCCACTTTGTCCGAAGTATCTAATTTATCTTTCTCTTGAAGTATTATGAGAAGATGTGCATGTGGAAGGCCTCTTTTTTGAAATTCAATGGTATATACATAAGCAAGACATTTGCCAAATAACTGATTTATAGTGAAGTCACGTATTAATTCATTTAATTTTATCTTAAAAACTCTGGCTACTAAATCTGGTCGATCTGAAGCACTTTGTCCAAGAAGTAGATTTTGATTAATTTCTGGCCATTGTGGATTACATGTAAATGTCACAAATAAATCTGGTTTTCCAAATTTTGTCACAATAGCCATAGCATCATTGTATCTTTCTCTCATATTTCGAGGAGATCCTTGAAAGGAAGATGGTAAAATGATGGCTTTGCCAGCTGTCATGTCTCTGCTTGTAGCCACGTCAGCAACATATGAGTCTACAATATTGTTCTACACGTAGTTTATCTTGTTGGTATTTTAAAAAGTTTAAATTATTTGCCTCAACTTGCAAATATGAATCAATAATCCATTGTTGTGTTAGTTTCCCACAACATAAAATTGGATTAAATTCATCTCGAATGGCAATTTGAGCTACTTTAAATTCAAGCATAGAAACATTATTTCGGATTCTGGCTTTAGCATTTGGGTAACTGGGAAGGGTTAATTTTGGTTGCCAACCTGCTTCTCCATGTGGGAAAAAGATGGGATATGTCATTGGATCTAAATTTGGACTTAAGATATTAATATTAATAAATGGTTGCTCCTCATTTCTGGAATATACTCTAATGTCTCTTTGAAATGGTGGTTCTCCTTCATCATTGTGAAAGACCATTGCAACCTCATTTGATGTTGGCAAGTTATAACGACGTTTATCAGTATGTCTGTCTCTTTTAAGCACCATATTAACCTTTGGCATGGGTAATTGATGTCTTTGTGCATGAAGTTGTTGTTCATTTTCTACTTCTGCCAATTTTTTGTATGCTTTACTGTAGGGATTGTTGTCCATAATGTTATTTAGCTCTATGAAAACACTGGGTAAGCATTTTTTATTTTCTTCCATCTGCATACGTTGGTCAACAGCTTACATTGTATCTAGGACATATAGTTGAGCAAATTTTCTTTGCTCTCCTTGCTCTGGATGTAAATGTGAAGTCCGATGATAAATTTGTCCTTGGACTTTAAAACAGTAAGGACCATGTCCTGGTACATTAGCAGCCAATGTTGCCCCCATAGATGCAAATGATATGGCACTATTGTAGGATCTTATGTTTGTCTTAACATTTTTGTAATTTGGAAAAGTAGGTTCAGTCATAATATTTTGTAAATAGCTTGGAAATTGTTTCCTTTCTGGAAGTTTGAACTTGCCTTTTTGACAACAACTAATAAATTGTCCATCTCAGGGTCTCTCCTGTTTAAAATAATAAGCCTCACAAAATTGACATTGAGTACTCATGTCCCCACAACTATGAACCTCTACTGCTAAAGACTTGAGTAAAGGACAATTTGCAAAGCATATCGGATGTTGACTTTCATATTCATCAGGTGAAAAGTCATGAAATGTTTCAACAACAGGTTCTAAATGTTTAGTTTTTTTCGTGGCTTTTCTTGGTATATGTTGTCCTTGTTTTGTTGAAATGTCCTGTAAGTTTTTAGTTAGAGTTTGTAAATGCTTTGTTTTTGTAGTTGCTTTTTTTGGTCTGTCTTGACTGGTATCTTGTAAAATGTCATCTGATGTTTTAGGAACAGTTTGTAAATGCTTTATTATCTTTTTTTTTTTTGTTGTTGTATCTTTCATTTTTGCAGCTGATATTCTTTTATTTGCAAGTCTTTTGCGTTCTTTTCTCGTCGAATTTCTTTCTCCTCAGGTGTCTGCTGGGCTGCCCATCTCTCTTGTCTTTCTCTAGTTTGACGTCTTTTCTTCTCTTCTTTGGTCTCGTTATCAGCCATATTAATCTGTAAAGGAAAAAAAATAAATGTAATTGTGTATATTTTAATTTGTAATTCCTGTTAAAGATTCTTGTGCACAATTGGTGAAATAAAAGCAAATCATTAATGTATCAGTTATATTTAGTTAAAATTATAATTCCTGTCCTCACTGGCTAAGAATTTGGCCAATGGAATACTGCTGTAAATAAGCATGTAACATATTTTTTTAAAATAATGGTTTTATTTATTAAAAACGTTGTTTGTGGATAGATATTTACCACTGCAAAACTTCTTTGCTAAAAAAAAAAATTGATGTGGTTATTGAGCTATGTATTGCATAGTGGCAATTTAAATAGAATAAGGGAGATAGTAAATTTATTTTTTTATTTTTCTGTTGACACGGATGCAACTGAAAGCAGTTTCTTTAGTTTTCTACTTTTGTACTTATTATACTGTACCTTGGTTGAAGTGTGATTTAAATCCAAATGTTTGTTGGTCCTCGGTTGAAAATCGTTGTCCAATGGTGTGGTCCTCTGTTGGAAGTCCTCGTCTGATGGTGTGGTCCTGTGTGTAAAATTCTGGTCCGATGGTGTGGTCCTGTGGCGATAGCCCTCGTCCGATGTTGTGGTCCTGTGGCGATAGCCCTCGTCCGATGTTGTGGTCCTGTGGCGATAGCCCTCGTCCGATGTTGTGGTCCTTTGGTGAAAGTCCTCGTCCGATGGTCTGGTCCTGTGTTGAAAGTCCTCGTCCGATGGTCTGGTCCTGTGGAGAAAGTCCTCGTCCGATTGTCTTCACGCAGTATCTGTTGTAATATAAAATAGAAAATGTTGTTTGAGTGAAATGTCTTTTAAATAAGTTAAAAATGTATGAATTTGGCTGTATTGTATCAGTTATGGTTATTTTTTTCTATTTTTTTTTTTTTTACTTTCTGTACAATCCCACGACTTTTGTTATTCTTATTTAAGGTTCTTAGTAAGGCTTGTGGGTTGTGATATATTAAATAAGAATATGAATTTATTTTGCTATGTGTTTATGTTAGTTTTTGTACAATACTATTTGTGCGCACCACTTGTGGTATACTTATTTAACCTTTATTGGGATGGTTATAGTTTGTGAAACATGAAATAATATAATTAATGTAGTTTGCTATGTGTTTGTGTTAGTTTTTTACAATCCTATTTTGTGCGCACCACTTGTGCAAAAGTTATTTATTCTTGATTGTACTGGTTATAGGTTGTTAAACATTAAAGAAGAATGTTAATGTAGTTTCCTATGTGTTTGTGGGATTTTTTGTACAATGCTATTAGGTGCGCAACACTTTTGTTATTCTTATTTAGGCTTCTTTGTAAGGCTTATAGGTTGTTAAACATTGAATAAGAAAGTTAATTTATTTTGCTATGTGTTTGTGTGAGTTTGTTCCAATTCTGTTTTGTGTGTAGCAGTTTGGGTCTCATTCAATTGCGATTTGGCTAATTGAATCGTGCCCTAAATAAGCACATAGCATATTTTTTTAAAGAAGTTTTTAGTCAGTGAAAAACTCTCTTTTGGATAGATTTTTAGTAACTAAAAACTTCTCTAAAAAAAATGTTATGTTCTTATTTAGAGCCCTATTCAATTGGGCAAATTGCAATTGAATGAGGGCCTTTGTGTGCAACATATGTTGCATAGTTTGCCCCTCATTGAATTGCATTTTTTACAATGTAATAGTACTCTAAGGCCCTCATTGAATTGCAATTTTGAAAATTGAATAGAGTTGTAAATAAGCACATTACATATATTTGTTAAAGAAGTTTTTAGTTATTAAGCATCTATCCAAAAGCAAGGTTTTCACTAATGAAAAAGTTCTTTAAAAAATATATGTTATGTGATTATTTGGATCCCTATAGAATTAGCAAAATGGCAATTGAATAAGGGCCTAAAAGTGCTTATTTATAGCCATATTAAATTGTCCAAAATAGCAATTGAATGAGGGCCTTTGGTTACTGCATTTGTTATATTGTCAGCTCCTCATTCAATTGTGTTTTGGCCAATGGAATAGAGCTCAATATCACCACAGAGCATATTTTTTTACCGAATTTTGTATTTAGTGAACTTGTATCCAAAAGCAACGTGTTCACTAAATAAAAAGTTCCTTTAAAAAATATGCTCTGTGCTTATATAGAGCCCTATTGAAATGGGCAAATCACATTTGAGTGAGGCCCTCGACCATTAAAGATATATAGGTCCTCATTGAATTGCAATTTTGCCAATTGAAGAGGGCTCTATATAAGCACATAACATATTTATTGAGCGAAGTTTTTAGTTATTGAAGACCTTGATTGTGGTTAGAAGTTCAGTAACTAAAAAGTTCTGTATAAAAAATATGTTATGTGCTTATATAGAGCCCTATTCAATTGAGCAACTCGCAATTGAATGAGGCTCATGGTTCTTTCTTTTTTATACTTAATACTTTACCTTGAAGTGTCGAATGACAGAGGGTCCCCTCCTGCCAATCTTTATCCGCCGGTCTTCTTGTAGTGTCTGTTTGAAAAAGAAATTGAAATAGTTATTTGTATATTTACAATTTTTCATCTAGCAAAGCATGTCCTTTTCAGCTTGTAATGTCTTGTTGTATCTTACCTGTTGTTCTTTGTTGGTGTTCTTTAAAAGGGATTGTGCTTCACAATGCACGGTGCAAATTGTTGAGTGACGCTGTTGATGCAGAGTCTGTTTGAATATTAAAAGAAATAGAAAGATTCAGCTTTATATGATCTATTGAATTGCATTAAATTAATGTCATTTAAATATACTTCTGTAATTATTTTCAATTGACCTTATTTTTTGGTGGGGGCTACACACATATGTCACATACATGAAGCACATTCCATAGTTTAATGTAATTATTTTGTGTGCGTGTGACATATCACTATACATGAATCATATTTAAATTGTTAAATTAACCTTATATTTTTTTTGCCAACACACACAAATGTCTGTGTGTGAGATGTAACTATAGATGATACACATATATGTGCGTGTCACATATCAGTATACATGACATATAATGTCATTTAAATGTAGTTGTTTAATGATTTTGTTTTAAGCTAATTTTGTTGCAGTGGCAGCAATACACAGATGTGCGTGTCACATGTCACTATGAAGGGGCAATACACATAAATGTGTGTGTCACATGTCAATATACATGATACACATATATGTCCGTGTCACATGTCACTATGTAGGGGCAATACACATTAATGTATAGTGACATGTGACACGCACATTTTAGACATATATGTGCGTGTCAGATGTCACTATACATTATAGACATATATGTGCGTGTCACATGTCACTATACATAAACCTCTGTTTAATATTGAATTATGTTTTTTTGTTGTTTTGTTAAATGAACCGTATTTTTTTTGTGGGCCTATACACATAAATGTGCCATATATGTCACTACATAAATCCTAGTTTATTTTTTTATTTTTTTGACCTGTCCTGATAATAAAATGTAATATATTATAGCTTACCTCTCAGTTGTAATTTGCACAGTGTAAAGTAGTAAATTAGTAAAGAATTGTCTTCTCAAGCAGAAGCAGCAGTTATCTCAGAAGTCACTGCGTTCATCACCTGAGAAGAAATGTATTTTTTTGTGTGAAATAAGCAGTATTTATAAACTTGTAGAAAGTTCTGGAAAGTGAGACCGTTAGAACGCAATACGCATGTGCTATTTGCGTTCCAGCTTACAATTTGCGTTCCATCCGCCATTTTCTGCGTATTACTGTTCAAAATGGTGTTTAATATGATTGTGATACGTTCCACATAGTATGTGTTTCATTATTGCGAGTAAGTGTAGTATAGTTACGTCTGAAGCCTCGTTTTCGTTTTGTTCGTCGGCCATTTTTTCTCTCGCTTAGCGATGGTATTAGTGTCTAAAGTGTTTTATTTTGATTTAAATGTAGATGTAACTGGTTTTTTTGAGGTGCTGGATGGTTCCTCTTGCTGTAGGTAAGCTTTTTATGTGTTTGTTGGGTGTATTTCTTTAAAATGTTTTTTTATGTCGGCGTGTTGCGTACGATGTTTGCGAGGTCGTAATATGTGGTAACGTGTCTCGTATGGTGTTTGCGTGTGTAGCCTCGTTTTCGTTTTATTTGTCGGCCATTTTTTGTGTCGCTTAGCAAATTATTTAGTGTCAAAATTTTTTAATTTGAGTGCAATTAAGTTGTAAGTTGCATTTTTGAAGTCGTGGGTGATTCCTGTTTGTGTAGGTAAGGTTTTTATAAATGTGCTGTGTGTATGTATTGTGTTTTTAATTTTGTAATGTTCGCGAGTTGCGTCCGAGTGTTGCGAGGCCGTAATGTGTGTGAACGTGTATCGTATGTTGTTTGCGAGTGTCGTAATGTGTGTGTCGTGCTCTTTGGATTGCGACGTGAGGTTCGCAGGTCTTTGGGTTGGGAATTTGGGTTGTGAATTTTTCAAGGGTTGCAGTTGCTGCAACTGAAGCCCTCGCTTTGCGAGGTCCTCAGGTGCTGGCATGGAGCGCCTGCGGCGCTCCAAGCCAGCAATCAGTTGCTGGCAAGGAGCGCCTGCGACGCTCCATGCCAGCAACTGAGAACCTGACGCAGTGCCCTCGCTTTGCGAGGGCCGCGGGCTCGCTACGCGAGCCTGCAGCGTTAGCAACAACTCGTACGCTCACAACTATATATGTGATAAATATACAAATACTGAACCTCAAAGACTTCCATGAGAGGTGGGTCATATATGATTACACCTGATACATATTTAGTGACGGTCTACTGTTCTGCTACTTCTTTGGAACTCAAATGTAGAATTTTCAGTTCATGGAAAGTGAACAACATCTCATAGGACCCTATTTTATTAGTAGCCCGTAAGTGTCTCTTACCCGTAATTTTTAAGGTATTTATAGGTATTTCATTAACTGGATGGTTAAAATATGCATTTTCCTACAGTAAACTAACATTGAACTTTGTCATTTTGAACTGTTAGTCAGCCTATCTGAATCACAGGCCAAGCAGTGTTCTAAACTTTGTAAATTAAATATCATTGACTATGTGTAGGAGACTGCATTCAAACAATTGTTTCAGTACCTCAGTGGGCTTAAATGTAATCCCCTCCAGTAATCCAGGCAAAATCATAATTTACAAGGAGTGGATTAATCCACCAAAAATCCAAAACACGTTTATAGCACCTTGTTACATAGTTACATATGACCAGCTTGCAGCCAGCGCCCTGCGTTCCCTTGAGGCCACCCCAATCACAGCTTACTGCAGGGAAAGCCTTTGATCTCACTCAGCCACAAGAGATTCGGCTTAAAACCACCCATCCCTATTCAAATCCTACGATCACTCTCCCGCCAACCCCAAATAAAATAATGGCTGCAGCTTACTTGTACCCTGGAGCCGTCGCAAGGGCTGTTAAGTTTTGATAGGGGTTATGTTTAAAGGGGTAATGTTTGATAGATAGGGGGTAATGTTTTGTAGATAGGGGGTAATGTCTTATAGATAGGGGGTAATGTCTTATAGATAGGGGGTAATGTTTTGAAAATGGGGAAATGTTTTATAGATAGGGGTAATGTATTGTAGTCAGGGGGATATGTAATGTAGATAGGGGGAAATGTATTGTAGGCTGTTAATAGTATTGTTGTTAGGGGTATATTTGTAAAGTATTTATTGATGTATTGTAATGTTATGTATATTTGTGCATGGGGTTTGTGTAATGTTCTTTTTACATTTTTTATGGTGGGGGGTTTGTGTAATGTTCTTTTTTTGGAGTGAGGGGGTTTGTGTAATGTTCTTTTTTATTTTTGTAACATAGGTGTTTTTATTTTGTGTAATTAGGGGGGTGGGGGGTTTAATAGGAGTTAGGTAGGTAGTGTTAGGTAGGTTGGGGTAAGTAGGTTATGGTAGAGGGTAGTTAGTTTAGATTGAGTGGTTTATTAAGGAGAATAGTGTAGTGTAGTGTATGTACAGTACTTAGTGTCATGAGGGTCCTGGAGGACCCTCAAGGCACTTATGTGGTTAATATTTGGGTTCTAATTGCTCCATGAGGGTCTTCATAGACCCTTATGGGACTGATGGGGTTAAATAGAGGCTTGGGGGGTCTGTGGGGTCTGTTTGATGGAAGCTTATGGGGTGTGTATAGTAGTTTAATGATATGATAAAAACTAAGTGTGCATAGAAATGTTGGATAAATGAAGGGTTTTTCAAATGTGGCAAAGTAGATCTGATATAGTATGGATATAGCCATAATAACTCAACAAATCCAACGCCTTGTACTCACTGTATACGACACTTGCTTATTTCATACCCAACTGTGGGCTGTATAGATCTAATAAATATAGCTTAAAATTAAACCATGTTGCGAATGATCTTCAGTTATTTGTAGTATTTCTTTAAACATTCGATTTTACCTTATCACTTTATGTGTATAAACCAAGAACCAGACGTCTGTACTTTATTGTAGCAGATGAATATGAAACACATCCCCACATCGTGCCTTGGATTATGTTCAAAAAGGTGAGTATAAAGCTGGAGGTAATCTTGTTAAAATATTTTTTTGAAAGAAATATATTTGTGTCAATAAACATATATTTAACCGGCTATTAAATAATAAACTGAATATTACTGAATCACATGGATGAACCATCTAGCTCTGTTGCTTCAGATTTGGAAGGACACATAAATACATATAAAACCTTCTCCCCCTCCATGCCCTTCTCCTACCCCCTCTGATTACTCCAGATTACAATCCCATTCACCTGCCCAGATGTAGCTAAGACTACCAAACACTGTAATCATACATTGCACCCAACCAACTCAGCATGTCCATCATGTCAACAGATCCACCATTTACCAGCATCTCGCCCCTGCTTTGTCACATTAGAATATACAGAAACAATACTATCTTAAAATTACATTTGTATTTATTACTAGTCGTTTGATGGGATAGTCGTATGATGGGATAGTATTTTTTTCCCCACTCCCCTTCCCCTGTATCTCTTTCCCCTATCTCCCTCCCCTGTGTCTCTTCCCTCCCCAGTTTCTTTCCTCCCTCTTTCCCCCCAGGTCTCTTTCTTCCCCTCTCCCCCCTTGTCTATTCCTCCCTCCCTCTCCTGTGTCTCTTCTCCCCTCTCTCTCTCCCCTGTGACTCTTTCCCCTTCTCTCCCTCCCCTTTGTCTCTTCCCCCTCTCTCTCCTCTTTGTCTCTTCCTCCATCTCCCTCTCCTGTTTCTCTTCCCTATCTCCATCTCCTGTGTCTCTTCCTTCCTCCCCTCTCCCTTCCCTGTGTCTCTTTCCTCTTCTCCCTCCCCTGTGTCTCCCTCCCCTGTGACTCTTTCCCCCCTCCTACCTCCCCTGTGTCTCTTCCCCATCTCTTTCCTCCCTCTTTCCACCAGATCTCTTTCTTCCCCTCTCCCCCTTATCTATTCCCCCTCTCCCTCCCCTTTGTCTCTTCCCCCTCTCCCTCCTCTTTGTCTCTTCCCCCTCTCCCTCCTCTTTGTCTCTTCCCCCTCTCCCTCCTCTTTGTCTCTTCCTCCATCTCCCTTTTCTGTGTCTCTTCCCTATCTCCATCTCCTGTGTCTCTTCCTTCCTCCCCTCTCCCTTCCCTGTGTCTCTTTCCTCTTCTCCCTCCCCTGTGTCTCCCTCCCCTGTGACTCTTTCCCCCCTCCTACCTCCCCTGTGTCTCTTCCCCATCTCTTTCCTCCCTCTTTCCACCAGATCTCTTTCTTCCCCTCTCCCCCTTATCTATTCCCCCTCTCCCTCCCCTTTGTCTCTTCCCCCTCTCCCTCCTCTTTGTCTCTTCCCCCTCTCCCTCCTCTTTGTCTCTTCCCCCTCTCCCTCCTCTTTGTCTCTTCCTCCATCTCCCTTTTCTGTGTCTCTTCCGTATCTCCATCTCATGTGTCTCTTTCCCCTCCCCTCTCCCATCCCTGTGTCTCTTTCCCCCTCTCCCTCCCCTGTATCTCCCTCCCCTGTGTCTCTTTCTCCTCTCCTCCCTCCCCTGTGTCTCTTTACCCCTTTTCCGTTCTGCCTCTTTCTACCTTTCCTCTGTGTCACTTTAAACGAATTCAAGGTTTAAGCAGTGTTGCAGAGGTTCTGGGCTTCTTTTACTTTTGGGTATATTTTTGTGTTTTTTTAATGTTTGGCGCTGTGCGCGGGTTGTCCGTTAAGGTCATCTTTTTGCAAATCCCGCGGGTCGTAATTGTTTTTGTGTAAGTCCGCAATTTATTTTTTTCTAAGTCCCGCTTGTGTGGTGGTTTGTAACCGGTTGTGAGGTGCCTTAGAGCCTCCACCTCCGCAAATGCGACCCCTCGCTTCGCGAGGGTCCGCATTTGCGGCTCAATGCAGCCGACGTGGGAGCCTCCACCTCCGCAAATGCTGCCCCTTGCGGTCTGAAAGTCGTAGAGGGTCGTAAGGATGAGTGCCTACAGCGCTCATCTCCAGCAGTGCAAGGAGTGCCTTTGGCACTCCTTGCCAGTAACTGCGGCAGGCTCGCTATGCGAGCCCGCAAGCGTTAGCAACAACCCTCATTGCTGACAACTATATATGTGATTATTATTATTTATTTATTTTATTACTATTGTTATTATTTATTAATGTTATCATAATTTCGAACAATACTAAACTAACTTTTGTCAAAATTTCATCAACAATAACTACAATGTGCTTTATAATCAACAAAATTGCACATAATACACTATTATCAGAGTTCTTGTTAAAACACGCTAATGATACCAATATGCCATAAAATACACTATAAAATATTACAGTATCCAACACACTACCATTCACAAGTATAATTTGACAATATTTGTTTTGATAAATTTACCTATATTTACTTTTTTTTATTATTGGAGTTTTAAGATAAATATAAGCATCAATATGCTAAAAACTGTACACACTTGATAAATATGGCCCTGCATTGTATCTCATTCTTTAAATAAGGACTATGCAGCCTACAATATAACTGTATGGTTTCTCCTTCAGCATTGCTGCAGATCTTCTCCTACTTGTGACCACTCTAAGTTGTGCTTCAGACCAAGCATGCTCAGTAACAGAGAGTGGGGCTATGATACCTTGTATACTGGGTGGGATCAAGGGGGCAGCTGCAAGCAGGCTACAATATAACTGTTACCTATGTGTAGGCAGTGGGGGTACAGATAATGATGTCATAGGGCAGGGCCAGTGGTATTAGCCTAACCTGCTTCCATGCTCCATGAAAGCCTAGCACGCAGGCAGAACTGACCATGCCATTGATAAACAAAGGTAGAAGGATATACACAGCTCTGCTAGATGAGAAAAACAACAGTTTAAAAGGAAGATTCCAATAAGATTCTAATAAATACTAGATTTTCAATTAGCACCTGAAAAAAACGATGCCATTAAACTATTAAATAGTGTTATATCATATGAACGCTTATGATCTAAAGAGAAAGGGATTTACCAAATATTTCAAGAGTTTACCAAGTCCTTAGGACTCCATCAGGACAGGGTATGCTTGTGATACAATGGTTTCAATAGTCATTTGGATTGATCCACAAAATCTCACGCATACATAATCCTACATTCTCGCCTAGCATGGTTTCCCGAGGATTGTATCTGTACATTGGAGAGAATATTTTTTTTATGCCAGCTCTGCAGTTGATTTTATTGTTGTGGCTGTGGGAATGATTTCTCACCAGAAGCATTGTTCAGAGTACATACATGTGCTACAGTACAAAAAATGTCAAACCTTACAAAAAAAAGTAAATCCCTCTTCATTTGAATCTATTTAAATACAAAGTTAGAAAGCAGTGATATTGATTGACTATGCAAACACAACAGGGTCAGAGGCAAATGTCCAACTGCTTACTGTTGATGGGGTGATCAGAAATGTAAATGATGTTCACATATAAAGTCCAGAAAAGGGAGTGTAGAGTGTCAGTGTGAGCTGCGACATGGATGTCTAAAGACCAGACTGAAATAATCCAGGATACAAAGATGGAGCCAGGACACGTTGCATTTGTGGGGTTTGCAATAATTACCCTACTTGGTGGAACTTTTTCCAACTTATTAATCTTCATTATCAGTTACAGGTCATGGATTAAGGAAAGACACCAGAATCCTGGAGATCTTATCCTTCTTACTCTGGGATTTTTGAACATCATTTCACATTATTTGCTATCATCAAATTACATTGTACACTTTTTTTTTAAACACTTACTCATATTTACTAATTTTTATTCTATATTTTTTTCTGCCTACTCCTCTAGTTCTCTAAATAGCTGTTGGTTGACTGTGTGGCTCTGGGTTTTCTACTGCATCAAGATTGCCACTATCCGATGTGCCACCTTTTTATTCTTTCAAGCAAGATTTCCCAGGATGGTTCCCTGGTTGCTTCTGTTGACTGTGATATTATCGGTCATTATGGTTGCTCCCGCTGCAAAGTTTATATCCACAGATGCACAAGTAAATCAGTCAAATGCCACCACATTATATGACAGCTCTTACATTATCACCTACAATATGCACCAAGTATATTTGACTTTTGCAGTTGTGAATTGTTGCATACCTTGTATTTTTATTTCTGTTACTCTCACCTCGCTCTGTTTGCATGGCTGGAGGATGCAAAGAATGTCACTCAACCTCAGCTCTGTTCGATTGCAAGCTCATATTAATGCAATAAGAACCATGGCTGTACTGCTGATACTATACATTACATTCTACCTTTCCCAGCTTTCCCTGATCCTTAATCCCTTCTCTGATACTTCACCTTGGTACTGGATGGTCGTCATTGTACATAATTCCTTCTGGTCCCTACAGCCAGCTGTACTGATCTGGGGAAACTCAAAACTAAGGAGTGTTTTTAGCTGTCTCTTTAGATGTCAGTCAGTAAAAGGAGGATACCCGGCACCAAATAACTGATTTGGACCAGAATATTGGTACAGTATAAAAGTCTTATATGCAACAAAACTATAATGCTTACAATATCCTTCTGCATACGTTTCTCTGTGATGAACATGGACAGTAATATTGTTCTCCCCTCCAACTGTGTGCCTTCATATCTAAAACATCTATCATCAGCAGAAATGTTGATAATCCAGAATAATTGGCAATTCTGTTAGCCTTAGTAGAATGAAGGCATTTGCTGAAAGGGGCAGCAACACCAATACTGATTCTCACCAAGCATAACAAATGTAAATTTCTAAAGTCAATGCTTAAATGCTACTGTTCTGGTTCTAAGAACTGTAAAGTAGATGTTCTTTCTCAAGGCCATGAATTCCTCTCATCCAAAGAAAGATGTTGCCTTTCTATGCCCCTGCTCCACAAGATCTCTGCTGCTCAATCTGAGATATCCAAAGAAACTATATCACCCAGAGGACAACTATCTCACACCTCCTGTTGGTCTGGTCATCCACAAACCTCTGGACCTTCTATCCTGTTATTTTTGGTGCCTTAAGGATTCTTCTGATGTCATCAAGAAATGTTTAGCAGCCTGCAACACCTGGGCCAGATCCAAGTCCCTCATGTCTTGCATTTATATTGCTCCAACCATAGGATTTTTTTCTGCTCATCCATTAACTCAGATAACTATGGACTTTATTACAGACCTCCATTCAGAGTTAATACTGTAGTAAATTACTTCAAGCCCATTACATGCACAGATAACAATCTTCACACGTTACTGACTGTACCTAAGGCCATACGAGAGCTCATTCTCCTCTAACATCCTACTTGCACTTCAGACCACCCATACAGGCTCAAATAAGCCTTGCTGATGATTTAAATGGCAGTTAAGAGACAGTACTGTAAGAAATTAATATTTGATTTAAGAATAACTATTATATTAAAAATTCTCATAGGCACATGTGCTGCAAAACAACCACAAAATAGCCTAGTATAATGTGTGAGTCTACATAGATCTGTAAATATCAACTTTTGTCAACAATACACATCAACAACACATATGTCAACTGCCATGGTAACGCAGACTCCAGTACACAAGATGTTAATATGACTCAGGAAAGCCACATGGCAAAAACAGGTACTGTAATGTATTTCATGTAAAAAGGCCAGCCACACCCCACACAATAATCATTACCAGCATAGAGACAGAGCAGATCAGAGCATTAAGAGCTATTATGACTGAGGTTGTTGGGAAGGTATTTATTACACACAATACTGTTATGTGTGACGATGGACAGAATGAGAGGTGTGGATGGCACTGAATATGGATGAATTGGGGCCTGTGGTCCATGCCAGAGGTAAACGTCAACAGACACAGGATTATTGTAGGGGACCAGGTAAGAGATAGAGCTTTAGTGGCACAGGGACAGGGGGTATTGGGCACATGCTGACAGAAAGGATGGCATTGATGTGGTTGTAGATTATGAGGAGGAACAGCAGCAGGTACAGCAGGTTTAGCTAGATTCAGCAGGGTGTGCCAGCAGCAAGCCAATGGAGTGCTGGAGGAATAGCGCCAGGCTGCAGGGGAGGGCCAAGGAATTTCTGGATGAACAGCACCAGGAGACAGGGGAGCACCCGCAGCAGGCCCAGGAAGCTATGAAGAAGAAGCTGCAACTCCTAGTATGATAGTATGAGCTTTTTAGACTAACATATGACAGTCTTATAGAAGATAGTGGAGCCACATTCTGGTGCAAAAAGGGCTATTCTGAAACTGTCATGGAAGTTAGCTCCCATACACTTCTTAGCCTCTTGTAGCTTGCAGATCCCAGAGTGCATGGTAGGGGGAATGAACTGACCTTCTTAAGAGTCCCAAGCAAATTCATCCTAGCTGCTAACAGATAAATCTGTTTCTTCACCACTAAGGAAGACATCTGGAAGATTAAAAGGTGATTTTTTTGATTGTCTAGGAGGTGGGCCAAATGTTTGTAGGTGTAACTGACTATATCCATGTTGCACTAACAACTCCTAAAGATCAAGAGGTGAAGTTCAGAAATCACAAACATTATCATTCCAAGCACATACAAAGTGTTAATGTAGGCATCCCTAAAAGTCTTCATGATTCCCATTTACTGCGCTCACTTGAGTTTCTATCAGAGACTGTACCAGGCTGGACAGTTCACATCTGGTTGGCTTCTGGGTGAGTATCTCTAATTTCTTGCACAACCAATGTCAAAATGTCATTCATAACTGTTCACTGTTATGTCTTGTTATCATAATGACAGATTTAGAATATATCATCATGGGTGTATATGTTGAAAACAAATCAGTTAGGAAATGACAAACTAGTGTTTTTGTAGGCATATCTAAAGCTAATAACATGTCATTTGTTAAAAAACTCCTCAGCGGAATAGTGATACAGAGCAGTGTTATGATGTTATTATATTGTAGTATTACCTCCACAAATAAGTATGTTCATACATAACGTAGAAACCTGCGCTAACAACATATAAAACACTGCATGAACACACTTTGGTTACACTAATTCAGGTGACATCTTAACATCTACACCTGCACCATTTATTATGGCCTCTATTGATCATAAATATTTGATTATGAAGTCAAACTTAATTCATATATCTGGTGTTATTTGCACCTATATGTGAATTGATTTAAAATTATTTTGATGTAAACTATATTTAACATGAAAAGTGTAATCACTTCAGCAGAACATTAATTTACATTAATTTACCATGTTGGATATATTGATATGATTATGTTATCTACATTTTATTGCTATATTATTTATACACATTCACTATACCAGGATGGGTATACTGAAATATGATATGGATACACATATCAGATCATTAACTAAATGTAATGTATGTCAGTGTCCAAAATCAGTAACCGTTAGAAACACAGAGACACATCGTTTATGGTATAACACGGTCTTATATGCAGCAGACCATGCATAATATCCTTAGTGTGTTGCAAATGCTACCCAGGAGGAGAGGAGGCTGTATAAAAATGTGATAGCATGTTGCCTTAAAGGTAAGTGTATAATGACAATACATAGAATTTACTAGAGTGACATGTGGTCATGTGGTCATTACACCACCATATCGGTAATTAGAGGAATATAAATCTTATCATTCATCAAATAACAAAAGTAAATATCAATGTGCATAGCACTTTTTATTATTTCCTTTTTTGTAATGTGCCAACATATTCTGTAGTGCTATACAGGGGTCATTTGAAGTCAAAACAATATTAACACAATGAAGAAAAAATAGATGGCCCAGTCTTTGATCTTAAAATTAAATGTACCCATTGTTTTCACTAAAGCACATGGCAAGATTGGAAAACTCACAGACTTACTTATAATATGTCTTCATCTGCTCAATGTAACAAAGGCAGTTTATCTTGGACTATGTCATCCAAATCAAGCACACACAAATAGTGTCATTAGGAAAAGTTTGAAATAGTATTACACAGCTCTCAAATGATCAGTAGATTTTCAAATTTTTAAAAAAACCCAATCAAGATCTCTATGTACACTACAGTTCTTAATACTGCTACTGTAACTATAAACTATAATATTGTATATATTCCTTGTATTTATGCCTTCTAAGTATTAGAGATTAGTATAAACAAATACCAATGTATTGTAATCAAAGATTACATGTTGTAAGAAAACAAACTCATCAAATAGCTGATTTTCATATTGACCTAAAGTTGGAGACCCCACCTGTAACATAACATGTTAATAGTTTTCTACAGGGCTTTATAAAAGCTCTCTTGAGGGAACCACATCAGAAGGTGGAGGGATTCCTATTGGACTAATTGTAGTCATTAAAATATGGGGCTACATATCCCTAAGTAATAAAAGGGAGGATTTGGAGTTTGATGGAAATAAACCTGCATATAATCACGTAAGAAAATTAATTTCAATATGTACTGTACATTCTGTTGTAAGGAGTGGAGTCTCCCTTTCCTTTTTGATGTACATAATACATTTGATTTTTTCTAAGTAGTGTTTTTATAAATATGTGAGTAAAAGTTAAGTCTTACAAAAAAATCTAAGTGACTTTGAAGACTATTCTTTTCTTTTGTGAAAACTAGTATTGTCATAGTGGCGGTGGCACCTGTACCAGTTAAAAATAGTATTTATGTCTATATTGATATTAGTTGGCAGGAGTTTAGAATTTGGAATCATGCAAAACCAGTCCGTGCTATCAGTTGTTTGGAATAGTGTGAAAATAATCACATAATTTGTGTTATTCAAATCCATAACTTACCCTGATTAAAGCAAAACTATCCTGACATTCAAAGTAGATGCGACAAATGACAGATGAGAGAAGCAATGAGAGGAAGCTGTAAACACACTTAGTATTTAATTTAGAGACAGATAAAGAACACAACGCAAACAGATCACAACATTAGAGATCATTCTGCAAAATTTATATTTTTTCTTCTGCAGCTACATAAATGAAGGAAGCAAAGAAATGCAGACAGCACTATTAGTTATCTTAACTCTTACCATTCCCTAATTCTTTATCAGCATTGTTCTCAATGCTTTTATTCTGATGGTCAGCATCAGATCCTGGATTAAAGAAGGATATCAGAGTCCACTCGATCTTATCTTAACCATCCAAGGACTACTTAACATCATTGCAGATAACTTTGTTTTAATTGGCAGTATTATTTTGATATTGAATAACTTTTTATTTTCATACAACCTATACATTCTCTTTGCCATTTTTTACATTTCAGTCCTTTCAAGCTCCTAGATCACTGCCTGGTTATGTGCCTTCTACTGCATGAAAATTGTAACCTTCCAGCACCGTCTCCTCACGTACCTAAGGATGAGATTCACCAGTTTCCTGCCTTGGCTGCTCTCAGGATCCATTGTGTTATCCATTTGTCTGATTACTCTTCAGTTGGTATTTACCAGTCCTACCATTAATTCAGCCAATAACACGGCTTCCAGCAGAGAAGAAAATATTTTTCATACGAAGCTTAAATATATATTTGTGTATGGAGTAAACACAGGAGCTTCCATCCCATTTCTTCTGACTATAATATCACTGGGATCGACCATCACCTCCCTCATCCTACACGTCCTCAGACTGCACGAAGAATCATCCACCATTGGCTTCTCTCATGGGAAAGCTCATGTTCATGCAGCTATGACCATGACCCTACTGCTAACACTGCAAATAGTCTTCTACTTAGCAAATATGGGTTTACCATTCACTTACGATAATAAGAATAATGATACAACTGCTTTATGGGTTTACAGAGTATGTACATATTTGTTCCACCCACTTAAGGCTCTTACACTGATTTTTGGAAACAGGAACCTTAAACAATCTTGTGGGGTCTTCAGATGTTTATGCAGAAGAGAAACTTCACAAGTAAATTAATAATTAGAGGGCGAATTTGGTCAAAAATGTCTTAATATGCTTCTAGAAAGCCCGTTTGTAGAATTGTGTGAATTTATAGACCAGAAAAAGTTTTTTATTTCTCAAAAAAATATAACACTTTATTTAAAATTCCATTAGTCTTTCCCTGCACTTGCCTTATTATGAGTTAAGAAATTATAGAGATTTTGCAAATACAATATCATTAATATAAAATATCATGAATAATAATAAAATGTATAATAAATGTTAATTTATTTTAATTTAAATGTATAATAAATGTTATTTATATTGGAAAACAGGCAAATGTGATCAAAATGTTAGTATAGCCCTTTTTGAAGAACTAAACTTGAAAATAAGTAACATGTTTTTAAAATGTAAAAAAAAAAAAAAGTTTTACAGATTCTGATTTATTAATTGTATATGTAATTATGCTGCAGCAAAAATGTACATTTTAGTTTTGAGTGACCTCCTTCCTGAGGTAGGTGGAGATTTTTTTAAAATATTCTCCTTTATACTAACATTTTACCAGACAATCAAGTTTTGTTATTCAAAAGACCATACGGAAAACCTTACTGTGTTCAATTAAGAGTTACGATTGGACCCACATTCCAGTCATAATGCAATATTAATAAAGCCGCAAATATGATATTCTATCATGTCTTATTATGTGCTTGGGATTCCCATAACTTGAATTATAGGATTTTTTTATTTCTCATAAAAGTACATTTTGGTTTACAAAGCAAAAGTTTGACATGTCTATACGTGTTCGTAACCTCAAATCCAAATAGTTATCAATAGGATTTCCCAAGCTCATTAGAGGTGGTGAACCTATCTTAGTGCCATACTATAATTTATCCTAGGGGCACCTTGTGATGTACTGAAAGAGACCCTATTACAAAACATCTATCCTTATGATAAAAACAGATAGGACATTAAGATGCAGAGAAGATTGCACCTAAGTAATGTGTTCAAAAATAGTTGTATAAATATAAAACATTTGTTCATAAAAAAGTGAAATATGGCACCAATTTCCTAATACATTTATTAACACATAAGTTAAAAAAAATCCAGAACTAGCTGACCATCCAAAACAATAATACACTTTGAAATAGTTGGTAATGATTTACTGTTCCAAAGCTTGTATATCCACTTTTAAGTAATGAAAACCGTAAATTCTATGAAAAAATTATATTTATACAGTTTGAGATCTCAAATATTTATCATTATTTTAACAAATCAAAATTACCAGAAACTGAAAAATGTCTCCAAAACAACTTTAACTTGGAACAAATAGCATGACACCGCTGAATGAAATATTTGGCATTCAAATATTTGTATTTTAGTTTTACAAAATTTGTATTACCAACATGACTGGAATCAATTTTAAACAATATTTAATACTATTAGTGCCACATAGAAATTAATAATGAGACAAAAAGATTGGGGGGAGTTCAATCAAAAAAAATATTTTTCAGTATTCTGTATATATTAAACTATAATTTTCTGGTAGACCTTCCTTCATTGCTGTGAATGTTTACTTTCCAGAACAAAACTCATTAAATAAATAATTTAATCAAGAATCTAAGATATTTCCATAACAAAACATTTGATTACATTAGTTTGATAACATATATCCACATTAAATATTAATATGAACTGATCACTGCTAAATCCATGGGACAAACCAATGGAAAGCCATAATAAGTTTGGAATTCCCTGAGATCAAATGTACAGATTGTACTGGGGATATAGTAACGTACAATACCAAACTAGAACAGTCCATATGTTGGAACTATATATAGAATGAATCTATTAGCATTTCATCCACATTAAAAGTCACAAAAAGAGTGACAAGAAGTATCAGTATCATAGTTATGTTATTAGTCTCAAGCTGATGAGCACTCAAGTTGGATACATTTAGTCTTATTCTTGGAATATGCCTCAAGAGGGAGTTTAAGCTAAAACCAATGGATTTGAGGGATGTGATGAGAGGCAAAAGGCAACGAGTGATATAACAATAAGAACATAATGGAAATAAAACAAAACACTGCTGCAGAAGTTGCCAAGTGGTTGGCTGTCAGGTTTCCAGTGGTCAGTTGATGGACTTCTAAATAAGAATTCCGGTTTAAAGGAACACCGGCAGAGAATGACCCCAGGACTGTGACCACCAGCAACTTTGCTACCATGGAGGGATGCCTCATCTTCAAGTTTACAATGACTTTATGCTTGAACTTTACAATAGTCACACAGTATAAGCAGCAGAGCCAGATTTTGACCCTCTGTGACCTTATGGAAAGGCACATATGTCTCTGGTTGTGCTTATCCATATTGTCTTCTTGGCAAAGAATCTTTAGTGGGTTGCCAGTTCCTTTTCCAGTGAACCACAATTTCTCTGACCTCTCTACTATGACCCACCCATCTTGGGTGACCCTACATGGTTTAGCTTCAGTGAGGTACACAAACCCCTTCTCCATGACATGGTAGCTATCCGAGTCCCCCTTTTAGAAAGATGCATGTATCATAATTAAAATAAAAATCCCATTTACTTGACCATTCTTCTAGTTTATTTTTATACATTTATTTATGTAGTTTTTATGATTATTCCACATAGGTTTATACTCCATTAGTTATAACATAAAAAATATGAGGCACTCTACTTGTGACCATCACTTTCTATGACAATGTTCAGTTAACTATACTCTCTGACATCGATACTTCAGCCAAGTTCATTCACTCAACTCCGTTTGTATCCAGACTAAACAGTTTAAATAGTTTATTATGTGGGACAAAGTCAAATTCTTTACTAAAATCTAGATACTACAGGTATTCTTTTTCTTCATCCTGGACTATCATTTTTTTTTAAAATATATATTTATCAAAGGCATATGATAGTACATCACTGCATCTCACATACATGAGTTACATAAAAGTACTTGCTAAGTCATATTGTACTATGTAAATAAAACATTATGTATATGTATACTTTCTACGCCTCCGCGTTTTTGATTAGAACGATAATCGTAACTATAAAGAATAAAAGCAATAAATCAGAGTATAATAGTGAGAGAGCTATGAGTGTAAAATATCTAACTCATTATAATATATAAGTGAAATACATCCTCCCAGTAGGGGAAAAGAAACAAGGAGGGTAATGGAGAAAAAAGAGAAAGAAAAATATAGATTAAAAACAATAAAAAAAAGAAAAGAAAAATCTGAATCTTTTTACCTTAACTTCCCTTTCCATACCTCTGGGTAATGTCCCGACTCGGTTCCTCTCCGCCTCACATGCCAGATTATGAATATGGATATTAGCAAGTAAAGGTTATATGAGGGATATACTAATTGGATTAATTATCCAGAGTTTCCATGTTTTTAGAAACTGGGGGAAATTACCTGATATACTATGGTACCTGATATACTGTGTCAAAGGCCTTCTCAATATCAAGAGCCAATAGGCTCATTGGAGTAGATGGCCTTTGCGCTAGATGCAGAATATTTAAGTTCTCCTAATATTATCCCCCGCTCATCTAAATGGTATAAACCGAGCTTGATTCTTATGTATAAGGTAACATAATCTTCAAGATCCTGTGCGCCATGATCTTAGCTAAAATCTTTATGTCCCTGTTCATCAACGAAATCGGCCTATAGTTCTTGACTTCAAGAGGATCTCTGTTATCTTTGGGGATGACTACTATTTCAGCATTGTAAAACTTTGGAGGCATTGCAATTCACTCCTTGCTGGCCTACCCATCTCTCGTCTGTCTCCCCTCCAATCCACAATGAATGCCTCCGCTAGACTACTCTTCCATAACAAAACGATCAGTGTCTGCAGAGCCTCTCTGTCAATCACTCCACTGGCTTCCCATAGCTTCCAGAATAAAATTTTAAATCGTGACCCTAACATATAAAGCCCTCAACAACAGTGCACCCCCTTATATCTCTGCTCTTGTTTCAAAATGCTCACCCAACCACCCCCTTCATTCTGCTAAAGACCTTCCTCCTCTCTGTCCCTACTATCTGGAACTCCTTGCCCCGCTCCATTAGACTATCTTCCTGCCTCAAAACTTAAAAAAAATACTAAAAACACAACTGTTTAAAAAATCATCTTCAGCCTTAACATGTACAACTGCACACTCCACAGCCTAATAACACTTACACCCACAATCTACAGTACAACACATAGACACCTCCACTTGACTACACAAATTGCTTTTACATTGCCATCTTGCATTTGGCACCCTCTTGTATCACACCTAAACCTTTAGATTGTAAGTTTGCGAGTTTTCAATCATGTGTCAGTGCCTTGGAAACAAGTACTATGTACATTTGATTCTAAGCTCAAAAACAGAACCCTCCATTATTTATAAGGTGTTCATTTTATTCTGCCATGTACTCAACCCCTGTACAGCGCTACAGAATATGATGGCACATTATAAATAAAGATAATAATAATAATAATAATAATAATAATAATAATAATAATAATAATAAAGGCATATGTTCCCCATTTAGAATTGCATTAAATAGGGAAGTAAGGTGCGAACTAAGGAGAGTTTCACATTTTTTGTAATATACATTTGTATAACGATCTGCCCCCGGTGACTTGCCTATTTTAAGGTTTTTAATAATAGCTTTAACTTCCTCTTGGGATATATCAGAATTCAGACTATTGCTGTTCAGACACAGAGGAAAGGTCATACATTGCAGGTCTGATTATCATTTTATTTACATAATCAAAAGATGAACTAGCTTAGTCTGACATGATCTTTCTGCACTAAGTCATAGTAATTAGGATTTAGGTATTCAATGTTTTTTTATTCATAAGGGTTTGCTTTAATTTACACTCTACTGATGTCAAAGTTACTGGCCTGTAGTTACTGGATTCTCCCTTAGTACCCTATTTGTGAAGTGCATTTCTCTAGTCATCTGAAAATCCAGGGAATTATATACCAGTGAGTTAATAAGGAGTAATATACAAGAATATCTCTATTTGAACAGGATTATAAGTAGGAGTCAACATGTATTTATGAGGGATAGGTCATGTCAAACAAATCTAATCAGTTTCTATGCAGAGGTTAGTATGAACCTGGATCAAGGCAAATAAGTGGATGTAGTATTTTTGGATTTTGCAAAGGCTTTTGATACAGTGCCACATGGGAGACTATTGTGCAAAATAAGAGATACAGGAATTGCAGTAAATATCTGCTCATGGATCGAGAGATGGCTAAAAGACAGGAAGCAAAGGGTTGTGGTAAATGGAACTTACTCCGATTTGACTAATATGGTAAGTGGGGTTCCTCAGGGTTCAGTATTAGGTCCTCTCCTTTTGAACATATTAATGATTTAGAAGTAGAATTAGAAAGTAGTGTCTCCATTTTTGCTGATGACACTAAGTTGTGCAAGGTAATTACATCAGATAAGTATCTACTTACCATCCAAAGGGATTTACAGTAACCTCAATTACCATGTAACTATGTAACTATGCCCAATGTCAACTTCAGAGCAAGACCTGAGGCAGGCATTTAGACATTTTGCTATGTCATAATTCTAACTAGTTTTCCCTTAAATCTCATACTGTTAGATCTCTGTTCACCAATTAAAGATCTTTATTCATTATTAAAAGGATTCAGGTTACTAATGAAAAACTTACAATAAAATATTCCAGAATTCTTCAGTTTTTAGCATGTGTTTATTGGTTATAAGTACAAAAGCTTAGCAATTTCAGATATTCATGTGTGAAAGAAATGTCAGTTAATTCTAGAATCATACAAAGTTACAAAATACCAACTTCTTATAGATTTACAAAAGAATGTAATGACATCACACAAACTAAACATCCAAACTCAACATTCATTACACATTTATTAAATATTAATTAGCAATTCTCAAATTTTTCCTTTCTGTCTTTGTCATCTTTATATTCTATTAATTCAGTCTGTAAGGTCTTTATTGTCGTTTTGGTATATATTTTCCAAAATGTGAATAAGTCCTTCAACATGTATCCATAATTAAACAAGTGTTATCCAATACCATTTGTGTAGGTATAAACAAGAGGTCAGACACATTCCCTTCCAGGTCCACTAGCATTTTCTGTAACTCCTTGTTTGCCAGGTTAATTCTAACTCATTTGATAGAGTTTGTCTTTGTCCACTTGTCCATTTGCAGCCGTTATTTGTAACAAATATTGTTTATGCATGATTAACTCAGTTCTAACAAATACCAAAAGAAAGCTTGTATTCCATTAACATGTTTGTGACTTACTTGGTTTAACTTTTGTAGATGTTGCCAAATATATTGTCTCAATTGCAAAAAGGATTGTGTATATTTGAACATTTTGTCTTTGTTCTTATTATCAAGGATCATCTTGATGGTCACCAAATTGTTAATTATATGAATAGGATCTTGTCACTTCTGGATAAAAGGATTTTATCCCCGATAGACAGATGCAACCATCAAGAATAAATTGTATATCCAAATAAATGAATAATAATAATAAAAATAATAAAAAACAACAATATATATCCATAAATATATATATATATATATATATATATATATATATATATATATATATATATATATATATATATATATATATATATATATATATATATATATATATATATTTAAATATAAGGACAAGTGACAGAGAATCATATCCTATTATCAAGCAATGGCTCTGGACTTCTGCTTGTTGCCTCCTCCTCGATTCCTTCCTCTACGGATAACAACAAACACACACCCCCATCCTGCAGCTCTCAGGAAGTGATGTGATAAACACAAAATTGATTCCTGTACTAATATACAGAGTCTTCAAAATATCTTACTTCCCAAATAATATTTTATGTCCAATGGGTTATGTAGCTACTAATATTTTTAGTTTGGTACACACTTGACAAGCAAGTGACTTTTTTTCTTCAACAGCAATGTACCCTTAAGAAATATGCTCAATAGTCTTACATGAGGTTTATGACTAACAAGTCTAACAAAATGTAAGTGTGAGGAATTGACTCTGCTAGGTTTTGAACCCTGGTCCCCAGGCTGCTATACCTCTTCCCTACCACTGCGCCAGCCAGCCTTTTGTGAATTCCATTGAGACCTTATAAGCTTGACTCTGCTAGCAATTTTATCAGTACCTAAGTCTCTTCAGATGTGTCTGGTCAGGTGTCTGGTCCTTGGCCTATATAAGGCACTTCTGTTCAAATGTACCTTGCCAGATTATTGTTGGTTCCTGATCCCTTCAATAAAAGCTTGTTCCTGTTTAACCTACAAGTTGCTGAACCGGATTATTGCTGACCTTGGCTACTGGTCTCCACAACTTTGTGATTCCTATATCATTACAGTATGTCACGTTGAATGTGCCGAGTGAAGAGAGGATGGTTTGTTTTAAGGATGATAGGGATGATTATGAGTGCCATTAGGGTACATAGGGACTCCCATGGTATAGGTTTTAGGTATGGTGGGTGTCCACAGTGAACCCTAAGGTAGGGCTTAATGTTAGTGACAATGATAGCTAATTGCGACAACCATGGGGTAGATAGAGACATCTTAGGAACGCAAAGTGGGATAGTTATAGGGCCCTTTGGTGTCTTTATAAGCCAACTGAGGCTAGATGGTCTAAATGCTCCAAAAATTACATATTATCTCTATTGACTTCTTCCCTGTCAATGTTACACTGTTTTGAAAAAGTATTCACCCCCCTTGGCCTTTTTCGTGTTTTGTTGCCTCACAACCTGGAATTAATATGGATTGTTTGAGGATTTGCATAATTTAATTTACAGAACATGCCCACAACTTTGAAAATGATTTTTTTTACAACAAACAAGACAAAATAACAGAAAAAGTCAATGTGCAAACTATTCACCCCCCTAAAGTCAATACTTTGTAGAGCCTACTTTTGAGGCAATCACAGCTCCAAGTAATTAAGTAACTTTGGATAAGTCTCTATGAGCTTGCCACATCTTACCACTGGAATTTTTGCCCATTCCTCCTTGCAAAACTGCTCCAGCTCCTACAAGTTGGATGGTTTGCGTTTGTGAACAGCAATCTTTAAGTCTGACCATAGATTTTCTATTGGATTGGGGGTCTGGGCTGTGACTAGGCCATTCCAACACATTTACATGTTTCCCCTTAAACCATTAAAGTGTTGCTTTAGTAGTATGTTTGGTGTCATTGTCCTGCTGGAAGGCGAACCTCCGTCCTAGCCTCAAGTCACGCACAGAGTGGTACAGGTTTTGCATCATCCATCTTTCCCTCAACTCTGACCAGTATACCAGTCCCAGCTGCTGAAAAACATCTCCACACCATGATGTTGCCATCACCATGTTTCACTGTGGGCATGGTGTTCTTTGGGTGATGTGATGTGTTGGGTTTGCGTCAGACATAGCGTTTTCGTTGATGGCCCCAAAGTTCAATTTTAGTCTCATCAGACCAGAGCACCTTCCTCCATCCATTTTGGGAGTCTACCACATGCCTTTTCACAAACTCAAAACGTGCCATTTTGTTTTTTGCTGAAAGTAATGGCTTTCTTCTGGCCACTCTGCCATAAAGCCCAACTCTATGGAGCGTACAGCTTATTGTCATCCTATGTACAGATACTACAGTCTCAGCTGTGGAACTCTGCAGCTCCTCCAGGGTTACCTTAGGTCTCTGTGCGGCCTCTCTGATTAATGCCCTCCTTGCCCGGTCCGTGTGTTTTGGTGGGCGGCCGTCTCTTGGCAGGTTTGCTGTTGTGCCATATTCTTTCCATTTGGTTTTGATAGATTTGAGGGTGCTCCTGGGGATCATCAAATATTTGGATTTTTTTTATAACCTAACCCTGACTTGTACTTCTCAACAACATTGTCTCTTACCTGTTTGGAGAGATCCTTGGTCTTCATGACTTTGTTTTGTTAGTGGTACCTCTTGCTTAGGTTTTGCCGCCTCTGGGCCCTTTTGAAAAAGGGGTGTGTATATGTAATGACAGATCATGTGACACTTATATTGCACACAGGTGAACATCATTTCACTAATTATGTGACTTCTGAAGGTAATTTGTTGCACCAGAGCTTTTTATGGGCTCCACAACAAATGGGGTGAATATATACGCACATGCCAGTTTTCTATTTCTAAAAAATAGTGTTATATATATATTTTTCTCATTTCACCTCACTAACTGAGACTATTGTGTTCTGATCCATCACATAAAATTCAGATTAACAAAACATTGAACTTAAGGCTGTAATGTAACAAAATAGGTAAAGAGTCAAGAGGGTGAATACTTTTGCAAGGCACTGTATGTATGTAGAATAATTCCAATAAGTCTACATATGTAACTACCTACGACTGTAGATAGTTTTTGTGCCTTTGAGAAGTGGACTTATAGATCAAATGAAAGTGTATATATATATACTATATTAATTATTATAATTATATAATCTGTAAATGTTTACAGATAAACAACAAAAATGGTAAAATGTCAACTGTCACCAAAATTATTGTGCAATTATTGTAATTAACAAGAAATATTTTTGTATCACAAAACGATAATCTAACAAGATTCTTGTTAGCGATCCAACACCAATAAATTAGAAATAAAATCAAGGTTATAAAAAGAAATATGGTATATAGAAAAACAAAAGTTTGGTATGTAGGAGGTCATAACAAGCCAGGCTGAAATTACCTGATTGTCCTAGATCCATCTATTAGCAGGCACAGGTTTAATTTAAAAATCATACAAAGCCTTATTAATACTAAAAAGCCAAGAACAAACTAGAATGAGTCACATGATCAATGAAATACTTTCGTTCTTTTAATGAAAATAGTGATGCCATAGTGATATAAGTATACCACAAGTGGTGCGCACAAATAGGATTGTACAAAAACTCACACAAACACATAGCAAAATAAATTAATATTCTTTAATATATCACAACCTACAAGCCTTACTAAGAACCTTAAATAAGAACAACAAAAGTGGTATTGTACATAAAGTAAAAAAAAAAAAAAATAGAAAAAAAAAAAAAAAAAAAAACATACATAACAGATACAATACACCAAAATTAATACATTTTTTACTTATTTAAAAGACTATTCACTCAGACAACATTTTCTATTTTAGATTACAACAGATACTGCGTGAAGACAATCGGACGAGGACTTTCTCCACAGGACCGGACCATCGGACGAAGGCTATCGCCAGAGGACCGCGACTTTCAACAGAGGACCAGACCATAGGACCAGGATTTTACACAGAGGACCACACCATCGGACGAGGACTTCCAACAGAGGACCAAAAAACATTCGGATTGAAATCACACTTCAACCAAGGTACAGTATAATAAGTACAAAAGGAGAAAACTAAAGGAACATGTTTCATCTGCATCCGTGTCAACAGGAAAAAAAATAATAATTAATGACTATGTATCTTATTCTATTTAAATTGGCACTATGCAATACATAGCTCAATAACCACATCAATGTTTTTTTAGCAGAGAAGTTTTTCAGTGGTAAACATGTATCCACAAACAAGGTTTTCAAGAACTAAAAAATTATTTAAAAAAAAAAGATGTTAACTGCCATTGGCCAAATTGTTATTCAATGAGGCCAGGAATTATAACTTTTAACTAAATATAACTGATACATTAATGATTTACATTTTTTCCCCAATTGTGCACAAGAATCTTTAACAGGAATTACAAATTTAAATATACCCAATTACATTTCTTTTTTTGCCTTTACAGATTAATATGGCTGATAACGAGACCAAAGAAGAGAAGAAAAGACGTCAAACTAAAGACAAGAGAGATGGGCCGCACAGCAGACACCAGAGGAGAAAGAAATTAGACAAGAAAAAGAACGCAAAAGACTTGCAAATAAAAGACTATCAGCTGCAAAAATGAAAGATACGACAAAAAAAGTAAGCAAATAAAGCATTTACAACCTGTTCCTTAAACATCAGATGACATTTTAGAAGATACAATTAGACAGACCAAAAAAAGCAACTACAAAAACAAAGCATTTACAAACTCTTACTGAAACCTTACAGGACATTTTAACAAAACAAGGACAACATATACCAAGAAAAGCCACGAAAAAGACTAAGGGCCTCATTCTATTATCGGCCGTAAATCGGCCGTAAGGCTGCGATTCCTTGCGGGGGTTCAGTTAACTCGCGATTCTATTATACGGCCCCGCAAGGATCTCCTTTTACGGCCGGCCGCATATCTTGGAACCGGCCGTAATCTGTGAAATCTAAAAACTCAAAAATAAATTCAAGCCTGCACTGTACAGCTCTGTAAATGCTAGGGATCATATTGGGGGACATGAGGATTAAAAGGAACCCACTCTCAAGCTTGCACATCAGCCCAAACCTGAGTTCAAATTAACTGTTTATTTTCCGGCTGCGGCGTGGGTGTGTCTGAGGTGCTCCAAGCACTCTGGACTTTTTACATGGATATTTTACGGATATTAAAAATGAAATATTTTACGGATTTAAGTACAGGATAATTATGTGCTATTTTTTCTAACACCTAAAATCCCTTTATAGTCTTCTCAAAGTGCAGGATGGCTTTATTTGAGCTATTTTATGTGCTTAATTGGTGCTAGCGAGACCTTTTTCCTGCAAGTAACTGCGGCTCGTTTTTAGCCTTGCAGAGAGGTTTCCCGGAGCAATTGAATTGCAAATCTCTTGCGGCCGTTTTAGATCAAAGGCTTTCCTCCGGCGCGAGCGGCCGCAAGAGATAGCAAGGCACCGGCCGCAAGCCTGCCGGAATCCCCGGCCGTAAGGGAATAGAATAGCCGAATAGCTTGCGGCCGGTCCTTGCGGCCCCGCAGCGGCCGATAATAGAATGAGGCCCTAAGCATTTAGAACCTGTTCAAACATTCCATGACTTTTCACCTGATGAATATGAAAGTCAAACTCCTATATGCTTTGCAAATTGTCCTTTACTCAAGTCTTTAGCAGTAGAGGTTCATAGTTATGGGGACATGAGTACTCAATGTCAATTTTGTGAGGCTTATTATTTTAAACACGAGACCCAGAGATGGCCAATTTATTAGTTGTTGTCAAAAAGGCAAGTTCAAACTTCCAGAAAGGAAAGAATTTCCAACCTATTTACAAAATATTGACTAAACCTACTTTTCCAAACTACAAACATTTTAAGACAGACATAAGATCCTACAATAGTGCCATATCCTTTGCATCTATGGGGGCAACATTAGCTGCTAATGTACCAGGACATGCTCCTTACTGTTTTAAAGTAAAAAGGACAAATTTATCATCGTACTTCCCATTTACATCCAGAGGAAGGAGAGCAAAGAAAATTCGCTCAACTATATGTCCTAGATACAATGGAAGCTGTTGACCAACGTATGCAGATGGAAGATAAAAAATGCTTACCCAGTGTTTTCATAGAGCTAAACAACATTATGGACAACAATCCCTACAGTAAAGCTTACAAAAAAAATTGCAGAAGTAGAAAATGAACAACTACTTCATGCACAAAGACATCAATTACCCATGCCAAAGGTTAATATGGTGCTTAAAAGAGACAGACATACTGATAAATGTCATTAGAACTTGCCAACAACAAATGAGGTTGCAATGGTGTTTCAAAATGATGAAGGAGAACCACCATTTCAAAGAGACATTAGAATATATCCCAGAAATGAGGAGCAACCATTTATTAATATGAATATCTTAAGTCCAAATTTAGATCCAATGACATATCCCATCTTTTTCCTACATGGAGAACCAGGTTGGCAACCAAAATTAACCCTTCCCAGTTACCCAAATGCTAAAGCCAGAATCCGAAATAGTTTCTATGCTTGAATTTAAAGTAGCTCAAATTGCCATTAGACATGAATTTAATCCAATTTTATGTGGTGGAAAACACAACAATGGATTATTGATTCCTATTTGCAAGTTGAGGCAAATAATTTAAACTTTATAAAATATCAACAAGATAAACTACGTGTAGAACAATATTGTGGACTCATGGACTATGTTGCTGACGTGGCTACAAGCCGAGACATGACAGCTGGCAAAGCCATCATTTTACAATCTTAATTTCAAGGATCTCCTCGAATTATGAGAGAAAGATGCAATGATGCTATGGCTATTGTGACCAAATTTGGAAAACCAGATTTATTTCTGACATTTACATGTAATCCACAATGGCCAGAAATTACACAAAATCTACTTCTTGGACAAACTGCTTCTGATCGACCAGATTTAGTAGCCAGAGTTTTTAAGATCAAATTAAATGAATTAATACGTGACTTCACTATAAATCAGTTATTTGGCAAATGTCTTGCTTATGTATATACCATTGAATTTCAAAAAAAGAGGCCTTCCACATGCATATCTTCTCATAATACTTCAAGAGAAAGATAAATTAGATACTTCGGACAAAGTGGATGCAGTCATAGTTGCTGAACTACCAGATCCAGAACTATATGGTAGACTATATGAGATTGTTACTCATCGAATGATTCATGGACCCTGTGGAGACCTTAATCCACAATCACCATGTATGGAAAATAATAAATGTTCAAAAGATTTTTTAAAAGATTATAGAGACAAAACATATGCAAATTGAGATTGATATCCACTTTATAAAAGAAGAGAAGGAGATAGTGCCATTATTCGTGGAAAAAAAGTGGACAATAGATATGTAGTACCCTACAATCCACATTTACTCATGAAGTACAATGCCCACATCAACGTAGAAGCCTGCACTTCCATCAAATCCATTAAATATGTCTACAAATATATTTACAAAGGCTATGATGCAGCTACTGTAGTCGTCAAAAGTGCAGACAACCCTGAATGTAGTGAGTTAGTACATGATGAACTTGCATCTCATGTAGATGCTCGCTATGTCAGTGCACCAGAAGCTATGTGGCGGCTTTTAAAATTTGAAATGCATGATAGATCACATGCAGTATATAGATTAGCAGTACATTTGCCACAACTACATTTAGTCTATTTCCATGTTGGAAATGAATGCATTGGCCCAAAGTGAAGATCGTCACACTACACTAACTGCATGGTTTGCATTAAATTCAAATGATGCTCAAGCAACACAATACTTATATATTGAAATACCATATCACTTTGTTTTTGTGAATGGATTATGGAGACCAAGAAAAACCAGAGGCAATAAAATAATTCCACAAATTTACACAGTCAGTCCAAGAGATGTTGAACGTTTTTGCTTACGGATATTACTTTTAAATGTTCCAGGAGCACACAGTTTTGAACAATTAAGAACTGTTAATGACATTGTATATGAATCCTTCCATTTAGCTGCAAGACATAGAAACTTACTCGCTGATGATACAGAATGGGAAAGATGTTTACAAGAAGCAGCACTGTCAAATGCCACGGCAGATGAGAGAAGAATTTGCATTTATTTGTATCTTCTCAAATGCATTTGCTTTGTGGGAGACTTTTAAAAGTAATATGGCTGAAGACTTTATGCGACAATACAATGAACCCATTGCACACTTAAAAGCGTTAATGGAAATCCAAGAAGTATTTTTAACTCATGGATTAAGTTGTGCAAGTTTTAATTTGCCTGATCCAGGTCTTATAGATGACATTAACTTTGAAGACTATGACATTCAACTACAAGCAGAAAGAACACAAGAAAGACTTGGAACTTTAAATACACTACAATTGCAAGCATTTCATGCCATTAAAAACGCAATAGAGGATGACATGGTGACCGAGCAATATTTCGAGCTTGATGGACCTGGCGGATCAGGAAAAATCTATTTGTACAATTTATTAATGAGTTCAGTACGAGCACAAGGACAAATAGCAATGGCGTTTGCCACTACTGGAATTGCTGCACTTTTATTAGAAGGTGGAAGAACTGTTCATAGTGGATTTAAACTGCCAGTGCCTATTTTAGAAAATTCTGTGTCAGATATTCGCATGACATCCTTACAAGCAAAGAAATTGAAGAAATGTAAATTAATTATAATAGATGAGGCCACAATGATGTCATGCTATGCCCTCTAACGAAATCCCCTATTTTACAGACTTCACGAAGCAACCTGTTCAGTTATTTGAGGATTTACAATGGGCTTTCGTGGAAATAACTAATAAGACAAACTTCAGTCGACGATTCTGAGAACTGCGTTCGTGGGATCTGAGCGCTATTCGCCTAGAATATGCACTCAGATCTCAGCTATCTGGGGATATGTGGAACTTCAAGTTTACATTGTGTCAAAACAAAGTTATACATTTTTATACTGTTTTATTAAAACAAAGAAGCCATGTTTCTTTCTTGCTGGAGAGAATTAAGGCTCTCTGTGCTACCTTAAGTTAATTATCTCCAGGATAGAAAAGAGGGAGTGATTTATGTGTAAGGGGAGTGCTTATGCTATAGCCACTGTGATTGGCTACTGTTTCACCTTTGTCCACCAGTAGGAAGTCCTGATATACCGGGCGTGTAGCCCAGAGTAAAGAGTTCATGTTTACCCCTTCATGAAGTTTTGACTCATGTTTGGGGGATTGGGAGCTATAATCACTTTGTTTCAGCTGGAGTTCGGAGGAAAATGCAAGGATCCTTTACACCCTCCAATGTATTGACCTTTTGCTTCGTGAAGTCATGGATAATATTTTTCCATTTGGTGGAATGGTAATGTTGTTGGGTGGAGATTTTAGACAAACATTACCTGTTGTACATGGAAATCGAACTGACATTATCGAAACCTGTATCAAGTCAAGCACAGTATGGAAACATTTTACCCATCTTCAACTGCAACAAAATATGAGATCAGAAGGCCAAACTGATTTCAATGATTGGCTTATTAAAATTGGAGAAGGCAGAACAGAAAAAATACTACATTTAGCTGACGACACTGTAGAGATCCCACCTCATGATTTGTCAACAAGATATTATATCGGCTATATTTGAAGGGAGCATAAACAACGAAGAATATTCCGAGCTTGCCAACCAAGTCATACTGACGTGTAAAAATAAAGATGCATTAATCCTCAATAATGAAATCTTTAAAAAAATGAATGCACCACAAAGAAATTATCACAGTGCTGATTCTGTACTTGCTGATGACAATGAAAGTCAGGCTAACTTTTCAACTGAATTCATAAACTCACTAACTCCTTCTGGAATGCCACCACATATTTTGCAGCTAAAGAAAGGTGCAATTATCATGTTACTGCGAAATATGAACCCCAAAAAAGGCCTATGCAATGGGACAAGATTAATTGTTCAACAATTAAAGGACCATTTTATAGATGCTGAAATTTTAACTGGTACCCATAAAGGAGAGAGAGTTTTCATACCAAGAATAGATTTAGCACCAAGTGAAAGTAGTCTCCCTTTTATACTTCAAAGAAGACAATTTCCCATTATTATGGCATTTGCCATGACCATTAATAAATCACAAGGTCAAACTTTCAAATCTGTGGGTATTTTTTTGGAAGAACCAGTTTTTGCACATGGTCAATTGTACGTTGCATTATCACGGTGCAAAAATCCACAGGCTATTAAAGTTTACATTGAAAACAATGAAAGTCAAGGTGATTTATTAGAAGATGGACGTATTTTTACTAAAAACATTGTCTATTATGATGTACTACAACTTAGCAGGATACAAATTAAAACTTTTAAAAGCATTCAAAAATACATAACAATTGGTTGTTTAATTCAGTCATAATTAATGGAAGTACTGTTTATGAATGATTCACAAAATACTTGCCTTACATTTTTAGTAAAAATTATGTTAAAATGTTAAGTCACTATGTTAATGTTTCTAATGTTACAAGTTTAAAACATATTTTTAAGTTATTTCATTCAACAGATTACAAAGTGGATGTTAAGAGGTCAAGCACATTTTAAGTCACAATGTAAATATTGTCTTTTATCTTAAGATTACTACCTACATTAATGTTTTTCGCCAGTTTATGTGGTCAGTAAGGAATTACTTTCATTAGGTACGTTTTAAGGAGAGTTTTTACTGTATGCCTTCCTCTACATTCAATGTATATTGAAGTTAACAATTATTCTAATAGAAATTGCATGTTAATACTGATTAATTTAAAGTTCAACTGTTTTTACATTCAAATGTTAATACTTTTAATAAAAAATTAGGTTACAAAATGTATTCACTATGTTCCGGTTTATAATGTTCCAAATTCTACAAATGTTTTGTCAACTTCCAAAGTAAAATAAAAAATAAAGTTCAAGTTTCAAAATATATACTTTGAAGGTTATTGCTTACATATATTTTAAACTTCATGTTAAAATTCGGGACGTTTCAACAAGGCTTTTTACTTTCCTCTGGATTCAATGTATGTTAAAGTTAACAATTCTTCAGATACAAATTTCATGTTAAAAAACCATTACATCAACATTTTACAAAAATACACGTTCATATCACAATACTTACAAGGGTCAAAAATCTATATAAATAACTAAACAACTTGACAAACATATACATCACATTGCCGTCATTTTTTGACGGGCAGGTCGCTAGTATGAAAATGTTTATATGTCGATTAATAATAAAGGATCAACAGAACATGAATAGGACATCGCTAATAGATACATATAGTCATTGGTTCAAAAACAGAACATGAGCAGTACGTCAACACCATTAGAATATCACCAGTAAGTGCATCCAGCACCCCAACATTAGGATGGGCTGGAGAGTCCATGACATAACTACCTGGTAGACGTTGTCCCTCCTCTACCTCAGGCTTCTGGAATGATGAGAATAAAATATACATTACACATAGAAAATGCTCCCTTCATTCTCATATTACATGTTATTACTGACACTTATTTTTCCTTTTTTAATACTGTATATCATATAACGTTGTTAAAGTAGCGATCAAGGTATAAACTGTATGATATTTACATGTTATATCTAGAGAGGCTGTGCGTGCTTCTTCATTACTTTTTTTATTTTATTTTATTTATATTATTAAACTTGCGACTTGCTCATCAAAAATGACGGCAATAAACTTTGAAGCCTGGCAATGCTGTTTGCCACAAAATGCGAGGATTTGGCCCCTCTGAGCACCTTCGATGCTCATCGCGAGCCTCTCCCCTCATGTACTTTCCTGCTTCGCAATGATCACCTTCGCCGCTCATCGCGAGCCCCATGATGAGCACATTGCGAACCTTTCCTCCCACCTACTGTATGGAACGCTCCTTGCAGGGTTCATTAACCTGCATCCCTGGCATTGTGTTAGTGTCTTTGCCGTCGTGTATTTTCTTAGTCCCGCATATTTTTCAGAGTTCTGTATTTTTCTGAGGTCGGAATGTGCTTAGCCTCGTTTTCATTATGATTTTTTCAATTAGATTTTTTTCCCCGCCATTTTTGTTCTTGCTTAGCCATTTTTCAGGTGACGAAACACAGCAAATTGGGTTTAAATTAGCTTGCAACCTTACTCCCAGACGTCCTGTCTCTCCCCCTATGTTGTATGTGTTTTAATTTATGTTTTATTTTATTTTTTGGTTTGTGTTTTTCGATTTCCATGGTTTGGCCGTTAAATCCGTATTTTTCAGAGCTCCTTTTTTTTTTGCCCCCGAGATTCCCGCATGCTTCAATGCCTCAACACTTGCCTCACTTCCAAAAGGCTCCCAGGAGCACCTTTGGTGCTCATTTCAGCCTAAGTCCCACATGTTTCCATGCCTCAACTGTTACCCTCTGGCGCTCATTGCCTAATTCCTCCGAGCTCGGAAGGCTTCTATGCCTCAACATCTCACTTCGCAAGGCTCGCATGTGTAACTGCAAATCGCAGTTTGACAATTATAATATGTGATAGATATTAAAGTAATCATATGCAGTCTGCTCTAACAGATAGAGTGTGAAATTCTCATGGAAGAGTTGTTTTTTAAATGGATCTTAAATTATTAAATTAAATTATTAAAATTATTATTATTTTAGTTAATGTGTGTATAGCCCCTGAAGTCTCCCATAAGAGTATGCAGATTAGAAAGGTGGAGGCTGTAACCTTCACACGGATGTGGTGCAGTGGGTACAGGCCTCTGTTTAGAACTGTACATACTAATTTCAATCAGTCTTTGAATCATGTTTTTATTTTTTTAATTAAAATATATAGTTATAGTAATTGAGGTTGAAAAAAATACCTATAGTCCACCACATTTAACCGTTTTAGATCTCCTCAGATCTGCAATATGCAGATTGTTAATTTTACACACACACACACACAGTCAACTCCCCGTTATCTGGCACCCACGGGTACTGCCTATTGCCGGATAAGTGTAGTTGCCAGATGCTTGAGAGCCACTGTTTTATGAAGCCTACTTAACCCTAAACCTCCTAAAAACCCTTAAACTATCTATTAAACAGCTACTGCTATCTAATCTAAGTAATTTAAAACTAAAAAAAACTACAGAAAAAAAGATGACATTAAAAAAAAAAAATGGTATGCCGGATAATGACGATTAAGTGAGAATTTTTGTCAACCAGGGAATGGAGACAGGTGCCGGTTGCTTGAGAGCCCCGAATGGTTCAGAGACGGATAATCGGGATTTTACTGTGTATATTTCACATATAATAGTTGTCAAACTGCGATTCGTTGTCACGCTTGAGAGAAATCACATTTTGACATCTGCGCATTGCGCAACGGGCCGCTCATGCGCACAGCGCACTGTAAGACGCGCATGCGCATTTCGCAATGACCTGCGCATTCGCATATTGCGGCGTAAGCCCATGCGCATAGCGCGGTGTAAGCCCCGCATGCACATTGCGCAACAGCCCACTGCACAGCGGCAGTTTGAGCAGGCACACTGCGCACCAACGACACAGGAGGAGAGACACACAGGGGCGGGAGGGGAGGGAGAGGGGAACAGACACAGCGGCGGGAGGGGAGAGGAGGGGGCAAGAAGAGACACAGGGGAGGGGAGAGGAGGGGGCAAGAAGAGACACAGGGTAAGGAAAGAGACATGGGGTACATAGTATGCTCTGCTTCTTTCTTGGATATCTTGAGGACCTTTTTCCTCCTCTCCCTCTCTCTGTCAATAGCGGGTGAAGCATAGGGCCCACCCTTCTCTCCCTTATGCTTCACCCCAGGGACCCTTGTCACCCTCTTGTGATGAGGGATGATTACTCTCTCTTAATACTCTCTTCTCCCTGGGTCATTTGTACTCCTTTTTCTAAGTATGATGAAAATAATATGTATTTGGCACCAACCTTTTATCCCCCAAGTTGTATCCGGTTTATCAGGAATGGGGGGCTTTTGGATGGCTCCTTACTCAGCTTGATTTCTCCTTAACAGAAGCGGGCCGCTCTCTCCTTTAGGAAAGTCTCTCAGTGACACCCTCCTCCTCAGACTGCTAGGCAGAGACTGCAAACTTCACTGAGCAGCCTTTTTAACTGCTCATGAGCAGGGTCAGGTGTTGGCTTAATTAGGCTGAAGATTTTGGATTAACCCTTTCTATGTCAGTCCAGGGTATATGGCTCTGCTCCATCTGCGGCTTATATATCTTCCCTGATGTACTGTGTTGCAGGTTATCAGGGATTCCTGCTGCACTTTATTACACTATACATATACAGATCTGTTTTATTTAAAAATAAAACTTGTTTTCCACCTCCAGAGCTGCTCACATTAAACCTCCCGATAGATATACTGCATTTGGGTATAGATTTAAACCCTTTAATAGCCCTCAAGAGAACAGCAGCACAATGCAGAGATCTACCTTGCTTCCTTGTGCAGGGGACTACATAACCTGGATCCAGGTCTATTCAAGCTGAGGTGACCCTCTTCTCCTACAGTGCTGTCACTACTAAACCTACAATGTAACATTAGTTTAATCTATGTTTTCTGCAAATGTATTTGATTTACCATCTGCTGATTTAAGCAAAACCCACACTTCCTCTGTTTTTTTCCCTATCCACCTCCCCCACCCTCTACCTACCCACTCAACCTCCCACCATCCCTCCGCTCTTTCCCTCTGCAAATGTGTCATCTTCTTCAAAAAAATCCCTTTCTTTTACTGACCTAGGACCCAGGCACATCTCACACTCCAAACTCCTGTTTTAATTGGGCAGAAAGCTTCTACCTGAACCCTATTCCCTCCCAACCTACCCTAATTGCTTTATAGCAGTCAGATCCCCTGACTTTCTCATTTGCTGGTTATATTATCTTACCACTAGGGGCAGATAACATATTACACATTAGAGTCATCCACCTCAAATTGCACACCTTCCTACCTAAGGAAGCTTTTGTTTCTTCCTGACCTTGCTATTCCTTATCTGTTTATTCTTCCCCAGGTTTCTGCCTCTTCCATTCCCTTTAGATGGTAAATATTGAGTTTCCAATCTTGTTATGTCTTACTCTCATTGTACCTTGGCTGATACTTGATACTGGATTGGGTTGCCAGTTCCATCTCCAGTGGACCACACTTTGTCTGAACTCTAATATTATATATTTTTTTTCACATTTTGAGCTTTGCTGAGATGCTTTTTTCATGCTACTTGTAGGTCCCTATTTTAGCCGCCATCTTATATCTGCTTTCTTTTATTTCATCCACTGCAAATGATCTACATTGACCAGTCACCAAGAGGTATCTGGTCAGTATACACTCACTGTGAAGTGATGATCAGTACAGATGTAGATGATGGTGTTTCTGAACCAGAGAACCATGGACACCTACGTAGAAAAATAAACATCAGACATAAAACTGAGCAAAAAAATATTGTGAGAAATGATATTGTAGTTCATGTCAGAAAGCAGTGACATCATCAATGTGATGTAATAGATTAAGGGTGAAGGAGGGAAATACATTCAGGTGATTGGATTCACAATGCAGAAATGTTGAAATGTATTTAAAAATCAATAAATCTACTAGTCTAGTCCATGCGGGTACCATGATATGTATTAACCCATTGATTGCTGGGATCAATATAACACATGAATAAAACTTTACGAGCTTGAGACTGTTGTGCAAAGCATTCTAATGTCTTTCAAGGCTTTCCCCGTCTTTTAAAGTACAGTAGTGTGTTTATATTTGCTTTTACAGTTCTACAAACAGGGGTTTAACCCCCTTGCGAGTCCTATCTAGTACTCAAGGGATTTTTGGCTACATTTGTCATTTACAAGTGTGGAAGCTATTGTAGGCCTGAGGAACAATTTAATAGTGATTTTTTTATTCTAGCGATTACGGGCTTGGCAAATCAAGCTGGGACGGACTTAAGATTTTGGCAACCGCAGTTGCTTTTCATCCTGTAATTCGCAGATCAATTTAATAGCAGTAACTTTTGCGGGCTACATTACAGCGTTAAGTAACTACAATTTGGACAATTTAATAGGGGCCTTAGTTTTTTAATAAGTTTTAATTTCATTTAGTCACATGATTAGATAAAAGAGGCTTACCAACAATGGAAAGAAATGTAATGCTTGCAGTGGATTGGCTGACGCTCCCCACCCTGTTAAAGAAAAAGGACCAGATCACAGTCAAAGTTCACATGATACAAAAAATAAGGAGTATGAAATCCATCTTGAGCTGAAAGTAACTCGTGGATCTAACAAATAGGCTACAAAATAGGGAGCAATAATTAAGCAATAACTGCATAATACTGTATATATATATATTGTGAGTTCGAGGCTTATTTACACAAGCACCTATAATTGTTGTCAATGTGTGTAACGCTCCTGCCGTGCATGCGCATTGGCTACTGGAGAATACACACTTTGAACACAGCGCATGCGAAATGCTCCCCTCGAATAGCGCATGCATATAGCGCACCACGACCGGGAGGAGAGAATCAGGTGTAATCATGTACAATAAACAAAACGCAAATATGTAAGTGGTCATCACATATAATAGTTGTCGGTAATGCTATGTTAAAAGTTACGGGCTTGTGCATGTGCAATGACCAAAGGTGCTCATTGTGGGACCCATGACTTTGGAAATTTTAAATGGCAGGGGTTACAATGAGCGCCTAAGGTGCTCATCACGAGGCCAGCAAGATTTTGAAAAAGGCTGGCAATGAGACCTGAAGATGCTCATTGTCAAGCCCACGATGAGCATTGATGGTGCTCATTGCGAGGCCTGCAAAACTTTAAAAAAGGCTGGCAATGAGCGCCAAAGGCGCTCATCGAGAGGCCCGCAAGACTTTGAAATTTTAAATGACAGGGGATGCAAGGAGCACCAAAGGCGCTCATCACGAGGCTGGCAAGACTTTGAAAAAGGCTGTCAATGAGAGCCGAAGATGCTCATTGTCAGGCCCACGATAAGCGCTGAAGGTGCTCATTGCAAGGCCTGCAAGACTTTGAAATTTTGAAATGACGGGGCTGCAATGAGCATTAAAGGCGCTCATCTTGAGGCCCACAAGACTTTGAAAAAGTCTGGCAATGAGCACCGAAGAAACTCATTGCCAGTCCCACGAAGAGTGCCGAAAGGGGATCATCGTGAGGCCCGCAAGACTTTGAAATTTGAAAATGACAGGGGCTGCAATAAGCACCAAAGCTGCTCATTGCAGGCCTCATGATGAGTGCCAAAGACGCTCAGGGTGAGGCCCACAAGACTTTGAAAAAGGCTGTTAATGAGCGCCGAAGTCTGCAAGAGTTTGAAAAATTACGGCTTTCACAACCGCCATTTTTGGAAATCCCGTAACTCCAAAGCCGTTCGTGGGTCACCAAAAGACTGCAACTGATTACCAAATTACCTAACAACCTCACACACAGCACAGTGGGAGAGACAGGCAGCTTATATGTGAGGTTGAAAGCTAATTTGCTATTCAATTTTTTTTTTTCAAGCCAGTAAATCAGAAAAACATTTCAGGCTTGGAGAAACTGATCTATTTCCCAACCCCGAAAATAGTTTCAGACACATAGAGGACAGAGAAGAGAGAGGGAGAAGAAAGACATGGGGGGTGGGAGGAGGGAAAGTATGGAAAGAGACACAGGGGAGGGAAATAAAGTGATAAAACCAAACGGCAGGGAGAGGGGGCAAAGAGGCAGCGGGAGGGAGAGAGGGGGAAACAGACACAGGGGTCAGAGAGTGGGGAGAGACTCACAATGAGCGCCAAAGGCACTCATCGCAGAAAGTTGTGGGTTAGCCGACGCCTGCAATGAGTGGCAAAAATACGGATAATTAAAAAAAAAAAAAAAAGCCTAAGGAGGAATAATTACAAGTTGAAGGCATTTTCTGTTTATTGCTTCAGCCTTGTAGTTATGTGAATGTAGTAATGTGTATTGATGTTATCATAATATGTTTATGTTGTTGTCACAGCAGCGGATGGTGAGGGGAGTCGCGTGGCCAGTGGTAAAAGGGGTGAGATCCTGGTACTGATCTTCAATCATTGTAGGCCCTGGACATACTGTCTCGGGCCAGGCTCCTCCCCTCACGTGGTGATGTTTATTTACTTACTGTTATTGGTATTACATAATTTATAATTTGTATTTCCCAATAAACCATTTTTCTCCCAAGAAGTGGTCTGTGTCTAATTATTATAGTTAATATGTAATTAGTGTCAAAATCCTGATGCTCACATACCCAAGTGGGCCTTGCCTAGGTCATGCTTCCATTCATATTAAAAACCAAACACAACTGCTTTCAAAGTCCACAATATGGCTCCTATATGGTCTCCCATGGTAGAAGCTCTAGGAGAGCAAAACACATAGAGGGGAAGATGGCAGCTACTGATGACATCATCCCTAAAGGAACAGGCACACCATGAGAAATAACACAGGAGCTTGATTTTATACTTTGAAAGCAGATGAGTTTTTCTTTTTAATATGAATGTGAGTGCAATGATTGATTGTCTAATACATTACTAGCAACTTGCCTGTCAAAAAAATGATGCCAATACAATTTGAAGCCTGGCAATGCTGTTTGCCACACAGTGCGAGTCTCTGGCTCCTCTGAGCACCTTTGACACTCATTGTGAGCTGCAACTTTCCTGTTTTGCAATCCTCACTTTCAGTGCACATAGAGAGCCCCACGATGAGCGCCTTTGGTGCTCATTGCAAGCCTCTCCCCCTATGTACTTTATAGGCCACGCGCTTAAGCACCTTCTGCGCTGATCGCAAGCCCACATGTGCCTGTCCCCCGGTGTAGATTATGAGCCTTGCGATGAGTGTTACTGCCTTGGGTTAAGTGTTACTGCCTTGGGCTAAATGTTACTGGCTTGCGTTAGGTCTTATGGCTCGTTTTTTCGTCCTTTGGCCTTGTTTTTGTTGTGTTACGTTTTTTCAGCAGTTATTTATTTCCTCGCTTTGACGATTTTCAATCTAAAAAAATGCCAAATATGCCTCAAATTAACTTGCAACCTCACTCACAGGCTCCCTGACTCTCCCCCTGTGATGTGTGTAAGTTAATTGGAGGCATATTTGTTTTTTTTGTTTTTATTCGAGTTCCGCAGTTCGGCCGTTAAATTCGTAATTTTTCCGAGGTCCACAATTTTTCGCATCTTCTACGGGCCTCATTGCAGCTAAGTCCCGCAGGGCTCAACCCTCGCAACTACGTCCCTGCAAAGCGCGACGACAACTTGCAATACGACAACTACACGTGTTAAAACAAAACACATCTTGACAAGTCTGACTAAGAGCATCATCAAGCAAGTAAAAGAGGTTCAGCTGCATTCAATGTCTATTTGAACATACTATAGTAAGATTGGGACTTGTAAGGATTTAATTGGTTGAATATAATTTCTTAAAATGCAACAGATCAGTATTGAAATTTCAAATAATACCCACTTTTAATACTCTGTTTTGCATCCTTTTTAATGCCATGTGACAGTGTGTAATGTGTGGTAAATGATGATATAGTTAGATAACTCAATGGTACAAAGTCGCATGTAGTCAGACATACACCCAACACAGAACTGGAGCGGTACAGTGGGCCCATTAGGGTAAGACACATGTAGAAATATTATGTATAAATACATTTTACAATATTTAGGGCTGAACACAAATGTGACCAAACACATGGACAGAACACGTACCTGCTGAGACCATGATATCTTTAATCTGATCCAATTCCCCACTCCGTGTATTTTGCCGTTTCTCATTTTTGCTAAAAAGGAAGAGTTCTTGGGCGTGTGTCCTAATGTCAGGTTGTTCAGTAAATATCCGAGTTCTGTCCTCATAAACATTTGTCTCCAGGTCATCGATCAGTACAATGACGTTCTGTCTACCTGCAAATCACACCACGTATGTGTCCAATAAGAATTCCATTGGTTACTCTTAAAGGGAATAAAAGGCAATGACACACATGTGCTTTGTTTGTAACTAAATTGTCTAATTTTGAAGGAAATAAATCCATTTATTACCACGGTTCTTGAGGGTCAAACATTGATGAAAAATACCTAATTTTTCCATTTTGCAATAAAAAGCATTTACATTGCTGTTTGTGAAATAATTGTAATGGGCTTAGTGTAAATTACACAAATATTCTGGGATATTTATCAAAGAGAAAAAATATTGTCTGAGGCATCATGTCTGAATTAATATCAAGTGGCTAAGTGGACAATAGTCAATGTAAAGGATATCTAAAACATTCTGATACCACATGGCCTTCCATATTGTACTCCTATACTAACTTATTAATAAATATCTAAAATCATAAAAATATATAGTGCACAGGAAATAGGGGATTACATCTCTATATAAACTATCTACCGTATATACCCATCACAATATGATGGTCATCATGGTTATGAAAGGTTTTATTATTTATATTACCTAACTAGCAACGGCTCTATTATAAAAATAAATAATATATAGAAATAAAAAGGTGATACTGAAAGGGGCTATTATCTTTAGTATATAATGAGTTGTGTCTATATAATGATATCCATGCTATTTACATCACTATTATACACAACATCTCTTGCTTTCCATAAAATGACCATGATGGGATCCTTTATAGATAAATGCTCAGTAAACACACCTCTAACACGTGCACCTTCACCAAAGTATTGTGGATCTATCACATATATAGTTGTGAGCGTACGAGTTGTTGCTAACGCTGCGGGCTCGCGTAGCGAGCCCGCGGCCCTCGCAAAGAGAGGGCACTGCGCCAGGTTCTCAGTTGCTGGCATGGAGCGCCGCAGGCGCTCCATGCCAGCACCTGAGGACCTCGCAAAGCGAGGGCTTCAGTTGCAGCAACTGCGACCCTTGCAAAATTCACAACCCAAATTCGCAACCTCGCAAAGTTCACGTCGCAACCCAAAGAGCACGACACACACATTACGACACTCGCAAACAACATACGACACACGTTCACACACATTACGGCCTCGCAACACTCGGACGCAACTCGCGAACATTACAAAAATAAAAACACAATACATACACACAGCACATACATAAAAACCTTACCTACAGAAACAGGGAGCACCCAGGACCTCAAAAATGCAACTTACAACTTAATTGCACTCAAAATAAAAGAGTTTAGACACTAAATAATTTGCTAAGCGACACAAAAAATGGCCGACGAATAAAACGAAAACGAGGCTACACACTCAAACACCATACGAGACACGTTACCACACATTACGACCTCGCAAACATCGGACGCAACACGCCGACATACAAACATTTAAAACTTAAGAAATACACACAACAAACACATAAAAAGCTTACCTACAGCAAGAGGAACCATCCAGTACCTCAAAAAAACAAGTTACATCTACATTGAAATCAAAATAAAACACTTTAGACACTAATACCATCGCTAAGCGAGAGAAAAAATGGCCGACGAACAAAACGAAAACGAGGCTTCAGACGTAACTATACTACACTTACTCGCAATAATGAAACACATACTATGCAGAACGTATCACAATCATATTAAACACCATTTTGAACAGTAATACGCAGAAAATGGCGGATGGAACGCAAATTGTAAGCTGGAACGCAAATACATTTCTCCTCAGGTGATGAACGGAGTGACTTCTGAGATAACTGCTGCTTTTACTTGAGAAGACAATTCTTTACTAATTTACTACTTTACACTGTGCAAATTACAACTGAGAGGTAAGCTATAATATATTACATTTTATTATCAGAACAGGTCAAAAAAATAAAAAAATAAACTAGGATTTATGTAGTGACATATATGGCATATTTATGTGTATAGGCCCACAAAAAAAAATACGGTTCACTTAACAAAACAACAAAAAAACATAATTCAATATTAAACAGAGGTTTATGTATAGTGACATGTGACACGCACATATATGTCTATAATGTATAGTGACATGTGACACGCACATATATGTCTATAATGTATAGTGACATCTGACACGCAGATATATGTCTATAATGTATAGTGACATGTGACACGGACATATATGTGTATCATGTATATTGACATGTGACACACACATTTATGTGTATTGCCCCTTCATAGTGACATGTGACACGCACATTTATGTGTATTGCTACCACTGCAACAAAATTAGCTTAAAACAAAATCATTAAACAACTACATTTAAATGACATTATATGTCATGTATACTGATATGTGACACACACATATATGTGTATCATCTATAGTTACATCTCACACACAGACATTTATGTGTGTTGGAAAAAAAAATATAAGGTTAATTTGACAATTTAAATATGATTCATGTATAGTGATATGTCACACGCACACAAAATAATTACATTAAACTATGGAATGTGCTTCATGTATGTGACATATGTGTGTAGCCCCCACCAAAAAATAAGGTCAATTGAAAATAATTACAGAAGTATATTTAAATGACATTAATTTACTGCAATTCAATAGATCATATAAAGCTGAATCTTTCTATTTCTTTTAATATTCAAACAGACTCTGCATCAACAGCGTCACTCAACAATTTGCACCGTGCATTGTGAAGCACAATCCCTTTTAAAGAACACAAACAAAGAACAACAGGTAAGATACAACAAGACATTACATGCTCAAAAGGCCATGCTTTGCTAGATGAAAAATTATAAATATACAAATAACTATTTCAATTTCTTTTTCAAACAGACACTACAAGAAGACCGGTGGATTAAGATTGGCAGGAGGGGACCATCTGTTATTCGACACTTCAATCAAGGTAAAGTATTAAGTATAAAAAAGAAAGAACCATAAGCCTCATTCAATTGCGAGTTGCTCAATTGAATAGGGCTCTATATAAGCACATAACATATTTTTTATACAGAACTTTTTAGTTACTGAACTTCTAACCACAATCAAGGTCTTCAACTAAAAACTTCGCTCAATAAATATGTTGTGTGCTTATATAGAGCCCTCTTCAATTGGCAAAATTGCAATTCAATGAGGACCTATATATCTTTAATGGCCAAGGGCCTCACTCAAATGTGATTTGCCCATTTCAATATGGCTCTATATAAGCACAGAGCATATTTTTTAAAGGAACTTTTTATTTAGTGAACATGTTGCTTTTCACAGAGCATATTTTTTAAAGGAACTTTTTATTTAGTGAACACGTTGCTTTTGGATACAAGTTCACTAAATACAAAATTCGGTAAAAAAATATGCTCTGTGCTGATATTGAGCTCTATTCCATTGGCCAAAACACAATTGAATGAGGAGCTGACAATATAACAAATGCAGCACACAAAGGCCCTCATTCAATTGCCATTTTGCTAATTCTATAGGGATCCAAATAATCACATAACATATATTTTTTAAAGAACTTTTTCGTTAGTGAAAACCTTGCTTTTGAATAGATGCTTAATAACTAAAAACTTCTTTAACAAATATATGTGATGTGCTTATTTAGAACTCTATTCAATTTTCAAAATTGCAATTCAATGACGGCCTTACAGTACTATTACATTGTAAAAAATGCAATTCAATGAGGGGCAAACTATGCAACATATGGTACACACAAAGGCCCTCATTCAATTGCAATTTGCCCAATTGAATAGGGCTCTAAATAAGAACATAACATTTTTTTTTAAAGAAGTTTGTAGTTAGTAAAAATCTATCCAAAAGAAAGTTTTTCACTGACTAAAAACTTCTTTAAAAAAATATGCTATGTGCTTATTTAGGGCACGATTCAATTAGCCAAATCGCAATTGAATGAGACCCAAAGTGCTACACACAAAACAGAATTGGAACAAACTCACACAAAAACATAGCAAAATAAATTAACTTTCTTATTCAATGTTTAACAACCTATAAGCCTTACAAAGAAGCCTAAATAAGAATAACAAAAGTGTTGAGCACCTAATTGCATTGTACAAAAAATCACACAAACACATAGGAAACTACATTAACATTCTTCTTTAATGTTTAACAACCTATAACCAGTACAATCAAGAATAAATAACTTTAGCACAAGTGGTGCGCACAAAACAGGATTGTAAAAAACTAACACAAACACATAGCAAACTACATTAATTATATTATTTCATGTTTCACAAACTATAACCATTCCAATAAAGGTTAAATAAGTATACCACAAGTGGTGCGCACAAAACAGGATTGTAGAAAAACTAACATAAACACATAGCAAAATAAATTCATATTCTTATTTAATATATCACAACCCACAAGCCTTACTAAGAACCTTAAATAAGAATAACAAAAGTCGTGGGATTGTACAGTATAATAAGTACAAAAGGAGAAAACTAAAGAAACAGCTGTCAGTTGCATCCGTGTCAACAGAAAAAAAAAAATTTTTTTACTATCTCCCTTATTCTATTTACATTGCCACTATGCAATACATAGCTCAATAACCACATCAATTTTTTTTTTAGCAAAGAAGTTTTGCAGTGGTAAATATCTATCCACAAACAACGTTTTTAATAAATAAAACCATTATTTCAAAAAAATATGTTACATGCTTATTTACAGCAGTATTCCATTGGCCAAATTTTTAGTCAGTGAGGACAGGAATTATAATTTTAACTAAATATAACTGATACATTAATGATTTGCCTTTTATTTCACCAATTGTGCACAAGAATCTTTAACAGGAATTACAAATTTAAATATACACAATTACATTTCTTTTTTTTCCTTTACAGATTAATATAGCTGATAACGAGACCAAAGAAGAGAAGAAAAGACGTCAAACTAGAGAAAGACAAGAGAGATGGGCCGCCCAGCAGACACCTGAGGAGAAAGAAATTCGACGAGAAAAAGAACGCAAAAGACTTGCAAATAAAAGACTATCAGCTGCAAAAATGAAAGATACAACAAAAATAAATAAAAAGATAATAAAGCATTTACAAACTGTTCCTCAAACATCAGATGACATTTTACAAGATACCAGTCAAGACAGACCAAAAAAAGCAACTACAAAAACAAAGCATTTACAAACTCTTACTAAAAACTTACAGGACATTTCAACAAAACAAGGACAACATATACCAAGAAAAGCCACGAAAAAAACTAAACATTTAGAACCTGTTGTTGAAACATTTCATGACTTTTCACCTGATGAATATGAAAGTCAACATCCGATATGCTTTGCAAATTGTCCTTTACTCAAGTCTTTAGCAGTAGAGGTTCATAGTTGTGGGGACATGAGTACTCAATGTCAATTTTGTGAGGCTTATTATTTTAAACAGGAGAGACCCAGAGATGGACAATTTATTAGTTGTTGTCAAAAAGGCAAGTTCAAACTTCCAGAAAGGAAACAATTTCCAAGCTATTTACAAAATATTATGACTGAACCTACTTTTCCAAATTACAAAATTTTTAAGACAAACATAAGATCCTACAATAGTGCCGTATCATTTGCATCTATGGGGGCAACATTGGCTGCTAATGTACCAGGACATGGTCCTTACCGTTTTAAAGTCCAAGGACAAATTTATCATCGGACTTCACATTTACATCCAGAGCAAGGAGAGCAAAGAAAATTTGCTCAACTATATGTCCTAGATACAATGTAAGCTGTTAACCAACGTACGCAGATGGAAGAAAATAAAAAATGCTTACCCAGTGTTTTCATAGAGCTAAATAACATTATGGACAACAATCCCTACAGTAAAGCATACAAAAAATTGGCAGAAGTAGAAAATGAACAACAACTTCATGCACAAAGACATCAATTACCCATGCCAAAGGTTAATATGGTGCTTAAAAGAGACAGACATACTGATAAACGTCGTTATAACTTGCCAACATCAAATGAGGTTGCAATGGTCTTTCAGAATGATGAAGGAGAACCACCATTTCAAAGAGACATTAGAGTAAATCCCAGAAATGAGTAGCAACCATTTATTAATATTAATATCTTAAGTCCAAATTTAGATCCAATGACATATCCCATCTTTTTCCCACATGGAGAAGCAGGTTGCAACCAAAATTAACCCTTCCCAGTTACCCAAATGCTAAAGCCAGAATCCGAAATAATGTTTCTATGCTTGAATTAAAGTATCTCAAATTGCCATTCGAGATGAATTTAATCCAATTTTATGTGGTGGAAAACTAACACAACAATGGATTATTGATTCATATTTGCAAGTTGAGGCAAATAATTTAAACTTTATAAAATATCAACAAGATAAACTACGTGTAGAACAATATTGTGGACTCATGGACTATGTTGCTGACGTGGCTACAAGCAGAGACATGACAGCTGGCAAAGCCATCATTTTACCATCTTCCTTTCAAGGATCTCCTCGAAATATGAGAGAAAGATACAATGATGCTATGGCTATTGTGACAAAATTTGGAAAACCAGATTTACTTGTGACATTTACATGTAATCCACAATGGCCAGAAATTAATCAAAATCTACTTCTTGGACAAAGTGCTTCAGATCGACCAGATTTAGTAGCCAGAGTTTTTAAGATCAAATTAAATGAATTAATACGTGACTTCACTATAAATCAGTTATTTGGCAAATGTCTTGCTTATGTATATACCATTGAATTTCAAAAAAGAGGCCTTCCACATGCACATCTTCTCATAATACTTCAAGAGAAAGATAAATTAGATACTTCGGACAAAGTGGATGCAGTCATAGTTGCTGAACTACCAGATCCAGAACTATATGGTCGACTATATGAGATTGTTACTCATCGCATGATTCATGGACCCTGTGGAGACCTTAATCCACAATCACCATGTATGGAAAATAATAAATGTTCAAAAGATTTTCCAAAAGATTATAGAGACAAAACATATGCAAATTGTGATGGATATCCACTTTATAAAAGAAGAGAAGGAGATAGTGCCATTATTCGTGGAAAAAAAGTGGACAATAGATATGTAGTACCCTACAATCCACATTTACTCATGAAGTACAATGCCCACATCAACGTAGAAGCCTGCACTTCCATCAAATCCATTAAATATGTCTACAAATATATTTACAAAGGCTATGATGTAGCTACTGTAGTCGTCAAAAGTGCAGACAACCCTGAATGTAGTGAGTTAGTACATGATGAACTTGCATGTCATGTAGATGCTCGCTATGTCAGTGCACCAGAAGCTATGTGGCGGCTTTTAAAATTTGAAATGCATGATAGATCACATGCAGTATATAGATTAGCAGCACATTTGCCACAACGACATTTAGTCTATTTCCATGCTGGAAATGAAATGAATGCATTGGCCCAAAGTGAAGATCGTCACACTACACTAACTGCATGGTTTGCATTAAATTCAAATGATGCTCAAGCAACACAATACTTATATATTGAAATTCCATATCACTATGTTTTTGTGAATGGATTATGGAGACCAAGAAAAACCAGAGGCAATAATATAATTCCACAAATTTACACAGTCAGTCCAAGAGATGTTGAACGTTTTTGCTTACGGATATTACTTTTAAATGTTCCAGGAGCACAAAGTTTTGAACAATTAAGAACTGTTAATGACATTGTATATGAATCCTTCCATTTAGCTGCAAGACATAGAAACTTACTCGCTGATGATACAGAGTGGGAAAGATGTTTAGAAGAAGCAGCACAATGTCAAATGCCACGACAGATGAGAGAACAATTTGCTTTTATTTGTATCTTCTCAAATGCTCCAAATGCATTAGCTTTGTGGGAGACTTTTAAAAGTAATATGGCTGAAGACTTTATGCGACGATACAATGAACCCATTGCACACTTAAAAGCGTTAATGGAAATCCAAGAAGTCTTTTTAACTCATGGATTAAGTTGTGCAAGTTTTAATTTGCCTGATCCAGGTCTTATAGATGACATAAACTTTAAAGACTATGACATTCAACTACAAGCAGAAAGAACACAAGAAAGACTTGCAACTTTAAATACACTACAATTGCAAGCATTTCATGCCATTCAAAATGCAATAGATGATGACATGGTGACAGAGCGTTATTTCTATCTTGATGGACCTGGCGGATCAGGAAAAACCTATTTGTACAATTTATTAATGAGTTCAGTACGAGCACAAGGACAAATAGCAATGGCGTTTGCCACTACTGGAATTGCTGCACTTTTATTAGAAGGTGGAAGAACTGTTCATAGTGGATTTAAACTGCCAGTGCCTATTTTAGAAACTTCTGTGTCAGATATTCGCATGACATCCTTATAAGCAAATAAATTTAAGAAATGTAAATTAATTATAATAGATGAGGCCACAATGATGTCATGCTATGCCCTCTAATGTATTGACCGTTTGCTTCGTGAAGTCATGGATAATATTTTTCCATTTGGTGGAAAGGTAATGTTGTTGGGTGGCGATTTTAGACAAACATTACCTGTTGTTGTACATGGAAATCGAACTGACATTATCGAAACCTGTATCAAGTCAAGCACAGTATGGAAACATTTTACCCATCTTCAACTGCAACAAAATATGAGATCAGAAGGACAAAATGATTTCAATGATTTGCTTATTAAAATTGGAGAAGGCAGAACAGAAAAAATAATACATTTAGCTGACGACACTGTAGAGATCCCACCTCAGATGATTTGTCAACAAGATATTATATCGGCTATATTTGAAGGGAGCATCAATAACGAAGAATATTCCGAGCTTGCCAACCAAGTCATACTGACGTGTAAAAATAAAGATGCATTAATCCTCAATAATGAAATCTTTAAAAAAATTAATGCACCACAAAGAAATTATCACAGTGCTGATTCTGTACTTGCTGATGACAATGAAATTCAGGCTAACTTTTCGACTGAATTCATAAACTCTTTAACTCCTTCTGGAATGCCACCACATATTTTGCAGCTAAAGAAAGGTGCAATTATCATGTTACTGCGAAATATGAACCCCAAAAAAGGCCTATGCAATGGCACAAGATTAATTGTTCAACAATTAAGGGACCATTTTATAGATGCTGAAATTTTAACTGGGACCCATAAAGGAGAGAGAGTTTTCATACCAAGAATAGATTTAGCACCAAGTGAAAGTAGTCTCCCTTTTATCCTTGAAAGAAGACAATTTCCCATTATTATGGCATTTGCCATGACCATTAATAAATCACAAGGTCAAACTTTCAAATCTGTGGGTATTTTTTTGGAAGAACCAGTATTTGCACATGGTCAATTGTACGTTGCATTGTCACGGTGCAAAAATCCACAGGCTATTAAAGTTTACATTGAAAAAAATGAAAGTCAAGGTGATTTATTATAAGATGGACGTATTTTTACTAAAAACATTGTCTATTATGAAGTACTATAACTTTGCAGGATACAAACTAAAGCCATGCAAACATTTTGGAAAAGCATTAAAAAATACATAACAATTTGTTGTTTAATTCAGTCATAATTAATGGAAGTCATGTTTATGGATAATTCGCCTCACAAAATACTTGCCTTGCATTTCTATGAAAAATTATGTTAAAATGTTAAGTCACTAAGTTAATGTTTCTAATGTTACAAGTTTTAAAACAATATTTTCAAGTTAGTTACGGTTTAAGTAGAGTTTTTACACTATGCCTTCCTCTACATTCAATGTATATTAAACTTAACAATTATTCTGATACAAATTGCATGTTAATACTGATTAATTTAAAGTTAAACTGTTTTTACATTCAAATGTTAATACTTTTAATACAAAATTATGTTACAAAATGTATTCACTATGTTCCTGTTTATAATATTCAAAATTATACAAATGTTTTGAAAACTAAAAAAGTTACATAAAAAATAAAGCTCAATTTTAAAAATATATACTTTCAAGGTTATTGCTTACATATATTTTAAACTTCATGTTAAAATTCGGGACGTTTCAAAAAGTCTTTTTACTTTTTACTTTCCTCTGGATTATATGTATATTAAAGTGAACAATTCTTCAGATACAAATTTCATGTTAAAAAACCGTTACATCAACATTTTACAAAAATACATGTTCATATCACTATACTTACAAGGGTCAAAAATATATTTAAATAACTAAACAACTTCACAAACATATACATCACATTGCCGTCATTTTTTGACGGGCAAGTCGCTAGTCACATATATAGTTGTGAGCGTACGAGTTGTTGCTAACGCTGCGAAGCGAGGGTCTCTGTTGCTGGCATGGAGCGCCGTAGGCGCTCCATGTCAGCAACTGCGACCCTCGCAAAGTTCACGTCGCAACCCAAAGAGCACGACACACACATTACGACACTCGCAAACAACATACGACACACGTTCACACACATTACGGCCTCACAACACTAGGACGCAACTCGGGAACATTACAAAATTAAAAACACAATACATACACAGCACATACATAAAAACCTTACCGACACCAAGAGGGAGCACCCAGGGTCTCAAAAATGCAACTTACACCTTCATTTTACTCTAAATAAAAGAGTTTAGACAGTAAACAATTTGCTAAGCGACACAAAAAATGTCCGACGAACAAAACTAAAACGAGGCTACACACGCAAACACCATACGAGACACGTTACCACACATTACGACCTCGCAAGCATCGGACGCAACACGCCGACATACAAACAATTAAAACACAATAAATACACACAACACACACATAAAAAGATTACCTACAGCAAGAGCAACCATCCAGCACCTCAATAAAACAAGTTACACCTTCATTTAAATAAAAATAAAACACTTTAGACACTAATACAATCGCTAAGCGAGAGAAAAAATGGCCGACGAACAAAACGAAAAATAGGCTTAAGACGTAACTATACTACACTTACTCGCAATAATGAAACACATACTATGCGGAACGTATCACAATCATATTAAACACCATTTTGACCACTACTACCCACAAAATGGCGGATGGACGCAAATTGTAAGCTGGAACGCAAATAGCGCATGCGTATTGCGTTCTAACGGTCTAACTTTCCAGAATTTTCTACAAGTTTATAAATACTGCCTATTTTACACAAAAAAAAAAAAATTCTACTCAGGTGATGAACAGAGTGACTTCATAGATAACTGCTGCTTTTACTTGAGAAGACAATTCTTTCATAATTTACTACTTTACACTGTGCAAATTACAACTGAGAGGTAAGCTATAATATATTACATTTTATTATCAAGACAGGACAAAACAAAAAAATATGAACTAGAAAATTTTGATTTATGTAGTGACATGTCAAACGCACATTTATGTGTGTAGGCACACAAAAAAAATAAAGTTAATTTAACAAAAAAATAAAAAAATAATTTCAATATGAAAAAGAGGTTTATGTATACTGACATGTGACACGCACATATATGTGTATTGCCCCTCCAACCAAATGATCTTAAAACAAAATTATTAAAGAACTACATTTAAATGACATTAGAAAATAAACATTGTAATATGAGTCATGTATACTAATATGTGACACGCACATATATGTATCATCTATACTTACATCTCACACACACACATTTATGTGTGTTGGAAAAAACAAAAAATAAGGTTCATTTAAAAATTTAAATATCATTCATGTATAGTGATATGTCACACGCACACAAAAAAATTACATTGAACTCTGGAAATGTGCTTCATGTATGTGACATATGTGTGTAGCCCCCCCAAAAAATAATGTTAATTGAAAATAATTACAGAAGTATATTTACATGACATTAATTTAGTGCAATTTAATAGATCACCTAAAGCTGAATCTTTCTACTTCTTTTAATATTCAAACAGACTCTGCATCAACAGCGTCACTCAACAATTTGCACCGTGCATTGTGAAGCACAATCCCTTTTAAACAACACCAAAAAAGAAGAACAGGTAAGATATAAAAATACATTACATGCTTAAAAGGCCATGCTTTGCTAAATAAAAAATAAAAAATATACAATTAACTATTTCACTTTCTTTTTCAAACAGACACTACAAGAAGACCGGCGGATTAAGATTGGCAGGAGGGGACCCTCTGTCATTCGACACTTCAATCAAGGTAAAGTATTAAGTATAAAAAAGAAACGAACCATGAGCCTCATTCAATTGTGAGTTGGCCAATTTAATAGGGCTCTATATAAGCACATAACATATTTTTTATACAGAAATTTTTAGTTAATGAACTTCGATACAAAATCAAGGTCTTCACTAACTAAAAACTTCAGTCAAAAAATATGTTATGTGCTTATATAGAGCCCTTCAATTGGCAAAATTGCAATTGAATGAGGACCTATATATCTTTAATGGCTGAGGGCCTCATTTAAATGTGATTTGCCCATTTCAATAGGGCTCTATATAAGCACAGAGGATATTTTTTTAATGAACTTTTTAGTTCGTGAAGACCTTTCTTTTAGATACAAGTTCACTAACTAAAAACTTCTGTAAAAAAAGATGTATTGAGCTCTATTCCATTGCCCAAAATGCAATTGATTGAGGCCCCGACAATATAACAAATGCAGCAACCAAAGGCCCTCATTCAATTGCGATTTTGCAAATTTAATACGGCTCTAAATAAGCACATAATATATATTTTTTAAAGAAGTTTTTAGTTAGTGAAAACCGTGCTTTTGGATAGATGCTTAATAACTAAAAACTTCTTTAAAAAATATATGTGATGTGCTTATTTAGACCCCTATTCAATTTGCAACTTTGCAATTTAATGAGGGCCTTAGAGTCCTATTGAATTGGCCAAAATGCAATTGAATAAGGGTCAAAGTATGCAACATATGGTACACACAAAGGGGTACACACAAAACAGGATTATAACAAACTCACACAAACACATAGTAAACTAAATTAACTTTCTTATTCAATGTTTAACAACCTATAAGCCTTACAAAGAATCCTAAATAACAATAACGAAAGTGGTGCGCACCTAAGAGGATTGTACAAAAACTCACACAAACACATAGGAAACTACATTAACATTCTTCTCTAATATTTAACAACCTATAACAAGTAGAATGAAGACTAAATAACTTTAGTACAAGTGGTGCGCACAAAACAGGATGGTAACAAACTCACACAAACACATAGCAAAGTACATTAATATTCTTATTTCATGTTTAAAAAAATATAACCATCCCAATAAAGGCTAAATAAGTATACCACAAGTGGTGAGCACAAAACAGGATTGTACAAAAAAGCACATAGCAAACTAAATTAATATTCTTCTTTAATATATCACAACCTACAAGCCTTACTAAGAAGCTTAAGTAAGAATAACAAAAGTCGCGCAAACAAATCAGGATTGTAGATAAAGTTAGACAAACACATAGAAAACAATAACCATAACAGATACAATACACCAAAATTAAGACATTTTGTTTGAATTTAAAAGACATTTCACTCAAACAACATATTCAATTTTATGTTACAACAGATACTGTGTGAAGACAATCGGACAAGGACTTTCAGCACAGGACCAGACCATCGGACGAGGACTTTCAACACAGGACCATACCAGCGGACGAGGACTTTCAACACAGGACCAGACCATCGGACGTGGACTTTCAACACAGGACCAGACCAGCGGACGAGGAATTTCAACACAGGACCACACCATCGGACGAGGACTTTCACCAAAGGACCACAACATCGGACAAGGGCTATCGCCAGAGGACCACAACATCGGACGAGGGCTATCGCCAGAGGACCACAACATCGGACGAGGGCTATCGCCAGAGGACCACACCATCGGACGAGGGCAATCGCCAGAGGACCACACCATTGGACCACGACTTTCAACAGAGGACCAGACCATAGGACCAGGATTTTACACAGAGGACCACACCATCGGACGAGGACTTACAACAGAGGACCAGACCATTGGACAAAGATTTTCAACCAAGGACCAACAAACATTCGAATTTAAATCACACTTAAACCAAGGTACAGTATAATAAGTACAAAAGGAGAAAACTAAAGAAACATGTTTCATCTGCATCCATGTCAACAGAAAAAAAAAAAATGCCGGGCCTGTCCTTTTTCGGCGTCTTCCGTGGCTCCTGTCGAGCTACCTCTGTTGGGCCTGTAGAGTTTATCCCTCTTTCCACACACTGCAACTGGTGCCCTTTCGTCTACTTACTCGGCCCAAAGCTTCCGCTGGGCTACTGGGCTACACATGCACTCTCTGTACGGCACCCTCCATCGCGACCAGGTCTCAGACGCGGTCAGTAACTCACAGCCGCCATCTCCATCTGCTCATTGCCGAACTACGTGGCTAAGGCACCATTTCCGGTCACTGCCCCTGACAATTGGCAAAGTTTCAATGTTTTTTTTTTTTCTGTTTGCCTTCCTCTGGATCAATTAACAATAATAATAAATAGTCCACATTAAAAAGATCAATAGAGATCTAAAAAGGTTGAACTTGATGGACTAACTCTTTATTCATCCTCCAATACTATACTATTAATAATTATTTAATCAATAATTTAATTAATAACTAATCCGCATATTGCAGATCAGAGGAGATCTTAATTACTATGGGCCTCATTCAATTGCGATTTGGCCAATTGAATAGGGGTCTAAATAAGCACATAGCATATTTTTTTAAAGAAGTTTTTAGTTAGTAAGCATCTATCCAAAAGCAAGGTTTTCACTAACTAAAAACTTCTTTAAAAAAAATGTGCTATGTGCTTATTTAGAGCCCTATTCAATTGGCAAAATCGCAATTGAATGAGGGCCTATGTAACTATGTAACCATGTAATGAACTGTAGCTCCATAATGCCGGCAGCACTCATGCCCTGGCTAAAATAGAAAATGAAAAAATGAGTTGCAATGGAGAGTAGGACTAAATCTAAATTATTTTTTTAAATATATTAATGGAAAGAAGGCCAGGAAGGAAGCTGTAGGAGCATTACAATGGGAAGCAGGCCGTCTGATTAGACGAGGGAAAGGCAGATGAGCTAAATATATTTATTTCTTTGGTATACACAAGGGAAGTACCAGTAGTTGGGTCACTGCAACAAAATGGGGTTACACTACTTTCACCTAATAATTGGTTAACGCAGGAAGAAATCCAAAAGTGGTTGGAAAAAAATAAATGTTAATAAAGCCCCAGGTCCTGATGGAATACATCGAAGGGTACTGACGGAACTGGGCTCTGTAATTGCAAAATCTATTATATCTAATTTTTCAAGATTCCCTCAACACAGCCTATATTTAAGAAGGGAGCAAGAGCAAATCCTGGGGATTATTGACTTGTACTTCGGTAGTGGGAAAGCATTTAGAATGGTTAATAATGGATAATATACAAGAATTTGTGTATTTGAAAAGGATTATAAGTAGGAGACAACTTGGATTTATGAAGGATAGGTCATGTCAAACAAATCTAATTAGTTTCTATGAAGAGGTTAGTAGGAACTTGGATCATGGCAACTCAGTGGATGTAGTATTTTGGGATTTTACAAAGGCTTATGATACAGTGCCACATGGGAGACTATTGAGCAAGCTAATGGATACAGGAATTGCAGTAGATATCTGCTCATGGATTGAAAGCTGGCTAAAAGACAGGAAGCAATGGGTTGTTGTGAATTTAACATGCTCAGATTGGAGTAATGTGGTAAGTGGGGTTCCTCAGGGCTCAGTATTAGGTCCTCTCCTTTTTAACCAAACTTATTCTCTCTAGAGAAAACAGCATCTAAGAGGAGATATGATTACCCTTTATAAATTAATCCAGGGTCAGTATAAAGATTTGTCAAGGGAGCTTTTTGTGCCAAGAGGTTTTCAACTGACAAGAGGACATCCCTTGAGGTTAGAAGTAAAAATATTCCACCTTAAAGAAAGAAAAAGGGTTTTCACATTAAGGGTAGTTAATCTGTGGAATTCTATACCAAGGGAAGTGGTGACAGTGGATTCAATAGATAACTTTAAAAATGGATTGGATATATTTTTAAATATAAAGGGTATTCAGGTTTATCCTCGTTAATTAGAGAGGGAGTACTGATACAGGGAAAAATAAGATCGCCAGTATCTGGGGTCAGCAAGGAATTATTTGTTTTCCCTTTTGAGACAATTGGCAAAGTTTCACTTGGGTTTTTTATTTTTGTTTGCCTTCCTCTGGATCAATTAACAACTAATCAACATATTGCATATATGAAGAGGTTAGTATAAACTTGGATCATGGCAACTCAGTGGATGTAGTCTTTTTGGATTTTACAAAGGCTTATGATACAGTGGCACATGGGAGACTATTGAGCAAGCTAATGGATACAGGAATTGCAGTAAATATCTGCTCATGGATTGAGAGCTGTCTAAAAGACAGGAAGCAAAGGGTTGTTGTGAATGGAACATGCTCAGATTGGACTAATGTGGTAAGTGGGGTTTCTCAGGGCTCAGTATTAGGTCCTCTCCCTTTTATCATATTTATTAATGACTTAGAAGTAGGAGTAGAAATTATTATCTCAATTTTTGCTGATAACACTAAGCTGTGCAAGGTAATTAAATCAGATAATGATGTACTTTCCCTCCAAAGAGATTTGCATGAATTAGATAAATGGGCAACTAAATGGCAGATTAGATTTAATTTGAATAAATGTAAAGTTATGCATCTGGGAAGGAAAGATAGCCATGCAATTTATAATTTTAATGGAGCAAATCTAGGATTTTCAGATATTGAAAGGGATTAGGGAGTGCTTGTGGACAATCAAAGCCAAGCAGCAGCTGCAAAGGCAATTAAAATATTGGCATGTATTAAGAAGGGTTTAAAAGCAAGGTAAGCAGATATAATTCTGCCACTATAAAAATCTCTAGTACGCCCTCATTTGGAATATGGAGAACAATTTTGGGCACCACTAAATAAAAAGGACATTTTAGAGCTGGAAAAAGTCCAGAGAAGGGCAACAAAACTAATAAGGGGAATGGAGGGGCTAAGTTACGAAGATAGACTAGCAATATTAAACTTATTTACTCTAAAAAAAAGGCTTCTAAGAGGGGATATGATTACCTTATATAAATATATCCAGGGTCAATACAAGGTTTTGTCAAGTGAGCTCTTTCCTCCAAGAGTTTTCCAACAGACAAGGGGACATCCTTTGAGATTAGAAGTAAAAAGTTTTAACCTTAAAGAAAGAAAAGGGTTAGTCATGGTAAGAGTGGTTAATCTGTGGAATTCTCTAACAATGGGGGTGGTGACAGCAGATTCAATAGATAACTTCATAAAGGGATTGGATATATTTTAAAAAAAAAGGGCATTCAGGGTTATCCTGGATAATTAGAGAGGGAGTATTGATTCAGGGATGAATCTGATCGCCTGTATCTGGGGTCAGGAAGGAATTTTATATTGTTTCCCCTTTTGAGACAATTGGCAAAGTTTCACTGTTTTTTTTTTTTCAGTTTGCCTTCGTTTTAACAATTAACAATGAATCTGCATATTACAGATAAAAAGTGATCAAAAAAGGCTTAACTTGATGGACTAAAAGTCTTTTTTCAACCTCAATTACTATGTAACTATGTAACTATGTAATATCCTTTCCCTGCACTGGTAAAACTATGAATTTAAGAAATTATAGAAAATATGCAAATAAAATACCAATATAAACATTAATGTATAATTAATATTTAGAGTTCAAATCTATAACTACATATCACACTGTCAATGTATATTAGAAAATAAACAACTGCAGTCAAATTTTTAAAATAGACCTTTCTGAAGAACATAAGCAACATGTTTTTAGAAGTTAAAAATAATAATATAGCCTCTAATTTATTACCTGTATGTGTAATTATGCTGCAGTGGAATCTGCTATTTTAGTTTCAACCTCCTGCTTATGCTCTCTTTCATCCCAGTTTATTTGACCCTATAATATCTTGGTAATGTACCAAATTGGTAAGTTACCAAATGTCTGTTGCTAATGAAGCCCCACCAAACTATTCTATAGAGAACCTTTGATAAGGCAACTAAATCAGCATCTTAAGAAACAAATATTATATTTTTAAAGATTTACACTTGAACTAGCATTTTAGTAGAAATGCTTGTCTCCATCCATATCAGGTGCCAGAGCTATCAATACTTGATCTTCATTGTCCAATATTCTAAGAGTTTAATCACATATATAGTTGTCATCAGTGCGGTTTTGCAAAAGTTGTTGCTAACGCAGTGGCCCTCGCGAAGCGAGGGACGCAGTTGCTGGCAAGGAGCGCCGAAGGTGCTCCTTGCGCTGGTAATGAGCAACATAGGCGCTCATCCCTCTGATCCCCTACGACTTTATGGCCGTGAAGCGAGGGGCCGCATTTGCGGAGGTGGAGGCTGTACGGCGCCTCACAACCACTTACAAAACGCAAACACGAACTACGGACTTACATACAAAAAGTATGAGTCGCGGTACTTAGGAACAAACATAATACGTCCTTACACTAACACCAACAAAACCCGTAAAAATATTACGGACTTAACAGACTAAGCGCGCACACTGAAAAATACTCAGAACACCAAAAAACAAACAAAAAACATTATACAAACATTGCCCAAAGCAAGGGCGACACCAAGGACGTATGCAAGGCAGCTAACACCTCCATTTAAAGCACATTTACACACTTTATACACTTGAAAAATCCTGAAGAAAGAGAAAAAAATGGCTGACGAAAAAAATCAAAACAAGGCTAAGGACGCAAAACTATTACACTTACTTGCAAAACGGAACAAACACTTAAGAACACACACTATGCGGCACGTACAAGACTGAAATTTCCCCCCATTTCACATGAAACACATAACTGTTAGCCGCAATATGGCGGCTGGAATGCAAATTGAAGGCTGGAACGCAAATTGCGCAAGCATATTGCGTGGTAACAGTTTCAACCACCTCAAAGTTTATAAATACTGCCCACTTTCCAGAAAATTCTACATTTCTCCTCAGGTGATGAACACTGTGACTGGACATGTCGCTGCTGCCGTTACTTCAGAAGAGAATTCATTAACAATTTACAACTTTACAATCTGCAAATTACAACAGAGGTAAGCTATAATACATTTCATTAATTAACAAATAGCCAAAATAAAAAACAAACAAAATGACTTTTAATAATTCACAACAACAACTGGATTCATGTATAGTAACATTTTAATGACACACATATGTCTATGTCCCCTATAACAAGGTGAATTTAACTACAAAAAAAGGAAGAAATATATTTAAGTCACATCCATTTAAAAAAAATATAACATCTTTGGCCCCAAAAAATATGTGACACATACATATTTAGCCTGCAGCTCAATCTTTTAATTTTTTGCACATTTCCTACAGATTCTGCATCAACAGCGTCACTGAAGAATTTGCAGCATGGAGCGTGAAAGCTCAACAATTTACAACAACACAAACAAAGAAGAAGAGGTAAGATACAAAAATACATTACATTCCAAAAAAAAACATGCTCTTCAAAAAAACAACACAAATATATAATTAACAAATTACCTTTCTCTTTTTAAACAGACACTGTGTGAAGACTGGATCATCAACATTGGCAAGAGGGGACCCTCTGTCATTGATACACCAAGAAGACTTTAATCAAGGTATAGTATAAGAAGTAAAAATAAAAAAGGACTATTTGCTGTGCAACAAGCTCAAAATGAAACTAATAACAAAGAAGACCCTAATACTAATTATAGACAACACAAAACACCAGACTTCAAAAAATACTGGTAACACATATCAAATGAAACAATAAATCCTCTTTACTCTGCAAAAACCTATGACCCAAAACCTTAACCCAAATCAAAGTGGCAGACACAAAACAGGATAGTAGAACAAATATTGCTAACATATAGAAAATGGAACAATGATTCCTGTTTAGTCTGCAAGAACCTCGAACCCTAAACCATAAGCAAAATATACCATCCCAAAAGTGGCGCACACAAAACAGCAAAGTATAACAAATATTGCTAACAGTTCAAAAATGCAACAATCATTCCTCTTTAGTCTTCAACAAACTGTAACCCTAACCTATAACCTAAATCAATCATCCCAAAAGTGTGGGACACAAAACAGTATAGTATAACAAAGATTTATAACACATACACAATTCCAAAAATAATAAGCGTCTTTTGTCTGCCCAAAACTACAACACTAAACCAATAAGTTAATTACAACTGTGGCCTATACAAAACAGGATACTACTAAATAATTGCCAGCGCGGCACCCTTTCACACACACTCTAAAATCTGACCAATTTTACACACAACAAACAAACCAAGAATGCAAATACATTAGTTTCCCAAATAGAAGATGCTGTTGCTCAACTAATTATTTCTCGAAAGTAACATTTATCTTTATCTTTTACAACAGACACTGCCTGAAGACTGTCGCACGAAGATTTGCAGCACCGGATACAGTGACAACTAAGACTTCTAATAACAAGATATAGTAGAACATGTCCAAAAAATAGAAAGAATAAAAGCATGTTTGCTAAATACCAAGGTCAAAAGGAAAAATACAAGAAAATAATAAGGAAACACTAGCAATAATGACACACATAAAGGACGATCCTTCAACAAATATTGGTCACACATTTCACAAGAAATCCTCTTTTAGCCCCAACATCCTGTAACACTAAGCCGTAACTTAAATCTCTTATCACAAACGTGGTGCACACAAAACCGGAAACTACAACAAATAGTTGCAACACATAACAAATTCAAGAAGAAATACTCTTCTATCGCCACTAACCTACAACATTAAACCCACAACCTAAACAGACTCACAAATTGGGATAGTAAAACAAATATTATTAACACCTCCTATAAAGCTGAAATCTAGTGCTGTCCTGAACAGTCCACCGCAGAACTATTCGCGGCGATTTTCACATGTTCGCGTCCGCCGCGAACGGCGAACACATGCGCTTTTCGGTTTGCCCCCTATACTTTATCATTGAGGAAACTTTGAACATCATTTATTTTATTTTATAATTTTTATGTGTGACAGGCTAACACCTAACAGCTTATATTGTGCTTATTTTCACTACTCATACCTAGTGGTGTAACATACATTGAAAACAACAATTTTTTTACCTGTAATTTAATTTCAGTTGCCTGCCTGTGTCAGGCTCACAGCTTATATTGTGCTCAGTGACATAAAACAACACTTTTTTGACTGTAATAGATTGAAATTAATTGCCTGCCTACAGGCCTGTGTGTGAAGCCTATTGCATCTACTCTGTCAACTTTTGCCAGTGCACAGTGACACTCATATCTGGTTGCACCTTAGATTGCACGCGCAGTGCCCCAAATTTGAAGTGGGAGGACCGACCAAGCATCTTTTTCCATCTCCCGCTTCCAAAAATCCATGCCATATACACGTCCCTTGATAGTGGACGTAACAGGGATTAAACCGATAGGAATAGTACTACTTAACAGTACACACCTTATAATAACGCAGACAGAGGCAACGCATATAATCTTCCATGCTGTGCAGTGGAAGCCCCCAGATTCTGACCTGTGTATAATCTTCCATGCTGGGCAGTGGAAGCCCCCAGACTCTGACCTGTGTATAATCTTCCATGCTGGGCAGTGGAAGCCCCCAGACTCTGACCTGTGTATAATCTTCCATGCTGTGCAGTGGAAGCCCCCAGACTCTGACCTGTGTATAATCTTCCATGCTGTGCAGTGGAAGCCCACAGACTCTGACCTGTGTATAATCTTCCATGCTGGGCAGTGGAAGCCCCCAGACTCTGACCTGTGTATAATCTTCCATGCTGTGCAGTGGAAGCCCCCAGACTCTGACCTGTGTATAATATTCCATGCTGGGCAGTGGAAGCATCCAGACTCTGACCTGTGTATAATCTTCCATGCTGGGCAGTGGAAGCCCCCAGACTCTGGGAGTCTGAAGAAGAGGCGTCAGAGGAGGAAGGTGGCTTTGAGGAGGTGGAAGACCAAACACAGCAGGCATCCCAGGGGGCTTGTTGTCCCCTTTCAGCGACCCTTGGTGGCTGGGTGGAGGAAGAGACTTTCAATGACGTCAGAGAGGACAAGGAACGGGACATGGCTAGCTTGGGGAGTTTGCAGTTGTGTAAAGGGACTGTTTGCGTTTTTTTGAGGTGCATTAAACGGGGAGATTGGTCTGTTACTGTGAAGCGGGTGTAACCCTTCCACTACCTGATCCATACAACATCATACCTGATGTTTTAAAGCATGTTATTCCAAACAATTTAGGAATGTTAGGTGATTTATGCCCTTTATGGCTTAAAACCAGACTCTGCATCAACTATGTAATTTTCCATGGGAGTTTTGCCATGGATCCCCCTCCGGCATGCCATAGTCCAGGTGTAAGTCCCCTTGAAACAACTTTCCCATCACTATTGTGGCAAGAAAAAGTCCCTGTCGGTTTTGAAATTCGCCTGCCCATTGAAGACTATGGCGGTTCGCCGGGTTCGCCCATATGCGAACATTTGATGGAAGTTCGGGTCCGCTGTTCGCGAACCGAAAATTTGATGTTCGCAAAATCACTACTGAAATCTAAAAACTACCATCCACAAAAAAGGAATAGGACAACAAATAGTAGTAACACATAACAATTTTGGACTATGAAGACACTTTCTACTACAATAACCTACAACCCAAAACACACAACCTAAATCTATAATGACAACACTGTTGCACACAAAAGAGGATATGACCAAAATCTAAAAAAATGTACTTACTAAAATAATTACAATCAGTAACCAAAATAATAATACATTATTTTTATTGACAGATTAAGATGGCGGATACTGACAAGACACAGGAAAAGAAATGACACCAAAAAAGAGAACGACAAAAAACATTGGCAAAGCAGCAGACGCCGGAGCAGAAGGAAATTTGCAGAGAAAAAGAACACAAACGACTTGCAAGCAAAAGACTAGCAGCTAAAAAAATAAAAACATCCCCTAAGAAGGCAACAAAAAAACAAAAGCATTTAGAACCTGTTGCTGAACAATCACATAACATTTCTACTGATGACTTAGAGACTCACATTGACATATGTTCTTCAAATTGTGCTTTACTTAAGTCTTTAGCAGTAGAGCTTCATAATTGTGGTGAGATGAATATTCTCTGTCAGTTTTGTGAGGCTTATCATTTCAAACAGGAAAGACCCACAGATGGCGAGTTTATTAGTTGCTGTCAAAAAGGCAAAGTCAAACTTCCAGAAAGACAACAATTCCCACCATATTTACAAAGCATTATGACTGAGCCTGCTTTTCCCAACTACAAAAATTTCCAAACAAACATAAGATCATACAATAGTGCCATATCCTTTGCATCTATGGGTGCAACATTAGCTGCTAATGTCACAGGACATGGCCCTTACTGCTTTAAAGTGCAAGGCCAAATTTACCATCATACTTCCCATTTACATCCAGAGGAAGGAAATCAAAGACAATTGTCCTGGATACAATGGAAGCTGTTGACCAATTTATGCAGATTCAAGAAAATAAAAAATGCTTAAGTATTGTTTTTATTGAGCTAAATAAAATTATGGCCAATAACCCCTACACTCAAGCTTATAAAAAATTAGCAGAAGTAGAAAAGGGACAACAACTGCATGCAGAAATACATCAATTGCCAATCCCAAAGGTCAATATGGTGCTTGAAAGAGATTGACATACTCATAAACGCCGTTATAACTTGCCAACATCAAATGAGGTTGCAATGTTTTTTCCAAATGATGAAGGAGAACCACCATTTCAAAGAGACATTAGAATATATCCCAGAAATGAGGAGCAACCATTCATTAACATAAATTTCTTAAGTACATATTTAGATCCAATGACATATCCAATCTTTTTTCCACACGGAGAAGCAGGTTGGCAACCCAAATTAACCCTTCCAAGTTACCCAAATTCTAAAGTACGAGTGCAAAATAATATTTCCATGCTTGAATTTAAAGTGGCTCAAATAGCCATTCGAAATGGATTCAATCTGATTTTATGTGGGGGAAAACTAACACAACAATGGATTATTGATTCGTATTTGCAAGTTGAGGCCAATAATTTAAACTTCATTAAATATCAGAAAAATGACCTACGTGTAGAACAATATTGTGGACTGATGGATTATGTCGCTGAGGTTGCTACAAGCAGAGACATGACAGCTGGCAAAGCCATCATTTTACCATCTTCTTTACAGGGATCTCCTCGCAATATGCGAGAAAGATACAATGAGGCCATGGCTATTGTAACAAAATTTGGTAAACCAGATTTATTTATTACATTTACATGTAATCCTCAATGGCCAGAGATTACACAGAATTTGCTAATTGGCGAAATTGCTTCCGATAGACAAGATTTAGTAGAGTATTTAAAATAAAATGAAATGAATTAATATGTGACATAACCATAACTCAGTTATTTGGCAAATGTCTGGCTTATGTTTATACCATTGAATTAAAAAAAAGAGGACTTCCACGTGCACATATTCTTATAATCCTTCAAGAAAAACATAAGTTAGATACTGGTGACAAAGTGGATTCAGTCATTATTGCTTAACTTCCAGATCCAGAAATACATGGTAGACTTTGTGAGATTGTAACTCATCGTATGATTCACGGACCGTGTGGAGATCTTAATCCACAGTCACCATGTATGAAAAATAAGATATGTACTACAGAATTTCCAAAAGATTATCGAGATAAAACTTATGCTAATTGTGATGGCTATTAATTATATAGAAGAGAAGGCCAAACTGCCATTATCCACGGCAAAAAGGTTGACAACAGATATGTGGTACCATAAAATCCACATTTAATCATGAAGTATAATGCACACATAAATGTTGAAGCCTGCCCTTCAATAAAATCCATTAAATATGTCTACAAATATATTTACAATGGCTATGATACAGCTACTGTAGTTGTCAAAAGTGCTGAAAATAACAAACCCAGTGAGTTAGTACATGATGAACTTGCATCTCATGTAAATGCTCGCTACGTCAGTGAGCCAGAAGCTATGTGGCGTCTGCAAAAATTTGCAATGCAGTATATCGATTATCTGTACATTTGCCACAAAGACATTTAGTGTATTTCCATGCTGGAAATGAAACAAATGCTTTAGCACAAAGTGAGCAGTGCCACACTACAGTAACTGCATGGTTCCACTTAAATTCTACTGACTTACAGGCAAGAGAATTCTTATACATTGACATTCCATATCATTATGTTTTCCTTAATGGATTATGGCGAAAAAGAAAAAGGCGTGGAAATAAAATGATCCCAAGAATTTACACTGTAAGTCCATGAGACCTTGAAAATTTCTGCTTATGACTACTACTTCAAACTGTTCCTGGTGCACAAAGTTTTGAACACTTAAGAACTGATAATGACATAGTATATGAATCATTTAATTTAGCTGCGCGACATAGAAACTTCCTAGCTGATGATACAGAATGGGAAAGATGTCTAGAAGAATCAGCACTATGTCAAATGCCACAGAAGATGAGGGAACAATTTGCATTTATTTGTATCTTCTCAAATGCTCCAAGCTTTGTGGGACAAATGTAAAACTAATATGGCTGAAGACTTTTTGCAATGATACAATGAGCCTGTTGCACAATTAAAACCATTAATTGAAATCCAAGAGGTCTTTTTAACTCATATATTAAGTTGTGCAAGTTTTACTCTGCCAGATCCAAGGCTTATAGATGACATGAACTTTGAAGACTATGACAATCAACTACAAAGAGAAAGAACAGAAGAAAGACTTGCAACTTTAAATACATTACAATTGCAAGCATGTAATGCTGTCAAAAATGCACTAGATGATGACATGGTCAAACAGCGTTTTTTCTCTATAGATGGACATGGTGGATCAGGAACAACTTATCTCTATAATTTATTGATGGGTTTTGTACGAGCACAAGGGGAAATAGCGCTGGCATTTGCTACTGTTTTGGAGAAAACTAAAGTAGTTCTCAGAGATATCTGTCCCTGGCCAAATTACCAATATACATATAGTGTGCACACCTTAGAGAAATAATACATCAACACAGAGTTATGGTATACAGCTTTCTCTCGCCCACTGTTTATTGAATCAGCAGCCATATATAAAATTTAACAATCAGATAAATGTTGCAACTAAGCAAATCATCAGGTTTATTTCGGTAATTCATTGGTTTTGTGATGTCCGCTTTTTACGGAATCTCAACAAGGCATTGGGTTAGTGCATTAAGGAGTCTCTAGGTGTCATCCCACAGTGGGATGAGCCTTTCTCTCATTGGTCAGAAGGTTAAGACAAAGGGAAGATGGCGTTCTCCTTCTTGTGTCCAAGGTGTGGTAGTCATCGTCACCCTTAGCAGACCGGAAGTAGTGCTGCCGACATCTTGTATGCGGAAGTGGCAAATCCTCCATCTTAGGACTCTCAGGATAAAGCTCAGTAGCCATCTTAGGACTCTCAGGATACGGCTCAGTAGCCATCTTAGGACTCTCAGGATAAAGAATAAAAGTAATTAGTGCCTTATCTTATGATATATTGTAAGGAAAGGAATGCAGCATGGACATAATATACATTTTCATGAATTTCGTCCACAACAGTGCCCCCTAAAATGTTATATTATGTTACATACTACACTTATATTTTATTCTTGTAGATATGACAGGTTAGATGTATTATATCTTCCTCTTCTAGAGAGTACTACATAAAATTTCTGTGTAAAAATATAGTTTTTTTCTTAGTAAAACGTATTAACTAAGTTATAAAGTCATATAAACAGTAACAGTCCCCCCTAGAGACTATGGGCCTCATTCTATTATCGGCCGTAAATCGTCCGTAAGGCTGCGATTCCTTGCGGGGGTTCTGTTAACTCGCGATTCTATTATATGGCCCCCAAGGATCTCCCCTTACGGCCGGCCGCATATCTTGGAACCGGCCGTAAGCTCAAAAAATTTTAAAGTAAAAAATAAATTCAAGCCTGCACTGTAAAGCTCTGTAAATGCTAGGGATCATATTGGGGGACATGAGGATTAATAGTAACCCCCTCTCAAGCTTGCACATCAGCCCAAATCCGAGTTTACATTAACTGTTTATTTTCGGGCCGCAGCGTGGCCGGGTCTGAGGTGCTCCAAGCCCTCGGGACTTTTTACATGCATATTTGACATATATAATAAAATAATTTTTTTACAGATTTGAGTATAGGGGAATGTTGTGCTATTTTTGCTAACACCTACAGTCACTTTATAGTCTCCTCAGAGTGCAGGATGGCTTTATTTGGGCTATATTATGTGCTTAATTGGTGCTAGCGGGACCTTTTTCCTGCAAGTAAGCTGAAGCTCACTTTTAGCCTTGCAGACAGGGTTCCCGGAGCAATAGAATAGCAACCAGGCTTTTCTTGCGGCCGAAACTCTTGCGGCCGTTTTAGATCAAAGGCTTTCCTCCGGCGCGTGCGACCGCAAGAGATAGCAAGGCGCCGGCCGCAAGCCTGCCAGAATCCCCGGCCGGAGGGAAATAGAATAGCAGAATAGCTTGCGGCCGGTCCTTGTGGCCCCGCAGCGCCTACGGCCGCTAATAGAATGAGGCCCTATGTGTACAACTGTCCCTGTGGATGAGATGTATGAATGTAAGAAAGCCCTAGCACATCTGCACCAATGAACGCCCGTTCTTCTTTGTCCGTTAGAGTTGCCATGGCTTGTCAGATGCTATCCCTGACCCCTTGTTTTAGAAACATGTGGGACAAGGGGTTTATGTAGAACTTTCACTTCTAGACACAATGGACTGTGACGCTCTATGCGACTCCTCACAATCATTATCATAAATTTCTTGGTGCACAAAGGTTGGTGTGACTCTAGCAACTGACTTCTTTAAATATGTGTGGACTCAGGGGATAATACAGCAGGTAACAAATGCAAGAATTATCAGTATTGAAAGAAAGACAATTCCAACCTGTAACAATACCCTCTGCCAGTTGTTTATAAACCCAAACCATTTATCCCAATAGTCTGTGGTTCCAGAAATCTCCTTCAATTCTTGTGCCAAGATTTGACAATTTCTTTATGGCTAAAGTAATCTTACCGTTTGGACCCATATTATCAGGTATGTAGGTGCAGCAGTTGCCAGTGTCGGGGAGCATTTTAAACCCCCCCCCTTTTTCAGCAAGGATCATGTCTAGTGCCATTCTATTTTGGAAGACCATGTGTGATGTGGTCTTCAATTGTTCTGCAACTCCTTTTAGAGCATCTCTTGTGTAATACACAAACCTTTGTTGGTTATAATATATATAATTGATCCAAGCAACATTTTTATTGACAGTTATGATAGGGAAAAGTGATTCAAATCCTGCTGCAACCTGATTTCTAGCTTTAAACTCATCAGGCACCCCCCTTTGGACTCTAATAGAGTCCATGTACCCATAGGGGTCGAAGCTACCTTGTGGGGAAGAGAGCTCTCTCTTACGTCTAGATGTTGTCAGTAGGGTGTGTGGTGAGGTATCAGTTTGGATAAGCACTATGTGCAATGGCATTATGACCGTTGCCAGGATACACTCTCCATTCCAGATACCCTCTAGCCTTGATCTGAGCTTCATGTCCCCACATATCAAATATATGTCTCCCAATGTTTGTGTCTGCTCTGTAAACTGTGAAGCCAATACAATATATTATGCAGAACCCTTGCTTAAACCTCTTTAGGTTTCTCCCTTGAGGTTTACTCCTAATCTAGCATGTGTAATTACCTGGGTATATTTCACCTGGATATAGATTGTCAGTTATAATGGGATACCTGTTCTCCCATTGTTCACAATTTCGATCTTTTAGTCTGGGTAGCTTTATAAAGACTTAAGAAACACTTTTCTTCCTCCATAGTTACCATAAGTGGAACAGTGCCTAGGTGAGGTCTGGCACTTGCACAAACATAACAATTAGTCTTATTATGTGACTCTACGTTATATTTCATCCATTCCAGCCATAAGTTGAGGTCTGTGAACCCAGTTTCATTTGCTAGGGTTTCTTCGTATGTAGGTTCACTGATATCAGTCGTTTGGGGTAATGCCTGAGTGTGTTGTACTTGCATTAGTCCTTCTGATATGAGTGGTGCATTTAGATCTCTGAGCATAAAGAAAACCAATCCGTCCTATGCTTCTCCTCTAACCCAGCCACCCATTATGTATGTACCTGCGTCTGTGGGTCTGAGGTTCTTGATAGTCAGAGTAAGTCGCATGTTAGCTCCAGTCTTGCCATTTGGCGATCATTTGCCTGGCTTTATTAGAGTCATACGTTCAAGTAAAGGGCTTCCACTCAAATCTGTTCTATCTAAGGCACTCTGTGGTCTGTAGCCCCAAGCTGTCCCAGTGTTCCATCCTACAGCTACCCAATGACTACAATATTTTCCCCAAGTCTGGTCTGTAACACATATGTATATAGATGTGCTGGGAGTGTCTTCGTACAAGTTACATTGTTGAGTCACGCTTAGCTGTTGGCAACATACAACTTGACAATAATCAAAGGAGAATGTGATCATATGTGTTTTAGATGAATTGTACCAAAATGTAATACCATCTTTCTTCTCACTAATGAATGCAGAAGGTTCTACTTTAGCTACGAACAGACAGAAAAGGATATGTGTTATGATCATCATGATGTTGGCTGCTATGGGTCTGGTGCTGAAACTTTTTTGCAATGAGATGCGTGGATCCAAGTAGGCCGTCCTTCAAGTTTAACTGATGGTGCGTTAATTAGAAGAACTTGAAAGAGACCATTATATTTGGATTCCAGAAGATTCTTTCTCACAAATCTCTTGACCAGGACCCAATCTCCAGGAAGTAGTTGATGAGTACCAGTGTCTACTTCCGGATCTGGAATAGAAGAAAACACTTGTGCATGTATTTTAGTCAGTGCTTGAGATAAAGCAATCACATAATCAACAAATACATCAGATTTAAATTTCAATTGCTGAGGATAATAACACCCTAATCTAGGAGCAGACCCAAATAGGATCTTGTGAGGGGACAGAGAAAACTTCCCTCCGGGGGTGTACTCCACACTTAACAGTGCTATAGGGAGACTTTCTGGCCATGAGATACCAGTTTCTTGTGCTATTTTTTAGCATTCTAGACTTCAATATTCCATTCAGTCTCTCTACTTTCCCACTACTCTGAGGATGGTAGGGGGTTTTACTCCTGGAACTGCCCAAATTTCTTTAGCTAATGTGGCAGTAAAGGCTGGTCCCTGATCACTTTCTATCACCTCAGGGACTCCATATCTGCCAATGACTTCAGATAGTAAGTGTTTTACAGTAGTTTTTGCTGTCATATTTGTGACTGGATAAGCCTCTGGCCATCCTGAAAACATGTCAACTATGACCAGTGCATATTCAAATCGACCACTTTTTGGCATCTGAGTATGATCAATTTGTATTTCTCTGTTTTACCTGGATTACATTTTGCACAGATAATACAAGATTTACGGTAATTACTGGTAAGCGATGTGATACCTGGGGCTTCATAATATGTATTTATCAAAGTGTTCATGAGTGTTTTTGACAAATGTGATGCCCCATGTGCCCATTGCACCATTGCTAGATACAAACTCTTTGGTAGACAAAGTCTTAGATTGTTATCATACAATCCATCTTTGAGGATTGCTCCTTTCAGTGTTATTTTCTTCACTGGAAATAGAGGTGTATTACATGGAGATATGCACAGAACCCGGGCACCTTGCTTCAATAAATTTTTTATTTGCTCTGATATTGCCTTAGCCTGAGCCGGCTTGAGAGGATGTTGTGGTTTCCGTGGTAATTCAGCTACTGGTTTTAACTTCACCATAACTGGTGACACCCTAAGGTGTCCAACTTTGTTACAATTAAAACACTTTCTTGTTCTTGTTGGCTCTGTTTCCTCCTGCTCAGAAGACACCATAATGTGTGTAGTCTTCTTATTACCTTGTGAGGACTCAAGCCCTTTTGCTACTAATAACAAAGTCTCTAATGGCAACACCTTGTATTCAGGATGAGATGTTAATAAATCTTTCCTGATGGATTCTCTCAATCCCTCAACAAAGGCTGCTCCCAGCATCTATGCATGTATTTTATTATACAAGCTGAAACCCAAATCAGAAAATACTTGTGTCTGGAATGATATATTTCTGTTTTATCCTGTGTAATATCTGACAAATTAATAGCCTGAACTGCTATTTTATCCGTAGCCCATGCTATTAATAACTCACAGAATTCTATATCAGCGTTTCAGACAGGCGTGCAGGAGTTGACTTCGGGACCAACAGAAGCAGGGACAAGCAGGGGGAGTTGCTCACAGAGAATCTAAAAATAACAGTATATGAGACAGAAATTGTCTCGGAGTAACTTTCTAAAAACATCCTAAAGTAACTTTGCGTTTACTTTTTCTTTTGTATACTTCTTCGTGTATATTAAAGCTAAATGAAACATTGAATGTCTCCTATATCTTCCTTTTAATAAGGATTAATTTTGCCAAGAAGTAGTGGATACAGGGCACTGATTCCAGCAGAGGTAGTATAGTAGGTTTTGCCTTTAAGATGGGGTATAGGGGCGTGTATCCAGTGGGTGCAGTGGGCATCGTCATCGTTTAAAAGGGGTTGGTCATAAAGTTATAGTCAACTCCCACTTTTCTAAGTTGGGAGCCATGATAGGACGGTGTCAGTGTGTTAAGAGTTTCATGGTTTTTGTTCCACAAACCACTATCTTGTAGCAACCCTTGGTTCCCATTCTTCTGCCTTCAACCTCCCTTCTTCTATTTTCTCTCAATGATACAGACTAACACACACACAGACACAGAGAAGATGGGAGTAGGAAGGGGAGTGGTCTACTACGCTGACTGTGGGGGGGGGGGGGTGGCCAAGCCCCTAACACGTCTTCTCAAAATGCAGACCAGTCACCTCCCTTTCCAAAGGTATAGTATCGAGTAAAGTTACAAACACACAGAAACTTCAAAATATTTCAAAAGAATACACGCATATATATATATATATATATATATATATATATATATATATATATATACATATATACTCACAAGTACACAGAAATATGCAAACTGTTACATGCAATGCATTCAAACAAAATAATCTCCCATTACATTGTAGATCTTATGGAGATTTCTTTCTTGGTTTAATAATCCGAAAACCCAACACACCTGTCTAAGGTGTGTTCATTGATGCCCCTGATGATTGTTACGTTGTTGTGTTTGTTACACAACCAATTCTCAGTCTGCGTCCATATATATACTGTACTCTTAGGGGTACGTCTACAGTCCTAAGGTACTGTTTCCTTTGAGATACCTACTTTTACATTCGAGGTGCGGTCTCAAAGTCTAACTCCATGTATATATCTTGAATTATTTACTTTTTAAATCAATCTCCTCCCGGGACACCCCTACTTTCACACAATATTCACACAAACATTTACTTCACGTACTGTAATTACCCTTGAGCAAATTTAACAACAACATGAAAACATGAAAAGAAACATGAAACATGACAGTTATTTCACTTACCGTACAAATTCATACAACCTTAAGCATTGGCAGAGAAAGAATTCTCTTAACTAAGATACGTCCTTAAAAGAATTAAACGATATGGGAGGGGGAGTATTCTTTCGCTGTGTGTGCTCTGACCTTGCCTGTCACACAGCCACAGCAAATTCAGCTTCTCAGCTTCACAAGTACAGGGGGAAAAATTCTAAGCTACATTTCTAATTAAAATATGCATCACAACCAGCAATAACAGACCATAGTTACATTTAAACAATTTCTGATTTCTGACTCAAAGATATTTTAGTCTGGGCTCTCACACCGTCCTGTGCTAAAATTGACGCCCTCAGGGCTATTGTGCTACCAGGGCACTAACAATCTGCCACTGAAGTTTGCATCCAACATACATGCTTTTACACCTTAGTGCGTGATAGACGTCTCTCTGGGTTATCACGCTACCAGGGCACGAACATCATGACCCCTGAAAGATATTCAGGTATCCAACATGCATAGACCCTCCCTAGAAAAAAGTATGTCAAACGACACCGATCCCCAAAGTACAGATATGCACGCCTGTATGTACAGCTCCTCCGGTTTTTTGTGCTACTGGGGCACTACCATCCGTCCCCGGAGTCTGCTGCACGTACACATGTATGTCCCACGACGACGACATCTAAGAAATCACAATTACTCAACCCACACTCTCAACAGTCATACACAGGTGACAGATATCACTGGTACAGGATTCGTAATGGACTTGAGGCAAGTTATTACCTGTACTTTGACAACTTCCCCAACAGCGGGTCTGGACGACGGGCTGAGTCCCAGGAACAGGTTTACGCGGTCAAGGTGCTAACTGTGTCCATACCGTGTACCGGAGGTGATCAGGCTCAGCCTGTTCCTGCAGGCTCCGTCCAGATCCCTTGCGTCCGCTGTCGGCTCAGTTAACCCTCAAGCCCCACGTTGGCCCCAATTTGTTTTGGAGAAAACTAAAGTAGTTCTCGGAGATATCTGTCCCTGGCCAAATTACCAATATACATATAGTGTGCACACCTTAGAGAAATAATACACAGAGTTCTGGTATAAAGCTTTCTCTCGCCCACTGTTTATTGAATCAGCCGCCATATATAACATTTAACAATCAGATAAATGTTGCAACTAAGCAAATCATCAGGTTTATTCAGTAATTCATTGGTTCTGTGATGTCCGCTTTTATGGAAGCTCAACAAGGCATTGGGTTAGTGCATTAAGGAGTCTCTAGGTGTCATCCCACAGTGGGATGAGTCTTGCTCTCATTGGTCAGAAGGTTAAGACAAAAGGAAGATGGCGTTCTCTTTCTTGTGTCCAAGGTGTGGTAGTCATCATCAGCCTTAGCAGACTGGAAGTAGTGCTGCCGACATCTTGTATGCGGAAGTGGCAAATCCTCCATCTTAGGACTCTCAGGATACAGCTCAGTAGCCATCTTAGGACTCTCAGGATACGGCTCAGTAGCCATCTTAGGACTCTCAGGATAAAGAATAAAAGTAATTAGTGCCTTATCTTATGATATATTGTAAGGAAAGGAATGCAGCATGGACATAATATACATTTTCATGAATTTCGTCCACAACAAAACCACTGGAATTGCCGCACTTTTGTTAGAATGTGGAAGGACTGTGCATAGTGGATTTAAACTGACAGTGCCTATTTTAGAAACATCGGTGTCCGATATTCGAATTACATCATTACAAGCCAAAAAAATGTAAAAAAGTCAATTAATTATAAGAGATGAGGCTACAATGATGTCATGACATGCCCTACAATGTATTGACCATTTGCTTCGTGAAATCATGGATAATACTTTGCAATTTGGTGGAAAAGTCATGTTGTTAGGTGGCGATTTTAGACAAACATCAACCTGTCGTTGTACATGGAAATCGAACAGACATTATCGAAACATGTATAAAGTCAAGTACACTATGGAAACTTTTTACCCATCTTCAATTACAACAAAATATGAGAGCAGAAGGAGAAAATGATTTCAATGATTGGCTTATTACAATTGGAGAAGGAAAAAACAGAACATATGACAATTTTACCTGAGGACACTGTGAACATACCAGCTCATATGATTTTCAAACAAGATCTTATATCAGCTATATTCAAAACTACAATAAATAACGAGGACTATTCTGAACTTGCCAACAAAGTCATACTAACGTGCAAAAATAAGGATGAATTGCTCCGTAATAATGAAATATTAAAAAAATTAATGCACCACAAAAAAAAATATCATAGTGCTGATTCTGTACTTGCTGATGACAAAGAAAGTCAGGCAAACTTTTTGACTGAATTCATAAACTCATTAACTCCTTCTGGAATGCCACCACATATTTTGCAGCTAAAGAAAGGTGCAATTGTCATGTTACTGTGAAATATGAACCCCAAAAAATGCCTATGCAATGGGACAAGATTAATTCTTTAACAACTAAAGGACCATTTCATACATGCTGAAATTCTAACTGATACCCATAAAGGAGAGAGAGTTTTCATACCAAGCATAGATTTGGCACCAAGTGAAAGTAGCCTCCCTTTTGTACTTCAAAGAAGACAATTTCCCATCATCATGGCATTTGCCATGACCATTAATAAATCTCAAGGACAAACTTTCAAAACTGTGGGAATATTCTTAGAACAACCATTATTTGCACATGGCCAATTGTATGTTGCCTTCTCCAAGGTGCAAAAATCCAAAGGCTATTAAAGTTTACATTGAAAACAATGAAAGTCAAGGTGATTTATTAGAAGATGAACACATATTTACCAAAAACATTATAAAAGAAACACAACCCATGCGACACAAACTGCAAACAAAAGTAAAAAATGACCTGTTGGACAATTTAACAACAAAAAACAAAGCAAAAATATAGAGAACCTGCAGTTTAATTTCAATAATTACTTTTTAGGTCACTCACAAAGTTTTTACAGCACCACTATTTCCATATTAAACTCTAGACAATGGCAAAACACATAGAGAACAGTGGTTACACATTGCGGATGAACTTTAATGTCTCGCGTTCTCTTTTTAGAGAACCACTCTTCCACATAGGAAACTCTATGTGCCATATTCAACAATTACTACACCAACAAACAAATGTCTACCATTCAAATCCACCAATGACAAAATGACTCATTACTATTTCATGGAAGTACTGTCTCTGCATGATTAGCCCCACAAAACACGTTCAAATGTTAATTAACTATGTTAGTGTTTACAAGGATACAAGTTTAACAAAAAACAAGCTAAAGTTGGTGAATTGTACATATTTAAAAATGTATGTTAACAGCAGAAGGACGATTTGTTACACAATGTAAATGTTGTATTTCATGTAAAATATTAATCAAGGGAGTAATCCGATTGCCAGTTAACGGGGTCAAGAGGGATTTTTTTTTTTTCCCACTTTGATACAATTGGCTATGTTTCAAGAAGGGTTTTTACTTTTTGCCTTCCTCTGGATTCAATATATATATTTTGTTTAACAGTTCTTAATCTACAAGTTGCATGTTAAAAAACATTATATCAAGTTTACAATACTCATTAATCCAATGTTCAACTGTTCTTACATTCAAATGTTATCACTTTTACAAAAAAACACTTCCACAGTTCGTCAACAAAAAAATACAATGTTCCAAAAATAAACATGTTTAATATAATACTTCTGTACTTCTTTTGACATAAGGAAAAGGTTACAAGTGTCAATTACGTATATGAACGACAAAACAAATTTACAAACATACACATCTCATTGCTGTCATTTTTTGACCGGCAAGTCGCTTGTAGTTAGATAAGTGAATAAAGAAGTATCTTTAATAGTTGGTTGAATAACTAGTTTACATTTTTTGTTGAACACATTTATATATTTCACTATTATTATTCAGTTAAAAATGACAAGTAGCATAACACTTGAAAGAGAAATTGCCAGTTGATTGGCCACTCAATGTGTATATATATATTTTTTCAAGCCAAACTAAGAGTGGGTTGTCACCTATATATAATAAAACATAAACTCTTGAAATAGCTGATTTTCCATGCACACTAAAGTAGGAGACCTGACTGTCATGTATTTTAAACTGTTTCATATAAAAATGTTAATTTCCTACAGGGCTTTATCAAAGCTCTCTCGATGGTGGAGGAGTCCTTATGGACTCTCCTTATGATTTTCCTAAACTGATTTATATACATTTTTGTAGTTAGTGCAATGTCTTTAGTGCAGTACCCTTAGTATCCATCTTTGATATATCCAGCTACTGGCCTGATTTAGCATAGAGTTAGAGTCAGAGTTTCGCGCTGTTAGCGTGATGACATCATATTGCATGTGATTGAATAAGCTCAAGAAGCTGACTCACAAATTATATTATCATGGCAGCTTGGGCGCTAACGCAAGCCGATATGTCAAGTCTACATCTAATTCATAAGAGAGACATTTAAAAGCTATAGCAAATCTAGATGATTACCATTTCTGTAATGCATGGTTTCAAGTTAGCTTTTGGGGCCAAACAAAGATGTGCCTTCCAGATAGGAGGAAACTCATAAGAGGTGATAAAATTTTGCCTTGACCTCTTGTATATTAAACTACAGTATCTAGGTAACATTAGATTTGCATGGCCCGCTCTCATCCTCTGTATAATGATCTACAATATTTAGGCAACATCAAGAGGGAACCATTATCTTGCAATAGTTTTGAATTTATTTTAACCGGAGTGTTTTAAATAATAATTAATACATTTGGTCATTTATCCCCTGTTTTCTTTCTTTACTTCAGTATAACAAATGTTAGACACTAAGGGAACTATACAAAGTTCAAGTTAACACTCTATTGGTTTCTTTTGTGAAAACAATTATTGTAATAGTGGTGGTAGCACCCATACCCATTACACAATAGTGTTATTTTTTTGTCTATATTGTAATCAGAATACAGGTAGTCATGCAAGCGGCTCGTGTAACCCGACATACCAGTCTGTGCTATGGCATCAATTACTTGGAAGTATTAGAGCAGTGCAAAATAATCACTACATTTGTTTAATTCAAATTCATAAATTTCTCTGATTACAGCAAAACTATCCTGACATGCAAAGTAGATGCAGACAAATAACATAAGACAGAGGCAGCCATATAAATGCACTGCTTGGTTTTATATTTACAGACAACACAGAGAAACAGACCACAGAGGTAGAGGGCAATCTTCAAAACTAACATTTTATTTTATTCTGCATCTAAAGTTCTTCTTAAGTAAAGAAGACAAATAAAATGCAGAGTGTAGACTTAGCTTCCTTAATTTTTACCATTACCTCACTCTTTAGTGGCATTCCTCTCAATGCTTTTATTGTGATGGTCAGTATCAGATCCTGGATTATGGGAGGATATCAAAGTCCACCTGATCTCATCTTAACCATCCAAGGACTACTTAACATCATTGCAGAAACCTTTCTATTAATTGCTGATACTGTAATGATTGTGAATAACTATTTATTGTCATACAACCTACACATTTTCTATACCATTGTGTATATTTCAATCCTATCGAGCTCCTGGATCACTGCCTGGTTATGTACCTTCTACTGCATCAAGATTGTCACCTTCCAGCACCGTCTCCTCACGTACCTAAGGCTGAGATTCACCAGTTTCCTGCCTTGGCTGCTCACAGGATCCATTGTGTTATCCATTTTTCTGATTACTCTTCTGATGGCAATTACTGATGATGTCATCAGTTCATTGAATGACACAGCTTCCAGCAGAGAAGAAAATATTTTTCATACGAAGAACATTATTACTATTTTGTATGGATTAATCACAGGAGCTTCCATCCCATCGCTTCTGACTCTAATATCACTGGGATCGACCATCACCTCCCTCATCCTACACGTCCTGAGACTGCACCGAGGACCATCCACCATTAGCTTCTCTCATGTGAAAGCTCATGTTCATGCAGCTATGACCATGACCCTACTGCTAACACTGCAAATAGTCTTCTACTTAGCAAATATGGGTTATGTTGTCAGTAATTGTGATAATAATACATCCGGATCCTGGGTTAGCAATGTTTCTATATATTGGTTCTACCCCCTCCAGGCTCTTACACTGATTTTTGGAAACAAGAACCTTAAACAATCCTGTGGGATCTTCAGATGTTTTTGCAGAAGAGAAATCTCACAAGTAAATTAATAATTAGAGGAAGAATTTGATAATAATGTCTTAGTAGAATTGTGGGAATGTATAGCCCAGAAAAGGTTGTGTCAGAAAAATGTATAACATTGACTTTAGTTTCCCTGCACTTGTCTTACTATGAGTTTAAGAAATTATAGGAAATATGCAAATAACATATCAATATAAATGTTATTGTATATTGAAATATAAACATGGACAAAAAAAAAAAAAGAAGAACTACACTTGAATAAAGTCAACATGTTCTTAAAAACTAGTAACACAGATTCTGATTATGACTTGTATATGTAATTATGCTACAGGAAGTTTTGTGAAAAAAAAGTCCGTCTCTATTACGACAAAAATAAATATACTAGTGAGAAATGTAAAGACTGTGTATTTTACTTTATAGTAAATGATTAAGTTTTGTTGTTCAAAAAGAACAAATAGAAAATATTAATCACAGTGATCCTTTAATGGAGGTTTAGTCCACCAGGCTCAGCGGCCAGAGCTAGGGATAATGTATATACTGTATGTGTATATGAGTTTTACTTAGGACATGATATAGGTCAGAAATAACCACAAATACATAGTGAGTATATTACATTATGTTATGTAGAGTAATGTTTATTATATTATGCAGGATTATAATTATAATGATTAGGATTATACAATATTGATCTATATTTTTAAATATTGTTTTGTGTTACTAAAGAAGTGTGTTGCCTTACTTGGAATTGAACCCAGGTCGACAGTGGTGAAAGCACCAAATCCTAACCACTGGACCACCATGGAACCCTAAGTGCCCAATTACATGGCTCGCATTAGATCTCCCACAAGGCTCACTCTTATCAGCAGAAGTTCTTATGACAGAATTTACTGAGCTATTACACGGCCCCCACAGTGATGCTCATGTAAGAACGTTTTCATATGTAGCCCGAGGATTTGTAATGTAAAGATAAGTAGGGTGTGAGCACTTTCAAGCATCCTTACAAATACACTTAAGAAGTTCAGTAAACCCTTAGAAAAGTCATATAATAGCACTTTCTGTAAAATCTCCCACAGAGCAGGGAACGGTTCATATTTGATTGTAAATTTGTTTTGATATTATGACAAATGTTATTTCTTATGACTTATCCTGAATTATTTAAGCTCAGCTGTGGTTCCACTTTTGTGTTTTTTTTTGTTTGTTTTTTGTCTGATTGTCTGTAGTTTTGATGTTTTGATGTCTGGATTTTGCTGTTTGTAAATTTTGTAATCTTATGAAATTTGGAAATGAAAACAAAAAAATAAAAAAATTGTTTTCTTAAAATACTCATAATCTTGCTTATCAGTAACAAAATAAATCAAACATTATTGTCTATCAGCATTGGTCCCTTTATTTTACATATTTAATACAGAAGCCATAAAAAACTTTATGGAATTTTTTTACTAATTAAGTGTGCAATGTATTTGCTTAAATATTTATGTTTTGTACTATCCATCGGTAGCAAATCTAATTATTTCCAGATTTATATAAAAGTACAGCCATTAAAGAACTAAATTAGACATTATTTTATTTTGTTGACTGAGTACTCATTATAGATATTTACAAATTTGTATCCCTTTTCAGTTCTCTTTATACCTGTTTTTTATTTATATTCATGTCAACAGAAAACTGTAAAGAACTACAAGGATAACATCCAATATTTACATACATTTACATACACATCTGACATATAACATCTTCCGTTATAAACCATGGTATTAATGATGGAGTGACTAGTGGACATCAAAGTGTATATTTCTATAAGGTTCAGGTTATGAAAAATTGTGATCTAATTAAAACCTTGTTATGTTACCCAGAAGCATGTATATTTTCTTTGATAACTTCATATGTTCACCCAGATATAAATATCTGAAAGTAAGAAACCAAAATTCAGTTGCTAGGGGGATACTCTATCATCTCTGGAAACTTTATGCTTCTAAGCAGGTACTTGAAGCTGGTGTAAGTCATGTGGTTTTATTAAACTAAGGCAGCTCCAATTTGCAATGTCTGACCGGACCACCAATTAAGCATCAAAAGGACACTGGAGTAGATTTAGGAGGGTAGAGTAAACTTGATGGCTCATATATGAGGGGCAGAATTTTGAACTTAATCCTACATGATATGAGTAGTCAGTTGGCAGAAAGGAGAAGTAGAAGGAAAAGGATGGGTGTGATTGATAATCTTAGCACAAACGTTTAAGATGGATTTGTGTGTGGAGAATCTAAGGCTGTCCTTGTAGTCAAGGCAATACATCTTGAGGTAGAAAATTAATATTACTGATTGCTTCTTGTGCAAGGATTGCAAGAGATGTTCATAGAAGTCAGGACAACTTTTGGTAAGTACATGCATGTGGGGAGTGAAGGATAGAGAATAAAACCATGTATCTAGCAATAGTATTTATCACAATCTGCAACTTAAATTGGACTTGGTAAGAACCTGGTTCAAACCTATCCAGCAGAATCGTGCGGTCCTTTTACACCTCTGATAGCAGAAGAAGGAGCAAGCACCAGTACACCTACTACTGAAGTAACACTTACTCCTTGTTTATGTAAGTTCAGACACAGCTCCCATACCTTTATTAATTGTCACATTTTATACAATTTTCTGGCACACAGGCTGGCCAATCACAGTGAGATCCCTAGGTACATAGAAGAGGGACCAATTAACAATAGGCTGCTCCCCTGAGCTCAGGTCCTTCAATTTATTCTGGTGATGTTATTAACTCTAACCATTTGCTGTAAACACTCAGACTACCCATTTTATCTGCCCAAGACTCCTTGTGTATGTTTATTTAGGTGGGGCTGCGTGAGTCATCACCAGATAACAACACTGTAACTGTAAGATAATAGGCTGCACCTGCTTGCTGGAAAACCCTGTACATCTAATGAGCTCAGGCAGGGTGAGTCATCACCAGATAGCACACTGTTAAATAATCAAATTACATACAATTTATATGTCATTTTAATCATCAGTAATACAAACATACATAACTATAACAATAAACAGGGTAACTTCATGCCAGTCCCGGCCCATGCCATAGTGTAAAACAGTTCAGTCAGGCAATGGGCATTATATTATTTATCTAAAATGCCTTATTATGTTCTTGGGATTCCCATATCTTGAATTATAGGACTTTACTTCATACCTCATGGAATTTAATTTTGGTTCACAAAGCAAACATTGACATCGCTCTCAACAGAATTTCCCATTAGAGGTGGTGAACCTGTCTTAGTGCTGTACAATAATTCATTCCTAGAGCATTGTGTGATGTACCTAAAGAGGTCATGTAACGGATCTACTGGCACCCCGACCGGGTACCTCCGTTGATGTTCCTAGTTTGCGTCAAGGCCTACAAGCACCACACCGGACACCACAACCACCACAGACTCCACAACCGCCGTAGCTTAACTGGAGCCTCACGAATAGCAGCTAGCAGCTGAACAGGAAAAGAACCCCAAGATGCTTACACTCCTGGCAGTCAGTCTGTAACAGCATACCATGAATCCCCCCAAGAACGAGACATAAGCTCTGTGTTTGAGGGTCAATCTGTCCCAGGGCCATAGTCGCAGGGCAGGAGGCTGGCAAACAGTCCTCTCCAAGACAAAGTGACGAAGGGCACTTCGTCACAGGCCGCATTACACATTAAGATGCAGTAATAGTCTAAATGTATTGTTTGCTCTAATTGATAAGTAACAAAGCAGATTGCACCTACGGAAGGTGAGCAAAGATAGTTGTATATAAATAAAATATCTAATGAGCTTAGGAAATCCCTCTCTCTTTCCTGTCTCTTTCTGAGTCATTTCTCTCTATGTCTCTCTCTCTCTGTCCTGTATCTCTCTCTCTGACCTGCCACTCTCTGTCCTCTCTCTCTCTCTCTCTGTATCCTGTCTCTCTTTCCTCTCTCTCTCTCTGTCTCTTCTCTTTCTCTATTTCCTCATTCTCTCTCTCTGTCCTGTCTCTCTCTGTCCTCGCTCTTTCTCTCTCCTCTCTCTCTCTATCCTGTCTCTCGGTCCTGTCCTGTCTCTATCTCTCTGTCCTGTCTCTCTCTCTCTCTGTACTCTCTCTCTCTGCCCTGTCTCTCTTTCCTGTCTTTCTGTCCTGTATCTCTCTGTTGTGTCTCTATATCTCTGCCTACTCTCTCTCTTTCCTGTCTCTCTCTCTGTCCTGTCCTGTTTATCCCCAAAATATTTTTATTAGCCCAATGTAACAGTTACACCTGAAAACACTTCCTTACCCTGCACTTTTACTTATATTTGGAGGTTTATAGCACTGCCGCATGATTTATTTTAAAATGTATGCCTTTGCTGTTTTTTTTTCTACCCACAAGGCTTCCAGTTATCACTAGTGGCACTATAATTATATTTTTACATTAACTACCTTTATGGGATTTTTCAACTTTATTTAATAAGGACATATTTATGTTGGGGGTGACAATATGGACCTCAGCACGCTCGGTACATATGTCAGCCACTACCCCTCTGACCTCATACTCATTGCTTCAATGACCTCATATTTCCATCTCTCTCACTTTTCTGTTACTTTGTTTAGGGGACTGTTGAAATAGCTTAGTGTTATTTAGCCGTGTGCTTTGCCGATGTACTGAGGTGTTCACTTCAAAACTTAAATTTCCTCACAGTAAACCTCACAGATTTAGGTATAGATAGCACAACTTTGTTTTAATTTTATTCTGTCCCTATTTATTATTCTTTGAAATAAAATATATATTTTTTTTTATTGTTGTTGCCATCTCACTATTGTGCTTAAGGCTGTAACAATTTAATGGTTTTCACCAGAAGTATCACAATTGTCCTACAAAAACCTCACAGTTTCCATTAAGACATACTAAGTAATTTTTAAATCATGTCCCTCTCTACTAGTCAGAACGCCGTTTCACTACTAATATGTCATTTTTTCAAAGACTGCGACTATATGAGAGAAGCCAAGGCTTGAATCAAGTTTATATATACTCCTTGATGCATGCATGACATCAGCAGCAAAACCTATTGGTTAGAGGCACACCATTTCTTATTTGTAACCCTTTGTGTTCTGTATTATCAGATAATCTCTGATACATTGATATCATCATATGTAGTCTCTGAGTATATATCGACTTGTTCTGTGTCTGTATGCCAACTCTCATTAAGCCATTGATCACTGAATGACTTATCATCTATATAGATCACAGGTAAGTAATATCCTTAAGATAACCACTACTGATGGATTGGATGTGATACATGTAATTGAAGCTTCTAAGCAACTCTTACTAAAAGCTTTAACAGAGCATGTCAGATAGGTAAATGTTACTGATTATCTCAGTCATTGAATATACCTGGCCAAATAAGCCGACCTAAATAATTTGTCTCTGTCACTGAATCCAACCGACTAAGGGCCTCATTATAATTGCTACTTTTTTGAGATCCGGACCCGCAAGTGGAGAGCGCAAGTTACTTAGCTATTCAATTGCCTACTACTTGTGGGTCCCTTTGGCCCTGCAGAGGTTTTTAAAAAACCCTAGAAGTCAATAAAAGTCCTTAAAAGTCCTATTGCCTTCAGCCAATCAGAATGGTAAACCCCCATAAGGCGTAAACCATTGTGATTGGCTCCAAGCATCTGCATCTTCTGATTAGCTGATGTAACTGTCAATCAGATTGCAGCCAATCAGAAGATGCAGATCCTTGGAGCCAATCACAATGGGATACACCCCATGGGGGTTTATCCCATTCTGATTAGCCAAAGGCAATAGTGCCTTCTTATTGGATTCCTAATGATTGACAGGTACATCAGCTTATCAAAATGGGATATATGCGTGTATCCCATTCTGATTTGCTCACAAACACCTTTGAGCCTTCTGATTGGCTGAAATATGATTAACAGCGTTTTCAGCTAATCAGAAGGCACCATTTCAAAATTTTACTGAGCATGCACAAGAACCCTCATTTGCGCCAAGGAGCTCCTCAAGGGAGAAGCTCTGTTAGATTTTATAATTTTTTTTTAGAATGTAGTGTTTTTTTGGAGGGGCCCTGCCACCAAAGATTTCAAGGAGGACGGGGGCATTGCTGGATGGGCATTTGGGACAGGTAAGTGTACTATTTAGAATGTATTGTGTTATATGTTTTATGTATTTTTTTATTAATTGTAATGTTTGTTTTTTTTGTAGGTGTTGCGGACCTATGGACATATATGGATGGGCCCTTGTCTAGTGGAGAAGCAAAGAAAACCATTGTCGCTGGAGAGGCATTTTGGCAAGGTTAGTGGTATAATATAAACTTTATTTTTTTGCTAGGTGTGGGTTTTGGTTTGAATGTGATGGGAATGTGTTTTGGATGATAGTTTATTTTATTTTATGTGAGTATTTTTAGTAGTGGGGTGTTTATATTTTCTGTAATAGTGTTTTTTTATTTTATGTAATGTTCTATTTTTTATTTCTGTAATATTCTTTTTTTTAATTTCTGAAATCTATGTTTTTTTATTTTTTGTATTTGATGGGGTTTATTGTTTTTGTAATTAGTGGGGTGTTGGATGGTTTAATAGGGGGTTAGGTAGGCAGTGTAGGGGTTAATAGGTTAGGTTAGAAAGGGTAATAGGATAGGGAGGAGGTGGTTTATTTGTTAGAGGGGTTTCACTAGTTAGAATGTGGTTCATTAGTTGAAGGGGTGTTCATTAGTTAGAGGGGGGTTGGTTTAGATTTATTGTTTTATTGGGGCACTAATAGTGTAGTGTAGGGAAGTGTAGAGAGTTTCTGGAGAACCCTCATGGCATTAATGGGGTTATTGTTATAGTTATTATTGTCAAATAAGGGTCTTCATAGACCCTTATGGGACTGATGGGGTTAAATAATGGCTTATGGGGGTCTGTATACACCCCCACAAGAAATGGGGTTAGGTGCCACTTTTAGTACCCCAGCTGCTGGGATTGTAAATTGGTGTGCCAGGGCACTTTTAGGACCTGCGGCGGGACATTTGAATTTTTTTAATGCAGAGGGGGGCCAGATTGGGACCCTGCTGCAAGGGTTAATGTGGGGACCCTTAATATATATATATATATATATATATATATATGTGTGTATATTAGTACTACATTTGCTATAGAGCAGTAAAGTGAAAATCAATGTCCAATTAATATTATCAAGATCAAAATAAAAATGTTAAGGCTGAGAACTGTTTCCTATTAACTGTTGCAAGAAACAGACTTAAATAAAGTATTTAAATAATATATGTTACTGAATATTAATCAACAAATTGTGTGATCCTTCACAATTCCTATCTACAATGGTGTAGAGCCAAATTCCAGTGTGTATTCTCAATACATCACCACAGACCTAATTCAATATTGACCTGGAGCAGTAAATAAAAGTGAGGCCACATTATCATGATCAGCTTCAAATTAAGTCACATTCTTATTCATAAGAGTATTCATAAAATGATCTACCTCCTGATTCACAAAGTTAAGTTTCTAACAACAGCAGTCTTCTATGCAATAACATACTATCTCTCAGCCAATGCATGCCCTGTATCGCAAATGACTCTGAGTAATGTTGCTTTACAAATAAAATATAGTTTATAAAATATACTAGTGACTTGCCCGTCAAAAATGACGGCAATAAAAAGTAAAGACTGGCAATGCTGTTTGCCACACAATGGGAGCCTCTCCCCCTCTTCTTTACTGGCCTCCCCACCTCCAACTCTCCCACAATCTACTTTACTGTCCTCGCAACAAGCGCCTTGGGAGCTAATTGCGAGTCTCTCCCCGTGTCTACTTCCTCACTTGTGTCTTATTTCCCCCCTTCTCTCCCTCCCTGGTGTCTTCAATGCCCCTCCTCTACCTCCCTTGTGTCTCCATCCTCCACCCTGTGTTTTTACCCCCTCTCCCGTGGCTCTAACCCCCTCCACTGTGTCTCTTTCCCTCCTCTGTCTCTTTCCCCCTTCTCTCTCCCATGCATCTCTTTCCTCCTCCACTGTGTCTCTTTCCCCATCCCCTGTGCCTCTTTCCCCCTCCCCTGTGTCTCTTCCCCCTCCCTCCCCTGTGTCTGTTCCCCCCACCTTGTGTGCCCCCCATTTCCCTCCCCTGTGTATCTTCCCCCCTCCTCTCCCTCCCTTGTGTTTCTTTCCCTCCTGTGTCTCTTCCCCACCTCTCCCTCCTGTGTCTCTTTCCACCTCCCCTGTGTCTCTTCCCCCCCTGTCTCTTCGCCCATTCTTCCCTCTTTGTCTCTTTCCCCCTTTACCCCATGTCTCTTCCTCCCATTCTACCCCCTGTGTCTCTTCCCCCCTCCTCCCCCTGTGTCTCTTCCCCCCTCCTCCCCCCTGTGTCTCTTTTCTCCCCTCCCCATGTCTCTTTCCCCCCTCCCCAATGTCTCTTTCCCCCTCCTGTGTTTCTTTCCCCCTGTGTCTCTTTCCCCCCTCGCCTTTGTCTCTTCCCCCCCTCCCCCTCTCTGTCTCTCCCCCCCACTGTGTTTCTTCCCCCTTCCCTTACGCGACGCACCTGCGCAATGCCCAGCTTATGCCGCACTTTGCTCAATACGCTGCTAAGGCTGAGCTTTGCGCATGATTGGCTTTCTCTGCACTTTGCGCTTGTGCGGCTTTCGCAGCGCTTTGCACATGCGCACAATCCGATCAGCTTTTCGATCGTATTATTGTCAAACTGTGATTTGTCGCAAAGCGTGACGACGAATTGCAGTTTGACAATTATAATATGTGATAACACATTGATGATAAATGTTCATATTGTGTCTAGTACTGGTATTGTAATAATTTATACAATAATTCTAATTCATACCAGTACAAGGATCCATATAATATAAGGAAATATATATATCACCTACATTTATACACAAATAAAAAGTGATTGAAAGGTGCCTTATGATGAAATGTATCATTAGATTAAACAAATGTGTCTATTATTTTATAATTTCTTATAAAAAAAATATGTGAAATCTGTCTAAAACTAATAAATTAAATATATATTATTACATGTAATATCTCTTTTGTTATGGTTTTATAATGTGATTGTTAGTGAATAAATGTATAAAGTATTTCATGTAAATAATGTATCTGTTAAATGTGTTTAAAAGTGTATATTTAGTGGGAAGTATATATTGAATCAGAGAATGAGCAATCTCAGAAAATCTATTCAGTGATCCTCAGGGTTTAATAGATTTAATGTTAAGTTAGTATCATAGGCCTAGATAGTTGAATAAGGTACTTGCTAATGTCTTATTGGAAGATAAACACTGAATTGACCCTAAACTTAATTTGATGAGTGCAATTTTCTCTGAAGCAAAGTAGATCTTCAAGGTCACATAATCTGACTATATAGCATCCCTGTTATTTGTCATTTTCTACATATATCATGATCAGATCTTCATGAGTGGTAATTTAGCACAGTAATATGAGTCTTACACTATAAGACTAACACTGTTTTTATATTTATTTAAATTATTGGATAAAAGTCAATATCAGCATCCTTGTAAGGTAAGAAGATAGATAAATCTGTTGGGTTTCCTTTACATTTTTCTATACTGGAGATATTAGGGTTTCCATTAGAAACTGTTAGGAGAAGGAGTGGTAGTGGGCAGGATTAGGTACATGGGGTGTTAGGGTTAGCTGCTTACAGCCTAATGGACACATTGTATCTCCAGGTCATACTGCCAGGCTGCCGAGAGTGCCTGGCACTAGGAGAAGCAGCAGAGAATCACCACTTGTCTCAAGGTAGGCATGTGGCATGCACATACAGAAGATGTAGCCTGGTGCCTTAATGTAGTTTGGACAGACAACACAGCAGGAGTCATGAGTCACTGTCCCCCTCTAGGAGGGGCTAGTATGAGGTGGTGAGGCAAGGACAATAGCAGTTGCTGACACCACAATCAAGGATACATTTTTCTTCAGGGTCGCTTTCTCCACAACTGATTAGTGAGGGCAGAGACAGGTTAGGGTCACGGTCACCGGGAGAAAGGGGGTTGGCTAGCTTTTCATCAATGCCATATTCAAGGGAAGGTTCGAGGGGAGTGGGTGCTCACAGGAGGTTGGATTGGGGCAGGGAAACTTGTCCTTCTTATTCCAGACCCCGGCCCATAGTGGGGAAGAAAGTGCCCCAACTCAGGACACAACTCCTGGGGACCAGGATATCGAGACGTCGCAGTCTGGAGTTGGTTTGATTGGGACGGCCGCTGATGGTTCATCCTTGTTGGGCCTACAGGTGTGCAACCACATATACGAAAAAACACTTCCATGCAAAATTTTCTAAAAGGGTTGAAAGGGTTTTTGTCCAGGCCTGAGATGCAATTTGAAGATAGGATTATGGAGAGCTGGCTCAGGATTGTCACTCCCCTTCGGCCTACTTTGGTGGGCGTGGTTAAGACTGAGTCCGCTTTACCGGGGAAAAGAGTGGGTGCGGCTTTGCGTACAACAAGAGTTAATGCAAATGGGGAGCATAATGCAAGTTTAGGCATGAATGCTCGGAATTTAGTTTGGGTCACTTTTGCTCGTTTAAAAAAAAAAAAATCATAGAAGGCAGACGGTAGCAATGGCAAAGGGGAGGACACTGGTGTGGGCAGAAAAGATGCTGACTTGGTTAAAGGAGTACGTTTAGTTTCGGAAGGATGATACAGGTTTGATTTATGCAGGCTTTACTGAAGGTTTTTGTCATCCCTTTTGTGGTTTCGGCCCTCGGGAGGTGTCCACCGAATTTAAAATGCGCTAGGGAAAAATCCAGGCATAATTGATTAGTGAAGTGGGACTTGGGAGGATGGCAGATCCATTTCTGGAGTTGCTTATGCCTAACCTAGTGGTGTCACCCTTAGGTTTAGTGCCTAAAAATGATACGGGGCGTTTTTGATTAATCCATCACTTATCATTTCACAGGGGAACATCAGTTAATGACTGCATCTAGAAGGAATAAGTGGTGGTGCAATATGAGTCATTTTCGCAGGCCATGGAACTGGTAAAGAGATCGGGTAGAGGTGCCTTGCTGGCAAATATTGATATTGAATCAGCTTTTGGTTTACTGCTTGTTCACCTGTCATTGAGCTCAAAAAGGTCCCCCTGTGGGAGATGCAGTTACTCTTGGGTAAACTTGCTCTTGCATGCAGGATCATGCCTATTGGGCGTATATTTTCAAGCAGATTGTCACTGGCCATGACTGGTGTATCGCAGACGTATCACCATATCAGGATGTCTGCGGCTCACATGGAGGATTTAAGAGATTGGTTGGTGTTTCTCAGCCACTGTAATGGCCAGGCCGTCATTATTTATGATCCTGCAGGCAATCATGAGTTGGAATTATTTAATGATGCGGCAGGGTCAAAGCGTTTTGGAGCTTATTTCCAGGGGAATTGGTGCGGAGAGGCATGGCCGCAGAGTTAGAGCAGGGAGGTGCTTCAGAACCTTGCCTTTTTGGAGCTATTTCCAATTGTGGTATAATTGATGCTATGGGGACACGAGTTGCGTGACCACCTTGTGGTCTTCAATTGCGATACCTTGGGTGCGGTGCAGGCAATTAATACTGCCTCAGCTTTATTGTTGTCCGTGGTTAGATTGTTAAGGAAGTTGGCATTGAAGTGTCCTCAGTTTTACCTATTTTGCAGAGCAGTGCATATACCTGGGTTTAAAAATGTAATTGCTTATGCTCTCACTTTTCTGTGGCAGAGATTCCGAGAGGTGGCTCCAGCAGCGGATGCACAGCAGACACCAGTGCCCCAGAAGCTCTGGGATTTAGGCTGCCAGGTATATAACCTTTGTTATTTAATTCTTTGGCCCCCATCTACCTGGAAATATTATGAAAAGGTATGGAAGGAATGGGTTGCTTTTCAGAAGTTGGTATTAGACGGTGTGGAGATCTGCTTCTTCTACGGGCTTGATATGGCTATTGTGGCCAAACCTACCCAGCAGAGCTCCCAGATTATTTTTATCCATTCACCAAGACAGCTGATGTCTCTTAAATTAGATGTAGTATTTAAGAATAGGATTGCAGGCTCAGCATTATAAAAACCTCAGGAACTGCTTTACTTGTTGCTGTAAACCATAACAGGTTCAATAGATGTACCTTCAAACATGATCTGACAATGCTCTGCAAAAGTCTGTGTATCTTCTGGACTCTGTATAAATTACCACCGACAATGCCTCATCTGCAAGGCCTCACAACATCCACTTCAGCCACATAGCCATATTACCTCCCTTTTCTTCAGGAGTATATGTCCTCAAGATGCCACCTTCTTTTTCTTTTACTGTTGATGTCTTCCAGATATGTCACCTTTCCTTTCTTTTAGCAACATATATCTTAACTAAAACAAAGCAGTAACATCATTACATCTCTTTCAATGTAAATTCCCAACTGCCCAACTCTTAATGAACCAGACATACAGCACACAAATGTCACAAGTCAGTCACACATAACATACAGTAATTTGCATAACATAACATACAGTAATCAACTTAATATAACATTAAGTAACTATAAACAGACCACACCACTGGTTCACAAGAGTCCCAAAAGACTGGTGGTCAGGAGGATCATGACAGACGGGGAGCCTGGAGGAGAGGCGGTGCAGGTGCTATTTTTTTTCATATTGCAAAAACATTCGCTAGGTACATCTCACACTGCCCTTACTAGAGTTTTGACGGCATTAGCCTTTTTCTTTAAGTTACAAAGTGGGGAGGTTTTTACAAAAGTACTTTTACTCCGCCAAAGTCCTTAGGGGCGTTCACAAAGGGGGTTCTTCTAAGGTTAGAGATACAAGAAGGCCAGTGTCGTATCAATTACTGCAACAATTAATGGGTCCCCTAGGAAGCTTATGCCATTCGCTTTATGGGATGTTTTTATTTAAAACTGCCTTTTCATTTGCATTTTTTGGGGGCATTTAGAATAGGGGAATTGGTAGCAAAGTCAAAAGGTGTAGTAGGTGGGTTGCTATAGGCAGATATTGCAATAAATGAGTCCTGCGTGTCAATACTGTTGCGCAGATCTAAGTCACACCAGTATAGCAGAGGTAAGGTTATTATTTAATATCCTATCACAGGTCCTTGCTGCCATTTCAAATGTGCAAGGCAATAACTGAATTGTCGTCCTGTTGGTGGGGGTGCATTTTTTACTCATAGTGAAGGGTTTATCCTGTCTAGGTTACAATAACAAGCAGTCTTTAAATCCTGTATTGCTGCCCTTGGTCTAGATCCTGTCCAGTTTGGGACCCATTCGTTTAGAATCGGCGCTGCATCTGAGGCAGCAAAGATGTTGCTCACTGATAGCGTGGTTCAGAATATTGACAGATGAGAATCAAATGTTTTTTGATCTTATGTTTGCCCTCCTCTTTTGGTTTTATGTTTATTTTCTTTCTTTTAAGAAATCTGTCTGTGGATTATGGGGCATTCTTTCATTTACTGGGCCAGAGGAGGGGCAGCAATCCAGGATAGAGGCTCACAGATGGGTTTCCATGGCCATGAGTTAAATATAAGATGGCTGGGGGTTAGGGGTATAAGGTGGGATCAGTTGTTGCAGCATTTAGTGTGTTATGCCTGTAGTTTTGGCCCTCTGCAGAGGAAAGTGATGCATTTGGGGGATAACGATGTGGGTTCGGTTCCCATGAAATTTTGATTAGGGGAATGAAAAGGGATTTATTGCATTTGAAGGAATTGTATCCAGTGCTAGTTATAATCTGGTCGGACATTGCCCCGTGGGTTTAGCGGATGGTGGCCATGGATCCTGTGAATTTAGATAAAGCCTGGTCCAAAGAAAATAAGATTGTGGCATCATTTATACAGCCCTTGGGGGGGGGGGGTTAGGATTTGGCATAGGAATTTGGAAACTCCAGAGGCCCCAACTTATTATTTAAAAGATGGTGTGCACCTTAATGAAGTTGGCCTTTAGCTGTTTAACTATACATTGAAGGTTGGTATTCGGCAGGCCTTAGCTTTTTTGATTAGTGGAGCTACCTATTTGGGTAGCTGGTGGCGGGGGTGATTGCTCGCTATTGGGTGGACCCTATATATTTGGTCATGGTCTTTAGCCATGGTTGGTTCAGAGGCCTCCTGGGCATGGGGTTCCTGGAGGCCTCAGGATTTGTTGGGCTATATTATTAGTCGAGCAATCAGAGCTGTTTATGATTCTGTTAAGCATTCAATAAAGCTGTAGCCTGTTTAATCCTATACTCAGTGTGAATTGCATTAATTGGGTTCAAGGGGTTTTCATGGTTTATTAACGTACTTGGTCACTCATGCTTAGGTCAACTATGTACAAGTATGTCACCAATGTTTTATCGCCTACAATATGTAATAGAGGTTTGAATAGTTAAAACTTTCTTAAGTTCTGGGTTTCCAGTGAGATAATGCCAGTGTTTGTTTAGGGTCCATCTGTTTCCAATAACTACCGTACAACATTATACAGTGAATCAAGTTATTGTGTTTGTTCTCTTTAGATTTATTTAGAGATTCTGTCCATTCTGATTGTAGTGATTTTTTATACGTTAACTTTAATACTTTTTTTGGTTATCCACGTGCCTTAAAATGTTCCCTCAGCTTATCAGCTTGGGTCTAGCCTCTCACCAGCGAAAAAGAGGTTGGCATAATTGGGTGCACAAGCAGTACCCATTGCATAGTTACATAATTACATAGTAATTGAGGTTGAAAAAAAACTTTTATCCCATTAATTTAACCTTTTAAGATCTTGTCTGATCTGCAATATGTGGATTAGTTGTTAATTAATTGAATACAGAGGGAGGCAAACAGAAAAAAAAACAAGTTAAACTTTGCCAATTGTCTCAAGAGGGGAAATAAATAATTTCTTCCTGACCCCAGATACTCTCTCTCTCTAATTAACCAGGATAACCCTGAATACTAATTTAAAAATATATCCAATCCCTTTTTTAAAGTTATCTATTGAATCCGCTGTCACCACCTCATTTGGTAGAAAATTCCCCAGTTTAACCACCCTTACTGTGAAGAACCCTCTTCTTTCTTTAAGGTGGAATCTTTTTACTTCTAACCTTAAAGGATGTCCCCTTGTCAGTTGAAAACCTCTTGGCACAAAAAGCTCCCTTGACAAATCTTTATATTGACCCTGGATGTATTTATATAAGGTAATCATATCTCCTCTTAGACGCCTTTTTTTCTAGAGAAAATAAGATTCATTTTAGTAGTCTTTCTTCAGCAAATCTAAAAGGCTCTATATAAGCACACAGCATATTTTTTTACAGAAGTTTTTAGTTAGTGAAGACCTTGCTTTTGCATAGAAGTTCACTAACTAAAAACTTCTGTAAAAAAATATGCTATGTGCTTATATAGAGCCCTGTTTGCTGAATCACAATTTAATAAGGCTGTTATCCCCTCCATTCCCCTTATTACTACCCTGAGGGAACATTTAGGTGAATTCACGTAAGCTGGCATGAATCTCCCACCATTAGGGACATGAGGGTTTCCGGTCATTTTTCCAAAGGAAAGGAAAAAAAAACACATTCAAGGCATCGACAGGTTTTGATGGGTTACTTGGAGATCCCATTTTTCTATCTTTATTCCGTTTACCATCTGACAATTGATGATTTGATTAAATAAGCTAATCTGATTGGCTAGGTGATAGGCTCAGATAGTCACACTATTTAGAGGATTCTCATTAGTCCTGTCATTTAATATCACTATATACTGTTTTTAAAGAAGAGTTTATATACACACATGCATTTTCTTCTTTGTATTATGATCACTGTCACATATATATCACACTTCTTTAAGAGGATATTTATTATTGCCGGATTATGTGACTGCTATAATCCTTTTCATTTGTATTACCCCTGATTTTGAAGTCAGTGATATCTTTATTATTCACCTACACATTTTCTATTTAATTTCTACTTCATTTTATTATTTTGTATTTTTGACAACCATATAAGGGTTGACAAGTCACTATTTAATTGAAGAAAAGAAGGAAAGACACCCTTATTACTCAGTAATGACCTTCCTAGAGAGATAATAAAATAAATAGGGTCAGAAATATTTGAATCTAAATGATTTACATTTTATTGGTAACACATTAAAAACAAAAAATATGTTGTTTAAAAATGTACAGTCTACACCTCTGACTTATAAATGTCTACCAATTATATATTTGTAGAATAAACTATTATATCAGATTATATACTATATTATTAGATTATTGATACAGTTGTAAACAAGACTGAGCCAAATATATCAGTTAAACATTTGTAGTTCATAATCTAGCATGGACCATAAGTTGAATAAATAGTTATTGTGTCATAAATATATCTATAATTAATTCATTGGTGTAAACTAGGGTCTAGCATATAGTCTGTGTTTAAGGGATTTACAGTATCCCACAAAAGTGAGTACACCCCTCAGATTTTTGTACATATTTTATTATATATTTTCATGTGAAAAAAACTAAAGAAATGCCCCTCTGCTACAATGTAAAGTAGTAAGTGTACGGCCTGTATAACAGTGTCAATTTGCTGTCCCCTCAAAATAACTAATCACACAGCCATTAATGTCTAAACCGTTGGCAACAAAAGTGAGTACACCTGTCACGCCCTCCAGATTTGAGGGACTATGCTCACCCCAATTTTCTCTCTCTCTATGGATCACAACTATTTGTTCAGATCTCGACACCAGCAGACACTTCAGATGACAGCATCATTACTGCAGAGACCGGCACCATCAGACCCCTTTTCTTAGGATGTAAGAATCACACACCATGTACCTTTGATTAGTACAAGCAGACTCTGACACAACCTTTCTTTAGTGTGTCCAAAGTCAGACTGGCCACTTCTTTATTGTTACAAAGATATATAAAAACACAGAGAGATGACACAAAACACCATAGACCTTCCCCCAGTTCTAGCCCATCCTCCTAGGCAAATAGCTTGCTACCCCCCTCACCCACATGGCTTCCATCTCATTACACATTTGATCTCCTCTTACAGAGCCATAAAACTAGCTTCCCCCTTCATGAATAAAGCCAGAGCCTTCACACGTGGCCGATTGCATGGCCATCAAAATTATTTCTAATTATTTAACCATTTGTATACCCCAGATATGACTGTTAAGCAAGTTGTTAGTACTTTCTAACTACACATATAATAAGTGATGAACCCCAAACAGTCCAGTGGGCCCTTCTGTTCATGACAACACCCCCAAATGGAAATGTACAAATTGGGCCCAAAATGTCAATATTTGGTGTGTCCACCATTATTTTCCAGCACTTCATTAACCCTCATGGGCATGGAGTTCACCAGAGCTTCACAGGTTGCCACTGGAGTCCTCTTCCACTCCTCCATGATGAAATCATGGAGCTGGTGGATGTTAGAGACCTTGCACTCCTCCACCTTCCATGTGAGGATGCCCCACAGATTCTCAATAGGGTTTAGGTATGATGACAGTCCATCACCTTTACCTTCAGCTTCTTTAGCCAAACAGTGGTTGTCTTGGAGGTGTGTTTGTGGTTTTTATCATGTTGGATTACTGCCCTGCGGCCCAGGTTCTAAAGGGAGAGGATCATGCTCTGCTTCAATATGTAAAAGTACATGTTGGCATTCATGGTTCCCTCAATGAAATGTAGCCCCCAGTGCTGGCAGCTCTCATGCAGGCCCAGATCAAACATATATACACATATGTCTATGTGTATATATGTTTGCTATAATATGTTGTGTTGATTCCCCCTATATGCATTAACCTGATGATACTCCTGATGATATCAGATGCTGCCTCCACTCATCAGTGTTTTTGTGCTCTTTGTGCCTTATGCATTTAAATGTTACTTAAGGATTATTTAAACTACCTATCTGCAGTATAGATGTATGCTTTTGGTGGTGGGAGTGTCATGGTCTGGGCCTTCATGATTACTGCTGGTACTGGGGAGCTACAGTTCATTGAGAGAACTGAATACCAACATGTACTGTGACATATTGAAGCAGAGCATGATCCCCTCCCTTCGGAGACTGGGCCACAGGGCAGTATTCCAACATCATAACGACCCCAAACACACCTCCAAGACAACCACTGCCTTGCTTAAGCAGCTGAAGGTAAAGGATGGACTGTCACCATACCTAAACCCTATTGAGCATCTGTGTGTCATCCTCAAATGGAAGGTGGGGAATGCAAGGTCTCTAACATCCACCAGCTCTGTGATGTCATCATGGAGGAGTGGAAGAGGACTCCAGTGGCAGCCTTTGAAGCTTTGGTGAACTCCATGCCCATGAGGGTTATGGTAGTGCTGGAAAATAATGGTGGCCACACAAAATATTGAGACCTAGATTGTAAGTCTGCAAGTTTCAATCCTGCCACGTGCTTTAGGAAAAGTGCTATTGACACTGGATTTCAAGCTCAAAGACAGGGCCCTCCATTCTTTGCAATGTGTTAATTTTGAATTTGGCTTTGCCTGTAACTTAACCTATGTATATTGCTACAGAATATGTTGGCGCATTACAAATAAACAGTAAAAAAAAAAGAAAAACATTTGGACATTTCCACTTAAGAGTGTTCTCACTTTTGTTTCCAATGATTTAGACATTAATGGCGGTGTGTTGAGTTATTTTGAGGGGACAGCAGATTTACACTGTTATACAGGCCGTACACCTACTACTTTACATTGTAGGAGACAGTCATTTCTTCAGTGTTGTTACATGAAAAGATATAATAAATTATTTACAAAAATGTGAGGGGTGTACTCACTTTTGTGAGATACTGTATATTGCATGCTTACAATAAGTGCAAATAACTTACAATGCTTGGTGTGCTTTGTGCATAAATAGATTATTTTGAAATATTTTTTATGAAGTGGGTCAGTCCCTAATCTGTCTAAAGTGAAAGGACTGGGGACCCTCCACTTATCCCCTGTGTGTAAGTGCTGCTACCTATACTGCGCTGTGAAAAAACTATGTAAACCTGGTGAAGCCGGGGGCCTGTCACTTACCCTGTGATCTGGGCTATAAAATATATCTAACTAAATATACTATTTGACTAAATATCTGAACTAAGTTCTGGCCCGGAGAAGCATCCGCGAAACGTGCGAGTCAGCTGCCATCCAAACTGCAGTCCACCTTTGATGACGTCATCACGGAGCGTCAGACTGAACTAAAGGCCACGGGAGCTACTGCCATTTACTCATCAGATACTAATATACTGTACAAGATAAGAACTACTGAATTTATTTGTTATGCTGGGATAGACTCTGATGTTATTCAACATATACATTATTATTTATATTATGTGATATATATGAATATTATATGTACCTAGAATATTAATACATTATATCTGTATTATTTATTATTTGTGTGTCCAATTGGTTTAGGTTCAAAGGACTAATATCATCCCAATTGAGATTGTGTTATTAGTATCCTTGGGTCAGCTATTTAAGTTTTGGTGGTTAATCAAAACACTTGATCTATTTGAACTCTCAATACTAACAACTGACTATCCTCACCATATAAGATTCCCTAAAGACAAGAAGTTGATCAGCCATAGCATTCCCCTGCCATCTAGTTGTATTATTCTAACAGGTCATTTCTTGTTTTTAACAAATTGTAATAATAAAGTGTTTTTTTTTTTTACTTTTTTTGCTTGTCTATGTGGTAATTAGAAAATATTATAAGTTTACTAAGTGACGTTCAGAGTCTCTTTCTCAACACCGCAGGACATATACCACATGTGGAATAACTTCCTTATTCACAACTACAAAACAAATAAAGAGATATTTTTTTTTTTATTATACTGCCAGAAAACACTGTTAAAGAGAATGCAATAAATATTCGCTAATTACCCCTGGAATTTAACTACATTATTTTTTAGTTTGCATGTGGTCCCGGGGACTACAGTAAAATAAGACAGTCCTACAAATAGATTCAGGTACTTACAGTCCAAGGTAAAGACATGTTTATAGTTAGGACTTATCTGTAAATGACGGGCACCGAGATTCTCCGGGTTTGTACAAATCATGTACAGAGAGTATTACTAGTACTGTAAGATAGGGAACCAGGTACATCAGGTAATGTCTTGCACTGTATAAATAAGAAGGAGTTAATGTGTATTCTCTCTGATCAGACTGTGGGTGTAATACTGTATCCATGCAAATACTGTATATCATTACAGTACAATCTGCTCAGTGTAAATCTCTGAGGATTTGGTTTCTTTTTCCAATGCTCCTGCTGTATCTATCACTCTATTTATAACATTACATGGAAAATATAGATGTTTGCAGACTCGTGAAGGTGAAGATCTTACATATTTCTGACAGTTTAATACTATAGTACCATATACTGTTTGTGTAAGTTATTGTTTATATGTTTGCAGAGCCCATATTTAATTAAAAAAAAGATGAGCTATTTTCAGTATAGTAATATATTTATCAAGTAATGTTAAATATCCTATTTTTTTTAAATTGTATCCAAACTTGATAGACATCTCCCCTAAAATTATTGAAGTTGAGATTTTTTATGTTAAATCTTTTTAATTCCACTTATCCCTGCTTATCCGCTCTTATCCAAGCTTATCCCTATTTATCACCTTATCCTAAGTCTAGATAAACATCCACAGATCAGTAAAGTCTCATATCTAAAGTGTGTTCTTGTGAAGAACTAGACTCCCTAATAGGCAAAAAATGTACAAAAATTTACATAAAAAGTAATTACTCAATCTATTTAGATCTATGTATTTGTTCTAGCTATGAAGATGTGACAAGTTACATCCGTTTTGTTTTATTTATATATTTTTTATGTTATTTTGTTATTTTGCTGTGTTTTTTTTTGCAACCTCATATTTTAGTTTTTCTAAGTCCCGCGGGTCGTATTTTTTATGGCGGCGATTGTCTATGTGTTACGCGGTTGTGGAGCTTTTTCCGTCCTTCCTAATAGTGTATTTTATACCTTGTATGTTACTGTGTAAATGTTATGTGCCTGGCAGTGTTTTGCGTGGTTAGGGGTCATGCATTCTTAAGAAACCCACATCTGATCCAGCTTCTCCATCTAATTACCCCCCTATCTCTCTACTTCCCTTGGCTTCTAAAGTACTTGAGCGTGTTGTCTACAATCGCCTTACACAATTCATTTCCTCCAACTCCCTCCTTGATCCCTTCCAGTCTGGCTTCCGGCCCCAACACTCTACAGAGACAGCTCTCACAAAAGTTACTAATGACCTGCTCAATGCCAAATCAAAGGGTCATTTCTCTATCCTAATTCTCCTGGATCTCTCTGCTGCCTTTGACACAGTTGATCATCCTCTTCTTATCCAAATTCTCCACTCTCTTGGCATCCGTGACACTGCTCTCTCTTGGTTCACATCTTATCTAGAAAATCGAACATTTAGTGTCTCCTTCTCTGGCACCTCTTCATCTCCTCGCCCTCTAACTGTCGGTGTACCCCAAGGCTCAGTCCTAGGCCCCCTCCTTTTCTCCATCTATACATCCTCCCTTGGTGCCCTTATACAATCTTTTGGATTTCAGTATCATCTATATGCTGATGACACCCAAATCTACATCTCTGCACCTGAACTATCCCCCTCTCTTCTAGCTCATGTTGCCAATTGCCTCTGGAGCATATCCTCCTGGATGTCTGCCCGTCAACTCAAACTCAACATGTCTAAGACAGAGCTCCTTATCTTTCCACCCTCTACTACAGCTTTCACTCCGCAAATATCTCTCACTGTTGACAATGCCATCATCACTCCCACCTCTCAGGCCCGCTGTCTTGGGGTCCTACTGGACCCTTCCCTCTCTTTCATTCCCCACATCCAATCACTCACAAAATCTTGTCACTTTCACCTAAAAAACATATCCAAAATACGCCACTACCTCACACAAGACACAACTAAAATCCTTATTCACGCTCTTATCATATCTCGCCTCGATTACCGCAACACTCTTCTTGCTGGCCTTCCTATCACCCGTCTGTCTCCACTCCAATCCATTTTGAATGCATCCGCTAGACTCATCTACCATACTAAACGATCAGTGTCGGCAGCACCTCTCTGTCAGGCACTCCACTGGCTTCCCATAGCGTCTAGAATACAATTCAAAATCATGACCCTAACATATAAAGCCCTCCACAATAGTGCACCCTCCTACATCTCTGCTCTCATCCCAAAATACACTCCCATCCGCCCTCTTCGCTCTGCTAATGACCTTCTTCTCTTCTCCTCTCTCATCACCTCCTCTCATTCCCGGCTTCAAGACTTTTCACGTGCTGCCCCTATTCTTTGGAACTCTTTACCTCGCACCACCAGACTATCTTCCTGCCTCAGATCCTTCAAAATCTCTTTAAAAACACATCTATTCAAAAAAGCCTATCATCTTTAGCCTCTTCATTCACTATGCATCTCTCACTCTCCTGTACCTTACCCATACCCTTTAGAATGTAAGTTTGCGAGTTTTAATATTGTGAGGTGCTTTAGGGAAAGCACAGTGTATATCAGATTGAAAGCTCAATAACAGGGTCTTCCATTATTTTCATTGTGGGGCATTGTTTATACTTGTACCTAACCCCTGTATTGCGCTGCGGAATATGTTGGCGCGTTATAAATAAAGAGTAATAATAAAGTATAATAATAATGTAGCTTCGTTTTCATTTTTTTCGGCCACTATTTTCTTGCTTAGTCAATTTTCAAGTGCCAAAAATGCTTAAAATTGACTTAAATTCATGTGCAACCTCACTCCCAGACATCCTGGCTGTCCCCCCGTGCTCTGTGTGAGGTTTTTTTTTATGTTTTTTTGTTATTTTGCTGTGTTTTTTTCTGATCCTTTTCAACCTTGTCCTGCTTTGCATCTAATACTGTATAAGGATTGTGAAATTCAAACATTTTATTTTTGATAACATTAAAATAAAAATTTTCACTTTAGTACCAAAGATTATATTAACACTAACATTGGGATTTTTTGCTTACATTATGTTTTATTTTTATTGATTGACTTTAATTATCTACAGCAAATATTAAATGAAACTGAACCAGCCCAAACCAACCTTGGAGATACGTCTTTGCCGGTAATCATCCTCTATAAAGTTCTTAGTAATGTAATGGTGTGGTGTTTCTCTTTGGGATTCTCCTCTATTGGATTCGCCATCACTTCTCTCTGTTGCCAGGTTTTCTTCCAAGGCTCATGGGCACTGCCATTGGGATCCAGAATATGTTAATTCTGCCTGTGACACATTACATTCCCATCAAGCTTAGCACTAATTTAAAATGTAACTGCAGATATGTTCTATAATGTATCTATAATTGTGACTAATCTATAATTGTGACTAGTGTAAGAGTAATGTTATGTTTAAAGTGTTAGGTTTTTCTCTTCCCTATAAGTCCCTGTGGACTGACAAATAATGTTTCAGAGAACAGCACTTATCCTATGAACCTAGTTATAGTGCAACATACAGCATATTACATTGTACTTAGGCGTGTGCGTATGGCTCATTATTAGTTATTTTTCTAACATGCACATTACACCTAGAGCTGTAAATACAAATGTACCCATCCAGGTGAGGAACAAGATACCATGGATGGATTGCATGTATTACTGGTCCACTAACTAAACCTAAACCTCTGGGTTTTATTAACACACTGTCCAGACAACACTGAACTTCTTGTCACCAAACTGCAATTTGTCTTAAGCTCTGTCCTCTGTCTCAAGGTTTGGTGTCATTCCGGATCCTTATAAACCCCTGCCTCCCTACCCTGCTCTGAATCTATTACTCCTAGTGATAATATGAGTTTGTTTCCATAACTAAACAGTGGATTTAATGTTTTATCATTCATAATAGATAAAGTTCATTACTATGTGGTCTATAGTCATCTGGACAGTGACATTCTCACATTTGTAAGTATGGAAATGTTGAAACCTGAAATTGATTTAATTGGTATTTTATGTCACTGATCTAAACAAAGAACTCGATAATGTTGAATTGAAAAGAAAAGTTACCTTAATTTTCAAAATGATCTCCAAATATAAAAAGGAAAATCTTAATTTGCATAATTATTAATCGCCCTGAAGGAACTGGCAAGATCAACAGCTTAGATGGCAGAAACCATCCATTGGTCAATTATAACCCAACAACTGGAAGCTATTGCTGAATAAAACACATCAAATCATATTTGGAGTTTGCCAAAGGCATGTTGGAGACACAACAAACATGTTGAAAAATGGTTCACTGCTCTGAGGAGACAAAAATAACTTTTTGATCTTAATTCAAAGCACTGTATGAAGAGCAAAACAACTCCTGCTCCTGTGATAATACCATCCCTAAGGTGAAACATGGTGGTGATAGCTGCCTTTAGGGATGAAGTGCTTCATCGGCAAGAACTGAGAAACTGGTCAGGATTTACAACAAGATGGATGGCATTAGGTTGATTGTAGAGGAACAACCGTTTCAGTCTGCACAATACCCGAAATTGAGGTGGAGGTTCACCTTCCAGTGGCATAATGATCACACACTCACAAAATAAGCTACAGTGGGTGGATTAAAGTCAAGACATTGTATGGTCCAGTCAAATCACCAACCAAAATCCTACTGAGAATGTGTGGCAACTCTTGAAATTTACCAACAGTCCCCGGCCAATCCAACAGAGAACGAGCAAGAAGAATGGACAAGACATTTCAGCATCGAAACGTCCTAGAATTATACAGAATTACCCCAAAATACCCACAGCTGTTACTAGAGCAAACAGTGGTTCTACCAACTACTGACTTGCACAAACAACAAATGTCATTTTTTTCTTGTTTGATATTTTGAGTCACAATAAAATATATTTCACACCCTCAAAGAGTTAAGTATGTTGGGTAAATCAAATGTTAAAAATGCCATGATGTAATGCTACAAAATGCAGAAAAGTCCAATGGGATGGACACTTATGCAAAACAATTTATCTCTCATGTAAGGAAGTTGTAAAAGGTTTAAATACAGAAATGTACTTTTAGAGAGTTTATTGGCTTGCCAAATGGAAAAGTGTATGTAGAGAACAGAGAGTATATTGCTGTGCGCCATAGTAAAACTTGTCTCAAAACCTAAATAAAATCTGAACTATGGCATTGGGTTTGTTCTGCATTAGCCAGAAGAAGCAATGACATTCTACACACACAGACGCATACACACACATACATACACATACACAAACATACATACACATACACACATACACACATACACATACACACACATACACACATGCACATACACACACGCATAAACTCACACACACATAAACACACAGACACACATACATACACACACACATAAACACACATATACACACACACACACACATAAACACACACACATAAACACACATATACACACACACACATAAACACACATATACACACACACATATAAACACACACACATATAAACACACACACACACACACAGATAAACACACATACATAAACACACACACACACACACATAAACACACATACACACATACACACACACACACACATACACACGCACACACACACGCACACGCACACATAAACACTCATTTTTGTTACTACAGTTTTCCAACTCACTATAATGTTCCGTCACATCAATTACCGATTACTATTCTCATGGATACCAGTAAATCAGAGTCCTAAGGCGATGTTGGACAAAGTAATCTTTGCTTTAACCCTCTAGATGGATATGAATAACTGTAAACTATAGAAAGGGTGGGATGGAGAGCAAAAGGAACAACTATTTTAGCATGAACATGTTATTTATTATTATGCTCTTAAAAAATATGCTCACAAAACAGTGGTATCAGCAAAATAATATAACATACCCCTACATGCTTTGTTCAGACAGGACTTCAGGGATATTGATGGTCATACAGAAAATCATAAAATAACACAATTTCCAAAAACATATTTCTATATCTTAAGTTATGTTTACAAGCTAGTATTTATGTGAGTGGGACTGTAGTAATGTGAGTGGTGCAGCCCCTCACTCAAATGGTACATAGGGAGCAAACCACAAGCCATTGAGATTTGTATTAAGGCTTTTGACAAAAGTCCCAATGGAGGATATTCCTATAATAAAGAACTGTGGAACTTGCTTCTATTTCTTACCAAAATGAGCCTAGACCAGTCTTGCACCAAGGGAATACTTTCTCTGGACCAGCAAGAGATGGTCATTGCTAACCCTATGGTAACAATGGTTTCCTCTTTTTGAACTTTCTACAGTCTGGAGACCCTCATCCCCAGTGAATACCTCTTATATCTGTTTGCTTTGGACATTGTGTTGCTTATCCGCTTCTTATCCTGTTTACAGAGCCTTGCAAATGTATTCACCCCCTTGACTTTTTACCTATTTTGTTACATTACAGCCTTAAGTTCAATGTTTTGTTAATCTGAATTTTATGTGATGGATCAGAACACAACAGTCTCAGTTGGGGAAGTGAAATGAGAAAAATATATATACAAAACTATTTTCCAGAAATAGAAAGCAGAAAATTGGCATGTGGTATGTATTCACCCTCTTTGTTATGAAGCCCATAAAAAGCTCTGGTGCAACCAATTACCTTCAGAAGTCACATCATTCGTGAAATTATGTCCACCTGTGTGCAATCTAAGTGTCACAGGATCTTTCATTACATATACACACCTTTTTTAAAAGGCCCCAGAGGCTGCACCACCTAAGCAAGAGGCACTACTAACCAAACACTGCCATGAAGACCAAGGAACTCTCCAAACAAGTAAGGGACAATGTTGTTAAGAAGTACAAGTCAGAGTAAGGATTTTAAAAAAAATCAAAATCTTTGAAGATCCCCAAGAGCACCATCAAATCTGTCTTAACCAAATGGAAAGAACATGGCACAACAGCAAACCTGACAAGAGACGGACACCCAACAAAACTCATAGACCGGGCAAGGAGGGCATTAATCAGAGTGGCAGCACAGATACCTAAGGTAACCCTGGAGGAGCTGCATAGTTCCACAGCAGAGACTGGAGTATCTGTACCTAGGACGACAATAAGCCATATGCTCCAAAGAGTTGGTCTTTATGGCAGAGTGGCCAGAAGAAAGCCATTACTTTCAGCAAAAAAAAACAAAATGGCACATTTTGAGTTTGCAAACATGCATGTGGGAGGCTTCCAAAATGTATGGAGGAAGGTTCTGTGGTCTGATGAGAGTAAATTGAACTTTTCGGTCATCAAAGAAAATGTTATGTCTGGTGCAAACCCAACACATGGTGGTGGCAGCATCATGCTGTGGGGATGTTTTTCAGCAGCCAGGACTGGGAAACTGGTCAGAGTTGAGGGAAAGATGGATGGTGCTAAATACAGGGATATTCTTGAGCAAAAACTGTACCACTCTGTGCATGGTTTGAGGCTAGGACGGAGGTTCACCTTCAAGCAGGACAATGACCCCAAACACACTGCAAATGCAACACTTGGGGGGTTTAAGGGGAAACATGTAAATTGTTGGAATGGCCTAGTCACAGCCCAGACCTCAATCCAATAGAAAATCTGTGTTCAGACTTAAAGATTGCTGTTCACAAGCGCAAACCATCCAACTTGAAGGAGCTGGAGCAGTTTTGCAAGGAGGAATGGGCAAAAATCCCAGTGGTAAGATGTTGCAAGGTCATAGATACTTATCCGAAGTGACTTGGAGCTGTTATTGCTGCAAAAAGTGGCTCTACTATGTATCGACTTTAGGGGGGTGAATAGTTATGCACTTTGATTTTTTCTGTTATTTTGTCCTGTTTGTTTATTGCTTCACAATAAAAAAATAAAATAAAATAAAAACATCTTCAAAGTTGTGGGCATGTTCTGTTAATTAAATCATGCAAATTCTCAAACAATCCATGTTAATTCCAGGTTTTGAGGCCACCACACAAGAAAAATGCCAAGGGGGGTGAATACTTTTACAAGGCACTGTATATCCATGCTAACCATGCCTGATATTTTTATATATCACTATAATAGTTAATAGTGCTGGGGACGTTTGCAATGTTTGTAAAGCACTTGCGTCCTTCGAGCAGTAAGGAACGCCTGCGAGCCTTGCGAATGAGGCAAGCAGTTGACGCATGCACGGCTTAGGCTTTTGCATCCCTCACACAGAGAGGGACGCCTGCGAACCTCACAAAGTGAGCCGTTGATGCATACGGGACTTAGGCTGCAATGAGCACCGAATGTGCTCATTAGACTGTGAGCCTCACGAGGCGAGCAGTTTTGGTACTCAGGACTTAGGCTGCAATGGGCGCTGATTGCATTGTGAGCCTCACAAAGCAAGGCGGGCAGTTGAGGCATGCAGGACTTAGCCTGCAATGAGCACAGACAACTAACTACAAAAAAGGCAAAAACAAACAAAATAATTATAAAACAATAATAACACTTACACACAGCACAGGGGAAGAGTCAGGAAGCCTAGGAGTGAGGTTGCAAACAAATTGGAGCCATAATTGCCATTTTCTGCTGCTCGAAAATCAGCTAAGCGAGGGAAAAATGGCAGCCGAAAAACGTAAAAATTCTGCAACTGGATGAAAACGAGGCTCTGCAACGCCAGGCGCGCAGAACTTAGAAATTACACAAAGGCAAAAACAGTAACACTTTGCTTTAACCCTCAAGGCATGTAAGACTTTGAAAATAAAACCAACATTGCCAGCCTTTCAATTCCATTCCCATCATTTTTTACGGGCAATTTACTCGTTTTTATATGATGTTGTGTTATTGTAATAGTAATTATTGCTTGCAAGGACAGGGCCATTGTGAAACTAACACAATGGATATGTTCTGCTTTGAAGACCTTCTCATGAGTGATTAGCAGTGGCGGAGCTAGTTCTGGTTCAGCAGGAGCAAAGCACCAGGGCCCTCTGCAACTAGCAGTAAATGATGAATCCTAATTTAATAGATGAGAATGGCAGATAATTACTTTGTATGAATGTCTTCAAATAACCATAGGGGTGATCTGACAATCTACATATGTGTTTGACTTTTTTATTGTCCCCAACAGATAGATAGACAAGTTGCAAGGGGGTCCAAATTATTAACTTCACCTCTGGTTAAGTTTGCTGGCCTTTATAGTTTAACTAGCGACTTGCCCGTCAAAAAATGACGGCAATGAGATGTGTATGTTTGGAAAGTTGTTTAGTTATTAATATACATATTTGACACTTGTAAGTATTGTGATATTAAACATGTTTAGTTTTGTAAAATGTTCTCTTGGTGAACAATAAGTCTTAAAGCATTTTGTATTAAAAGTATTAACATTTGAATGTAAGAACAGTTGAACTTTAAATTAATCAGTATTGTAAACTTGAGGAAAGCAAACAGTAAAAACCCTTGTTGAAACGTACCCAATTTTAACCTGAACTTTGTAATATATCTAAGTAAGAAACTTGAAAGTATATTTTTTGAAACTTGAGCTTTATTATCTGTGTAACTTTGGAACTTGAAAAAACATTTTTTGAACTTGAAACATTATAAACAGTAACATAGTGAATACATTTTTTTACATAATTTTGTATTAAAAGTATTAACAGTTGAATGTAAAAAGAGTTGAACTTTAAACTAATCAGTATTGTAAACTTGAGGCAATGTTTTTTTAACATGCAATTTCTATCTGAAGAATTGTTAACTTCAATATACATTGAATGCAGAGGAAGACAAACAGTAAAACCCCTCCTTGAAACGCACCCAATTTTAACATGAACTCTGTAATATATTTAAGTAAAAAACTTGACATAATATTTTGTGAAACTTGAAATTTCTTATCTGTGTAACTAAGGAACTTGACAAAACATTTTTCCAACTTGGAACATTATAAACAGTAACATAGTGAATTAATATTTTAACATAATTTTGTATTAAAAGTAATAACATTTGAATGTAAAAACAGTTGAACTTTAAACTAATCAGTATTGTAATCTTGAGGCAATGTTTTTTTAACATGCAATTTTTATGTGAATAATTGGTAACTTCAATATACATTGAATGCAGAGGAAGGCAAACAGTAAACACTCTCCTTTAAACGTACCCAATAAAATTAATTCCTTCCTGACCTCATGAACTGGTGATAAACATTAATCCAGGGAGTAATCTTAACATAACAGACAATATTTACATTGTGTCTTAAAACGTGGTTGAGCTCTTAACATGAACTTTGTAATATGTTGAAGTAAAGAACTTGAAATTATATTTTTTTAAACTTGAACTTTCTTATCAGTCTAAGTAATGACCTTGAAAATATTGTTTTCAAACTTGTAACATTAGAAACAGTAACATAGTTAATGAACATTTTAACATAATTTGTAAAAAATAATGCAAGGCATGTGTTTTGTGAGGCGAATCATCCATAAACAGTACTTCCATTAATTATGACTGAATTGTTTATTGTTTTGTATTTTTCAATGCTTGCATGGTTTTTATTTATTTAATGAAAAGTTATAGTACTTCATAGTAGACAATGTTTTTAGTAAAAATACGTCCATCGTCTTATAAATCACCTTGACTTTCATCCTTTTAATGTAAACTTTAATAGCCTGTGGATTTTTGCACCGTGATAACGCAACGTACAATTGACCATGTACAAATACTGGTTCTTCCAAGAAAATACCCACAGATTTGAACGTTTGACCTTGTGATTTATTAATGGTCATGGCAAATGACATAATGATGGGAAATTGTCTTCTTTGAAGTATAAAAGGGAGACTACTTTCACTTGGTGCTAAATCTATTTTTGGTATGAAAACTCTCTCTCCTTTACGGGTACCAGTTAAAATTTCAGCATCTATAAAATGGTCCTTTAATTGTTGAACAATTAATGTTGTCTCATTGCATTGTCCTTTTTTGGGGTTCATATTTCACAGTAACATGACAATTGCACTTTTCTTTAGCTGCAAAATATGTGGTGGCATTCCAGAAGGAGTTAGTGAGTTTATGAATTCAGTAGAAAAGTTAGCCTGACTTTCATTGTCATCAGCAAGTACAGAATCAGCACTGTGATAATTTCTTTGTGGTGCATTAATTTTTTAAAAGATTTCATTATTGAGGATTAATGCATCCTTATTTTTACACGTTAGTATGACTTGGTTGGCAAGCTCACTATATACCTGGTTATTTATGCTACCTTCAAATATAGCCGATATAATATCTTGGTGAAAGTAATGTCCCGAACAGTTCGCCGGAGAACTATTCGCTGCGATTTTCGCATGTTCGCGTTCGCAACGAACGGCGAACATATGCGCTTTTCGGTCCGCCCCCTATTCTTTATCATTGAGGAAACTTTCACCCTGCACCTTACAGTCAGCACACACATTCCAGCCAATCAGCAGCATTCACTCCCTTCCAGAGCCTTCCATCTGTATGACTGCCTCCATTTTAGAATCATTCTGTAGCTGCATTCGTTGAGAGAGGAGATATATTCTACCTGCTGTTGATTTAATAGGGACATAGATAGCCAGGCTGTGTATTTAGCTTTAACTACACACCTGAAGGACTCCTTTGATATCTGCTGCAAGGACAGCAAACCAAAAAGCCCTTTTTTAGGGCTAGAACATAATTTATTTTATTTTATTATTTTTTTCTGCTGATTTAATAGGGAAATAGATAGCCAGGCTGTGTATTTAGCTTTAACTACACACCTGAAGGACTCCTTTGATATCTGCTGCAAGGACAGCAACCCAGAAAGCCCTTTTTAGGGCTAGAACATCATTTATTTTATTTTATTATTTTTTTTCAGCTGATTTAATAGGGAAATAGATAGCCAGGCTGTGTAATTAGCTTTAACTACACACCTGAAGGACTCCTCTGATATCTGCTGCAAGAACAGCAACCCAAAAAGCCCTTTTTATTTTATTTTATTATTTTTTTTTGTGTAATCTAATTGCATATGCCTGCCTGCTAGCGTGTGTGTGAGGCCTATTGCATCTAGTCTGCCAACTTTTGCCAGTGCACAGTGACACTCATATCTAGTGCCACCGTAGTGTGCAGTGAAATAAAACAACCTTTTTTTTACTGTAATCGATTCAATATCAGTAGCTTGCCTAAAGGAATGTGTGTGAGGCCTATTGCATCTGGTCTGCCAACTTTTGCCAGTGCGCAGTGACACTCATATCTAGTTCCACCGTCGTGTGCAGTGAAATAAAACAACCCTTTTTTTACTGTAATCAATTGAATATCAGTAGCCTGCCTACAGGTGTGTGTGTGAGGCCTATTGCATCTACTCTGCCAAATTTTGCCAGTGCACAGTGACACTCATATCTAGTGCCACCGTAGTGTGCAGTGAAATCAAACAACCCTTTTTTTACTGTAATCAATTGAATATCAGTAGCCTGCCTACAGGCGTGTGGGTGAGGCCTATTGCATCTAGTCTGCCAACTTTTCCCAGTGCTCAGTGACACCCATATCTAGTGCCACTGTAGTGTGCAGTGAAATCTAACAACCTTTTTTTTACTGTAATCGATTGAATATCAGTAGCCTGCCTAAAGGCATGTGTGTGAGGCCTATTGCATCTGGTCTGCCAACTTTTGCCAGTGCGCAGTGACACTCATATCTAGTGCCACTGTAGTGTGCAGTGAAATAAAACAACCTTTTTTTTACTGTAATCGATTCAATATCAGTAGCTTGCCTAAAGGCATGTGTGTGAGGCCTATTGCATCTGGTCTGACAACTTTTGCCAGTGCGCAGTGACACTCATATCTAGTTCCACCGTCGTGTGCAGTGAAATAAAACAACCCTTTTTTTACTGTAATCAATTGAATATCAGTAGCCTGCCTACAGGTGTGTGTGTGAGGCCTATTGCATCTAGTCTGCCAACTTTTCCCAGTGCTCAGTGACACCCATATCTAGTGCCACTGTAGTGTGCAGTGAAATCAAACAACCTTTTTTTTACTGTAATCGATTGAATATCAGTAGCCTGCCTAAAGGCATGTGTGTGAGGCCTATTGCATCTGGTCTGCCAACTTTTGCCAGTGCGCAGTGACACTCATATCTAGTGCCACTGTAGTGTTCAGTGAAATCAAAAAACCTTTTTTTTACTGTAATCAATTGAATATCAGTAGCTTGCCTAAAGGCATGTGTGTGAGGCCTATTGCATCTACTCTGCCAAATTTTGCCAGTGCACAGTGACACTCATATCTAGTGCCACCGTAGTGTGCAGTGAAATCAAACAACCCTTTTTTTACTGTAATCAATTGAATATCAGTAGCCTGCCTACAGGCGTGTGGGTGAGGCCTATTGCATCTAGTCTGCCAACTTTTGCCAGTGCGCAGTGACACTAATATCTAGTGCCACCGTAGTGTGCAGTGAAATAAAACAACCCTTTTTTTACTGTAATCGATTCAATATCAGTAGCCTGCCTAAAGGCGTGTGTGTGAGGCCTATTGCATCTAGTCTGCCAACTTTTGCCAGTGGCAGTGACACTCATATCTAGTGCCACTGTAGTGTGCAGTGAAATCAAACAACCATTTTTTTACTGTAATCGATTGAATATCAGTAGCCTGCCTAAAGGCGTGTGTGTGAGGCCTATTGCATCTAGCCTGCCAACTTTTGCCAGTGCGCAGTGACACTCATATCTAGTGCCACCGTAGTGTGCAGTGAAATCAAACAACCCTTTTTTTACTGTAATCAATTGAATATCAGTAGCCTGCCTACAGGCGTGTGGGTGAGGCCGATTGCATCTAGTCTGCCAACTTTTCCCAGTGCGCAGTGACACTCATATCTAGTGCAACCGTAGTGTGCAGTGAAATAAAACAACCCTTTTTTTACTGTAATTGATTGAATATTAGTAGCCTGCCTACAGAAGTGTGTGTGAGGCCTATTGCATTTAGTCTGCCAACTTTTGCCAGTGCGCAGTTACACTCATATCTAGTTCCACCGTCGTGTGCAGTGAAATAAAACAACCCTTTTTTTACTGTAATCGATTCAATATCAGTAGCCTGCCTAAAGGTGTGTGTGTGAGGCCTATTGCATCTAGTCTGCCAACTTTTGCCAGTGGCAGTGACACTCATATCTGGTGCAACCGTAGTGTGCAGTGAAATCAAACAACCTTTTTTTTACTGTAATCGATTGAATATCAGTAGCCTGCCTAAAGGCATGTGTGTGAGGCCTATTGCATCTGGTCTGCCAACTTTTGCCAGTGCGCAGTGACACTCATATCTAGTGCCACCATAGTGTGCAGTGAAATAAAACAACCCTTTTTTTACTGTAATCGATTTAATATCAGTAGCCTCCCTACAGGAGTGTGTGTGCGGCCTATTGCATCTAGTCTGCCAACTTTTGCCAGTGCGCAGTGACACTAATATCTAGTGCCACCGTAGTGTGCAGTGAAATAAAACAACCCTTTTTTTACTGTAATCGATTTAATATCAGTAGCCTGCCTACAGGCGTGTGGGTAAGGCCTATTGCATCTAGTCTGCCAACTTTTGCCAGTGCACAGTGACACTCATATCTGGTGTCACAGTAGCTTGCACGCAAAGTACCACTAACCGTAAAAAAAATGACAGGCAGAGGTAGGCCACCCCGCAGGGGCTGTCCTGGTGATGGTGCTGTGATTCCATTTGGCCGTAGAATAATGCCCAGTTTTCAGAGGCGACGTACCCTGAACTTGAACAGTTCTGAGGACATGGTTGACTGGCTAACACAGGACACCCAATCTTCTACAGCTTCCGCTCGCAACCTAGACGCACCATCCTCCTCCAGCTTAGCTTCGGGCACCTCTCCAGTTACCACTCGCCCGCCTGCCGTCACCACCAACACTAGAACCACAGCCGCTTCACTTGATCCATCAGCAGAGTTATTTACAGATCCGTTGGAAAAAATGAGTGATTCACAAACATTAGTGCCAGAGGATGTAGATAACAGGGATATGTCCCAGTCAGGCAGCATTACACACATGGACGTACGGTCTTATGATGATGTTGTACCCGGAGCTGCTTCCTTTGTTGAGTTGTCAGATACAAGTGAAGCAGTTGATGATGACGATGCGTCCGTGGATGTCACGTGGGTGCCCGCTATAAGAGAAGAAGAACAGGAGGAAAGTTCAGATGGGGAGACAGAGAGGAGGAGGAGACGAGTTGGAAGCAGCGGGAGGTCGTCAAAAGTAGCTAGTGGCACAGTCAGACAGCATGCATCGGCTCCCGAGGTCAGCCAGACAGCAATCCAGTCAACGCATGCTTTTGCCACCACCAGAATGCCGTCATTGCGGAGCTCAGAAGTGTGGCAATTTGTTTGTGTGTCTGCCTGTGACAACAGCGATGCCATTTGCAACCTGTGCGAAAAGAAACTGAGTCGTAGGAAGTCCAACACCCACCTAGGTACAACTTCTTTGAGAAGGCACATGATGTCACATCACAAACGCCTATGGGATCAACACATGAGTACAAGCAGCACACAAAGTCAAAGCCGCCATCCACCTCCTGGTCCAGCATCTTCAGTAGAGATGTCAAGAATAGTTCGCCGGCGGACAGTTCCCGGCGAACATAGCATGTTCGCGTTCGCGGCGAACTGCGAACATATGCGAGATTCGACCCGCCCCCAATACTTTATCATTGAGCAAACTTTGACCCTGCATGTCACAGTCAGCAGACACATTCCAGCCAATCAGCAGCATACACTCCCTTCCACACCCTTCTACCTCATGGACAGCAGCCATTTTGGAATCATAACTAACTTGGAGTCTTACTGAGAGGAGGTAGAGTGTAGGTGATACTGCATCAATAGGGAAAACCATAGCTAGGCAAGTTTATTCAGTGTCCAGTGCAGTGCTGAAGGACTCTTGTGCATTATTATTATTATTATTACTACTATATAATGTGTAGATGTACCAGCTGGGCATGCATTATTATTATTATTATTATTATTATTATTATTATTATTATTATTATTATTATTATTATTATTATTATTATTATATAATGTGAAGATGTACCAGCTGGGCATGCTCTTGTGCATTATTATTATTAGTAGTAGTAAAATACTAATAATAATAATAATAATAATAATGCACAAGAGCATGCCCAGCCGGTACATCTACACATTAAATAATAATAATAATAATAATAATAATAATAACAATAATAATAATAATGCTCAAGAGCATGCCCAGCCGGTACATCTACACATTATATAGTAATAATAATAATAATAATAATATAGAAGAGCATGCCCAGCCGGTACATCTACACATTATATAGTAATAATAATAATAATAATAATAATAATAATAATAATAATAATAATAATGCACAAGAGCATGCCCAGCCGGTACATCTACACATTATATAGTAATAATAATAATAATAATAATAATAATAATAATAATGTAGAAGAGCATGCCCAGCCAGTACATCTACACATTATATACTACTACTAATAATAATAATAACAATAATAATAATAATGCTCAAGAGCATGCCCAGCCGGTACATCTACACATTATATAGTAATAATAATAATAATAATAATAATAATATAGAAGAGCATGCCCAGCCGGTACATCTACACATTATATTGTAATAATAATAATAATAATAATAATGCACAAGAGCATGCCCAGCCGGTACATCTACACATTATATAGTAATAATAATAAGAATAATAATAAAGCAGAAGACCTCCCCTGTGTCTCCCCCCCCACTCCCTCCCATGTGTCTCTCTCCCCCCCTCTACCCTGTGTCTCCCCCCATTCCCTCCCATGTGTCTCTCTCCCCCCCTCTCCCCTTTGTCTCTCCCACCCTTGCTGGTGTCTCTACCCCCTCTCCCTTCCCCAGTGTTTCTTTCCCCCCTCTCCTGTGTCTTTTCCCCCTTCCCTCTTCCCTGTGTCACTCCCCCTTCCCCTGTGTCTCTACCCCCTCTACCTTCCCGTGTTTCTTTCCCCCCTCCCCTGTGTCTTTCCCCCCTTCCCTCTCCCCTGTGTCTCTCCCCCCTCATCTGTGTCTCTTCCCCCTTCTCTCCTGTGTCTCTACCGCCTCTCCCCTGTGTCTCTACCCCCTCTCCCTTCCCCTGTGTTTCTTCCCCCCTCCTCTGTGTCTTAACCCCCTTTCTTCTCCCCGGTGTCTCCTCACCACTCCCTCCCATTAGTCTCTTCCGCCCTCTCCCCTGTGTCTCTACCCCCCATTCTCTCCTGTGTCTCTCCCCCCTCCCATGTGTCTCTTCCCCTCACCTCTCCCTTACCCTGTTTCTCTTCCCCCCTCTGCCCTGTGTCTTCCTCCCCCTCTCCACTGTGTCTTCCTCCCCCTCTCCCCTCTCCTGTGTCTTCCTCTCCCTCTCCCCTGTGTTTCCTCCCCCTTTCTCCTCCCCTGTTAGCTTCTATACGCATACATACATACGATAAGAAATCTGGGGGGGGGTTACCCCTTACCCCCCCCCCCCCCTAGTTCCATCACCCATCTGTACTGTATAATATTGTATTGCATTATGTTATATTATATCACTAGCGACTTGCCTGGCACAAATGACGGGGCAATAATAATAAATAAAAAAGTTTGAAGCCATGGCAATGCTGTTTGCCACACAATGTGATGCTTTTTGTACTCTGAGGACCTTCGGCGCTCATTGTGAGCCTCTTCCCTCGTGTCCTTCATTTTTCATGCTTTGCAACGATCAATCTTCGGCGCTCATCGCAAAGACAGATATATAAGTACAGTGTTAAATATATAATTTTTTTTGTGCAGTGTAAATAAAAAAATGTATTCAGGTCTCAGAGCATAATAAAGTGATTTAGATTTGTAACTGCTTTGAGAGTGCTATCGCTGGCAGCCAATGAGCAGTAATCCAGATATATAACTGCAGAGTAAAAAGTAAAACATTTTAGTGTAGTGTAAAGTCTACATTTTTATTTTCCATTACTAATTAATACTTATTAAATGAATGCACGATAATAACTATTGTAAATGAACAAATGTATTAGGAAGTGGGAAGCGTTAATGTATGTAAAGTAACCGCAGTGTAAAATATGCTATTAAGCGTATTTTTTTATATATATTTTTTTTAATAATAATGAATTAATTAATTACTAAAATACTTTACCTATTTGTTATTAATATATCCAGTGATCAATAACCTGAAGAGCTAACTAAAAAAGATTTTCCTAAAAAGCTGTACGAGGTAAAGATATACTATTAACAAGGACGCTAAATCATCCACACCCGCTTACCACATACACATTCCCTGCCATTTTACAACACTAACTTACACAATGCGGAAGTACCCAGCTACCCTAACGGCTTCCACTCACGCAAGCAGCCTATTTACACTACACACTGCACACATTGCTGACACTTACACAGCAGCTCCACAGCACTGAAAACCTACATTGTATGCTGCAGGAACATGAAAACAGATTGTCAGCTCTTCAGCACAATGCTTCCTGCATATATTACTTACAAATAGGTAAAGTATATTCATTTAGTTATTATTTCATTAGCATACAAAAATACATATACACAAAAAAAACATTATCACATTAAACATAAAAGTCATTCACTGCGCGCCTCACAACGAGCGCCAACGCTGCTCATAGCACACAAAGCCTTGCAATAAGCGCAAAAAACACATCACCGCTGACCAAAGAATAACAGCAAAAGCGCCTATCAGAAAAAAAATACAACCAACAGCCTCGCAATGAGCGCCGAAGGATATCCGACCGCCAACAAAATGAATGTCTCGTTCAAACCATTACCTGCCTTACAATCTTATTGCCGCCATTTTTTGACGGGCAAGTCGCTAGTAAATATATAAAGATCAAGATAATAAAAGTATCAGGAAATGTAACACAAAGATGCACGCGCGTCTGAATAATACGACAAATACAGATTTTTGTCATAAATGATATGATCGTAGTATTGGGTCATAAACCCTAAACACTGGAATCTGTTACATACAATTTACTGATGATGTCATTAATGGGCTTCAAGGGGGGGGTCTCTTTTCATACTTTTTGAGCGGTGCAAATCCAACATACGCAGAGCGGAAACGCCACATCTGTTGGACACACACAAAGGGGTTCACTTTGGGACAAAAAAACAAACAAATATGAAATATTTAATAATCATATTTTGATGTTACCAACAGATAAGGAAACGAAACTGAGGTTATTATATCTAATAGTAGCAAGCCTGGGAGTACTGGGAGTAATAATACTGCAGCAGGAGGTCAGAACTAATGTCACCTATAGACCCCCAGACCGATAAAGGTCAGTACTAATGTCCCTCTATAGACCCCCAGTCAGATAAAGGTCAGTACTAATGTCCCTCTATAGACCCCCAGTCAGATAAAGGTCATTACTAATGTCCCTCTATAGACACCCAGTCAGATAAAGATCAGTACTAATGTCACCTATAGACCCCCAGTCATATAAAGGTCAGTACTAATATCACTCTATAGACACCCAGTCAGATAAAGGTCAGTACTAATGTCCCTATATAGACACCCAGTCAGATAAAGGTCATTACTAATGTCCCTATATAGACACCCAGTCAGATAAAGGTCAGTACTAATGTCCCTCTATAGACACCCAGTCAGATAAAGGTCATTACTAATGTCCCTCTATAGACACCCAGTCAGATAAAGGTCAGTATGTCCCTCTATAGACACCCAGTCAGATAAAGGTCAGTACTAATGTCCCTCTATAGACCCCCAGTCATATAAAGGTCAGTACTAATGTCACTCTATAGACCCACAGTCAGATAAAGTTTTGAAATGTTTCTTGGATAGCATTGGGGCTAAAGGAGGTTTGGCCATCAGGTAGTCTAAAGATACCGTATATTATGTCCTCTCTTGGGGGGTAAAGACACTAATAATTCCTCCAATAAAATTCTGTTTTTTTATGTGGGCAAGGTCCCTGGTTAGCCCATTGGGTTATTTGTTAAAAAGAGTGGTGCAGGGACTGTGTGGGCTGTTAGCCTCCTTGTCCACTTGTGGCCGTTTAGAATCCCTGCTGCTGCATGTTTCAGCTTTATTAAGGTGTAATTGTACAGCGTTTGACTCAAGTAGCTGCCTGTGCTGGGTCAGTTTGGCTTAATTGCTGGGCCCTTTTCCTGCCAAGATGGCAACCGTCAGTCCATGGGCCTCTATGTCCCCTTCACTACCTTTGTCCCAGCTTGTGTGCTGATTTGGGATGGCCCCCCTTTATATCTCCGACCCGTGTCCTTCTCAGGTCCCCCCCTCAATCTCTGAGTGTGGTATGCGGGCTGGGGCGTTGAATCAGGCCTACCTTCTTCTCTGCTCGCTGCAAGATCAACAATACCTAATTTTTCAGGCATGTGTACATGCCTAATTCTTCTGGCCTCTGGTGCTGCACTGTGCCTTCAACAACCAAACCCCCCAAAAAAGGCACATAACAGGGATTAAACTGATAGGAGTAGTACTTCTTAACACACCACTCATATCTGGTGTAACAGTAGTGTACATTTAAAACAAAAAACATTTTTTCTACTGTAATAGATTGCATAGCAGTTAGTTGTCTGCAAGCGTGCTTGTCAGACCTACAGCGTCTACTCTGCCAACTTCTGCAAGTGCACAGTGCCACTCATATCTGTTGTCACAGTAGCTTGGACGCATAGTACCAATCTGTCAAAACCTGTAATGATGAATGAGGTCTAGAGTAGCCTGGTTCCCTTATCCTCTACAGGTTGAGACCTAATGTTTGGGTGTCTCCAGACCAACACATGAGTACAAGCAGCACACAAACTCAAAGCCGCCATCCTCCTCCTGGTCCAGCATCATCAGCCACATCAACCACTGCTGTCCTCCTTGCCCCATCTCAACCATCCGCCACTGCGTCTCTCGCCTTGAGCAGTTCCTGCTCATTTGCCCATAGTCAGGTGCCTGTAAAGGACATGTTTGAGCGTAAGAAGCTAATGTCTCAAAGTGCCCCAAAATTGAAGTGATACGACCAACAAAGCATCTTTTTCCATCTCCCGGTTCTAAAAATCCAGGGCTTATACACGCCCCCTGATATGTGCTGTAACAGGTTTTAAACTGATAAGAGTAGTACTACTTAACACACCTTATAATAATGTAGAGAGAGGCAATGCAGTGAGAGGAGTCTGAAGTAGAGGAGTCAGAGGAGGAAGGTGGCTTTGAGGAGGTGGAAGACCAAACACAGCAGGCGTCCCAGGGGGCTTGTTGTCACCTTTCGGGGACCCTTGGTGTTGTACGTGGCTAGGTGGAGGAAGAGACCTTCAATGACATCAGTGAGGACATGGAACGGGACATGGCTAGCTTGGTATCCAACCTTGTGCAAATGGGGAGTTTGCGGTTGTGCAAATGGACTGTTTGCGGTTGTTTGCGGTACGTTAAACGGGGAGTTTGGTCTGTCACTGTGAAGCGGGTGTAACCCTTACACTACCTGATCAATACAACATCATACCTGATGTTTTAAAGCACGTTATTCCAAACAATTTAGGAATGTTAGGTAATTTATGCCCTTTATGGCTTAAAACCAGACTCTGTATCAACTATGTAATTTTCCGTGGGAGTTTTGCCATGGATCCCCCTCCGGCATGCCACAGTCCAGTTGTTAGACCCCTTGAAACAACTTTCCCATCACTATTGTGGTCAGAAAGAGTCCCTCTGGGTTTTAAAATTCGCCTGCCCATTGAAGTCTATGGCGGTTCGCCGATGTTCGCCGGTTCGCGAACTTTTGCGGCGGTTCGCTTTCCCGATTCGCGAGCCGAAAATGTTATGTTCGCGACATCACTAATCTTCAGCAACGTCAAACACTGCTGCCCTGCTTGCCCCCTCTCAACCATCTGCAACTCCGTGTCTCGCCCTGAGCAGTCCCTGCTCATCTGCCCACAGTCAGGTGTCTGTCAAGGACATGTTTGAGCGTAAGAAGCCAATGTCACAAAGTCACCACGTGCCCGGCAACTGACAGCTGGCTTGTCTGAACTCTTATCCCGCCAGCTTTTACCATACAAGCTGGTGGAGTCTGAGGCATTCAAAAAATTTGTAGCTATTGGGACAACGCAGTTGAAGGTACCCGGCCGAAATTTTTTTGCACAAAAGGCAATCCCCAACCTGTACTCGATTGTGCAAAAGGAAGTAATGGCATCTCTGGCACACAGTGTTGGGGCAAGGGTCCATCTGACCACGTATACCTGGTCTGCAAAGCATGGTCAGGGCAGGTATATCACCTACACTGCGCATTGGGTAAACCTGGTGACGGCTGCCACTCATGGAATATGTGGCTCTGCAGAGGAGTTGGTGACACCGCCACGACTTGCAGGCAGGCCTGCTGCCACCTCCTCTACTCCTCCTACTCCATCCTCTTCCATAACCTCCTCAGCTGAGTACTCTCCTGCTGCTGCTATATCTTGCTCCACATCAACTGCACCCCTCCCCCCTAGCTCCACATGTACTATTCCACATCCCGGAAACGGCAGTGTCACGCCGTCTTGGGGTTGACTTCCCTGAAAGCAGAGAGTCACACCGGACCAGCACTCCTGTCCTCCCTGAATGCACAGGTGAATCAGTGGCTGACTCCGCACTAACTGGAGATCGGCAAAGTGGTTTGTGACAACGGAAGAAATTTGTTGGCGGCATTGAATTTGGGCAAGTTGACACATGTGCCGTGCATGGCACATGTGTGTAATCTGATTGTACAACGCTTTGTGCATAAGCACCCAGGCTTACAGGACATCCTGAAGCAGGCCAGGAAGGTGTGTGCCCATTTCAGGCGTTCCTAAACGACCATGGCGCACTTTACAGATATCCAGCGGCGAAACAACATGCCAGCGAGGCGCTTGGTTTTAGACAGCCCGACATGTTGGAATTCAACACTCCTAATGTTCGACCGCCTACTCCAACAAGAAAAGGCCGTTAATGAGTATTTGTATGACTGGGGTGCTAGGACAGCCTCTGCGGAGCTAGGGATTTTTTTGCCACGTTAGTGGACGCTAATGCGCAATGCCTGTAGGCTTATGCGTCCTTTTGAGGAGGTCACAAACCTGGTCAGTCGCACCCATGGCACCATCAGAGACATCATACCATTTGTTTTCTTCCTTGAGCGTGCCCTGCGAAGAGTGCTGGATCAGGCCGTAGATGAGCTTGAAGAGGAAGAGGAAGAGTTGTGGTCACCATCACAGCTAGAAACAGCCTTATCAGCATCGCTTGCTGGACCTGCTGCAACGCTGGAAGAGGATTGTGAGGAAGAGGAGTCAGAGGAGGAATGTGGCTTTGAGGAGGAGGATTAAGACCAACCACAACAGGCATCCCAGGGTGCTCGTTGTCACCTATCTGGTACCAGTGGTGTTGAACGTGGCTGGGGGGAAGAACATACCTTCAGTGAGATCACTGAGGACGAGGAACGGGACATGACTAGCTCGGCATCCAACCTTGTGCAAATGGGGTCTTTCATGCTGTCGTGCCTGTTGAGGGACTCTTGTATAAAAAGGATGAAGGAGAACGACCTGTACTGGGTGTCCACACTACTAGACCCCCGGTATAAGAAGAAAGTGCCCAAAATGTTACCGAATTACCACAAGTCGGAAAGGAGGCAGCACTACCAAAATAAATTAAAAAGTATGCTTTACACATCGTTTAAGGGTGATGTCACAGCACAAAGTAAATCTATCAGCGGAAGAGGTGAACGTAAACCTCCTCCTCCCACGACCACGCCGGCAAGGAGAGGACACTTTACAGACCAGTTGTTGATGGAGGACATGCAGAGCTTTTTAAGTCCTATGCATCGCCACAGCCCTTCGGGGTCCACCCTCAGAGAACGACTCGACCGTCAGGTAACAGACTACCTCGCCATAACTACAGATATCGACACTATGAGGAGCAATGAACAACTTGACTACTGGGTGTGCATTCTTGACGTGTGGCCTAAGCTATCCCAATTTGCCATAGAACTTCTGTCCTGCCCCGCTTCAAGTGTCCTGTCAGAAAGGACCTTCAGTGCAGCAGGAGGTTTTGTCACTGATAAGAGAACTCGCCTAGGTAAAAAAAGTCTAGATTACCTCACCTTTATTAAGATGAATGAGGGATGGATCCCGAAGGGACTGACAGTGGGCGATACATTTGATTAAAAAAATCCTGATAGATGAGCTGCCTTGAGCTAATAATGGTCCACATGCTGCTGTATTTTATCCCTGAATGCCGGATGACTTGCGTGACTTATCCGCTACCAACTAGGGTTCAAGACGCAATGTTTTAGGGCACTTCCTGCCTGGCAAACTAACATCAATTTTTCTGGTCGCTGCAACAATACCTAATTTTTGCATTTCAATTTTTTTATTTTAGAAGGCGTACAGCATGTAATGAAAAATAAAGCATTTTTGAACAGTCTTGCATAACAGTTGTGCAAAAATACATATTTACAATAGAGACATTTTGTGAAAGTTAGCTGGCTATTCCTTCTTATTTTTACTTTTTAGGTTAATAATTTTTCTTATTTTTTACTGTGATTGCAATTTAAGAGATACCTAAAACATGGTAAAACAGACAATAGTAAAGAGTATATCTGCAGGAAACACCAAAGTCCTATTAGCTATCATCCCTCCAGCAGTATTAGTTTATTATTTACAATATCTAACCTGGGCAATCACCCTTGGGTTACCCTAGGGCAGGCTTCAGTAGGCAACCTCTCCTTTCCTGGGATGATTTTGCCGCCGGTTGCTTCTGAAAGGGTCTCCAGGGCTCCCCAACTCCGTTCCTTCCCCCAGTGTCGCCTCAACCAGTAACAAATGTTTTATATTTGTAAAGCGACCCAATGATCCCCCTTGATAGAGGTTTATCTTTACAAATTTTGAAGAGCCAATTTAAGACCGGTGTCCCCTGTTTCTGGGTCAGGGAGTGTGTGAAATGCCTCAGCCTACAGTAATTGTAATGTTCTGACAGCGGTAGCTCATGCTTGTCCCTCAGTTCCTCATAGGTGAGCATCTGGCCCTTTACTAACCAGTCTCCCAGTCTATCTAGTTTCCTTGACCTCCACCAGTGTTGTGATGTTGTGCTCATGTGTTTCGGGGCCTGAGGGTGGTCAAGAATTGGGTCATTTGGGTGGATCCAGGGAACAAACCCGTGTGTTTCTTGGCCCATTTCCAGTATGATAGTGAGTGTCTGATTAGGGGGTTTGGCAAGTTTTTAAGGCTCTGAGGCAATTCTGATAGCCAAGCCACCTTGTCCCAGGTTAAGGGCCTTAAAGTGTGGTTCTCTAAATACACACAGGCCGGTTGATGACATATAGAATGTGCTACTGGGAGGAAAGATAGGTGACGAAACAGGTATTAAACTGATAGGAATGATTAGTACAACTTAATACACCACTCCTATCTGGTGGCACCTTAGATTGCATGTGCAGTGCCCCAAATTCGAAGTAGGAGGTCCGACCAAGCATCTTTTTCCATCTCCCTGTTCCAAAAATCCATGCCATATACACGTCCCCTGACAGGTAACGTAACAGGTATTAAACTGATAGGAATGAGTAGTACAACTTAATACACCTCTCCTATCTGGTGGTACCTTAGATTGCATGTGCAGTGCCCCAAATTCGAAGTAGGAGGTCCGACCAAGCATCTTTTTCCATCTCCCTTTTCCAAAAATCCATGCCATATACACGTCCTCTGATAGGTAATGTAACAGTATCAGTGAGGACAAGGAACGGGACATGGCTAGCTTGGTATCCAACCTTGTGCAAATGGAGAGTTTGCGGTTGTGCAAAGGGACTGCTTGTGGTTGTTTGCGGTGCATTAAACGGGGATATTGGTCTGTTACTGTGAAGCGGGTGTAACCCTTACACTACCTGATCGATACAACATCATAACTGATGTTTTAAAGCATGTTATTTCAAACAATTTAGGAATGTTAGGTGATTTATGCCCTTTATTGCTTAAAACCAGACTCTGCATCAACTATGTAATTTTCCGTGGGAGTTTTGCCATGGATCCCCCTCCGGCATGCCACAGTCCAGGTGTTAGTCCCGTTGAAACAACTTTAACATCACTATTGTGGCCAGAAAGCGTCCCTGTGGGTTTTGCAATTCGCCTGCCCATTGAAGTCTATGGCGGTTCGCCGATGTTCGTCCGTTCGCGAACATTTGATGGAATTCGCGTCCGCGGATCGAGAACCGAAAATTTGATGTTCGCAACATCACTACTCTTTAATATTTCTATGTATATTTCTTGGAGTAGTGCTATATCAATACCAGATTTCTTTAATCATGACAAGACAGATCTATGTTTAATTTGGGAGTAAATACTTCCAATATTCCAAGTTACTATTTTACACACACACATATATATATACAGTAGGCTCTCAGTTTACCAACATCCATGGGGATTGGTAGATGCCAGATAAATGTAGTTTCTTGTTGTTTGAGAGAAAAAAGAGGCCTAGATTAGCTGTACATAGGATGCTCTGCTAAGTATATGTGTCAGGGGAGGGCTATTCTAGCAGCAGCAGCTTTCACTCCTCACTTACACACAGGTACGTTCGACTGGAGGGTGCGGTTCTGAACCTGGGGAATGTAACGTCATCACTGTCCTGGCTCAGTGAATGATGCCTGTCGCTTCCAGCTAAAACTGATTTGCAGAGATGTACAGTGGATGAAATCTAGGTGCCTATAAATATTTTGTGGCTCCTGGCATTTGTTGAACACTAAACATTTTATTTTAATTTTAATTTAAAGTACAGTAATTATATTAACCAACATTATATTAATTTAATATCGATTGAACATAAATATAAACTAACATATGAATACTCTTGATGGAAAAAAATGTATTTGAAAATTAAGATTTAATATTCCTGCCTCTTTATTTCTCAGATATTTAAGGTATTCAGCTGCCTTGTCAAATATAATTGCCCCTTTCTTTGTTTATATCAATAATGTAGCTGGATACAGCAAACTGAGTCTTTGATGGATTGTGGCAAACCAATAAACTTCAAATTGTTACGCCTTCTCCTATTCTCTATCTCTTCTATTTTATTCAAAAGACTCTGATTTTGCTGTAAAAGTTTTTTATTTACTTTTCCTGCACATATCATTTTTCTTCAATATCTGAAATACATTGGTCTGTCTGTGAAATTCTTTGATTGATTATATTTAAATTATCTTTTAGTAATTTTACACACATTTGTACCTATTCAATTAGAGGCATAACAATTATATTTGCTGTGCAACAGAAAATACAAATTTTTGATCCCTGAGTTTCTCAGGTGAGACTTCAATAGAAAGATTTAAATGTTGTCTAATTTATTTCTGATCTTTAAATTCTTCTTCTTTTTGTTCTTTCTGTGATGAGATTTTACATTCTGATTTATTAGAACATGAACCTGCCATTTCTAATGGAGTTAATGATTTTCATATATACGGTATTTATCCATCCAAAAAATTATTTCTTATATATTTATCCATCCATAGAAGATCTTTTTATCTCTATTAATTTATAACACTAATTAACAGTCATCAAATTCTTATTTTAAAACATATATACAATTGCTAAGGAAATAACACATAACTACCTCAAATTAGGAGGTCATAATGTTCAAATCTAACAAAGTGAGATATATTGCCCCGGATCGAACAGTTAGTATATAAATTAACACCTAATAATATTCATGGTCCACTCTAAAGTCTTCATATAATCCTTCTGTGATAACTGCTCAACAGGAGCAACTTTGATCCAATAATGATTGGTTCTTATGGCGGAGAATGTACTAGAAGACCATTCCAGAAGTGGAGAATAGAAACATTTCCGATTTCAAATGGAACCAATATATCTGCTAATTAAGCACATTCATGCTTTAATTGCTCATCACCAAGTCACTTCAAAAATAACTATAGCTGATCATCCATTTTCCTGATAAATCCAGTTCATTCAATAGAGCAATATAACTGGAATGAGAGCCGATCCCCCTAGCTACAGAGTAGGCCTGTGTTACCTGTCAGAAGGTGCCTCATCTAGGGCTTGGTCCCACTGATATCTGCTCCTGAGAGGGCTGCTGCACGACAGAAGGAGACTCAGTGGCACTGAAAAGCAGCAAGACGATAAGACGATAATCCGTGCAAGGGCTGGAGAGACTGCCAGGTTAAACCTGAATGGCGAGGCTCCACAGCTCTGAAACAGCACGTAATACAGCATTTAGGGAGAAGTGCCGGATACGACAGCCTGAGTTCTAGGCTTTGTTCTAGAGGGGTGAGAGATTTGCCCTCTGGGTTTAACGTCTCATTCTGGAGAGCACTGTTGCCTAGATTTTACAGCTGAAGCAAAAGATCAATTCGGCGGGAGTAGGAACAGCAACAGCAGTTTGCGTCGGTGGGGTGCTGGATGAAAGGTGAGTTGCAGTGAAGAAGCTGATCCCCGCTGGGCAACGTTCCCCATTATATTGCTACAGCTGGCATATAACCAACAAATGGTGAGTTGGACAGTCCTTAGTTCTTCTGTGCTTGGGTCATAAATTCATGAACATTAGTGTATGCAGGAACCAACGAAATAGAACCGTTGGGGAAAGCTCAGTAAGTCTGCCACCACTATGCAAAGTACTAACACATGAGAAAACATGCAATGACCATCTGTATATACAAATCTATCCTACAGTCTTATGGCAGAGCTATACAATAAATCATACCATTTTTTACTCTGCAATAGATTAAAGCCATATGTATAAGGCTGAACCTTGAGAGACTGCAGTAATCCATCACGGCCATTAGATAAAGTCTGGGGGGCGCATAAGTTACAGCCTTAGCATCCAGAGACTGTAGAGTGGAAAATTGACATTTTAGATTATTTAAGACCTAAGCACATGGAATCTATCAAACCATTTGGAAATTTAGTAATCTATAGTGACCATTAAAATGCAAGCTTTAGTGCCACATGAGTGTTTGCTGGCATTTGGAAAGAGATCAATATAGATTGTGACGATCTTTGACCTAAGACACATAATATGATGATCTTTGAGGGTCTGCGATATATTGCCAGCAAATATAAATACTATTGTGCAGAAGAGTGGTGTTAATTAAAGCTTGGGCTTCTGTGGACTTTCACTAGGTGACTAAGAATTAGTCTATTTAGCCAATTTATACGGCAGAGCGAAAGCTGATAATTTAATGAGGCCCTAGATGTCAACAGAGTGATTATATGTTCACAATAGACTTGGAGCTTTATATAAAGCTACAGACTTTTATCCTGTTTCTTTCTTCTCCTCTTTTCTTTTTCCCATGTTACTTTCTTTCTCTTAAAAAGGATAAAGTATTGAAGTATATAACTTGTGACTAAGAAATTATCCAGTTTATTAAATCATAAACTGGAAGAACGTCTGTTTATTAGAGTTGGCCCACTAGGGCTATAGAAGAATAAACAAATGTATATAAAAGTGTTGGAGCGATACATAAAATTACAGATTTGTGTGCTTAGCCATATTAGGATGAAACTTCTTCTAAATTATAAGTGTTAAAAGTAGCCATTGTTGATGATAATAATCGATGAACTACTCTCAACCAATATGCAGATTCAATACCTAATTAAGAGAGCCACTTGGTGGAGAGCTGGTATATAAGCTCTATCCAGTATAGTTATCAATCCGCTATTAGTATCTGTCTTTAGATTTGAGCAATTTTTTTGATGTTGTTGATGTTGCTTACACGGGGAGATTTAATGGATAGTTGGATACTATAAGAGGCATTATTTTCTTAAAGACAGACTCTGGTTGCTCCTACCAGAGCTTGTCTAATAACTTGTACTTACAGTGGTTAATATGTTCACACATTTGGGAGAAGCACATTTTTTATATGTATTTATGTATTGGGTTGACTGTTGGTTGGTTTTTCTATGTTAAAGGTACAGAGAGCATCCTGGGAGAGCATCCGTGTAAAGCTGCTGGATGGGCAGAGTATAAAATCAAGGAGGTTAAACACTACTTTATATATTATGTCAATATAGATGTCTGATAATTTATTTAAGATGACTGATCCACTCGTTATACTATCACAGAATGTGAAGGGGTTGAACTCCCCAAGTAAAAGGCACATGGCAGAGCAGCCTGCATCCAGGAGACCCACTGGGGTAAAGGGAAGGAAACAAACAGGATTAATAGAACCTATAACCAATGCTTTAACTTATGCTTTAAGAACAAATCTTGAGGGGTATCAATCTGGTTCCACAAGAGGATTAAAACCTCTAGCGAGTATTTAGAGGCTGATTCAGAGGTGAGATATGTAATATGGTTTGGGAAAAACAAAATAATTGAATACACGCCGGTGAACATATATGCCCCAAACTCTAAACAAAATCAGTTTCTGGTTAAACTGTTAAAGCATGTTAATAAGATAAAATCTGGCCTTCTAGTTGTATGTGGAGATTTCAACATGTATCTGGATACAACATATGATAGGTGATCAGAAGGTTTACTTAAAAGCAGGGGATGAAACCATTAGAAGAGCAAAAAAATGTAATGAGACATTGGATAGGTTCAAATTATATGATGTATGGAGATTGATGCATCCTGATGAGCGTGACTGCGTGTTTTTCTCTCATCGCCATAAGACATACACTGGATTGAACTACTTCTTGGTAAATCAGGCTACATTAGAGGTGGTCGTGTGGTCCTAAGCACAAGTATTCACCGACAGTATCCAAAAGAATAAATCTTTATTAATAATGTATAAGTTCAATTCCAGTGGTAAAAACCATTGATGAATACAATAAAATAAGTGTCAGATGCATTTCACTGCTGTGGTTCCTCAGTGACAAATCCCTATTTAGGCCGAGGCCTGCTCAAACCAAATGTGTAGGAATCGACACTCAATGTTTTTTACCACTGGAATTGAACTCATACATTATGAATAAAGATTTATTCTTTTGGATACCATCTGTGAATACTTGTGCTTAGGACCACACTATCGCAAAAGCTTGACAAGCACAAGACAATGGACTTATCCCGAGCCAACCCACAAAGAAATATATATTGGGCAATTGGCACTTAGTATATGACACACTATCTCAGAACTGATTTACAAGAGTCATTAGAGGTGACCATCGGATCAGATACACTACAGATTGTGCGCTATACAGTTTTCCCCCACTCTCTTCTCTTGCATACGGATAAGACACCGGCGTGAACAGTGTCTTGGGAGACAGCGGCACACCTGCACACCATATATTAGTAATACACCCAGACACATCAAGTAACCGTGGTGCCCAGCAGACCACAGTAACAACCACTGGAAGATCAACCTTAGCCCTTAGGCCTATCAGATTGTGGTCTCAATGAACCCAATCACTGATCCTTTACATTAGAGGGGAAGTCTAAATCTGTGATTGGTCCTATAGTGTGGTCTGATCATGGACACATTAAAATCTATTTGAATGGCAAAATTACCAACTTAAAAAATACCCCTAGAAAAATTGATGCCAATCTTTTCTAGCTAGAAAGGGATAGAACAGAAATTCAAAAAGAGCTAGAAGAATTCTTTAGCTTGAATAAAGGTTCAGTAACCTCTGGTATAACACTATGGATGGCTCACAAGGCCTATATGCAGGGTCTATTGAAAGCTAGATCCATAGGGAAAGCTAGAAAAAGAGGAACTCCATTAAGAGAGTTATACTTAGATTTAAATTTACTAGAAAGGAGAAATAAGATTCTCCCAGACCTGGCTTTGGTGAGTAAAATAACCATTTTACAGGCACAAATTAAAAAGATAGTGCAGATTCAAATACATAATAAAAGATGGGAGTACCAACAAAAACACTATCATATAGCTACTCAAGTAAATGGAGTAACGACTGACTTTAACAAAATAAAAAAATAAAAAAAAAAAAAATGATAGATGCGAAAAGCAGATTGCACTATAATCCGAGTGAGCTAGGGGAGAATTTTAGAGAATTCTACAGCAACCTCTAAAATTTGGAACAGAGACCTGATATCGTTAAACCTGCTAAGGATGTAATTCTAAAGATTAATAAAACCCCAGGCCCAGATTGCTTTCCGACGAGCTATTATAAAATCTTTAAAAATGTTTTGGTAAGTTATCTCACAGACGTTTTCAATGAAATAAAAACATCTGGTGTGGCCCCAAGGGAAATGTTAGAGGCGGCCATCATTACAATTCCCAAGAAGGGCAAGGAAACATTTAAATGCGCCAACTATAGACCAATTTTTCTTCTTAACTTTGACACTAAAATATACGGGAAAATATTTGTGAATAGACTAAATACCCTATTCTGCCCAATGTCCCCATTGATATTGAATCACTAGCCAATACCATAAGAGATAATGAGAACATTAACGGTTTAGAGATCGACAATTTAACTTCCAAGACCTCCCTCTTTGCAGACAATGTTGTAGTTATTATGACAAACCCGCTTGAGTCCATAAAATATTGCAGAGTCAACAAGTCTCCATCATTTTCTTAAATATAGGGACAAGAGCATTTATAAATCTATCCAGATAGAAAGAGAGTTATGTAAAGATAAAATATTAGAATATATCTTATGGCAGAAGGAACTTTCTAAACATGAACTGAGGAATTTACCGCTGGTCACGAAAAACAGTTTAGAAATGTGGTACAATATTAATAGGAAAAGATAATTTAATTAATTTCCCTTGTCCAGCAACCCCATTGCAAATTGTGTATGCAAGCAATATGGTAGTATCTAAGGTTGGCTGGGCATCATGGAAGCTGTATACAGTCCAGGGTATATGGTCAAATAGCCAGCTTAAATCACTCGAGAAGATGAACACAAGTAATAAAGTTCCCGCTAGTTACTGGCTCCACATAAATGCAGTTGGTGAGCAATTCAGAGTATAGTGTAGCAACAAGATCTGCAATAACTAACTATGCAAAAGTGCTTTTAAAGACCCATAGTGCAATCTCTATCTCTCAATGTGGTGAAATTCTAGAGGAGGCAAGGAATACAGATGAATCCCTGGGGATGTGCAAATGGGAAAAAGAACTGGGGGAACACTGGGATTTAATAGGTTGGTTCAAGGCTGGTGGGTTAACCGAGACAGGTATCAAATGCAGCTCATTAAGGGAAGTCCACATTAAAGTGGTGAACAGATGGTAGAGTGTTCCGTCAGTTCTGAATAGAATGGATGGTGAATTGTACCCACAAGAGTTCTGGAGAGGATGTGGGGAGAAGGGAACACCATTACATATCTGGTGGGCTTGTAAAAAGATAAAAAAATTCTGGGACATTTGTATGACACATTTATCCAAAATAGTAAACAGACATATTAAGCTAGCGCCAGAAATGGTTGCCTTCCACATTTCTTCCTAATTGGAATTTAGTCACAAGCTTACTGCCATCCTAATTCGCATTGTCTTGGTTATAAAATGGCTGATAGCCGTAAAATGCAAAGTTGGGCTCTTACCCTCCTGGAACGAAATAAGAACAATTTTACCCAGTAATAGAAAGCTTGAAATGGATTTCAGTCTGGTTCATGGTGATCCCAAAAAGGGATTTGCTTCTAGATGTTCTCTCTGGGACAAATATATTGATGCAGAATCACGGCAGATGTCCGTAGTGTGATCTCTCTGTATCTTAAAATTGTTTGTATGTATTGTATTGTTGTGTTTTGTGTTCATCTCCAGGTCAAGGCAGAAAGGCAGGAAATACTGATTTACTATTAGTAACAGATACAACACACTGCTATGTAACATCTGGAGACTATGATTTCTCCTTTGAGACAAAACCTATAAATAGCGGGTTCAAGCTAAATAAGAGTAAATGATGTATGTTAAACTAATGGTGACTATTTGTATATATATACGCTTTGTATTGAGAATGAGCCTGATGATATATGTATATGTAATAAAAAAAAAAAAGTTAATTATAAGGACTAAGTATGTCTGATCTTACATAGAGACACAAGTTCACAAACCAGATCTATTGTTTGACACAATCAGGTAGATTACTTAGGTCTTCCAAGTTTCCTTGCCAAACAATAATATGTTATTCCGCACCTGTACAATATAACTTTCCTACTGAATCCAAACTGTGCAAAAAAGCAAACATTCAATGTCATTTATTATACTATATTTCTTCATATATATATATATATATATATATATATATATATATTATGAAGAAGCAATATAATTTGAACACATACATTGTATTTACATTGGTTGGAAGGCATTTACCTCAAATCAATTTATTTATCTTTTTCACGTTACCTATTGGAGTGTGTACTAATCTGCAGAATCCTACAAATAATTATTGTTGTCTTACTATTGTGAGAGATTAGTAAGCTCTGGGGGTTCACACTAATGGGGAACCCTTTATTTTAAAGATATTCTTGTAAGGAGCAGAGATACTTTACTATTTAGGGCTACTAGTAAGCTTTTGTGTGTAGCCTTACAGTTCAGGAGGCATCCTTATAAGGATCATAGGCATCATATATTTTACTCTTATTTTAGATTTTCTTATTTTAAATGGAAAGTTTTCATAATAAATTCCTGTATTCAATTATTTTGTATTTATTTATTTTTGCATGCACAATTTGTGTAAATATACATAGTACAAAAATGTTATAATTAAACATCTCAGGGAATACTATAATTTATCTAACTGGGTCATGATTCCTCTCTTTAGGCTCAGTAAAATGGTAAATCCATATTAATTGAAGCCAATGGATCATATCTTCAGGCAAGGGAATATAGCCAAACCAAAAATCTGGAAAAAGGATACAAGCAATTTTAAAAAGGAATACACCTTTTTCACATGTTGTTTTGGATAATTCAAAGGTCAGATAATAAATCCTCTACCATATAACCAAACATAATAAACTAGTGAATGGGCGAACATCGGCGAACCACCATAGACTTCAATGGGCAGGCGAATTTCAAAACCCACAGGGACTCTTTCTGGCCACAATAGTTATGGAAAAGTTGTTTCAAGGGAACTAACACCTGGACTGTGGCATGCCGGAGGGAGATCCATGGCAAAACTCCCACGGAAAATTATGCATTGATGCAGAGTCTGGTTTTAAGCCATAAAAGGCATAAATCACCTAACATTCCTAAATTGTTTGGAATAACATGCTTTAAAACATCAGGTATGATGTTGTATCGATCAGGTAGTGTAAGGGTTACACCCGCTTCACAGTAACAGACCAATCTCCCTGTTTAATGCACCGCAAACAACGGCAAACAGTCCCTTTGCACAACCGCAAACTCCCCATTTGCACAAGGTTGGATACCAAGCTAGCCATGTCCCGTTCCTTGTCCTCACTGATGTCATTAAAGGTCTCTTCCTCCACCCAGCCACCAAGGGTTCCCGAAAGGTGACAACAAGCCCCCTGGGACGCCTGCTGTGTTTGGTCTTCCACCTCCTCAAAGCAACCTTCCTCCTCTGACTCCTCTTCTTCAGACTCCCAGAGTCTGGGGGCTTCCACTGCCCAGCATGGAATATTATACACAGGCTAGAGTCTGGGGGCTTCCACTGCCCAGCATGGAAGATTATACACAGGTCAGAGTCTGGGGGCTTCCACTGCCCAGCATGGAAGATTATACACAGGTCAGAGTCTGGGGGCTTCCACTGCACAGCATGGAATATTATACACAGGTCAGAGTCTGGGGGCTTCCACTGCACAGCATGGAAGATTATACGCGTAGCCTCTGTCTGCGTTATTATAAGGTGTGTACTGTTAAGTAGTATTATTCCTATTGGTTTAATCCCTGTTACCTCCACTATCAAGGGACGTGTATATGGCATGGATTTTTGGAAGCGGGAGATGGAAAAAGATGCTTGGTCGGTCCTCCCACTTCAAATTTGGGGCACTGCGCGTGCAATCTAAGGTGCCACCAGATATGAGTGTCACTGTGCACTGGCAAAAGTTGGCAGAGTAGGCGCTGTAGGCCTCACACACACGCCTGTAGGCAGGCAACTGATATTCAATCGATTACAGTCAAAAAAGTGTTGTTTTATGTCACTGTACACTACGGTTGCACCAGATATGACGTATCACTGTGCACTGGCAAAAGTTGGCAGAGTAGATGCAATAGGCTTCACACACGCCTGTATGCAGGCAATTGATATTCAATCTATTACAGTCACAAAAGTGTTGTTTTATGTCGCTGTACACTATGGTTGCACCAGATATGACGTATCACTGTACACTGGCGAAGTTTGGCAGAGTAGATGCAATAGGCTTCACACACACGCCTGTAGGCAGGCAATTGCTATTCAATCTATTACAGTCAAAAAAGTGTTGTTTTATTTCAATGCACACTACGGTTGCACCAGATATGACGTATCACTGTACACTGGCAAAAGTTGGCAGAGTAGATGCAATAGGCTTCTGTAACGGATCTACTGGCACCCCGACCGGGTACCTCCGTTGATGGATGCGTCCTAGCTTGCGTCGAGGCCTACAAGCACCGCACCGGACACCAAAACCACCACAGACTCCAAGGATAGTACATCAGGAACAAGCGTTCAGTAGTTACAGCTCAAGGGAGTATGCAGAAGCATAGCAATCCCCAGTATGATAACGATCCCCTCAAATAACGAGACGAGGCTACGTTTTGAAGGGTCAAGAGGAACTAGCTTTAATGACAGGGAATCTCCTTTTATGCAATGGTGCCCTCTGAAGGGCTACACCCACATAATTATCACAGCCAATTATATACATGGTTCAACCCCCACGTCTCCTCCCCTCAGATAACAGGTAACACAATTAAAACAGACACAATTTTAACCACATTCTGGATGTACCCCAAATACAGGGGGTACACCTTTAAGTCCCGCACCATTCAATAGCACTCACCCAGGGGAACAACATATACAAAAATGGCATGAATCAGACCAGGGGTTCAAAAGTTAGTAAAAGTATGTTTTTACACATAACACACAGACATTGCACATATCCCCCATACAATACACATATAGGACAATAGGTGAGTCACACCTCCCTGGCAACTTGGATACAATCAGACATTAATTAGATCATTCTTATCAGAGAATGAAAACACTTTGTAAAATGCAAGGATCCTTTACAACTTTCTTATCTCTTGAATCTCTGTAACAGGATTATCTATTAGCCTAGGTCTGCAAAAGTCTGGCTAATATTCTGCAGAGCATAAACCAGCATACATATAGTAGGATCATATTTTAACCATAATAATCATAAAACAGGGTAAAACAGTGATGGGTTCCGCTACACACCTCCCCCGTGACCATAAGCCGGCATACACGGTCTGATCCCAACGGATCAGCCTGGGGATGTCCGGACAAAAGTATTTGTTGGTCAATTTTCTAGTTTGACAACCCATCAGCATTACTGCAATTCACATTTACTCACATTTCCCATATCCCCAGATAGCTGAGATCTGAGCGCACAAAACTACAGAATAGCGCTCAGATCCTCTTCACACAGTTCAATTGCCATGTAGCTAAAGTCTTTCCCATAGTCTTTCATTATATGAATGGGCTTCATGGCACAGTTATCTGGGGTATCATGGTTCACACAGGGCAAGTACAGAATGACCCCCCTGTATGTAAAGGGCCAGAATGAGTGACTTACACTGTGGTATGGCCGAACGCTGGTTCCAAAGGGCAATATGTACCAGGGCCATAGTCGCAGGGCAGGAGGCTGGCAAACAGTCCTCTCCAAGCCAAAGTGGCGAAGGGCACTTCGTCACACATCTCTCCTTTGGGGGGAAGTCTAACCAGGTACCTGGATATTTTGCTGTGGTGATGGGGCAACACGCTGAGGGGACTTGAGGGGCAGAGGCCAGCGGCACTCTGCCCTGATGCCAGCTCTTCTGCTGGTATAACCTGCAGGACATCCTGCTCTGTACAAGGGACAAAGGGAGGGCAGAGGCCGACTGCACTCTGCCCCGCTGTCAGCTCTTCTGCTGGGGTACTTGGGACATATCCCGGCTCAGTAGCCAGGGAAACGTGGGGGTCAGTGGGGGTTAACATTTCCTCTGTTAACCCTGGGGCCACATTAGAAGTTAGCTGGGGAGGGGAATTTGTACTTACCCCCTCCTCCGGTTGTCCGAATGACGGTAGTTGGGGATCTGGACAAGCTGTGGGCGCAGAGACCACGGTCCTACCTGCGCTGTCTGGGAGATTGGTGTCTCCCCTGGTTAGGGTAAACTGTCGCTGGGGGGGGAAGGACGACACCTTTGGCGCCCTGGGGTACCAACTGCCGCTGTGGAGGAAGGTCGACACCTTCTGCTCCCTGGGGTACACACTGCCGCTCGGGGGGAAGGACGACACCTTCTGCCCCCTGGGGTTCACACTGCCGCTGGGGGGAAAGGACGACACCTTCTGCCCCCTGGGGTTCACACTGCTGCTGGGGAGGAAGGACAGCCCCTTCTGCTCCCTGGGGTACACACTGCCGCTGGGGGGGAAGGACGACACCTTCGGCCCCCTGGGGTACACACTGTCGCTGGGGAGGAAGGACGACACCTTCAGCTCCCTGGGGTACACACTGCCGCTGGGGAGGAAGGACGACACCTTCAGCTCCCTGGGGTACACACTGTCGCTGGGGAGGAAGGACGACACCTTCAGCTCCCTGGGGTACACACTGCCGCTGGGGAGGAAGGACGACACCTTCAGCTCCCTGGGGGTACACACTGTCGCTGGGGAGGAAGGACGACACCTCCTGCCCCCTGGGGTTCACACTGCCGCTGGGGGGTAAGGACGACACCTTCTGCCCCCTGGGATTCACACTGCCGCTGGGGGGGAAGGACAACACCTTCTGCCCTCTGTAGGGCCGGTAGAGAGACCTCGGTCCCATCTCTACCTGCCATCTGGAGGTCATCCCAGGACCAGTCAATGAAGTCTGGTTCTGCTTGTCGAGTAGGTTGGGGCTGCACAAGGCTGAGCAGGTGTTGGTAGTCCTGTTCCAGCTCCCACTCTCTCGTTACCAGGTGGGTCATGTCTTTGCTCACCTCGCCTTCGTCATCCCAGACATACATGCCCATCCGGTAGTCGTAGATGTCCCAAAACCTAGACCCCTCCGTGCTGCCAAGATCAATATCGTCCTCCAAGGCATCCCATAATAAACCCGGGCCATCATAATCATCCCCCTCCGGTAAGTCGTGTTCAGCCGTCCAGGGGGTAAGTCGAACGGTATGCCACCAGAGGGCCTGGTATGCGTTGTCTAGCCAGATCTCTCGCCATACCAGGGTCTCTAATCTTGTCACCCACTCATCCAGGGGCTGCTCTCCCAATAGATACATCCGCATCGCCACACGCTTCTGTAGCCGCTGCTCATCACTGGGGAGACTCTCACCTCGCCGCCATTGGGCATCTTCCAGGGCATCATACCAGAGTTCCTTTCTGTCTGCATCCCTGTAGTCCGCGGCCGCCTCCTCCTCCTCATCATGAAACGCTGTCTGAAAACTAGCCGGTTCCATCCTGCTGTAGCCAGGGGCGCTGTACGGATACTAGCGTTGCCCTCAATTTGTAACTCCAAACGTTACCGGTGTCTCCGTGCTGCTTTTCCTCTTACTAGGACGCCATCCCACCACTGCCACCAATGTAACGGATCTACTGGCACCCCGACCGGGTACCTCCGTTGATGGATGCGTCCTAGCTTGCGTCGAGGCCTACAAGCACCGCACCGGACACCAAAACCACCACAGACTCCAAGGATAGTACATCAGGAACAAGCGTTCAGTAGTTACAGCTCAAGGGAGTATGCAGAAGCATAGCAATCCCCAGTATGATAACGATCCCCTCAAATAACGAGACGAGGCTACGTTTTGAAGGGTCAAGAGGAACTAGCTTTAATGACAGGGAATCTCCTTTTATGCAATGGTGCCCTCTGAAGGGCTACACCCACATAATTATCACAGCCAATTATATACATGGTTCAACCCCCACGTCTCCTCCCCTCAGATAACAGGTAACACAATTAAAACAGACACAATTTTAACCACATTCTGGATGTACCCCAAATACAGGGGGTACACCTTTAAGTCCCGCACCATTCAATAGCTCTCACCCAGGGGAACAACATATACAAAAATGGAATGATTAAGACCAGGGGTTCAAAAGTTAGTAAAAGTATGTTTTTACACATAACACACAGACATTGCACATATCCCCCATACAATACACATATAGGACAATAGGTGAGTCACACCTCCCTGGCAACTTGGATACAATCAGACATTAATTAGATCATTCTTATCAGAGAATGAAAACACTTTGTAAAATGCAAGGATCCTTTACAACTTTCTTATCTCTTGAATCTCTGTAACAGGATTATCTATTAGCCTAGGTCTGCAAAAGTCTGGCTAATATTCTGCAGAGCATAAACCAGCATACATATAGTAGGATCATATTTTAACCATAATAATCATAAAACAGGGTAAAACAGTGATGGGTTCCGCTACAGCTTCCCACACACGCCTGTAGGCAGGCAACTGATATTCAATCTATTACAGTAAAAAAAGTGTTGTTTTATTTTCCTGAGCACAATATAAGCTGTTAGGTGTTAGCCTGTCACACACACGCTCTGGCAGGCAGGCAGTCATATGCAATTAGATTACACAGAAAAAAATTATAAAATAAAATAAATGATGTTCTAGCCCTAAAAAGGGCTTTTTGGTTGCTGTCCTTCAGATGGAAGGCTCTTGAAGGGAGTGTATGCTGCTGATTAGCTGGAATGTGTCTGCTGACTGTGAGGTGCAGGGTCAAAGTTTCCTCAATGATAAAGAATAGGGGGTGAACCCAAAAGTGCATGTGTTCGCCGTTCGCTGCGAAAGCGAACATGCAAAAATCGCCGATGAACTGTTCGGGACATCACTATAATAAACATAAATACTCAGGATAGCTGATCATACATATTTTTCATGTACTTGTAAAAGTGTAAATAACATCACATATCACCTACTGAGATAATATTCCAGTCACTCTCCCGGCTTCCAGGATTGAGACCCATATGAGCCCATGACATAGCGCATATAACCCTTTATGTTCTGAGTTTTCTGCAAACTGTTCTACTTTACTCCCATGTTTAATTGTACTAGATTGCTGCTAGCACTGTATAAGTGTATATAAACAAAAACAATAAATAAACAAGTGTACCAAGTTTGAATATATGTTTCTAACAATAGCTATACATGGAATTATCTTTTAGACAAATTGTTAGATAATCATTAATATTATGCTTAGCTGCAAATGTTATCCTAGTGTTTGTGTGTTTGTACATTTTCTAAGTGCTGTTATCAGTTCCTTATTTCTTAAACTGTAAATTAATGGATTTAATAATGGAGTAATCATTGTGTAAATCACAGATATAATTCTTTCTCCGATATCATGGTGAGTTGGAGCAGGACGAAGGTACGTGAAACAAACAGTTCCATAAAAGATAGAGACAACAGTCAGGTGTGAGGTACAAGTAGAGAAAGCTTTATGTTCCCCTTTCTTTGTCTGGATCTTCAAGATCAATTTGATTATGTGCAAGTATGGAATAAAAGTTACCCCAAGGGTAAAAAACCCAAGAGTTAAAGCTACAAGACATAAATTAAGGAAATTTATAAAAAATGTCGGTGCACGAGAGCTGTAATAACAGAGGGAGGTCACAAAAGAAACCATAAATAATATTTTGTCCACAAAAAGTCAGTCTGAGTGTACCAATGGTATGTATAAAAGCATTGGTAAATCCAAGCACCCATGCACCCAATGCCATCAGGATACAAACCTTCCAAGACATGATAGAGGTGTAATGCAGTGGTTGGCAAATAGCAACATATCTGTCATAGGACATCACAGCCAGCAAGAAGATCTCCGCACTTATAAATAGTAGAAAAAAAAACATTTGTGTTACACAAGCCATGTGGGAAATGGACTTCATTTTGGAAAGCAAGTCAACAATCATTCGAGGGGTAGTGACAGTGGAAGAAAAGGCATCTATACATGCTAGGTGGCCAAGAAAGAAGTACATTGGGGTATGAAGATTCTGGTCATTCCAAATAAGAAGCAGAATGATGAGATTTCCAGTCAAAGTCATCATATAAATAGTTAAAAATAGCACAAATAATATAAATTGAACCTTTGGTAAATCAGAGAAGCCGAGAAGAAAGAATTCATGTACTACAGTTTGGTTCTCCAGAGTTTTTACCAGGTGCATGTCCATGTCTATATTATAAAAACAATTATTGATAATATTAATGCTTTGGAAAGAATATTCAGACATGACAAAGACATGATCTAAAAAATTTTAAGCAGTGATGTGATTGTCATGAATCCACAGTACTCTTGGAAGTGGCAACCAGATTTTGATGAAAACTAGCCATGTGGCTACCTGATCCAATGTCCATTGTAATGGCCATACAAATGTTTCAAAAGACAATTTCACTTGCTGAGTTGTATTATTGTATGATGCTTTGAAAAAGCCTTAGTTTTTTGCCCATAGGCCCCTGAGTTTCATTTTTAACAGGTCATTTGAGCCTATAGAGCTGTGGGTCAGTTTGCCATTTTTTGAACAGTCATTTTATGTGTGTAGTGTGTTTTGGGGTGTAACTATTACATTGGGATTTTAAAAAAAATATGTGGGTGTTTGTATCACTTTAAGGGTGACCAGTAGATGTTTCCAGTAACCAACTGTGATGCAGAATTTACTCCCAGTCCAAGGGTTGGGGTGGTAAGTGGTAGATAAGGATCCATAGACTTCAATGAGAGATCCACTGGGCTGATTAAGTGATCAAGCCTTTTTATCAAGAATGTCAAAACAGCAATTGAAACACTTGTTTTAATAGAGAAGGGTCAAGTGGTGTTAAGTGCTTTGCAAGTGATACCCCTTTGATCCTTTGTCTTGTGGTTAGCCACAAATTTAAAAAAGTACTTGACCTTAGTCATTGTTTGTGACCCCATTCAATCAAATAATTGCTAAAATTGTTATGGAAGTCCTGAGCTTTCATGAAAAGTGTATACACCCCGGAGCTACCTTAGATCCCCTAGCAAACTCCCCTCTAACTCAATAAAGTATCTCTGTCCAAGGGGAAGTTTGCTACCGAGCAGATAGATCCAAAGGCATATTCCCCTAAATTCACCCAGACTTTGCACTGATCTTTCCTCACTGAGAAGGCACCCTGACCCTGCTAACCAGCCATACTATCTTCCTCTGAGTTCCCCCCAGTGGGAAACCATCCCCCTAAAAAAAAAAAACACTTGCACATTCCAGATCTATGGTTTCCTACGTGGGTTAAAGCCAGAAGCGTCACCCAGATACGCTGTCTCCAGCAGTTACACTAACTAATCAACCCCTGCTGTGACAGTTTCTGCCGGGAGGTAGCTTTGCAGCTGGGGCAGTAGACCTCTTGGTACCTAGATGGGGAAGTAGACAGGCTGGTGTTGTTTTTTTTTAGACAGACCTGACCCATGTGTGGTAGTTCATAGGTGGCAATGGTGTATCAAACTTGTGTTTACCAAGGAAATTGGCCCAATGGTGATCGGTGTAAGAACTGTATAAAAGGTAAACTAAACAATAACAATTATGCTCTGTTTGGGACACATATGCATGGAGTGTTTCATTCAGTGGGAAGGTGTTTATTTTTTTATTTTTTTCTAATCGGAAATTAATTTCTGCAACTTGTAAGCTCTAACTTTTTTTGAGATGGGGAACACACAAGAACAATGAGCCTTAGATATTAACCAGCTCTTTTTGGTCTCTATTTTTTTAAATTATGAAAACATAAATGCATTAATAAAACATGACTGCCCCGCCATAATCAATGCAGAAGTGGATCCCTAATTCTCTTTACCTGGAGAAGTCATGACCCCTTCTCTGTAACATAGTGGCACTCTATTATTAGTTTTGGAATTTAAACTTCTTGGTGGGATACTCTGTAGGTAGAGTTGAATGAAAACTGATAAGTAAGTTCCTTGAGTGAGTGAAGTATTATGCCTCCTTACCAGCAATATTCTAATGACTATATTCTACTAGCGACTTGACCGTCAAAAAATGACGGCAATGAGATGTGTATGTTTGGAAAGTTGTTTAGTTATTAATATACGTATTTGACACTTGTAAGATTTTAGTTATGATGAAATAAGTAGTATTGTGATATTAAACATGTTTATTTTTGTAAAATGTTCTCTTGGTGAACAGTAACTGTTAAAGCATTTTGTATTAAAAGTATTAACATTTGAATGTAAGAACAGTTGAACTTTAAATTAATAAGTATTGTAAACTTGAGGTAATGTTTTTTTAACTCAAGAATTGTTAACTTAAATATACATTGAATCCAGGAGGCGGCAAACAGTAAAAACCCTCCTTAAATTGTAACAAATTGTATCAGAGAGGGAAAAAAATAATTCCTTCCTGACCCCATGAAGCGGTGATCAGATTACTCCCTGGATTAATGTTTAACATAAAAGACAATATTAACATTGTGACTTAAAACGTGGTTGAGCTCTTAACATGAACTTTGTAATATGCTGAAGTAAAGAACTTGAAAGTATATTTTTTGAAACTTGAACTTTCTTATCTGTCTAAGTAATGAACTTGAAAATATTGTTTTCAAACTTGTATCATTAGAAACAGTAACATAATTAATTAACATTTTAACATAATTTGTAAAAATAATGCAAGGCAAGTGTTTTATGAGGCTAATCATCCCTAAACAGTACTTCCATTAATTATGACTGAATCGTTTATTGTTTTGTATTTTTCAATGGTTTACCTTTGTTTATTGCTGTGACTAAGTAAGAAACTTGAAAGTATATTTTTTGAAACTTGAACTTTCTTATCTGTATAACTAAGGAACTTGAAAAAACATTTTTCCAACTTGGAACATTATGAACAGTAACATAGTTAATTAAGATTTTAACATAATTTTGTATTAAAATAATTAACATTTGAATGTAAAAACAGTTGAACTTTAAATTAATCAGTATTGTAAACTTGAGGTAATGTTTTTTTAACATGCAATTTCTATCTCAAGAATTGTTAACATAAATATACATTGAATCCAGAGGAAGGCAAACAGTAAAAACCCTACTTGAAACGTACCCAATTTTAACATGAACTTTGTAATATATCTAAGTAAGAAACTTGAAAGTATATTTTTGGGAAACTTGAACTTTCTTATCTGTGTAACTAAGGAACTTGAAAAAACATTTTTCCAACTTGGAACATTATAAACAGTAACATATTTAATTAAGAGTTTAACATAATTTGTAAAAATAATGCAAGGCAAGTGTTTTCTGAGGCTAATCATCCATAAGCAGTACTTCCATTAATTATGACTGAATTGTTTATTGTTTTCTATTTTTCAATGGTTGACCTTTCTTTATTGCTGTGACTTAAAACGTGGTTGACCTCTTAACATGAACTTTGTAATATAGCTAAATAAGAAACTTAAAAGTATATTTTTTCAAACATAAACTTCTTATCTGTGTAACTAAGGAACTTGAAAAAACATTTTTCCAACTTGGAACATTATAAACATTAACATAGTGAATTAAGATTATAACATAATTTTGTATTAAAAGTATTAACATTTGAATGTAAAAACAGTTGAACTTTAAATTAATGAGTATTGTAAACTTGAGGTAATGTTTTTTTAACTCTAGAACTATTAACTTAAATATACATTGAATCCAGAGGAAGGCAAACAGTAAAAACCCTCCTTGAAATGTACCCAATTAAATTAATTCCTTTCTGACCCCATGAACTGGCGATAAGATTACTCCCTGTATTAATGTTTAACATAACAGACAATATTTACATTGTGACTTAAAATGTGGTTGAGCAAGAACTTGAAAGTATATTTTTTGAAATCTGAACTTTCTTATCAGTCTAAGTAATGAACTTAAAAATATTGTTTTTAAACTTGTAACATTAGATACAGTAACATACTTAATTAACATTTTAACATAATCTGTAAAAATAATGCAAGGCAAGTGTTTTGTGAGGCTAATTATCCATAAACAGTACTTCCATTAAATATGACTGAATTGTTTATTGTTTTGTATTTTTCAATGCTTTTAAATTTGTTTTGCATGGGTTTTATTTCTTTAATGAAAAGTTATAGTACTTCATAGTAGACAATGTTTTTAGTAAAAATACGTCCATCTTCTAATAAATCACCTTGACTTTCATTCTTTTCAATGTAAACTTTAATAGCCTGTGGATTTTTGCACCGTGATAACGCAACGTACAATTGACCATGTGCAAATACTGGTTCTTGCAAGAAAATACCCACAGATTTGAAAGTTTGTCTTTGTGATTTATTAATGGTCATGGCTAATGCCATAATGATGGGAAATTGTCTTCTTTGAAGTATAAAAGGGAGAGACTACTTTGACTTGGTGCTAAATCTATTCTTGGCATGAAAACTCTCTCTCCTTTATGGGTACCAGTTAAAATTTCAGCATCTATAAAATGGTCCTTTAATTGTTGAACAATTAATGTTGTCTCATTGCATGGTCCTTTTTTGGGGTTCATATTTCACAGTAACATGACAATTGCACTTTTCTTTAGCTGCAAAATATGTGGTGGCATTCCAGAAGGAGTTAGTGAGTTTATGAATTCAGTAGAAAAGTTAGCCTGACTTTCATTGTCATCAGCAAGTACAGAATCAGCACTGTGATAATTTCTTTGTGGTGCATTAATTTTTTTAAGATTTCAATATTGAGGATTAATGCATCCTTATTTTTACACGTTAGTATGACTTGGTTGGCAAGCTCTGACTATTCCTGGTTATTTATGCTACCTTCAAATATAGCCGATATAATATCTTGGTGACAAATCATATGAGGTGGGATCTCCACAGTGTCCTCAGGTAAATGTGTTTTTTTTTTGTTCTGCCTTCTCCAATTTAAATAAGCCAATCATTGAAATCAGTGTGGCCTTCTGGTCTCATGTTTTGTTGCAGTTGAAGATGGGTAAAATGTTTCCATAGTGTGCTTGACTTTATATAGGTTTCGATAATGTCAGTTCGATTTCCATGTACAACGATAGGTACTGTTTGTCTAAAATCGCAACCTAACAACATTACCTTTCTACCAAATAGAAAAGTATTATCCATGACTTCACGAAGCAAACGGTCAAAACATTGGAGGGCATAGCATGACATCATTGTGGCCTCATCTATTATAATTAATTTACTTTTTATTCAATTTCTTTTCTTGTAATGATGTCATGCGAATATCTGGCACAGAAGTTTCTAAAAAAGGGACTGGCAGTTTAAAGCCACTATGAACAGTTCTTCCACCTTCTAACAAAAGTGCAGCAGTAGTGTCAAACGGCAGTGCTATTTGACCTTGTGCTCGTACAGAACTTATTAATAAATTATATAGATATGTTTTTCCTGATCCGCCATGTCCATCAAGATAGAAATAACGCTCTGGCACCATGTCATCATCTATTGCATTTTTAATGGCATTAAATGCTTGCAATTGTAACGTATATAAAGTTGCAAGTCTTTCTTCTGTTCTTTCTACTTGTAGTTGAATGTCATAGTCTTTAAAGTTTATGTCATCTATAAGACCTGGATCAGGCAAATTAAAACTTGCACAACTTAATCCATGAGTTAAAAATACTTCTTGGATTTCCATTAACGCTTTTAAGTGTGCAATGGGTTTACTGTATCGTCTCATAAAGTCTTCAGCCATATTACTTTTAAATGTCTCCCACAAAGCTAATGCATTTGGAGCATTTGAGAAGATACAAATAAATGCAAATTGTTCTCTCATCTGCCGTGGCATTTGACATTGTGCTGCTTCTTCTAAACATCTTTCCCACTTTGTATCATCAGCTAGTAAGTTTCTATGTCTTGCAGCTAAATGGAAGGATTCATATACTATGTCATTAACAGTTCTTAAGTGTTCAAAACTTTGTTCTCCAGGAACATTTAAAAGTAATATCCATAAGCAAAAAGGTTTAACATCTCTTGGACTGACTGTGTAAATTCTTGGGATTATTTTATTTCCTCTGCTTTTTCTATGTTTCCATAATCTATTCACAAAAACATAGTGATATGGAATTTCAATATATAAGAATTGTGTTGTGCTTGTTAATCTGTGGAATTTAATTCAAACCATGCAGTTAGTGTAGTGTGACGAAGTTCACTTTGGGTGAATGCATTACTTTCATTTTCAGTATGGAAATACATTAAATGTCGTTGTGGCAAATGTAATGCTAATCTATATACTGCATGTGATCTATCATGCATTTCAAATTTTAAAAGCCACCACATAGTTTGCGAGGGGCCGCATTTGCGGAAGGTGGAGGCTCCAACGTCGGATGTGTTTGTCCGCAAATGCGTTAAAACACACGCACGACTGACTTAGAAAAAAAACAACTGCGTCCCTCGCAAAAAATGTACGGCGGCGCTACGAACCATTCCGAACATGCAAAAAACGGCCGAAAATGGTGCGCATGAAAACATCAGAAACACAATAAATAAACACAACGAACACATAAAAAGCTTACTTACAGCAAGGGGGGCATCCGGCACCTCGAAAAGTTAATTTACACATCCATTTAAGTCCAAAAAAATGAGTTTAAACTGCCGAAAATCACCTAAGCGAGAGAAAAAAGGGCGCCGAACAAAACGAAAACGAGGCTACAGACGCAACAATACTACAGTGACTTGCAAAACTGAAACACATACTATGCGGCACGTACCATACTGATATTAACCACCATTTTGAAAACTACTATGCATAAAATGGCGGATGAAACGCAAATTGTAAGCTGGAACGCAAATAGCGCATGTGTATTGCGTTCTAACGGTCTGAGACACCTCAAAGTTTATAAATACTGCCTACTTTCCAGAAAATTCTACATTTCTACTCAGGTGATGAATGGAGTAACTGGATAGGTAACTGCTGCTGTTACTTGAGAAGATAATTATTTCCTAATTTCCTACTTTACACTGTGCAAATTACAACTGAGAGGTAAGCTATAATATATTACATTTTATTACCAAGACAGCAAAAAAAAAAAAATTTAAGTATGAAAATGTGATTCATGTATAGTGACATGTGACACGCACATTTATGTGTATAGCCCCTACAACAAACTAATCTTAACCAAAACTAATTAAACAAGTATATTTAAATCACATTTAAAAAAAAAAAAACTTTAACTATGAAAATGTGATTCATGTATAGTGACATGTGACACGCACATTTATGTGTATAGGCCCTACAACAAAATAATGTTAACCGAAACTAATTAAACAAGTATATTTAAATGACATTAATTTACTGCAACTCATAGCAAAAAATAATATGACACTAATACATATGTAACCTAAACCTGAATCTTTGCCTTTTTTTCACTATTTAAACAGACTCTGCATCAACAGCGTCACTCAAGAATTTGCACCGTGGACTGTGAAAGAGAATTACTTTTAAAGAACACAAACAAAGAAGAAGAGGTAAGATAGAAAAATATATTACATGTTGAAAAAGACCATACTTTGCTAAATCAAAAAGAAGAAATATACAATTAACCATTTAACTTTATTTTTCTAACAGACACTACAAGAAGACTGGCGGATTAAGATTGGCAGGAGGGGACCCTCTGTCATTCGGACAAGAACAACACTTCAATCAAGGTATAGTATAACAAGTAGAAAAAAAAAAGAAATATGTATGTTTAATGGCCGCCAATATAAAAATTAAAAGTACTAAAAAAAAAAAAATACAAATTTAATAAAGACTAAAACAACACAGTTCAACAAACTTCACAAACACATATACAATTTACAGAGAAGAAAAAAAAAAGAAGTGGTCACAAAACAGGATAGCATCCAAAACATTAGCAACATACATGAAACAAAAGTATTCCTCCTCTTTACTGTAAAATAAACTCCAACCATCACCGACAAGCCAAATGCAGCAACCAAAAAGTGGTGAACATAAAACAGGATAAAACAAAAAAGCCTACCATGATATAGGAAAGGCAATTAACATTCATTTTTACTGTCCAACATCATTTAATACACATAAAGAAGACTAATTAAGCAAATAAAGTATGCAAAATATGGTGGACACAAAACAGGATTGTACCAAAAATCACACAGATAGAAAAGTTAAATAATATTCTTCTTTATTGTTTAAGAACCTATAAGCCTTACAAAGAAGCCTAAATAAGCATACCAAAAGTGGTGGACACAAAACAGGATAATGCTAAAAACATTGTGATCAGATCCAAAATAGTAAAAACATTAATAATTACAGGGGAAAAAAAAGGATAGCTGTAATATACAAATACAATTAAAGTATTTAAAAAGGTTGCACAAAAAACAGCATAGCAGTAAAATTCACCATAACAGATACAATAGAACAAAACAATAAATGTTGCTATTCAGTACAAATATATTAAAATAAAATACCATTTTACTTTTTATTTTACAACAGACACTGCGTGAAGAGCATCGGACGAAGACTTTCAACAGAGGACCAACAAAGATTCTCCTTGAAATCACACTTCAACCAAGGTACAGTATAACAAGTAAAAAAAGAGAAAATTAAATAAACATGTTTGCTCTGCATCCATGTCAACAGAAAAAAAAAAAAGAACAACAACCACTAACTATAACTTTTACCAAAATATAACTGACACATTTCTCATTTACCTCTTATTTGTCTTTTATGGACAATAATGTTTAACAGTAAATCCAAATTTCAATCGAGCCAAAAAAAAAGAAAACAGCATAGTCCACAAAAGTCTCAAAACACAGACTAAATAAAATTTGTCATTCTAAATTACCAGTCCTAATGTACAATATTAAGCATAAAACCTAACCACACACATAAAATACAATAGTACAACAAATAGTACTAAAACCCCAAAAACAATAGAAACATTTTCAGAGCCCCAACATATAAGCCTTTAAATAAATTATGAAAATACTATTATAACAATCCCCTGTACGATAAATTACAAAGACTCATTTCTGCCCTAATCTATCCCTATAAGCCAAAAGTAAAACAAAAAAAAATTAACAAACCAAAAAAATACACCTACTACATCTACAAGAAGCTATAGTGTAATTACCTTGAGTGTGCTATGCATGTAAGGCAAAAATTACAACCTACGACAGAAAGTAAAAGCAAAAAAATAAAAAACACTTATTTAACAATACAAAGAAAGTACCGCTACAATCAACTAGAATCACATATAAACAAACTGATAAATAAAAAAAATAAAAAAACTTAACATCTCTAAATAAACTAATGATACATTATTTTTTTTTACAGATTAACATGGCTGATAACGAGAGCAAACAAGAAAAGATAAGACGGCAAGCTAGACAACGATGACAGAGATTGGACAGCCAGCAGACACCGGAGCAGAAGGAAATTCGACAAGAAAAAGAATGCAAAAGAATTGCAAGCAAAAGACTATCACCTTCTAAAATTAAAGATACAAAAAAAAGCTACTAACCAAACAAAGCATTTAGAACCTCTTCCTGAAACATCAGATTAAAAAACCATTACCTCAAGTTTACAATACTGATTAATTTAAAGTTCAACTGTTCTTAGATTCAAATGTTAATACTTTTAATACAAAATGCTTTAACAGTTACTGTTGACCAAAACAACATTTTACGAAAATAAACATGTTTAATATCACAATAGTACTTATTTCATCATAACAAAAATCTTACAAGTGTCAAATACGTATATTAATAACTAAACAGCTTTCCAAACATACACATCTCATTGCCGTCATTTTTTGACGGGCAAGTCGCTAGTAAATCATATTAAGGAAACTCTTGGAGTAGCAGTTGATCTGTGAATATATATTTCTTCAGTGGATACCTGGTAACACTATATTACTCTGTGCTGAACCTTTCTAACCTGAACCTAATTGGTGAAATATTTATACACAACATTTTGCTCAACCTAACAATCATATCATTATAAAATAGCACAAAATATAGTCATTCATATCAAGTCTACACATAATTACAAAAGTAAGAAGAATTTGATCATTTTCTGATTTGGATATAATTTATTGTTGATAATAATTTCACAAACAGGCTTCAATAATCTGACAAATAATATGTGAGACATTTAATTAAGTCTATATTTCATGTTTACATGTTCTTCACACTGTTTACTGTGATAAATGCAATTTTTGCCTAAATATTATTAGTAATACCATTAATAAAAAAAAAAATTCTATTACTATTATTATTATCTTTATTTGAATGTGTATTTTCTTTCACACTAAACTGATTCCATTACATACACTGTGAGCTGATTCTTTGCATATGAAATGTATTTAAGTGAAAATACTAATGCTTATTATTAAGTATATAATAAAGTACATAATAAATATGGATCATGTATTGATAACAATGATTATAAAAGTGGTAAAACTATAAAAAGAAGAGCTGAAATATAATAACCCTGCAGACACGCTCATGTCTATTGTAATATAATAACCCTGCAGACATGCTCATGCCTATTGGAATATAATAACCCTGCAGACACGCTGATGCCTATTGGAATATAATAACCCTGCAGACATGCTCATGTCTATTGGAATATAATAACCCTGCAGACATGCTCATGCCTATTGGAATATAATAACCCTGCAGACACGCTCATGTCTATTGCAGTGTGTGAGATATTATAACAATGTATTAATATTGCTCTTAATTTCATGTGTTATTTCCCTACAACTAAAATTATTCCTTTCCCAGTCAGATCTCATGACTTACCGGACACAATGCTGCGGGTGTTATGGCCGATGCCCATCAGGTGCCAGCTGTTCCAGCCTTTGGTTCCTTTCTGTCTCTCTCTTATAGTGTATGTCACTCACAAGACTCAGCTCCACATTATAAACCTCACAGCTCTTACATTTCCCCGAAGCTCATTACAACTTTCTCAAGTCTGTTTACTCTCACAGGAAAAAAAACTTTTCTGTAACTTTATGAAGATCATGTCATCAGGATACTGAGCAACTTCTGGCCAATTGTAACCTGTAATATGGCATAGCTGATATTATGATCTAATTTATTCTGGCTTACAGGGAAATAGCCATGGTCCTGAGTAGTGATGTCGCGAACATCAAATTTTCGGTTCCATCAAATGTTCGCGAACGAACGAACATCGGCAAACAGCCATAAACTTTAATGGGCAGGCGAATTTCAAAACTCTTTCTGGCCACAATAGTGATGGGAAAGTTGTTTCAAGGGGACTAACACCTGGTCTGTGACATGCCGGAGGGGGATCAATGGCAAAACCGCCACGGAAAATTACATAGTTGATGCAGAGTCTGGTTTTAAGCCATAAAGGGCATAAATCACCTAACATTCCTAAATTGTTTCGAATAACATGCTTTAAAACATCAGGTATGATGTTGTATCGATCAGGTAGTGTAAGAGTTACACCCGCTTCACAGTAACAGACCAATCTCCCCGTTTAATGCACCACAAACAACCGCAAACAGTCCCTTTGCACAACCGCAAACTCCCCATTTGCACAAGGTTGGATACCAAGCTAGCCATGTCCTGTTCCTTGTCCTCACTGATGTCATTAAAGGTCTCTTCCTCCACCCAGCCACCAAGGGTCCCCGAAAGGTGACAAAAAGCCCCCTGGGACGCCTGCTGTGTTTGGTCTTCCACCTCCTCAAAGCCACCTTCCTCCTCTGACTCCTCTTCTTCAGACTCCCAGAGTCTGGGGGCTTCCACTGCCCAGCATGGAAGATTATACACAGGTCAGAGTCTGGGGGCTTCCACTGCCCAGCATGGAATATTATACACAGGTCAGAGTCTGTGGGCTTCCACTGCCCAGCATGGAAGATTATAACCAGGTCAGAGTCTGGGGGCTTCCACTGCTTAGCATGGAATATTATACACAGGTCAGAGTCTGGGGGCTTCCACTGCCCAGCATGGAAGATTATACACAGGTCAAAGTCTGGGGGCTTCCACTGCCCAGCATGGAAGATTATACACAGGTCAGAGTGTGGGGGCTTCCACTGCACAGCATGGAAGATTATATGCGTTGCCTCTGTGTGCGTTATTATAAGGTGTGTACTGTTAAGTAGTACTATTCCTATCGGTTTAATCCCTGTTACGTCACCTATCAGGGGACGTGTATATGGCATGGATTTTTGGAACAGGGAGATGGAAAAAGATGCTTGGTCGGACCTCCTACTTCGAATTTGGGGCACTGCACGTGCAATCTAAGGTTCCACCAGATAGGAGAGGTGTATTAAGTTGTACTACTCATTCCTATCAGTGTAATACCTGTTACGTCACCTATCAGGGGACGTGCATATGGCATGGATTTTTGGAACAGGGAGATGGAAAAAGATGCTTGGTCGGACCTCCTACTTCGAATTTGGGGAACTGCACATGCAATCTAAGGTGCCATCAGATAGTAGTGGTGTATTAAGTTGTACTATTTATTCCTATCAGTTTAATACCTGTTCCGTCACCTATCTTTCCTCCCAATAGCACATTCTCTATGTCATCAACCGGCCTGTGTGTATTTAGAGAATCACACTTTAAGGCCCTTAACCTGGGACAAGGTGGCTTGGCTATCAGAATTGCCTCAGAGCCTTAAAAACTTGCCAAACCCCCTAATCAGACACTCACTATCATACTGGAAATGGGCCAAGAAACACACGGGTTTGTTCCCTGGATCCACCCAAATGACCCCTATTCTTGACCACCCTCAGGCCCCGAAACACATGAGCACAACATCACAACATTTAAAAAACCCAAACTTTTTATTTATTAAATCTAAGTGCATTTGCATAACCGTCAATCAAAGTTAATTTGCTTGACCACTACCCATAGTGTGTGTCCTGCTTACAAGTACTGTGCCAAGTTCAACCAATCCAGTCTAATTGGGGAACCAACAGTCCACATTTAAAAAAAAATGACAGGCAGAGGCAGGAAACCCCGCAGAGGCCGTCGTGGTCGTGGTGCTGTGATTCCCTTTGGCCCTACAATAATGCCCAGTGTTCAGAGGCCAGTTCCCCTTAACTCGAAAAGTTCAGAGGACGTAGTTGACTGGCTAACACAGGACACCCAATCTTCTACAGCTTCCGCTTGGAACATTGACGCACCATCCTCCTCCAGATTAGCTTCGGGCACCTCTCAAGTTACCACTCGCCCGCCTGCCGCCACCACCAACACTAGCACCACAGCCGCTTCACTTGATCCGTCAGCAGAGTTATTTACACATCCGTTGGAAGAAATGAGTGATGCACAAACATTAGTGCCAGAGAATGTAGATAACAGGGATATGTCCCAGTCAGGCAGCATTACACACATGGACGTACGGTCTGATGATGATGATGTTGTACCCGGTGCTGCTTCCTTTGTTGAGTTGTCAAGTGAAGCGGTTGATGATGACGATGCGTCCATGGATGTCACGTGGGTGCCCGCTATAAGAGAAGAAGAAGAGGAAAGTTCAGATGGGGAGACAGAAAGGAGGAGGAGATGAGTTGGAAGCAGCGGGAGGTCGTCGCAAGTAGCTAATGGCACAGTCAGACAGCAATCATCGGCACCCGGGATCAGCCAGACAGCACGCCACCAGAATGCCGTCATTGCAGAGCTCAGCAGTGTGGCATTTTTTTGGTGTGTCTGCCTGTGACAACAGCGATGCCATTTGCAACCTGTGCGAAAAGAAACTGAGTCGTGCGAAGTCCAACACCCACTTAGGTACAACTTCTTTGCGAAGGCACATGATGTCACATCACAAACGCCAATGGGATCAACACATGAGTACAAGCAGCACACAAAGTCAAAGCCACCATCCTCATCCTGGTCCAGCATCTTCAGCCATGTAAACCACTGCTGCCCAGCTTGCCCCCTCTCAACCATCCGGCAGTCTGTGTCTCGCCATGAGCAGTCCCTGCTCATCTGCCCACAGTCAGGTGTCTGTCAAGGACATGTTTGAGCGTAAGAAGCCAATGTCACAAAGTCACCCCCCTTACCCGGCAACTGACAGCTGGCTTGTCTGAACTCTTAGCCCGCCAGCTTTTACCATACAAGCTGGTGGAGTCTGAGGCGTTCAAAAAATGTGTAGCTATTGGGACACCGCAGTGGAAGGTACCTGGATGAAATTTCTTTGCACAAAAGGCAATCCCCAACCTGTACTCGATTGTGCAAAAGGAAGTAATGGCATCTCTGGCACACAGTGTTGGGGCAAGGGTCCATCTGACCACTGATACCTGGTCTGCAAAGCATGGTTAGGGCAGGTATATCGCCTACACTGCGCATTGGGTAAACCTGGTGACGCCTGCCAAGCATGGAATATGTGGCTCTGCAGAGGAGTTGGTGACACCGCCACGACTTGCAGGCAGGCCTGCTGCCACCTCCTCTACTCCTCCTACTCCATCCTCTTCCATAACCTCCTCGGCTGAATCCTCTTCTGCTGCTGCTATGTCTTGCTCCACATCAACGGCACCCCCCCAGCTCCATAGGTACTATTCCACATCCCGGATACGGCAGTGTCACACCGTCTTGGGGTTGACTTCCCTGAAAGCAGAGAGTCACACCCTGGACCAGCACTCCTGTCCACCCTGAACACACAGGTGGATCAGTGGCTGACTCAGCACCAACTGGAGATCGGCAAAGTGGTTTGTGACAACTGAAGAAATTTGTTGGCGGCATTGAATTTGGGCAAGTTGACACATGTGCCGTGCATGGCACGTGTGTAATCTGATTGTACAACGCTTTGTGCATAAGCACCCAGGCTTACAGGACGTCCTGAAGCGGTCCAGGAAGGTGTGTGGCCATTTCAGGCGTTCCTACATGGCCATGGCTCACTTTACAGATATCCAGCGGCGAAACAACATACCAGTGAGGCGCTTGATTTTCGACAGTCCGACACGGAATTCAACACTCCTAATGTTCGACCGCCTGCTACAACAAGAAAAGGCCGTTAACGAGTATTTGTATGAGCGGGGTGCTAGGACAGCCTCTGCGGAGCTGGGGATTTTTTTGCCACGTTACTGGACGCTCATGCGCAATGCCTGTAGGCTTATGCATCCTTTTGAGGAGGTGACAAACCTGGTCAGTCACACAGAGGGCACCATCAGTGACATCATACCATTTGTTTTCTTCCTGGAGTGTGGCCTGCGAAGAGTGCTGGATCAGGCCGTAGATGAGCGTGAAGAGGAAGAGGAAGAGTTGTGGTCACCATCACCACCAGAAACAGCCTTATCAGCATTGCTTGCTGGACCTGCGGCAACGCTGGAAAAGGATTGTGAGGAAGAGGAGTCAGAGGAGGAATGTGGCTTTGAGGAGGAGGAGGAAGACCAACCACAACAGGCTTTCCAGGGTGCTCGTTGTCACCTATCTGGTACCCGTGTTGTTGTACATGGCTGGGGGGGAAGAACATACCTTCAGTGAGATCACTGAGGACGAGGAACGGGACATGACTAGCTCGGCATCCAACCTTGTGCAAATGGGGTCTTTCATGCTGTTGTGCCTGTTATGGGACCCTTGTATAAAAAGGATGAAGGAGAACGACCTGTACTGGGTGTCCACACTACTAGACACCCGGTATAAGCAGAAAGTGCCTGAAATGTTACCAAATTACCACAAGTCGGAAAGGATTCAGCACTTCCAAAATAAATTAAAAAGTATGCTTTACACAGCGTTTAAGGGTGATGTCACAGCACAACGGCAATCTAACAGCGGAAGAGGTGAACATAATCCTCCTCCTCCCACAACCACGCCGGCAAGGAGAGGACGCTTTACAGATGTTTTTTTGATGGAGGACATGCAGAGCTTTTTAAGTCCTATGCATTGCCACAGCCCTTCCGTGTCCACCCTCAGAGAACGACTCAACCGTCAGGTAACAGACTACCTCGCCTTAACTGCAGATATCGACACTATGAGGAGCGATGAACCCCTTGACTACTGGGTGTGCCCGCTTGCCCTGTGGCCTGAGCTATCCCAATTTGCCATAGAACTTCTGTCCTGCCCCGCTTCAAGTGTCCTGTCAGAAAGGACCTTCAGTGCAGCTGGAGTTTTTGTCACTGATAAGAGAAGTCGCCTAGGTCAAAAAAGTCTAGATTACCTCACCTTTATTAAGATGAATAAAGATGGATCCCGAAGGGACTGACAGTGGGCGATACATTCGATTAAAAAAGGCCTGATAGATGAGCTGCCTTGACCTAATAATGGTCCACACGCTGCTGTATTTTATCCCTGAATGCCGGATGACTTGCGTGACTTATCCGCCACCAAGTAGGGTTCAAGACACAGTGTTTTAGGGCACTTTCTGCCTGGCAAACTAACATAAATTTTTCTGGTCGCTGCAACAATACCTAATGTAAAGGATCCTTGCATTCTTGCAGTGATGATTCTTGCAGCTTCTCCCGAACTCAAGCTGAAACGAAGTGATTATAGTTCCCGGTCCCCCAAACATGAGTCGAGACTTCATGAAGGGGTAAAACGAACTCAGGTGCTTGCACACCCAGCCTGGTTTTTATTACAGTCAGGTACAAACAGAACACACCCAGGGGGAGGTATAGAACAATCAATAACACAGTAGTAACGCCCACAGTTTACCTACCTTTTGTTTGGGAGATAATTGAGTTTTTACTGTAACTACTCAATTATCTCCCAGCTAAAACCTACACATTTTTATACATTTTTAAGCCTTTATGATTTTACATAGTACATAAATAAATCTTATATTTTTATGAACAACATAAATTGTGGAACAACATATTAAAAAGTGGCATGAATCAGACCAGGCGTTCAAAAGTTAGTAAAATAATCTTTTACACATAACACACAGACATTTCACATATCCCCCATAGTTGGCCACACAATACACATATAGGGACAATAGGTGGGTCACACCTCCCTGAGGCTACCTGGCAACGTTGATACAATCAGACATGGATTAGATCATCCTTCTTTGTTCTTATGTCTGAGAATGAAAACACTTTATACAATAGACTTCCTTATCTTATGAGGAGTCTCTGTAATAGGATTATCTCCCATGCCAAGGTCTGCACTAGTCTGGGCCAATATTCTGCAGAGCATAAACCAACATACATACAGTATAATAGTAGGATCATATTTTAACCATAATAATCATAAAACAGGGTAAAACAGTGATGGGTTCCGTTACACCTAATTTTTGCATTTAAATTCTTTTATTGTCAGAAGGCTGTACAGCATGTAATGAAAAATAAAGCATTTTTGAACAGTCTTGCATAACAGTTGTGCAAAAATACATATTTACAATAAAGACATTTTGTGAAAGTTAGCTGGTTATTCCTTCTTATTTTAACTCTTTAGGTTAATAATTTTTCTTATTTTTTACTGTGATTGCAATTTAAGAGATGCCTAAAACATGGTAAAACAGACAATAGTAAAGAGTATATCTGCAGGAAACACCAAAGTCATATTAGCAATCATCCCTCCAGCAGTATTAGCTTATTATTTACAATATCTAACCTGGGCAATCACGCTTGGGTTACCCTAGGGCAGGCTTCAGTAAGCGACCTCTCCTTTTCTGGGATGATTTTGCCGCCGGTTGCTTCTGAAGGGTCTCCAGGGCTCCCCCACTCCGGTCCTTCCCCCAGTGTCGCTTCAACCAGTAACAAATGTTTTATATTTGTAAAGCGACCAATGATCCCCCTTGATAGATATTTATCTTTACACATTTTGGAGAACCAATTTAAGACCGGTGTCACCTGTTTCTGGGTCAGGGAGTGTGTGAAATGCATCAGCCTACAGTAATTGTAATGTTCTGACAGCGGTAGCTCATGCTTGTCCCTCAGTTCCTCATAGGTGAGCATCTGGCCCTTTACTAACCAGTCTCCCAGTCTATCTAGTTTCCTTGACCTCCACCAGTGTTGTGATGTTGTGCTCATGTGTTTCGGGTCCTGAGGGTGGTCAAGAATTGGGGTCATTTGGGTGGATCCATGGAACAAACCCGTGTGTTTCTTGACCCATTTCCAGTATGATAGTGAGTGTCTGATTAGGGGGTTTGGTGAGTTTTTAAGGCTCTGAGGCAATTCTGATAGCCAAGCCACCTTGTCCCAAGTTAAGGGCCTTAAAGTGTGGTTCTCTAAATACACCCAGGCCGGTTGATGCCCTATAGAATGTGCTATTGGGAGGAAAGATAACTGAGCTGCCTTGTGGTAATATTTAAAGTTTGGACACGATAGTCACCCCTTTGACTTATGAAAGTACATCATTTTCTTTGTGATGAGTGAGGGAGAGTGGTTCCAGATAAACTGAAATATTTTCATTTGAATATTTTCTAATTCTTTTTATTTAATCGGAATCAGGAGTGTTCGAAATATGTAGAGCAACCTAGGAAGGACATTCATTTTTATCGTATTTATTCTCCCTAGCCATGATAACCTATACTTTGTCCATTTACTCAGGTCATTAATTATTGTTTTATAAAGTTTGGAGTGGTTGGCTTTGTACAAGTCCTCTAGCTTAGGGGTTAGTCGGATTCCCAGGTAGTTTATGTGGTTCTTATCCCACTTAATGTTAAACTTCTCTTGGAGACCCTGCTTCTCTACTGCTGTTAAGTCAATCGCTAGTGCTTCTGTCTTCTCTATGTTCAGTTTAAAACTGACCAAACTCCTCCATAGTTCGAATCAACTCTGGGACCGATTGGATAGGGTTTGAATGCATACACAGCAGGTCGTCTGCAAATAGACAAGTTTTGAAATGGTGATGGCCTATTTTTATGCCTGTGATCCCAGCGTTGGCCCTAATTGTCTGAGCCAGGGGTTCTATTGCTATTGCGAATAGAAGGGGAGAAAGGGGGCACCCCTGTCTTGTTCCTCTTTCTATTTTAATTAAGGATCTCTCATCTCCCGGAATCTGTAACCTTGCCCTGGATGATTTGTATAATGAGTGTATGAGATTTATGAAATGGCCTTTAATACCAAATTTTTCAAGCGTGGCGTATAGGTAAGTCCACTCCAGGGAATCAAACGCCTTTTCAATGTCAAAGGCCATATGACAGGCTTGAATTTTAGAGGCTTTTGTGTGGTACAGTAGGTTCATGACTTTTCTAATGTTGTCTCGCGCTTGCCTGTGGGAGACAAAGCCTACTTGGTCATTATGTATTAACTTAGGCAAGAAGGATGACATTCTATCCACTATTATTTTTGACAGGATCTTTGTATCACAGTTTAGTAATGATATTGGCCTGTAGTTTTTTGGTTCTAGGGCATCTCGACCCTCCTTAGGGAATAGAGCGATATCTGCCCTGTTCAGCTCTGCTGGTGTTTGCTTGCCTTCTAGAACTCTGTTAGAGTGACCAAGTGCGGGACAAATATGTCTATACATTTTTTATAATATAAATTGGTGTACCCGTCTGGGCCTGGTGACTTATCAGGTTTGAGGTTCTGGACTGCTTTTCTCACTTCCTCTAGGGTCACTTTGGCATTTAAAGTCTCTCAGTCATTTTCTTCTATTAAGGGGAGATCACAGGAATTAAGAAATCCCCTCATTTTGTGTAGATCTATGTGTTTTGTTGCTGAATAAAGGGTATTGTAAAATGTTGTAAAAATCTTCTGGATCTTATTTGGGTTCGTTGTTTTTTCTCCCTTCGAGATCTTAATTTGAAGTATCCTATTTTGTGTTGTTTTGGTTTATAGTTTCCTGGCTAATAACGGGCCAGGTTTATTGGCTTAAGTGAATCCAATAGAAATAAATAGTACAACTGAACACACCACTCCTATCTGGTGGCACCTTAGATTGCAATCGCAGTGCCCCAAATTTGAAGTGTGAGGACCGACCAAGCATCTTTTTCCATCTCCAGCTTCCAAAAATCAATGCCATATACACTTCCCCTAATAGTGGATGTAACAGGGATTAAACCGATAGGAATAGTATTACTTAACAGTACACACCTTATAATAACGCAGACAGAGGCAACGCAGAGAGAGGAGTCTGAAGAAGAGGAGTCAGAGGAGGAAGGTGGCTTTGAGGAGGTGGAAGAACAAACACAGCAGGCGTCCCAGGGGGCTTGTTGTCACCTTTCGGGGACCCTTGGTGGCTGGGTGGAGGAAGAGACCTTCAATTACATCAGTGAGGACAAGGAACGGGACATGGCTAGCTTGGTATCCAACCTTGTGCAAATGGGGAGTTTGCGGTTGTGCGAAGGGACTGTTAGCGGTTGTTTGTGGTGCATTAAACAGGGAGATTGGTCTGTTACTGTGAAGCGGGTGTAACCCTTACACTACCTGATCGATACAACATCATACCTGATGTTTTAAAGCATGTTATTCCAAACAATTTAGGAATGTTAGGTGATTTATGCCCTTTATGGCTTAAAACCAGACTCTGCATCAACTATGTAATTTTCCGTGGGAGTTTTGCCATGTATCCCCCTCCGGCATGCCACAGTCCAGGTGTTAGTCCCCTTGAAACAACTTTCCCATCACTATTGTGGCCAGAAAGAGTCCCTGTGGGTTTTGAAATTTGCCTACCCATTGAAGTCTATGGCGGTTCGCCGGTTCGCCCGTTCGCGAACATTTGATGAAATTCGCGTCCGCAGTTCGCGAACTGAAAATTTTATGTTCGCGACATCGCTAATGATTAGTACAAATCTTTGATGAGTCTAATAGTCATGGTGAGCCCTGACTGGAGGCCAATCTCAAATCCAATCCAGAATACTTAGGCTCTTGGATGGCTACTCTTGACCTAATAATAGATTGTTACTTGTTAGTTTGATGCTTACTTTTATTGTTTGTTTATTTTTTCTCAGCATATCCGTGATTGTATGTGTATGTATATAGACGTATTATTTAATATATATATATATATATATATTTATATTGTGTCTTTAGATGCTTGGCGCTCATCTTCAGTTTCTTTTTCCTTAGTGCTGAAAAATAGACAAGGAGAAAAGAGGCTCCTCTAAGGTAGTAGGTTTTTCAAATGTGGAAAGTTCTTTAAAAACTAAGTAATCTCCTTACATTTATGTCAGATTATTCAGGCCCTCAGATCCTGTCACTGCTCTCCTTGTGCAGGGTTATATGTGCAGTCAGCTTTATGCATGCAGTCATCAGGGAGAGAGAGGTATGGTCAATAAAGTTTTAATAAAAAGTAAAAAATAATATAAAAAGCTTACATTAGGTTTAGTAATGTCCACAAATGGAAGATAACTTCCTTCAGTCCTCTGTGTCTGTATCTCCACAGGTCAGCAGCAGCAGCCCTCCACGTGCTGTGATTCTGTTTCCTGTATTGGTAGTCACAGGTGGAACTGTTTAATCACTCAACCGGTTTCACACTTGTGCTTCATCTGGAGTGGGCTCCATATATATATATATATATATATATATATGTATTGTCATGCGCAGGGCCTGACTGGACTTTTTTGGACTATGGCTTGGGCCTGGACTGGAAATAAGTTATCCTGTTAATGGTTAAAGTTATGTATTTTTTATTGCTTATGGATAAAATGACATATATATTTTATGTATTTTGATTATGTACAGTGTTGTTATCTGGTGAAAACTCCCCATAAGTGGTTAGAACAATTGTTTAAAGTTAATATAACACCAGAATGAGCTCATCAGATGTGCATGGTTTCCAAGTTAGCAGGGGCAGCCTATTATGCTACAGTGTTGTTATCTGGTGATAACTCACTCAGCCCCAAGAAAATTGTATAACATGTAACAATTAATAAAGGAGAGAGATGTGTCTGTACTTACATAGACAAGGTGTAAGTGTCAGTCTTTGAATTCATGCTAATTCTAACGTATGAGATGGTGTTCCTTATATCCTGAGGCCATCTTCTCTACCAGAGGTTGTAAGAACTACATGGTCCTGCTGGTGTAGGCTTGAGCTAGATTCCTGTCAAGCCCCATTGAAGATGCAGTTTGTGATATATATATATATATATATATATATATATATATATATATATATATATATGTATGTGTGTGTATGTGTGTATATATGCTTTATGAGCATTTTGGTTAATGGGTTATGCCAGAGTACAGTTTATGTGTTTACTTGTATATATTATTTGTTATTAAGGTTACAAATATAATTCATTGATTTACTTTATTTCTTCTACAATGTCAATACACAGCACCTGCATATGAAACAATGTAAACAAACATATAATTACTTGTGGACAGTTGTCATTATAATTTTGGAAGATCGATATCACACAACTGAACAATAAATAACTCTGTGACTTTATTTCCCGTATACTTTCCAATAGACCTGTAACTGTATGAGATAATTGTAATGATTCTCTGAGCTCGCCGTCCCCCGGCGTCCCGTGTAGCCATGAGATAACTTGGTCTCATTAATTAGACTTGAGTTCCTGTGTGAGCTAATGACTTAACTAAATGAGTGGCTTGCTTTGGTGTGTTCATTTCAAAGTCCCATTTTCATTTATTTGCCTGCTAAGTTAATCGATCCCCAAGCACATGACTTGCACTAAAACAACTGGATCCCATAACAAGCTCGGTTGGGATCTAAACTGTAACACATAGGAATCGCCAGATAATAACAATGGCGCATGCAATAGTTTCATAATGTAAAACAAACAGAACAAATTAACAATTTCAGAGCTAAATAACTTTTCCAATGAATGTATTGGCAACAGATTGACACAAAGAACGATATACAATATCCAACCCTTGTATTTAATGTATGCTTTGCAGTTATTATATTATTCATTTGTTTAACTATCTTACTTTTAATTTTGTTAATTCATTTGTATAACTTCTAAGTTACTAATTTATTTTCGGGTTTGTATCTCTAATTGTAAAACACTTAATCATAATAATAGTTATTATATCTTTTATGTGTTTCAGTGTCAATAAAAATAGAAATAATGGACAATAAAACCACAACTTCATTAATTGATCAAGAATGAAAAAAAGTATACAATGCAAGTGTATAAATACAAATTCCTGTTATACACAAAAATATAATCTCAAGAAAAAGATGGAGAAGCTTTAGGGTGGAATCATGCGTCCATAGTATATCATGAAGGTTCTGGCTCATTAAGTCAAACCCAGTGCTTAAGTACTTTTATATATTACCCCAAGACATGAGAAAATGTTTTACTTAAATCTATGCAACCTTCTTGTTTTTGGAAGTTAAATTGAATTTTTAACTAATGAGGCAAAATAGACCTTTCTTAGATTAGTTATGTGTTTGATGATCTAGAAACAATGACAACATATTTCTTAGTAAATAGCAACAGTATTCTTGGAGGCTCCTAATTTCTACAACATCACAGCCCCTTAGAGAAAATCCAATAACAAAAATTCAGAACTTTATATAATTTGGATAATTGACTTACCATTATACTAGATGGGACATGACTTGTCTAAACACTACAGTGCCCCTTTACATTTGAAACAGACACGCCTAATCATAGTTCCATTACAACCAACTACAGGAAACAGAAATAAGGGATGAAAATGCAAATGGCAGATTTCTCTGTAGTTTTGGGTCTCCGGTCTCTACTTTGTTGAGTTAATGGATATGTGGGACACACCAAGGAATAAAATAAAATGTAGAAAATGTCTATCAACATTTTTTCTGTATGAGTTTAATGAAACTCAAACTATTAGAGAGGCTTCCAATCAGAACTAATACAGATAATATAACTCTGCCATTGGTAGAAAGAGGAGTGCCAAGGATGGATTTACATCTAAGATACCCATAAACAAAACTAACTTTGCCATTTTGAGCTAGAAAACAGATCTGAAAAACTTTTGTTAATGAGAGACCATTAATAATAATGACTGATTTGCATGGAGGTGCATAAAAAGAATAGGCATGCTCAGACCTAGGGAGAATACAATTGAACACCATGGCCAGAAATATGGTGTTATATATTGAAATAGACAAATCACTGAAAGTCAAACCAAAGAATTAGGCAAAATTATATTTCTTGTGAAAAATATTATTGTTTTAAGATGCTTGTTTTATCTGTTTCAGTAGTACCATATGAAGTGAAACGATAACATGGGAACACTTTATTCTTTTTGACTTTTTATGCATCACTAATCAAACAAGATCCATGATCTGTGCAGCCCGTCACAATAATAACAAGCTCCCTCTTATTACAATCCCAGCCACATTTAGGAGTTTGTTTCTATTTTTTGATGTAGTAAATATATAGTATATTTCTATTCACATTTGAATGTCTAAAATATTTAAAAAATCTTGTTACATGCACAGAATTCCGAGAAATACAGTTATTGCACTGCATTCTGGGAACCTTGTAATGTGGAGGGCTTCTATCGCTCTTTTGCCCACAATATATTAAATAATTTTTGATGGTCATATAGATATGGTTTCTTTTTCAGAAGAACTGTGAAGACCATTTCTAGAGAAAGTTCAATGCAGGTCTTTTACAAATCCTGACCACAATGTCAGTTTATGAATTGGCACAAAGTGATGGTGGTGATTAAAAGATTATTTATATAAAGTTTAAAAAGTGGTAAAGAAGAAAAAAGATAAAGGAGAACATAGTAACAGCGATGATGAAAACGAAGAGATGGATGAAGTTGGAGATGACCATAATTCCAGTTAGAACAAGGAGCAATATTGGTTTAGACAGTGATACAGTATTCAGGGAACAGATATCTTTCCTGAACAGTTATTATGAATGATAACCCCCACTTTTTCCCACACATCATGATGGACAGATGTTCTGAACATTGACATGTGTACTAGATAGGGAAGCAAGCTAACAGGAAACTATAAGTGCTGAGTATGACCAGTAAGGACAGAATAGAATTGAATCCGAAATGGTTTGGAACTTCTCCAGTGGTGGAACATATGTTGTCCTCTTCAGGTGTTTTTATTCCAGTTATTAGGCAAAGTAGGTCCACAGATACTATGTAGCAACCCAACTGGAAGATAATATCTTCCACCACAAACTCCAGAATGGAGACCTTTGGTTGGCTGCTTTTTCTGTAAATGAAAAAAAGGGGATATTTTTTTTAATTTTCAATAAGACAGATGAGAGCAGAGAGGATAACAATGACAATTCCTGTTACATGTGGCCTTGAGATCACATTATAACGCATTGGTCATCATCATAGGTCATTATGTTAAGCACCATAGGTCATTATGTAAAACAATTGTCATGACTGATTTTGGGACTCCCCTGCACCCAATAAGCAAACCCTGCTATTTTGGACTCTAAATAAGCTATTAAAATGGACATGAGACTTGTTGTAATTATTACCATAACAAACCAAGAAATGGTCACATGACCGAATGTAAGGGTTCAGGCGCCAGCATTTTGCTGCCAGGCTAGAACGCACATGGATTAACCTGAGGGAAATCTTTCGCAATAAACATATCTGGGCAGAGTTCAGCCAGAGTGGGGTGGCATATAAGCCATATTGGAACCCCTACTGGCTGCAATACGTCGGCTACTGTAGCTGTGACTAAAAAAGACCCCACCATGGCCAACCACACTAGCAACAAATCCAATACTAAGTGGATTCGGTGGGTATTTTACTTCTCCAGTGACCATAGATGATTAGTAGAAGCAACACACAGGTAAGTTTAGAGGAAGGGTCACTGGGTTTCACTAGAGACTAGACCTGCTCTGAGTTTACTGGAAGACTAGATGGCTTAGTGGAAAACTAGCCAGATTTCTTAAGTATTATATAAATAATCTTCTCTAAGGTATTATAAATGTAAAATAAACTTATGTCTGGGTGGCACTGGGGAGGAGATCTTGAACATCCACAGCATTAAAGGGCTAGTCAATTTAGTGAATCCTTCATATAGGATGAGGGACTAGTGAATCCTATTCAGTCCCCATAGGAGTAAAGGACTACTAAATCCATCAAACATATAAATATATCATATTCTTTGTGAGATTCATAGGTCCGAGTCGTGCAGCTCGGCACTCAGAACTGGATCAGCAAATACTAAATATTTATTGTAGTTGTGTCTATTACTTGATGTTGATGTTTTTTCCAAACATTCTTCAGGTAAGTTGATTGCAAATAATATTTTTGCAATCAGTAATAAAGAAAACAATAAATATATAAGGATAACACATAAAAATAACCCTCCCTGTTCACATGGCACTGAATTAAACAATGGACATTTACTCTTCTTACGTATATATCTGGCCATGTGTATTTTGGTTAAAGACCTAAGGGCTCATTAAATTAAAGTTATTTGTGAACACGTAACTCGCAAATGTGATCTTAGCGCGATTTGTGTACGAGGATTTGTCTTTACGTTCCCCGCGTCCAACTTTGCGTGATGAGGCTGAGAATAGGCTACGTGGAGAGCTACGTTGAACTCTCTGCTTGTTCGATTCAGCTATCAATGTGCAACGTGTTCACTCCCGAACAAGCATGTAACACGCAAATGGCCAACGTGTGCTTAAGAGCACTCGCAAAGGTGATTACGTACTATACGTAGCACTTGTACTGTAAATACCATCACACTACTGTACTTTTATTAACAGGGAAAGTGATGTTAGGTCTTAGATTTAATAGCACAACATTCTCAATCCTGCAAATCGTCCATGAAAAATACTTTATTTTGTGGATATTTCATGAGTCATATAGACCCCTTTAATCAACGTGTTACGACTTATACTGTAACGCGCATGTAATAGAATATCATATTTACTGCTTTTATTGTGATTCATGTGTAATATGCATATTTCATAACTTCATACTGTATTTGCTCTTTAATTTATATTATAATACAAATTGTCGGTTACTATGAGATTTTGTCATAAACTTACATTATAAAGTAATTAAGTAAATTAAACTTCAGAATTTCCACTGGCTATATCTCATTAGTTAAGAAAAACAAATACTTGAGATATCTGTTTCCACATCTGTCCTTAAAAAAATAATTAATTATTAAATGCACAAATAACATTTAGAACAAAATTTATATTTCAGCTCTCAACTTGTTTGTAAATATTATAAAAACATATATTTCAATAACTTCCCATTAAGATACAGTATATATATATATATATATATATATATATATATATATATATATATTCATTCAACTAAGTACCATACACACCAAAGCATTATCTACATCTACCAGTAGAGTGGGCACCAAAGGGTCCTTCAGTCACTTGGATTGTTGTGTAAAACCATAGCCCGTAACCGTAGCCCGTAGCGTAGCCCTAAAGACTTACGGCTATTAAATTGGCCACGTAAAGCAACCTGCGGGTTACAGGTGGCGAAACACTACAAGATTTGAAATTTGAACTCCGAGGCCACATATCCTTTGATCTGTCAAGCCGGTAACTTAAAAATCGCTATTATATTGGTACGAATCCCCTGGTATTCAAACCCATAACCCGTAAATGGAGTCAAACAGTCAACGGGTACTAGAGAGGACCCGCAAGGGGGTTAAAGTCCTATCCATAGCACTGGAAATGCAAAAATACACACACTACTGTACTTATAATTAAAGGGAAAGTGATGTTAGGTATTAATATTAATAGCATAACATTCTCAAGCTTGCAAATCTGCAATATAAAATACATTTGTATATGTTTAACTTCATTGTTATATTGATCCCGGCAATCAATGTGTTAATCAATATAATATGGAACTAGAATATAATATTTACTGATTTATTAAGATTGCATTATTTCTGGAATGCGGGTCCGATCGAGACTCTTACGCCCTCATTTGGAATATGGAGTACAGTTTTGGGCACCACTTCATAAAAAGGACATTTTAGAGCTGGAAAAGGTACAGAGAAGGGCAACAAAACTAATAAGGGGAATGGAGGGGCTAAGTTATGAAGAAAGAATAACCAAATTAAACGTATTTTCTCTAGAAAAAAGGCGTCTAAGAGGAGATATGATTACCTTATATAAATACATCCAGGGTCAGTATAAAGATTTGTCGGGGGGAGCTTTTTGTGCCAAGAGGTTTACAACTGACAAGAGGACATCCCTGGAGGTTAGAAGTAAAAAGATTCCACCTCAAAGAAAGAAAAGGGTTCTTCACAGGAAGGGTGGTTAATCTGTGGAATTCTCTACCCGAGGAGGTGTGACAGCGGATTCGATAGATAACTTTAAAAAGGGATTGGATATATTCTTAAATAAAAAGGTTATTCAGGGTTATCCTGGTTAATTAGAGAGGGGGAGTAATGATCCAGGGAGGAATCCAATCGCAAGTATCTGGGGACAGGAAGCAATTGGCAAACTTGCTCTTGTTTTTTCTTCTGTTTGCCTTCCTCTGGATCAATTAACAACTAATCCACATATTGCAGATCAGAGGAGATCTTAAAAGGTTGAACTTGATGGGCTAAAAGTATTTTTTCAATCTCAATTACTATGTAAGTATGTAACTATATTTTGCTCTTTCGAAGAAGCAAAACAGTAAATAGGAAAAATATTTTTAAGGTAAAAAATGAAAGCAACCTGGACAGTTCCAATAAAATCTCCTCTATGTCCATACTGAAATTTATGGTGCACACACCATGACCCTCCTCCTTTTCCATGTGGTCATATGGCCCATCTTTTAATGTACGAGTCAGTACCTTATGATATTGCAAATCAAGAGGAAACCTCTGGCCGTCTTGTGGAATTACAATATGCAGTATGGAGATTCACAGCTTCCCACCACCTCACACAGTAAGTGATGGAAGGAGGGAGCGAGACCAACATGGCAGCCCTCTGGAGATGTATAGAGGAAATAGTAAAAAATAATAATAATTAATACATGTATATAATTAGGCAAATAGGCATTTCATTGTGCTAGATACACAAATACATTTTAAGGCCATCACTACGATGCCCCTTTAGTTTTATAAGAAGACTTTGCCAAAGTTCTGTTCTGTTTCTTCAAAATATAACATAGGAAATAACTGATTATAATATACTACCATGTCACCTGTAACAAATGCTACTATACATTGAGGTTTGTCGGTTTTCTACTTTGTGATCAAAATATATTTCATTATATATATATATATATATACACTGTATAAATAAATAAATAAAACATGTTAAATGACTGCAGCTTGGCAGGGAGGGTGCTGCTCAGTGCAGGGCATTACACGCCAGTCTGCAACACTACACATACAAATATTGTACAGGGTGTGTAGGAAATAAAATTTGGCAAACATGGTGTGTAATTTATGATAAACTGGTCTGACAACATTCCATTTATATAGTGAGTGAAATCTAATATTTTAATTTTTACATAACCTAAATACTGTAATTGTTTCACCCGTACTTCTGCTCAGCCACATAATTAGTGATAAAGAGGAGGCAGATGTGTTACATTCTTTTCTGCTACAAATATAAATATATAATATGTGCTTATTATTAATATGTGTCAGAAAAATGGCCATGGGTGTAGGAACTAGGGGGATGGTGGAGACAAATCCCCCCAGATGTTTTTGAGGGGAGACTTATTGGAAGACTGATACAATATATTAACTTAGGAATAAATATCTCTCATATTCAATCGATTCCTGCTAAAGAACTAAAACCAGAGGAGTATCCATTATTTTCAGTAGACATCTACAAGTTTAAGAAGAAAATAAGATAATTGACTCAGAAGTTTGATTTATTATTTGGATCGGGAAATGAAATAATATAGACTTAACCTGGTTAATATAGACTTTCCCAATAAGAAACAAATAAACTTCCTGAAATAAAATCTTAAAAAAAGCATATAAGGTGAAAAAAGGAGCAATGATAGTATGCAGGGACTATAATAGGATTATTGACCCTAAAAATGATAGATCTTCAGAAAAAACACTTAAATCAGTCAGAATTATAAACGAAACAGCCTATACATTTTATAAAGAAATACTAAATTATGAATTATTTGATATATGGAGACTACTCAATCCAGATTCTGGAGATTACACTTTCTTTTCCAAAAGACACAGCTCTTATTCAAGAATCGATTATTTCTTTACAGACAGTATAATTACTAACATTACTCACTCAGAAGGTCCAATATCGTTTCCGTGGTCAGATCATTCTTTGATTAGTTTAAATATTAGAGATAATCAATATAATAAAAAAAGAAAACCTTGGAAAATATGTACCTATATATTTAGAGATCAAAACCAAATTAAAAATATGAAAGAAGAAATTATTTTCAGATAATGTCAACCCTATGATATTACCATCTACTGTTTGGTGTGCCCATAAGGTCGCTATTCGGGGAATATAAATTTCTAAAGAGGCAAATATTAGGAAAAAGAATGGTAACCCTCTTAGAGAATTATACCTAGAATTAGACAATTTACAGAAACATAATAAATTAAACCCCAAGCTTTTACTAATGATATTAATAAAATAAATATATAAATTAAAAAGATCTTACAGCACCAATCAGATAGCAACAATATAATTTTTTAGAGCAACAAAAATGGGTAAATTTCTAGGGAACAAACTCAAGAAAACCAAACAGCAAAAAATAAATTATTTGATAGGCTATGATAATAAGAGCCATTACCAGCCCAAATAAATAAGAGATATTTTTCTAAAATTTTAGAAAACATTATACAACCTTGACTCGAATGAAGAATTAATAAAACCAAACAAAATATATGTAGACTAGTTTCTGTCAAAGATTAGTTTGCCAAAAATCAGAAGATTTAGAGTTGTTAAACAAAGAAATCACTCAGAAAGAGATAATAATGGAAATACAAAATGTAAAAACTAACAAAGGGCTGGGTTTAGATGGCTTTGTTAACCATTTTTACAAATTATTTTCTAAAGAATTAGTTACACATTTATACAATATAAAATATAAAGGTGAGATCCTGCCTAAAATGACAGATGCTAGAATAATAAACATTTTAAAACCAGATAAAAATCCAGAGAATTACTTAAACTATAGACCCATATCGCTCCTAAATGGAGACATAAAAATGTATTAAAAAATATTATCCAGTAGACTAAACTCTATTATTCTAAAACTAATACATCCAGACCAAACTTGCTTTCTAACCAGTAGACAAACTCGGACAACACCAGGCGCCTTTTAGATGTAATGTCCTATTCAAATAAAAATAGGGTTCCCATGCTGACTCTGTCACTAGATGCCAAAAAAGCGTTCAACAGAGTCAGATGGGACTTCTTAAAGACAGTCCTGTTAAAATTTGGTTTTGCAAATTTCGGGTCCAATGCCATAGGAGCTCTATACACAAATCCTAGAGCATTAATTTCAGGATATGGATTTGAAACCGAGAAATGTACAATCTCAAATACTATCTCCAATATTATTTGTATTATTTATAGAACCATTGGCACAAATACTTAGAATCTCAACTGGAATAAAAGGAATAACGATTGGAAAATATGAATACAAAATACAACTTTTTGCAGATGATATAATCTTGACATTAACAGAACCAGATAAATCTTTATATCACTTGCAAAAACTCTTGGAAGAGTTTGGTCATATATCATATTTAAAAATAAATTATCTGAAAACTGATGTAATATCAAGAGGGATAAGTAAAACTCAAATATCAAGGTTTGGGTCTGAAATTTTAATTTAAAACAAATAGGATATTGAAAGTAAATATTGAAAACATAAGTAAACAAATAAGATCTATCTTAAATGAATGGAAGGCTGTAAAAATGTCCTGGAAGGCAAGAATAGAAATAATAAAAATGGTAATAATTCCTAAAATCTAATAATTTCTTAGGGCTAATCCAAAAGTTTTGCCAAAGTACCTATTAAAAGATCTTCAGAGAATGATAAATCATTATCTAAATGGGGGGAAAAACCTAGGTTAAAACTAATAATTGTCAAAAGATCATTCATCGAAGGTGGATTATCATCCCGAGCGATTACAGACATCCATGATGCAATCATTTTGGCTCATATAGCAAGATGGAACAAAACACAGTGGAGGGGGGGGGGAGTATTTGATCTCCTGCTGATTTTGAATGTTTGTCCACTGACAAAGAAATAATCAGTCTGAAATTGTAAGGGTAGGTGTATTTTAACAGTGAGACAAAATAACAAAAAAACAAAAACACCAAGAAAAACCCATGTTAAAAAAGTTATAAATTGATTTGCAGGTCAATGAGGGAAATAAGTATTTGACAACTTCGACATTGTACTTGGTGGCAAAAACCCTTGTTGGAAATCACAGAGGTCAGACATTTCTTGTAGATGGCAACCAGGTTTGCACATATTTCAGCAGGTATTTTGTCCCACTCCTCTTTGCAGATCCTCTCCAAGTCATTAAGGTTTTCGAGGCTGATGTTTGACAACTCGGATCTTCAGCTCCCTCCACATATTTTCTATGGGATTAAGGTCTGGAGACTGGCTAGGTCACTCCAGGACCTTAATGTGCTTCTTATTGATCCACTCCTTTGTTGCGTTGGCTGTGTGTTTTAGGTCATTGTCAAGCTAGAATACCCATCCATGCCCTATTTTAAATGCACTGGCTGAGGGAAGGAGGTTCTTTTCCAAGAGTTGATGGCACATGGCCCTGTTCATTGTCCCTTTGATGCGGTGTAGTTGTACTGTCCTTTTAGCAGAAAAACAACCCCAAAGCATAATGTTTCCACCTCCATGTTTGAGGGTGGGGATGGTGTTCTTGGCGATATAGGCAGCATTCTTCTTCCTCCAAACACGGTTAGTTGAGTTGATGGCAAAAAGCTTGATTTTGGTCTCATATGACCACAACACTTTCATCCAATTCTCCTCTGAATCATTCAGATGTTCATTGGCAATCTTCAGACATGCCTGTACATGTTCTGTCTTGAGCAGGGGGACCTTGCGGGAGCTGCAGGATTTCAGTCCTTCGCGGCATAGTATGTTACCAATTGTTTTCTTGTTGACTATGGTACCAGCTGCCTTGAGATCCTTAACAAGACCCTTTAAGAGAGTGCTCCTAATCTCAGCTCTTTACCTGTATATAAGGCAACTGGGAGCCATCAATCTTGCTAATTGATAGGGGATCAAACACGTATTTCCTTCACTGACCTGCAAATCAATTTATAGTGCCTTGGAAATGTCTTAACCCTCCTTGACTTTTTACCTATTTTATTACATTACAGCCTTAAGTTCAATGTTTTGTTAATCTGGATTTTATATGATGGATCAGAACACAATAGTCTAAGTTGGTGAAGTGAAATGAGAAAAATATATTCATAAAACTATTTTTTAGAAAAAGAAAACAGATGTATTCACCCCTTTTGTCATGTAGCCCCCATAAAAAGCTTGGATGCAACCAATTACCTTCAGAAGTCACATAATTAGTGAAATGGTGTCCACCTGTGTGCAATCTAAGTGTCACATGATCTGTCATTACATATACACACCTTTTTTGAAAGGCCCCAGAGGCTTCAACACCTAAGCAAGAGGCACCACTAACCAAACACTGCCATGAAGACCAAGGAACTCTCCAAACAAGTAAGGGACATTGTTGTTGATAAGTACAAGTCAGGGTTAAATTATAAAAAAATATCCAAATCTTTGATGATCCCCAGGAGCCCCATCAAATCTATCATAACCAAATGGAAAGAACATGGCACAACAGCAAATCTGCCAAGATACGGCAACCCACAAAATTGCACAGACCGGGCAAGGAGGCATTAATCAGAGAGGCAGCACAGAGACCTAAGGTAACCCTGGAGGAGCTGCAGAGTTCCACAGCAGAGACTGGAGTATCTGTACATAGGACGACAATAAGCTGTACGCTCCATAGAGTTGGGCTTTATGGCAGAGTGGCCAGAAGAAAACCATTACTTTCAGCAAAAAACAAAATGTCATGTTTTGCATGTTTGCTTCACAATAATAAAAAAACAAAAAAACATCTTCAAAGTTGTGGCATGTTCTGTAAATTAAATGATGCAAATCCTCAAACAATCCATGTTACTTCCAGTTTGTGAGGCAACAGCACACAGAAAATGACAAGGGGGTGAATACTTTTGCAAGGCACTGTATGTGGTGGGACTGCAAACACAATGCAACCCTTTTTGATACAGTGTAAACATCAAATTATCATAATAATGAGTTTTGAGATTAACTTTAAAATAGAGCAAATAATACTACATTTGGAAGTAAGTATATTCCCCCCCAGGTCTTAAATACTTGATATCTCATATAATGTTAGTGGAAAAAAAGATTATATTACAAAAAATTGGAAGAATACTCAGACTCCAAGTTGGCAGGAAGTGATAAATATAGTTTCAATAAACTATGAATTCAATAAGGCCTTTAACAGGAACGACTAAAAGAAATCCCTATATAAATTGGTCGTATTTGGAAAAATATTTGAATACGTAAAGATTGGTTTCACCTCCATTCCTCCGGCATAAACTAAATGTTATACGCAATACGAATGATGACAAATAAGTAAAAAACTGCAGTAATGAAATGAATGGTGTGATAAATGGTAAATAATGTTTTTTTTTTGTTTTTTTTTTAGAAACCTATTTTGTTAATTGAATAATATAATGATTTACATGTATGGAATATGAACATTATGTATCATTATGTACATTTTGTATGTTTATAAAATAAAAAAATAAATAAAAAAAGAGAAGATCTTGAAAGGTTTAACTTGATGGGCTAAACTTATTTTTTCAACCTCAATTACTATGTAAGTATGTAACTATATTTTGTTCCTTCGAAGAAGCAGAACTGTTAATAGGAAAAATCTTTTTAAGGTAAAAAATAAAAACAACCTGGACAGTTCCAATAAAATCTCCTCTATGTCCATACTGAAATTTATGGTGCACACAGCCTGACCCTCCTCCTTTTCCATGTGGTCATATTGCCCATCTTTTAATGTAGGAGTCAGTACCTTATGATCTTGCAAATCAAGAGGAAACCTCTGGCCGTCTTGTGGAATTACAATATGCAGTATAGAGATTCACAGCTTCCCACCACCTCACACAGTAAGTGTTGGAAGGAGGGAGTGAGACCAACATGGCAGCCCTCTGGAGATGTACAGAGGAAATTGTAAAACATAATAATAATTAATACATGTATATAATTAGGCAAATAGGCATTTCATTGTGCTAGATACATTTTTAAGCCATCACTTGTTTTACCACTACGGTGCCCCTTTAGTTTTATAAGAAGACTTTGCCAAAGTTCTGTTCTGGTTCTTCAAAATATAATATAGGAAATAACTGATTATAATATACTACCATGTCACCTGTAACAAATACTACTATACATTGAGGTTTGTTGGTTTTCTACTTTGTGATCGCAATATATTTAATTATATATATATATATATACTGTATATACTGTATATATATATATATATATAAAACATGTTAAATGACTGCAGCTTGGCAGGGAGGGTGCTGCTCAGTGCATGGCATTACACGCCAGTCTGCAACACTACACAGGCAAATATTGTACATGGTGTATAGGAAATAAAATTTGGCAAACACGGTGTGTAATTTATGATAAACTGGTCTGACAACTTTCCAATTATATAGAGTGAGTGAAATCTAATATTATAACTTGTACATAACCTAAACACTGTAATTGTTTCACCCATACTTCTGCTCAGCCACATAATTAGTGATAAGGAGAAGGCAGATGTTTTATAATCTTTTCTGTTATTAATATAAATATAAAATATGTGGTAATTGTTATTAAGTGGCAGAAAAATGGCCATGGGTGTGTTAAACGGGGGGAGACAAATCCCCCATGAATTTTCTATGTATGTATGTATTACCTTTTCTACAACCTTTGTATACAATGAGCTGTATCCCCCCCCCCCCCAATTATTCTGGCTCCTACACCCCTGACAGTGGCTAAAACACATAACCATGGTGGACATCTCACCAAAAGATGACCTTTTGGACATACATGTTTTATAAATGCTACCAGCTTCATATATTATGTGCTGAATGTCACTTATGAAGGAGTTTGTCTGTATGCTTATTGGAAACAATGTGACCACTTCTGGGTACTTGTAGCAGATTATGTTCCATCTCGCACTTAGGGGACTCAACTCCCTCCTCTTCCTCCTAGTTATTAGAAGCATCTACTAAGTCAATGAAGGAGCAAAATATTGTATTGGAAAAAGAGTGGGGAAAAGATGGAAAGAGGAAATGTTTATGATAAGTGTGAAGGAGAAACAAATGGCAAACAAGAATAGGAGTGTGGATTGGATATAGTCTGGAAGAGATGGTGGTTGATAGAGAGTTGGAGGTTGGATACAGAGAGAGAGAGAGAGAGAGAGAGAGAGAGAGTAAGTGATAATGGAGAGCAGGTTCTTACAGTTAAATTATTTTCAATTATCAGCAGAACTGTTTTACACATACATTTTGATTACACATATATACTGATTACACATACTACAAATACACATACTGTAGAATAAATAACACACATAGATACATTTGGATCCAGGTCAACACATAAACAACACCTCACCCTATACCCCCACCATATGCCTCAAAAGTTATCAATTACATATAAACATATTTTTTTTTTTACATCACAAATATATACACAAAAACAGTTTTTATGTTATCCTTATTTTATTTTTGAGATTGAAATGGAGGGAGGCGGGGAGAGGAGTGGAGAGGATGGGAGGAGAATAGGAGGCGAGGCAAGGAGGAGAGAGAGGAGAGAGAGCTGGCCATGGGGGTATTGGAGAGGAGGAGGAGAGTGGAGGAGAGGAGGCGGTGGAAGAGAGTGGAGGAGGATGTTGAGGAGGAGGAGGTGGTGGATTAGGAGGTGGAGGAGGTTGTGGAGGAGTTGAAGGAGGTTGAGGAGGAGGTGGAGGAGGAGGAGGAGGTGAGTGAAGGAGAGGAGGAGATGGGAGAAATTCTGACCATGCTCTTTATCTTAGTTCCACAACATAAGTTACTACTTGGGAGATTATTGTTTAAGATGTGCAGGGAATCTAAGACTGGTGGAGTGCAGTTATGGTACTAATAATAAGTGAAATGTTAAGTTATTAGGCCATAGTTAGAAGTAGAGTATACTATGGCCTCATAGACACGGGCCAATTCCAAACCACCTTGTACTGATTTGCTTTCCCAACATAAAAAAAACATTTCTAAATACTGGTGCAAAGTAACATTTTATTCATATATGAGAGAAATAACAGCACAGCTTGATTTATATTGGAGTGAGTCACTAAGCCGTCACAGGGGAATGAAGATCTTCATTGGCAATGTTCTTATAGGCCTTCAGTGAAGCATTGCGATGTTTAATGAATACTTTATATCACAGATTTCTTCATTATGTCTCTCCATGGAAGACCCTCTCCAGAGCCTTCTTGATAGGCCTCACCTTTCCCCACCTCCCCACTAGAATGTTAATGTAAGGGTTGGCCGTGCCATAGACACCTGTGCATATAGAATGAATGAAGGAGAAGATTATGTGGTTCATAAAAGTATAAACATTAAACAACATGAGCACATTAAACACTCTTACAGGAACAACTGAAATTAAGAAAATCAGAAGAGTGAGAAGGAGAACAATATATAATTTTGGAGGCTGAAGAGAACTTTGAGGTCTTCTGGATTTCAGCGATAAGAACAATAGTGGAAAATATCATAAATAATACAACTATTGCAAACAGGACTGTGGTGAATGTGTGGATTGGTAAGCAACCATCGGTTCCTGGAGTTAGATCGTCAGTATTGTACAAACAGACAAAGCCTTCCAGTGCCATGATCAATATAGCCAGGACCCATAGGGAAGCACAAACAATAGTGGATCTGTACTTTGGACCTAATCCATTATGCAATGGAAAGAGGACTAACACACATCTCTCCACAATGATTGCAGCCAACAAAAAGGAGCTGGCATCAAACCCTATATGATGCAAAATCATTGAAGTCTTGCCAATTATTGCATCATAGCTTTTCGGTATATTTACACCATTTAACAAACAGATAATATATGAAGAATAAATGCATAATCCAGCAAGATACAAGAAATCTGCTATGGCCAAGTTTAGGAAGTAGACAGTGGCCTGATTCCTTTTTATATTGAAAGTGAATAGCCAGATCATAAATCCATTTCCAACCAAGCCCAGAATACAGATGAATAAGGAGAGGCCACAAAGAGCTAGTAGAGTCATTTCCTCTCTTCTTGAATTATCTAATTCATTCTCCAAATATTCAAGTTCAGAAGAGTTGAAGGAAATATTCAGGGCCATGTTGAGAGACATCTTTGGAAACACTTAAATATTTTTCTGAAACTGGAAAAAAAACACAGAAAACATCACTGTTTTAGTGTTATTTCAGTCATCAATGAAAAAAGAGTCAACTTGATTAAACCGAAAATGACCCATACCTTGAAGGATTTATACCCCCAGTTCTTGATGACATGGACCCCGTGGCTTGACTCCCAGGATAATATTTCAATTCGGTGAACTAAATTACTGCTCTCCAACCTCTTCCCAGTCTGGAGGTGGGACCAGTGGGTCCCCAGACCTAGGCTGACCAGGAGTTAAGTTAAACTTGCCATTTACACTGCCTCTCCTCCACCCTGTTTTATTTTTGTTGCTGTTTTAGCTTGTCTTTTCTTTTTGTTTATCTTTATTTATTTTTTTTAACTCTCTTTCTCGTTTCTTTATTATTCATTCACAGTTTTCTGTTGTTTCAGGAAAAGTTTAAGTTAAGACCTGAGGAGGAAACTCTTCACTACATTTTTAACTAAAACATGGTAGAAATGTGTAAAGGCAACGGGTAATCCACAGACTGATTTCTTTAAACATGGCCATATTTTATGCTTTCAATGTGAAGCGTCTGATTTTATCTCTCATTGTTTAAAGCTATCATATTACTCTTGTATTCTTGGTCCTAATGTGAAGTCTGTAATTTTAACCCTATTTTGTTGTCATGTATTGTGTATTGTTTTCAATAAAAAGGATTGTGGAAAAAAAAGAGTCATCATCACATACCATCATTGAAGATTCAGAATAATCACCGCTAATAAAAAGAGCCAGTGTTGGTGCTATAGAGGCATTAGGGTATGTTTATCAAATAAAACAATACAAAACAAGTGGAGTCAAACATAGTCATTGTACAAAGAATATATTTTCTTTGGAGTATATTTATTAAACAGGGATAAGCTTTAACTCTTATTGATAAACTAAACATAACCTTTATTGGTCTATCTATATCTATATCTATATCTATATACTTAGGATAAACACAAAAAAGACAAATATAAATACATAACAATTAATAAACAAATCCCTCTAGATTTGTGGTAAATATTCTATCATGCAGATGTCAGTCAGTTGATTAATCCGCTATTGGAAATAATCACCATTCAGAGTAATAGTAATTACACAAAATATATACACTGATATCAGTTGGGTAAGAGATCTCTAATCTTGTGTGTGATTGAGTTTGGAGTATGGAATATCACTTGCCCTCTATCTATACATAGGAAAAATAACTACTCTCACAAATAATTCCCAGTATAACATCTTTCAGTGTATATATCCACTCTTTGATAACTCTCAAATATAGTATAAACAGTATTGATACAATCCTTATATCACAATAGAATAATAGGTGTATTATTCTTTTTTTATGGGCTCTTCTAAAGGCATAACAGTAGTAAGTTATTTAGTAATAATAATAATAGCTAAACCAAACACCTATAACTAGTTGTATTCACTGGAATTGTACCTTTTTACAAATATGCATCTTTATCATTGAATATAAAAAATAAAAACATCAGACTAATAGAAACCACTCACCTTCTGGCTTGTTCTTGCTTCTCTCTGTTGCGCATTGTCCAGTTATTTGGTTCCCATAAGGCAGATGAATGATGATCTGAGGTCACATCTCACTGCTCTCAAGGGATCAGCTGTCAGAGCTTTATGGAGCCACCAGACATTGGGCTGGAGGTAGAGGAGCCGGATCAAACTGAAAGTAAGTTATTAATTATAGGCCATTATTTAGTTGGCCAACATACTGCACAAGACATTCCTTGGTGCATGGGAGTTGGCTTTTTTACGGCTTATTATAGCTCTGACATAAATGATTGGTGTCATTCACTGGCATTGAGTGTAAAAATTAAATAGAAAGCACATACATATAGCCACCAGCCAATGTTCATTGATGCAACTCTTGGCTGTGATTTCCATGTGAGTCACCATGTACTGATCCTGTACTTATTGCCAAATTTGAATTAAACACATTCTAAAAATGTAACCAAAATAGTCAATTAAAAATGATTTGGTGCAACTTATATTAATTTTATGGAGCACTCCAAATGTAGAACATGCCTCTCCCTAAGAAGATTAAAAGGTCACAAGGTCTCTGGAAGAATAGCAGCTATCAGAATGACCATACTCCCCAAATTCAACTATCTAGTGAGAAGTATCCCAATCCCATTGATTAAACTTTGGATTAAGGAATATACTTTTTTATTGTCAAAAATCACACTGTGGAATGCCCATATTTGGGGGCTTGGATCATACGGGCTTGGAGGTTTAAATTCCCAGCCGCAAGCCCACGGCACACTAATGGTTACCCCCATGCTGCGGGGTCCCCATCGGGATGCCCAGAGGGTCCCCACAATAATCCTTTCAGCAGTAATCCTGATCGGCACCCCCACTGCATTTAAAATTCAAAATGCCCTCCTCGCGGGTCCTTATATGACCTTAAAGGTCCTTAAAGGACCTGCACTAAAGAAAAGATTAACCTCTTTCCCATGGGTGCTATAAGTAATCCCCCAACACCTAAAAATAACCCCATCACTCATGGGGGTCAATATAGACAATCATGAGACTAAAATGAATGCCCTCAGTCCAATAGGGGTCTATATAGACCCCTGTAGGACACCATTAACCCACTATAAGTGCCATGAGGGTCCTCCAGGAAGTGCAAGTAAGGAGGAGTTGGCTTTTGCCAGTTACAGGCTTGACAGGGTGCATCAGAAGGGGTGATCGCAGCAATTGAATAGAGATTTGCTATTCAGGACTTGTGGCCAAGAAAGATTAAAGGCTTTGGGGGAAGTAACTAGCGATTTTCCAAATCACAATGGATCAGAAGGGACAGCAGGTCACAGGCAATTGAATATCAGCGTAGCTTGCAATCACCCCTTGTGACCACATTTTCCAAAATCGGAGCAATTGAATGAGGCCCTTTGAAAGTAGAATGGTTTGATATCACTAAAATAAAATATATGTACTGAGATTTTTTTTCACTTTAGTAATACAAATAACATTGAAAATGTGGAATGTTTTTGCAATAGGTAAAAGAAAACTTATATTTTGCACCTTTAGAAGTCAATAATATAAGATATACTAAGGAGGTAGTTTAGAGAAAGAAAAGGGAGAATGAAAGACAAGAAAAATTAAATAATTTTGTATAGTTTATTACTGAATAAATCACTTAGAAAATATTTGTGAACATGGGAAATAAGATTTACTTATATATATATTACTTTATAATTACTTGGAAAAGTTTTAATTATATAGTTCTAGTTGAGCACAAGAGCATTTAGACTTTTTGAATTAAAGAAAGTAATAAATGGATAGCGCTTGTTAAAAAGCATGGTGTAACACAAAATTGCAGTTCAGAAAATGGTAATGATTTTTTTAATAAATGGAGAAATGAATAATCCCAAAATACATGCTTTTGTTATGAGTTATACGATCTGACTATTACTGCTTAAGCAGGTATTTGATTTATCTGATTTGTTTTTTCTTTTATATGCTTATGATGGAACTGATAGGATTTTATATAATTAATTAAGAATGTATTTGACCTAACTGATTTTTTTCTTTATAGTTTTTATTGAGTAAATGGTGGAAAGGCCTATAAATTGTTGATATTTCATATTAATATTCCTAGGGAGTCCATTTACTGGCGCCTAGGCATTCAACATTATTTTGTCTGATGCCTTCTCTCTTGTGGTCACACAGCTAGGTTAAATTAAACAGCTTGTTGGAGTTCCAGAAGATGGGAGGTAATGATCCTCAACAAGAGGTAAATAGATTATACGGAAAACACATAAATGTTTTGGGTTATGTGTTTTATGTGTTATGGACATGGAACAAGTTTTCTGGAATGCTTAAAAAAGATAGTCTTTTAGTGATATTTCCCTCATAAGGAAGCATGATGCTGAAACAAAAACAAACATATATTCAGGGTAATAAAATAGGCAAAATGCAGGCAAATAAAGTTACTAAAATTGGTTAAATTAATCAAAATGATTTTATATGAGATACAAAGGGGAAAATTATTTCTAAACCGAAAGTATAGAAGATTATTTTTCCAAATACTATGGTGCTCTTTACAATTTGGAAAATGGGGAGAATTTCATCAAACCCTCAATCCAAGAAATTGGTGACTTCTTAGATCAAATTAATTTGCCCAAATTATCTCTAGCTGAAATGGAAACTTTGAATCAACAAATTTGGATAGAGGAATCTTCAACAGCCATTTCAAAATTGAAAATCCATACTGCCCCGGGACCTGATGGTTTTATTAATTTTTACTATAGAAATTTTCAATCTTCAATAGTAAAATACCTGGAAAAATGTTTAATGAAATAAAACAAAAAGGCAAAACTCCACAAGAAATGCGGGAGGTGTTGATAGTTAATATCCCTAAACCTGACAAAAATCGGAAGGATTGTAAGAACTTTCGCCCAATATCCCTCTTAAATACCAACATAAAGCTATATGCTAAAATGTTGGCATGAAGAATAAATACAGTTATAAGTAAACTAATTGCAATAGATCAATCAGGTTTTGTTGTTGGTAGACAGGAGACATATAATACAAGGAGGTTAATCGACTTATTGGCATTTGCAAGGTGTAATAAGACTCCTATGGTTACGATATTCCTGGATGCCGAAAAAGCCTTCGACAGAGTCGGATTGGAGTTCATGGAATTGACATTATTAAAATTTGGGCTGGGTGAATTTGCCACTAAGGCAGTTAAAGCCCTATATGATCTCCCATCCGCCTCTGGGTTTGGCTTTAAATCTGACAGCTTTCCTATAGTAAATGGCACCAGAAAGGGTTGTCCCCTGTCACAGATAATTCTCGCTCTTGTGATCGATCCATTAGCGGAGCTGATAAGATCAACCAGAGAAATTAAAGGAATAAAAATAGGGGAAGAGGAACATAAGATCATTCTCTTCATTGATAACATCATCTTAATATTAACAGACCCAGTTAATTCAATAACATATTTACAAAAAGCTATTGAAAAATACAGTGCTGTCTCTTATTATAAGCTAAATATATTTAAAATTGATGCAATGCCTAACAATCTTAATTACCAGTAGTTTAAAGAATTAAAAAGGAAATTTCAGTTTAATTGGCAATGAAACAAAGTCACACAATTAGGAATTTATTTTTAATATCAATATAGAGCACAATGTCTCAGTAAATTACAGAAAATTGTATATTAAACTGACAGACACACTTTTATCCTGGAAGAAACATATGCTTTCGTTCTCTGGAAGAATAGCAGCTGTCAGAATGATCATACTCCCCACATTCAACTATCTAGTAAGAAGTATCCCAATCCCATTGTCTAAACTTGGATTAGGAAATATATTTTTATTAAGGGAAATATATCAAATCCAGAGAACACACCGCTAGTGATTTAAAAAAAAAAATAATTCGAAAGTTAGTTAATCTCTAGCAGCATGTTCTCTGGATTTTTTATATTTTCCCTTAATAAAAAATTATATTCCCCATCATATTTATTGTCAAGCACTAGGGAACTACAAGTGATATATTCATCTAAACTTTGGATTAAACACTTTCAAGATTTGATTAATAGATTTATATACAATGGGAGAAAAGCGAGAATTACATTTTCAATTATTTCTAGACATTTTAATAAAGGAGGTTTATCGTTCCCTGATATTAAAATTTATCATGACGCTATTATGTTGTCCCATTTGATAGAATGAAATAATTCTGATAAATTGGAATCTAAAAGAAAATCTAAATGTAGTAAGAAGTTGTACTAGAGACTTAATGTAGTATGATAAATTTGCCATTGAAAAACAATAAAAGGTGCTATTATAGTAGATAAACTTTGGAAATGTTGGTTTCAATTAAATGAGAAATCGGAACTGGTTACATATCCCAGTCCTTTTATCCCACTGTCTATATTAGCTGTGAAACTGGATTTTCCTAAATTATATTTATGGTTTTAGATGGAATATTATTATTTGGGCGTTCTACACTTTGACAACTCTAAGGTCTTTTAAAGCTTTGCAAGAGACATTTGGTTTATCTTCCTTCTTTTGGTATATTATCAAAAATTATACTCTAAATTCTCAGTTTAACCTATAAAGACACAGAGAAAATACTCCATTCAAAAAATTATGTTGGGCAAAAAAAAATATTTTTTTGGTAAACAATTGTTTTTACATTTTAAAGGAAAAGACTAAAAGGGAAAAACAAATACAATGAATATATGAGAAAAATATATAGATAAGACTTGGACAATTGAAAGATGGTTTAAATCATTGGAATTTATTGATAGTTCCATAAAGCACTCTCCCACGAGGGAAGTATGTTGTAAGGTATTGAATAGATGGTATCTATCACGGGCTAAAATGTCTACAATTTCAGACTCAATAATTAATAACGAATGTTGGAGGAATTGTGAGGTAAGAAGAACATTTTACCATCAGTGGCGGGAATGTCAAAAATAACTAAAATCTATATTCTCTCATCTCCCGAAACCACGCTACTTCACATTTTACCAAATACATTGTCTGTAGAAATAAAAGCATTTATTTTGCAATTAATGTCTACAGTAAAATAACTGATAGCAAGAAAATGGAAGCAACAACAAGTTCTAAGTTGGAACAAAATTAAATTTGCTATAAATAAAAACTAGCAGATAGAAATGCATTTGCTCTAAGAAATTATTAATAAAATGGAAAATATGGGAAAATATTTATGAGATAGATTTAAAATAGTAATAAAATTGAGAAGAAAGAGGAGAATGAAAACATGGGAAAAATAAGTTGAAGAGATTCAGTTTGTGCAAAGGGGAGTTAGAATTTATAAACAGGCTTTCTTGGAGATTTGTTCCGTCTCCATAAGGGTATGTGTTTTTTTTTTTTTTTTTTTTTTTTAACTTGGATGTCTATTGAGGGTTTTTTGTACTTATGATCACTTTTGAAACCTTGGATAATCAATGGGAATACCAATTGTTAGTAATGATAAAACAAATTTATGACTCAAGTAATGTTTGTTACATTTTAAAAATGTCTGTAAATAAAAAAACATCTTATTATTATTGAAAAATGTGTTCCAGATCATAAAACAAGAAACTGATAAATAAGGGAGTGGCATCGGTCTCAGCTGTAACAAAATTACAATTATAAACTCCACTTTTGAATGTTCTTATTCAGTTTACTAGCGACTTGCCCATCAAAAATGATGGCAATAAAATTGTTGTTTGTTTGCCACACAATGTGATGTTCTGCCCCCTCTGAGCACCTTCGGCAGTAATCGCGAGCCCCCATCTACTTCACAGCTCATTACAGGCCTCGGCAACTTGCAACTTGCCATGTGTCTCTTTCTACCAATGCCCCCTGTCCCTTCCCTGTGTCTTTCTCCTCTGTGTCTCTGTTGAATCTTTGTGTGGCACGCGCTGACTACCGTTGGTTCTATTTTCAATGTTCAGTGTGCCTGGCGTTGTTGGTGTAAGTGTTACTGTCTTTGCCGGCGTGTATTTTCGAAGTCCTGCGTGCCTGGTGTTGTTGGTGTAAGTGTTACTGTCTTTTGCGTTGTGTATTTTCCAAGTTCTGTGTACCTGGCCTTGGTGAGCCTCATTTTCATCTTGATTTTGAAGATTTTTTTTAGGCCGCCTTTGTTTTTCCCGCTTTGGTGATTTTCGTTTGTTTAAAAAACACAAAATATGCCTCAAATTAAGGCAACCTCACTCACAGGCTCCCTGGCTCTTCCCTGTGCTGTGTGTAAGTGAATTTGAGACATATTTGTGTTCTTTCGCGTCTTTTCTAGTTCGGTGGTTCGGCCGTTAAAGTTGTATTTTTTGTCGGCTCGTGCCTCAACGGCTCGCCCCACTTTGCAAGGCTCGCAAGCGTAATGATAACTGCCAATTTGACATCTATTTTATGTGATTAACATGGATTTTAGACACACATGTGTGATTTATTAAGATAAAATGATGTTTGATTGTTATGCAATTTTATTATGGCAGGAGGCAAAATGGCTCCAATCAACATTGAGTGTGACTTAACCTTCTGTTCGTGACTTTACAAATCCCACAGGGTCAGAAAGTACATAAAGCAGATTGCAGGAAAGTTGGGTTTTATTAAGTAAACAATGATTTAAAGTAGTTAAATATCCCAATTTCCTACGTTTTCTCCTGGGCTTTGAACCAGTTTATGTTTACATTGGTGAAGCTTAGTATATACAGAGTTGGTAAGTATACTTTTTCCTTGGTGCTTAACACCAAATTACATATGAGAAAGAAGTTGATGGGAAAACCAACAACATTTTATTCAGTTCAACATAGGACAGTGACAAATGAAAACCATTAGTTTATTGGTTAAAAACAACTAAATGTGAAACCCTTTATATTTTCCACTAGGGAATTGTATAGGCAGGGCACTAGCTACAGAGCAAAGCTTCAGTTGATGTCCTAATTTTTTTTTTTTATATATATAGGTGGATATTTTGATAGTTCGTAATTAATTTGTAATTTATTTCTTTACCATGTATGGGGAAATATACTTTCCTCAGTTTATCCAGTAAGTATTTTCCTATCTCTCTACCATCACATGTGGGTGACATATTCCCACATTTATCACAAATTTCTATTTTTTTACAATAGTGGGCTTTTACCCCACGGTTGTTTTTTTATCTTAGACTTACGTGTTATGACAACTTACACACTCACTAGTTGTCCATATTTATTGTTTTAATATATATTTTTTTGTATGGCAGGAAGCAACTTAGTTGCAATATATTTTAAACTTCAGGCCTGTTCCCTAATTAGCCAATGGTAGCAGCTCCATGTTGTGTTTTTCCACCCAACAAAATTACTTATTTATTAAAATCTCAGACTTTTAAGCTTCGATTTATATCCACTAGGTAGTGAGTATACCAGAAATATGTTGTCGCGACAAATACAAGTTAATAATAATAATAATAATAATAATAATAATAATAATAATGCTATAACATTTCTTTTACGTGTCCCATAAGTTTTTCTTGTTGATACCATATTGTGATTTTTCTGAGAAAGTCATATCGGTTGTGATTGTACTTTTCCTTTTTAGCCAATTTCTTTTGCTCAACTCCCCACTCACATGTTTATCTAAATCATGAGCTTGTTAGGAAAGTCTTACATGCGCAGGCTGTTTTTTCTTCTTTACACCCCAATGTAAGACGATTTTTATTGCTTCCTCACAGTCGATTTCTGTTGCCCAGCTCTCCCCTGAAAGACTGGTATAAATAAGCTTCTGTGCCACTTCTTTGATAGATCATATCTCTATTTCTTGTTAGCACAAAGTAGTCATCTATTTGATAAATATTAGTCAGGTGGCTCAGACCAGCAAAGCCTCAGGTGACGCCGTACAGAGCCGCTCAGGTGATGTTTTGTGCTAATAACGACACTGGGGATAAATGATTAATTGTAAATAAACTTCTTGTAACTTTTCCACCTTAACCCACATGAACTACAACTAACTTTACTGTTTTATAATTGTGTCCTGTTCTCTAAGTCTGTACTTTGTCTAATTACACTATTTTTTGCCATTGTAATGGCTTTTGTCATTTTGAAGTATGATTGTGATTCTGAAATATTCATGGGCCCCTTTTGAAATCCCATGAAATTGAAATTTGCAACAGTTACAGAGCGATTCAATTGATCAAGCCCGCAGCTACCTGGCCGACAGCATAAACCATTCACCCGAAAGTAGCATTTTAGAGTGTGATTGTGACCCTAATTACCAATTTAGAAACAGCCAAAAGTAAATGAGACCATCATCATGACGTCAGTAAAACATGGAGGTCAAACCACAATCAATTAGCGTTTAGAGGGCTGATATAAGATCGGACTCGCAATCCAGCAATGTATAAACTAATAAAAATGAATGACGATACTGTTATAGTCCATGTGGGTGGCCTGATATGTAAACTCCTGGATTAACGAGACTGATATAACATGGAAATTAAACATAAACAGCCTTATTGAATTGTGATTCTGTAAATTTAAAAGGGCTCTACTTAAGCACATAGCATATTTTATTTACAGAAGTTTTAGTTAGTGAAGACCTTGCTTTTGAATAGAAGTTCACTAACTAAAAAAATTTGAAAAAAAAATGGTATGTGCTTAATTAGAGTCCTTTTAAATTTACCAAATTGCAATTTAATAAGGCTGAAAATATTTACTGTATTTATCGGGATATAACACGCACCGGCATATAACACGCACCTCATTTTAAGAAGGAAATTTTCAAGGGAAAAAAAAATTCAAATAAAGAACTTTAAAGCAAAATCCTCAACCTCAACCTCCCTCCTCATCCTCCCTCCTCAACCCCCCATCCTCAACCCCCTCCTCACCCCCCCCGTCCTCAAACCCCTTCCTCAACCCCATCCTCAAACCCCCTCAACCCCCCTCATCCTCCTTCCTCAACCTCCCTATCCTCAACCCCCTCCTCAAACCCACTCCTCAACCTCCTCCTCAAACCCCCTCCTCAAACCCCCTCCTCAACCCCCCATTCTCAAACCCACTCCTCAACCTCCCTCCTCAAATCCCCTCCTCAAACCCCCCTCCTCAACCCCCCTCATCCTCCATCCTCAACCCGCCTCCTCAACCTCAACCCCCCTCCTTAACCCCCCTCCTCATCCTCAACCCCCCTCTCATCCTCAAACCCCCTCCTCATCCTCACTCCCCCTCCTCATCCTCAACCTCCATCCTCATCCTCAACCCCCTCCTCAACCCCCTCCTCAACCTCCCTCCTCAACCCCCCATCCTCAACCCCCTCCTCAACCTCCCTCCTCAACCCCCCATCCTCAAACCCCCTCCTCAACCCCCCATCCTAAAATCCCCTCAACCCCCCTCATCCTCCTTCCTCGACCCCCCTATCCTCAACCCCCTCCTCAAACCCACTCCTCAACCTCCCTCCTAAAAATCTCCTCCTCAAACCCCCACCTCAACACCCCCATCCTCAAACCCCCACCTCAACCCCACCATCCTTAAAACCACTCCTCAACCTCCCTCCTCAAACCCCCTCCTCAACCCCCCTCATCCTCCTTCCTCAACCCCCTATCCTCAACCCTCTTCTCAACCTCCCTCCTCAACCTCCCTCCTCAAACCCCCTCCTCAAACCCCCATCCTCAAACCCCCTCAACCCCCCCATCCTCATCCTCCTTCCTCCTCAACCCCCCTCCTCAACCTTAACCCACCTCCTCATTCTAACCCCCCCTCCTCACATCCCCCTCACTTACCTGCTTCTGTTGAGGAGGGGGGGGTTAGGTTGATGAGGGGGGGTTAGAATGAGGAGGGAGGTTGAGGATGAGGAGGGGCAGGGAATATCGGCATATAACACGCACCTATAATTTGCTCCCCATTTTCAGGGAGAAAAAGTGTGTGTTATACGCCGATAAATACGGTATTTTTTTATTGCAGAATTGTGAGCTTGAGACTGTTGTGAAATGAATTCTAATGTCTGTCATCGCTTTCCCTGTCTCTTACTTTGCATTATTGATTTTCTTATTTGCATTTACACTGCTACGATCAGGATTTAACTCCTTTGCAAGTCCTATCTGGTCCTCATAGGATTTTCTTCTACATTTGCCATTTACGGGAGTGAAAACAATTGCGGGCTTGACGATTTGTAGCAATTGAATAGCGATTTGCGATTGTAACACTTACAACCTTGAAAGATCAAAGGCTTAGCTAGGACGGAGTTACGATTTTGACAACCGAAGGATTTTCAGCCTGTAACCCAGAAATCGTTTAAGGGTAGCTAAAAGACGCCAATTGAATAGCAAATTAGTTTACGGGCTCCAGTAATTAACAAATGCTCAGTTGAATAGGGGCCAGGGGTTTTGCCACTCCACTATAAAACACATTTTAACTTTTAATAGGACAATTAATTAGTTAATATCCCGACAGTGTGTCATTTCACACATACAGATGCACATAGACACACAAACACACAGACACACCGACATATAGACACACAAACACATATATAGATATAGATACACACACATAGATAGACATAGACACACACACACACACACACAGACATACAGACATATAGACACACACACACACATATATATAGACATAGACACACACATATAGACATATACACACACACACACACACACAGACATAGACACACACACACACACACATATAGACATAGACACACACAAACACATATATATATATAGACATAGACACACACACACACATATAGAAATAGACACAAACATACACACACAGATAGACACACACACACATATAGACATAGACACACACACACATATATATAGACATAGACACACACACACATATAGACATAGACACACACACACATAAAGACATACACACACACAGCTACACACACAGACATACACACACAGACATACACACACACACACACAGATATAGACATAGACACACACACACACACATATAGACATAGACACACACACACACATATAGACATAGACACACACACACATATAGACACACACAAACACAGATACACAGTTTTTTATTACTTTCATTGGTTTTATAATAACTATTAAAAGCTAAGTTTTATTGGCTACTATTGATTATAGTAGGTTCCTAGGAGTGCACCACTACAAAGGGATTTTCTTTCCTTTTCTTTACCATTATGCATAACTTGAAATAAAGAAGTAAATAAAAGAGAGTCTGCATGTTTTTATATTCTAAGTCATGTTGTCCTGAAGTGTAGTTGTATAAATGCATTTGTGGGAGTGATGGGGGAGGAGTCCACGCCCAGGAAGCTGTCAGTATGTGCAGCTAGCTGGGCTGTGGCGGCAATCTGCAGCGGCTTCTCAAGGTCAGAGCATGGAGGAGCAGTAAAAAAAACCTTCCAAAATGCTAACCCTAACTGCCCGGGGAACCAGCCTCTTGCCTCCAGCAGAAGCAAAGCATGCGTCAGAAGGAAGGCGCAGCCAGGCATGAGGAGATGCAGTGAGTGAGAGAGCCTGGAAGAAGCTGAGACCAGAGAGAGATAAACCCACAGCATTTGTGATCAAGAACAGAGGGGAGGATAAAAGTGCTCCGCAGTGAGTAATTTAATAATCAGCAAGAGCTGAAGCAGGAGAGGAGGCCTGAAGGGTAAGAAAGGGGGAGGGGAGCGCTGCCGCCGTGCACGCTGTAAGTCTAACAGGGAGCCATAGGGAGTGTGATCTGCCTGGGCAGCTGAGTGCACCGGGAGAGAAAAAGGCCACAAGGAAAACCCTTCAGAAATTTAAAGAACTGAACTCCTTATACATGAGCTGCCAGAAGTGAAATAGACACTTACCTTCCCCCCTCCATCCCACCTCCCCTTACTTTCTAAAGTCCTGGACTCTTTTCATAATGTGGGTTTTTTATTAGTTTATAACAAGAATAATCTCAGAATATAATCTTGAGGGATTAAGGAGTTGGCTGGAAGATACCTCTATTATATGGATTATATGGAGAGACAGTAGCTCTTGTTTGGTCCCTCTTGCAGGAGGATCTATCTAATTGCTAAAGAGAATATCATAGGAATACTTTCTCCAAAGTGAAGATCAGAACCTGATTTTTAAATATGGATATGGGCTCACTATAGTCATTCTAAATAAGCTATTGCTGAAAGCTGATTTATTTATATACAGCTTAAGATATAAACACTTAAGTATCACACATAACAAATCTTGGAGTAAGAACTTCATATTTGGTGAAACATTTCAAAAACTACAGGCAGAAGTGGAAAAAGGAAGAACAACAGCCTGCAAAATACTTTATTTGGGTCCCCCGAAACTGGCAAAGGAACGCCCTTGATGGACACTTTCTCTTTCTTTATCTGTTTTTCTCTTATTGCCTCAGAGAACCTGACATTTATTAGGTTATGATACTTTTTTATGTAAGAGCAGAAATATAAATAATAGAAGCTTGAAATTTAGGTATCCTTACCTCTGATAAAGAAGGAGGAAAATTCTGTTCTCAAGCAGGTCTAGAGATACTGAGATTTAATAAAAGGGGCGATAAGAAAAAAGGGGAAGGAGAAGGTGGAGGAGAGAGGGAAGAGAGGGTTATAGAGAGACAAGAGGATCAAATAAAGCTATAGGATAAGAGGGAATAAAAAGGGAAGATAAAAATAGATCAGAAAATGTAAAAAAAAAATTTACAGACGTCCAAGGGAAAAACAAAGGAAAAAAATAATAATAATACTAAATCAAGGAAAGATTTCTTCTCCCCTGGAACTAAAATAAAAGATCATAATAAATCCCAACTGGGAAGTGATGTCTCAGAGAAACTTGATCTCTCTGTAGATCAATTTAATTTAGGGGAATCTAGAGAACAAATAGAAAGTTCACTTTCTGACACCCTAGTAACGGAAGCATTGACAGCCTCATCAATGAAGCTCTTGATGAAAGATCTATTAGCAGAATTCAAATCGGATTTAATTTTGGAGCTTACAACAGAAATCTCCAAAAACACTATGGCAATTAAAGATCTTTCACAAAAAACTGATAACTTAGATATACAACATCTGTCTATGACCACCGATCAGAAGGAACTAAAAGCTGAACTGATTACTATAAAAGAAGAATTAGCAGACCTTAAAAAGAAATATAATAAACTAGAGGATCATTCAAGGAGAGCTAATATTAGAATAAGGGGTATAGAGGAAAAAATGTAATACCAAGATTTAAGTAGTTATGTATTCGCCTTTTTAACCTCTTTAATTAAAATCGATTTCCCTGTGGAACAAGTCATAGAAAGAATCCATAGAATTCCCCCTTAAAAAAAAGCAAAACCAAATTCTCCGAGAGATATAATAATTAGACTACATTTTGCATCACATAGAGAGCAGATTCTCAGAAAATCATTTGAGAACCAACAATTTGGACCCCCCTATGAATCACTTAAAATATTTCCTGACTTATCAGTAGAAACGTTAATGAGAAGAAAAGAATTCAAGGAGGTCACAAAGGTTTTGAGACTTAAAAATATAAAATACAGATGGGGTTTTCCCACAAAAATCATTATCTCGGTAGACTCTAGGAAAGTGGTTTTGAACTCTCCTAAAGATGTAGAGAAATTCATTCAAGCAAGAGAAAAGCGAGTTTGAGTGTTTAAAGAAATGGATTTGATAGTTAAAGTTTCCAAGACGTTACAGAGTAAGATTAGAAACACCTTAGAATGACTAAGAGAGTGTTTAGATGTTTTTAAAATTCTGAGAAATTGAATTGATTTAAAAAAAAAAAATGATGAAAGTTAAGTTAATTTCTCAGAATGCTCAGGGTCTAAACTCTCCCAATAAAAGAGCTATGTTTTTCAGTGGGTTCTATAATAGTAAGGCAGATATTATAGCCCTGCAAGAGACCCATTGGCAGATGGGCAAAGCCCCTTTATTTTATGATGGGCGATACATAAATGTATGCAACTCGACATATGATAAGAAGAAAGCAAGGGGCACAGCTATTTTTTTTAATAACAAATTGAATTATAAAGAGGAGTTCTCTAAAACAGACACTGAGGGCCGCTACTCACTCTGGGTAGGGACGAATAATAAGGATAAAGTAACGATCATTAATATTTATGCACCAAATAAAGGGCAAATGAAATTTATTAATAGAACACTGAAGAGTTGCAAAAAATACTTTTCGAGATTATTGATCGTCTGTGGCGATTTCAATCTATGTTCAAACCCAGAATTAGATAGAAAACAGTTGAGATTAACTAAGATAACTAATCAAGGCCCAAATGGGTTTAATAAAATGCTTTGGAATGTTGAACTCTTTGGCTCATGGAGGTGTCTACACTACAGAGAAAGAGATTTCTAATTTTTTTCCCACCGCTACCAATCATACGCAAGAATTGACTATATTCTTGTGAATGAAAGTATGCTTAAGAAAATAGTAAGAGCAGATATTTTACCGATCTGTAAATCGGATCATGGACAAATTACCATAGAATTTGTAAGCAGGAGTGTAAATATAGTTCCTTCAACATGGAAAATTAAAGACTCCATTTTAAAAGATCAAGAAATGAGAAACAAAATAAAAAAAAGAACTAGAATTTTATTTCCAAACAAATAGAAACACAGTTGTCTCAAGTATAGTAGTGTTGAACGCTCATAAGGCTGTAATTAGAGGAATATGCATTAGCCTACAGGCTCAAAAAAATAAACAGCAGGGACGCCCGTTGAGAGAGTCCTTTATCCAGTTAGCCAAACTGGATAAGATTAACAAAAGTGCCCCTACTAAGAGTAATCAAGAGCAGAAAGGCCTCGCGCCTAATGAAATGCTAGAGGCTAACATCATAAATATTCCTAAACAGGAGAAACCCCATATGGAATGCAGGGACTTTCGTCCAATTTCTCTTTTAAATGTTGATTTGAAGATCTATGCTAAAGTGTTGGCCAATAGAATGAATACAATTAGGAGACTATTGATTGGTGAAGACCAAAGAGGTTTCATAGTAGGACGTCAGGGAACTGACAACATAAGAAAGTTGCTTAATTTGATTTCCATCTCTAAGGCGAACAACCTGCCTACAGTTTTTCTCTCCCTGGATGAGGAAAAGGCCTTCGACAGAGTCGGATGGAGCTACATGGACCAGGTTCTTGCCAAATTTGGGTTTGGAGAATTTGGTTCCAAGGCCATAAAGGCTCTATATGTGGCTCCATCCGCCTCTGTCGTTGGTCTAGGGTTTAGATCACCTAGATTTAAGGTAACCAATGGTACAAGGCAGGGGTGCCCGCTATCTCCCCTGATATTTGCACTTATGATCGAACCGTTAGCTATAGGTATTCAAGAATTAAGGAATATCAGGGGAATACAAATTGGAAATATAGATCACAAAATATCACTCTTCGTGGATGATGTGTTACTTTCATTAACCAACCCAGCTGAGTCTCTAGGGAACCTACAAGAGCTTATAGATGAATTTTCCAAAATATCAAATTACAAACTCAATATAGCTAAATCGGAAATTCTCCAATTAAATCTACAGGATAACGATATTGCATTATTGAAAAGTAAATATGCATTTAATTGGCAATCCCACATCAAGCATGTAGGCATACATCTATATGCAGACCTGAAGCAATCAATTTTACAAAACTTCAGAATAGTTCATCAGAATATAATAGAAGCAATTTCACTTGGAAAAAAATTCAGACATCATGGTCAGGTCGCATAATAGCAGCCAAAATGTTTCTTATACCTAAAATTACATATGTAATGAGCTGTATTCCGAGCCAATTTTCAAGCTTTATGATTAATAAACTTCAAAGTACTCTTGATAAATACATACACAATAGATGCAGAATAAGAATAAAAGCTCATTATATGGTGAATACATTTAAAAAAGGTGGAATGGCGTACCCATTGATAGTTAAATATCAAGAAGCTATTCTACTCACCCACCTTGTGAGAAATACTGAAGCTATTATAGATCACCATTGGAGTCAGATAGAAAATGAACAAATATGGAATGGAGATCTGGGTCTCCTAATATTTCTCCAATCAAAAGACTGGGGACATTTACCACCCGGAGATAACATACTTAAAAAATACACGAGTGCTTGGGTAAAAATCAATCAAAAATATTCATTAATACCTTCTTCCAGTGGGGTTACACCCACATTATTAGTAGATAAAATATATCCATCTCCAATATTAAAATTTATGATAAAAAGGGGAGTGATTTTGCTTAAAGTGCTTTTCCAAAATAATAGGCTATATCACTTTGAACATTTAGTTCATTTAGTTCTGGTTTGAATATCTCAAATTAAAAAAATTCTTAAAATCATTGGGTTTCAATAATCTCAAAAATGAAAATAATTCGGATTTGGAAAAATTGACAGTGTTATAATATAATAAAGAAAAGTAAAAACTTCAAAAAAACTATGAAAATGAGCGTATGGGAGTCGGAGCTCAAAGGAGAATGGCCAGTTGAAATTTGGATTAAAGCATTTACAATTACTGATAAAATCATAAAAAATGCTGCCTACAGAGAAAATTTCTTTAAACTAACTAATAGATGGTACTTAGCTCCGTATAACGTGTACCAAATTACTAGAAATGAATTTCAAAAATTGTGATGGAGGGAATGCGGCCAAGTGGGGACTACATGTATGGTGGTCCTGTCCGGTCATCAGACAATTGTGGGAGGATTGCTTTAAGCACATTAGACAGGGTTATGAAATTTCAATTAGTTTTTCTCATGAAATGATTTTGTTTCATATATTTCCTGAAACCTGTTCTAATGAACTCAAGGCATTCTTAATACAGATTTTTATGGCCGTTAAGTGCAGTATTGCACTGAAATGGAGACAAAAAGTAACCTTCTCTGTTCCAGAAATATTTACTAAAATTGCTAAAATTCGTGCGTTGGAAATAGATCTTGAGGATATAGGTATTATTATGATTCCTAGATATAAATGGAAAATATGGGACAATAAGTTTAGTGGGTGAGTATGGCCAAAATTAGTATTGTTCCGCCTCTTCCCTCCCCCCCCGGCTCCCCCCGCTCCCTAGCCTCGCGAACAGAGATTAGAAATATCTTCTTTTTTTTTTTCTTCTTTTGGTGGTTTGTTTGTTTGTGTGTTTTTGTTTGTTTTTGAATGTTCATTTATGAATATAAGTTAGATTGTGGTAACATCTAGAGAATCAAGTATAAATCCTCTGGAAGGCTCGCTTATGGATGAAGGTGTCACCGCTATTGAATGGTCTTTCTAGCAATGAAGATATTTGTAATGGTACCTGTCACATGCTAGGCTGTAAATGTATAATATACAACAAAACTTGCGGAAGGAAGGGGAAAAAGAAAGGTTAGAAAAGGAAAGGAAAAGGGAAAAGCGTAATAAAAGGAGTAAAATCTATTGGCAGGTAGGTCCAACGGACCACCTAGAATTTGTGATAAAATGGTATTATAATATACTCTACATATGAATTGTTATATTTAGGTGTCTTGTTGTACTGATTAAAACATCATGAATGCCAAAAAGTACTATCTCTATATTGGATGGAAAAGGTATTACTCTAATGGCTATATATGCCAACCCAATCTCAAATTTTTTTGGAAATTTGTTAAAAATTCTCCTTTTCTTACATGTAACGAATTGGAGGGTATGATTATGTCAATTTTAAATGTTTTTTGTTGCTTGCTTTTTCCTTGTGTTTGTATATATGTGAAATTTAAATAAATATTTGAAAGCAAAAAAAAATAAAAAGTGTAGTTGTATAAATGAGTACATTGAATAAATGTGGCCACAGTAAAGGGATAAAGAAGATTCATGGAGATTGCTACATATATTATATACTTGTGTATTTATTTACTTTTATGTACTTTATTTTATTTAAAAGTGCTTAAAAAAATCAAACAAACATTACCTACTGTATATGGGTCTGCCCACTGCTATGCAAGCAGACACACTATGTAGGGCTGAATGTTAGTGTACTAGCCTATCAGGGACCACATCTCAGCAGAGTACAACAGAGTCTGTGTCTGCATATGCTGCAGAGGGCAGACCCATACAGCTATTATTTGATTGATATTAGGCAGTAAAAACAGGGCTCATATGCCATTCCTAAGAATATAAAGTACATGTCAGTAAATAGATACCCAGGGATATTATATACCTAGAAACACCCAGAAACCTTTCCAATCTTTTAATGTGATACCCCGAAGACTATCGTGACTCATCTTAGACCCAGTATATTAGTGACAGCGGTGTAAAGTGTCTCCAAGACATAAGTCTCCAAGAAACTTACCAACATCTCATAAACACTGCAGTTTATATTACACCGTGTGGACACCTAGGAGAAAAGAAGCTGGTAATTACATTTGGTAGCTAATGACCTTCATAATTCATGATAACGAGTGTGCTGTACTTGTGTTGTGTCGTTTAGAGCAATTGGAAATTTTTAATTCATGTTTTATTATAGATGACAAAAATACTTGGCATATTATTATGTGAATGTCCCTAAAGTGTCCTAGAGAAGTTTTCCTCAACAGCCAGTCCAGTGCAAGTCCAGGACCCTGTAACAAAAGGATGAGAAGAACCTAATACTTTAAACTTGTCACTGTTATTAGTCACAGCTAAATATAGGTTATTGAGGAACATTTGTGTTGTTAAAATGTACTTTATTCAAATCAGTGTAAACTTTAGTGAGATGCATGAAGAATCACCTTGTAATGAATATCCTCGAAGCATTGAAAGTTAACCAGCCAACCTACAAGAGCACTGGAAGGTAACCTGTTGGTCTTCAGGAGAACTGGAAGGTAACCAGTATTTCCATAGGAGCATTGGAAGGTAACCATCCAGTCCACATGAGCAGTGCAAGGTAACCTGCTGGTCTTCAGGAGAACTGGAAGGTAACCAGGATTTCCATCGGAGCATTGGAAGGTAACCATCCAGTCCACATGAGCACTAGAAGGTAACCTACTGGTCTTTAGGAGAACTGGAAGGTAACCAGGATTTCCATAGGAGCATTGGAAGGTAACCATCCAGTCCACATGAGCAGTGCAAGGTAACCTACTGGTCTTCAGGAGAACTGGAAGGTAACCAGGATTTCCATAGGAGCATTGGAAGGTAACCATCCAGTCCACATGAGCACTAGAAGGTAACCTGCTGGTCTTCAGGAGAACTTGAAGGTAACCAGGATTTCCATAGGAGCATTGGAAGGTAACCATCCCGTCCACATGAGCACTAGAAAGTAACCTGCTGGTGTTCAGGAGAACTGGAAGGTAACCAGGATTTCCATAGGAGCATTGGAAGGTAACCATCCAGTCCACATGAGCACTAGAAAGTAACCTGATGGTGTTCAGGAGAACTGGAAGGTAACCAGGATTTCCATAGGTGCATTGGAAGGTAACCATCTAGTCCACATGAGCACTGGAAGGTAACCTGCTGGTCTTCAGGAGAACTGGAAGGTAACCAGGATTTCCATAGGAGCATTGGAAGGTAACCATCCAGTCCACATGAGCACTAGAAAGTAACCTGCTGGTGTTCAGGAGAACTGGAAGGTAACCAGGATTTCCATAGGAGCATTGGAAGGTAACCATCCAGTCCACATGAGCACTAGAAGGTAACCTACTGGTCTTTAGGAGAACTGGAAGGTAACCAGGATTTCCATAGGTGCATTGGAAGGTAACCATCCAGTCCACATGAGCAGTGCAAGGTAACCTACTGGTCTTCAGGAGAACTGGAAGGTAACCAGGATTTCCATAGGAGCATTGGAAGGTAACCATCCAGTCCACATGAGCACTAGAAGGTAACCTACTGGTCTTTAGGAGAACTGGAAGGTAACCAGGATTTCCATAGGAGCATTGGGAGGTAACCATCCAGTCCACAAGAGCACTGGAAGGTAACTTGCTGGTCACCATCATTATATATAGCAGGGCTGTCCATGTCTGGTCCTGGTGAGCCCCATGCAGGCCTGTAATTGCAGATATCCTTTCTGTGCACAGGTGAGTCAATCAGGACAACTAAAGAAACAATCCACTCACCTGTATGCAGCAGGGATATCATCAAATCCTGGCACGTGTGGGGCTCTCCAGGACCAAACTTGCCCACCACTGATATATAGGGTTCCCGATCTGTATATATAGAGTTCACCATCACTATATTTAGGGTTCCTTATGTCTATTATCTCTCCCCAAATAACAACAAAAAGGTGGTGAAAAGCGTCTTCACAAAAAGTTAAAATAACTTTATTAAAAGCATATATTAACGTCAATAATAAAAGAAAACTATTTACAATGTGTTATGAGTGTGTGTGTGGTGGTGGTGGTGGGGGGGGGGGGGGGGGTATGCCTTATTAAATAGTAGATCTGCAAAGAAAAATGAGATATTCTGTAAATTAGACATATTCCAGCTGAGATATACAGAAAAAACATCAATTTTGGTTTTCTGATGTGTCTCATTTGTTTGTTATTCATAGGTGTGAGAGCTTTATGTGTATTCATACAACATAGATATGGGTGAGCAACACAAGCCAGAGATAAGGTCATGTGGATCACTGATAAGAGATAAGGTCATGTGGATCACTATCTCATTCTATCAACCATCTCATTCTATCTGTAATGATACAAGTATCATGGGAAATATATAGTAGGCTATTTCACTACAAGGTACTATTGTAGTGATTTTCAAGAACCCACCATTTGTCCTGTAGTGGTAAAAAATACTTATTCCTATTAATAATTCCTTGATTTACTTATACAAATTAAAGTCAGGCAGAGGGGAGATAGAGAGGAAGGGAGGGAGAGAGGTAGGGGAGAGGGAGAGGGAGAAAGGGGGGAAGGTAGTGCATATGTATAGTTGAGTTAAATATGTGTTTGATTCTTAAGAAAATAAAACATCTTTGGATGGTAAATAACCAGCACAGTTAATTATGCCCACGAGCAAGTGATATTTTGATATGTAAAAGAAAACTAAAAATACAATACACATGGCTGCTCCTAAGTTAGGGTTAGAGACTTAGGTAAAACAGGGGCTTGTGAATCATCATTGAGCATCATTTCCCTATTGAACTCAGAGTTCAAGGACCCAACATAGCCCACATTGGCAAAAAGGCGTAAGGGTGGAGCTAATTAGTGGGACCAAGTTTCCCACACTACAACAGGGTATGGGGAATGGGGATTCAAAGGTCCTCAAGTTACTTAGAGAGTCCAGGAGCCCCAATTCTTTAATTAATTACATATCTGATTCAAGATAAAGAGTAGGATACGTGGAGCAGACTTCACACCATCCTCATTCTGGTCTTTAAGGGACCTTATCTCTTATCAGTGATCCACATGATCTTATCTCTTAACAGTGATCCACATGACCTTATCTCTTATCAGTGATCCACATGATCTTATATCTTATCAGTGATCCACATGACCTTATCTCTGGCTTGTGTTGCTCACCCGTATCTAGGTTGTATGAATAAACACAAAGCTCTCCCGCCTTTGAATATCTCCACAGATGCTTTGCATTGGCAGTGTTGGGTTCGCTATTTGTTTGTTGCAGGTAAATCAGCAAAAAAACAAAACAAACAAATGAGACACATCAGAAAACTAAAATTTATGTTTTTTCTGTATATCTCAGCTGGAATATGTCTCATAACGTATATTACTAATGGAAAATAAGTACCTCTCATTATTGTGAGCTCAGACTCAATGTTGTCAGCTGGAGATAATATATTTTTATAAATGTAATTCTGTCCAACATAACTGGGTCTGTATTTGGCAAATTTATGCTGATTTTTACATTTTAAAGTATATCAGGGATACAAAAACAATGGTTCTCACTTTATTTATGTGCCATATTTCTTCAGACTGAATCTTTGTTATTAAATGACATGGAGAATTCACTGTTTCTAACAATAAAATAAACTACGTAAGTGTATATTTGCATATTTAACAAAATGTATTAACACATGCTTAATAAATCAGTTTTTAATCCTCTCAACTTTCCAAACATGTCCTTAAAATGTCTTTCTCTTTTACCAGGGGCATCAGATCTGGGGATGGCATCACTTTATATAATGACATATATTATTAAGAAAGCCTTAATGTGAAGATGAAACGGGTTTAAGATAATTATAAATGATTTATTTAACTGACAATGTACACCTTGTACACTGAAGACACAATATACTCAGGCTAACCAACATGGGAAGTTTGTTACCTGGAGAAGGGGATCATGTCACATCTCATAAGTGCCACAAGTAGTGATGTCGCAAACATAAAATGTTCGGTTCGCGAACCGCGAACGCGAACCGCAGCAAATGTTCGCGAACCGGCGAACCTGGCAAACCGCCATAGACTTCAATGGGCAGGCGGATTTTAAAACCCACAGGGACTCTTTCTGGGCACAATAGTGATGGGAAAGTTGTTTCAAGGGGACTAACACCTGGACTGTGGCATGCCGGAGGGGGATCCATGTCAAAACTCCCACGGAAAATTACATAGTTGATGCAGAGTCTGGTTTTAAGCCATAAGGGCATAAATTACCTAACTTTCCTAAATTGTTTGGAATAACGTGATTTAAAACATCAGGTATGATGTTGTATAGATCAGGTAGTGTAAGGGTTAGGCCCGCTTCACAGTGACAGACCAAACTCCCCGTGTAACGCACCGCAAACAACTGCAAACAGTCCATTTGCACAACCGCAAACTCCCCATTTGCACAAAGTTGGATACCAAGCTAGCCATGTCCCGTTCCTTGTCCTCACTGATGTCATTGAAGGTCTCTTCCTCCACCCAGCCACCAAGGGTCCCCGAAAGGTGACAACAAGCCCCCTGGGACGCCTGCTGTGTTTGGTCTTCCACCTCCTCAAAGCCACTTTCCTCCTCTGACTCCTCTTCTTCAGACTCCTCCCACTGCATTTCCTCTCTCTGCATTATTATAAGGTGTGTTAAGTAGTACTACTCTTATCAGTTTAATACCTGTTACAGCACCTATCAGGGGGCGTGTATAAGGCTTGGATTTTTGGAACCGGGAGATGGAAAAAGATACTTGGTTGATCGTATTACTTCAAATGTGGGGCACAGCGCGTGCAATCAAAGGTGCCACCATATAGGAGTGGCGTGTTTCTAAGTACTACTCTTATCAGTTTAATACCTGTTACAGCACCTATCAGGGGGCGTGTATAAGGCCTGGATTTTTGGAACCGGGAGATGGAAAAAGATGCTTTGTTGGTCTTATCACTTCAATTTTGGGGCACGGCACGTGAAATTAAAGGTGCCACCAGATAGGAGTGGCGTGTTTGTAAGTACTACTCTTATCAGTTTAATACCTGTTACAGCACCTATCAGGGGGCGTGTATAAGGCCTGGATTTTTAGAACCGGGAGATGGAAAAAGATGCTTGGTTGGTCATATCACTTCAATTTTGGGGCACGGCACGTGCAATCAAAAGTGCCACCATATAGGAGTGGCGTGTTTCTAAGTACTACTCTTATCAGTTTAATACCTGTTACAGCACCTATCAGGGGGCGTGTATAAGGCCTGGATTTTTGGAACCGGGAGATGGAAAAAGATACTTGGTTGGCCGTATCACTTCAAATTTGGGGCAATGCGCGTGCAATCAAAGGTGCCACCATATAGTAGTGGCGTGTTTGTAAGTACTACTCTTATCAGTTTAATACTTGTTATGTCACCTATCAGGGGGCGTGTATAAGGCCTGGATTTTTTGAACCGGGAGATGGAAAAAGATGCTTGGTTGGTCATATCACTTCAATTTTGGGGCACGGCATGTGCAATCAAAGGTGCCACCATATAGGAGTGGCGTGTTTGTAAGTACTACTCTTATCAGTTTAATACCTGTTACAGCACCTATCAGGGGGTGTGTATAAAGCCTGGATTTTTGGAACCGGGAGATAGAAAAAGATACTTGGTTGGTCGTATCACTTCAAATTTGGGGCACGGTGCGTGCAAACAAAGGTGCCACCATATAGGAGTGTCGTGTTTGTAAGTACTACTCTTATCAGTTTAATACTTGTTACATCACCTATCAGGGCACGTGTATAAGGCCTGGATTTTTGGGACCAGGAAATGGAAAAAGATGCTTGGTTGGTCGTACCACTTCAAATTTGGGGCACTTTGTGACATTAGCTTCTTACGTTCAAACATGTCCTTTACAGGCACCTGACTAAAGGCAGATGAGCAGAAACTGCTCAAGGCGAGAGACGGAGTGGCGGATGGTTGAGAGGGGGCAAGGAGGACAGCAGTGGTTGATGTGGCTGATGATGCTGGACCAGGAGGAGGATGGCGGCTTTGAGTTTGTGTGCTGCTTGTACTCATGTGTTGGTCTGGAGTCACCCAAACGTTAGGTCTCAACCTGTAGAGGATAAGGGAACCAGGCTACTCTAGACCTCATTCATCATCGTTTTGACAGATTGGTACTATGCGTGCAAGCTACTGTGACAACAGATATGAGTGGCACTGTGCATTTGCAGATGTTGGCAGAGTAGACGCTGTAGGTCTGACACACACGCTTGCAGACAACTAACTGCTATGCAATCTATTACAGTAGAAATTTTTTTTTGTTTTAAATGAACACTACTGTTACACCAGATATGAGTGGTGTGTTAAGTAGTACTACTCCTATCAGTTTAATCCCTGTTATGTGCCTTTTTTTGGGGTTAGGTTGTTGAAGCCACAGTGCAGCACCAGAGGCCAGAAAAATTAGGTATTTTTAATCTTGCAGCGAGCAGAGAAGAAGGTAGGCCTAATTCAACGCCCCAGCCCCGCATACCCACACTCAGAGATTGAGGGGGGGACCTGAGAAGGCCACGGGCCGGAGATATAAAGGGGGGCCATCCCAAATAAGCACACAAGCAGGGACAAAGGTAGTGAAGGGGACATAGAGGCCCATGGACAGACGGTCGCCATCTTGGCAGGAAAAGGGCCCAGCAATTAAGCCAAACTGACCCAGCACAGGCAGCTACTTGAGTCAAACGCTGTACAATTACACCTTAATAAAGCTGAAACATGCAGCAGCAGGGATTCTAAACGGCCACGCGGGGACAAGGAGGCTAACAGCCCCCACAGTCTCTGCACCACTCTTTTTAACAGATAACCCAAGGGGCTAACCAGGGACCTTGCCCACAAAAAAAACAGAATTTTATTGGAGGAATTATTAGTGTCTTTACCCCCCAAGAGAGGACATAATATACGGTATCTTTAGACTACCTGATGGCCAAACCTCCTTTAGCCCCAATGCTATCCAAGAAACATTTCAAAACTTCTATCAGACCATATATTCATCCCAATCCCGCTGCAGCGGATCTGACATAGAGTACTTCCTACTACAGCAAGAAGTCCACAAAATACCTGTACCTCAATTGGACAGCTTGAACCTAGACATATACCAAGAGGAAGTTAAATCTACAATCCAAGATCTTATATCTGTACTATAAGAAATTTGAGCCATTGCTTATCCCCGCACCTAACATCTTTGTTTAACGCTATACTAAATGGAGAACCTATGCCCCCTTAATTGATTCAGGCCGACCTCATAGTCTTTCCTAAAGAGGGTAGGGACCCTTTAGAGGTTAAAAATTATCGCCCCATACCACTGATAAATATGGATGTCAAGATCCTAGCTAAATTTATGGCCAAACGAATATCTTTTATTTTTTTTTAAACTTTTTACTGGACTAAATACACAAGGACCAAACGGGGTTCATTCCTTTCAAAGAGGCAGGAGATAATGTTAGGAGGGTTCTGAACGCCCAGTTCTTGGCTCAACACTATAACAACCCAGTTTGCCCTCTAGCCCTAGACATAGAGAAGGCTTTTGATACGGTGGAATGGCCATATATGTACAAAATGCTAGATAAGTTTTGATTTGAGGGACGCTTTCTCAACCTGCTCAGAAGGTACTACGACTTACCAGTAGCTAACTTAAAGATACCAGGGGTCCATAAGGCCAAAATCCAAGTACAGAGAGGGACCAGGCAGGGATGCCCACTCTCCCCACTGCTCTTGCTCTTGCCATTGAACCCCTAGCGCAGGCAATCAGAACCAACTATGCCATCCAGGGGGTTCAAGTAGGGCACCATCAGTTTAAGTGTTCACTTTTCGTGGACGATATGCTTTGCACCCTAAACAAGCCCCTTTCTTTCTATACCAGCACTCATGTCCACTATAAAAGACTTCAGCTAAATCTCGAGCCTCCAATCCTTGCAAAAGGATATTTCTCTTTAAATGGAATCCTGCTTACTGGGGATACATATAAAAAACCTTCTCAATCCTAGAACAAGCTATTCCAATTAATGGCTTTAGCATTCAAAATACACATAGCTACCCGGGCCCGGATGAATTTACAAATCTCTGTTACCAAACTTTTATAGACTTGTTATTACCCCACTTAGCCACACTTTTCAATAAAATTTTAGAAGGCTCTCCCATGCCACAAGAACTAAACCATGCAAATATGATATGTTTCCTGAAAGAACGACGAGACCCATTAGAACTTAAAAATAACTGCCCCATATCACTCCTAAACGGGGATATAACAATTTTGGCCAAATTAATGGCAAAGAGGATTTCGCGATTTCTCCCCTCCATAATCCATAAAGACCAAACAGGGTTTATCCCCCATAGACAAACAGGGGACAATATCAGACGGACACATAATTTAATCTCATGGTCATCCCAACATCAAATACCCACATGCCTTTTGGCGTTAGATATGGAAAAGGCCTTTGATACGTTGGAATGGCCTTATTTAAAAGCAGTATTACAGAAATTTGGGTTTGCAGGCAAATTTATGAACTTGATAGATAGATGCAATTTACCCCTGGCTGAACACTATAATTTTTGCAGGATACATCATTTTATATATGAGATAAGTGGTAGGGGAACCCTCCAAAGAAACACCTGGCTACTCCAAAAATGTAGGGATTCCTCCTTTCAGCCTGGTATTATTAGCCTCATGTATGAATTATTTAATGAAAACTCATGGGCAAACAAACCAGACTATACCAAAGCCTGGGATTTGGGCACCGAGTTGGCAGATAGCACATGGGATAAAAGTTGGCGAGGCTTAAGTAGGAAATCTTTAAATTATAGTCTGCTTGAGACTGCAATAATGGTCCTACACAGGACATATATTACTCCTTTTAAGCTAAATAAATGGGATCCAAAATGGAGCAGCTCATGTTTTAGGAACAGTGGTAATGAGGCTACATTTATTCATGTCTGGTGGGAGTGTTCGGCAGTCATAAGACTATGGGAAGAAACATGCTTACTAGCTTCTAAAATGTTTAAGATTCAGATTTCTGCTAATATAGAAAACTGCATGCTGGGTGTTCCGCATGTCTGTCTCTCGCCCGCTCAAAATAGGCTATTAAAGTTCATCATGTTGGCCACAAAGAACCATATAGCCAGACAATGGAAATCGGATACCCTACACTTTCAGGTGGTTAAAAATATATTAAACTTTATCCTTATAAATTAACGCATTACCCATTTAGTAGACAACTCCATGGATACATTTTGAGATATATGGTCTCCGTGTCTGAAATTAAGAGATAGCATATCATCTGGAGACAATTAAAGAAATTTAGGTCCGGAATAGGGGCTCCCCTAAATGGGAGAAGATATTCTCAAGAGAACGGGATGGATGGAGGTGTGTGTGGATCCTTAGAGGGGCGGAGGACGGAGGTAAGTGCTATATTTTACATCATATTTATGTAAAAAAGGAGGATGTTTGTGGACCTTTCCCTTTCCCAACATGTTAAATGTTAAAACTAGTTTTTTTTTTCCATTTATCGTCGGATTCAAGGCTTAAAGGGAATCAACTTAAAACAAACTGAATTAAAGATATATTATTATCTGAAAAGTAAAAAAATAAAATATTTTTAGGCTACAGGTACAACCAAATCCAGATAACATACTACCCCTGGATATGGTATAAGCTCCAAGATTATGGAATGGAAATGGGTAAACTGAGTATTAATAGAGATAAGGTAACTCAGTGATGTATTAACATGTATGGATATATATGTAACATGGAAATGGTTGTTTGAATATGATATATTACCTGACCTAATAAAATATTTTTTGAAAGAAAAAATACACATAGCTAGTAGTTGGAAAACCCCAAATTAAAACTTTCAGGAATTAATAAAAAAATCAATAATTTACTGCTCAACGAGAGATTTAACCATGTAGTCTTGGATAGAATCACCCACGTCCAGACAATTTGGGATCCCTGGATAACATCCCCATTTAGTGCCCCCCTAATATAATAAAACATTTGTTAATGGTTGAAGCGACTCGGGGGGAAGGACCGGAGTGGGGGAGCCCTGGAGGAGACCCTCCAGAAGCAACCGGCGGCAAAATCATCCGAGGAAAGGAGAGGTCGCCTACTGAAGCCTGCCCTAGGGTTACCCAAGGACGATTAAGCAGGTTAGATATTGTAAATAATAAGCTACTGCTGGAGTGATGATAGATAATAGGACTTTGGTGTTAACTGCTGATATACTCTTTACTATTGTCTGTTTTACCATGTCTTAGGTTTCTCTTAAAAATTGCAATCACAGTAAAAAAAAAGAAAATTTATTAACCAAAAAAGTAAAAATAAGAAGGTCTAGCCAGCTAATTTTAACAAAATGTCTTCATTGTAAATATTTATTTATTATATTATTTTTGCACAACTGTTGTGTTATGCAAGACTGTTCAATATGCTTTCTTTTCATTACATGCCGTACGCCTTCTGGCATAAAAATTTAAATAAAAAAATTAGCTATTGTTGCAGCCGCTGCTGTTGCAGCGGACGGAAAAATTGACCTTTGTTCCCCAGGCAGAAAGTGCCATAAAACATTGCGTCTTCTTGAACCCTAGTTGGTGGTGGATAAGTCACGCAAGTCATCCGGCATTCACAGATAACATATAGCAGCGTGTGGACCATTTTTAGCCGAAGGCAGCTCATCTCATCAGGTCTTTTTCAGTCTAATGTATCGCCCAGTGTCAGTCCCTTCGGGATCCATCCCTCATTCATCTTTATAAAGGTGAGGCAATCTAGACTTTTTTGCCCTAGGCGACTTCTCTTCTCGGTGACAAAACCTCCTGCTGCACTGAAGGTCCTTTCTGACAGGACACTTGAAGCGGGGCAGGCAAGAAGTTCAATTGCAAATTGTGATAGCTCCGGCCACAGGTCTAGCCTGCATACCCAGTAGTCAAGGGGTTCATCGGTCCTCAGAGTGTCGATATCTGCGGTTAAGGCGAGGTAGTCTACTACCTGTCGGTCAAGTCGTTCTCTGAGGGTGGATCCCGAAGGGCTGTTGAGATGCGTAGGACTGAAAAAGGTCCGTATGTCCTCCATTAACAACACGTTTTTTAAACGTCCTGTCCTTGCCAGCGTGGTCGTGGGAGGAGAATTACTTTCACCTCTTCCCCTGTTATATTGCCCTTGTGCTGTGACATCGCCCTTATATGCTGTGTAAAGCATACTTGTTTATTTGTTTTGGACCTGCTGCATCCTTTCTGACTTGAGGTAATTTGGTAACATTTCAGGCACTTTCTGCTTATACCGGGGGTCTAGTAGCGTGCACACCCAGTACAGGTCGTTCCCCTTCAGCCTTTTTATACGAGGGTCCTGCGACAGGCACGACAGCATGAAAGACCCCATTTGCACAAGGTTGGATGCCGAGCTACCAATGTCCCGTTCCTCGTCCTCAGTGATCTCTCTGAAGATATGTTCTTCCCACTCAGCCACGTACAACACCACAGGTACCAGATAGGTGACAACGTGCACCCTGGGATGCCTGTTGTGATTAGTCTTCCTCCTCCCCCTCAAAGCCACATTCCTCCTCTGACTCCTCTTCCTCACAATCCTCTTCCAGCGTTGCCGCAGGTCCAGCAAGCGATGCTGATAAGGCTGTTTCTGGTGGTGATGGTGACAACAACTCTTCCTCTTCCTCGTCATGCTCATCTACGGCCTGATCCAGCACTCTTCGCAGGGCACGCTCCAGGAAGAAAACAAATGGTATGATGTTGCTGATGGTGCCTTCGGTGCGACTGACAAGGTTTGTCACCTCCTCAAAAGGACGCATGAGCCTACAGGCATTGCGCATGAGCGTCCAGTAACGTGGCAAAAAAATCCCCAGCTCCGCAGAGGCTGTCCTAGCACCCCGGTCATACAAATACTCGTTAATGGCTTTTTCTTGTTGGAGCAGGCGGTCGAACATTAGGAGTGTTGAATTCCAACGTGTGCGGCTGTTACAAATCAAGCGCCTCACTGGCATGTTGTTTCGCTGCTGGATATCTGAAAAGTGCACCATGGCCTGTAGGAACGCCTGAAATGGCCACACACCTTTCTGGCCTGTTTTAGGACGTCCTGTAAGCCTGGATACTTATGTACAAAGCATTGTACGATCAGATTACACACATGTGCCATGCACGGCACATGTGTCAACTTGCCCAAATTCAATGCCGCCAACAAATTTCTTCCGTTGTCACAAACCACTTTGCCAATCTCCAGTTGGTGCGGAGTCAGCCATTGATCCACCTGTGCGTTCAGAACGGAAAGGAGTGCTGGCCCGGTGTGACGCTCTGCTTTCAGGCAAGTCAACCCCAAGACGGCATGACACTGCCTTGTCCGGGATGTGGAATAGTATCTGGGGAGCTGGGGGGGTGCCGTTGATATGGAGCAAGATGCAGCAGAAGAGGACTCAGCTGAGGAGGTTATGGAAGAGGATGGAGTAGGAGGAGTAGAGGAGGTGGCAGCAGGCCTGCCTGCAAGTCGTGGCGGTGTCACCAACTCCTCTGCAGAGCCACTCATTCCATGATTGGCAGGCTTCATCAGGTTTACCCAATGCGCAGTGTAGGTAATATACCTGCCCTGACCATGCTTTGCAGAGCAGGTATCAGTGGTCAGATGGACCCTTGCCCCAACACTGTGTGCCAGAGATACCATTACTTCCTTTTGCACAATCGAGTACAAGTTGGGGATTGCCTTTTGGGCAAAGAAATTTCAGCCGGGTACCTTCCACTGCGGTGTCCCAATAGCTACACATTTTTTGAACGCCTCAGACTCCACCAGCTTGTATGGTAAAAGCTGGCGGGCTAAGAGTTCAGACAAGCCAGCTGTCAGACGCCAGGCAAGGGGTTGACTTTGTGGCATTGGCTTCTTACGCTCAAACATGCCCTTGACAGACACCTGACTGTGGGATGATGAGCAGGAACAGCAAGAGGCGAGAGACGGAGTTGCGGATGGTTGAGAGGGGGCAAGGAGGACAGCAGTGGTTGACGTGGATGAAGATGTGGACCAGGAGGAGGATGGCGGCTTTGAGTTTGTGTGCTGCTTGTACTCATGTGTTGATCCCATTGGCATTTGTGATGTGACATCATGTGCCTTCGCAAAACAGTTGTACCTAGGTGGGTGTTGGACTTCCCACTACTCAGTTTTTTTTGGCACAGGTTGCAAATGGCATCGCTGACCATGCTCCAGGCCTTGAGGGTTTCCTGGTAGTATGCCAGCAACACTGAGAGGTCTCTCCCAAACCCCTCGGGTCTGATCAGAAATAATTGCCGGTCATACCCCAGGTTGCGCAACTGGCGATAAAAGCTGGATGCCAGTGCGCACCACTGCGGAGAGGGATCTGCATATAGGTATCTCTGCAGGTACTGAAGGCGGAAGGTGGACAACTGGGAGCACACACAAACTACTCCCTGTCCACCCTCCACCAAAGGCAGACTTGCAACCCCTGCAGGGACCCAATGCCTTCCCATCCAGAGGAAATCTAACAAATTCCTCTGGATATTGGTGACAAACTCGGGGGTCGGACTCAGACAAATCAGCCGGTGCCAGATCTGAGAAGCCACCAGCTGATTCACCACTAGAGTCCGCCCCCTAAGGAAATGCATTTTTGCTAGACCCCTCCATCGTCCCAGACGAGAGAGGACACTGCCCTCTAACTCACTCCAGTTGTCTGGGACGGAAGCGTCCGCAGCGGACAGGTAGACCCCCAGATATTTAATGACATCTGCCTCCCACTTGATGTCACGAAACGTGGGAGGCAAAAAGTCTACCTGTAAATTACCCTCTAAAAGGCCTGTGCATTTGGACCAGTTGATCTGAGCGGAGGAGGCAGCTGAATATACCTCCTGGCACTGTTTTGCCAGCTGAAGATCAACTGGATCCTGGGCCACGAGGAGCACATCATCAGCATAAGCTGAAAGGACAATCCGCATGTCTGGATCTTTTAGCACCATCCCTGTGAGCCTTTTCCTCAGTAGGCAGAGGAAAGGCTCGATGGCCAGTGCATATAACTGTCCAGACAAGGGACATCCTTGATGCACCCCTCGTCCAAATACCAAAGGTGCTGTTAGGGACCAATTGATTTTAAGTAAACACTCTGCAGAGGCGTACAGCGTTCTTATAAAGCCCACAAACTGTGGGCCAAAGCCGTACACTTGCAGAATGGCTATGAGGTAACCATGGTCCACCCTGTCAAACGCCTTCTCTTGATCTAAAGAGAGAAAGGCGAGTGACAGACCTGTCCTGCGAGAATAATGCAATAGATCCCGGACCAGAAAGATACTATCAAAGATAGTCCGGCCCGGGATCGCATAGGACTGGTCAGGGTGAACCAATTCTGCCAGCACAGACCCAAGTCTAAGCGAGATGGCTTTAGCTACAATCTTGTAGTCCGTGCTGAGCAGAGAGACCGGTCGCCAGTTCTTAATAAGCCGGAGATCCCTCTTTTTGGGCAGCAGGGCAAGTACTGCCCTGCGACAAGACAGGGGCATCTCCCCGGTCTCCAGGGCTTCCCCAAGGACCAGATGGAAATCAGGTCCCAGAGTCTCCCAGAAAAATTGGAAAAACTCTACAGTCAGTCCGTCCAGTCCTGGAGACTTCTCACAGGACATGGCACGGAGGGCTTCAGAGAGCTCTTGAAAAGATAGTGGTATATCAAGCCGCTCTCTTACACCCTCACTGACTGTGGGGAGCCCCTCCCGTAGCACCCTGCAGGCGTCTGGAGAAATGGGATCCGGAGAGTAAAGATCTTTATAAAAGTTCCGGGCTCTATCCCGGATACTCTCCAGATCTGTAAGGGGGGCACCGTCTTCATCTAGAAGACAGGTGATGTGCCTACCGTTACCCCCCTTTTTCTCCAGTGAGTAGAAGAGGCACGAGCCGCGGTCTAGATCTTTGAGAAAACCTAAGCGGCTGCGCACGTATGCCCCCTTGGCCTGGTGTCGTTCCAGGTCAAAGAGGGCACCCTTCCTCTCTACATACTCGCTCTGCAGGGATTGGTCCCTACAAGTGAACAGCCTCTGCTCCAGATGGAGTACCTCCCCCCGGAGTGACTCCAACTCAGCTTCGCGCTGCCCACTCGCACCCTTGGTATATTCCTGACACAGAAGTCACAAATGAACCTTGCCCACGTCCCACCACAGTTTTAACGTGGCAAAGTCCCCCTTGCAAACCCTCCAGTCCTTCCAAAACTCCCGGATCAATGTCACGAGCCCCTGGTCCTTCAACAAAGCATTGTTGAAGTGCCAATAGGCGGCTCGTGGTGCTGTTGGAGTTAGCACCACCGTCACAGACACACAGTTGTGGTCTGTGAACGGAGCCAGCCTAATGGCACAAGAACCGACTCGTGACATATAGTGACTAGATATATATAGTCTGTCGATCCGGGAGTGGGACACCAGACCGGCTCTCACCCTGACGTAGGTGAAACCGTCTGATGCCCCTGGGTTCTGCTCTCGCCAGATGTCCTCCAGGGAGAAGCGGGCGATGATCCCTCTGCAGGGCTGACGCAGAAGGCGGGTACGGCTCTGGACTATTCCGGTCCAGAGCGTCGAGGGTGCAGTTGAAATCACCCCCGAGTACCAAACACTCATCTGCGTCAACCGTCTCTAAAAACTGGGACAGTCTGACGAGGAACCTCACTCTCTCGGGCCCTCCAGCAGGGGCATATATATTAACTAGGTTAATGATGCTACCCTGCTCTCGGACCCGGAGGTGGATTAGACGGCCTGGGATAACAGCTTTCACAAGCAGCAGCTCTGGCTGAAAAGACTCTGAGAAAAGGGTCACCACTCCACATGACGCCGATGTGAAGTGGCTGAAGAAGACCCTGCCTCTCCACTCCAGTTGCCACGAGGCCTCAGCCTCTGGAGTGGTGTGAGTTTCCTGCAGGAAGCTTACAGAGTACCCTCCCTGATATAAATAGGAGAGTACCTGGAACCTGCAGGAACTGTCTTGACAGCCATTGGTATTTAGCGTGCTGATGTGCAAAGCCATTACTGCGTGTCATGAATTGTGCGTTCCTCAGACCCTTGAGACTGCTGATAGGACACGCACATTTTATAGAATTTCCGGACGCGGAGATGCTCCGCAGTCCCAGAATTCTTGGCCCTAGTGCTGACCACTAGATTTTGCTGGAGAGAGTGGAGAATAAACGACATATTCTTCCACCTCTCCAAGGCCAGCCACACCTTCCTTTTCTTTTGTCCATGAAGGGTGCTCTCAAGGAATAGATCTATTTCCTTGACAGGGATAACCCACCCAGAATCTGATGTTCCTTCTAGTGGGTCACCCATGGGCTCCTCTTGGCTGAGGGCTTTTACTCCATCCTCCCCGGCTGGAGTCAGTTTCCTCAGCTTTATTCTCAGGGACCCCCTCTTAGATGATACAGAAGGAGTCCCTTTAGCACCCTTCAAGGTAAATAATGGACCCTTGGATTGCTGCTGCACCCCTGTAGCTTCAGGAGTGCATTCAGGGGTAGCTGGCTGGACAGCAGTGGCTGGCATGGCTTCCTTAATGGAAGCCTTGGAGGCTTTATATGCCTCCTCTGCCAGTTCCACCGCTGCTTGCTCAGCTTGGATGGCACCGATGTTAGGGTCAGTGGACAGCTGAGGAGGGTAGACAGGCTCTCCCATGATGTTAACAGGAAAACCTGTTTTATCACCCTCCCCCATTTCCACTTCCCCTTGTGCCACATCCCCCCTGACAGACAAATCCATGGGGTCCTGAATGGGGGTCATGCCTATATTCCCCCCCTCCAGTAGTGACTCGGCCTGGGGCTCTAACAAAGCCCGAGGTACGTCACTAGAGAGTGACACTGGAGGAGGAGACTGACTGGTGCCCTTGAAGGTCAGCACCTCAGGGACACTGACTACCCATTCAGCAGGGGCTTTGTTGGGACCCCCCTCAAAGGCCAGAGGCAGAACCTGATCTTTCTTGTCTACCCCTGCCTCACTTGGGAGACCCTCTTGCCCCTGCTTTTCCTCCAGACCCTTTTCCACATTAACCCCTATAGGGTCTGGAGAGAGAGATGTGTGGTCTGGCACCGGCTGGCAGAGCTTAATAACCGGGCCAGACAATGTCACCGGATGAGGAGGAGATGTTTTGTTCCTCCTCTTGCTTTTAGAGGGAGGTGCTCCACTATAGAGCACTTCCCACTTATCAGCAACCTCCCTGTTGGTTTTATGCTTCCTCTTCCTGGGGACGTCACTCCTGGAAGAGGAGCGGCCACTAGCTGCCTCCCCTGCAGAGGGCTTATTATCCCTCTGCTTACACTGTGCCCCCACGCTAACTGATGTAATTATGGTGGGGGCAGATTGGGACTTGGGAGATGCAGCTGTGACACTGGGAGGACCGGTGACATTCTTCCCCTTTTTCCCCGTGTCTGCAGTCTTGCTGGAGACCACAAACACAGATGGCTTTTTTGGGGAAGAAGGGGGTTTGGAGGCCGTGGTGGTGGCTTGAGGAACGGCCTCCTTGCCTGAGCTCTGTGGGGGGCCTATGACCCTTGAGGTCCCCGCTGTTATGGGCTCAGCGGGGATGGGTGCTATTCTGACGGAGGTGCCATTTGCTGGGGCTGGGGCATGATGCTTTACATTAGGACAATTCCTACGTGTATGCCCCAACCCCTTGCAATGATAGCACGGCACCTCCATAGTGCTGTAAAAAATCCTGTAGAGCACCCCCTCAAATGGAACCCCAAAAGACCCCTCTATGTTTTCTGCGCCCTGAGGCAGGCACATTTGTACCTGCCTCTTGAAAGAGAGCACATGACGTAGTGCTCTCTCTCTGCACCCCAGGGGAATTACTTACTTCCCCTAGGGTTAGCAGGTGGGGGCGCAGGAGGGAGTCTGGTAGGAAGGGGGGCACATTAGAGAGTGTTACTTTTGTGCCCAACCCTTCCAGGGGTTCTATTGGGACATATAATCCCCCCACTGTGATGCCTCTCTGTATAAGAATGTGAGCAGCAGCCAGCGTACGGGTAAAGAAAACTGCTTTCCCGTACATTTTGCTGGCTGCTACTATAACAGAGAGGCTGATGACATTAGCTGCAGCACGCAGATAGATATCAATGCTGTGGACCCCAGACATCTGACATTTAACCCCATGCTTCCTGGTGATCTGCCCCTCAGCCCCAGCGGTGGTATTACTGGGGCCAGCAGAAACCACCTGTGACCAGTTATTAGCCACAGGGGTAGGTCTGCTGGCAGAACCACCAGGAGCTGGGGCTGCCTTATCTGCCTGGGGCCTATGCTGTGCAGTGCTGCAGCTAGGATTTTCAGGGGCCATTATTCCCCCTTTTGACCGCTGAGGCTTCTTAATGGTCTTATCCCTCATGTTTAGACCCTTTTTTTTTTTTTTTTAGTTTATTTGTTTTATTTATTTTTATTTTTTGTTTTATGATTTTCTATTGTTTTCTTTTTTTAAATATAAAAGTGTGAAAAAGAAACAAAAAGACAAAACTAAGGGAGAGAGAGAGATGATGTTTGGCAGTGGAAGGGTTAATGGCCTGTTGCAAGGTGTTGCTAATTGCAACAACACAGAGAACACAGAGGCTTTTTAACCCCTCTGTGTCTCTGTGTCAGATGTAAAAAAAGCCTATTAAACAAAAACGTCAAATTGTTTTCCCCCCACTGCCTAAAAAGATGTTACTTGTCTTCTCTCCCCCCAAAACATAAAACCCAACACCAAACAAACAAAACTTTAACAAAACCTGAAAAACTTTTAAAAAAAGTCAAAGTAAAAAAGCTCCAGGAGTGCAGGTGAAGTGCTAAGGGAGGGGTGTGGCAAAGTATCCAGGAGACAGCTCACTCTCCTGGGATAGAGAGCTGAGCCTGCCTCCCAGAAAACTAAAACTTAAATTAAACTAAGAAAAATACCACAAAAACTCCCAAAAAGGAACAACACCGTGCACAAAGTGCTTATAAACAGAAAGGTGTTAAAATAAAACTTGTATTTGAGGGACTAAGACCCTAAAAAGCCTTTTGTTTAGAGCTCAAGCATGCACACAACATGCTCTCTGGCACAGTACTTGAAAGCAGGACACACACACTGGCTAGTGGTCAGGCAAATGAACTTTGATTGGCGGTCAGGAAAAAGAACTTAGATTTAATAAAATAAAATTATTGTTTTTTTAAATGTAGACTGCTGGTACCCCAACTAGATTGGATTGGTTGAACTTGGCACAATACTTGTAAGCCTGACACACACACTGGCTAGCGGTCAGGCAAATGAACTTTGATTGGCAGTCAGGCAAATTAACTTAGATTTAAGAAATTAAAATTATTGTTTTTTTAATTGTAGACTGCTGGTACCCCAACTAGATTGTATGGGTTGAACTTGGCACAATACTTTTAAGCCTGACACACACACTGGCTAGCGATCAGGCAAATGAACTTAGACTGGCGGTCAGGCAAATAAACTTAGATTTAATATAATAAAATTATTAGTTTTTAAATGTAGACTGCTGGTACCCCAACTAGATTGGATTGGTTGAACTTGGCACAATACTTGTAAGCCTGACACACACACTGGCTAGTGGTCAAGCAAATGAACTTTGATTGGCGGTCAGGCAAATAAACTCAGATTTAAGAAATTAAAATTATTGGTTTTTTAAATGTAGACTGCTTGTACCCCAACTAGATTGGATTGGTTGGCACAGTACTTGTAAGCCTGACACACACACTGGCTAGCGGTCAGGCAAATGAACTTAGATTGGCGGTCAGGCAAATGAACTTAGATTTAAGAAAATAAATTGATTGTTTTTTTAAATGTAGACTGCTGGTACCCCAACTAGATTGGATTGGTTGAACTTGGCACAGTTTCTTGTAAGCCTGACACACACACTGGCTAGCGGTCAGGCAAATGAACTTTGATTGGCAGTCAGGCAAATGAACTTAGATTTAAGAAAAGAAAATTATTGTTTTTTTAAATGTAGACTGCTGGTACCCCAACCAGATTGGATTGGTTGAACTTGGCACAGTACTTGTAAGCCTGACACACACACTGGCTAGCGGTCAGGCAAATGAACTAAGATTTAACAAAATAAAAGTTTTGTTTTTTTAAAAGTAGACAACTAGTAAACAAGATTGTATTGGTTGCACTGTGCACACACAGTATAAGCTGTAAGCCTGACACACACACTTCCGAGCAGGGGCTAGCAGGAATACAGGCAAATTAAATTAGATTAGACAAAAAAAAAAAAAAAATGATGTTATAGCCCTAAAAAGGGCTTTTTGTGGTGCTGTGTTTACAGCAGAGATCTGATGAGTCCTTCAGCACTTCACTGGCCACTGAATAAACTTGCCTAGCTATTGATTTCCCTATTCAATCAGCATCACCTACACTCTCCCTCTTCTCAGTAAGACTGCAAGTTAGTTATGATTCCAAAATGGCTGCTGTCCATGAGGTACAAGGGTCTGGAAGGGAGTGTATGCTGCTGATTGGCTGGAATGTGTCTGCTCACTGTGAGATGCAGGGTCAAAGTTTGTACAATGATAAAGTATAGGGGGCGGGTCGAACATCGCATATGTTCGCAGTTCGCCGCGAATGCTAACATGCTATGTTCGCCGGGAACAGTCCACCGGCGAACTATTCGCGACATCTCTAATGACAACATTTATTTATGGTATTTGCATTGATACAAATTATGAAAATTAGATGTTTGCTACCAGGATTTACATGGTTATTGTTGCCTCATATATCTTCAATTATAACATTAGGGCTTACAGTGCTGTTGTATGTCAGTTATCTCTGCGTGTGGGCAATGGTGTAGGGGCAATATAATTCTAGAGCAAGGGTGGGCAGGTTCGGTACTGGAGGGTCACATACATGCTTGGATTTGATGATATCCCTGCTGTGTACAGGTGAGTCAATCACATCTTCAGTCATCCTGATTGACTCACCTGTGCACAGAAAGGATATCGTAACGCCCTGGCATGTATGTGGCCCTCCTTGCCCACCCCTGTTCTAGAGGGATACAGCTCATTATATACAACAGCCAGAGTACATACAAACAGCATGATATCTGCAGAGTTTTGTCCAACCCATCCCCCCTCTCCACACCCCCACAATTTCATACACCAATGTGTGTGGTGTGATAGGATGCTCATGTTGCATTGTGCTAGGCAAATCCGTGTCCACCTGGCCTGGTAGTCCCACCACTGCTGCTGCCTGAATCCAGTCCCTCAGGGTCTGTTCCCATGTGCTGGAAGTGATCACTACCTGTACCATATGCTGCAATTGCCTCCTCGGTCATCTTCCTCTTCACCCTTGCCTTGTAGTCCTCATACCTGTGTTTTACAGATTTAGTGTCCATATTAGTGACCCCTAATGCTGCAACAGCTGTGGTAACTTGGGCCCAGGCCTCATTCATCTGGCTAGCATTCACCTCTCTCCCACCATGTATTTTCCCTATAGTGGGCACGGACTTCCTTGAGGAGAATCTCCATCTCCTCTGTGGTAACATTGGGGGCCCTGGACTTTGCCACAACCTATTGCCCTACCAACTGTGTCTGGGGCTCCTGGCCTCTTTCTCCTCTCCCTGTGGCCGATCCATCATGCCCTCTACCTCCCTCCCTAGGATCAGGCCCCTGACCCTCTACCCCTCTACCTTGTGTGCCTACATCTGGGGGCACCTCCCTTCCCCCCGGCTGCTCTCCTACTCCTCCTCTCCCTCCTCCTCCTCCTCCTCTCTCAATCTCTATCCCTCTAGCTCTCCTCCCTCTCTCTTCTCCTATCTCTCCTCACTTTCCTCCTCCACTCCTCTACTCTCCTATGAAAATAAAATAACGATAGAGAAATAAAATATGTATGTGGATGTGTATGAGGTAAAACAAAATATGAGTATTATGTGTAGTAAAGTAATTGTATGGGGGGCGGGTGGCAGGTGCCGGGCGGGATGAGGGGTGTAGGTGCGCTGTGGCCTACCGATAGGTATAGCTATGTGTACGTATTAATCTATTTGTGGGAATTATGTGATATCAGTAATTATGTGTGTTGTGAACTAAGGGTTAAATTCTCTTAGAGGTCAAAATATAAAAAACTAGACCTGTGTGTTAACTTGCAAATCTACAGCACAGTCAATGATTTACAGGCTTAGCTGCCTTTTAAAGGAGTTCTGTCGTATTTAATTGCATTTTACGACTTTCTATTGGCTGTTTGTCGTCTTTCGTGCTATGTTATTATGCAAATGTTAATTGAAAGACGAACATAGCTTGTACGTACATCTTACATATAGTATGCTCGGCATAGGTCTACGAAATAGCGTCTCTCCCTCGTAACTCTCAGCCCCTTCTAATTTAATAGCAAGGTAACTCAGCAAAATTTGAAGCACGCCGCCCTTACAAGCTACATTTACGGGCTCCATTACAGGCTCAAATAATTGCAATTTGGACAATTAAATAGAGGCCTATATACCGGTAAGTATAATATTTATTTTATATCTATTAATAAATATTCAATACTATTAAGGATCTTTATTGTTCCCTCCCATATGAAACTACCATTAAAAGGAGGAGAAACCATAGAGGAGTGAGCCAAGGATGAGGATATTTTAGGAGAAGCATTTAAACTGGAAATAGCATAAGCACATTACTTCTTGTTATCTTTAAGTGTTAGATATACTACCTTAGTGAAGCATTGTGTTTGTTCTTTGCTTTTAAAACAACATTAAAAGGATGGAAATGTGCAGCTAAACATATTTCTTAATAGACCTCTGATATTTAATTGATGTAAACCTGAGCGGATCCTCCTAAAATAATATATTTCTGCCGTAGCATAAAACCATCTCCCCCAGGCAAATACCATAAAGAAATCTTATCATGTCTACAATTCATTCCAGAAGTATGGTGAACTCACTGCCATAAGGATGTACTTTGTACGCCATTATTTCATTGGGATCTTTAGATGTTCAGTTGAGCTCTTGTAAGATCGGGCAACGCATTGGAGGTTATGCTATATTTTTTAGCTAAATATTGATCATCTTGAGCTTCTATTATTTTGATGCTGCTTCTCTAATTTGTAAAGTGACAACAGAAAACCAATATGTGTCTCCATTAATAAAATATGTTATCAATGTGACAGCAAAGCGTTGCTAAAAAAAATTGCTGTATCATGATGAGGGTCATGCAAACCAACAGCTTCATCTTTGAATCACAAGACACTGGATACAGACAATGTGACTGCCTAGGAAAAGACAATAACATGCAAATCTAAGTTATTTAAGAGGCAAAGCATCCAACAAAACAAGCACACCCAAATTTGCATCAATTACTGGGTTTTTAAAAAGTGCATGTGAGGAGGTTTGTGCAATCGCCTTGATCCATCCTCAAGAACATATACATCCACCATCAAGAACATATACATCCACCATAAAGAACATATACATCCACCATCAAGAACATATACAGCTGAAGAAAGGAGAGACTGAGCATGGCCGCTAGTCAAGGGGTATTTGCTGCAGCCTTTGTGTCAATTCAGACAATTACCGGAATTTTCTTTAACTCATTCATTATGATTGTGAGTTTACAGGACCGAGATGATTTTAGCCAAAGCCCCAGTAGTCAGATCCAATTCACTATGGGAATGGCTAATGTTATCCTACAGTGTGTCCTTGCAACATATGGGTTTGTGAGTTTGTCTTCACCTTTAATGATTGTTTCCAAGAAATTCAGCAAAATTACGTTTTTTCTGATATATTTCCTTGTTAACCTCAGTTTTTGGCTCACCGCCTTGCTCTCCTCTTTCTACTGTGTGACTATTGTCAGATACAGCAACAAAGTCATCTCAAGTCTGAAGATGAAGCTGTCTGGTGTGGTACCAAAGCTATTGTTGGTCACAGTCCTGGGGTCCTTTGCCATCAGTGTCCCATCCATTTGGTATTTTCATTATGAAGTTCGTGTAACGTTGAGTGAAAATATGACATCCAATTACACTGGAAATGTCAATGTACTGATTCAGCCTGACCTTAATTTCTTCTATGCAATGTTTTATAGCACAATTGGATGCTTCCTGCCTCTCGTTATAACCCTAACCTCAATAGGCTTTACCTTGGCTTCTCTCTTGGGACATGTCTGGAGAGTAAAACTCAAGACTTCCAGTTCTGGTGCTCCCCAACTGGCAGCTCATTACCGAGCGTGTAGGACAATGATACTTCTTTTGACTCTTGATGTGATGTTCAGTGTTTCTGAAATCTTAGCAACTTCTGCCTTTATGTCACTTACTAATGTGTGGACTTATATTGCTTGGTATACTTCTTTCCTATATCCCACCATCCAGGCTGCCATTTTAATCTCTGGAAACTCAAAAATGAAGATCGCTCTCTGTAGGCTTCTCCAATGCATGAACAATGTCTGATACTGATGTAGTGATAAGGAATGGGTTAATGTTGTAATCTTAATACACCTGTGTAATTTTTCTCTTTGTGTTTATAAGATATTGTCTGTGAGAAAATACCATGTTTAAAACTGAAAGGGAATAAAGTTTGCAATTAAAAAATAAATAAATAAATAAAGTAGTTGATAGTAAATGTGTGAACATGTATTGGCTCCTTATCCTGCCATACTGAATATGAATCTTTACTAGGCCTCACTATATCACAATAATCACAAAGGGAGGGAAGACAGAGAGAGAGAGAGAGAAAGAGAGAGAGATAGATAGATGGATGGATGATAGATAGATAGATAGAGAGAGAGAGAGAGAGAGAGAGAGAGAAAGAGAAATATGGGGAGAGAGAAACGACAGAGAGAGAAAGAGAGAGAAAGAAAGAGGGGAGATGTTAAAATATATATTAGGGGCAATGTAGTGTTAGTATTTGAAATACTAATTTAAATAGCTTAATATTAGAATTATGTTTAAACAAAATACCCAAAATATATGTTGATCCAAAAGTTTTTGGGTTATTTTATATCAACCCCAATAAAGAAACTCGAATGAGAATAAAGTGGCAATAGGTTGCTAAGGATGTATATAATAATGCAACTGAACAACGATTCTGTTGGACATTGGTGGTCAACATTGTGATGATTTTCATATAATGATAAACTTTTGAAATGAAGATGATCACACCCTTCAATACTAAATATTTACAAATTAACACAATTTTAGTTTGTTTAAGACATTACCAAGCATTTTAATTTTGTTTTTCTCTTGTGTTGTTGCTTTATTTAATCATAGAGACCATTATGGGATTGTTCATGGTTACATTAATATAATATTTTTATATAGAGAGTCTAGTTCCTCCCTTTATCTCTCTGACCTTGTGTATTAGTCTCATACTGTATACATATTTTCTCCATCCTATGTTTTTATTTATGATATCCCCTCACCTTGTGTCTTCTATTATTGCTCAGCCTTTTTTAACTTCCTTATTGATGTAAAGACACCATTTTTACCTTCTTATCAGTTCTGAGTTGCACCTCTTGAAAGCATGTAACCCCAAATTAAATGTTTATCAATATCAGAGGTATCACTGTCTACAGTAATAGGTCTCCTCTCTTTCTCCAGACTTCAGAACTGATGTAACGCTGATGTTTATCATCAATGTCTATTAAGTTGGTGGAGATGCCATGTAATAGAGCTTGTGATACATCACAATGTAGCGTACTCAGACTTTTTATTTAAAAACAGACAATTTTTTAAAAACATTTTGAAAAATTTAAAAATACATGTCTGGACAAGATGGTAAAGAGAGAAATCTTAAATCTGAACATATATATCACAGGGTAATAATAATGTTATTCAGTACAGTAAAATATGCCAAATAATTTATTTGCATACAGTAATCATCATGGGTATTCAAAATGGGGCAAGTGAAGTTAAATATCCAACTTCCTAAGTTTTCTGTAGGGGATATTTATATAAATGTTTATCCTCCAAATAAAAGAAAGGAAGTGGATAGATTTTTAAGGTGGTAAAATGGTGCTTGATTTATAGAATGTTTAAGATTAAATATTTTTTGGGGAAAATGGTCAACATATTTCAGTTAAGAGTAGATACTGTAATTGGTAATGGCTGGGAGCTGTTTTCCTTTGGCTCACATTTTGACATCACATATAATAGTTGCACAACAGGCTGGGGGGAAGAGACACAGGGGAGGGGGGAGACACAGGTGTAGGAGGGGGGGAGACACAGATGAGGGGAGAGACACAGGGGAGTGAGAGGAGAGGGGAGAGACACAGGGGAGTGAGAGGAGAGGGGAGAGACACAGGGGAGTGAGAGGGTGGAGAGACAAAAAGGAGTGAGAGGAGGGGGCAGACACACAGGGGAGGGAGAGGAAGGGGGAGAGACAGAGGGAGGGAGAGGAGGGGGAAGAGACACAGTGGAGGGAAATGGGGGGCAACAGATAAATGGAGAGGGGAAGAAACACATGGGGAAAAAGAGACACAGGGGAGGGAGAGGGGGCAAAGAGACCGAGGGGAGGGGGGCAAAGAGACAGAGGGGAGGGAGGGGGGTGGGAGACACAGGGGAGGGAGAGGTGGGGAAAGAGACACAGGGGGAGTGCATGGGGGAAATATACAGGGGGTAGAGGGGGTAAAAAAAAAGGGGGGACGGAGACACAAGCGAGGTAGAGGAGGGGGGACATGAGACACAAGGGAGGAAGTAGAAAGAGGGAGAGACTCTAAATGAGCACCGAAGGTGTTCATCGCAAGTCCAGTAAAGCAGAGGGGGAGAGGCTTCCATTGTGTGGCAAACAGCATTGCCAGGATTCACATTTTATTGCCAGCATTTTTGACAGGCAAGTTGCTAGTATGAAATAAACACTATATGTTTGAGCTATATGCATCACAGTCCCTGAGTCATTTAGTGAATCTAGGGGAATACTTGATGAAATCCTGCCCAAACAAAGTAGAGAACTGAGCATTTATGAGATCTGGTAAAGTTATAGAGACTAATCATGTTCTTTAGTCAGGGCAGGATTTGCCATTAGGCAGGGTAGGCAGTTGCCAAGGAGAGCTTTTTTAAAAATCTGTGCCTCGTTATTACAATATTTTTAATAGTTTTATTTTTCAGTGTTTTAAATATATATTTAGTAAAGGCACATTTCACATACTTGAGTTACATATGCATCTGTAAGTGGTACAGTTAATGTCTTAACAGTACTTTCTAAGTTGTATTGTACTTTGTAAACAAAACATTAAGTACATGTACATTTTCTGCGTCTTGCCTTTTTTTCAAATTTTTCATTATAACATTAAACATAACTATAAGAGTAAAAGCGGTAAATCAGAATATGATGCTGAGAGAATTATGAGTGAAAAGTATCTAACTCATTGTAACATATATGTGAAATACTTCCTCCCAATAAGAAAAAAATAACAAGAAGGGTAATGGAGAAACAATCTGCTAACTCTTCACCTTGAAATCTCTTTTGTTGCCTCCTGGAGATGTCCTGACTCGGATTCCCTCTGCCTCACGTGCCAGATTATGAATATGTGTATTAGCAAGTAAAAGTTATATGAGGGATATAGTAATTGGATTCATTATCCTGTAATCCCATGTTTTTAAAAACTGGAGGAGAGAACCCGATATACTATGGGTTAACCGCTCATTTATTAGTATATAGTTATTCTTTTGTATAACTTCTGAACAGTCTAAGGTCGGTAGCTTCCAATTACTGGCTGTAGGAGTTGTGGTCGCCAGTGCCATAAGTTGGCATAATTTATTATGGGAAGAGGTTAAGCTATTAACATGTATCCCCAATAAGCATGATTCCATTTCCAAAGGAATAGGGGGGGGGGGGGGGTAAAAAAGTACTGAAGCAAGTTGGATTAGCTGTCTCCAAATATTTTGAGCTGTTGGGCAAAGCCACCGTGTATGTAAATGGTCTCCAATACTTTTGCAGCCTCTAAAGCATTGGTTACTTTCTAGGGGATGCATTTTATGTAGTTTATCTGGCGTGCAGTAGATTCTATGTAATACTTTGATGGAAGTCTCCAACATGCTATAATTCAATGATACCCTATGTAAGTTTGAGCAGTCTTCTGACCATTTAGTTATTACCCATTCATGACCCAGATCTTACTCCCATTGTATCATAAATTTGGAGTTTTCTATCATTTTAGACCTATTGAAGGTGTCATAAAGTGTTCCTATGATCCCTTTTGTTAGTGGAGTATTTTGACATATGGGGTAGAACCAGGATGTATTTGGGGCTCCCATATCTTTATACACTTTAGTGATCCAGTTCCTGATTTTTAAATAAAATAATATAAAATTCCGAGCTTGGAATATTGTGTATAGTATGAAGTTGATCATATGTCAAAAGGGTTCCATTGAGATACCAAGATCCAATTCTATCTAGGTTCCTAGAGATCCACCAATGTCTCGAGACTATGTTTAAATCTCCTGGTATGTGTGGAAAAGACAATACCGATAATAGAGGATTTAAGCGTGGGGCAAGTTGACATCTGGATTTGGCCCAATTCCAGGAGGTTAACATTAGCTGTGTCATTAGGTTAGAGTGATTTGTAGTGGTTATTAACCCTTTAGTTATCCAAATAAGTTTATCCCAAGAGTGTGGCTTCAATTGTTGGTCCTCTAATAAAACCCATGCTGGCTAATGTTTGGGGGAATGGACTAAGGGTTATATTGCCACTTGGGCTGCCTTAAATAAGAGTTTGGACTAGAAAGTCTGCCTACATCTTTATGCCTATGCATTATTCCTTTAGCTCTACAGTTGGAATTTGTTATTCCATTTAAATCTGGAGATGCTATTCTGAAAGCTTCTTTTACTTTAAGTGGTATAGGCAAGGATCGGAATAAATACATTAACTTTGTCAATAAGTTTGTTTTACAGCTATTATACAACCTGACCATGACATGTCCTATGTATCAAACAGTGATCACTCCATAGGTTGAGTGTATACCTTTTACTTTTGTAATGCTAAGAAATGTATCTCAGGGTTTATTGTTGTGAAGTTTAGGTTTGGTTTTCATATGCATTTTCTTACTATTTTTTGTAAATGTTGATTTGTAACTAGCTCCTATAAGAGTAAAGAAAGAATGGGTGGAATTATAAACCAGGAAGACAGAAAGAACTGAAGTAAACTTATTTTCTCTTGCAAAAAGGACCCTAAGAGGGCATTTGATTCCTTGTATGCCTCCATATTCAATATAGGGCTTTATCAGGGGAACTTTATATGCCAAGAGGTTTTCAACTGATAAAAGGGCGTCTACCGAGGTCAAATGACAAAATAATCCACTTTAAAGAAAGAAAAGAGTTATTTACAGTAAAGGCAGTCAGACTGTGGAATTATCTACCCACTTATGTTTTCTATACTTTTCCATTATACCATATGTGAAGCCTCCTAATGTGTAACTTACCAATATATGTCCTTGTTGGTTATGATAAATCAGTTCATGGGAGCATCATTATTTTATCACAAATCACCTGCTGTCAACTCTAACTGGTTATAATACGACATTGACTTGCAGATATGATTGACACCAAAGGCAAAACACAAAGCAAAAAATCATAAGCAAATTTGCATAAGTTACTTGTTATTTAAAGTGTACACAACGTGGCGCAGGCAGATACCTCAATTTACCATCAAGCCGCAGCAAGGACAGACAGAACATGCCTTCTCTACAACTGATCGTTACTGTAGCCCTCAGTTCAGTTGAAACCATTATTGGAGTTTTACTTAACTGTTTCATATTAGCTGCGAGTATTCAGGACCAGAATGAGGATTTCACACTAAGTCCAGGCAAACAAATCCAATTTTCCATGAGACTAACCAACGTGATCATACAGAGCATGCTTACTATAGAAGGACTTGTTTCTGTGCTTTCACCGGTCACAATGTTCTCCAAAGAATTCAGCACAGTTATAGTCTTTGTTCATTTTTCTCTTATGTATATTAGTTCTTGGCTCACCACCTGGCTCTGCTCCTTCTACTGTGTGACTATAGTTAGAGTTAAGCACAACCTCATGACAAGTCTGAAGATGGGACTCTCTGTCGTGGTACCAAAGCTGCTGATGGTCACAGCCCTGGGGTCCTTGGGCCTCAGTGTCCCCTCCATTTGGTTTGTTGAGTTTGGAATTCAGCAGAAGATAACTGGAAATGTAACTAACAATCACACTGGAAATGATGATGATGTGATCCAGTTTAATGTTGACTTCTTCTATGGTATGGTCTTTATAACATTCGGATGTTTCCTACCTCTCACGCTTACAGTAACCTCCATAAGTTTTACTTTGGCCTCTCTCTTGGGACACATTTGGAGAATAAAACTCAATGCATTCAATGTCAATGGGCAACAGCTTAAAACCCATTACAGAGCGTGTAGAACCATGGTAATTCTTGTCATTTTCTATGTGACTTTCAACCTGTGTACAGCCACAATGGCCTCCTTCCCCATGTCATCGGTGAGTGTATGGACTACAATTGTTCAGTTGTATACTTTGTGGTATCCTACTGTACAAGCTGCCATTTTGATCTCGGGGAGCTCCAAACTGAAAAAGACTTTCTGTAGACATGTCCTATGTATCAAACAGTGATCACTCCATAGGTGGAGTGTATACCTTTTACTTTTATAATGCTAAGAAATGTATCTCAGGGTTTAATGTTGTGAAGTTTAAGTTTGGTTTTCATATGCATTTTCTTACTATTTTTTGTAAATGTTGATTTGTAACTAGCTCCTATAAGAGTAAAGAAAGATTGGATGGAATTATAAACTAGGAAGACAGAAATAACTGAAGTAAACTCATTTTCTCTTGCAAAAAGGACCCTAAGAGGACATATGATCCCCTTGTATACCTCCATGGTCAATATAGGGCTTTGTCAGGGGAACTTTATATGCCAAAAGGTTTTCAACTGACAAAAGGGCATCTGCCGAGGTCAGAAGATTAAAAATTCCACTTTAAAGAAAGAAAAGAGTTATTTACAGTAAGGGCAGTCAGACTGTGGAATTTTCTACCAAAGGAGGTTGTGAAAGCAAATTCAGTACTTAACTTTAAAAAGGGGGTGGGTATATGTTTGAATAAAAAGAGCTGTCAATGTTATGTAGGATAACTAGAGAAGGAGGAATATTGATCCAGAAAGTAACTAAATCACTATTATTTTGGGGTCAGCAAGGATTATTTTTTCCTTTCAGACAATTGGCAGTGTTTCAATGTTTTTTTGGGGGGGTTTGACTTCTTCTAGATCAATTAACAATTCACTAAGTACAAGGATTAAATGAAAATATAAGAAATTTGGCACCAAAACCTGAAACAAAAACTTGTCATCAGAAAATTGGCCAATGAACAACTGAATACAAAAAATGGAACTAAACCTTGTAACAAACGTGCCTGTAAATTATGCCAACACATGTGTAATGATGACACAGCCACACATAACAACAAAACCTATAACATCAGCATCATATTCATGTCCATCGTCCAATGTGGTTTATATAATACAATGTACTTTATGTGATACAGGCTGTTACATTGGAGAAACCGGCCAAAAAATGCATTTAAGGATGACTTTACACAGGCATTCAATAAGAAAACATAATGAAGACAGTTATTGTAGCCCAGTAGGACACAGTTTTAGCCAGAATGATCACTACATCCCAAACATAAAAGTCAAAATACTCAGAGGAAAGTTTAAAAACATCCAAGAGAGAAAAGCATTTGAAATAAAGATGATTACATTCTTCAACTCTAAAAACATATGACTTAATATAGACTTGGGCTTTCTAACACATTATCAGAATTACATGTAATTTTTTTTTTCTTCTTATACTATAACAGACTTAGCACTCTTAGTGAGGTGTTTGTCCAACAGGAAAGATATCACTGTGGACTACAGTGCTCTGCTTTTTCATGTATATATTGATGTATATGTGTATATAATATGTGTATATATGTTTCCTTTGCTATGTTGTGTTTATTCCCCATAAATGTATTTACCTGATGATGTCAGATGCTGTCTCCACTCTCTCTGCATCTGCTGTTATTATTCAAACGGAGGATTCCATCTCATGTAGTATTGCTTGAGACTTGATAAAGGGAGGTTAAGCCTCTCGAAAGCTCGTCATTATAAATAAGACGTTTGTCCAATACAAAAGGTATCAAATTATATTGCAATACTCATTATTAATCTATGTATATATATATATGGATTAACAATTACTAAATTACTAGTTTACTGGACATTCACGGCTGCTTCACTCTTCAATTATATATATATATATATGTGTGTGTGTGTGTGGATATAAACAAATATAGATGTGTAATGGGAATTACATTAATATCATTAGTGAAAAATCAAAAGGCCTCACTTTCAGGTGTATTTAAAACCAGAATATTTAAAGGCAGAGCCATACACCAACTAAAAAAATTATATTATTTATGTGCATCAAAACAAAAAATAGGATGAGATAATTAATGATATATTAATTTAGCTTTGGTTAAACACCGTGTATATAAAGAATGAGATAGATCAAACTGATAGTAGTGAAGAGACGCTTATAGAATAGTTTGTGTTAGATAAAGATCAATTATCAGACTGGATTGTGCTGAATAATAAAAATATATTAATTAGTCTGAAGTTTAAACAATGTGCACATTTAATAAAGTATAAACATCTGTGGGCAGACACTATCCCGCAAAGTAAGCAATACTAGTATATAAGCTAAAGAGTGATGTACAGTTATGTACATATACAATTAGTATAGATTAGATGGATGTCCTCATATATAAATAAAATCATCAGACAGCCATTGAGGCGAGGCTAAAGACACAAAAAGTGAAAGTTAAAAATTAAAAAGATGGGCTATTACTTAGAAAAATGTACTAGGGAATGTAACCGTTGTTATATGTCACAGGTCCAATTACATAAATCAATAATTGTGGAGGCTACAGGTTATAATTACCCCTACTGGAATACAGCTAAGCTTCATTTTCTGTGTATGGGTTACCCTGATACGGTAACCTGCATGAAATGTCCACAAATGCCCTACGCCTCCAAGAACTTTCTCAAAGTCTAGGCATCCTGTAGTAAACCTTTGGCGCACTCTGTTTAAATGCAGTGTTCCCTGCACTTCCGTGTACATCACAAATCCAGGCCCTCGACATGATTCGTTAATCGAGGACATGTGATTTATGGATGTATTTTAATGAGGAGAGCACTGTTTTTTTATTGACACTTTGCTGTCCAGACAAACCCTCACACTGGAGAGACGGAATAAAGACAGAGATCAAGTGTAAACTATAGTTAGGTATAAGTAAAAGTAATAGAAAATATAGTTATTCTAATACAATGTGTAGTCAAGATATTTTTAGAATGTATTAATCAATGCACATTTCCTAATAGAAATAAATGGCTTAGATTGAACCTTCAGCCTGCTGATATTGTAGGTTTAGATTTATAAGTAAGAGGACTGTTAATGATTTTATTTCAACAGCATGTTTTACAATAATATAAATTCATCTATTAACGGTGGGAATTGCTAAAGATTAATAATATATAACCACTATGTTTGTACATTTTTAATGCAAATAAATGAAATCTCTTCTCTTAGCAGCTACTCTTGAATGTTGGTCACAGTTTAGATTGATTGTTATATGTTCTATACTTATTTTAGTTGTAACAAGTTATAAGTATACATTTAAAGGCCATTACATTTTTAGTATATTTCTTTAGTCAAGAGAATAGTCATATTTTAAATTTGTATTTAATATCTTCTTTCTTGAGCTCAATGATTTTTATTCTCCTCTAGGTCCTTGGAATACTGTGTCTATAACATGGAATTCTAGGCTCTCTATCCTGTTTTGATGGTATAGTTTCTGCCTAGCCACTGGTGTGTCCAGATGCTTCTACAGAGAAGACACATGTTCCAGGATCCATCTACGCAGTTGGCGGTCTGTTTTGCCAACATAAATGCTTTTACAGGGGCATACTATTATATAGACTACAAAAGTGGAGGTACAATTAAATAAACTTTTCAAGGGGTATCTTTTACCCGTAACTGGATGAGAAAATACTTTCTGTGGTTTTATAAATTTACAGGCCTTGTAATGCAATGTCCGCATAGGAAAAGTCCTTTGGAAAAGCATGTCTCCCAAACGTCTTCCTCTTCTGAAGGTAACTGAGGCTTTCGGTGGAAGAACTTTTTTGAGTGCTGGATCTTCAATAAGGAGATGCCAATACTTATCCATAGTAGACACAATTGCACTACCGTTGTCTCCATATGTCATTATGCAGCGGGTCTGCTGTTCTTTTTCATTTATTTTATGGTTGTATCGCAGTTGTAAACAAACTTTTTGTCAAGCACTTTTGTAGGCTATTTTTAAAATTCGACTGCGGTTGCCTCACTCTTTAAACCTCTTTCTAAGAGCGTCCGCCTGTACTTTAAAAGCTTGTAAAGTATCGCAATTATTACGGATGCTAATGTACTGCCCAACTGGTATGCCTTTTTTGAGGGGCTTAAGGTATTGATTAGGCCATGCTTGCAAGGAGTTTGAGGCTGTAAGTCTCCTGTCTTTTTAAAATTTTAAATCAAGAAATTCTAGACTATCTTTCTTAATTTCAAAAGTAAATATTAAGCCCATTTCATTTTTGTTTAAGATGTTAATTCATTTCACAAAATCCAATTGAGGGCCTGACCAGAGCACCAAGACATCATCGATATATCTCTGCCAAGGGCGGATATACCTTGTAAACTCTTTCATTTGTTCCAAAAAATCTCTATCTCCTCCCAAAAGCCTAAAAAGAGGTTTGCATAATTTGAGGTGCAAGCTGTCCCCATTGCTGTGTCTGTGTATATATATATATATATATATATGTGTGTGTGTGTGTGTGTGTGTTTATGTGTGTATATATCACTCAGTCACACTCAGTCACACTCACACAGTCACACTCCCACACTCACTCTCACACATTCACCCAGTCACACTCACACATTCATACACTCAGTCAGTCACACTCACTCAGTCACTCTCACACACTCACTCCCTCACATTCACACTATCTCACACTCAATGACACACTCACACACTAAGTCACACTGACACAGTCACACTCACTCAGTCACACTCAGTAAGTCAGTCACCCAGACTGTCACACTCAGTCTCACTCACTCAGAGATGCTCAGTGTGTCACTCTCACTCAGTCACTCTCACTCAGTCACACTCAATCAGTCACACTCACACATTCAGTCACACAGACTGTTACACTCAGTCACACTCACTCACACTCAGTGTGTCACTCTCACTCAGTCACTCTCACTCAGTCACACTCAATCAGTCACACTCACACATTCAGTCACACAGACTGTTACACTTAGTCAAACTCGCTCAGTCACACTCAGTCAGTCAGTCACACAGACTGTCACACCCAGTCTCACTCACTCAGACACACAGTAACACTCATTCAGTCACACTCACCCCCTGAGTCACATACAGTCACACTCACTCACTCATTTAGTCACACTAACTCAGTCACACACAGTCATACTCACACAGTCGCACTAAGTCAGTCACACTTACTCAGTCAATTACACTCAATTAGTCACACTCACTCAGTCACACTCACACACTCACTTAGTCACACTCACTCACTTAGTCACACACACTCACTCACTAATTCATTAAGTCACACTCACTCAGTCATACCAGTCACACTCACACTTAGTCACGCTCACTCAGTCACACTCACTCAGTCACACTCACACACTCAGTCAGTAACACTCAGTCTCACTCACTCAGTCACACTCACACACTCACTCATTTAGTCACACTCACTCAGTCACACGCACACATTCAGTCACACTCACTCTGTCACTCACTCAGTCACACACACTCACTCATTCAGTCACACACACACTCAATCAGTCACACTCGCACTCAGTCTCACTGACTCACTCTCACATAATAATCATACAGTGAGAAAAAAAACACTACACATAAAGTCAAGTTTTATTAAATTATAACATAACTTGCTCTGTAAGATGCAGCCGAGCAAGTTAGAAGAGCTTACTATCCCTTTAAATATTAATTTTGATCATTCTAATTGGCTGAACTAGATGTCAAATCATATATCAGCTAATCAGAATGGGTTGTTTGGATGTCTTCCTTCTCACTCTGTACTTTGAATATTTTGAACCAATCAAATTGCTCAGATTGAAAGATGACTTAAAAGCAGTATAACTGAACTAAAATACCTGTTGAATTATTCTTTAATATAAATCATTTACCTTACAGGTCATTTACCTTACAATATTATCACTGAAAAAGTCTAATAATTTATTTACATCACAGGGGGTCTTATCCCTCACACTGTGACAAACATAGGGTCTTTCACTTGGTTCCCGTATCCCTTTATAGTAGATACAAATAAATACATAACAGGAATACATTGTATCAGTGATGCCTTATCTCTGGCTTGTGTTGCTCACTCATATCTGTGTTGTATGAACAAGAGCTCATTAGTAAAATCAAGGGCGGGTCGCTCTCCTTACAATGTAACACAAATCTCTCACACCTATGAATATCTCCACAGATGCTTTGCATTGGAAGCGTTGGGTTCGCTATTTGTTTGTTTCAGGTAAATCAGCAAACAAACAAATGAGACACATCGGAAAAACATTATTTATGTGTTGTCTGTACATCTCAGCAGGAATATTTCCAATAACTTATATTACTAATGGAAAGTAAGTACCCCTCTATTATTGTGGGCTCAACCTTAACATTAGCATCTGCAGCCAACACAACTGTATGAAATTAATTATGTCCAACATAACTGGATGTGTATTTGACAACTTTATGTTAATTGTAAAATATAAAATTTCAGGGATACAAAAAAAAAAAAAAACAATGATTCTCACTTTAATGAGTTCAGTATCAACATTTACATTATAATTTTCCTAAGACTGAAGTTAAAACGTAGCTATTAAATGGCATGGAGGGTTCCTTATCTTAAATATTAATATAACACAAGCTTAACAGCTCTTTTGTAATCACTTAAATGTCCCAAACAGTCCCAGCACCATCTATAATTAATTCATATAGTGTTTCTATAGCACTCAGTGTACTAGACAATCACAGGCTCTGTATCAGCACCATGATACTGAAGTGCAATCATGGACTAAATAGCAAAGATTGATACTGAGTATTATTAAAAAGAAAGCTAAGATAAAAATGTAAATCACAAAGTCTGATTAATAAAAAAAAATTACAGACTTATGTATAAATTGATTGTGATGACAGCTTTGACGGAGGAGAATTCTGAAGTGCGGTGCTGTGGTGTTGCAGGTTGCCAAGGCAATAGTGCCAGTTGCAAAGTGAACATTCGATTTCTGCATGAGACAAAGTGCTGTTTTGGCTCATGACCTCAGAAGAATGGGAGCAGAAAGTTATCCTAACATTATGGATACCTAACACTTCTGATCTACTTATTGTTGTGGGCTTGAGACATTTTGAGGAAACAGGATGCGCTAAAACTATTTCCTATCCAGAGCTTTGGACATAGACACTTATTGACTGTCATTTTTCACTTGTCCTGTAATAGGTCTCCATCCAGGGAATCCCTACTACTGATACAAAGAAACCCGCAGAGAAGAGGACCTAACTAATGGGTTCCATTCATTGGTCAAGCTGTTTCTTTCTCATAGCACACTGAAAAAAAATCCATAAACATCCAGAGACAAATGTCTAAGTGGGATGATCCAGTGTTTTTTCCCTATAATAATAATCCATAAAATATAATTAGATTAATTTACTTAAAAATAACATTTTAAACTTGATCAGGTGTTCTCTTCTGGTAATAGTTTGGTCTCATTGCCACCATGAGATGGATGGAATAATGGATGCCGATCTAGACACTTTAATGATACACAGCTGATCCCTTCAGTCTCTACCACGAATCACTTTTTTTTTATGTATTCAGTTTTGTTGAATAATAAAAAAATGACAGACATGACAAACATTCCTTGTTTGACAACAGAGAAAATCAGACAAGGATACATATACATACATATCCATAACCCAACATTATATCAGTAGTGCAATTATATACAATTCTCTCTTTTATTCTTTCCCTTTCTTCTTTTCTTTCTTTTCTCAAATTTAAGAAAATATATATATATTTTGGGTTAACATTCATACCATTTACAAATCCCACTTATAACTATTGGCAAATAGAAGCAGACTCCACCACAACGAAAACGCTGGAATTGAGCCCCCAAAGGTATTGGTTCTTAACTATGACTATTTCGCTAAAAATGTTTCCAATAACCAATCTTTTTCTATTTTTCTCCCAACCTCCTCCCATGTTGGAATTGCCTTTTGCTTCCAATGTGTGCCTAAGTAAGATTTTACTACAATTAGGCTTTGCACTAAAAACTTTTTAATATCCAAAGACATTGTATCAGGGAAGATGTGCAAAAGCAAAATTTCAGGAGTAAGATTTATTTCCTCATTAATTATCTTCGACAACTGGTTTGAAACTTTCAGCCAGAATTTATATATGACTGGGCATTGCCACCAAACATCATCGGTTACTCTCAACTAGAATTCATTTTTCACAGGGCGTCAAGTCCATAAAGTTTATTAAATGGAACCCAGAAGATCTAAACTTATTACATAACAAGGTATGTTCCACCACCTATTGGACAGGATATGGTCTTTTTGATTTGTATTTAATCGAATGTCCTGATCTTATTGTTGACAGATAAGTTTCTATGGTGTATAATACCACCTTTAACCAATTTAACTAACAAATCGGAATCAAAGTACATACCTAAAGCGGCCAAGGGTGTAATCGGACTAGGAAATGGGATGAGTAAGTATTTTTTATTCATCTTGTTCCACATTTTTATGTTATTTCTTATCAATTTTCCCTGTAATAAAATATACTTTGTATTCGGATTATCTTGATATAGCCTATACCTAGCCTCTCCTATGCCCATCAATGCATTGCCTCTTGAAAAATGTTAAGTATAGGGTAAGATGTACCTCCTTTATTAAATCTATGTCCTAAATCAATTTTTTTTCATCTCAATTTTTTTCCCATTATGAATAAATAGATCAATTTTTCTCTGAAGTTTATTTATTAAATAATTTGGTGTTGGAAACGGAATACACCGTAGGACATAGCTGATTTTAGGGAGTAGATATATTTTGTTAACCATAATCCTCCCTGACCAGGAGATATTTAATTCCTCAACCTTTGATTGTATCCTCAATGTTCTTGTTCATTTTCTTATAGTCTATATTAATTATCTTTTTTAAATCACTATGAAGAGTGATTTCCATATGCTTAATAACCTTTTGCCACTTTACCTGATATTTAACTTTAAGTAATTGAAGTTCTTCCTCTAGGATATTCATCAGGAGAGCTTCCATTTTATCAAAATTAGGTGTATAGCTGGAAGCCTTACTGTATTCTTCAATCAGGGAAAAAAGGTTACCCAAAGAGGAGACTGGCTCCTCTAATGTGATCATTATATCATCTGTAAAATCTGCTAGTTTATGTTCTGTTGTCCCTATTTTTATCCCTTTAACTAATTTGGTATTGTTTATCAAAACCAATAAAGGTTCCATAATCAAAGCAAAAATTATGGGCGACAGAGGGCACCCTTGTCTTGTTTTGTTTGATACATCGAATCTATCTGAGGCAAAACAAGTACCCTTGACAGAGGTGGTTAGGGAGCCATAGAGAGCCCCTATGGCCCTGGACCCGAAATTTGGCCAGAATCAGTTTCATGAATCCACAACCAACCCTGTTAAAGGCCTTTTCTGCATCCAATGACAAGAAAACTGAAGCTGTCCGACTGCCCACAACATATGAAATTAGATTAACTAGTTTCCTAATATTGTTTGGGCCATGTCTATTAGGTACAAAGCCCTTTTGCTCTACTGATATCAGTCTCCCTATAATAGTGTTTAGTCTGTTAGCTAGAATTTTGGAATAGATCTTGATATCCATGTTAATAAGAAATTGGGCGAAAGTTTTTACTCTCTGAATATTTTTGATCTTCCTTAGATAATGTTACTATATTTGACTCTAGCATTTCTTTGGGTTCATACCCTTCTTCTTTTATCTGATTCAATGCATCTTTAAGTGGTACAATCAATTCTACCATACAAATGTTATAGTAGTGGTTCCTAAAGCTTTCAGGGCCTGGGGGTGAGGCTAATTTTAGGTTTGTGATTACTTCTTGAATTTCTTTTCCTGGGATTTCACTATTTAAAAAATCCAATTCTTCAGACATTTTTGGCAATTTTACTTTATCTTAAAATTTTGTATCTCACAACCAGTGGGCTTCACAAAACCTTCATTATCTTTCAAATGTAAATATTGGGCAAAACTTTTGGCAATATCATTGGAGTTAGTTAAAATTAAATCATTATGACTAAGACAATCTATTCTTCTATTTGTCATCTTCTTTATCTTCAATTTATTGGCCAGCATTCTGCTCGCCTTGTTCCCATAATGGTCCAACTTTTGCTGTAACGCCCATGTGGAATTATCCAAGATCTTGTTCTATTCTTTTGATTTGCTGCTGGATCAACCTGATTTCTACTTGAGTTGGTCTATCAGAATTTCTCTAAATCTTTCTATCCAGCTTGGCCAATTCAATATGTAAGTCTCTTGCAGGGCGACCCCTTCGTTTTTTCCAAAAGTGTTGCCATCTAATCAGCAGTCCATGGATACACGCCTTGTGAGCCATCCATATCATTACTTTTGATTGAATAGATAAGCTATTTATTGCAAAAAAATAGCTACCTCTCTTCTATGGTCTTCTTTAATTTTTAATTTAAGGTCTTCTGTTAAATTTATGTTATATCTCTATGGAGGTCGCTCTAAAGGAGGTAAGTCCAATGTCATTTTTATAGAAGCCATCCCATGGTCTGACCACGTTATGGGTGGCAATTCAATGTTAATCATTATTTTTATTAAGGCTTCCGAAATTAGGATGTAATCAATCTAACAAATGTATGATGTCTATGTGAGTAATAGGAGAAATGCTTCTCATTTGCATGTAAGGTTCTCTATGAATCATATAGGCCCTGTCATTAAAAGATTCTGGAAATGCTATGCATTTTGTTTAACTTGGGCATCTGGATTGGGATATTTCTCTGATTTTCTGTCTAAGTCTACAATGAGACACAAATTAAAGTCTCCACAAATTATCAGTTTAATATTACTGTATTGTTTTATTATTTAAAATTTTTGATTCAGGAACCTTATTTGACCTGTATTAGGGACATATATATTAACTATTGTAAGCTTTTCTTTATCTATAAGGCCTCTCCATAAAATATAACGGCCATCAGGGGCCCTCAGGTTATATCTTTGACTAAATCTAAATTGTATTAAACAGGATTGTGACCGACCACACGTGTTTTCTTTTTATATGTCGCATTCAATTTGTCATTAAAACTTTTCATCTTGAAATAAGGAATCTTGCCAGTTTGGAAATATGTTTCTTGTGGACAGATTATGTCAAAATGTCTTTTAAAGGGCACATTAAGTCCTTGGACATTCTGACTACATACTTTAATGTGGTCATATTTATGTTTTTAAACAATTACTTTTTACTTGCCTACCCTCATTGGGCTCACCCTGCTCCAACACCATGGGAGGTCTACTCCTCAGCTCGCCAATTACCATCATTACAATATACATTCTCACAACATACACACCCAGTAAAAAAGATGAATCATTGCCGCTACCTTTCCTACAACCCCCCAAATTTGTGTGGGGTTCCACTTGGGTAGCAGTGAAATTGAACTTCTTTAAGTTCAAAATAAGACCTTGACAGGAAATTTTCAATGGAAACTCCTCAATATAAATGTAAACAAATAGGGAGTGAGAGAGAGGGAAAATGTGAGGGCATTTGTTATACCATATTTTAAAATCTCTCATTTATCAGTCAATAAATAGCATTTCCTTTTGCTCTTAGGGCTACTTAGGGTCTAATCCTTCATCTATTTCCTCTTACCATTACCTTTCAATATTAGTGAACCACATCTTAAATATTTTCAAACCTTAATGTGATATAATGTTTAAATACATTATTCCCAGCTTAATAAAAAAAAACGTTCAATTCAACAACCGCATTAAATCCATCCAAACATCCTATTTTTGCAAGTGACAATTAATTACGTCATTCTTAATATTAAACAAATATAAATACCTTCAAGTAATTTAATATAATAATATTGTTGTATATTCCCCAGTCATCTTAATACTTCCCTTAATCATCACACTAAAAGGGAAATCTTTACAAATCTATTTACCTTATAAATTCCACCATTTAGGGTCTTTCACAACTAAAAACTTGTAAGAAAATCTACTTAGTGCAATCTCCCAAATATGTCTATAATATAACTCATTAATATAAATCAAATAGATAAAGCTATACAATATATATAAATATTTATAAATCCCCCCAAAAATTTCTTTATATAGTGAAGAGAGACTATACTTGTCATGAATCACCCAGGGGCCATATTGGATTTGGCGTGAACTATGCTGGGGCCATCTTGAGACTGGCAGCAGTGGCCTATATTGGGACTGGACTGTTATATACCAATCGCCACCATCTGTATATTGGGTTATAGGTTATTAATATGTTAGTATTATATTGTATATTGTATTGTGGAGTGATAGCTATGTTTTAATTAGTCAACCCTCCCCCATTGTATAAACTCTCAGTCAGGAGTTGGCCATATGGTCTTTAGAGTAAACACTTGAAGTGATAGTAAGGCCAGAACAAAGGGGTCTATACAGACATTGAGGCACCATAACCCCAGGGGGTCTACAGGGATTCTCACTCAGATAATCAGGGCAAATTCCAGAGGACAGGTAGATGTTTCTCCCTTGAGAGCCACACACCAACTGAATTAGGTAGCCACACCTAGTGGGCGGACCTGGGAGGAGTCTCATGGTTCCCTGCCTGATTGGCCAGAGGCAGTTAGGGGCTGACTAAAGATAGCCCTCCTGGTGATTTTGTATGCCTGTTTAAAAGATGTTGTTTTCCAAATAAAGTTGTTCATAATTTTCATCAAGACTTTGTGTGCAGATGTATTATTTACCCAGGGACATATGCTTGCAGTAAGATTCGTCAGACTTACTGTCAATATTGCTCAGTCTAAACCAAGGGCTGAGACATGATGTTCCTGTACTCAAAGCTACTCCAAGGTCCAGAGTAACCCAAATCAAGTCAGCAGACCCCAGCCAGAGAGTGGGTCGTGATAATTGGTGGCACAGTGGTGGGGTACTCTGAGAAGGACCAGAAAATGGAGCAGATGGAAGCAGAGGACTACAGACTACTCCTGCTAAATCAATGGATGACATTCATGCAATTATGGCATGGCCATGAACTGGCAAGCTGGTTGGAGGAACTGGTAGAGAAAGAGATGGACTTGGAGGAACAGTACCTTGCCAGGATAGAGTCCTTGGGTGGCCGGAGAGAGGATCTCTATTTTCGTTTGGATCTAGAATATGGGGTCGGTGAGATTCTGAATGGTGATCCGGAATGTGGCATGGGAACTGCAAGGAGGCATAATAACTTGTTTGTTGAACGCTGCCGGGGTCTGGGACTGGAAGCATGGTTCCCGGAGGCTCCTTTGCTGGAACCCCTGATTCAGCAAGAGCTGCAACTGGAGGCTGAGTATGTGGAATTGTGGGATGCGATACCCAAGAAGTATTTTTACAACTCAGACGGTATGTACCAGAGTGAGTATGCTCACTGGAACTGGGGAGAGGCATTTCTAGACTGTAAACAAAGTGAGGAGTGGGAAGGGGTAAACACTGTTCCTTTACCAACTCCTGGGGATGGAGAATGTTTGCCCCTAGAAAATGCAGCAACTGTGTCAGGGCCTAGTCACCAGCCTCAAGAGCCAGAGACCCAGTGGAATGTTCCCTGGGTGGGGTCAGATAATCCATGTCTGCCCCCTGATACCCCAAGAGATTTAATCCCAGAGGAAGTGGGAACTGCTCACAAGCTAGGGCCAGATAAGTTAAGTCTGCCCTCAGAAGTTCTAGGCAAAGTGTGTTGGCCAGAACTGCTAATGGAGCCAGAGGCTCTGGAATATTATGTAATGGACGGTGGGAAGGGAGCCTTAGAGGCCAGGCTGGAAGGGAATGATGAGATTCCCCAGCCTGCATCAGATAACCACTGTCTGTACCCTGACAGTCCAGGGGAGTTGTCCCCAGAGGTGCTAGTGAAGCACAGAGCCCAGGAGGGTTGTGTAAGAGACTGTGGGGAGGGAAAGGAATTGGTTTCTGGCTACAAGGAACCTGACCTCACACAGCAAGAGAGTGCCAGGGGCACAAAGAGCCAGGCCGGGGCAGCAAGCATGCCAGCCTTGGCAAAAGCATTATGGGGGCAGAGTGGCACCATGAAAGAGGATGTACCAAGTGGGGAGATACCCTGGATAACCATTGTCCAGGGGCCCACTGGAACAGACACCACTCCAAAGATCCAGTTCAACAGAAAGGACTGGGATAAAGTTGCTCAACCCCGGGCAATGGAGGAAGGTAAGCACAGCTTGGGTGGGAGCAGCGTAGCTCCCCAAGCAGCAACGGAAACAGCTGGACCAGAGGAAGAAAGCCAAGAGGAACGGTCCCTTTGCGATCCCATAGGCCCAGAGACTGTATTAGAGATCCCAGCCCATCGGTGGGGACTGGCTGGGGGGAACAGAGTTGCTATGAGACAGAAACTGTGGCCCACCTGTTGTACTCTGGGATACCAGATTATTGGGGAGGTACCCTGGACTATTTGGGTGGGTGTGAATGGGAAGAGCAATTTGCTCTATACAGTGGGAGCAAGGCCAAGGGCTGGGGGAGGTTTTTACTCTGCACCTTGGGACAGACAAGAACTGGCATAGCATACAGAGAGCCAAACCAGCACATTCATGACTGATCAGCGTAGCTGGAAAAATCAGGGATGGTTCCTGCCACGCTTGGGGAGGTGTTGTCATGAATCACCCAGGGGCCATATTGGATTTGGCGTGAACTATGCTGGGGCCATCTTGAGACTGGCAGCAGTGGCCTATATTGGGACTGGACTGTTATATACCAATCGCCACCATCTGTATATTGGGTTATAGGTTATTAATATGTTAGTATTATATTGTATATTGTATTGTGGAGTGATAGCTATGTTTTAATTAGTAAACCCTCCCCCATTGTATAAACTCTCAGTCAGGAGTTGGCCATATGGTCTTTAGAGTAAACACTTGAAGTGATAGTAAGGCCAGAACAAAGGGGTCTATACAGACATTGAGGCACCATAACCCCAGGGGGTCTACAGGGATTCTCACTCAGATAATCAGGGCAAATTCCAGAGGACAGGTAGATGTTTCTCCCTTGAGAGCCACACACCAACTGAATTAGGTAGCCACACCTAGTGGGCGGACCTGGGAGGAGTCTCATGGTTCCCTGCCTGATTGGCCAGAGGCAGTTAGGGGCTGACTAAAGATAGCCCTCCTGGTGATTTTGTATGCCTGTTTAAAAGATGTTGTTTTCCAAATAAAGTTGTTCATAATTTTCATCAAGACTTTGTGTGCAGATGTATTATTTACCCAGGGACATATGCTTGCAGTAAGATTCGTCAGACTTACTGTCAATATTGCTCAGTCTAAACCAAGGGCTGAGACATGATGTTCCTGTACTCAAAGCTACTCCAAGGTCCAGAGTAACCCAAATCAAGTCAGCAGACCCCAGCCAGAGAGTGGGTCGTGATAATACTCATAACCCTATTACATTTTCATAAATGTAGCCCCCAAAGAGGGGATTAAAAACACTATATCCTCTACCCTCTTCCCTTATTGCACATAATTATAAACAATTTTGTGGGGTGACCCATTTGTAAGTAATCTGATTGTCCCATAAACTTTTGGTACTATTTCTCAGCTCTCTCCTTTTACTGAGTGTCTCAGCAGATAAATCAGAAAATATCTTTAAATTCTCGTAAGGGACACCAAAAGACCTTTTTTCGTATGCTTTCCTCATAATAGCATCTTTGAATGGTAAATAGTGCAATCTAATTATTACATCCCTAGGAAATTATTTTGGAAAATTTCTAGGCAATGGAACCCTGTGAATACTATCAATCATCATTTCAGGTCCATATTTAGGTAAAAATTCAGGTTAAACCAAATAGTTCAAAAAAGAACTAACAAAGACTAGACACAAATAGAAGGAACAGAAAAACTACACATTTAAAATAATGGGAAGTGTCTCCAACAATTTGAAGACAATCTCCATTGAGTAAAAGGATGGTCTTTGAACAAGTATAAGAACTTGTGTAAGAAGTCGGAGTAACAATATTGTATTTGTGTTCTTTTTTGAGATCCTATATGGTGATATGTGACAATTTTGTGACTAGCTGCTAACCAACAGTATTTTTTATGTGATATGTAAATATATGAGCTATAGTCTGGAAAGATTTGGAAAGAGTGGAATAATAGTATATCTAAATTAGTTATCATTTATACCAAACTAACAGCTAACTAAAGAGGATGAAGAAAAAGGGGGGAGAAATAAAATAAGAGCATAAACGAACCAACAGAAAAAAAAAAACTCTGGGTAATTCTTTTTACCCCTCAGTAAATTAAATACCACTGAAGAAATATTCCCAGCAGTAGAATTTGAGGCTAATTTGGATCTTACAATGGCCCAATCCTCTAGTAATGATGTCTCTAGATGAGATGATTCAATGAGGGAGCCTGAAACAGATGGACAAAAATTGACTATTGGATTAATGAAAAAGCTCTTGCAAGAATTAAGGGCCTCAATAATTACAGATTTGACTACAAAAATAGCCCATAAGACAACAGCTATTAATGCGGTTCAGTCGCAATCAGAAAAATTAGAAAATAAAATTGTCAAAATGAGAGATAAATATGAATTATTAGCGCAGGAAATGCAAAAAACAAAATCAGAACTCCAGATATTAAAAAAAGGAAATGCGAAAATGGAGGACTACTCAAAAAGTAATAATAATTGTCTTAAAATTTTAAATGGATCATCAGACTTAAAGGAACAGTATAACAACTTGATAAAATGGGAAGTGGATCTCAAAAATGCATCTATTTCAGATAGATTTGTAAAGAATTCATCATATAGGGAGGGTTACTTCAAATTAAGTAATCGATGGTATTTGGTCCCCACTAACTTGTTTCATATTACAAAATATATACAATCTAAATAGTGCTGGCGATACTGTATCGGGCAATCAATACCATATATGGTGGGTATGCAAGGCTATTTTTGATCTATGGTCAGAATGCTTCGCTCAATTGACAAATTTGCTGAAACGGGAGCTTCCCCTGCTGCCAGAGATAGCCCTATTGCATATCTTCCCTGAGGTTTTGTTCCCTGCATTTGAAGGCTCTTATCCTTCAAGTAGTAATTGTTGTAAAACGGCTCATTGTCTCAAGATGGAAACAAACCAAAATTCCAACATGGACTGAAATAAAAACAATAATGTCAAAAAATAGATCTTGGGAAAAAGACTTTGATGAATTTGCATCTAATACGGCTCTCAAAGAGAAATGGAAAATTTGGGATGACGTTTCTCAAACAGTTAGACAATGATATTTAATAATAATTCTACACTTGACTACCCCTAACTCGAGACCCGCTGCACATATTTATACATCTTTTCGCATTTGTTTTTGTGTTTTTTTTTTTTTTTTACATTTTGTGTGTTTGATGTATTTGCTTAGTTTGTAATTTTTTGCATAATATATTTAAGATAATTATGAATTAATTATGTACTGCTATGGCTGAATTGAAATAATGGATTAAACTATTTTATATGTCATATCATATAAATAAAAAAAATAAAAAAAAGTATTAATATTCGTATAATACCTATCTTGTTTTATATCACTTGACCCAGAGGAAGCCAAACAAAAAACCCACCAATACCTGGCCTAATGTCTCATTTAAAAAAAAAAAATGAATCCCTTCTCTATTGCAAACACTAGCAGTTAGATGGCTTTCTGCATCACTAATCCAAATTATTCTGTCACGACCCTGTATGCCTCTATGTCTAAAACAGAAAAGAGGTGAATTATTTTTTTCAGTAGGGAAAAAGTTTAAAGGTTTTGCTGTTTTTATTTTTTGAGAAACGATCTGGGGAAAAATAACCAGAATATGGGACGGACATACCATCTTCATTTGAATCTATGCAAATCACCAAAGCAATGCAACCATCCAGGTGATTAATGTGCAGTAAAGCTGTGTCGGAGCGGTGCCAGTCTGGACATCTCCTCTTGTAAAGCAGTGTCTGGGAGACATCCTCCTCAAGCCTGTAAGAAGCAGATATTTAGGAAGCACAAACATCTACAGATCTTCTAGAAGCTATTTCCAAGCTCTGAAGCTTTTTTTGTGGCATCTATAGAGACTCCTAATAATGCAGCCAGGAGCTATTGCACTGTTAACCATCGCCATCACTGCCCTCATGTCTGGAGTCCCACTCAATGTCTTTATCATGGCTGTCAGTTTTAGAGCCTGGGTTAAAGGTGGACAGCAAAGCTCTGCTGACCTCATTCTACTTGTCCTAGGACCATTCAATATCACAACACTAAGCCTGCAATGTTTCGGTAACATTATACCATTTTTTGTTGATGTGTTTTCTTCCTTCAGTATTTACTTTATCTATGCTGTTTTCTGCAGCACTTTTCTATCCAGCTCCTGGATCATTGCCTGGTTATGTACCTTCTACTGCATTATGATTGTCACCTTCCAGCACCGTCTGATCACCTATCTAAAGCTGAGATTCTCCATATTGCTGCCTTGGTTGCTCTCAGGATCCATCATATTATCCTTCAGTCTGATGACCCTCCTGTTGGTTATTACTATCTTATATGTTCCTTTCATCAACCTGGATAATAACACAAATAATTCCAGCCATGGACAGCTGTCTGGTTATAGGAATATTAGACTGTTCATTTATGGACTGGATGCAGCATCTTGTGTCCCATTACTTCTAACTGGGATATCACTGGGTCTGACCATCACCTCCCTCATCCTACATGTCCTGAGACTGCACCGAGGATCATCCAACATCAGCTTCACCCAACTGAAAGCTCATATCAACGCGGCTATAACTATGACTCTGCTGCTAATACTACAAATAATCTACTTCCTAGTACTGATGAGTAACAGTCTGTGTCTGTCTTGTACTGTTGCTTGGACCTGGTTTTCTTATGCAATATATTGTTACTTCTTCACCCTTCAGGCTCTTATACTGATCTTCCGTAACAGAAGGTGGAGTCTTGCTTGTGGGGTCTTTGTTTGTCACCTGAAGAGAGGAAACATACGAATAAATGGAGATTAAAACATAGTAAAGTAGTGTAAGACACGCCATACTGTCACTGCCAGAGACTTTTCATGTCCCTTTTTTCATAAAAATGTCCTTCTCTATAATTGGGATAATTCAGTTCTGTAAGATTTCTGCTTTGGTTTAGACTGAAAAAGACATGGAAGGTCTCTGGATGCTACTAGATATATAATATATAATATACCGGTGTATCTATTTACTTTTATACGTTCTTATAAGCTGTGTTATTATTGCCTACAATCCTACAAATTCTGGGTCTGCCCTCTGTAGCTCATGAACACGCAATAGAGTGGTACTGGTTGTGCAGTGTCTCATACTAGCCAATCAGTGCCTATCCCTCAGCAACATTCTGCTGAGACATGGTAACCGACTAGCTAATTTGAAACACTGCACTCAGAGTCTGTGTTTTCATAAGCTGCATGAGCTGCAGAGGGCAGACCCACACAGGTATGATTTGTATGATTTTGTATGATATCCTAACAATGTATTCCACCTTCAGACGTTGTAGCCACGCAACTAGCCAAGTGTATATACGAATGGGAGCTAACGCTGCGAATCACTAAGGATAAAGCCATAATAACGCAACGAATCCAATGCCCTCTACTCATTATATACTGGACTTGTTATGTGATATCCAGCTGTAGGCCCTATAGATATAATAAATGTACTTGAAAACCAAGATATATTGTGTATGGACGACAGTTATTTGTAGCAAAGAGATGTAGATAAGAACTGCTTACAATACGCATTCTGTTCCTTGATCAATTACAATGTGATAATGCAATATGATTATTATTATTTTTTTTTTATGAAGAGTTTTCTTCATATGAATGAAAGTGGTCAGGAAGTCTTGCATATTTGTTACATATTTTGGTGTGCGTCAGTTAAATTAAGATTTTTGTTGGAGGCTTAAAACAAAAAAAATGTAGATATAGGACCAACATTACAATATCCTGGATATTTGTGCTTTTTTACTTTATTGATGAGTGACTAGTATAATATCTAATCATCTCTAGTTAGGGAATCATGAACCCTGGAGTGGAACACAAATTCTCTCTCCAGGGGTGCATTACCCTCAACACATCTGCCATTTCTAGATTGGACCAAGCATTTGTAATGGTTTGTAATGTGGATAATGATTGTTTTTTTCCGGTCCACATTTGGATCCAGCAAAATTATTAAATTTCATCCCAGTATCATGTTTGGGTGTGAATGCTGTAATAGAAGAAATAGATGTAATAGAGTTGGGAGCGTATATATTGCAGATCAGTAGAGGAGTCTAAAATATTAGTTATAGAGCCTTTTTGTCACCAATATAGAATGAGATAGCCAAACTGCTGGTAAATATTAGTGTCAGGACTTATTTTTTGGTGGGGTTTGAGCCATCACCACAGTAGCAGCTCTAGTACCCCGTGGTTTGTTGAATCCCCTAGTACAGGATGGACATGACTTCTCTCATTATTCCTCACAACATACATTTCTCTCAATAAAAGGACCACACCTTCTATATGTTATCCACAAGAGAGCATAGCTTCATTTTTCATCCCCTGGCTTATATACATTTAATACCTACAATAGTACAATCTCTGTATTTGTCTAAGCAATGTCTGCAAAACTCTAGGTTTTTTTCATATTTCTGCCCAAATCAACGATGCTCCTGGTAGGCTTTGGGCTGGGATTGGTGCATGACCTAAGTATAGGTCTCTGGAGAAGAAGCTATGTGTTTCCCAGAGAGGTTCACCGAGTCTGCTCATTCAATACTAGGTCAACGTGACCAGCTTCTCAGAATAACAAATTTGGTCATACAAAGACCACTATATGGAACAATGGCCACAAAGACATGGAGGGGTGATAGGAGCTGTCAAATGGGAGGGTGGCAAAGGGAAGAGTAGGTTAATACTGGAAGATAGTACCAAGGTAGATGTTAGCTCAGCCGGGGCTGATCTGAGAGGGGTCTAAGTAGGCTGGGATCCCAGGGAGGGGATCACAAACTGTATTTTACTCTAGGACTCTGAGCTCCTTTCATATTTTTAATGAATGAGCTCCGTAGGATTGTGAGGTGTGTATACACTAGATGCCATTCATAAATCATAGGGTAATTTGCACTTAATTGTAGGCAAATGATCGAAGGACTATCAGTTACACCACTTACCCCTGATCAAAGGGGTATCAGTTACAGCTACTTGACACCACTTAACCTTTTTTACATTAACCACTTAACATCTATTGAAGTCTTCTATGCTCAGTTAACTGTGTTTATGTCTTAGTTAGCATAGTCGAGACAGACCACGAACTGGCAGGGGAGACTATTGATACAGGCCACAGGTTTGAATCTCCCGGATAGCAATTAGGGGTACCTGGGGGATTTGACTAGTGCTAGATGGTGGTGGCTACTTGACACTGATAGAGTTCCCAGGTTTAAGGTATAGACCCAACTCATAGTTTTCTTACTCCCTCTGGCCTCACTGCATATACAATGAACACCACACTATATACAACCTGGGAAACAGCACTGACTGGTTAAGGTATCAATGTTTGGCAAATCACAGCTAGGCTGCTCAGTGTTCTCCCTGGCTAATTGATGGCTGTGGCCTCATGCAGTGCTCAGACACTTCCTTTATGGCCCCCATGGTGTTCTTGTTTCTCTTAACCTATGGATTCTCTGATCTAGTAATTTTGTTATGTAATATAAAGATATAGCAGGTTTTTCCTACATTACAGTGGTATTTCAATCAACAATAACCCCAAATCCACCTTCCTACACAGCTTTTTAAGCCATACATTTACATTAGTAAGGTTCCCTCTAACTTACAGTACAGTGTCTCAGAGAACACTAACCTGGAGGTCCTTGTCTTACGCTCGCCTGTCCTTGTACCAACATTTCTAGCAACTCATATGCCACACTGTACAAAGCCACTGCTACAAACAATATTATCACACCTGAAAAATTGAATTTTTACCCAATTTCCTGGCTAGTTAGGATAACAACTATAAAAATGAATATTGTTCCTATGATTCTTTATCTCTAATAGACACTGATAGACTTATTGATAAAATCTTGAGGGGCATAAAATACCGTGAGTAGCAAGAGCAAGTGTGTATTTATCTAAACCTAGAGGATGATTCACCCTTCTGTATTTAGACAAATAATACCAAGCCATAGATCTATCACAAATGTAAGCTTATACCTTCCAATAGGACAAAGAATGGATGGACTTAGAAAATGATCTGGAATCAAATAGAGTTCAAATATAGGCTAAGATCCCCATTCCAAACACCACCACCTTAGGCACCTTCTCCAAAACTAAGCATTTCTACTAGGACTACACCCCCAATACTAAACAGAAAACAAGAGGGTCTGGATTTATACAAAGAAGAGATAACAGCTAAGCACACGTGATCTATTTCAGATGTAAATCCATAGTTTTGATTAAAAAAAGCAGGTACACAACTACTGTCAGATTTTAGGGCCTCATTTAATTGCAAAGCCACACCTCACAGTATGCAGGCCGGGCTTAAGATTTGCTACAATTACAGAGTAATTAAATTAAACAAGTCTGCAATTTACGGGCCGAAAACCAAAACCATATACCATGCACTTGTTTGTAGCATTTCAGAGGGTGATCATGATCAATTAAGCAAGGTCATAACTACCCATTTAGAAACAGCCAATAGAAAATGCGACCGTCATCATTACGTCAGTAAAACATGGAGGTTACATGTCAATCAATTACCGTTTAGAGGTCTGATATGCGATCAAACCCGCTATCCTGCAATGTACAAAATGATAAAAATGAATGAAGGAAATGTTCTAGTCCATGTGGGTGGCCTGATATGTATTAACTCATTGATTCCTGAGATTGATACGACACCAAAATGAAACAAAAAAAATTGTATTGCTGATTTGCGGGCTTGAGACTGTTGTACAATTAATTCTAATGGCTATCATCGCTTTCCCCGTCATTTACAGTGCAGTATTTATTTTTTATTTGCATTTACAGTGCTACAGACAGGTGTTTCACCCCCTTGTGAGTCCCATCTGGTACCCGTAGGATTTTCTTTTACATTTGATACTTATGACTGTGAGAACATTTGCGGGCTTGAGGAATTGCAGCAATTGAATAGCGATTTGTGATTGAAACTCTTGTGGTCTTTAAAGATCAAACGCTTAGACGCAAATTGAATTTCAAATTAGCTTATGGGCTACACTACGGGCTCCCGTAAGCTACAATTTCTACATGCTACAATGTATTGTATGACAACACACAACCACTCAAGCTCCACTATATGATAAAGTGGGAAAGAGATACTGTAGTGAGATCTTATATACATTGCAAGTTGATTTTTGGTGTGAACTATAACGAGCCGGGTTATTAAACCTTATTCAGGTGGTACATCACTCCACATAAGTTATTATAGAATGGGTGAAATACCAAACCACTTGTGCTAGAAAAGGTGCAGACAAATAGATACCTACTACCACTAGTGGTGGACGTGCACCAAGGTGCAAAGATTCTTGAACCAATTGAGAAATGTAATTTCAGGATGTCTCCACACAGATATATACTTTGATCCATACATCTTTTTATTATCAAGGCCTTTGGATATGTTACACAAACAAACACAAGATTGTAGTATCCCAAATAACACTGGCTGCGAGGTGAGCTTTGGTCAAGGTCTGAAACCAACAAGCTCTACCCAACCATATGAAAGTTGTACTAAAAACAATGGAAACACTGATGGAATTATTACAGGGTATGTTTGTTTCACTCTAAAAGATATGAGATAAATGGAATCTGTGATCTCATATAAGATATCTTATCAATCTTATCTCACCTTATCTTAATATTTAAGGATAGTATTTAATTAAATTATTAGATATTCAAGCTATATTGTAACTCCATTCTTGTTTGACGTGCTATAATATTAGATAGCAAATTTGTTGTATTTTCTATTAAAGAAATATATTTATTAATGAAGTATTGGCTAACAAAAGATACAATATGTGTGTAACATCTGACTATAATGTGATCTCTTATTGTGCTTTCCTTTTATTCTCCTTCCCATCACTTCTTCCCCTCTACCTCTTAGTTATTTCTATTTTGTAGACACACAACCTCAATAAATAAGTGCAACGTGAGCGGGCTTAAAAATTTGGCCGAGTTACTGTGCTATTAAATTAGAGTGGACTGCGGGTTACGACCTTGAGATGCAAAACCCGTAACTTAAAAGTCGAACATTGGATTTGAGGCCGTGCGCAGGAAACAATTAGTTTAACCCGTAGTTATGGGTTTAGACGGAGCCAATGGAAAAAGAGATCATCATAATTACATCACTGAAAAATGTGAGGTTCGATTTCAAAGTCCTACGGGCTACAATTAAGAGTTACGATCAGACCCGCAATCCAGTCATCACATATAATAGTTGTCAAACTTCAATTCGTCGTCACGCTTGCGACAAATCGCAATCTGACAACTCCAATTACCGCAACCCCCACGGATGCGCATGGAGGTGGTGCGCACTTGCATAAGCCACGCATGTGCATTGCGGCTAGGCACGCGCACGAGTGGCCGCCCGTGAGCGCGCCCAGAAAAGGAAAACAAACACGAGTGAGAAGGGAGAGGGGAAAAGAGACACGGGGGAGGAAGACACACAGGGAAGGAGTAGGGAGACACAGAGGAGGGGGGGAAACACACAGGGAAGTAGGTGAGAGACACAGATGGGGGGAGACACAGGGGAGGTGGGAGAGATACAAGGGAGTTAGCGGAGGGGGAGAGACACAGGGGAGTGAGGTGGAGGAGAGACACAGGAAATTGAGAGGAGGGGAAGAGACATAGGGGAAGAGGGGCAGACACACAAGGGAGGGAGAGATGGAAAAGAGGGTGAGAGACACAGGGGAGGGAGAGGAGGGGGATGGAGACACAGGGGAGGGGGAAAGGGACACAGGGAAAGAGACACAGGGGGAAAGAGACACAAGAGGGGAAAGAGACACTGGGGAAAGAGACACAGGGAAGGGGGAAAGACACAGGGAAAGGGGATAGACACAGCGGAGGGAAATGGATAGGGGGAAGAGACACAGAGGAGAAGAGACACATGGGAGGGAAATGGAGGGGAAGAGATATGAGGGAGGGGGGAGAGACACGTAGGGGAAAGAGACACATGGGGGAAAGAGACACAGGTAAGGGGGGAAAGACACAGGGTAGGGGGATAGACACAGCCGAGAGAAATGGGGGGAAGAGAAAATAGGGAGGGGGAAGAGACACAGGGGGCAGGAGACACATGGGAGGGAAATGGAGGGGAAGAGACATGAGGGAGGGGGGAAGAGACTCAGGGGGAAGAGACATGGGGAAAGAGACACAGGGGGGAAGAAACATGGGGAAACAGACACAGGGGGGAAGACATGGGGCAAAGAGACAAAGGGGGAAAGAGACACAGGGAAAGAGACACAGGGGAAACAGACACAGGGGAGAAAGAGCCACAGGGGAGGGAGAGAGAGGGAAGAGACACAAGGGAGGGAGAGGGGGGGCAAAAGACACAGGGGATGGAGAGAGGGTGCAAGAAACAATGGGGAGGGAGAGAGGAGGGGAAAACACAGAGGAGTAAGGTGGGAGAGACACGGGGGGCAGGGGGAAAGTCACAGAAGAGGGAAAGGGGATAAAAACACAGGGGGGGGAGGAGACACAAGGGAGGGACAGGAGGGTGGAAAGGAGAATCAAGGGAGGGAGAGGAGGGGGAATGAGACACAAGGAGGAAGTAGACAGAGGGAGAGAAGGCGCTTATCTCAAGGCCAGTAAAGTAGAGGGAGAGAGGCTCCCATTGTGTGGCAAACAGCATGGCCAGGCTTTACATTTTTTTGCCGTCATTTTTAACTGGCAAGTTGCTAGTAATGCAATATTAATAAACCCGCAAATATGATATTCTATTACATACGAGTTACAGTATATGTATTAACACATTGAATACCGGGATCAATATAACACAAAAGATATACATGAAATTAACAATTTTATTGGGCTGATTTGCGGGCTTGAGAAATTTGTACTATTATTTCTAAGACCTAATATCACTTACACTTACACAAGTGTGATTTTATTTACAGTTAAAGTGCTACGGATTGGACTTTACCCCCCTTGCGAGTCCCCCCCAGCACTTGTTGGGCTTTGGGCTACATTTGCGTGTTATAGGCTTGCTCGCGGGTGAGTTTGTTGCAATTTAATAGCATGATTGGAATTGTAGCGGTTACGAGCTTGACGGATCAAATGATTTACTGCCGTGAAGTTCAGCGTTGCTCGTCCCATAGGCTTTTATCGCAGCCAACCCGCAGCTCTGCAGCGGCCTGCTTTATAGGGCTCATTTAATAGCCGTAGCTCCTACTTTCTACAATACGAGCTACGGTTATACACATAGCCTGAATTTAATAGGGCTTTAAATCACAAGGAACAAAATGTTTATGATATTGTACTTCATGTTACAAAATAAAGCATAAACAGCAAGAACCCCCCCCCCACAAATAAGCAAATATTGAAGAGTCTGCACCATGCGCCAGAGCTATCCCATGCAGTAGGCCCGTATGTGCTGTCCATTCTCATGTCTGCATCTAGTGCTGTGTTTTAGATAAATAAATACATTACGGTCTCCCTATGTAGTTTGTGAATACCACTTTCTCATGGTACCTTGTGTGATTAGTAGAACCTTAATAAAGAAAGCCCAGCGTGATCCCGAGCAGAGCAAGATCTTTGTGACATTTTGGAGAATCCTTGGTCTATAGACAGAGTCAGCAGGATGTGCTACAGATCATTTATTTTTTGCAGTAGCACAAAAGGAAAATGTAATAACTTGCACCATGAGTGGGCACTATTCCATGAGCCACGTTTAGTTACTGTCCACTCCCGGTTGTGGGTCTCTTACATTTTTATTAGATCAAAGAAATAGTTTTAGGAACTTCCATTTATGAGTATTAATTGGTACCAAGAAATAACTGATCACTGATAAGTACTGAATTATTATCTGTAGTAATGATACATAGACAACCACCGCTTAATATCAACACTGTACATAAATAAATAGAATTGAATTGTAGCTTTTTTACTTGAAAAATTGCAAATAACCTACCTTATGTAAACATACCCCCTGAAATCTGTCCGGTTACTGCTACAAACCTCTTACACAAATATGGTACCATTTGTATCAATGTCTGGTTATTTTCATTATCTGACGTGCGTAAATACTTCAGATCCTACCCGCAGGTGGTATAGGTTCCTTATCTCCACACACATGATGGCTTACCAGAGACTAGGGCAAGTTGCCGATTTTCCAGCCCAAGTTACCGGCTACCAGGACAAGTTGCAGAAATTAAAGGCATATCTAAGATTCCTGGATTATGAGTGCATCTGAGGAGAATCAGTAGTGTATAAAAACATTTGTTTTGCATGAAAAAACACCAAAATAAACATTTAAAAACTTGCCTTGAAGTTAGCAAAATGTCTTGTTCTTCTTACTCTTTCAGATCTGGTCCTTTCAATTCCAGGGCTACAACAATTGATTTAAGAATATCGTTTTGTCTCTTATTACAAACTCAATGCCACTAAAACTGAAGATATGACAATTAATCTTTCTTATCAATTATTAAATCAACTAAAACAAACATATCCTTTTGATTGGCAAACAGATTCCATTACCCGCTTAGGTATTATATTTAACAAAAATTTAGCAATATATTCCCAGTTAATTAAAAAAAACTGCTAATCTCTTGGGAGGGTAAAATTGCGACTTCGAAAATGTCTATTTTACCGAAATTCCATGATATAATTCGTAATATTCCGATTCCTGTTCCAAATTATTGTATTCAACAATTTCAGAAGTTAATAAATAATTTTGTTTATAAAAATCAACAATTAGGAATTAAAAATGATATTACTGCTAGAAGATTTAATAAAGGGGGAGTAGCTCATCCTAATTTGAGAATGTACCACAACGCTATAATGCTACAACATGTTGTTGGCTGGTATAAAAACTTAGTACTTCATGGTTGGTCTCAAATTGTGGATTACGTCCTTAAATATATTGACATCAGAGATCTATTATGGAGTGTGGATTTACCTGAAAATAGATTGAACAGAGATTCTCTAAAAATCAAAAAATGCTGGAACTTCTGGGTTAAATCAAATAACACGTGGGCTCTGATGCCCTTGCCAAGTCCTCTTATTCCTTTCAACTTTCTGGCCAAAGAACTCAATCAACCTTTTTTGACTAAGTGATCCAATTGGGATATTAGCTATTTAGGCAAATTATATAAACAAAGTTGCTTCTTTTCAAGAATTGAGTGATGAATATGTCTTACCTTCTTATAATTGGTTGGATTATAATAGATCACCAAACCCAGAGATGGCTCTTATGCACATTGATTTTATTCCAATTAAGCGCTGATTATTCAGATAGTTATTATAGTCAAATGGTTTCTAGCATGCAATTGGAAGCAACCAAAGATTCCAGCATGGATTGAAATTACATCAACTATGAATAGGAGTTTAGCTCTAGAAAAAGATTTCTCTGATTTGGGGATTGAAGGTTTCCCCCCTAATTAGTGTGATTTGTGGCAAAAATCTGTACAAGCTGAGAAAGGGCCGTAGTATTAAGGGATGTGCCTTCCTTCTATATTCTTTGGGGCAGCTCGCACCATGCCCATTGGATGTTAAATCCAGCCCTGACGCCATGCACCCTCACCCCGTGTCTATATGTCAATATATTAGCTGTTCTTAAAATTAAGTAGTATATGTTTTTTTCAGGCAATGTAATGCTTTCTATGTTGGTTTGTTACGGATTGAGTAAAGAGATATTAATTAGAAGTTTAATTGACAATTTGCAATCTTACAAGATGATGTTGAATTATTGCCAAATAATTTATAATGTTGGTATTATTTTGTTTTGTTTTTTTGTTGTTAGTATTGTTTTGTAAAATTTCTTATGTTTTATATGTTGTCAAATACAATAAAAATATAATAAAGAAAAAAAGAAATACATTAGTGCTTTATAAAGTCTTTATGTACTGCATAACTATTTATATTTTGTACTAAAGTATTTACCTGTTGTGCTGCAAAACCAGTTTGTATTGATGTGTTTATTTAGATGTTAAATGTTTAATTTTAATATTAAAATAACTTATAAGTGAAAGATTTTATTATGCTAAAAGTTTAATATCTGAATGTAATTAATGTAATGCAGCTAATTATTGTATATTGTATTCTGTATGTAAGTGATATGGGGCCAGATTTAAATAAATATCCTACTAGAGAACTATGTTAAAGGGAAATAGCAAAAATTCCAAAATAGACAAAACTTACGTAATTACAAGAGAATGGTAATTTAAGAAATACATTTTACCTGCCAATCAATAATTGCTAATTACCCCCTGCAGCTCTAATTACATTATTTTTACTTTGCATGTAGTCCCCAAGACAGCCCAACAAACAGCTTATCATAGTTGGCACAAATACTTGTATTGTAAGATAAGGAACAAATTAGCTGGCAGGAGGCCTGGGTCTGCTACTAAAGCAGAGGCGGGGGCACTCTGTGTCATGAAGGTCCTCCAGGACCCTCATGACACAAAGTCTAAGCACTATGCTATTAACCCTAACTATACCCCATTAAAACATACTAAGCCCCATTAACCCTATCTGGATGCAATTACCCTATGTAGGTCTATTTAACCTTAACAGTCCCTATTTAACCCTAACTGGGCCTATATAACCCTAACTGTGCCTATAAAGCCCTAAACCTAACTAGGCCTATTTAACCCTAACTGGTCCTTTTTAACCCTAACAGTACCTATGTAATCCTAACTGGGCCTATCTAACCCCAACTTGGTCTATCTAACCCCAACTGGGTCTATCTAGCCCTAACTGGGCCTTTCTAATCCTAACTGGGCCTATTTAACCCCAACTGGGCCTATCTAACACTAACTGGGCCTATTTAACCCCCAATGTACCTGTTAAACCCCTACCCTATAAACCAATCCCACCCTACCCTATTAACACCCACACTACCTACCCAACACTAATTACAAAAAAATAAAAAAAACACCTACAGCCTTATTAAATTGTGATTCAGTAAATTTAAAAGGCCTCTATTTAAGCACACAGCATATTTTATTTTGCAGAAGTTTTTAGTTAGTGAAGGCCTTGGTTTTGGATAGAAGTTCACAATTTAATAAGGATGCTAATTACTAAAAATAGTAAAATACATTACATAAAATAAAAAACAGAACACTACATAAAATAAAAAAAAGAACACTATAGAAAATATTAAAAGAACACTATAGAAAATAAAAAAAACACATTACTGAAAAAAAAAAATAAAAAAAAATAAATAAAACATAATTTAGAAAAAAAACGAATTTACAAAAAATAAATACACCCCACCACTACAGAAAAAAAAGTATTACTCGCCTAAAAAGAAAATACATGTACAAAGAAACACATCATTACAGTACATCAATAAATACAGATCAAATATCCCCTATCTACATACAGTGTTAACCTTACTACATAAATGAACCCTTATCTAAATACCTTACAGCCAATCTACATACAATAAAAACCCGATCTAAATACATGACATCCTATCTAAATACATTAAAACCCCTATCTAAATACATTACACCCTATCGAAATACATTACACGCTATCAAAATACATTAAACCCTATCTACATACATTACACCCTATCTAAATACATTTCACCCTATCTAAATACATTAAACCCTATCTACATACATTAAACCCTATCTAAATACATTACACCCTATCTAAATACATAAAATTAAACTACATCTAACCTTAAATAGAATGAATAAAACCACTTACCTTGGCCAGATGTCCCTTCAGCGACAAGGTTCGCACCCCTAGGTAAAAAAGCAGGTCGCACCCCTAGGAAAAAAAGAAACATAAAATTTGTCAAAAATAAACACAAAATAATAAAATAAACTTCCTGTAGTCTCCTCCGGCTGGGTTCTTGGAACAAAAGAAACATAAACTAAGTACAAAAATATATACAAAATATACATCTAAACATCCTAAATATAAAACATACCTTTTTGCAATGTCTCTGTCCATCTTCTCTTCCTCTCCAGCTGGGCTCTTCCAAATAATCCGCCACTCTAAAAAAAGAAAAACTGGGAAGGACGGGGACATTGCGGACAGGTAATTTTAATATTTAGAATGTTTATTTTTTTATGTTGTGTTTATTTTTTGACTAATTTTATGTTTCTTATTTGCTTAGGGGGTGCGACCTGTAACACCGTCGTCGCTGAAGAGACATCTGGCCAAGGTAAGTGGCCTTATTTTTTCTATTATAGGTTAGATTTAGGGGTTTTAATGTATTTAGATACGGTGTAATGTATGTAGATAGTGTTTAATGTATGTAGAAAGGGTTTTTAATTTATTTAGATAAGGTTTAATTTATTTAGATAGAGTGTAATGTACTGTATGTAGATAGGGTGTACTTTATGTACAGCAGATAGGATTTAATGTATTTAGATAGGGTGTAATGTATTTAGATAGGAGTTAATGTATGCAGTTAGGTTAATACTGTATTTAGATAGGGGTTAATTTATGTAGTTAGGTTAATAATGTATGTAGATAGGGGGATATTTGAACTGTATTTATTGATGTATTGTCATTCTTTTTTATTTTCTGTAGTGGTGGGATGTTTTTATTTTTTGTAAATTAGGTTTCATTTTATTTTTGCAAATAGGATTTTATTATTTTTTGTAAATTATTTTTATTTATTTTCAGTAATGTGTTTTTTTATTTTATGTAGTGTTCTTTTTATAGTTTTCAGTAGTGTTTTATTTAAATTGTATATAGTGTTCTGTTTTTTTATTTTCAGTAATGTATTTTTTTATTTTCAGTAATTAGGTGTTTTTTTTATTTTTTGTAAGTAGTGTTAGGTAGGTACTGTAGGTGTTAATAGGGTAGGATGGGAGAGGGTTTATAGGATAGGGGTTTACTGGGTACATTGGGGGTTTAATAGGCCCAGTTAGGGTTAGATAGGCACAGTTAGGTTTAGATAGGACTAGATAGGCCTACATAGGACTAGACAGAGTTAAATAGGTCTAGATGGAGTGAAATAGGTACAGTTAGGGTTAAATAGGTCAAGTTAGAATTAAATAGGCCCATTTAGGGTTAGATAGGTACTGTGAGGGTTAAATAGACCTAGATAGGGTTTTTGGGTCCAGATAGGGTTAATGGGGCTTAGTATGGGGTTAATTAGGGGCTCATGTGGCTTTGTATAGAGCCCCATGAGTGACAGGGTTAAATAGAGGCTTATGGGGGTCTGTATAGACCCCCATGAGTGATAGGGTTAATTAAGGGCTTATGGGTCTCTGTATAGAGCCCCATGAGTGATAGGGTTAATTAAGGGCTTATGGGTCTCTGTATAGAGCCCCATGAGTGATAGGGTTAATTAAGGGCTCATGGAGCTCTGTAAGGGTTCATGGGGCTCTATAGAGATATGGGAGATTTGAATTTTAAATGCAGTTGGGGTCCAAATTGTGACCCCCACTGCAAGGGATAATATGGGGACATTGCGGGGGTCCCTTATGAGGACCCCCAGCCTTGGGGGGTTAATTTTAGGTGCCGGTGGGAGTACTTACAGTTCCCCCGCTGCCGTCTTTAACTATTTGTGTGCCGAAGGCCCTTTAAGGACCCGCGCCTGGGAATTAAAACATTTTAAATGCAGTGTGGGGTCCCGATCGTGACCCCCAGTGCAAGGGTTAATTGGGAACATTGCGGGAGCCCCCGATGGGGACATCCAGCATGGGGTTAATGTGGGGACACTGCAGGGGTCTCAATTGGGACCAACGCAGCAAGGGGTTAATGGGGGGACCCTGTAGGAGTGTTGGGTAGGGGTGTTAGGTGCACTGAGGAGTTATCTGGGACCATACGTAAGGGCTTCTAAAGCCCTTCATGGTCATCAGGAGCACACACAGGACTTCGTCCTGCATTTAAGCTTTGCGAGCTAGGATCCTTTTTCAGAGTGGTAGGGATCGGGCAATTTAATACGGATTTGCAATTTCTGGGCTGCGAAAGTGACAGATCAAAGGCTACAGAGTGGTGTAAGCTCTGATTTGCAGGTCGGCCATTTTCACAGGGCCGTCAATCAGAACCTGATCCGAGGTTGCAAAATAGAGGCAATCGAATAGGGAAGTTGCCTCCGTTTTCCACTTGCGACCCCGGATCTCAAAAAGGAGCAATTGAATGAGTCTGATTACTTTTATATATGATACTTTAATGATCTTTTAAGATATGGGGAACCCCCCTAGGGGTTCATTTTAGGTGCCAGGGGGGTACTTACAGTACCCTCGCTTCTATTATTATTACTATTAGTGTGCAGCAGGCCCTTTAAGGATTCACGACGGGGAATTTCAACTTTATGAACACAGTGTGGGTCCCCAATTGGGTTCCCCACTACAAGGGTTAATGTGGGAACCCCCAGGAGGTTAATTTTAGGTGCCAGGGGGTACTTATAGTACTCCCACTGCTGTCCTTAACTATTTGTGTGCCGCAGGCTCTTTATGAACCCGTGGCAGGGAATCTAAACGTTTTAAATGCAGTGGGGGCCCGATTGTGACCCCCAGTGCAAGAGTTAATGTGGGTATATTGCTGGGGTCCCAGATGGGGACCCCAGCATGGGGGTACTGTGGGCACACTGCAGGGGTCTGATCGGGACCCCTGCATTATTGGGGTTAATGTGGGCACCCTGCAGGGGTCCGATCGGGGCCCTGTATCATTCAGGTTCATGTAGGGATCCTGCAGGGGTCCGATTAGGACCCCTGCAGAGGGTTAACATATTGGGATGCTGTAAAATGCAAGCCCAGCTCTGCTTATGTTGGAAACATTGGTTTCTAATTTCGGATGTCGGGCAGCGTAACTCAGCCTTGGCTAATTGAATCGCCTCGGAAACAGAGGGAAAACGCAGCTCACTCTGAGACATCCAACCCTCTGCGAGTGAGCTGCGAACTTGCAATTGAATTTGGCTCCTGCGAAGAAGTAGACTAGATTATAAACACAACATTTATACAAATTAAAATAAAAATGAATGAATTATTAAATAGAATTATAAGTAATTGGGGATGCCATTGTTTCCCGTGATTACCAAGATTTTCCTGTGGGATGAACTTTGGATGCATAACATTTTTTTCTATTGCTAATATTTTAAGCTTGCGCCTCTTAGTTCAAGAATTGTAAACTTTTAAACTTCAAGCACTTTAGTGATGTATTTGTTCTTGCTATGAAGAAGAGACAAGCTGCTTGTTTTATATAAATATCTAGTGCCTCATTAAATTCTCCTTCGCAAAAGGCAGTTTTTTTGCTGTTTGAAAGGACCGAATCCCTTGCAGCCTGCTTTGCGAGATGACTCCGAAAAATGGCAGAGAATAGAGAGCTACGGAGTCACACGCAGCCTTAAATCTAGGAGTGATTCTCGCATCTCGGAAGAATCCCTACGAGCACAAAAAAGTGCCCGCAAGGTATCCTAAAGCCTCTACGTGCTGCCTCGGAGCAGCCCGAGACAGCTGTGTGAGGCTCCCCCTGCTCCCTATACACATCCCCATGCTGCAGGGGTCTCTATTAGGACCCCTGAAGTCCCCCCCCACATTAACCCCTTGCAGCGGGGGTCCCCGATATGCATAGATCAGGCCCTGACTGCATTTAAAAATTTTAAATTCCCCGCCGCGGCTCATTAAAGTGCCCGCGGCACACTGCTAACAATCCCGGGCCGCAGCACCTGAAATTAACTCCCTTCGATGCTGGGGGTCCCCATCGGGACCCCTGAAGTGTCCCCACATTTACCCCTTGCAGAATGGGTCCCCTATCAGCACCGATGACCCCGCTGCATTTACATTTTTACATTTCCCGCCTCGCGGTTCCTTAAAGGATGGTAAAGGTCCTGAAAGGACTTGAACTAAAAAAATAAAATTAACTCATGGGGGTCAATACAGACCCCCATTAGGCCAATAATTAACCCTGTCACTCATGGGGGTCAATACAGACACCCAAAAGGCCAATAATTAACCCTGTAAGTCATGAGGGTCAATACAGACCCCCATAAGCCAATAATTAACCCTGTCACTCATGGCGGTCAATACAGACCCCCATAAGCACTTAATTAACCCTGTCACTCATGAGGGTCAATACAGACCCCTATAAATCTATAAATAACCCTGTCACTCATGAGGGTCAATACAGACCCCCATAAGGCCAATAATTAACCCTGTCACTCATGGGGGTCAATAAAGACCCCCATAAGGCCAATAATTAACCCTGTAACTCATGGGGGTCAATACAGGCCCATATAAGGCCAATACTTAACCCTGTCACTCATGGGTTCAATACAGTCCCCCATAAGGCCAATCATTAACCCTGTAAGTCATGGGGGTCAATACAGACGCCCATAAAGCCAATAATTAACCCTGTCACTCATGGCGGTCAATACAGACCCCCAAAAGCACTTAATTAACCCCGTCACTCATGAGGGTCAATACAGACCCCTATAAACCTATAAATAACCCTGTCATTTATGAGGGTCAATACAGACCCCCATAAGGCCAATAATTAACCCTGTCACTCATGGGGGTCAATACAGACCCCCATAAGGCCAATAATAAACCCTGTAACTCATGGGGGTCAATACAGACCCCCATAAGCCAATAATTAACCCTGTCACTCATGGGGGTCAATACAGACCCCCATAAGCAATTAACCCTATAACTCATGGGGGTCAATACAGGCCCCTATAAGGCCAATAATTAACCCTGTCAGTCATGGGGGTCAATACAGACCCCCATAAGCACTTAACCCTATAACTCATGGGGGTCAATACAGACCCCCATAATCCAATATTTAACTCCATCAGTCCCATATTATGACCCCTATGGGGCTGTTAAAACCCTAAAATTAACCACATAAGTGCTATGACAGTCCTCAGGGACCATCATGACACTAACTACAAAGACTACACGATAACCCCCAATAAACCATTAAATCTAAACTAACCCCCCTCTACACTAATATATATACACTTACACTACCTACCTACACTACCTACCCCTTAATAAACCCCCCACCACTCTAATTACAAAAAATAAAAACAAATACCTTACAGAAAATAAAAAAAACCTAAGTCACAAAAAATAAAAAAACTACCTTACAGATTATAAAAAAACGAAATAACAAAAAATAAAAAAAATCTACATTACAGAAAATAACAAAATACATGACAACCCCCACCCCCCACTACAGAAAAAAAAATATTACACACCTGAAAAGGAAAGACATACACAATACAATACATACATGTAATACAATACAATGCATTACAATACATCACATACAATACATTACATACAATGCATCACATACAATACAAATAAAATACAACACCCCCATCTATCTAACATACAATCTATTTAACATACAATAAATCCTAACTACATACACAAACCCTAATTCTAAGCTAAAATAAATCAATTAAGACCACTTACCTTTGTAGATTTCCCTTCAGATCACTAACCTAGGGGTAAAACAAAAAAAAAATCAGTACAACACATTAACATAAAATAAATAAACATTATACACATTCTAAATACTAAAATACTACTCACCTTTCCAGCATGTCCCGTCCTTCTTTTATTCTCCGGCGCGGCCCCTGTTAAAAAAAACACATTACATTAGTACAACATACAGACACAAAATAAAATAAAAATATAAACATATAAATATACATTCAATTTACCTCCCCGCGATGTCCCCGGCCTCCTCCTCTTCAGCCCTGACTAGGCACTGAAACCATCTGCACTCTAAAAAAATTAAATAAAAAAACTAACGGAGGTCTGGACTCGCAAACCTCCCCGACGCTAATGAGCCTCCTGGAGCCTTCTCCGGAAGTAAATTGGCAATGGCGGTTTCTGAAGACATCTGCGCCTTCTCATTGGCTGTTGTCAATGTCAGTCAGTATTACAGCCAATGAGAAGGCGCAGATGTCTTCAGCCAATCACTCTGTGGGGTTGTATCCCATTGTGATTGGCTGAAGGCATCTGTGCCTTGTGATTGGTTTAAATAATGGGGGTCTGTATTGACCCCATGAGTTATGGGGTTAATTATTGGCCTTATGGGGGTCTGTATTGACCCCCATGAGTTTTGGGGTTCATTTTAGTTGCCTGGGGTTAATATTTTTTAGTGCAGGAAATGTAAAAATTTAAATGCAGCGGGGTCATGATCGGTGCCGATCAGGGACCCCTGCAGCAAGAGGTTAATGTGGGGACACTCTATCCCCCAGCATAGAGGGGGTTAATTTTAGGTGCCGCGGCAGGGATTCTAAATAGTGTGCCGCAGGCCCTTTAAGGTGTTGCAGAGGGGAATTTAAAAGTTTTAAATGCAGCAGTGGCCTGATCGGTGCCGATCGGGGACCCCTGCTGCAAAGGGTTAATGTGGGGGGGCTGCGGAGGTCCCTATGGACCCCTGCAGCAAGGGGTAATGTGGGTACACTTCGGGGGTCCCGACGGGGACCCCCGCATAGCGTGGGGTTAAGTTTAGGTGCTGAGGGGGTAGTTGGAGTACCCCCACAGCAAGGCTTATATGTGGGACTGCCCCGGAGGTCCCGTTTAGGACCCCTGCAGCAATTGATGAGATGCGGGAGCCTTTGAGATCATCTCGCATGCTGTCCCTCCTCATGTACATTATCGCAGTGTTGATATAGACGGCCCCGCTGCGTAGCTCACACTTTGCTCGCAGCAGGGCTAATTTTATAGCATCGTAACTTTGAGAAATTTTGCAGTACGTAGGATTTACGTAGAAGCCTCTTATTTACAAAGCTGGAATTTAATAAGGCTGATAATCTCTAAAAATATCATATTGTATCTAATCTACCTTTATTAGTAAGTCTTATTCCATGGATTATTTGTTATGTTAAAACATTATTATTTTTTGTCTTGACCATATTCCACAAATACATCCTCCCATCAGTTACTGCAATACTATCAGTATTTATTGCTTTGATCACTTTGGATACAGGTTATCATTATCCCAACTCTTAGTGGGTCTCTGTAGTCCAGAAATGTCTTGCATTTAAAGATACATTGTATCATTGTAAACATCATATTAAATTATTTTGTGTTAAACATAAGTGGTCTATAGAGTAAATTCCATTAAACTGAGACATACTGGGATTGTTGTCTCCTCCTTTGTCCTGACATATTGCAGGAATTAAAGGGGCAGTAAACCTTATGGATCTTTGGACTTCAGCACATTGTGCCTTTATTCCCATTCAAATGAATGTGAGCAGATAAAACTAAGCTAACAGGCTCTCCATGAGACTTTGTTTACACTTTCTCTCAATTCACTTTTCATACAAAGGGCTCATCAGACATGGCCTCCTCCATAGTATACAATCAACTTGACTTTGGATTTGGATTCATGTAAAACACTGATAGATTATGAGTGAGTGGCATAATGTAATAAATAATCAAGATAGATGAGTCAGGTGTAGCCCGTAAGTAGTGATCTTAATGTTTTGTCATAGTTTAGAGTTATTAGTGGTGACTTCAGGTCAGAGGCAGCTTCAGGATCTGCGGAGAGCAAGAATGCAGTTCTGGATCATATATGAAGGATTCTTGGTAGCTGGGTTGGTGCAAAGTACTTAAAAATATATTTCCCACCCCTCAGAAATACAACTGACAAAAATGTCCCAGTAATTAAATTACTCTGAGTGCAGAGTAACAAAAGGTAACATAATTAATATAGGAACCTAATCACTCAACAGGAGATCTTTAATGCTGAACACCTCCATTGTGTTAGTTTTACAATGGGCCTATTAGACATGTCCTCACAAACAGTAATTGTATCACAGTACATTAAGACAGAAACTGCAAAAAGTGTCAATCATTTTTAGTCAATGTCATTATTGAAAGTCTTTGTGGGGTCTCCCTAAACTTCTGTATCATCATTGTGAATATCAGAGACTGGAGACAAATCATCACTGTGAGCCTAGAGCCCTATTTAATTGAGCAATCGTAAGTTACTGAAGCCCGTAAGTGAGGCCGTAAGTTACTTTGCTTTTCAATTGGCGTCTTTTTGCTGGGTCAAAATGGTTTACTGAATAACGGCTTTGAAAGCTCTGCGGTTGTTAAACCTGGAAAAAACAGCCCCCCGAAGCCTCTGATCCATTCAATTGCTACAATTTTCCATAGTCCTCAAATGTTTTCACAACTGTAAAAGGCAAATGTAGAAGACAATCCTACGAGTGCTAGAGAGGACCCGCAAGGGGGTTTAAATGCAAATAAAAAATCAATACTGCACTGTAAATGACAGGGAAAGCGATGATAGACATTAGAATTAATTGCACAACAGTCTCAAGCTCGCAAATCAGCAATAGAAAATTATTTTTTTATGTGTCATTTTGGGGTTATATCGATCTTGGGAATCAAGGAGTTAATACAGGCCACCCACATGGACTAGAATAGTATTGGCATTCATTTTTATTATTTTGTATTTTGCGGTTTTGCTAGTCCCATCACATATCCGACCCCCAAACACTAATTATTTGCCATGTAACCTCCATGTTTTACTGCCATAATGATGGTGGTCTCATTTTCTATTGGCTGTTTTGAGATGGGTGGTTACGGCCTTGCTTAATTGATCATGTTCCTGCCCTTAAATGCTGCATACGAATGCATGGTTTATGGTTTCCACATTCAGCCCATAACTTGCGGGCTTGTTCAATTGAATAGCACCAGAATTGTAGCAGAGTTCAAGCCCGCAGCACGTCCACAGACATACGGCCTGTATAACGCAAGTTGCGGGCTTCTAATTGAATCAGGCTCCTAGTCTGTTGGATTCACCATCACTTTACATGTTGTCTCATTTCCTTTCAATGCTCATGGGCACAGCCTTTGGGATCCATAATATGTCTGATAGGTTCATTCTGCCTGTGACGCATTACATTTGCATCAAGTTAAGCACCAAATTAAATAGAATAAAATGTAACTTTGCATATCCTCTCCAATAATGTAGTTGTGACTAATAGTAGTGTTATTAGTAAAGTGTTTGGACCTTCTCATCCCTCTATGCCACTGTGAACTGGCAGATGATGTCTCACAGATCTGCACCCATCCTAGGATCAGGTACTAAGAAACACTGCTTTACAAAATACTTATAGTGAAACATATATGATCCTATTAGGCTCAGAGCTGTAAATACAAATCCACCCATCTAGGATGAGGAACAAGATACCATGGATGGAATGCATGTATTCTTGGTCTGTTAATAAAACCCAAATGTTTAGGTTTATTAAACACACTCTCCAGATAACACTGAACCTCTTGTCACCAAACTGTAAAAGGAAAAAAATAAACTCAGTAAATATCATTGGCCATCAGACAAAGCTCTAAAATAAGTTATGTGACGTGGGATGTGGATTTAATCCTACTTGCTGTTGATAGTCTTTGTAGGATGGCTCTGAACTTCTCCATCATCTCTCTTAATATAAGATACTGGAGACAAGGCATCTCACTGAGTCATTGTGATAAGGAACCAATCTCCTTTTGTAGCGGAACCCATCCCTGTTTTACCCTGTTTTATGATTATTTAATTCTTGATTAAAATATGATCACATTGCTGTACTGTAGATATGTTGTTTTATGTTCTACAGAATATATTGGCTCAGAATATTAGCCAGACTTTTGCAGACCTAGGCTAATAGATAATCCTGTTACAGAGATTCAAGAGATAAGAAAGTTGTAAAGGATCCTTGCATTTTCCAAAGTGTTTTCATTCTCTGATAAGAACAAAGAGGAATGATCTAATTAATGTCTGATTGTATCCAAGTTGCCAGGGAGGTGTGACTCACCTATTGTCCTATAAGTGTATTGTATGGGGGATATGTGCAATGTCTGTGTGTTATGTGTAAAAACATACTTTTACTAACTTTTGAACCCCTGGTCTGATTCATGCCATTTTTGTATATGTTGTTCCCCTGGGTGAGAGATATTGAATGGTGCGGGACTTAAAGGTGTACCCCCTGTATTTGGGGTACATCCAGAATGTGGTTAAAATTGTGTCTGTTTTAATTGTGTTACCTGTTATCTGAGGGGAGGAGACGTGGGGGTTGAACCATGCAGATAATTGGCTGTGGTGATAATTATGTGGGTGTAGCCCTTCAGAGGGCACCATTGCATAAAAGGAGATTCCCTGTCATTAAAAGATAGTTCTACTTGACCCTTCAAAACGTAGCCATGTCTCGTTATTGAAGGGATCGCTATATCATACTGGGGATTGCTATGCTTTTGCATACTCCCTGGAGCTGTAACTACTGAACGCTTGTTCCTGTCGTACTATCCTTGGAGTCTGTGGTGGTTTTGGTGTCCGGTGCAGTGCTTGTAGGCCTCGACGCAAGCTAGGACGCATCCATCAACGGAGGTACCCGGTCGGGGTGCCAGTAGATCCGTTACACCTTTCTTCTAGTTTAGGATAAACAATAGAAATAATACACAGATTTAGACAGCTTAATAAATGTCTAAGATAGGTAAAGGTTATAACCATCTCCACACTATACCGCAAACCATTTCTAAACAATGGCTGAACCCCTGCCGAACAGTAATGGTGAAAGGCTGTATCACAGTCCCATCTGTTCTAACAGTACGAATGTATGTATGAATGTAAGTATGAATGTTAGAAAAGTAGTTTTCGGTCCCAAGATTAAAAAAATAAATGATAAAGGAAATAAGGTTAGCCAAGTGTTTGGTTTCCAAGGTATATGGGTCTAAAGGTTTTAAGTTGGAATGTTAGAGGATTAAATTCCCCAAGTAAAAGAAAAACGGTGTATAGACAATGTAAAAAAGAGAAGGCAGACCTAATATTTCTTCAAGAAACACGCTGGGGGAAACTTAATATACCGGGCTTCGCAATAGGATGTTATGACCACAGACTCCACTCAGTGTGTGGAAAAAAAAGAGAGGTGTATCAATGTTATTTTCCAGTGAGCTAAAAATAGTTGAAGTAATATCAATTATAGATCCTGAAGGACGTTACATCGTATGGAACGGCTAAATTAATAATCAGAAAATTACACTGATCAATATCTATGCACCTAACGAGAAGCAAGGTAAATTTTTAAAACAAATAGGTAATTTAATTAAGAAATATGCACAAGGCCCACTCATTATTGCAGGAGATTTTAATATGGTTTCTAACATAAATTTAGATAGATCTAAAAAATTGGTGGATAAAAATTTCACAAGAGTTAGCAAAGTAGCTCAAACATTTACTGAATGGATTAATAAAAACAATTTATTTGACTCCTGGCGAGTTCAACACCCAAACCAAAAATAATTTTCTTTTTACTCATCCCCACATAATATATATTCACGAATTGATTTAATTTTAGTAAACTCCCGAATAATAGTAAAACATTTCTCACACGGAAATAGGCAAGATCGTTATATCAAACCATGCCTACACTATAGTAATGGTTGAAATTAATAAAGTTAAATTAGATAGAGCACAATGGAAAATGGATGATTCCTTGTTAAAAATGGAAAAGAATAAAGAATGTTTAAATAAAGAAATATCACAATTTTTCGATATCAATAGTCACACTGTCTCATCTTATTGCACGATTTGGAACACACAAAAAGCTTTCACAAGAGGCTTGATGATCAAACTTAAATCACAGTTGATAAAACAGAGAGGTACACCATTAAAAAAATTATATATAGAGTTAAATAATTTGGAATGTAAATTTTTTTTTTTTGGACGCACAACCACACATTATGGCAGAGATTAAATTAATACGAAACAGAATAAATAAGATTAATCAGCAAATATCAGATAGCGCACTATGGCGCTTTCAACAGATATATCACCATCAAAATAACAGAAACAGTAAATTATTGGCTACCCAAGTTAAAAAAAAAAGGAAAAAAAAAAGAATAGTAGTCTTAAAAGATAAAGGAAAGTATATCTCCTCACCCAAAGAAACTGGCCAAGCTTTTTTTAATTATTATCAAGAATTGTATAATTTGGAAAAAGACACTAGCTTTTGTAAACCATTAATAGAAGAAATTCAATCATTTTTGGATGGTATACAATTACCTAAATTAACAGAAAGTGATCAAGAAGAACTGAATGATCCAATTACTATCCAGGAGGTTCTTCAAGTAATTAAACAATTGAAACCTTATACCACTCCAGGACCAGATGGATACACTAATTGCTTTTATAAAACTTTTGGTCAAATATTGAGTCCTCACTTAACAGATACCTTTAATGAAATTAAGAGCACAGGAGTAATACCAAGGGAAATGATAAAAGTTGCACTTATAATGATTCCCAAACCCAAGTTAGACCGGCAGTATTGTGCTAATTACAGACCCATCTCACTATTAAACGCAGATATTAAACTATATGCAAAGATTCTGGCTCTGAGAATTCAGAAGTTCATAGAAAAATTAATAGCAATAGACCAAATGGGATTTGTGTCAGGCAGACAAGGATCTGAGAATATCAGAAAGATGATGAATTTAAGTGAAATCGCGAGAGCCAAAGGTACCCCCACCCTATTCTTGTCCTTAGACGCCGAAAAAGCGTTTGACAGAGTAGGGTGGGAATACATGCGTTTAACGTTATCCAAATTCGGGTTTGGGGAATTTGGTGCCAAAGCAATTGGGGCCTTATATAGTTCCCCTTCAGCAGAAATAACAGGTTTGGGAAGTAGGACAAATTCATTCGGAATATCAAATGGTACTAGACAGGGCTGCCCCCTCTCTCCCACCTTATTTGCGCTGATGATAGAACCATTAGTGGAAGCTATTAGATCATGCCCACAGATCTTTGGGATTAGGGTGGGAGAGAGGGAGTATAAAACCAGTCTATATGCAGATGATGTTGTCTTGTCACTCACCCATCCAGAAAAATCACTTTATCATTTATCAAAAGTAATCCAAATGTATAGTAAAGTTTCTTACTACAAACTGAATTATAAAAAATCAGAAACACTTTATTTTAATTTTTCAGCAGGTTTGTTGTCCCAATTGAACACTATATACCCATATGACTGGAACTCAAAATCATTCAAACATCTTGGAATTGTATTTTTGAGAAAATCACAGGAAATGGTGGATAGGAATTATAAAGACTTATACGTTAAATGTCAAAATATTATAGAAAACTGGAGAAAAGATAGATTTTCCTTTTCGGGTAGAATTGCAGTGGTAAAAATGATGATTCTTCCAAGAGTCAATTATTTTTTGAGATGCATCCCATTTAAGATCCCTAGAATCTGGCTAAAGAAACTTCAAAGAATGATTGACTTTTATATACATCAATCTAAACACATAAGGATGAAAAAAACAACCATGGGAAGAACTTTTCTAAAGGGAGGAATTTCCTACCCTTTATTACAACCTTATCAAGAAGCCAATGGCATAGTACAGGTGTTAAAGTGGCTGGATACAGCAGATACTCTACCATGGATGCATATAGAACAAGCATTAATCCCAAATTGGCATTTATCAGCTTTGGTTTTTAGGGAAAAATCCCCTTATAAGGATATGGTGACTGGATCATTTGTGGTAAAAGAAATTTTAAAAAACTGGAGACAGATTAACAAGAAAAACAAGTTGATCCCGGAAGGTAGCTTAATGACCCCAGTAAAAGCTCTGTTACATACAAATATGGCAGGTATTTTAAACGACTGGAACAGAAAGGGGCTGGTACGGGTTAAAGATACTTTAATCGAAGGAGCAATTGCATCCTTCGATCAGATTAAAAAAAATAATAATATTGCAGCAGAAGGATGGCTAACGTATGAAGCTTACAAAACCAGTTGCCGTCAATTTCACATATTTCCACAAATTGGTAAAGAGTTGACTTCTATAGAAAAAATCCTTCTTAAATCGGAAAAAAACCCATCTAATATCCAAATGTGTGTGTTTCAATATCACTAGATCCTTTGGAGAGCAGCCTAAAACCAAAGGCATGTGTCAATGGGAGTTGAATTTATATTTAGTACTAGAGGTAAAAGATTGGGATACATCTCTAAAATTGACAAACAGATTTATTAAACAAACAACATATAGAGAAACGTTTTTTAAAATAATTAACAATTGGTATTTCACACCTGTTAAAATCGCACAGATTTCCCATATCCCTTTGGAAAGAATGTGCTGGAGAGAGTGTGGTAACGCCGCTCATTTATTGCATATCTTATGGGAATGCCCGAAATTAAAGCTGTTTTGGAAAAGCTGCTATGATTTTTTGTCCGGTATTGTGGGAATTCAATTTCCTCTCGGAGGAGAATGCAGCTTGCTGCACATTTTTCCCAGCGATATCGCCATAGAGAAAAAAGCTTTTGCTATTTTAACTTTTTCAATTGCAAAAAAACATACTAATTACTAATTGGAAAGCGAAAGCTGCTCCAAATTTTGCCGATATCGTTTGGAAAATAAAATATATCCGAGAACTGGAGAAAAATTACGAACAAAAAGGTTTTATTAATGTAGATCCATTAAAATGGAAAGTATGGGACCAAAAACAAGGTACAAATGTTAATACTAAAATGTTAGAAGGGTTGAATGAGGAATGAAAGAGTGAGAATGGTAATGTACTTAATATATAATTCGTTGTTGTAAATTTTTTATTTATGTTATTTCAGTATGTTAAAATTTGTTTTGCAAATAAAAAAAAAAAAAAAAAAAAAAAAGTGATAAGGAACCAATATCTTCCTGCAGTGCCCTCTTATGGTGAGTTTTCTTTGTTAGTTCATTGAAATCACATTTGTCTCAAGCTCTGTCCTCAGTGTCTCAGGTTTGGTCTCATTCCTGATCCTTTGCATCTTCTTCCTCCCGACCCTGCTCTACATCTATTACTGTGTAAGGATTGTGAGTTATATACATGTTATTAGTAACTACATTAACATGAAAGTCTCCACTTTAGTACCACATATTATCTTAGTGTTATCATTGGGGTGTTTTGCTTTTTATGCTTTATTTATATTGACTGACATCAGCAAAGATCAAATGAGAATCAAGCAGCGCTGTCGAATATGGATGGTACAAGATCAGCCGTCAGAGACGTGTCCATACTACATTCATCTGGAAAATTGTGCTAACTTGTGTCTTCAGCATTACAGATTTCTTTATTTACATCATTAACTTACATTTTCAGGTTTCAACACACATGCACACACATACACATAGGCACACACACATACACATACACACATACACACGCACACAAACATACACACAGGCACATACACACAGGCACACACACATGCATACAAACATACACACAGGCACATACACATACACACAGGCACAAACACATAGGCACACACACATACACATACACACATACACACAGGCACACACACATACACACACATACCCACATACGCACACACATACACACATGC